>LR994568.1:10010000-11317500 GCA_905187585.1 Cyaniris semiargus | reverse complement strand
CCTAACCCTAACCTAACCTAACCTAACCTAACCTAACCTAACCTAACCTAACTAACCTAACCTAACCTAACCTAACCTAACCTAACCTAACCTAACCTAACCTAACCTAACCTAACCTAACCTAAACCTAACCTAACCTAACCTAACCTAACCTAAACCTAACCTAACCTAACCTAACCTAACCTAACCTAACCTAACCTAACCTAACCTAAACCTAACCTAAACCTAACCTAACCTAACCTAACCTAACCTAACCTAACCTAACCTAACCTAACCTAACCTAACCTAACCTAACCTAAACCTAACCTAACCTAACTCCTAACCTAACCTAACCTAACCTAACCTAACCCTAAACCTAACCTAACCCTAACCTAACCTAAACTAACCTAACCTAACCTAACCTAACCTAACCTAACCTAACCTAACCTAACCTAACCTAACCTAACCTAACCTAACCTAACCTAACCTAACCTCCTAACCTAACCTAACCTAACCTAACCTAACCTAACCTAACCTAACCTAACCTAACCTAACCTAACCTAACCTAACCTAACCTAACCTAACCTAACCTAACCTAACCTAACCTAACCCCAACCAGTATGGCTTCATGCCCCAAAGGAGCACCGAAGACGCCCTCTATAGGTTGGTGAACCACATCAGAAAGCTGAGGGAGGAGAAGAAAATTTCTGTTGTGGTATCACTGGACATAGAGGGGGCCTTCGATAGTGCTTGGTGGCCGGCCATAAAGGTTCGGTTGGCTGAAGCTGGGTGCCCGGCGAACCTGAGGCGAGTGTTCAGTAGCTACTTGAGCGGCAGGAGCGTGAATGTTAGATATGCTGGTGTGGAAGTGAGCAGGGGGACCGACAAGGGATGCGTACAGGGGTCCATTGGTGGACCGATCCTGTGGGACCTCTTGTTGGACCCCCTACTAAGATTGTTAGAGGAAATGAATGTGTTCAACCAAGCGTTCGCAGACGACATCGTTCTGGTGTTCGAGGGGATCACAGCACTAGAAATCGAGCAAAAAGCTAATGCCGTTCTAGAAAAGATTAAAATATGGGGAGAACAGAACAAACTAAAATTCGCTCCCCAAAAAACGTGTGCTCTCCTATCAACGAGAAAGCTAAAATATGATGTACCGCGGCTAGCTATGGGAGGTGTTGACATCAAATACTACGACAACATTAAGGTCCTAGGCCTAATAATTGATAAAGGGCTAACATTCAACGCCCACGTAAGCAGCGTCTGCCAGAAAGCAATAAATAGATATAAGCAGCTCGCCAAAGCTGCCAGAGTAGGATGGGGGCTTAACCCCCAGATAGTTAGAATTATATATATCGCTGTAATAGAGCCGACTATTTTGTATGCATCAGCAGCGTGGGCACCCACCGCGGAAAAGATGGGGGTCCAAAAAAGGCTCAACTTCGTTCAACGGGGTTTTGCCCAGAAGATCTGCAGAGCATATCGAACCGTCTCCTTGAACTCTGCAATGCTGTTGGCTGGGATACTCCCTCTTGACCTCAGAATACTCGAAGCATCGAGGCTTTATGAGATCAAGAAGGGAGTACCACACCCGGTACTAAGAGACAGGGAGGTGGAGCGAATGGCTCCTGCGATTGAGGACCCACATCCGGCAGAGCAGGAAGAGCTGAGGTTCGGGTTGGTAGATGAGGACTCATATGTAGACGTGGTTAACAGCCACGTCCATAGGATCTATACGGACGGCAGCAAGATTGAGGGCCGAGTCGGAGCCGCGCTCTCCGTATGGAAGGGTGAGGCCGAGACGAAGGCCATCAAACTTGCATTGCCATCGTATTGCACCGTCTACCAAGCCGAACTTCTAGCGCTCCAAAGAGCTGTAAATGAAGCCTGCAAGAGCGGAATGGCAAAGGTCGGTATCCTTAGCGATTCTAGATCGGCACTCCAGGCAGTCACTCTTAGTTCCCCTCATCCCCTAGCGGTGCAAACAAGGGCGGCCCTCCGAAAAGCTGCATTGCAGAGGCGGGAGGTCTCCTTGTTTTGGATTAAGGCGCACGCAGGGTTGAGAGGGAATGAGAGAGTAGACGAGTTAGCCAAGGAGGCCGCTCTGGGCTCGAAAGGGAAGCCCGACTACGATCTGTGTCCTGTTTCATTCGTCAAGCGTATCTTAAGAGAGGATACGGTTGAGGAATGGGACAGGAGATACGAAGTGGGAGGGACGGCCGGAGTCACGAAGCTCTTTTTCCCAAGCGCTGCTGCTGCAAACAAAATAGTCAAGAAAATAAACATAACACATCACACTACACAAATACTGACTGGCCACGGCGGATTCGCCTTCTACTTGAACAGATTCAAGTTGAAGGAGGATCCGTCGTGTTCGTGTCAGCCCGGAGTTGAGGAGACGGTTCCTCACCTGTTACTCGAGTGCCCAATTTTTGCTAGCAATAGATACGATATTGAGCAGAAGTTGGGCACATCGATGACGGGTGAGAACCTGCCTTCCATCCTGGGGGGAAAGAAGAGGGAGATATTCCTCAGATTCTGTAAAAAGATAGTAGAGTATTGTAACAAGAAAAACTGTGATATCTTGGTGTGATTATAGTTGTAGGCTCTAGAATTAGGTTTTATCTGTGATATTAGGGTTAGATTGAATGTTTGTGTCGTAGTTTTATAGTTTTAAATTTTGACATTTTGGAATATTAATTATTGATTATTAATTTAAACATCTTGGATTATTTTATTGGATTATTCATTACAAATGTACTAAAGTTTACTGTATTATTACGTGAATTGTATTTAATTGGTGATATTACTGGAACATTGTAGATGTTCGAAATAGTACTCAAAACTATTGTGTTTTAAATATATTATAGGCTATTATAATTAACACTAGAATCAGACACTACGAATGTATAGAGAAAATCTTTGTAAAATTAAAGTTTGACAAATGTTTTAATGCATTAGAGATATGGACAAAACTGTAAAAGTTAAAAAATCAAATGTAAAAATAAAAATTGTAATAGCCATAAGGAAATAACTCAAAAAGAAAAAGATAATAAAAAGAGCAGACAAAAAATACAGCAAACAACAATCCCTGATTATGTTAGGGGGTGGAAAAAAAAAAAAAAAAAAAAAAAAAAAAAAAAAAAAAAAAAAAAAAAAAAAAACCTAACCTAACCTAACCTAACCTTTTTTTTTTTTTTTTTTTTTTTTTTTTTTTTTTTTTTTTTTTTTTTTTTTTTTTTTTTTTTTTTTGAGGAGGGGAAATACGTTACGTATCCCCCGCCGTGCACGGGGGTGGACGACGGGGGTATGTCGGACTCCCTCCGGCTCGGTGCGCCGGAGGTTTACCGACTAAAACCCCCCCATGCCCTCCTTCCAGCCATGAGACACGGGAACTTTCTATGTACTCCGCATTCTCACGGCGCTTGCCGCGTCCGGCACGCCTCCGATGCGGTGGCTGATGTTCTGCCGCCGCCTTTCTTCACCGAGAGCTCCCCGGGCATCTAGGGAGCTTTCTTCTCGTGGCCCTTTGCGCAGGCGGTGATCCCCCGATCAACCGCCCACGGGCCTATTGCTCCACCTCCATGGTGGGCTGGGGCTGACTAACCCCGGCACCACCGGCTCCAGGCTCATGCGGCCGAGCCTTATCGGAGGGAGCTCCTCTCCTACGGCGCTTCGTAGCGGGGGGCGGCTTCTTGGCTGTTAAACAGCCGCCGCTTCCCAGGACGTGCCCGCTCTCCTTGCCGAGTGCCTCGCAGAAGAAGCAGCTGGGTTGCTTCTCCTGGCACTCGGCGGCCTTGTGCCCCGGTTTCCCACATCGGAAACAGTTCCGGCTGCGGTCCACCGGGCACTGGCATGTCGTCGCCAGGTGGCCGGTGTCAAGGCATCGGTAACACCGCTTAGGCCTCGCGGCCAGCAGTGTCACCTTCGCCGAGACCCAGCCCACTCGCAGCCGCTTCATGCTGATTAGCTTTTTAGCGGCCGCGACGGGGACGCTCAGCCACACCGAACCGTCGCCCCACCTTCCAACCTTTATTGGGCCCGACCTGATGGAGTTGGTCGGGCACCCTCCTTCCCTTGCGACCGCCTCGATGACGTCGGCGGTCGTAGCTGAATCGTCCAGCCCGGCGATGCGCATTTCGACGCATTTCGCCGGGCGGCCGACTTTCACAAGCTCCGGATCGAGCACCTCGCGCATCTTTGCGGCGAGAGCGTCTGCCTTCTCATTGGCGCCCTCACCAGGTATGGTGAGGACGCGCGCGCCGGTTTGGGCCTGACGGAAACGGAACTCGAGCTTGTTGATGTCGAGTTCCACCAGCCCGGCCGTTGTAATGGCGTCTTTCGCCTTTACGAGGACGTCCTTGTACGTAACCCCCTTCGCTTCGGCGCTCTCCTTCAGCGTGACGGTGATTGCCGCAGTGGCGGGGGCACGAAGTTTCGCCCTCTTCTTCCTCTTGGGAGCGGCTTTAGCTGGAGTAGCCGCCCCTTTCTTCTTTTTGGGCCTGCGTGGACCTACGGTGGTCCACGGGGCCTCGGCGGGAGGGGCGTTTGTGTTCTGCCCCCCCTTTGCCGCCTCCTGAGCGGCCATTGATGGCCGCTTCTTCTTCTTTTTCTTTGGCTTTGCAGCCCTCTTCTCTGCAGGCGCGGCGGGCGGCTGTAAAGGAGCCGCCTCACCGTCTGCCGAACTCTTGTCCGGTGTCTTCGCCGATACCGACTTCTTCGGCTTCGGCGTCTTCTTCAAAGCCGCTGTTGGTGGGGCGCCAGACGATGGACCAGCACTGTCCGCCGCCAGCGGCGGTCTTCTCCGAGGCTCCGGTAGGAGCCTGTCCTCCAAGCCGGCAATCCTTGCATTAAGCATGTTGCCGAAGGTCTCAATGTTGGAACGTGAGACCTCCGACAACATCTTCTGCAGTTCGTCGGCTGCGGGACCAGTGACGCGACGGCGGAGCTCCTCTAACTCCCGGCGCATCGCGTTCACTTGGCGCAGAAGGCGGTCGTTTTGCGCCTCCAGTGCCCGCATCTCCTCATTCATTCCGCGGCCCCTCATCTCGGTGACGGCCACCTTGATAGATGCGACCGCCTCCTTGAGGGCCCGCTGGTAGGTCCCTTTCAGGTTGGAGGACCTTGTGGCGACCATGGTCACCATGTCTAAGGCCCTCTCTACGTCGGCTGCCAGGCCGGCGCTGGTCTGCTCCGTGTCCTCGGCCGGGGCAGGGCTTGCGCGAAGGGAGGCTCGCGCTTCCCTCGCCTCTCGCGCCTCCCGCGCCGCCCGGGCTACCTCCTCGACTTTCGCCCTGAATGCAGCCCGGCGTTCCTCTTCCTTCTCCTTGTTCAGCTCCGCTTGAGCTTTACCAAAGCCGACGTATTGGCCGGTGGTTGGTGGCCGGCCACGTCCCTTCTTTGCTTTGGGCACCGCCCCTTTACTTATGGGCGGCTCCATGTCGTCGTCCGAGTTGCGCCTTTTCAGGCGTGTCCTGTCCGGTGTTGTGGGCAGGCCCTCGGAGTCCATCGATATGTCCGAGGCAGTATCGTCGGAGTCCGCGGGCCAGTCCTCACTGTCGCGTCCGGTGGAATGGTCTCGTCCTTGTGGAGGCGGCAAGGAGAATTCGCGCATCACGTCGCGCAAAACAACGCGAGGTGAGCGCGTCAACTCCCTGCGTTCCTCTTCATCATGTCCGGTAGGAGTAGGAGCGCGGGGCTGCGTCCTGTGGACATCCCGCCACTGCAGCACAGGCGGCAGGTTGGGTAAGTCCCTAAACCTAAACCTAAACCTAAACCTAAACCTAAACCTAAACCTAAACCTAAACCTAAACCTAAACCTAAACCTTACCTCGCCTAGCCTCGCCTTGTCTTGTACACCTTGTCAACCTTCTCGACGACGTCCTCAACTATGTGGGGTTCGTTCCAACGGTGACGTGAATGATAAAAAAAAAAAAAAAACACTGCCGCCACACGGTAAGAGAGAACGTCGTAACTTTAGCAAACTAAAACAATATCAAGTGCCTATTAAAGAAAACACGTTAGATAGCTGCAAGACAGACAATTTATTCATAACACGCTTTATGGTAGTGTAAAACAACTAAAAATATAGAATTATTTTGATATTATTTTAACACCTATCAGTTGCCATTATTGATTACGAGAAGAAAAAAAAAATGGTTGGAATCAGACAGACAAACAGACGGACAGACATCGAAGTCTCCCGTTTTTACCCCTTGGGTACGGAGCCACAACTTTCAGTCGTTTTCCCTTTCTTTAAGTCCAAAGTCTTGTAAATTGCGTTCGTAAAGTGTTAGCTCTATCATTAGTTTCGATTGACTTTTAGACGGCATACAAATAGTTGCGCATGCTCGACACCGAATATTTTGAGGTTTATATTCTAGCAACATATCCAAGCAAATTGACACAAAATTTGATAAAAAAAAAAAAAGTAGCCGGCCACCTAGACGAGCAATTTTATTAACAATATCACGCTTAAATTTTATTGAACCGCTTATTTGACAATTACATTGAAGGCGCGCGATGTTCAATATCATCCCTAGATGGTCAATAACATTACGCAATACGTGATATTGTTCAATATTATTGTAGGTCTAGGCGCCCGCTAAGGGTATTATAGTCTAATGCAGAGTCGCAAAAACGTCATCTTGTGCTCAGTAGACGAGACTTTTCCAAATTGGATAACGTTTTATTTTCTTATGTTTTGTTTGACAAAGTATTGGCCTTATTTGCCTATTTGACAAATATGACCAATACCAAATACACGTATCCGTACCTTTGTCAGTTTTTGACGCACATCAAAAGAGTCAAATAGGCAAGTAAACAAAATCAAGTAAAAGTTTGGTATTTGACGTCCATGTGTGGAAGGCCGTATATTATGCCTTTATTTGCTTGTTTGTGTATACGTCAATAATTTTGCCAAATACAACAAATAGCCAATAGCAAATACCAATAGCCATGTGAAGTGACACCATTAAATTAATTTGGAAATTTAATTAGTATAATTAAAAAAAAATATATATATATATATATATATATTAAAAAAAAATATCTTATCTGACCCCATGTTTGGAACCTGACCCTATCGAGATTCGAGCCAAGACCGCCGCCATAACCATTACGCCTCCGCAGCTCGTGGCATGTCCACGAAATTTTATGTTCAAAAACAAGTTGTCAAGGATATTCAAAAACAATAACACAAAGGAAAACATAAACTTTTTAAAATTCACTTCAGAAACCGAGCACAATATATTATATCTAAGTATGTGGAGTTTACGCAAAATGTATAGTGAATATTGGTTATTTCACGGATAGGTAGTAATAAAACACGACTTTCAAATGAAATTGATTTCTTTCACTACCTACGTTGCGACGACGTCGATCTTGTTTTTCATTAAAATGATGTTTATGTTTAACACCTCGTAAAAACTTGGTAAAAAGTATTTATGCAAAATTGATACGCACAAATGACGTGTTTTATTACAAATAGAGCTAACTTATTCGGCAATAAACAAATTTAATAAAACTGAAATTCGAAAAACAACAACCTCAAAACGTTTAAGTCATTGAGATATACTATAGGTCTACCAGAATCTGATGGCAAAAGTGAGAAAATAAATTGACTCTAGCAATACCGGGGTAATTGGGATAAAACATTTTGATCCTTTTTTTTATTATAGCGGCTGATTCTGTGTGTTAAACATGCAAATATAAAAATGTATCCAATGATCAAGGATACTTTTTTAAAAACTGCTGTCAAAAATTGCCATGAGATTCTGGTAAACCTATATAATACTTTATATATGGTTTAACCTTTCATCTGTCACGAACTGTCAAACCATTTTCGAATTTTTTTCAATTTCCAATGGGTTGTTTTCTTTTTTTTGATCTCCACCATACGGCGCGACGATAGACACTTCTAGATTTTCTATTGGTTCCCCACCGATCTGAAATTATCTGCAGGTTGTCATCACTGACTACATATGGGTTGTGTTTCTAAAAAATCTCAGTGTACTGTCAAGTGTGACATAAATCAAAAGCTAAGCGATCATTGGCCTAAGCGATTAGGCCAGTATGCTGGTAACAGTTTAGGAACACGCTGACATAATATAATACTTGTCAAACTGAAAACTGACAACTGAAAGAGTTTTGGCGGGCATGTTACTTTGACACTTCTTCTACTTTTTATTGTTGGTGTGGTTTTTATTATTTTTTCCCAAATTGTGTTATTTGGGTCTTTGATGTTCATTATTGGTAAAATATTAGCCATTAAATATCCGTTATCTTGCATAAGTGCAGGTAAGATGTTGTCAAAACCAAAACGTATAATTCCTGTGACATTTGGTGTGAATAAAGATAAATAGGGCTATTTCTTCCGTGAGTTTTAACTAAAACATCGTTATAATAACTTTATTATCCTATTCGTTGGAATATTATTGCGTCTTTTTCAAATTGAAATGTATCAAGTTTTACATTCTTTTGCCCAGTTTTGTAGTAATTAATGATGGTATTACCGATAGTTGTCTACCCATACGCCATCTAGTTACTAAAATGAAAACTGTTTGACAATCAAATTAAAAAAAATAAGAAAATGCCTCATTACTCTCATTAAACTGATTAAATTATCTAAAGAAATTACCATGAAAGCATAGAGATACTATGTACTACGTACTACTTATATGTCAGTGCCATGAAAGCTATATATAATTTTTATATAATTAGAATTTTTAATAAATAAGCTATTAGTCGCAAATACACATAGTTTTATATTTGAAACAAAATACTAAATCGGTGGTCTGCAAAGTAGAAGAAGAACTTTTGAATAGTTTTAGAGTAAGACGCCCATTTTGGGCGCTTGACAGATGAGCTATTAAGTGTTACCACTGACATTTGACGTGACTGGACGTGACAGTGGTCAGTGACAGGTGTTGGATTTTTTTTTTGGCGTTACGGCTAAATAAATAAACTCTTATGCCTGTGTACATTAAGGTGAGACCGTAGTGTGCGACCATACACGTTCCAATGTGACGTGAGTCGAGACGTTTCGACTGAGTTGTGTTACTTTATTGTGGCCTAGGCTCTCGCCTATATTCATAATATTTTTTGTCTATCTTATACACCGTTTACCGGAGGCCCAATCCCCTACCCTATTCCCTTCCTTTCCCTCCCCTATTACCTTCTCTTCCCATCCCTTCCCTCCCCTATTACCCTATTCCCTATTAAAAAGGCCGGCAACGCACTTGCAGCTCTTCTGATTCTGCGAGTGTCCATGGGCGACCGAAGTTGCTTTCCATCAGGTGACCCGTTTGCTCGTTTGCCCCCTTTATTTCATAAAAAAAAAAAAAAAAAAAAATAAAAAAAATAAAAAAAAAACACATTCGCAACATCTTAAGAACTGCTGAATCAAGTTTGCTAATTGTTCTTTATGAAATTATGACTGTGTTCATGTGACATGTCCTAGGAAGGTTGACACTAGTCGAATGGAGTTAGATAGAATTGAGTTAGGTAGAATGAAGTTAGGTCGAATGAAATTAGGTCGAATAGAGTTAGGTCGAATAGGTTTACGTCGAATGGAGTTGGGACAAAAGGAAATAGATTGCAAGAAATTAGGTTGAAACTTGAAATGAGTCTTGTTGATCAAGTTTTTTTAAGCGGGCTTTCGATAAAATGGGTTATTAAGGCCCGTATTTTTGGTCAGTACTTAAGATGCGACCATAAAGTTAATATACCTATCGGAATAGAGCAACAATCTCGAGCTGTCAAACGTAACCGAAATTGGTTTCATCTGTGTGTAAAAATATGTGTACGTATACACTTACACAAGCATGATTGAACATGATTTCTATGAGATTAAATTGTCAACGTCGCGGCACGTGCCGACTGGACGTCAAAAAAAGAGTGCTGCTGTCATGTATCACACGTCTCTTTTTACCACGCAGTGTTACTGATAGTGACATCTCGCTTGCTCAGGCCTTTGTTTCTCTATTCCGCTAAGTATATTAACTTTATGGATGTGACCCGGTCTCAAGACGCGGTTCGGCTCTGTGATTGGTCCAAATTTTGACAGCCAACCTATCACAGAGCCTGAACCGTGTCTTGAGACCGAGATGCATCTTGAGTACTGACTAAAAATACGGGCCTTAAATCGGGGGTTTGTGTAGTGGTTTGAGGTTAAAAGGTGTAAGGTTAAACTATGTTAGGTTAATAGGGGTTAGGTTAATTAAGGGACTAGGTAAAAAGGGGTTAGGTTAATTAAAGGGCTAGGTTAATTAAAGGGATAGGTTAATTAAAGAGCTAGGTTAATTAAAGGGCTAGGTTAATTAAAGGGCTAGGTTAATTAAAGGACTAGGTTAATTAAAGGGCTAGGTTAATAAAAGGGCTAGGTTAATTAAAGGGCTAGGTTAATTAAAGGGCTAGGTTAATTAAAGGGCTAGGTTAAAAGTGGTTAGGTTTATAAAAGTTAGGTTAAAGGAGGTTAGGTTGAAGGAGGTTAGGTTGAAGGAGGTTAGGTTGAAGGAGGTTAGGTTGAAGGAGGTTAGGTTGAAGGAGGTTAGGTTGAAGGAGGTTAGGTTGAAGGAGGTTAGGTTGAAGGAGGTTAGGTTGAAGGAGGTTAGGTTGAAGGAGGTTAGGTTGAAGGAGGTTAGGTTGAAGGAGGTTAGGTTGAAGGAGGTTAGGTTGAAGGAGGTTAGGTTGAAGGAGGTTAGGTTGAAGGAGGTTAGGTTGAAGGAGGTTAGGTTGAAGGAGGTTAGGTTGAAGGAGGTTAGGTTGAAGGAGGTTAGGTTGAAGGAGGTTAGGTTGAAGGAGGTTAGGTTGAAGGAGGTTAGGTTGAAGGAGGTTAGGTTGAAGGAGGTTAGGTTGAAGGAGGTTAGGTTGAAGGAGGTTAGGTTGAAGGAGGTTAGGTTGAAGGAGGTTAGGTGGAAGGAGGTTAGGTTGAAGGAGTTTAGGTTAAAGGAGATTGTTTCAGAGTTAAATTTTTATTACAATAGATTATAGTTAGGTGTAAAAAAAAATGCGTGGGTTTGTTTAGATTTTAATGGTTGGGTTAGCGGTCCCGGAGGAACCTATCTTAGGCATCAAAGTCACTTTGACATCTGTCAAACTGACTTTGACTTATGTCAACTACCAAAGCATGCAAACTGCAACAAAGGGTAAATAACGAGTCTCGCGTATGTATTATTTATTGACTATCGTTATCACTACACAGACTTTCCCATGGCTGCCATTGGTCTTCTGACAGCAGCTCGCAGGCCGCGTACACACGAAAGCGCCGGGAACCCTTCAGAAAGCCGCCATGCACACTTTCCCACTAGCAGCGATTTTGTTCCATTGGTCATGCTAAAATATAACATTCAATTTTAATACACTCTTATATCAAATAAAACAATACCATTATAAACTTACGTGATTTAAATTCCAACTTATACTGTCCTGCACTTGGTACATACGAAATAGCATAGAAATACATTGAACTTATTTTTGTGCAGTTTTATACCGAACAGCACACTTTTGGTGGTCCAAAATGCGATATATCCAAGAAAGTGGCCGCGGTTACTGCTTTTGTCTGATGGTCTTGTTACCTGCAGGCTGCAACATACTACCCTAGACAAGGCCGATTTCGTCCGTGTTTTACACTCAATATTAGTTTATCTTAAACTAGTTAAAACTGTATAAACAAACACTCAAAAACCTTTGTGCGAAAAACTACAAAGTTTGACTTTTTGTTTGACGTTTATGTGATAATAGACTATAGTCACAAGTCATTAATTGTCTATACATATTTTTTGTTGCCAGATACAATAATTTAGTAAACAATCACGGTCGGACACGTCCGACATGGCTTATCTGCTACTTACTACTTATCGCCTTTTTTTAAAGACGTATGTGGGTACTTGACAAAAAAAATACCGCTCTGCTCGGCCACTCACTCATCAGCGCTCCTAATTAAGAATCAAACGAACTTACCTTGTGAAGTTTGATTCCAATTATGCGAGGGTCTTAACCGAAGACGATTACATTATTTACTTGCAGCAGTACATGAGTAGGTGCCATCCTTATCACACATTTAGAGTAAGTAACAAGCTAGAAAGAGAAAACAATATACCTGTCCGTCCCACCACTCCCGCGCCACCCGAGCGGGGGGTGGTGTGACAACTCATTATTTTAGAGACGTGAGATTTTGTGTTGTTGACCATTTTATTTTTAAGTTCGAAGAGGGTCTGGGCGGGATGGGACGATGTAATCGTCTTCGGTTAAGACCCTCGCATAATTGGAATCAAACTTCACAAGGTAAGTTCGTTTGATTCTTAATTATACTTCGGGTCTTAACCGAAGACGATTACATTATTTACTTGCAGATGTTTAGAGCGGCAATTTTTATTAACATGTGACAGTATAATGTAATTTGAGGTAACAAGTAAAAATAAAATGTGTCACTCAATGCACTATGACGTTTAATATACTTCGAAAAATAATTAAACAATATAAACAAAAAAAAATTAACAATAGACAACGGTTATTTTACACTTATCGTACGCTTAATATTATTATTAATGATATAAGTGTGAATACCTAGTCGATAAAACTCTAACTACTAATTTGTTAATGAACATTAAATACTGCGTTAACAAAATCATTTGGATTCGTATGTCCGACTTCCCTGCAATAATATTTAAGGAACACATTAGATGAATTACTCCAGCCTGCAGCCTTGCGAACCACCTCTAGATTGACCCCGGACCTGTGGGCGGCAGATGTGGATGCCGATCTGGTGCTGTGAGCACCGAAAATAGATATATCTATGCCACTGTCCTGTAACACCTTTTTTACCCAGTGCGATAGAGTCTGAGTTCCCACTCTGTTATGTGGTTTACGTATTCCCACAAAGAGATGTTCATTATTTTTTCGCAAATCCCGGGTTTTTTCTATATACGTTTTTAATGCTAAGGCTGGGCAAATGCTAGGGTTTTCCCGAATAAAAGGTAATATTATGAGTGGTTGGCAAGTTCCAGGCCTTGACGTCTTAATTAAGTCTGTAATTTTTATAACAATTGCATCTTCTTTAATAACTATATTTGGTAATTTAATTAAGCTTATTGTCTGCAATCGCTGAGCAGACGCTATACATAAAAGTGTACAAGTTTTATATGCCAGGTTGGATAAAGAAATCGTTTCATATGGATACATATTAGATAGGTAGCTTAAAACGACATTAGTGTCCCAAGTTGAATCGTATTTAGGTGTAGGGGGGCTAAGTCTGTAAACGCCCTTCATAAACCTGTTAATGATATCATTTAAAGTAACGTTTGTACCCAAAATTATTTATAACGCTGATCTATGTGTATTTAAACTACTATAACTAGCTCCTTCGTTAAATTTTTGTGTTAAAAATGACATTACACTATAACTATTAGCCTCAAAAATATTAAGATTATTAATCATACAATATGACCACCAAGATTGTATAGAGCTACTATACTGACGTAAGGTTTTTGGTGCAAGCGATGCCATCATTATTTCTAAAGAGGTAAGTGGTACACCGCGCCGGATCATCGATTCCCGGATAATTTCGCTGCCACCAGGACAAGGTTCGTATGAAGTGGGTGGCAGGTCCTGAAAGGAGAATACAATAAGTGTTTGTCAGGACCGAAATAATACTTTTTTGACGTAACAAGTCGTGACCACATGGGGTACCATGGCTGGGCAGGCCAGTCGGGTACAATTAGGATACCTCTTGCATTGTCTGAAATTATTTTCTCCAATACTTTAGGTATCAGGCTGAAAGGAGGAAATGCATAAAAATTAATGCTATGCCAGCTAAACGTAAACGCGTCGATTACCTCAGAAAATGGATCCAGTTTCCAAGATGAGTACCTGGCGCATTTATTGTTTTGAGCACTTGCGAAAAGGTCAAACTCAGGTTTACCTAACAATTCAGTTATTCGCATAAATACCGTTTCGTTGATTTCCCATTCCGTGTCTATATTAAATCGACGAGATTCCGTGTCAGCTATGACATTGTCCGAAGATTTTATATAGGAAGCGAATATAAAGATGTTCCTATCTTCACACCACTGCCATATATTTCGAGTTAATTCATTTAAATGAGGGTGTTGAACACCACCCATTCGATTTATGTAACTTATAGCCGTGGTGTTGTCGATCCTCAATAAAATATCACAATTACGTAAGTCAGGAGTAAATATCTTAAGTCCATAATAAGCTGCTTTTAGTTCAAGTGTATTTATATGAAGTTCTAATTCTGATTCAGTCCAGTTTCCATTTGCCCGCCGATCTCCGCATGCGACACCCCAGCCCGTACTAGAAGCGTCGCTGAATATTTCCAAAAGATAATTATTGTTTTTTCGAATAGGACTAAATGATGAATCTATATTTTCCATCCACCATGAAAATTCATTTTTTAGATAATGTTTTATATTCATTTGTTTATTATAATCATCAGTAAAATTTAATGCTAAATATTTTTCACGTTCGAACAACTTAGTGTACATCCAGCCGTAACTTACGGCTGGGCATGCGGAGGTCAGCAGTCCAATGAATTCTGCGAAATATCTAATAGTACATTTGGTTTTACGCATGAACTCATTAGCTTTATGCTTAATACGTTTTTTCTTCTCCTCTGGTAGGGTAATAGTCATGCGGTCGGTGTCCAAAATGAAACCTAAGAATTTACAGGTAGTATTCGGTTCCATAACACTCTTTTTAGTGTTTATTACAAATCCTAATGATTCCAATGTTTCTCTGGTTTTTGTGACGTTAAGAACACATTCAGTATAAGAACTACCAATACATAAGACATCGTCTAAGTACGCCACTGATATTAGTCCTAATGAGCGCAAATATTGTAAAACCGGTTTCATCAGTTTCGTGAAAACATAAGGTGCGGTGCAAAGGCCGAACGGGAGAACATTAAATTGATATAATTGAGATTTCCATTCAAAACGCAACATCTTTCTATCTTCTTTATTAACTGCAATTAAAAAATAAGCGTCTTTTATATCAATAGAACTCATATAATAGTTATTTTGTAATAATTTTAGGGCGGTACGATAGTCCTCCATCTTAAAATGATCCACCTTTATATACTTATTGAGCTGTTTTAAATTTAGAATAAATCTATGTGTCCCGTTCGGCTTAGGCACCGTGAAAATCGGTGAGAGAAATTGACCTTCACAAGGTGTGCAAGGTGAAATGAACTTTGACTCTAGTAGGTCACAAATACAATTATCGATTATAGCGATTTGAGACTTAGAGTTACAGGCACTATTTTTTGGTTTAACTGTTTGCACTGGTTCTTCTTTAAATGGTATTTTATAACCCTCAACCCAGCTTAGAATAGTACAGTCATCAGTAAATTCAGTCCACTTATTATAAAAATACTTCAAACGTCCAGCCATAATAGTTACCTGTGTATCTTCTATCGTCTCCTCGATTGCTGCCGGGAGTAGCCGGTGTGACGTTGTCGGCCCCGCGCTGCAGCCTGACGGTTGTCCCGCGGCGGCGGCGGCGGGGGCGGCGGCGGCCGGCGGGGAGCAGGGGCCGTCCGGGGCTCCGTCGCCGCCGCACGCGGAGTCCCCCTCGAGTTTAAAGTTCCTCTCTGAGGCTGTCCGACTACTGGAGTCCTGTATGGTGGGCGCGGCCTAGACTTCATCTCAGATGCAGTCTTCGTTATGGCTTTCGATGATTTTAGGTGGTCAGCTAGGTCAGAGCCGAAGAGATTCTCGTTGATCTTTGTGTCCTTAACGGTATCTCTAATATTTCTGTTTAGGACATTGAGAATCGCGTATCTACGAGATAATGACTCCCTATAATGATTGTCGCAGAAAAGTCTCCCAGCGTCACTCAAGGTTTTTATTATTTCGGGAGGGACAATATTATTGGATGTCAAAGCCCAGTTTAGTACTTGTCCAAGGGCCGTGAGGCCAGATCCTAGTTGGTTCTGTTTATTTTGGCTGTATAAGTCCTGTTTCACATTTAAATCAGACAGGGCAGCCTTAATTTCTGGGTTAAGTTTGGGTGCACAAATATTTGTACAGTTTTCCGGCAGTAGGTAAAGTTTTAGTAAATCCGCCACGGTCTCCTTCTGTAGTCCGTTAGTGAGGATATGTGCCCATCTTGGTGCAATATCCTTATGTAAACCCTCACCGTGACTTTTTTTATCAGCGGGATCTTCGCCTAAGAGATTTAAAATTTCAGGATCCAAGCTAGTCACCGCGTCCCCATTACTAGCTTCTGGCTGTGACTCTGGTACGGTAAGTGACGGGGCATCTGCCTCCATTGGAGTCGACGCATTGTCCGGTATGACGACTACAGACTCCATCTGTACTGGGCGCTCCTCATCATTCGCAAGATCATCCAAAGCTTCCTGATTTGGAAGGTCATCGACTAGAAGGGAAAATAAATTCCTACTTAGTCTTGAGATACACTTTAAATATGAGATAGAATAATGAAAAGAAACAGCGGGCGCAAGATAATACATATTATTGCTAATAATGTTATGATTATTTTTAGTGTTTCTTTTGTTTAAATTTTATAACACTATCGTGGAGTGTAGTAATTCAGGTCTGGGTCCAAGATAGGCTACCCATAAACTTGTTTAGGTCCAAGGTAGGTACCCAATATAGACAACAGGTCCAAGATAGGTACCCGTGCATTTGACTAGGTTCTAGAAATCGCTAATAGTAGCAGGGGGCCCAAGTTAGGTACCCATGTCCAACGGGACACAGTCCCGAATAATTCGGCACTGTGGTGGTTAAACTTATTAAATCAAAGTTTGAACCATGTCTAGACGACTTTTTGTTAGCACTATTGTAACGACTATAATCTTTAACAGTTGATCCTATATTTTAAAAAATTAATGCCTATTAAGGACATAACAACATATTTTACAACTTTCGCCAATCAAATTTTTATTGAGGAAAGTGGGTAGTTAAAAATTTTGTACACAAAACTAAATTTGTTACCTGGATAATAACTATCGTATTCCGGTTCTGATAAATAGTCTGCTTTCGACGACGAGGTGCTCGAGGAAACCGACGGAGAATGTTCTCGTCTTCTTCTTTTTTCTTTTAATTTATCTCTCAGTCTTTTCACTTTTTTAGCCAACCTATTGTAATCACTATCCACTGAACGCTCACGTTTTCTTTTCGACATAGTTTATTACCGATCGTATAAAATTAACAAACAATGAAATAACGTTGAAAAGGAAAAAATTGTGTGATTCGGACGACACAAAATCACGTAATGAGTTGTCACACCACCCCCCGCTCGGGTGGCGCGGGAGTGGTGGGACGGACAGGTATATTGTTTTCTCTTTCTAGCTTGTTACTTACTCTAAATGTGTGATAAGGATGGCACCTACTCATGTACTGCTGCAAGTAAATAATGTAATCGTCTTCGGTTAAGACCCGAAGTATAATTATGTTTAGAGAGGTAATGCAAAAATCTTTCTTTCTTTCTATGGGTACTGCAGCAAACATAGTTTCGTGCAGACTGGATGGGAGGGAAATTATATCTTTGAATGAATCGACTCATATAGTAATGATCGAACTTCACTTGGTAAGTTCGTTTGATCATTTATTATATTTCTTCGCTTCATTCTTCGATATATTAATTAACCAAGTAGATTTTCAGAGTAACGAAAGAAAGATTTTTTTTTTACAAAATACAATAGATACATTATGAATAGTAATCATTATATTCGAGAAAAATAATATAGGTCTACCAGAATCTGATGACAAAAAGTGAGAAAATAAATTAACTCTAGCAATACCGGTGTAATTGGAATAAAACATTTCGATCCTTTTTTTTTCTTATAGCGATTCTGTGTGTTAAAACATGCAAATATAAAAATTTATCCAATGATCAAGGATATTTTTTAAAAATCTGCTGTCAAAAATTGCCATCAGATTCTGGTAGACCTATAATAAAGGTTTTTAGTGAACATTTTATGCTAGATATTGTTGAGTATTGTGGTTCCGCTAAATAATAAACCATAAGAATGGTCAAAGAATGCCTCAAACACGTGGATTTGACATTAAATACGTAAGTTTTGAACAACGTTTTTTGGCCTTTTCAATCGGTATTTTTGTAAGCTAAAAAGATAATTTATAAGTTTAATAATCCCTTATTTGTGCTATATAAGGCATTAGTGCTAAAAATGTCACATCAATTAATAATTTGGCTACAAAAAATGCATAGCTTTTTACGTGTGTTTACGGATTCTCATTACTTGAACTATGGTTTATCGATATTATGAACTAAATGACTTTCTTTTCTGGAGTATAATGTGCTTCGAAATGATCGACAAATAGAAATATTCAAGAAAATAAACGCACACTACTTGTATGAAAATAAGCACAAAATGGCCACGCGATGACGGGCTAAGATTACATCTATTCTATAACACTTTATCTATGGTCCAAACCTACTCGGCAAGGCTAGCAGTTGGCAACACTGCAAACAGCTGTCAAAATGTCAAATAGACGACAGTGGACAGCCATGCTGTCAAAAACGACAATTGTGGATCGCGCGTGTTGTTCGCTCGTCGCATGATCGAAGAATCGGATTTTGGGTTTCGGATTATCGCATGAAACCAGCGAGTGTGGTGAAAATGACACTAATAAATTGGTGAACAAATCTATCAGTCGAATTACGCGGCCGCCGTTTGAGATCGCAAAGTGATATTATAGTGATTATTATGAACTTTGAGGACTATGAAACCCTTCCGACACAGAATTCCATCACCCACATGACTGCGGGCGCGATCGCGGGGGTGATGGAGCACTGTGTGATGTATCCCCTGGACTCCGTGAAGGTGAGTGGCACGCCGCGGCCGCCGTCCTAACCTCGGCGGTCGCGGTGACGGCTCGCGGCTGCCATCGGTCGTTACGCCACCGCCATGCAATAGCAGTTACATAAAAATATTTCTTTTACGAATTTTGGTAGCACTAAAAGTACTTTTACCTTTGACATTTGAAAAGAACCTATTTTCATCGCCGTCGTCATTTCGACTTGACTATTCACTCCGAGACATTAGACAACATGTTAATTTATAATCGTTACCTTTATGGAGCATAAATAAAAAAAATCATGAATAACAATAAATCTAGCATTCTTATACTTATTTAATGAAGCTGATCTATTAAAATATAACTTAATTCCATTTGCTGTGCAATACAATGAGTTTAGGATATGAAAGTAGTTGAAATAGCAAAATGAAAGTAATAATGAGTCCTGTCATGCTGAGGGCTGCGTCCACACGGGTCACTACTCTCAGAGCACATCCTGTCACTGTCACCCGTGTGAACTTGGCCTTGACCTAAAACTGACGAGCAGCAAATAAATCAGCACTTCACAATTTTATTATTGTAATTCACTTTTTATTTTTTTTCATTAATTTAAATCTAATTGTAAACAAAAATTGTAACTGGACCAAAAGAATGTGCCATTGTATTTTTAAATTATTACATAGCTGCATAGGGAATAAATGATATTTCTATTGCTAGTATTACTTTTGTTTTTTGTTAAATTAGTAAGCTTTGTTTACTTTTGTTTAGATCTGTGTACATAATATAATTTGTATAAGTAGGGTTAAGTACCCATTTAAGCATCAATTTTGTTTGTTTCAAATGGAATAATAGAACAAATAGCTATTATTATGAAAGTGTAAATTGAAAAGAAAACAAACAGTTAAAGTCTGTATTAACAATTATAACAACAGAACCTAATTCTAATAATAGATAAAAAATAAATGAAATTTCAAAAATTTTATCAACATTCATATCACTCAATAATTAATTTTGATACATATATTGATGAATCTGTAGATGTAACATGAAAATATAGGTATAGTGAAGCATTCATTATTTAATAATCATAATATTTACTGCTCTTTATTGTTGCAATCTTGTACTGTTCGATTGAAAGTCCATTTTTGTCAATGCAAAAGCCAAATGTTTTATACCGTTAAGATTTTATTTCAGGTTGAACACTACTATTAAAATGTTTGATTTAGACAATATGAAAACTAAAATATTGAATGTTTGTATTGACATGTCATTTTTACAATTTTTACACAATATTATGTTTTATCTCAAAAATGTATTTTAAATATAAACCTTTGGTTTCAGTTTTAATTCATCAAGCCTTCACCAAGTTTTAGGTCACCGGTGACCATATGGGGCTTGATGGGTGAGATATTCTATTGTGTCTCGTTTTCGATTGATCGACGGGTTAAACGATTGAAGGTGACCAAAACTGAAGTTAGGTGGGACACTAATAATAATTTAAATAAATAAATATTTATTTGCAATAGTTGGATTTAACCTATCAATCCCCAAGCGGCACCCGGCTGCCGCATAACAATTGAAAATAATAATAATATCTATAGACGATTCACACCACGTCAGTCCGGCTGCCGTGCTAAGTACCCAAAGGACTTGTGTTACGGGTACCAGACAACGGAAATATATTTAATACTTCTTATATTAATACATATATTTAAGATTTTTATTATATTATACATATATTTAATATACATCCAAGACCCAGGAACATTGAAAACTTTTTGTTCCGTTGGTGGGATTCGCCCCGCAACCCCCGGCTTGAGCTACCGACTCGCCCACTAACTGAGCCACAGAGGTCGTCAATCTATTGTGTCTGTGATTCCCACAATCGAGGTATTAATATTATGCTGGTTACATATTTATTTGACATTAGTATGATGGAAACAGGACAAAGGAAGCTGGATATTCTAACATTGATAAATGTTACAAGTACATAACAAACAAATGTTCAATTGATATTATTACTAGCATCAAAGTAAAAAATACAAGTATGCAGGGACTTTAGCAAGTTTTATCTGCTATTTATTTATATTTGTCTTTTGTATCTTTTTAGGGTTCCGTACCCAAAGGGTAAAAACGGGACCCTATTACTGGGACTTCGATGTCTGTCCGTCTATCTGTCTCCAGGCTGTATCTCAAGAACCGCTATAGCTAGACTTCTGAAATTTTCATAGATTGTGTATTTACTGTTGCCGCTATAACAACAAATACTAAAAACAAAATAAAATTAATATTTGAGGGGGGCTCCCATACAAAAAACATTTTTTTTTGGTCTTTGCTCGTAATCAATAATGGCGACAGCTAGGCACTTGAAATTTTCACAATATCCTTATTTATATTTGTACTTTAATACTTAATAATAAAAATAAAATAAATATTTAAGGGCGGCACCCATACAAAAAAAACACATTTTTTTCCTACTTTCGCTCTATAATTACAGTACGGAACCCTTCGTAGGCGAGTTCAACTCGCACTTGGCCGATTTTTTATTATATATTTAGTTTTAGTATCTTCAGATTTCTAGATTTGTGTTACAACTACAAAATAATAATGGCATGACATTATATGCATATAAACAAGTACATAATATTATTATGTTACATACCAATAACTCTAGTAGGTTGATTTTAGTACAATAATTTTGTAATAGTTAAAATTTGAAAACCTTTTTGGTCGCATTTATTAACTTGATTTAGACTTTGTTTTATCAACACTTGTGGTTTGTACAAAAGTTAGTTTAAATTTATGCTCAAGTCTCAGTTAAGGTTTAAACTGCAGGTAGAGCATACTATGGTACTATATGGAGATCTTAAAAGATCTGAAACATTTTGAATGCTTGCAATTTGCAAGTGTATTGTGTAGGTATGATTATTACTAAAGACTAAGCTATTTTTGTACAGTCTCAAAATTATTCAAAATATTCAATTTGTTTCATTAATTTTATTATATAAGATGATAATGCATTTAAAAAACACAAAACCCTTTACTGTTATAAGTTATAACATCCATTGTTTAATAGCCATTAGCCATATTATTATAGAAACAATATTTACCCTTGGCTGCAGATAAGTCTTGTTATTGTTATGTTGTTATTAGAATGTAGGTTGATGTCTATGAATGCCAGTGGTCCCTGCATATCAATTTGGATTTTTGGTACCTTATTTCTATGTAAAGGGTACAAAATGTGGTTTCTGTGTTAAGGATTAACAATTTATCAACAATTTGTCTTTAATTATACATACAAGGATTAAATTAATTTCACCACTACAGTGAATGTACTGTAATATTACATGTATGGTAGTGTTCTATCGTCCCTTTGTTTAAGTTTAGGTGGAGTTGTTTATAAACGGAGTATATGGAAAGTATACAAGTATACAACGGATTAGTCGGTATATATAAATTATTACAAAAAATACAGAGGAGCGGACAAATATGTGAATACATCATACGAGGAAGTAGTCCTTCTTGTTAGCTCGTTGCCAGCACTGCTGCGTGAGGAAGGCGGTCTCGCAGTCGTCGGCGCCGCGCTTGGTGCCGCAGCCGCGGATGTTGTGCTCGTTGCGCACGCGCATGTCCTCCGGCAGCAGCGCCACCACCGTCTCCACGTCCACCTCGCCGCCGCCCAGCATGCCCGCCGTCTCCATGATGCACTTGATGTAGCACTCGAGCTTGGGGTCGGGCATGAGGTCGGCACCGCCGTTCACTCGGTCAAGCAGCGCGACGTCGACGCCGGTCTCGGCGGCGCAGCTCTCGCGCAGCACGCGGGCCAGCTCCGCCATCTCCTCGTCCATGGCGAGCGCTGCGCCCACCAGCAGCAACACCAGGCTCCTGACGACCATGGTGACGAGCTATGAGCCTCCCCCGGCGCCGGCGGGCCTTATATAGCCCGCCTCAATGTCACGTCCACCTCCTAACGTACCGGTGCCTCCCGCAAATTACAACCTACGTCCGCGACCCGTGATTAGAAAAAATCTTGTTTGTGATGTGTGTTTGTTCGGCTGGGGGGCGGATCTGTAATTTTCGCTCGTACTGTTTAGTCATGATACTCAATTGTACCCCACAGCCGCTACTCGGTGTGACGGATCTGATTATACCTCGACGTCGACTGCTCGGTGTTTTTATAGAGTTATTACATTATGTAACCAAACGAGCCATGTAATGTGCAGCTAAGTAGAATTAAGTGGACGCAGCTCCAGGAGTATTTACTTTCATTTGGACGCAAATCAAGAGCTAACTTTGAAGTCAAGCTACTGACTGGCTATAATCTTCTTACTACTCCTTTGATTTAAACTTTTTTATTTCTTTACCATTTTTTGTCACGCTTTACCGTGCTTTCGTCTAATTACGGTTATGAGTACCCTCATCTCCAACATATTTTGTACCTTGTATCCCTTCCCATTTTCTAAGAGTGTGTATTTGTCGTCAGACGCGGATGCAGTCGTTGCGGTCGGCGCACAACAGCAGTATCGTGGAGACATTCCGACACATGGTGCAGCGGGAGGGCCTGCTCAGGTAACTATTCCTTTAATTGTGTATATGGACTAAGTAGTAACTAATAGAGCGGGAGGATTTCCAAACCACTGCCGAGTCTATCGTAGACACTTCGACAGGGTCATAATAACACTTTACACATTTAATCAAGTCGAATAATTATGTATTTGTTTACGAATGCGGAATGGTATAACACGTGGCCATGGCGTGCTTGTCACAGAACATAGCTTACTTCCGAAAGTTGCTTTTGTAAGAAAACGCTTCATAAAATTGGGTGAGATCGTCCGAGGAACTGGCGTAGACCGGGCCAACTGCCAACGTTGAACTACAGGCCTAGTGGCCGAGTGGGCAGCCGCTGCCGAATGTCACGTGCCTCCCGCGTGCAACAATCGGGCTAGAAACAGAAGAAAGTATTAATAGATCCTAAAAATGATGATGTAATAGGAAAATCATCTGGGCTATGATTAGTGGCTTTAGCATCACGGCTGTGAGAATTCTTGTGAGTCTTCACAAGAAATAGTCGGAGGTACAGACGAGATACATTTACGTTTCTCAGGGTGAGAGC
Source organism: Cyaniris semiargus (assembly GCA_905187585.1). Lineage (NCBI taxonomy): Eukaryota > Metazoa > Arthropoda > Insecta > Lepidoptera > Lycaenidae > Cyaniris > Cyaniris semiargus. Next base: position 11,293,599 of record LR994568.1, on the reverse strand, counting down.
CCGTCTCTTTAGACCAGGTCAACCAATAACAACATCAATGACAAATCTATGTCGACCAATTTATCGACTCCTTCATCCTTGTAGAATTACTCCAGTCATTAAATATATACATTTGGAAATGCAAATAAACCGAGAAAGACAAATTTTGGATATTACATGGGGGATTGCTAGAAAAGCTTGAGTTCGGCCGTGTTCACACCAAACCGACTGAGCCGCCGAATGTGAGCGAACGTTCACATTTGGCGGTGTATGTGAACACGCGCTTCAAATTGTCGACCAAAATAACCTTGTGGGTTTTGCACCATCTTGAAAAAAGGGTTAAATTCAGTTTTTTCATTATAACTCGGTTCCCCACCGTTTTTTTTTACATATCTCGAAGGACTAGAATCCGAGTCGATTATAAGTCATAACTCGGTTCCCCGTCGAGATACGTAAAAAAAATCGTATCTCGACGGGGAACCGAGTTATGATGAAAAAACTAAATTTAACCCTTTTTTCAAGATGGCGGAAAACCCACAAGGTTATTTTGGTCGACAATTTCAACTTAAGCTTTTCTAGACATCCCCCACGTAATATCCAAAAATTTGGCTTTTTCGGTTCATTTGCATTTCTAACCCGATTTTTCCGACGTAATGACTGGACTAAACGTAGAGATTTAAAATCTAGAGCTACCATTACACCCGCTCTAAGAGACGCTAAAGGTTGTTCAGCTCGTCTTCGAGAGAGAATAGCGAGCGACGGGCGTGCCACTACTCACTAGTAGTAATTATTGCGTTCTGTGCGGGTGTGCACTAGTTATGTATGCGTTGTTTCGTTGCTTCTTTTCCTGTTGCAGTTTCACTACAATCTTCACTTTCAAATATGGAATGTTGGTTAAGTATTATTTTTATAAGTGTAATAACACAGGCAAGTTGTTGTAGTCAAGTTAAGGTGCCGGTTGGCAGCGGAAGACAAAAAGCAAAACCGCAGACGACGTGTCGTCGCGACACTACTGGTTTCTATGTATTCGGACTATGAAATACCCTGCGCAGCTATAGGTCTACCAGAATCTGATGACAAAAAGTGAGAAAATAAATTGACTCTAGCATTACCGGAGTAATTGGAATAAAACATTTTGATCCTTTTTTTTCTTATAGCGGCTGATTATGTGTGTTAAACATGCAAATATAAAAATTTATCCAATGATCAAGGATATTTTTTGAAAATCTGCTGTCAAAAATTGCCATCAGATTCTGGTAGACCTATAGCAACACTTATTCATAGAAATACATAGAAACCAGTAGTGTCGCGACGACACGTCGTCTGCTGCAACTTCATGTAGCCGGCTTCCAACTTGTACCTTTAGGCTTAACAACAACATTCCTTAATTTATCATCTCTTGGAAAATATTTATCCTCAAAACAGTCATTGGGTCGAGACTCAGGCCCTATCCAAAAGAGTAAAGTCATGAGGTTTTTTATCCATCCTTATATTATAAATGCGAAAGTGTGTCTGTCTAACTGTCTGTTACCTCTTCATGCCCAAACCGCTGAAGCGATTTTGCTGAAATTTGGTAGAGATACTTTGAGTCCCGGGAAAGGACATGGGATACTTTCTATCCCGGAAAAATGTACGGTTCCGCGCGATAAACGAGTTTTGAAAGGATAAGCAACGGAGTTGCGGGCTTCATCTAGTCTATACTTAATATTATAAAGCGGAAGAGTTTGTTAGTTTGTTTGTTTGTTCGTTTGTTTGTTTGAACGCGCTAATCTCAGGAACTACTGGTCCGATTTGAAAAATTCTTTCAGTGTTAGATAGTCCATTTATCGAGGAAGGCTATAGGCTATATTTTATCACGCTAAGACTAATAGGAGCGAAGAAATAGAGGAAAATGTGGAAAAAACGGGGGGAAATTATTTGAAAGGGCTTATTTGAACGCGCTAATCTCAGGAACTACTGGTCCGATTTAAACAATTCTTTCAGTGTTAGATAACCCATTTATCAAGGAAGGCTATAAGCTATATTTTATCACGCTAAGACTAATAGGAGCTAAGAAATAGAAGAAAATGTGGAAAAAACGGGGGAAATTATTTGAAAGGGCTTATCTCACGAACTACTAGAGCAATTTTTCTGTTATTTGGGTCAGATAAGAAGTAGACCACGTGAAAGATCATAGGCTATTTTTTGTAGACTGATTTGTCTGTGAAATGTCTAATTTACGCGAGCGAAGCCGCGCGGAACGTCTAGTAGCTAATAAAGCTTAAGATTTCGGAGCCAGCATGACTGGAGGCAGGCGTGAGGCGGGGCGCGGCCCGCTATCTGCAGCTATTAGTTATCAGTTTACGTGAGCTGCGGCTCCACTTGAACAGTGAACACCAGCTCTTATCACAATACAATAATGTGTTAGCTGTCAGATACTATGAAAGCACTGACTGACAAACGGGAAATGGTTTGTAAGATAGGCGAATTCAATTCTGCTTCTAATTACTCACAACTTTATTTTTCTATAATTATTGTATCGTTAGTTGGGAGTTGGGAGTTGGGACACTAAAATATGAAAAAAAAAAATGAAAGAAAAACGCACAGAAAACAAGATTAGACGAAAGGTAACGTACACGTAAGCTAAATATAAAAAATATAAAAGTCGTTATGTGTATTTTGGTAGTGGGTATACTACGTAAGGAGGGTGATAGGTGACAGTTATCGCAAAATGTGAAATATTATTTACATTCTGTTATCACGACGAGAACAAAAGTAGAGCGCCGCCGAATTCCTCCACCGCGTGATAGTTTCCTGGTAGTCAGAAAAACAAATGCCTATTGTTCAGTGGTTTGACCATTCTCACAATGGTTCGGGAAGATTAATTGTTTTCTGAACTTCATCCCTATTGTTTACTGGAGATATCAGAAGATGTCAGCAAGGAAGAAAAAAACAACAAGTGAGCCATCAGTAGCTAGCGTTCTACAAAAACGGCCACCTACAAGGACGCCAACTACTGAGAACCCTATATTTTCCTTTTTCAAAGCCATGGCTGACTCCGTCGTGACTTTGCCTCCAGACTTGCAGTTGAAAGCAAAAAATCAAATTTATTTAACAGTTTCTAACTTGGAATATGAAAACTTACAAAGAAAAACAACAGCAGGACAAACTCAGAATATTCAAGTTCAGCAAGTAGAGCTTGATGATTCTACAATCACCTGCCTTGGCGAACAATTTGAAGGGCCAGGTTTCAATGAACCCCAAAATACACCAACAGTTCGGACTCAGACTATTCATGATTCCACAATCACCACCTGCCTTGGTGAACAATTTGAAGAACCAGGTTTTAATGAAGCACAAAATACACCAACAGTACGGACTATTCACATTCCGAAAGAACATACAGATTCTCATACTGAATCTCAAAGTATTTTGGCACCAGCGAAATATATCTTAACTACAGATGGTCGTCTACTAAACGTTAATTATGTCGCAAAATAAGAAGTGCCTACTTTTTGATACGGAAGAATACAAGAGCCACTGATAACAATTTACGCTATGAAAATTATGGTGAAAGCCGTTATAAAGTTAATTTGCTGATTAGATCAATTACTAGCAGAAGGCAAACATATTTTATTGAATCTTCTCCTCCTACTATAATTCTATAGGGAATGTTGTTTGTTCACGAGCACTTGTATTGTTATCCTATTTTAATAATTAAAAATATATTTTATTACCTAATTGTCACCATGAGTTTTTCTTCCACACCTATCGCGTTTCGGAATAGTGTGTCCATCCTTTGTATATGTGGCTGCATAATTTTTAATAACTCATTGAATTTGTATTGAGACATTCTAAAATAAGTATGGAATCTTATTGGATCCTTCTTAAGTCGTGGCAAAAGCGTATAATACTCGCCTTCATATCGCGAGTTTGATATGCCATGAAGCCACATTCTTTGTTTTTTTCTTGCCTGTTCTTGCTCGATCCTTTCCTCTTCTTCGCACAATAAGGAAATAATAATCGTATCCATTTCGTCGTTCATTTTGCTCAGAGCAGAGGTTGCCTAGATACTGAATATATTTTTGTAGCGCCGCTGCAGTTCAAGTGCGGTATACCCAAAAATGACGCGTCGTGTCGCGCAGTTCCGCTGCAGTTCAGTTACGCCTAGTGCGTAGTTACCTTAATAAAACTGCCAGAAACAAGGAAGTGCGATACGATGTAAATGTGTTTCACCCGTTACACGGTCCATTTCAGTTGGACATAAGTTGATATTCTCTACTTGTATATCAGGGAGGCGGTGTGTTTGAGGACTGTGTGAGGTCGCGCGTTTAGACCCCAGCCCGACACAATGTATTTTTCATGCGATAATTATTAAGATTGACCCCGGGGTCTGCTCGTAGTAGTGCGATATCTGTTTTGAGTGCGTTAACATGTGCGAATATCGATTAGCATGTGTTTAAGGAACATGCCAATTTAGATGATTCTTTTGGATATAACTTCGCGTAGGTGGTCCAGTGGGTAGCCCGTAGACTTTTCATTATTGAAGAATTAACAATTTACTTGTAGTGTAGGTACATTCCAATCCCGTTTCGTGACGTGTAACCAGGAGGCTTTATCGGAATTCGGATCTCAAGTAAATACGGACGCTTTTACGGAAAAAAAAATATACTGAAGAAACCCCCACATGGCCGGTCCCAGACGTATTGGCTATGTTGCGACTTGCGGCAATGCCGTATGTGCTTGAGCTATCAATATCATACGCACGTTTCACGTTTGCATCCTTTAATAAACAGAGAAAGGTCTTGATTTTTAAATATCATATATTTGATATATCATTCAAACGAAATCTCTCTAAATTCATGTTTGGTAGGCGTACCTCAGCTATAATTTTGTATGCGCAAAATATATTACGTATATACACACAATGTCATTAAATAATATGCAAATGTACCGACTCGAGGAAAACGGAAAGGTTAATTATGAGATCGAGTGTTTGATCAAGTGTTTTTACCAATTTGACATTTGTTACCTACAGCTCAGAAGTTACTAGCTGTGACTTATTTTCTTTCGTTCTTTATACTATATCGAGAACTTGTCTTATAATAATTATTAATTATTTATATTATTTCCAAAAAAGGAAAAGGTTTGGTGACTTTTATTTTGCTCGGAGGGAGTTTTATATTATGACTCTTATTCGTTCTATTATTTTTTCGGGATTGCTAGTCTTATCAAGCACCATTAATCCTTCGATCGCGGATTCTTGGAAATGCTATTGTATTCTATTGTTGTCGCGAGCACCGGTGCTCGTATAGGGCTTGATGGGTAGGTTAATAAGTAGGTACTTCAATCTGGTGTATTAATAGGGAACATGCAAATATAATATTTATGAAAATGTTGCTATTAAAATGTTAAAAAAATATAAAAGAAGGGCCAGTGCAAGGTTAATATTTATAAAATATAATATTATTGACAATTTTAAACCGCATTTTTTGCAGTAAATTCCAGTGTTTTAATTTTTTAATATACTTGTAGTCTATTCTACATGGAGTTCTTTATAATAAACACAAAAATAAAAATATCGCATCTTTCCTATTATACTAAGCTATACATTAGTGAAAGAATTTTTGAAATCGGTCCAGTGGTTCCGGAGATTATCGCGTTCAAACAAACAAACTCTTCAGCTTTATAATATTAGCACAGTATTACAATAGTGATATTAGTATAGATCTCCCGCAGCTCCTATAATTTTTAACCGACTTCCAAAAAGGAGGAGATTATATTATTCGGCTGTGGAGTTTTTTTTTTTTTTTTTTTTTTTTTTTTTTTTTTTTTTTTTTTTTTTTTTTTTTTTTGTATGTTCAACGATTACTCCGCCGTTCGTGAACCGATTTTCAAAATTTTTGTTTTGTTCTATTAGGTTTCCCTCCAATTTGGTGCCATTTTCACAAAAGTGGTGATCTGATGAGGGGATCCATGAGTAATCGAGGGAACTCCTCAAAATTTATATGGAAACATATGGTGATTTTGGTTTTATAAGAAGTATCCTAAGCATATGCTACCAAAACGCAAGATTTTGCACCAAGGTATACTATGGTTCCGAAGATACTAAGAGAACTCCGGATTCCTTATAGATACAAGTTTGGGGGTTTAGGCGCTGTTTTAAGAACTGAAAGCATATGCTACTATGCAAATCATATTCATCATCATCATCATCATCATTACCACGTCAGGGTCATCAGTGTCACATGGTTGTATATGGATACATCATACAATATGCCCCCACTGGCCCCCACAACACCATAATTATATCATCACGTTATGTCCTTATAATAATTCGTACTTTTCATAGCGATTTTAATAAAAATATAATGTTGTTTCAAAATAAATGATTCAAGTTCAAAGCGACTTATGTACCACAAAATTGAACATAACAAAGTCAACCTTACCTCCAGAGCGTAAGGCACACATTTGACATTTCTTCTGAGATTCGAAAGAAAAAAGAGAAGTAAGTTGCTTCGATAGGTTTTTAACTATTATTAACTAGTTTAACTATTATTAACCCATCAATCCCCAAGCGGCACCCGGCTGCCGCATAACAATTAAAAATCTATTGTGTCTGCGATTCCCACGATCGAGGTAATAAACGTAGAATATACGCCATGGTTTACTAGGTAACTAAAAAGAGTGAAATTATTATTTTTAACAAAAAATTAAAACCGACTTCCAAGGTAAAAACAATAGTAACATCCTTATAATATTCAGAACTAAAAAGTAATTAAATAATTTTTCCTATCTAATAGTCCCTTTTTCCGAATTCGGCTAAACTTCAACTATTTCTGTACTCAATCTTCATAATTTTGAAATTCTGTCAGAGAACTAAGATTCAGCTATATCTGGTACCGACTTCAAAATGATGAAGATTGAGTACAGATATAGTTGAAGTTTAGCCGAATTCGGAAAAAAGGGACTATTAGATAGGAAAAATTATTTAATACTTTTTAGTTCTGAATATTATAAGGATGTTACTATTGTTTTTACCTTGGAAGTCGGTTTTAATTTTTTGTTAAAAATAATAATGTCAATCCCTACTCTAGTTGATATCGTTACATATGTAACTAACTGACTTCTACATGCTGCTGACTATCTGATCTACAACTGCTGATCTATCTGACTTCTACAAACCTCTCGACAGTAGTCCCACTGTAATTAGTAGGTTTAGTGTGTGATCGTGTCGGCCGCAGTCTCTCGTATCGCTATTCGCTGGGCGCGCCGTCTTATCTAAATGTTTAGTGTGTGATCGTGTCGGCCGCAGTCTCTCGTATCGCTATTCGCTGGACGCGCCGTCTTATCTAAATGTTTAGTGTGTGATCGTGTCGGCCGTAGTCTCTCGTATCGCTATTCGCTGGGCGCGCCGTCTTATCTAAATGTTTAGTGTGTGATCGTGTCGGCCGCAGTCTCTCGTATCGCTATTCGCTGGGCGCGCCGTCTTATCTAAATGTTTAGTGTGTGATCGTGTCGGCCGCAGTCTCTCGTATCGCTATTCGCTGGGCGCGCCGTCTTATCTAAATGTTTAGTGTGTGATCGTGTCGGCCGCAGTCTCTCGTATCGCTATTCGCTGGACGCGCCGTCTTATCTAAATGTTTAGTGTGTGATCGTGTCGGCCGCAGTCTCTCGTATCGCTATTCGCTGGACGCGCCGTCTTATCTAAATGTTTAGTGTGTGATCGCGTCGGCCGCAGTCTCTCGTATCGCTATTCGCTGGACGCGCCGTTTTATCTAAATGTTTAGTGTGTGATCGTGTCGGCCGCAGTCTCTCGTATCGCTATTCGCTGGACGCGCCGTCTTATCTAAATGTTTAGTGTGTGATCGTGTCGGCCGCAGTCTCTCGTATCGTTATTCGCTGGACGCGCCGTCTTATCTAAATGTTTAGTGTGTGATCGTGTCGGCCGCAGTCTCTCGTATCGCTATTCGCTGGACGCGCCGTCTTATCTAAATGTTTAGTGTGTGATCGCGTCGGCCGCAGTCTCTCGTATCGCTATTCGCTGGTCGCGCCGTCTTATCTAAATGTTTAGTGTGTGATCGTGTCGGCCGCAGTCTCTCGTATCGCTATTCGCTGGACGCGCCGTCTTATCTAAATGTTTAGTGTGTGATCGTGTCGGCCGCAGTCTCTCGTATCGCTATTCGCTGGGCGCGCCGTCTTTTCTAAATGTTTAGTGTGTGATCGTGTCGGCCGCAGTCTCTCGTATCGCTATTCGCTGGACGCGCCGTCTTATCTAAATGTTTAGTGTGTGATCGTGTCGGCCGCAGTCTCTCGTATCGCTATTCGCTGGACGCGCCGTCTTATCTAAATGTTTAGTGTGTGATCGTGTCGGCCGCAGTCTCTCGTATCGCTATTCGCTGGACGCGCCGTCTTATCTAAATGTTTAGTGTGTGATCGCGTCGGCCGCAGTCTCTCGTATCGCTATTCGCTGGACGCGCCGTCTTATCTAAATGTTTAGTGTGTGATCGCGTCGGCCGCAGTCTCTCGTATCGCTATTCGCTGGACGCGCCGTCTTATCTAAATGTTTAGTGTGTGATCGTGTCGGCCGCAGTCTCTCGTATCGCTATTCGCTGGGCGCGCCGTCTTATCTAAATGTTTAGTGTGTGATCGTGTCGGCCGCAGTCTCTCGTATCGCTATTCGCTGGACGCGCCGTCTTATCTAAATGTTTAGTGTGTGATCGCGTCGGCCGCAGTCTCTCGTATCGCTATTCGCTGGACGCGCCGTCTTATCTAAATGTTTAGTGTGTGATCGTGTCGGCCGCAGTCTCTCGTATCGCTATTCGCTGGGCGCGCCGTCTTATCTAAATATTTTATTATACCATTAGCTATCAGGCATTCAGGCCTATCGACGTTTGAATCTGTTGGGAATTTTGTGCCTAAAACAACCGAAACTCCTAGTATCACATTACTTCTGTTATCTTCAAGCTCTTTACGTCGTGTCGTGACCGTGTGTATTAATATCGGCGTAGATAAGGCACATTGATGCAGAAATAAAACTATTAGTGACGAAATTTTTGATCCGACGATCTTCTACATATAATAATATATTGTATAAAACGTTTACGTCTAGATATGATTTAGCACTAGGAAAGCAGATGACAATAATATTTTGATACTGTTCCGCCTCTTCTTTTTCAGTGGTTTTGCGAATTTTTATTAGCTAAAAGTGTTCAAGAGACATCAAACCGGTCCTGTATGCAGGAATGTTAAAAAATAAACGTATGGTTTTTTATCAGGCATTTCGGTGCCGCCAAAAACTACCGACCACGTCGGGAACTAGGTATGTGGTTATCGAAGTACCTAATTACGAGTTCATACACTCTTTATATTTTTGCATATTTATTAGTTTTCAGTTTAGATATTATGAATTCATGAATATTAAATGTGCATAATGCATATAAAGTTCTACGAACTTTATCTTTTGGTAAAAAATTAATAACATTTTATTTTTGTTGATTTAGCTAAGGCTTAATTTCAATATAGAAAAAACTCGCATGGGAAGTTCTTGACGAATAGTGCTTTCTCTTTACATCCACTAATAAATAACCACATATTGATGTGCCCCCGGAAAACATACAGCATTGTTTTGAAGAAAGCAGTGTATACTTATCTGTTTCTGTCTGTTTTATCTTCACAAACGGGTTTCAGTAACTTAACTAGATGGCGCTAGGAGCGATCTCTATGATGGAGCATAGACCAGCAAGGGGGGCGCGCCAGCGCCGCCATTTTCCAAATCATAGTCGTCTTCACCAGGAAGAACTTCCTACAATGCTGTATGTTTTCCTCTTCGGCACATAATATCGGTTTTATTGTTATGTAAAACCGTAATATTGATGTGCCTCCGGAAAACATACAGCATTGTTTTGAAGACGTGTTTGTTATCTGCTGGTGATGATCTATTGCACAACGCGCAACGCTATGATGATAAATAGGTGAAATTAAGTAATATAAATTATAATGTAAGTACTAGTTTAGAGTAAAACTTTATGCAGATAAAGGAAACATACATAAATATATTACTCATATTTTTTTGTTTGACGTTTGACAACGTTTCTATCAATATTCTTCTTCTTCTATCTTAAGACAAAATGCTAAGCACAGAATAATAATAATAATCTATGGACGCTTCACACCACGTCAGTCTGGCCCCGTGCTAAGTACCTGAAGGACTTGTGTTACAGGTACCAGACAACGGAAATATATTTAATACTTTTATACTATACATATATTTAAGATTTTTATTATATCATACACATATTTAATACACAACCAGACCCGGGAACATTGAAAACTTTTTGTTCTGTCGGCGGGATTCGAACCCGCGACCCCCAGCTTGAGCTGCCTCAACCAATTGAGCCACAGAGGTCGTCCAATTTTAATATTTATATAAGAAACCATAGTATCTAATTATAACAGAGAAAATCATAATAATAAGTATTAATCATACATTAACTAAACCGGCGCAAAAGTACTAAAAAATGAATCAAATCGATTGTCTTTAGGGATTTCTATCTGTTTACAATAATGATTGAAAAACGTGTTAAAATTATTGAAAACTTTGTTGTAACGGACATGGCGCCAAGTGGGCGAGTTAAAATCTTGGAGATCGATTAACGATTTCAATCTCGATTCATCGGTCAGTTTAATAAACTTTTTATCATCGAATTCGGTCCTACACATGCCCAAGTCCAAATTTTTTGAAGTATTTGACGAGGGGTTGCTTATGAATTCCCCAATATCCTCAGTACGTTGCACAGTGTCGCTTAAAGCAGGCGTAGTATGTAACGCACCGACCTTTTTAAGGATCAGTTACCTGGGAAAGTTGTACCAAATGACATTTGGCCTAGCTTCTGCTCCTTACCTTTTCTCTTCTGTAACGTGTTGGGTCGCGGAGACCCTACGCGCGAAAGGATATCGAGTGCTAGTCTACCTAGACGATTTCCTAGTAGTACACCAGGATCGGAACGCTCTGTGTCTGCAGGCTTCGGAAGCCGTAAGACACTTGGGATTGTTGGGCTGGCAAATCAACTATCGGAAATCGGTTCTTACTCCAACTCAGGACCTAGAATATTTAGGAATACGTTGGAGGACAGTAGCGAATACGATGTCACTCGCAGAACAGAAGATTATCAGCCTCGACAGCAATCTGAAACAAAGGATTGTACTGAAAGAGGGCATAAATCTTCGACAGCTACAAAGCCTGCTAGGACAGTTGAACTTTGCCAACTTTGTTGTTCCAAGGGGAAGACTCCATTGCCGGCATCTCCAAATATTCCTGAAGCGTTTTTCCAAGGTTTTGCCCTGTGTAAAGATCCGTTTCCCAAATCACGTAAAACGGAAATTAATGTGGTGGCTCAACGGCATTCACCGCCCGGCACCGATACACAAAAAACCCACGACAATCTATCTGGCGACGGACGCTTCAGATGTAGGATGGGGTGCCTATTTAGACGGAACTTTACTCTCCGGGAAATTGACAATGCAGCAAAAAAGATGGCACAGCAACAAAAAAGAACTGTTCGCAGTAGTAGCTGCAATAAAAACAAAATCAAAAGAGCTAAGGATTTCGCACATATATTAATTCAGTCGGACAATCGAACCCTGATTGCCTACATTCGAAAAGAAGGAGGAACAAAATCAGTGGAACTGTTAGCCTTAACTTTTCAACTCCTACAGTTGACCGACAGGCTGAACATATGTCTGTCTGCACATTACCTTCCGGGGAGGTACAACATAATAGCGGACAGACTATCCTGCGGAAAAATCCCAGCGGAATGGCATCTGCTCCCCTCGGGCACTGCGGAAGTCAAAGTCAGTCAAATTCGTTTATTCAAAATAGATTTTACAACACTTTTTGACGTCAAAATACAATATTTTACAGTTTATTACAATTTCAGGTTTCCACATTTACTATAAAACAAAAATAAAATAAAAAATACTATAATATTTTTATAATTTCCTATTATATTATAAATATTTAATTATTATTATAAACACAAATAAATTATTCCCTTATCTTATTATAAATATAAATATGTCGATATGCTATTCCATTATAATATTATATGTCAATATTAATTACTTATACGCATGTCATTACTCATTATGCTATTTCATTATAATGTAATACGTAAATATTAAATAGATTTTTAGAATGTGTGAAAGCATAGTCATATCATACATCTTTGTCATCAACATAATCTTGTATCTTATAATAGGCTTTTGATATAAGAGTCATTTTAACTTGTTGCCTGAATTTAGTCTCCGTTAGGTCAGTTACGCTAGTCGGAATTTTATTATAAAATTTGACACAGTTACCCATAAAAGATTTTTTAGTTTCACTAAGCCTATATGTTGGTGTACCTGAAGCTTATTTTTATTTCTGGTATTGTGTTTGTGATAATCACATTTCCTATTAAATAAAGCCATGTGCTTTCTAGTATATATAATTACTTCATATATTTGTTCACTGAGAGATTAATTTCTCTTCATATTGTATATTGCTCGTACTGCCCTTTTCTGTAGAGTAAATATAGAATCGCTCCCCACAAAAAAGTCCATATGACATCACACTATGAAAATACGAAAAATATACTAATTTTTGACGTTATCTGGGAAAAGGGACCTTGTTGTCGGTCCTAGTTTCCGAGATAATCGCCTTTAAAGTAAAACGTCGAAAAAAATCATTTTTTCTTTTTTTGCTCCATATTAATAAACAAAGTCTAAATTTTGATATAACCAAGACACAGGCTTTGAAAACGATTTTTTATAGGTTAAAATTGAACCTAAAGTTTAGTAAAAAAGGGACCTTATTGTCGGTGCTGCAGCCGAGAGTCGATTGCGGCTTTCTGTCGGCACGGTATCGGGTTAAAAGACTTTGACCAGTGGTCTCCAACCTTTTTTTCATACGGGCCACAAATATCTTTTGGTCTTGGTGTCGCGGGCCGCAACAAAATTTTTTTAGGGTTAAAAAACAACTTTCTTCAAAATTAATGATTTAAAAGTGGAAAAAATTTCACGACTACATTATTTTGCCGGTGGGCGTGAATTTCAAAATAGTTTAACATCACGCGGGCCACAATGCACAGATACGCTACGGGTTGGGGATAGCTGACTTTGACGGTAATAGTCGGCGAGACGCGGTGGTATGGCTGCGTGTATCAAAGGATGTGTCGTCTCTTTCTGATTCGTGGCGTCGCGTCGGTTCTGCCCACTCGCTCACTCGCTGCGTACCCGCCTGTTAATTCGTTTTTTCGTTACTCGTCAGTGCGTCAGACGTCAGTTGGTGCTCGAGCTTGTTTGTTTAGAGTGCTATAATGAGCCTAGTGAGTATCTACATACTAACTAGTTAAAATGTTATCTAAGAGACTCTAGAAGCCTATACTAAATAGTAAATACCTGTACCATATAAGTTTGTACGCTATTTGCAATCCTTTACATTTTTTTTCTGTTTATTGCTCATGTGGCAAAGCTATGTTGAAAAGGCTAATGCGGGGTTTACACAGGTGACTATAGTCGCACGATTTAATGTCGAAAATCTACTGTCTAAATGGCAATTCGGCGATAATGGCAAATCGGTCATAATCATCTTAACTGGACACATAATATTATGTGGCCAGTTACGACAATTTACCCTAATTGGTTTATTTAGAGGTTGACCGCCCGTTGATTTATCATTAAATATTGTATAAATAAAGAGACAAATTATAATTGTTACAACTACGAAATTAATAGTATTTTTGTATCTTCTTTTAACTTTATTACTAAAAATGTAACGACCGACATTAAGGTCCCTTTTAATATATTTTATGATAACTAAGAGAAATTGCATGTTTTGGTACACGTCTTGTTACTAAAGGATAAATAAAGTTATTTTAAAAATAAGAACCTCAATCTTAATCAAAATTTATATTCATTTTTATGTGATATCACCAATGATATTATCACAAAATTTTTAATCACCGACAATAAGGTCCCTTTTATAAAATGTTTAGTGTTTGTACCAGCTTTTCACTAAACTTTAACTTGAATTTTAAGACTGAAAAATGTTACTTTTTTAATAGAACTTTATATATTTGATCTCATTTGACTATTTTTAAGCATAGTAAATATATATTTTTGTTGATTTTGACTAATTAATAAGATTAATGAAGCACAATGTTTCATTTGTTCAAATATTTTTTTATATAATAAACAATTTCGTTTAATATTGAAGTCGTTTTTATTTAGTAAAAACTTACCCGTTTTATATTATTCTTTCATAAAATACTATAGAAAACATACTATAAATAAAATATTTAGTAAAAACCATCTTGGGCATTTTCATTACATCATGCACTTTGACGTGGTAAAAAACGGGAATAAGGCTATAAAATTATATAATTGAAGTTAAAATCTAAAAGACCATATAATGTACTTCTCAAAAAACATAATATCTATGTAACTTCCCACAATAACATACTTTTTTTGGGTTTCGAAGTTTGAATGCGATTTTCTCAATATCACCTTTTACGACTTTCGAGTTTCAACATTTTTTTAAAAAATATTTGCGAGGCCTACACGCATGTTATTTACATGGTTCGATAGCTTATTAAATGTAGATTATGGGGATGCTAATAACTCAATACCGACAATAAGGTCCCTTCACGCTGATAACGTCACATTTGGCTGTGTCCAGAGGTGGATCTATTCGCCTCGAGACGAACAGCAATAGTACGGAACTACGTCACGATAGATTGCAGAGATCAATCAGCAGACTTTATAGATGCCTTCAGCAAACTCTGGGATTACAGACTAGCTTGGGTATTTCCTTCTCCAGGCATTATTCCGAAAATTCTGGCACATATGAACACAGCTCGGGGAACTTATTTATTTATTTCAGGCATCTAGGCCCATAATACAAATACCTTACAGACTAACATACATATTCATAATATTATAATAAATACCTTAACTAAAATACTTAAATACCTTACTTACCTCATAGTAGCTCCAGAGTGAGAGAGAGCATCTGAAATCTCGAGCGCTGGATGTCCCAATGGAGCTTCAGATTTTGCCGCAAATTCTGATAGACGTGACGACGGGACAACCCCCACCATAAGTGTACTCGTTTAAAAGTGTGAAAAATTGGGGGTGGGGCTCGCAAATAAGAGAATTGTCCTCGGAAGAAAAGAATCTTCAACAAAAGAGCTGGCGTACCTCCACGTTGTCAACGGATTTACCGGCAATTAAAAGATGGCTTGAATGGTGTCAATTTCTGAGGTCAATGCTAAAGAGACTCAATCATTCGAAGTGGCAAAATTTCTTATGCATCTTCATTTCAACAAAAATTGTCGTACAACACAATTTTAGTACACAAGTCTGCTGTACTTACTTTTTGTGGACCTCACGCCGAACACCACGCATTTTCAAATTTATTATAAAACATACTCTTAAAGCCATAGCCTCTGCGTCCGCAAAGCCTAAAAAAGTTACCATTTCCATATCGTGGGATCCAAGGGATGTACAGTGGATCTCAGCCAACCCTACAAAAGAGTCTATCTTTGATATAGCTAGAAGAACTGCAATAGTCCTATTATTGGCCTCGGGAAGGAGAGTCCATGATCTCACTCTGCTCGAGGTAACAAGTGATCACTTCTTCGACAGAGGTGACCATATTTTCTTAATACCGGCATTTGGATTTAAGATAGACACTCGTTCTCGTCGCCAATCAGCCTGGATGCTTTCAAAACATGATAATAGAAATATTTGACCTGTAACTCTTGTAAGATCTTACCTGGAAAAAGTTAGGCCCCGAAGGTCTGAGGGGGGAGAATTAAATAGTTCGTTTATAACAGTAAATGAGGTAATTAAACCAGCTTCCAGGACTGTGATAGGAAATTGGGTGCGATCTGTATTGAGGGACAGTGGTATTGACGCACCTCTAGGAAGCTGTAGGTCAGCAGTAGCATCCTGGAGATGGCTCGATAATCAACCAATAGACGAAATATTATCTAGGGCAGGGATCACCAAATGGCGGACCGCAGTCCGCATCCGGACCGCCGCCGACCCATTGTGTGCGGACCAAGTATTTTCGAAGATGAACTTCGTTAAAATAAATTTTGGTCTCGAACCTCTCCAGGATTTAATGTCATCAATGGCTTGCACCATCCAAACTTCAGAGAGATAATTAACTACAAAAATTAACACTTTTCTTATTGAGAAAGTAAATAAATACTTTTGTAATTTCCGTACATACCTTTTTTTTTAATGTGCGGACCGCGAAGGTCATTCCATTTCTTAATATGGACCCCGAGCGAAACTTAATTGGTGGTTTTTCAATCATTATTGTAAACAAATAGAAATCCCTAAAGACAATCGACTTGATTCATTTTTAGTACTTTTGCGCCGGTTTAGTTAATGTATGATTAACTTGCTGTGCCCCGCAGTGTTACCCGCGGTTTAAGTGATATATAATAAAAAACTATGAAAATACCAATAATAGGGTCAAAACGGGACGATACATGGTTCTATAATGGTTTATGGTAGTGATGACGACGATGATTATGAATGTGATTTGCATAGTCGCATATGCTTTCCGTTCTTAAAACAACGTCGAAACTCCAAAACTTGTATCTATAAAGAGTCAGGAGTTATCTCAGCACCTTCCGAACCATGGTATACCTTGGTGCAAAATCTTGGTTGTTGGTAGCATATGCTTAGAATACTGCTCACGAAACCGAAGTCACCACATGTTTCCACATAAATTTTGAGGAGTTTCCTCGATTTCTTATGTATCCCTTCATCAGGTCACCACTTTCATGAATATGGTACCAAATTGGGATGATAACCTATACACCAAAAGAAAAATTTTGAAAATCGGTTCACAAACGGCGGAGTAATCGTTGAACATAAAAAAACGAACATAACACCTCTTTTTTCAAAGTCGGTTAAAATTGTAGCCTATGTGTTATTCTGATGTATAAGCTATATTATTGTAAAGTTTCATTAAAATCCGTTCAGTAGTTTTTGCGTGAAAGAGTAACAAACATCCATACATACATACATCCAAACTTTCGCCTTTTTAATATTAGTAGGATACTTATTATTATGATTTTCTCTGTTATAATTAAGATACTATGGTTTATTATATAAATATTAAAATATGAGTAATATATTTATGTATGTTTCCTTTATCTGCATAAAGTTTTACTCTAAACTAGTAATTATATAATAGTTAATTTCACCTATTTATCATCATAGCGTTGTGCAATATATCATCACCAGCAGATAACAAACACGTCTTCAAAACAATGCTATATGTTTTCCGGAGGCACATCAATATTACGGTTTTACATAACAATAAAACCGATATTATGTGCCGAAGAGGAAAACATACAGCATTGTAGGAAGTTCTTTCTGGTGAAGACGACTATGATTTGGAAAATGGCGGCGCTGGCGCGCCCCCCTTGCTGGTCTATGCTCCATCATAGAGATCGCTCCTAGCGCCATCTAGTTAAGTTACCGAAACCCGTTTGTGAAGATAAAACAGACCGAAACAGATAAGTATACACTGCTTTCTTCAAAACAATGCTGTATGTTTTCCTCTTCGGCACATAATATCGGTTTTATTGTTATGTAAAACCGTAATATTATACAAATAATTATCTAAATCATGGATTAGATTTTAATTTTATGTCGTGACTCGTGGTTCGAAATTTAGTTTAGTAGCGGGTATAAGTTTACTAGACGACAATCGACATGCTAACAGGTCGTCACCAGAAATATGCGCATTATTGTTTGTTTATTACTTATCAAATTATCACTATATATACAATGTAACATGTAATTTACCTTCAACGTTAGATAAATTTTTTAACATCGACGATATCATTATCGGTGTTTTTGACCTACTGATTTTCATTTTGAGTTATCAATACCGCAGAAGTAGTTGAATTTAATTGCAAAGATTAGGACTACATGAGTTATCCTCCCATAGTCATATTTTCAATATGATTACATGTGGAAAAGGCTGGCCTAATTATTCTGATTCTTAGAAAAGGTTTCCCCTAATCTTTTCATAACATAAATAAGAATCTAATTATGTCATTGGAATAAGGTTATATCAAAAGTAGAATAAATAAACGAACTGGGAGAAGTTAGCCTTTTTTCTTAAGCTATGTAGTTTTCTTAATATGTTCTATCACTTTAGTCCATTGAGAGTAATTTTACATATCGGTTTCTATGAGAGTGATCCTTATGCCTGCGCTATAAAGATCCTGTCAGGGTAAAATAGCTCTGTATGGTCTTTAAACGATCGTTTTCCGGTCGTCAATGAGATTACACAATTCGCGAACCACCACCGTCATTATCGTCCCCGTAATAACACATTTCCTGACCATCGTGTGTTTGCATTGTAGGTGTAACATCTCATTTGTTACTGTCATATACATTTTTTACTTCAAGGTCTTGTATAATGCGTTCCAAAAGATTTGTACCTATCTTTTTCGTTCAGGATTTTTGGAAATAAAAAAATGGCATTTTTGATATTTTATTTTATTTAAGTTAATTTTTTCTTGCAACACAAATTAATATTAATTTTATTGGATCTTTTTATACAACAATTATAGAGTTGCAGCTTTGAATTTGTAATCTGTTTCATGATATGGCTAATTGTAATATGTTGTTAAATGGTTTTTCCCATGTTCTTCAAATCTTCACATATTTTAGAGTAACTTAATATTCGTAGTTAGTATTACACTGATATCATCTTTATTGTCGAAACAGGAAACGTTTTTGCGCTTATTTATTCAGTTTTCGAACATTACCATGTCACGACATCGCTCCACGTAACTCTTTTATATTGATTAATATTGCTCCAACGACCTCAGTCTCAGTGGTTTTTATGTACTTCATTTCTCTTCTCTCAGTCTCTGCAAACTTTCTTTCTTTTCCTTTATCAATCGACTCAAGTCTGTAATGCAATTTGCTTGCGTTTTACCTACTGATACAGCGATAAAGTTTGTACTCACTTGTGTCAATATTGTCTGCACTCTTGTTTGATCAGTTTTATTGCTGTCACTGCCTTCTGTAATTTTCCGATACAAGTATAATTACCTTGGCGTTCCTACAACCCAAGTAATGGCTTTACTTATCTATCACATTTTGAAAATCTTCATTGAAATTCTTACCTACAGGCTAGGGCTTTCCTTTGAGAGGAATCCGTCTCGCTACGGTACCTTTGTAGTCTTTAATACATTTTGTTAAGGTCCATAGCTTATTGGAACGAAGTTCCTTATCGCGCGTTGCGAAGGGGGGCTAGATAGAAAAAATTAAAACGAAAAGTTGTAACGACACAAAAGTGTTTAAATTAATTTAAATTATTAACATTACCTTATGTAAATTATAAATAAAATTAAATATTATGTAAATAAATAATAATAAATTATTCTTATTCCTTATTATAGTGCCGTCTTCAGACTTCGCCTAAACCTCAACTATTTCTGTAAGTACTCAATCTTCATGCTTTTGAAGTCGGTACCAGGTTACCAGCCTACCTTAGCGTAAGTTCTATGTCAAGGATCTCAGAACTTTTCCGGGCTGGTACCGACTTTAAAAGTACAAAGATTGAGCACAGAAATAGTTGAGGTTTAGGCGAAGTCTGAAGACGGCACTATAATAAGGAATAAGAATTATTTGATTCTTTTTAGATTATTTTAAGAATATTACTGTTGTTTTTGCCTTGGAAGTCGGTTTTAATTTTTTGTTAAAAAATAATTGTAAGACGTATAGTTTCCGAGATATCGCGAAAATAGTGTTGTCACCCCTATTTTCAAGATGGCGGCCGGGGGACAAGCGTGGCCAGAAACTTGAGATTAAGCTTCTATTGACCTCCCCTACACGTCCCAAAAATAAAATTGCGTCCTCTAATAAATGCAAAGCTCATGTAACATTTCAATGGACTATAATATTGATGAACGATTTCATTAGTCAAATGTCGTACGCGTAGCCCACTTTTTCAAAATATACAACAGAGCTACTGCTCGCTTTCTAAATGTCAAATACTTTTATTGATTTTACCTATAACTTTACAATTTCTATAAATATTTAACACACCAATTTATGTGACACGAAGTAAATATACCACGACAATTCTAATTGTGTCGTAAACGTCTGTTTACTGAAATACATGTTTCAGGCAATAGGCTACTTGACCTATATTCAATTTCATTGAACAAATGCATATTTCTAGTAGAACTTGGCCTAGGAAACCGTATTTCACCATTTTCACCCTTATCATCAAATAAAAGCTTATGATTGATAAATAAAGTCGATTTGAAAATATGATTTTTATTTTTTAATTTGTACTGACGGAAACGCTTTTGCGGTACTTCCGATTTGGATGTGACGTCATCACACTAGTAATTTAATATCTTTTATTTAACGCGCTCGTTATATGTAAGTTTATCTGTACATAAATAATAATAAGCCTAGAAAGATTTGTAAAATATATTTTCTTGAATAATTAAAATAGAACATCAGTTTTATATATTATCTCCATTTACTGTAGTTGGGAAATGAAATGGCCAAAACTTTTCTCCAAAAGTTTTCAACATTACAAATGATTTCTCATTTCTTATTTCATTCTTTTCTAATTTTTGGCACTTTTAGACTCGTACGTTTAGCACATAAAAACATTTTTAATAAAGAAAGTATGAAATACAAAAAATATGACGTCACACTATGGCGGACAGTGTTTTTGGCGCCATTTAAGAAGCATATTTTTCAGTCAACATATTTATGGGTTTCTACTGTTTAAAGTATTAGTTTTTTTTGGTGAAAATAAATGATTAAGAAGCGATTAGCATGAAGAAAAAAAAATAGGTCAAGTAGCCTATTGCGCAATATTTTATATACCTAACTTTCAAACTGATAATGTAAGTCATTTAAATTCTAAGTTTCAGGTCTTGCGAATGTGAAAAAACTTTTGAGAGGACCTCGAACGTGGAAAATGTTTTTAGCAAATTTTTGAAACGGGGCAAAATAGAAGAACACTGACTTAATGTACTCAATATTTCATATAAAATAGTCTTCAATGTATACTTGGAGCATATCTACATACCAATGCATAATATAGTTCCCCTGACTTCTGGGCGTGCATGGCTATTTGCCTTAGGTATGGGAACACGGCAGCCTGGGCCCGTCTACCGGGTATCTACGGATTGCGGACAGTCCCTGGACCCTGTGTCCTCCCCGCTGTGGTACGTTGTATAGCAGCTGGTGGCGCGTTGCGTCACAAAACCGTCGCGTGCCGGTCAGCGCGGCGCGGCCTTGACCGAGACACCGCGACCCACACTCAATACACACACATATAATAATATATAGTTGTTCCCTTTGATAACAAAGAAAGCTCCTTCGCCTAGAGTCTAGACGTTACGAATTATTGATTATTGTGGCTTAACAATTTGACAGCTAGCATGAAGTGCTCATTTCAGATGGTTTTATAGAACAGATTTGATAAATTAGTTATCTTTTCATCGCGCATTTTGAAGATATGAGAGTATCCCCATCCCCGTGTGCGTGAGATATTTATCTCTCACTAACGAGTATTGTTAAGAGCCTGCTGTCAAAAATATCAAAGGACGCTAGCCCCGCCTAAACACCCTCCAATCGTGATATAATGATTCCATGAATCGTGCCCCGAGCATTGTGCTTTGCGCTGCAGCTAATAGTGAACAATATCGCGTAACAATGGTTCCCGCATTACAGCACGAAAGTAAAGGTCGTAAGTCCCAAAACTGTTTTTGATGATTACTTAAAAATTAAATACAATACTAATATTTCCTTTAGCCATTATTTTATAAAGTGTGTGATTGTAGAAGTGTAAGGTTATTTAATGATAGTAACTCAATAAGTGTAACAGATATTTGTTGAAAAGCCCAGAAAGATTCATAATTTCGAAAATTATAACTATCGAGTCAAAATAAGTGAATCGTGTTTTTCGTTAGGCAAATATCAGATAAATATACAATGATTAAATAAATCTCAATTTCATTTAAGTCAATCGTCTTCCGGGATCTTAATACTTATTAGAAAACAACAAAATTTGGCAGCCCGCTCTTAATGGCGTTTGTTTTGTCCAACATGTAGATATTTCGACGCCGTGTTAATTGTATAAATATGGCTGGCTGCGGTCGTGGTCTCGGCGGTATCTCTTTGCACATGACACGTGTGGAGCTTTATCACACAAACGACTTGTGTTTTCGTTAAATTGTAGCTATCGACGTAATTAATTGTGATTAGATAGTCTCTCCGCAAAACGCATACGAAGGTGTGTTCACACAACACTATGATATCGTAGAATAAATTATAACATTGTAATGTGATATTGGCAATTGCAATTTTAAGACATATTTAAGTTACTTATATTTCCCCTAAAACCTATGATTCATTGACGGTCAGCTTCTTCCATATGCATGTATCCTATTATTTTAATTATTTATTTATAACACAACACAGAAATATAAATTGATAATGATTTTGGTACTTGTATAATGTATATTATGTGTTCGAACTTCGAAACAATCGACCCTTGTTGTACTCCATGCGCTCCCGTGTCGAAGGCCTCGCTAAAGTCTGTATGTTGCAGGCCGGTGCGGGGGATGTCGGCGGTGGTGCTGGGCGCGGGGCCGGCGCACGCCTGCTTCTTCGCCACCTACGAGCAGAGCAAGCACACCCTGTCGCAGCTCATGCGCCACCGGCACGATCACATCACACACGGTAACTACAGCAAATACAAATTATCTAATTTCCAAAAAATACAACATATTCATATCAATTTATGAAAGCCCTTACACTTGTCCTGTGGAACCAATCAAGACATTTTTCTCAAAAGGATTTACATACAGTACAACTCTAGTAAATGTTCAAATTATGCTAATAAAAGCAGGTGACAGAAACTCATCTGTATTTATATTACAGTAGAGTATGTATACCGTAGAAATATGGGATAAACAAAAGTGCCCCGTCACTGACATATTTACTTGCAAATTGCGCCATATTACGTTATGGCTCATGAGTCATAATGACAAGGTAACTCAAAATATTTCCAAAAATGTGGATAGTAAAAAAATTAATTGCAATAAGAAGTATCTAATTACTTTTTTGTTATATTATACCAACAAAAAATTACTGCTAGAAAATCCTGTAACATCCAAACACGAGGAAAGAGACAATAAAGAGCTTGTTTTTAAAATTAAAAGAATACGTTAATCATAATCATAATCATAATCTTTATTTGCAATAATATGGTGTGTACATTAAGATGTTACAATATGTTAAAAGTGTCTCACATATTATTGTCGTTTTAATCGACGTGCAAATATTTAATGAACATTTTGTCAAATAATAATAATAATAATAATATTAATATAAAAACATTCTTAAAGTTATTCGTTAACAAAACATGAATACATATTGTCATTTTTTTTTACTCTTAAATGTCAAACTTAATATTAAATTTTTTACATCGTCATATTTTAATAGATAATGGAATTAAATAAAACATGTCAATCGGTCGGTCAAATTACAAATTAAAATTAATTAAAATAGGTTAATTACATTAAATGTCAAAAGGAATTGAAAATTACCGAAGTATGCAATATAATATTATACAATAATTAAACAAGACATTTTAAATAAAAAGAAAAAAAAAAGATAAATAATATTAATGTCATAAATTCACCCTTAGTCTTAATAAGTAATCTGGATCTAATAAAATGTTGTCGCATATGTCATATACATATTCTAAAGTTAATTTAAATTTATTTCTTACTGCTATATCGTTAAAGTATTCTTGTACTGAATAATAGCATTTTTTTAACAGCCATTCATGAAGTTACGTGAAACTGTATTAATAATACAATTCAATACTCTAAAACAGTTAACATTTTATTGGATAAATCAATCGGCGGTAGTGCTGATGAATTTCGCGCCGTCATCTTTACCTCGAACACCAGACACTATTTACATAAATGTACAACACTTTGATCGAATTTTCGATCTTAATAATTATGTCCCAAATTTAGCTTTCACCGGTGATTCAAATACCGCATGAAAGTAGGACTACATTAGCTACTCGCTTCAAAACAATCACAACCACAGATTCCCCTACTGAGTACCTCGTTTAAGGTTAACACAATATATTAACCGTTGCAGAATGTATTCATAGAATGTAATTTTACGAGGTGCATAATGTTAATGTAGCACGTTTGCTCACGTTTCAGGTTTATCAGGGTGTCTGGCGTCGCTGGTCCACGACGCAGTCTCAAATCCAGCTGAAGGTGAATATTACTGACTTCTAGATCATTGTCCTCACTTGAAATATGAAGGTACTCTTGCGCAATTCCTGATAAGTATCGGTATTTTGAAACTTCATATTTTTCTTTCTTTAGTTACTCACACGACACTCGTGAATATAGTTTTATCTTGCATTGGAAAAAAATATTGTAGCTACTGTTACGAATTATTTAAACAAAAACAAGTTTTTAGTTTATATCTATTATTTTTTCATCTCTACTAACGTAGAGCATTTGTGTACCGTCCCACAAAAAAATACGAATCGAGTTAGGCATGTTGTCATGTTCTTCAGATCATTTAGAACGAGACTGCATTCATAACTCAACACATTATTTTTGTATGTTAATACACAAATGCTTAACAGCGACCATATTTATAAAGTTGAAGGTTACAATTAATACAATTTTACCTCAACTTCTATAAAACGGATTTAGTATAATAGCGATGTTAACATAAAAATATTAGAAGACGCAGTGAAGTGTGCAGTGCGGTCGTTATCTACAATTAAGTGTGGTGTGCCGTGTGTGGAGCGACGCTAATTATAGCTACATTGTTTACTATATACCTAGTTATAATATTATACTTATAGTATTGAGTATAGTTGTATAATGTATTACATCCTCCATAGATTACATTATTGTATTATATACTTCTCTTGAGTGTGTTTTTCCAATACGGACAATAGTGGTTTTCTATTTGCTTCGTTTAATAAAATCCCCTGTGCTATTTAGTAGAAGGTCCTAGCAATTTAAATAAATAATTATATTACAGTCAATATTAATTTGTTTTTTTTTTCAAATGTCATTTTTTTCATGAATATTGCCAATATGTTTTGTTTAGAGCGAGGGTTATTCTAAGCTCAAAAGAGCTATGCCTTTCTAATGTGTCTAAGGCAGTGGTCCCCAACCTTTTTTTCATGCGGGCCACAAACATGTTTTGGTCTTGGTGTCGCGGGCCGCAACAAAACATTTTTAGCTTTAAAAAATAACGTTATTCAAAATTAACGATTTAAAAGTGAAAAAAAAAAAATTCACGACCTTCACGATGACTACATTATTTTGCCGCTGGGCGTGAATTTCAAAATGGTTTAACATCACGCGGGCCACAAATAAAGTACCGGCGGGCCGCGGGTTGCCGGTTGGGGATGGCTGGTCTAAGGGAAAGCACCTCCTGTTAATCAATTTAATGCATAAATAAAATATACTAAACTATCTGAACGAGTGTAGGACTCCACTAACTACTAGAATTTAGATGAGTCATCTATATTCAATAGTACAGCCAGCTGCGGCCGTTTTCCTCAAGCTAGAGTTTCCTCGGGCTAATTATCTATGTCGGTCACGAGCTGGGCGGGGAAACCCGGACGTGCGTCTAATGATATAGGCCTGGTCTTCTCCATTCACTTTGTATGCACAATGCAGGTCCAGAAAACTAGTGAAAATGACACCTATTTAAACGACCTTGTAAAAACAACGTCAGAATTTTGATTTTGACTTGTCAGTGTCAATTTTGTTTGCAACGCCTTGGTGTCTGATTCTCGTACCATGAAGATCGAATGTTGCTTTGAATACAGGCTGTCGCACATGCTGTCTTAGACGGCAGTGAGACAGCCTGAGATCTTCCGATAGCCCCAGTCTATGGCAAATTACTATTACCTTAGTTAGAACTTGTTTGTAAACTTAGGATCACGTTTAGCTCACCGAGGGGTTGACTGTGTAACATTCTTTCGACATCAAGATTCTTGCGCACATGATGCAGCGCGCTAACAGACCTGCGTTTAGCGAATGTCCTTGACGAGTGGCAGCTCGCTCATTGGATCTTATTGCATCTTTCAATTAACATCCAATTTCTCACGCATGCGTCCGCGCCGGGACTGGCCGGGCTATTGTACGAGGAAGATTGTATGAATGCTATATTAGGATCCATTGAGCGTATCGTAAAACGCGACACAACTCCTCTCCCTAGCACAATGAAGTATTTTAGTTACAAAATGTTGGTTATCGTGTTCTTCAACTCACGTCTTCTATTACGAGTGACGTCCGCTACTAATCAATAATCATTTACGACGACATTTAAAAATATATTTCCATTAATAATTCACTAGCGCGACGAAATTAGGCATTAGGTAGGGTCACGCATATTCTCGTAGATTCGGGTGAAGTTTTATACTAGCGATTAGTCTTCGCTGTAGAACTCTATAACGTTCGACGTCGATCTCCCTTCTCTTTCTCTTCTTTTAGCAGGACGGTGAATCCTTCTTCATTCTTCTTAACAGCTACAGACACTGCTTCAACGTTATTTGTAGACGCTTGAACGATCGTCGTTTTGGTTTCTTATATTTCTTTAAACTAAATATAGCAGAGCGAAGGATATTTGTAGACACAACGTATATTTTTGCCAATAGAGCGATAGTGGTGGGTATCGTTTCGTGTGTAATGCGGTATTCGCCAATCGTATGCTGATTGTCAGGAAGCGCTCAGTTCCGCCATACATCGTGACCGCCGCGGCGCGATGTGTCGTTGTATCGTGACTCGTGCGCTATCGACGCTAACGAGGCTATCTCTGCCCACAGCCAAATACAGAACTGTCCGCCCATGTAATGCAAAAATGATGACTAAAGTACAGTAAGCGATACTGAGAAAATTGCTAAAACGAACCCACAAAACAAAATTCGGCTAGAATTTTTTTCGATAAAGTATCAATACCCAAATATGTTGCATGTTCAACGTCGTCGATAGAACTCGATAATGGCAGGAACGCTAAGTAGGTTGGGGTTATCAAGGCCACGGCTAACATCCGCGCTCCGAATTGTACGCGTGACCTTGACCGATGTAGCGCTTGTCTGACTACCCCCAACTCTGTGCCACTAAGGCGGCATTTTGATGATGATACTATTAGATTTCCTATTTTTTACAATAAATATTTCTTGAAATTTCCCATACAAAAGCACAATACATATTATTATGATTATGAGGGTTAGTTTTTTGTCTCCACCAGATATTATCAGCAGAGATTTTAGCGCTCTTTAGCTATGATTTTTTTTTTATTTATCACGACTAAATCTTATTTTAAGTAACTTATTTTAAAACTAAAAAGTTCAAAGAGAGTGAAAGTATAGCATTTATGTGTCAGTAGTATTAATAGATCTGCTGGCATCCTCCCACGTCAGTCTGGCGAATAACATACGAAACATTCGAGTTAGAATCGATAGGAACTTGGAAGCCGTTATTGCAAGTATCAGGTGGGAACTCTGTGAGAAGAACTTCTGTGTTCGAAACTGTTGTTAGTTGGAAATTAAAGTTAAGAGGCTTGCAACCGGTCAATGCAACTAAATGTACTGCTATCATAGCAACTCCATCCTCCTATCTTCCTGTTTAGTGTTTCCGTATTTGACAATACAGACAGTATCGTAACAATCCTCAGATATAATATAAACAGGTAGTCGATAGTGTTTGGTAAACTTTTGCCTCTGTTTGTTCTACCACGTCCGCTGACTTAGTTTTTGTATACTATTTATGAGTTTAACGTAAACTTCGTTTTGTGCAATTGCCAAAGGAGGGTTGGGATTGGGCCTTCGGTTAGCTAACTTAAAGCTTAACCTCAAACACAAGGTCACTTTATTCTTGAGCCTATAACATCCTTTCGTCGTCGGTGCAGAGTTCATCTCGACAAATCTCTTCTGCATATCCTCTTTATACGGTGGTAGAAGAAGACACAAGTATAACAATAGATATAAGAAACTAGTCCATAGTTTCATGTATTCACGTCCCGTTACATAACCTGCCGGCCGGTGTAGTAGGGCCGATTACATGCGCGTTTTACATGTAGCCTGTAGGTACGGGTCACGAGGTCTTACGTCAAGTTTGCAAACAAAACGCTGCCCAATGTCCATTTAATACAGTTATTGTCTCATTATTTCTTTTTAGGGTTCCGTACCCAAAGGGTAAAAACGGGACCCTATTACTGAGACTTCGATGCCTGTCCGTCTGTCTGTCTGTCTCCAGGCTGTATATCAAGAACCGCTATAGTTAGACTTCTGAAATTTTCACAGATTGTGTACATCTGTTACCGCTATAACAACAAATACTAAAAACAAAACAAAAACATATTTAAGGGGAGCTCCCATACAACAAACGTGATTTTTTGGATTTTTTTGCTCGTAATCCATAATGGCAAAAGGTAGGCACTTGAAATATTCACGAAATCTTTAATTATATTCGTACTTTAATATTTAATAATTAAATAAAATAAATAATTCAGGGGGGCTTCCATACAAAAAACACAATTTTTTCGCTATGTAACGGTACGGAACCCTTCGTGCGCGAGTCCGACTCGCACTTGGCCGATTATTTAAATTGGTGAAGACAGCCAATAGCCATATTGCTATAAATTACTAACAGCTATATAACTTATAACTATAACAACCATAAATTTCAACCACGTTCATCTAATTTTGGATTGGTTCAAAATTTGGTTCCGTTCATCAGTTATCGTGATAATAATTTAATAATATAAATAACGATAGCCACTTGTCACACCACATTATATCTTATCTGTATCGTCTATGAAATCCATTGCTGTAGATAAATACACAACGCCTGCTACTTTATTTATACCGTCATATTTTATTTATAGTCGTGTCATAATATTTATCTACTTAATTTTATAGAAAAACTAAACAAATTATTGCTATAATTTTTTAAAACATTCGTGATATATGAATAATATTGATAATTAATATAGCGAGTGTGTGCCTACATTTTGTTGTGTTTACTGTTTGTAATGCAAATGATAGAAAACATTGTAACTGCGCATGTCATTAATGGCAGTCAATTGTTATTAAATGATAGCGACACGAGGTAACGTTACACGAGCGATAACTGCGACGCGACTGTCGCCACTCGCCGGGAACGACAACTTGTACAAATTAGAAAGTTAATCCAATACAATCAAAAATACCCATGTTAAAAAAACGCCCAAAACATTAGAACTATTGCTAAAAATTTTATAATATTTATATTTCTTTAGAATTAAGAATAACATTTACATTTTCAGTTTTGCTTGTCTAAGAGTCATCCTACTTTTAACTTTTTAAAGGTTTTTAACGTTTAGTAATTATTACTCTTATTGTTTGTTTCTAGTTTTAACTTAGTTTGAAAATTTTCATTCATATTATATTTATGTCTAGGGATTCCTCCATAAGATAACAGAAGTTTAAATTTCCTGTTAATATGTCTAATGTCGGCCATCGACCTCCCCATGAGTCAGGTTTGTTTACAGTCGCGACCCGCGGCGGGTCACGGGGCCCGGCCGCTATCTCGCTATGGTTATCGCGGGTCGCGCCCCACACCCCGCTACACCATTACGACGTCATCTTAGCACATACACGAGGCTATTCCCACATAAAAATTGCCTTAAATAGCGTTTTGGATTGGGAGTGCCTCAGGGGTCCGTTGGAAGTCCTCATTTGCTTATAATTTATACGATTGATAATTAAATAGCTGCTTAGTAAATATCAGCATAGATTCGTTCGTGTACTAACGTTGGTGTGGATGTGCGTTTCAGTGGTGAAGCAGCGGCTGCAGATGCTGAACTCGCCGTACCGCGGCGTGTGGGAGTGCGCGCGGCACGTGTTCCGCACGGAGGGGCTGCGCGCCTTCTACCGCTCGTACAGCACGCAGGTTGCCATGAACGTGCCATTCCAGGTGATCACTCACATTTATTTATATAATAAATGAATAAATTAAAAAAACCCCCCGCCAAACAACTTTAAAAAGTAATGGAATAATATTTACTGACTTTAAGTTTAAATAATTCCTAAGTATTTCCTTAGTATAAAGTAATATTTTAGTCCTTAATTGTTGTCACGGTGTGTCGGGGGACCGCCAAGTTAACTACGACAACAGCGACTTTTGCATTTTGTATCGCTGATTGTCTCGATTCAGTTCGCTGTGAACTGACCTTTAAACTATAATGTTATGTGAAATCAAACATCTACATTAGCGGTCCCCCGACACACCTTGACAACAATTATGGACTAAATTATTACTTTACACTTAGGAATTATTTAAACTTAAAGTCAGTAAATATTATTTCATTACTTTTTAAAGTTGTTCGGCGGCGGTTTTTTTAAATTTCTTAATTTTATTTTATTTTATGTTTTTTAAACTTGTGCTGGTTATAGTGCATAATTGTTCCTATCAACAGGATCATATCCCAATGAATACGATCTATAAATATCCTCTTGGATGAGGCCGTCAATATGAGCCCAAACATGAAACCTCCACCCTGGGTTCATACGGAGCTCGGCTCCTATACAATCCAGGTGATGCTGCAGTAGCAGCATGCAAATATTTACTGCTTATCTACGTCTTATTGGTTGTCACAATTAAAATGAGCCCAAACACGAAACCTCTGCTCTAAGTTGGTGAGGTGTCGGGTATCCTTTTGATTACCAGGTGATGCTGCAGCACCAGGGTGAACTTTCCATTAATATGTATATATTCATAAGTGTCACGAACAAGAATGCAAAATATAAAACTCATCAAACGACTGCAAGTTGCTAATCGGCCTATCACGAACCAGATAAACCGTGATATTTCAGCAATGAGCAGGCTGATGATGATGAACTATAGCTAAGAACACTCTCAATCATGTCAGCTTTCAAACAAAAAAAACTAGATCAAAATCGGTCCCGTTTGGATGCTACGATGCCACAGACAGACAGACAGACAGACAGACAGACAGACAGACCGACAGACAGACACGTCAAACTTATAACACCCCTCTTTTTGGTCGGGGGTTAAAAAACAAGTATGTATGCGTATGTCATGTCTGTTAAACGACAGGGTTATATAACTAATGAGTTTTTTCGTAGTCGAAAATGTAGGATATTTTAAACACCTAAAAAGTTGCTATCTTGTATAAGTTTAACTGGGGAAAAATTAACTACAACAACAAAACACAAGATTACGAATGTTTTAACTGTATTATGGAAGACAGGCTAACACCGACTTACTCGAATACGAGATTACAGGCTGTAGATGAATTGTTGAACGATTTCAGACGAGACAAAAAATCATCTTATTAATCATGCAAGGGAAAAAAGCATATCCAGAATTTATAAAAAGACAAAAGAACGACAGACAATCAGCTGACATGAGTCGTAACGTTTCAGGCGCTGCACTTCGTGACGTACGAGGCGTGCCAGTCGACGCTGAACCCGGGGCGCGGGTACTCCCCGAAGGCGCACGCGCTATCCGGCGCCGCGGCGGGCGCGCTGGCGGCGGCCGCAACCACGCCGCTCGACGTGTGCAAGACCGTGCTCAACACGCAGGAGGGCGGCGCCGAGGGTCTGGCGCAGGTGCGTGTGAGCAGTGGGCGGGGCACAGCGGTATGCCCCGCCCACTGCTCACGATTGTCGTTCGACTATGACTTGAACTTCTTTATTTCAAAATATTAACATTTTTTAACATTAACATTATGTTCAATCAATGTTAATAGACTGTTTTTTTACACTAATATTATAATAAAGGGGAAAGTTTGTGAGTGTGTATGTTTGTTACTTCCTTCTTTTCTTTACGTCTAAACGGCTGAAGCGATTTTAAGGTACGGACTAAGCTGATACCCTGGATTACATAGGCTACGATTTACTTTCCTTAACAGGGGGTAACACTGCGAGTCCACGGGGCACTGCTACTAGATGTATAAAGGTCGTGTTGTGATGTTTCAGGCGGCAGCGCTGGTGCTGCGTGCGTCGGGTCCGCTCGGCTTCTTCCGCGGCGTGACGGCGCGCGTGCTCTACCAGATGCCCGCCGCCGCCATCTGCTGGCTCACCTACGAGACGCTCAAGCACACGCTCGCCAGGGTCAGTACACGCACACACACACACACACACACACACACACACACGACACAACTACACGACCACGACATAAACATAATCCCTCTACTAATAAAGAGATTCACACAGTGTGTTTACAGACTTAAGGCTGCATTAAGCGACACTACGCTGCAGTGGAGCGACGTGACACTTTGTGTTCCATAGAACTAACGTTTTGTGTCGCGTAGCATCGCTGCCGCGTGCGGCTTGCGATATCATACCAAGAATATTTGGCCGTGACGTGTCGCGTCGCGCTGCTGCAGCGTAGTGTCGCGTAGTGCGGTCTCGATTTTACTGTTTCGTCCTCATCTGTCAAGCGACTTGTCTATTAATAATTACATTTGCAGAACATTGTCTAAATATAACGTCTGTGAACACTATAAATCTTTTGATTAGTGAGGGGGTTCAGGGGCCGTACAACGAAACCGTTTTGAGACTCAACGAACGAATCGGAATGCCGCGTCCCGCTGTAACAAACGTGAAATGACGTTGTTAGAGTAGGACGCGGCATTCTGATTCGTTCGTTTGAGTCTCATAACGGTTGCGTTGTAGCCCTCCATGTTACTAATCATGTAAACACCCTTATTGATAAGTTATACTTTACACTTGTACACGATTTGCTGCCTTTGTCTGTTGCGTTGGAAACTTCACTCGACAGACGAACACATCAATGGCTTTGTTGCATGTTATCATCTGCTTATTATCACTATAGTACAGTCACGAGTTCACGAGCCAATACATCAATTCGCGTCTGCTGAGGTGAAAAGTAAATTATTTTGACAATAAAAGAATTTAATGTCATACTATTGTTATGAAATCAATAAAAGAAAGAAATACATTAAAAATAGGCATTGCTATCTAAGACATTGAAATCGTTGTCCTAACAGCTGATTTATAAATTATTTCAGTTTAGTTTACAAATCGCTTATGTTATAATAATATGTATGGTAATGCATTTAAATCAGGTCGTGACTGTACGAATATGCATTTAAAGCGCGTTTCCATTATAATAATAAGGCCGCGACTTCCGATGTCCATATTTGCTCGTTTGCTTATTATTTTTGCAAAATAAATACAAGCAGCCCGTGTCGTGCATTTTCAAGTGTCGGAAATGGAAATGCGCTTCTGTGTATGAGTGTCTAAAGCCACTTCCGATGATATACGTACAATATAAACATGGGTAATATGTATACTCTTATGGGCTCTTCGAACAAAACTTTGTTGGCTATTAAATATTACCCTTGCCATTGCATATCTACGTTCAACCGGAATATCCATTATCCATCAGAAAAGTGAGATTCATATAAAATGTCAACGACTATTGACGACAATGGGTAAGATCTATGTTTTTATGAACTGTTTTTATTAAAAAACAATTAACTTATTTGTCAATGTTTTATAAAAAACGACAATTTTCAGTTCGTTTCACTTCTATAATATTTTATTTAGTAACTTTTTACAGTACCTCTAGCATTTTTAGTCATAAAATATACATTCCCTACTAATTTATAATAATGACTGCGACGTATATCATCGGAGGTTCTCATCCATCCATCCGATGTCCCGCTTAGGGTCTGCACACGAGGGGCAATACAATGTGTCCCATCACCGGTGTCCGATCCTTTAATGTTATGATGTATGGCATATTTTATTGACAAATTGGCTCCCAAAATTTTTTTTTTCTCTAACTTTAAAAAAATTGTTTTATTTGGCTCTCATACTAATCTGACCAACACTTCATAAGAAAATCGTTATAACTTTTAAGCTATCTGACTTAGAGCATAGAAGTGAAGGAATTTATTTAAGATAAAGAACTCCTCTATATTTTTTAAATAAAAAAGAACCAGTTTTATGCGCTAGATTTTTCACAAAAAGCCATTAATTAAAAAATACACATTTTTTTCCTTAAACTTTGATTTTTCTATGTTTTATTCCGCTAAATTCATAACACATTGTCTATGTAAGCGTAGTCAACAAGTTTAGCTATCAAATGAAACCTTTTTTATGTTCATAGGATATTAACATGAGAGGTATTGGTCAAATTAGTGTGAAAATCCGAGAAAAACTAAAATGGCTGCCATTTTACAGCCGAGAGAGAAAAAATTTGAGAGCCAATTTGTCGATAAAATATGCCGTACATCATGAGATTAAAGGATCGGACACCGGTATCGGGACACATTGTATATTTACGAACATGATCAATTTGCCCCTTGCGTATGGAGCCTCTCGCCCGTATCATTTGTCGTTTCCTCGAGATTTCCTCCACTCGACTCGACCTCTGTCCTCAAAAATAATGTCATTCGTTCAACAAAACGTCATTGACCTAGCAATTTTCTTTTTCGAGGCGGACAAATTTTTGAGGATTGAGGTTGGAGGAAATCTCGGGGAAACGACTAATGATACGGGCGTCGGTGTGAGCTGCCTGCTCACGCTTGACCGCGCGGTGTGTACGCAGTGACGCGCAGAGGGCGGTGCCGGCAGCAGCGAGCCGCCGCGCTAGCGCCCGCGCCGCAGCGTCCAGACAACGTACACTCAGTAGTCTATGCCGCCACCATAGACTACACCGTAGACCTACCATAGACCATAAACCGCTGTTCTGTCACCTCATGAGCTTTAGTGTCACCACGTGCGTGTCCGTTTTGTTTTTATATTTTGTAAATCGAGTTTTGTTTTGTTTACACTCATGTATATTGTATTTGCGACGAGCTGACGCCGCCCAGCTTACCGACAGTCGAAACGTCAACTGTCATTTGACAGATGACGTTTTTGTACTGCAACATCATGTTTTTGGTATTTTCGGTTGTTATAAGTTACTGTTGTTTAAATTTATAAGCAATTGGCCTTATTTATAACTGTGTTGGATAGAAATGTTTCACCTGACTACCGAATATACTTACGACATTGATAACATCACTCTGATGCTAGAAAATAATTATGTAATACGAACAGTGCCGAGCACACTGGTGTGTTTGTGAGTTGTGTTCGCAACCCTAGCTATGTGTGGGGTTGCAGGTGGAGCTGGTGGAGGAGGCGGGGTGCGGGGGCGGCGCGTCGGGCGGGGCGGGCGCGGGGGGCGGGGCGGGGGGCGCGCCGCTCGCCGCCGCGCTGCGTCTCGCCGCGGACGTGCCGTAGCCGCCGCCGCTGCGACTCCTGTACATAGTGTTATCGCGTCGCGTGGATATATCGGATCATCCGTTCTAAACAAACGTACAAATACCCCGGCGCGGTGCGCGGCGCCGCCCGGCGGTCGTCGCTGTCGCGAAGTCGGGGTCGAGTGTGACTCGCCGCATCTCCAGCGTTTTATTTTTGAAGCCGGGACTCCAAATTCTGTTATCTGTTGTGCATACGTCCGGAATATTCTTGAAATTACGGGCAGTGATATTGTTACGCGTATCTCCGACTCCGGTAGTGTTCGGCATCGGTTCGCGTCGCCGGAGGGAGGGGGGATGTGATATGGGGGGGAGCTCTATAATGTGATGTGATGTCGCGAATTGTTGCTGAACTTGTATGTGTGAGTGATGGCGTGAATGTGAGCGTGCGTCGGCCGAATGTTGAAGCGCTAGTTATAATAGGGTATTTGACCGATTTATAATTTCTATCTTGAATCGCTTGGTTACGATCAAGAAGTTCACCGAAAGTATTTTTTTTATTTTAAAATACGTATTTCGTAAGAAACATGCAAATAAAAATTCAAAATTATTTGATAAGCCGCCAAAACGCTTTATTCAGCAATATGGCGTCGCGCTTTGTAAGTGACGTCACGATCGTGTAAACCAATATATATTTTAATCTGTGGTGTAAACTTGTAAACGAGTTTACTCGCCTGTGACGTCATCATGACATTAACCAATCCGGATCGTTTCCCAATAAGTGGCGCGAGTTGGATATATTAATTGTTATTATTATTAAAACTCATGTAAATCACAAAAACAAATCTCATTTTATGCATTTAAAGCAAAAAAATCACAAAATAATTCATACTGTCAAATAGCCTATTAGAAGCCCTCCTGTAGGCCTCTTCTATATGACCAGAACGTCTCGGGCGCCCCCTACTTTAACTATCGCTTCAATGTGCGGCCGCGTGTGCGTTTCATCCTAGCGATGTAAAACACGGGCCGCGGCGGCGACTATAATTGGCTAGCACAAAATCTTGTTGTAAAATTTAATGATATTATGTATAATATTTTTGTTGTAATGTAATATATTCTTATATCGTGTGAGTCTGTGTAACAGGCGAAGCGGTGCGTCACCGACAGTAGCTGTGCTCAAACTAGTCTGAGGTCTACGCTTATACACAACAATAATGTATATGTATATATTCTGTATATATATATATCGCGTCCCGGCCCTCGCGTGGAGCGCCAGACGAAAAATATATTTTGTTGAATCGATCGAAATTAAAAGACACCTGCGCCGCCGCCGCAGCCTCGCGCGCGAAGGCGCGTTTTATTATTATTTGTTGAGATATTTATGAGTTGTGTTGCGCCCTGTACGAGCGTACGGCCCTGTACAGTGACCGCTCGGTCTAGTGTTGCCAACTCAGCTACTTTGTAGCTAGATGTAGCTATTTTTCGGTATCAGGCAGCTACAATTTTAAAAAAGTTGTAGCTAGATTTTTTAGCTACTTTTTCTAGCTACTTTACAACTTTCGAGATTCGTAAAGTATTTACCTAGAATCGAAGGAAAGAATATAAAAATATATTAAAAGTATCGTTTTTTTGGTCACCAACTAAAAGATACGTTAAGCTACTATAGGTCTTCCAGGATCTGATGGCAAATTTGGATGGCAGATTTTCAAAAAATATCCTTGATCATTGGATAAATTTTTATATTTACATGTTTCACACACAGATAATAGCCGCTATAAGGAAAAAAAGGATCAAAATGTTTTATTCCAATTACCCTGCTATTGCTAGAGTCGATTTCTTTTCTCACTTTTTGCCATCAGATTTTGGTAGACCTATACCTACTTACTACTCTAGCGCCAAAAACTGGAAATCTAGCAACTTTTTAGGAGCAATCTAGGCACTTGGTAGAGGTAGCAGTTGGCAAAACAGTGTCCGTTACATTTAGCTACTTCTAGCAACTTATTGGGGGAACGAAAACTGGCAATCTAGCAACTTGAACAATAATCTAGCTACTCGGCAAGGCTAGCAGTTGGCGACACTGGTTCGGTCTAAATGTTAAGTGTTAAGAGTTGCATAGGTGTGTAGGACGTCGGCGAACCGAACGAATATTTGAAAATGTATAAAGTGAATATAATAAACAGTTGGACAATTCTGCGTCTTTTATTTCCTATCCTTTCCTTGTTAGTACAGGAGCCCTAGAACAATTTTTTTTATTACCATCAAGCTAATTTTTTGTGTTATTTTGATAAGACACAACATTTTTATTTGCGAAAAATCTCGAAAGTGGTAGCTAACAGAGATAGAAAGGATTTTATACTTTGATTTGATGGTCCCTAAATATGGATTGTTCTATTTGTAGGACAATGTTACTTTTAAATTATATAACTATTAACCTATCAATACACAAAAAATCAGCTTGTTAGAGTTCCGTTTTAGGGTTCAGTAGTCAACCAAGTTTTGTTGATTACAGAACCCTATAACGGAACCCTAACAAGCTGTTTTTGTTTTTAATTGATACATATTTTTATTAGTTCTATAATTTAAGAGTAACATTGTCCTGCAAATAAATAAAATAGTCCATATTTTAGGACCATCAATTCAAAGTATGAAATCCTTTCTATCTCTGTTAGCTACCACTTTCGAGATTTTTCGCAAATAAAAATGTTGTTCGTCTTATCAAAATGAAGCTACTCACAAAAAATTAGCTTGATAGTAATAAAAAAAAATGTTCTAGGGCTCCCATACTATGTGGGTTAACCTCCATACGATAATATATAGGGAATAGAGAAGATATATATGGCACAGATCTCCCTGGAGGGTAAGAAGATAAGGATGTGTCTATAAAAGCCTCGATTTTAATTATAGAATTTATATAACTACTACTATTATTTATATTATATTAATATGTTACGCTCAAAGACCGAAAACGCTCATTGAGCGGAAAAATGGCTCACAACGCGTTGTGGTCACAGTAAAATGTCCACAACGCGAAATTCGTGTTGTGGCTCTATTGAAAGCGGCCACGACGCGTTCTGGCAATCACAGATAGACCAAATAGCGAAATTCGTGTCGTGGCTGACATGCTAAATACCTAAATAACAAAATATTATATCCTTCTATTTTCTTGTATATTAAGTATGCATATTATAATGACAAACACGTTATGCAGTGATTTTATAAAATAAAAATAAATTGCTAAGGACATCTACCAAAACGTTTCCAGCCTAGACCTAGTAGGATCCATATCGGAAAATAGTGTGCGTTGTAATCAAATAATGTACTATATGCGTCATGGCTTTTCTTCATTGCCACAACGAGTTGAGATCGAAGAGCATGTCAGTCACGAGTCACGACACAAATTTCGCTATGTGGTCTTTCTGTGATTGCCACAACGCGTCGTGGCCGTTTTCATAAGAGCCACAACACGAATTTCACGTTGTGGACATTTTACTGTGACCACAACGCGTTGTGAGCTATTTTTTCGCTCAATGTGCGTTTTCGATATTTGAGCGTAACATATACACATAATCCAATACCTAACGTGCATTGCGTTATTCAGCTAGATTCTAAGGGACAACGCTAAAACTCACGCGGGCGCACGCTCGCGTGTGTAGAAACGAAAAATAGTAGGTATGGGCAAGCGCAGGCGCGTGCGACGGAGCGCGGACGCGGGCCCCATACTATTTTTCATTTATACACACGCGAGCGTGCGCCCGTGCGAGTTTTAGCGGGCGCGCTAATGGTGCTCCCACTCTGCCGTCAGAAAATGTTTGTAAACATTTTCTAACATAAAAACATTCACTAACAAATGTTGTCAATTGTTACATTTTGTTAGGAACTCTTACATGTTATAAGTGCTCCCACATTGCCGTTGCCACATAGAAAATGTTTACTAACATTTTATAATATTTAAATCTGGTATTGGCTCGCAGTTTGGTTTGCGTTCTGATGGTTGGATGGTTTCCGGTCTACACAAAAATGGAAGAGGATTTGCCCATTGGAATAGCTTTCATTTTTTGTTTAGAGAAGAAAAAGCGCTATTATTGGATGCACCAAACGCCAAAAGCAGATACATACGATGTGTGAATTCGGGTATCTGCTCCCGTATAACTCCGCAAATAACTTCGGAGGCATTCCCCGAATCACCGCATACCCCGCCGTCACGCCATTTATAAAAGGTTAACAAACAAAAGGTAACACATTTTTTAACATTTGTGATTAAATGTTTGCTAACAAATGTTTACTTATATAAATTATCCCGGAAAAATGTACGGTTCTCGCACGATAAACGAATTTTGGCGCAACGGAGTTGCGGGCATCATCTAGTTCTCTTGTAAAGAAGTAGGTGTCTAAGCAATACTCCTCCCATAGAAATCGTTTCAAAATTCGATCTCCAATCTCCTGACAAATATCTCTATTGATGTATTATATCGTGTTCAGGTTCAGGAGAGGGCGGAAATAAAAGTCGGGAGCAGTTGGAATTGCAATTATATTACTTTAAGCATAGTCCTCACTCTCGACATGACTCGCTCACACCCGCGACCCGCGCGCGGCCGTCGAGGCCGGCGGGGGACCCACCAGCACCGGGACTGTCGTATTGCACCACTCGGCCACCTCCGGCGAACGCACCCCTCTAGTAACGCGAAATATCATCCGATAACATTAATATATTGTGCGTTCGCGCCGAGGTCGGGAATAAATAAAG
Organism: Cyaniris semiargus; assembly: GCA_905187585.1. Lineage (NCBI taxonomy): Eukaryota > Metazoa > Arthropoda > Insecta > Lepidoptera > Lycaenidae > Cyaniris > Cyaniris semiargus. Next base: position 11,253,551 of record LR994568.1, on the reverse strand, counting down.
CACGGGAGTAAGCACTCTGCGGGGCCCCTCGCCACGTCCGCGCGAGCCTCTACCGTCCGCGGTACAATGTACCGGCAAATGCGGCTTAAATGCGCAGCGCCATCTGTCGGCGAAGGAAAAAACTTTTAAAGGCAACGTCGAATTTACTCGCTATTATAATATTGTCGGTAGAATCTCGCGCGCTCCGACCGCAGCGTCGAGTCAGTCTCATAATATATAAATATATACAGCAGTCTCCAGCGGCGGCGGCCGCGGCCGAGCACGATGCAGCGTGTCGAGTGCGGGCTTGTCACTTGAGAAAGTTCAATAAATATTGTTTTGTAGCATCATGTTAGTTACCACTCGCTGCCACTAGGGGTGTTGTTATAATATAACAGTAAACTTCGAGTAGCACCTCGCACTCGGCACTCCGATAGTACAGCGCGGCACCCCGAGCCCGGCCGCGCCCGCCCTATATAAAACTATGTATACTTAACTCTACTCGCAACCAAAATAATATTTGATTAAAATAAAATTAAAAACAATCGACGCAGCTCCACACACTCGCCGCTCACACAGGCACATACCGCGCGCGGAGCCGCCGACCGACACGATGCAACCTCGACTCTGCTACACGAGTATTAGAGTCTAAATTACATCGTATACGTCCGCGACGGTCCGCGCGCGCCAAACACTCGCAGCTAGGAACGCACTCGGCGCGCGACGTCGTCGCGGTGACGTCACAGCACATCGTGACGTCACCGCGGTGACGTGCCGGCGCGCGGTGCGGCGCACACACGACGCGGCCGCGCCCGCCCGTCGCTTACAAAAATAAAAAATATGCCGCCACTCGAGCTGGTCCGCCGGCCGCGCGCGGCGCGCGAGAACCCGCCCCCTAATTACGTATTTTTGATGAACGTGAACTTCATTTGCTTACGGTCACATTTAGGACGTTTGAACTTTTTAAATATAATATAAACCTCGAAATATTGACATTGAAACTTTCTAAATCGTATTTTACAAAGTTCAAACCTCAAAATTCTGATCATAAGGAAACGAAGTTCGTGTTCATCAAAGTTACATAATATGTAGGGGGCAGGAAATATGAAAACCCGCGCCGCGAAACCTGACTACAACCGGTATATTATGCTTTACATATTATATATCAATTTGCTCTCGCTATATCGCCGGCGCTTAGAAGAGGCGGGCGCGGCGCTTGAGCTCGTTGCGGCGCCACTGCGGCAGGCGGTAGAACTCCGCGCGCGGGAGCTGCAGCACCGCCTCGAACTCGGCGTCCGACAGGTGGCGTTCGAGGTTGAGGCGGTCGGCGTCGGGCGGCAGGCGGTAGTTGGAGATGAGCAGCAGGTGGTAGGGGTAGAGCTTGGCGGGCTCGTGCAGCAGCCGCGACGTCAGCATGTTGGGCAGCGAGCGCCGCACGCCGCCCCCCGCGCCCGCCACGCCCCCCGCCCGCGCCCCGCCCAGCGCAGACGCCGCGCCCGTGTACGTCGCGCGCGCCAACCCGGCGCCGTCCGTCGTCTGCAAATTACAGAATAATTGTTATTTTCAAAAATATTTTAGCTACAATTGCATGGTACGATGTAAAAGAACACTTATATTTTGTCAGATGTTTTTTTATAAAAAAATATCCGACAATCTATGATGATGAATGTGTTCAGTTAGATCTGTATGAAACTTATTCTCTATTAAGTTTATTTTCCAAGTGCAACACGACACTAAAATGTATATGGTCAGGGAATGGCGTAGCAGTTTACTCCGCAGTCAATAAGATAATGATAATGTTACTCACCACAGCACTCCTATCCACATCGGTAATGGAGCCGGCAGATACTGAAATTTTAAAAATATAATGTCATTAACTAAATAATATCATCAATCTACTGACCTCCATTATACAAGTACGCTGGACCTATGATACCCACTTTTTTTATGCCTATTTGAAGCGGAATCAGCGCCCCCAGTGAGCGGGAAGAGAACTAAATTTGACGTAAATTGCAAATGGCCGCTTAATCGTTATTGGTTGTCATCACTAGTATTAGTTCCAAATACTCCCACTACTGCTATCAACGCCAATATGGCGACTTTCAAACGTCATTTTTACGTCAAATCATAGACAAATATATTTGGTCAATGGTCAAATTTAGTTCCTATCCCTCCCATCGGGGGAGCTGATTCCGCTTCAAATAGGCACAAAAAATAGCTGTCATTTCAAAGGGTATCATTAGTCCAGCGTACTTGTATAATGGAGGTCAGTGCATCAATCAGAAGGAAGCTGTCGGTGTTGCGTGAAGTTAGGGTCGAATTGTGAACGTGTGTGAAGTTGGTACTTAATAATAAAATATCTACGCTACATAATGGTTTTGTATAAACATGATCATAAAATGGAATTGAAATGGACAATGATCAAACGTGATATGGTCGCTGTTAAGCATTTGTGTATAACCCATTTTTTTTTTGTTAAGCTATGAATGCAGTCTTGGTCTAAATGATCTATAGAACAAAACTGCATTCATAACTCAATACATATTTTTTTGTGGAATGATACACAAATGCTTAACAGCGTCCATTATTATAAGCTATTTGGATTTAGACTTTAGAGTTATGTTTTTATGGTGTAAATAAATACATTGATCTTTGTTGTTCAGGGCAATACAATAATTTCTTCTCAATTTTAACGATTCAATCTCTACTTGGAAAAGGTACAAGTTAGAACATAAAATATTCGGCACAGAAGCGGGACAAGCTTATGGCGGATGAAACGATCATCAGGCGTGCGAGCGAGATAGCAAGCATGTTATACTTTAGCGGCAGCCGGCAAGCATACAAAATTGATACTGACATAACAATATAAAATATGTAACAAGGATAGACATATTGTTATGTCTACATAGAGATCTTTTATTAAAGTTTTGATGCGAATCAACTGTCAATGCAAGATGATCCTTTGACGATATTGATTGCGAGAATATGAAACCGCTGTTTCTTTGGCGACATTAACAATAAAGTTATAATTCGGCAACGCCCCATAAAGCCTTGTAAATTGCGAACAGATTGCAAACATATAAAGCTGCAATAATAATAATATACGGAAATAAAGGCGTGTGATATTATGTCTCTTTCACAGTGTGTTCTGTCTCGCTCGCACGCGCTACTTACTGCACAGGTCCGTCCGGACTGAGCGCACTGCGTGACAAAACATAACGCTTACACACTAGTACGATATATTCATACATCTCGGTACTCTGATAGACAGGCTTGTTCCGCTTATGTAAATCTAGAAGTAAGTTAAAATACTTAAACCTAAAGCTTCTTTACACCAATCGTGCCTTTCACATTTCTACAACGAACGAGTGAAATGGCATGATATTAATTAATATTTTGAATTATTCTATGTTGTCATAACGTCAAATATATACTCATGATTCGCACGGTATGGCTCAAGTTCTATTTAGTAGGTAACGAATAACGGTGTGTAGCTACGTAAGTCTATCCACATCATCTATTGTGTAATAAGCCTAGGGTGTATACTGTATAATATATACTATGTTTCATATTTAATGTGGTGTGTGGCTATAAGATGACCCTGCGTCTTAACGCCAAAACGCATTTACTATCACAACACCAATCATGCCAACAATGTATATAGCTAGCCTCACATCTTTCTCGTGCAGTGAGCCTAGATCTGTATAATTGTCTTTGTCCTTGTATTGACAAACACACAATTTTGATTGACCATTCCAATGTATCATATAAAGACAGACCTCGGGGCTTAGCCAACACGTTATACTTTAACACTAATAAAACACAATTTTTCGTGCACTTTTTCCACTATATTAAGAAATTATTATAAATTTTAACAAATTACACGACCGGTTTCGAAATAAATCATCTTCAGGTGTCTCGAAAGGTGTTTCGAAACCGGTCGTGTAATTTGTTAAAATTTATAATAATTTCTTAATATAGTGGAAAAAGTGCACGAAAAATTGTGTTTTATTAGTGTTCGACATGAATTTCCACCAAGAACCAACAGTACAATCAATTACGTATACGTTATACTTTATCTCTTCTTTATAGAATCGCCGATCAAATTGTATGGAATTGACATAAGTCGAATGTCCAGTTCTCTGTTCTTAGCATAGAACGCCTATGTCAATTCCATTCGTTTTATATTGGCGATCCTATAAAGAGAATAAAGAAATCGTATTAGCTAAGCCCCTCCCCCCTCCGTGTGTGTTGTTCGCCGTGCAGAAAACGGTAGGCGGTAGCTGTGAACAGTATGTGTTAAGGTGTGTACTCACTGTCTGACTTGCCGCTGCTGAAGTCGGTGCTGTGAGTCTTGTCGCCGAGACCGCTGAATGTGAAGTCACCCTGAAATGTAACGGTTTACAGATAAGCTACTACATACATCGCACCCAAAATAAACAATATTGTCACTAGATACAACATTTTCGTAAAAACCTGTTTTCAACGCCATCTTCTTAAAAAATTGAGGACCGACGTCTCGACTTTTATCTCCTAATTCCTACTTTAAGCCCTAGATGGCACTGCTAATAATTTCCACAAACAAAATCTTCTCGCTTAGGGCCAACCCACACGTACCAAAACCACACGACAACCACAACCACACCACGTGGTCGGGTGTTTATTTCGTATTGTAAATGAACTGGACCATTCACACGTACCACATTTTGCAGTCGTTGTCGACCACTTGTGTGATATCGACCACAACCACATCGCAACCACAACGTTGCGTCGATGCAAACGACAGTGCGCGCACACCGTCCGCGCTCTTCCCCCCCTCCGTTTCATTGACTTTCCTACGTAACCACATCGCAACCACTGGCGACAATGCAACCACGTCGGCATTTTGTCGGTACCACAACGCAACTACAAAAAGCTGCAGCGACACCATTCACACGTAACCACTGATCGACGACATTTTGTCGTTGCGATGTCGTGTAGTTGTGGTACGTGTGGGTTGGCCCTTCAGTTCTAAACTGTGCTTAAGCGGAAAAATACGCGGCACTGTACAAACAAACATAATCTTAATTTCACACTAACGTCGAAAACTTGAAAGCGAAAACTTGTTATTGTATATCATCGTTTAATGTGGTATTATTGTTGTTTTTAAATGCTGTAAATTTTCTCAATACAATAAAATAAAAATAGTCATAATCTTTATTTGGTAGAATATTCTAAATCGTGCTCATATTCAATATAGAATAGATCTCGAACGATGAGTCGCTACGTTAATATATTTTAACATGTACTATCTACTATAATACTTATTTGATTCAATAATCCAAACTTTTTACACAGAAGTTTTGATTTATCTTTATCTACTCTGAGAAGTTCGCGTGACAGATAAAGACAAAAGTTACTTTTGTAACTTTTTAAATACCTTTACAATATTTAAAAAAAACATGATGTGCGAAATTGTGTCCTTGAAATAATCAGAATAAAAAAGATATATATAAATAAGATAAATAAAAAATAGATTGCAATAAACTAGTGTCATTTTCCATTTTAAGAACTAAAATTGGTTTTATGAATCAAAATTTGTTGTACTAAGTATGTGATAACGCTTAAAATATCAAACCTGTTATTACTTAGTCCGGTCAGTACCTATTTCCTTTGGACGTATGTCTGCATGTGCATGATTGCCGTTGAGCATAATGAAGTCCGGTCGCCGAGCGTGTCGATATTCGTCAAAATATATTATGGTCCTCGCGCGATAAACAACTGCGAGCGTCATCTAGTATACATACAGAGTGCTCTGCTACCGGACTTAAGAAGGAAAGCCGCTTAAATCTTCCCCCGAATTGTAGCTCGTATAGCAGTGGCAAATTTATATGAGCGTAGGCCATTTTATTTCCTCCACCTCATGTAGGAAACCTGTCGGCCCCCTATGGTCGCTGCCGCCACCTAGGACGCTGCCACCCCAAGGCCGCGGCCTATTTATACTCCGGGACGGTCGTATAGGCTGGTACCATGGCACCTAAGCACCACAAGACGTGGTACCAACTCTACTCACCGCAGTGCTAGAGCTGAAGGTATGCGAGCGCGCCGCTAGCCCGTACCCCGGCCGCGGCGCCGACCGCAACGACGACACCACTGCAACACGACCGTCAATTGTCACCCCCTACCCCCCTACGAGTGTACTCACGTTGGAGCGCACCGACGCCGGCAGCGTGCTGGAGCGCGGCCCGGACCCCGCGCGCGACACTACACACACACACACACTACTGCACATACACGTATACGAGGACGTCACAACACGTACATATGCACGCACGTATTCACACAAGCATAATATACAGGGTGTCACAAAAACAATCATAATAGTTTAGAGTGAGTATGTGTTTCTGACATACAGTTCAATATGATAGCAGCAGCCCTGAAAGAGTTACTTTTGACTTTTATGTGTCTGAGAGAAATTCATGAATTTCTCCCACACAAATAAAAAAAAGTAATTCTTTCAGTACTGCTACTTTAATAGTGAAGTCTATGCAAGAGACACATACACACCCTAAATTATTATCACTTTGTTTTGTCACAGCCTACATGTACGCACGTACGCAAATGTGCACGCAAAGTGCAGGCATACGTACGGACGTATACGCAAGCATATTAAATTCGTGAATACACACGCACAGATGTACGCACGCACGTCGATACGCAAAGTGCGTACGAAGCTTGCAAAAATACAAAAACATTAAAAAACTTCAAATAATTAAAAATATTTGCGTGCGGATCGTAGCACTTTCCAAGACGACAGTGCGTTTTAGGACATTACATTTTAATAAATATAGCCCATTCAGAGTTCATTTACCTTGAAATTTCGAAGATATTGTTGTTTGAATAAACATTATGTCAAAGATAAAATAAGTCTGAATGGTATGTAGTCAACAACATTCACAAAAACTATTTCACTATTATTTTTGTAAGTATTTTTTTTTTGTGTGTATTGTGATTCAAATATTTTGATGGTTCTAAGATTTTTATTAACCGTACAATAATTTATCTAAACTCTGTTTCTATTCATATGAATTTAAGTGTAAACAAACCTTAATATGGACGGCTATAATGCTGCTAATTTTAATAACACATTATCCTGTCCGAGTTTACATGTATGTAGCAGGTATACTGAGTACTAGGAATTTTTTATTGTTTCCTGTTTCATATTATACAGATTGCATTAATATCTAGTTATTCACCTAACTTAATTTAGATTCAGAAGCTATTGTCTAAAATCGTAGAACCAATATCATGCATTTGTAATAATGACTAGAATACTTCCGCGAAAATATCAGTGTAACCAGTGGGTCCATTCACAATCCCCTTTAGACTAAGATACAAGAACAGTGCGCGGTGATCGGTCAATACTTATTTGACATCACACTGGGATGTAGTCCAATTCTTATCGAATTAGGCATTGTAAATCAGGCCGCTGGTAATAATTTATGTTGTAATATTTGTCGTCATGAACCAATGGTTAATTCAATAACGAAGTATCAGCTTTATAACTACAAAACAGTGTAATAAAAAGTTACTGCAGCATTCCACGTCAGATCCAAATTTAATATTATAATTTATTTTTGGTATTCTACACATATTCTGTTCTGTCCATGATCGAAGAAATTGATTCATAGGCAGTTGACGGACCCACTGATATTGGTCGGATTATGTCATCAACTTAATAAAAGTCATCATCTGTCGGTTGGGTTTGAAGGTCCGCCATCTACCCATGAATCAACTTCTCTACATAGTATATACACAAATACCGCCAAAATGTTGTGATTTCAACTTTATTTTGATTATTTGGTCAACATTTTCACTGGACTATCGGATTTTGGAAAATATTGTCACAACATAAAATATTAATTTAATATACAGCGGACAATCTTCTTACTAGACCGCCCGGGGAACACGTCTGTGTTGACATAATATGTTATTTATTGTTGTACTGTATGTTATTTATGTTGTGACAAAGTCCCATCTTTACATAATTATATAACCCCATGAAGATATAACATGCACATGCTCGGTATACATACACTATATTATATAATGGCGTGCGTGACATAACAAGCGCATCACCATACGAGTAACGTTGCCATATTTTTATTTACAGCTATTAAGTTATAAACCAATTTCTATCCCCCTTACTTAAGATCCACAACAATTTGTATAGACGTTATAATTATACAATGTCGTACAGATAAAGTCAAATCATTTTACTATAAAGTCTGTAAACACATAGTATACCTTTTTATTAATAAGGAAGTAATAATTTTTATTATAGTATTCAAAATGTTTAAAATATCAATATATGGCAACGTATCATCGCAGCAACACAAAAAGCGTAAGCGCCCGAGCTCCGTCTCACACTCCATGTGACGTTATCCCCCTGTGACGTTAGTACCCCGTGACGTCAAAAAAGTGTGACGTCACCTCTTACACTGCCGCCGCCGATCTCGCTCCAACAGTTAGTACACCCGAGGTGGTATAGTACGGTCGAAAAGCGTGTAAAGTTTCCTTATTCCTACCCTGACTCATCGCTTTGTCTCTTTCACTCGTATTTCTATCGTGTTATGAGTAAATGCGATAGTTTTATATTTAAACAAGGCAAAGATACAAGCAGCGATCAATCAGCGTACGAATTTCTACGCGCTCCGCAACCGCACTTAAGGTTACACGTTATTGCGTCTCAGGGTCAATGCAGACCGCAACGCGACGCCTAGATGCATTTCTAAATTTGTATGGATTTGACAGATTTGCAAGACGTCTCATGCAATTGAAATCTGTCAATTCAGTACAAATTTAGAAATGCATCTACGCGTCGCGTTGCGGTCTGAATTGACCCTCATGGAACAATTATTTAGATCCAGAACAAGTGGGTATTCTTGTTGTTATATTCTCAAAAAGACGCAACAACTCTTGTTATTGAGCAGTAGTAACATTCCTTTTAATCAAATTAAATTAGTAATTTTGCTGTTACAAAATTTGTATCATTTTACATTGGACCATACAAAATAAATCACTTTTTATAATTAATTATTGAAAGATTGATATTATTTTAGTGTGGTCGAATGCAGTTATAGCCAATACTTTGAGTATAATTAGTATAAATAAAACTGCGGTGGAGGCCCCAGCGCAAAATACAGAGAATCGGCAAAGTAAATGACATGACGTGGTGCGATGACAGAACATAGACATGTCACATGAGGTGATGTACTACAGGGTAACTACTATACGACATTTGTGCGCACACGCATATAAACATTATTACTTCTACGACAATATGTCTACTCATTTAGTACATACTTGTCAGTTGAGTTTTAAAGTTAAAAATTGAATTCAGTTTTAATTGACAACACAAGAAAATAATGTGCACGTACACGCAAATACGTATGTGCACACAAAATGCTTACGTATACGTACGCATTTGCGTACGCGTACGCACAAATGAAATTTTGTCGACTCACCGTCATTCAAATTGTACGTAAACACTGTAAGTAACACACACGTCAGTCTACGTCCACACATCGCCCGAATATATGGAGTCATTTTTTACATATTTTGCTTTACTGTTCACATCAGCTTTTAAACAGAAAAACAATCAAAACCGGTTAATCTTTTTGTTTGATTGTCAGTAGTTTAAAATGACTTCAAATATTTAAATAATAATTAGGTATATTTTTTTAGTAATTTTATCCCTTTTAGCCTGAAATATTGCTTTTCTTTTGTATAAGGAAATCCTTTTCAGGACCACAAGATATACAACAATATGTCAAACTTTGATATTTCTTGTTAGGTACAAGTGTAAAGTGTTATTGCAAAATTATGTTTAAGTGAAAATTAGCAGTTTTATAGTATCTTTATTGACGATACTAGCGTTTGTAATACCATTTATCGTCATGACTCACGATCCTATATGAATCGTCACGATAAGTCGTTAGGTGTGCAGCGGATTTTGGTTTATTTTGGCATGAGATAGTGTTATTGTATGTTGTAAATGTCTTATGGTGTTGTTGCAGCCATCTCGTTAAATTGGCCATCCAATTCGAAACTCAGGGCCGTTTAATAAAAGCAGTCTAAAATAACGTGTAAAAAAACGTCTTCGACGTAAGGAATTTCCTTGTCCGAAGCGAAGAATGAACTGTCAAATGACGACGTTTTATTGAACAAATGACATATTTTTTAAGGATTAAGTCGAGTGGAGGAAATCTCAAGGGAACCACTAAGATTATGGGTAAAAGTGTTAATTCACATTTATAATTTCTTCTAACACGTTAACGACCTAGACTGATTGGCTTGCCAACCCAACTAGGTGGCTGCAACATAAGTTATATCATAGTGATAAGTATGTGGTGAGTGGTGTTAAGTGACACGATGGTGGTATATACCGTTGTAGGGCGGCGGTAGATGCTGGGGGGCGTGGTAGTGTGTGGCCCGCTCGAGCGAGCGCGACGGGGACGCGCCCACCGGCGACGAGTAGCGGAGCCGCGCGCCCGCCTCGCGCGCCGCACTCGGTGTCCTGATCAACGTATATGTCAACATAAATATCCATAACTATAAAAAACCGACTTCAAACAGTATTTCCTTATTATGGGACCACCTTTGAAATGTCCTATTTCTAACAAAGGAAGAATCATCAAAATCGGTAAACGACGAAGCTATCCGCAAACAAACAAAAAAGCATTTATTAGTAGAAGTCGAGTTATAGTTTTACTCTCTTATGTAATATTACACAGCGAACAACTATACAACGTATGCGTTTTGTCTAGTATATAGGAAAAGTAACATGACAAATAAAGACAGCGGATCTTGAAAAGTTATGCGCGGCCTAAATATTAGTAAGAGGGTATTAGTAAGAGGTTGACTTGTGGGATATTTGTTACTTTTATTACTTGTGTATTTTACCTGCTCGCATTTCTCGGGTCGAGGTTCTGTTTCTTCCACTGCTGCAGTTTCTCGCGCTCCTTCACTTCTTTTAGGAACACCTGTAAGATAAGACAAAAACACAATATAAAATATTCTTACGGATACGGACACGTAGTGCCATCTAGCGTCAAACCGGCGAAACTGATCAGGGAAACACAGAAAACATAAATCCCCTACTTATTACTAGATGGCGTTAGGTGTATGTTTACTTACGCGTATTTGCTAGAAAGTTCCCACACTTGTTTACTTGTTTACTTGTTTACATGAATCGGAACTTTCTGGAATTCGTCTCGCCATATAAATAGCCGCAGGTAGACGGCCCGGAAATTCAGTTTCATCTGAGCGATCTTCGAGGCGACTTCGAAGTGAAAACAAGTGATCAATAGTGAGTGAACCAGTGAACCTACGACTCGGCTACGACCTAGGACTTTTTAGTGCTTAGTGTTTGGACTTGGTGATTTGCGTGAGCTAGTGTCAGTGCTAGTAAAGTCTTTATAAGAGTCAGCAGGTCTTATTCTCCAAATCCTTCGAACCCTAACACGTAACAACTGGTGTCGGAAGTGAGATTTGGAGATGCCATTGACTCCGAGAGAGGACTTCAAGGGGAGTGTCAGGACAAGGGCACAGCGAGCTGCTGCCATTGACTCCGAGAGAGGAATTCAAGGGGAGTGTGAGGACAAGGGCGCAGTGCCATCGACTCCGAGAGAAGACTTCGAGGGAAGTATCAGGACAAGAGCGCGACGGGCTGCGGAGACCACACCCACTGGGGACCAAGCTCCGCCCACGGCGGGGCAGGCCCCACCCTCTGGCCCCGCCCACCAGGCTCCGCCCACTGACCACGCCCATCAGGCTCCACCCACTTCGGGTGAAGCCACGCCCACTGGCTCCGCCCACCGGGACCCGCCCACTGTCCACGCCCCTCAGGCCCCGCCCACTCTGGACATGGCCACGCCCACTGGCTCCGCCCACCAGGCCACGCCCACTCAGGCCACGCCCACTCAGGCCACGCCCACAGGCCCCGCCCACTGGGCTCCGTCGACTAGCTCCATCCATCCTGCCACGCCCGTAGTTTCTACGGCCCCTCAAATGGCTCCTCAATTGGAAAGCATAATTGGGTTAATTCAGGCTTTGCAGAAGTCTCAAAGAGCTGAAAGTCAGGCTTTGCAAAATTCGCAAAGGGCAATGATGGAGTCACAAGACCGCAAGCTCGGCGCTTTGCAAGAGTCACAAGACCGCAAGCTCGGCGCTTTGCAAGAGTCACAAGACCGCAAGCTCGGCGCCTTACAGGAGTCTCAAGAGCAACAAAAGGACCTCCAAGAAAAAGCGCTATTGGCAATAAAGGATGTTAGTGACACGGTGACTAAGCTTCGAAAAGATGTCGACATAATGGAAGAACGCGTTACCGGGCTAGGAGTGGATATGGAAAATGTGAAAACCGGCCTCACAGAACTACAGAAGTGGAAAGTGCGCCTGGAAACCACAGGACTCGCGACGTCTAGTGGAACTACCGGAGTAGTGGTACAAGGACCAAGAGTTAAAGTGCCACCATACGACGGTACTACTTCTTGGAACGCTTATCGTCAGCAATTCCAGACGGTTGCTTCTGCCAACGGATGGACTGACGAACAATGCCTGACCGCTCTCACTGTTGCGCTCAGAGGGCAAGCTTTGTCGGTCCTAGAAGCACATACAGGAAATGGGTTCCAAGACCTGATGGAGGCCCTTGAATCCAGATACGGGGAGCGACACCTGGAGCACGTGTTCCGTGCTCAACTTCGTGACAGAGTCCAACGCTCAGGAGAGGGACTACAACAATGGGCGTTGGAAATTGAAAAACTGGTCAAGAAGGCACACCCAAGAGCCGATTCCAAGATGATCGACACGAATATTGTGCAAGCATTTGTCGACGGAATCAGGGACTTAGAAGTCAGAGCTGCAGTGAGGCTACGTCACCACACCTCGCTAAAGGAAGCATTGGCGCATGCTTTGGAGGTCGAGGCTGTTCGCCGTGACATACGACAGACCCATAAGATCCACGAGGTCTCTGAAGAAGTTAAGGAGGTCAAGGCTCCCACGAAGAGAAGTTTTGGAGCCATGTGCTACAAGTGCGGTGAGAGGGGCCATCTTCAGCTCAACTGCTCGCAGAAGGAGACCCAGATGGCAAGGATGAAAAGGCTCGAGGAACAAGTAGCGGAGCTGAAGAAGCAAGGAGCTTCGTCCCCTGCCCGGGATCAGGGAAACGAATAAAAGCCAGGACTAAGGGGCGAGTACTGGCTGACGCGGAGGAAGCCCCGATAACTGTTATCTCCCAAGCATGCAGCGGGAATAGTCTTGTGATTCAGGGGACTATTAACAGGACGGATTGCAAAATGACTCTAGACACAGGAGCCTCTAGAACGATAGTGAACCCAAATCTAGTGAAAGCCGCAAGGAGACATAAGAGGAGAATTAACTGTCGGCTTCTTACTGCCTCCGGTCAGCCAATACCCGTCCTGGGAGAAATATCAGTTACGATTAATGTAGGGGGTTACTCATACCCTCATGACGTTATCGTGGCTGAGATTATGGATGATTGCATCTTGGGTTTGGATTTCATGAAGAAACACCACTGCAAAATTAATGTCGCTGACGGAGGTTTCAAGTGTGGCGAAGAAGAAATTTTCATCCTTGGAGGCGCCTGCGGGAAAGTCGCATGTGTAAAGGAAGTCATTATACCTGGACGAGCAGAAGCTAGAGTGCTGGTGAAACTACCGCCAGCTGGAAAGAAGAAATCAAACAGATGCGTGTTGATCGAAGACACACCTACCAAGACATCAGCGCAAAAACTGATGACGGCGAGAACCCTTGTTAGTGGAAGCAGTAACGCTGTGGTCAGGGTTTTGAATCTTGGTGATCGCGAGATCTGCTTGAACAAAGGTGACGTCATTGGAAAGTGCGAGGAAGTTGTCTGGATGAGAAAGTGTAGTTCGATAACAGGCTCAGACTCAGCAGACAGCAGCAACTACGGAATAGTGACCGAGCTACTCGATGACTGCAAGAGTAATCTGACTTATTCGCAGTGCATGAAAGCTAAGAAGTTTTTACAACGCCACGCGAATATCTTCTCCAGTCAGGAAGGCGACCTTGGAAGAACGTCGATGGTTCAGCACAGGATAGATACCGGAAGCGAGAATCCAATTCGTCAACGAGCAAGACGGATACCCATTGCAAAGGAAAAAGAAGTTGAAGGCCTTTTGGAGGACATGAGAAGGCATAAGATTATTGAACCGTCTGCAAGTCCGTGGTGCTCACCTGTTGTGTTAGTGAAGAAGAAAGATGGCAGCACAAGATTTTGTGTGGACTACAGGCGTCTCAATGATGTCACTAAGAAGGACAGCTATCCATTACCTCGAATCGACGACACTCTGGATACCTTGAGTGGCATGAAATTGTTCTCGACCTTGGACCTGAAATCTGGATACTGGCAGGTGGAAATTCATCCAAAAGACAAGGAGAAGACAGCTTTCTCCACCGGTAAAGGTTTATGGCAGTTTAACGTCATGCCCTTTGGATTGTGCAACGCACCTGCCACATTTGAGCGACTCATGGAGTGTGTACTGGCAGGCTTAGTTGGAGAGGCTTGCTTAGTCTACTTGGACGACGTCATCATTGTTGGCCGCGACTTCGAGGACCATTTGCGAAACTTAGAACGAGTTTTCGCCAAAATAGAGGGGGCCAAGTTAAAGTTGAATCCGAAAAAGTGTCGTTTATTCAGGAGTAAGGTAAATTATCTCGGCCATGTTATCTCCAGTGATGGAATCCAGACGGACCCGGAGAAACTGGAAGCAGTTCAAAATTGGCCAACCCCTAAGAACAAAACCGAAGTGCGGGCATTTCTCGGCCTATGCTCCTACTACAGGCGTTTTGTTAAGGGATTCTCGGAGATAGCCAAGCCATTACACCGGCTGACAGAAGATAAACGACAGTTTATTTGGGACGAGACTTCTGAAGATTCTTTTCAGAAACTGAAGAAACATCTGTGTGAAACACCAATCCTGGGGTATCCACAACCTGAAGGTCAGTTTATAGTCGACACGGACGCAAGCAACACGGCCATTGGCGGGGTGTTATCTCAAAAACAGGGCGAAAGAGAAGTTGTAATTGCATATTTCAGCAAATCTTTATCTAAGCCAGAGAGAAACTACTGTGTGACAAGAAGAGAACTCTTGGCTGTTGTAAAGACGCTACAACATTTCAGCAAATATCTCATCGGCAGACAGTTTTTACTGCGAACTGATCACGCAGCCTTGAAGTGGCTACTGCAATTCAAGAACCCAGAAGGCCAAGTAGCTCGATGGATTGAACAACTTCAGGAGTATGACTTCAAGACAGAACACCGCAGCGGAAAGGCGCATGGGAATGCCGACGCACTTTCACGAAGGCCGTGTTCAGAAGACTGCAAACACTGTGTTAAGCAGGAATCTAATGAAGTAACATTAAAGTTAACGAAAACAAGTCCTTTGGGTCCATGGGAGAATGATGCTATGAGGGAGGCTCAAGAAAGAGATGACGACCTTCGGCACATCATCACATGGAAGAAACGGGGTGACGTGAAACCAATCTGGAGTGAGGGTGCGTCCACTGGCGCTGTCACTAAGGCGTACTGGGCGCAATGGGACAGTCTGATTCTTCGGAATGGAATACTCTACAGGAAATGGGAGAAGACTAACGGCAGAGAGTTCCACCTTCAGATAGTTGTCCCAAGAAAGAGAGTACCAGATGTTCTCCGTGAAATACACGATGGCGTATCAGGAGGTCATTTAGGTGTAAAGAGAACGTTAACAAAAGTGCGAGAACGATTCTACTGGTTGCATTGTCGAGATGATGTACAGGATTGGTGCCGCAAATGCACTACTTGCGCTGCAGTGAAGGGACCACAGACCAGGAGCCGTGGGAACCTGCGGCTGTATAACGTTGGCGCACCGTGGGAACGAATTGCAGTTGACGTAGCTGGGCCATTTCCCGTAACGGAATCGGGAAACAAGTATTTTATGGTCGTCATGGACTACTTCACCAAATGGCCCGAAGTGTTCGCGATACCAAACCAAGAAGCTACAACAGTCGCTTCTAAGTTAGTCGAAGAAGTGATATCTCGCTTTGGTGTACCTCTGGAAATCCATTCTGATCAAGGCAGGAATTTCGAATCGCAGGTCTTCCAGGAAGTGTGCAGAATTTTGGGAATGCATAAGACGAGGACCACCGCGTACCATCCACAGTCTGATGGAATGGTTGAGAGATTTAACCAGACCCTTGAGAGACATTTGGCGAAATTGGTAGATGACAGACAAAAAGATTGGGACAAGTATATACCACTCTTCCTTCTCTCGTACCGTACCGCCGAGCATGAGAGCATAAAAGCTACCCCGGCGTATGTCAATTACGGTAGAGAACTACGAGTACCAGTAGACCTCTTGACAGGAGGGTCACCGGGGGAACCAAAGACCGTACAAGACTATGTCTGCGATTTAAGGGAAAAGATGGAACGCCAGAACGCCATGGTTCGGGAAAATGGGTTACAGTCAAGTGAAAACATGAAGACCAGATACGACCGGAAATCGAACACGAGCGGCTTCGAAGAAGGGTCACTGGTGTGGCTGCATAACCCAACTCGCCGAAAAGGAAAATCTCCAAAGTTGCAGACCAAGTGGGACGGCCCATACAAAGTGGTTACCCGATTGAATGATGTGACTTACAGGATTCAAAAGCAACCAAGAGGGACATTCAAAGTGGTACACATAGACCGTCTGGCGCGTTACCATGGCAGTAATAACGATGCTCGGGACGAGCACCTCTAAGAGGGGAGTGGTCTTACGGATACGGACACGTAGTGCCATCTAGCGTCAAACCGGCGAAACTGATCAGGGAAACACAGAAAACATAAATCCCCTACTTATTACTAGATGGCGTTAGGTGTATGTTTACTTACGCGTATTTGCTAGAAAGTTCCCACACTTGTTTACTTGTTTACTTGTTTACATGAATCGGAACTTTCTGGAATTCGTCTCGCCATATAAATAGCCGCAGGTAGACGGCCCGGAAATTCAGTTTCATCTGAGCGATCTTCGAGGCGACTTCGAAGTGAAAACAAGTGATCAATAGTGAGTGAACCAGTGAACCTACGACTCGGCTACGACCTAGGACTTTTTAGTGCTTAGTGTTTGGACTTGGTGATTTGCGTGAGCTAGTGTCAGTGCTAGTAAAGTCTTTATAAGAGTCAGCAGGTCTTATTCTCCAAATCCTTCGAACCCTAACACGTAACAATATAATCTATAGTACTGGGTACTACAAAGGGGTGCGTCACTGCCGGCAGGCAGATAATGAGAACTCAGGGGGGTGGTGTTCAGAACTTTACTAAAACCCAGAAACAGTTCACAGTGGTCAAGTTTAACAAACATTTACACTACAACTTAAGGATGTCGCTTGCGGTGCGAGCGTCGCGCGTCGTGTCGTATGCGAGGGAGACTGAAAAAGGTACGCGCAGTTTCACGGCTCGAGATCCACTGAAAACAAAATGGCGGGCGGCGCGTGCCGGCGCCCGGCCGTTTTCGAAAGGGGCGCAGGAGGTGAATGGGGAGGTGCCGCGCTCGCGCACTACACTGGCACCACACTCGCAACATATCTCGCTGGCATGCGTCGACGGGAGGCCCTTTTGGGCAAGACCCGGTTATGTGATTGAATACGGTTTGCTATAAACCTCATTTTATTTCACTGAAATACATACATATATAAATACAAACAGAAAAGTAGGAGACGCTACCTACTTTTCTGTATCCCACATATAAAGTTACACATGTAAAACCATCTTATACAGTGCGTCCGTTCAAAATTTTGTGAAAAACAAAAAGTGGAGTGTTGTTTTGATCGCGGTAGCGAACGGTCGTCCACCGCTCAACAACACACGCAGCAAATATTAATAAAATTAATTAATATTTCGCGAGTCGCGCGGCTCACAGCCGCTGCACCGACACCATGGCGCTCGTATCCAACGAGCTGCTGGCGTTCGTACAACACGTCGTCAACACCATGGACGAAGATAGCATCGTGCAGCTCTGCAGGTCCACCTACACCAGCGAGGAGATCTGCAAGGGCAGGCTGGTGCTGTACGAAGCGCTCGGCAAGACGGCGCAGATGACGTCCCGGAGGAGAGACGGAAGCGAACGAAGCTTGCAGGACATCATCTCCTTGCTCAAGCAGACAATCCTGCGGAATTGCCGGTTTGTGGCCAAGCAGCTCCACAAACTGCCGGCGGTATCGACGGACCACTGCAACGTCTTCAGCCTGCTCCAGAAGTTCAACATCATGAGGACAGAGCTGGACGAAGTGCGAGGTAGATTGGATGCCTCGGAATCCACCATCAGTGAGTTACGTAGTGAATTATTACAATTAAAAAGTAATAATTCATTATGTAGGTCACCCGAGCATCCGATCGACTCGATAAATATGCGTCGCGGAGCTCAGCGCGACTCGCCGTTTTGCACGTCAGCGAAACCGAGTGGGTCAGCAACAGCCGCCGCCGTCAGCTCGCCGTCACCGCGTGACGTCGACACGAAATTGAGGCCATCGACTCAACAGGAAAATTATGCAAGCGTCGCTGCTTGCCCCGCACCGCCCCTGCGGGTAAAGGCGAGGGGTGCAAAGGAGGGCCGCAAGGCTGAACATCTTCGACTCGACAGGGACGAGAGCAGGAGGTGCGATGAGGGGTTCGTTCTGGTGGAGAGGAGGAAGAAGAGGAAGCCCACCGTCCGCAACCACCGCGGCACCGCACCTTATGTGCCCGAGCTGCGCCTGCGCAGCGAGGTGCCCGCGACGCCGCTCTACGTGTCGCGCCTGCACTGGTCCATGACGGTCGAAGACGTCGTAAACTACATCCGCGAGAAGACCACCTACACCTTGAGGGTGGAGCGTCTGCACTCTCGCCACAAAGTGAATTTCAGTTCCTTAGTGGTGAGAGTGCCGACTCAAGTTTTATCCATCTTCGAGGTGGAGGAGTTCTGGCCCGCCGGTGTAGTTTACCGGAGGTTCCGGGGGAGGCTCCCGAACGAAGCGCGCATCACGTCGCCGAAAGAGACTTTACGTGATAAAGTGTAGCGTGATTGTGTGTGTGAATGTGTAAATAATATATATTAGGGTAAATTGTTCGGCGTGCATCCGTTGTCTGATTGCCATAACACAAGTTTTTACTTAGCATGGGATTAGACGACGTGATATACGCTACCTATCTTTTATACTATTGTATATTATTGTATGCTTAATAAAGAATTTGATTTGATTTGAAACGTCTTCTCAACAGCCGTTCCCTAAATACTGGTAATGCAATTTTTACTATTCGCCACTCCCCCCTCCTCATCACGTATCGCCAGAAAATCTCGTGACAACAGACCTCCCACCCTCAATATTTAAACGTTGTGCCAGAGTAAACAGAACTAACGAGTAGGCCGACTCAGACGAGATCTCGAAACATTTGACGTAGTATGCCATATCGGCCGGCGCGCGCTGTACTAATGCGTTACTCAGCATTGTGAAACATATCGAAAGTACTCGCGCCCAACTCGCGTAGATTTGCCCGTTTGTTTGAAGTCGAGTACTCCTTAGTTCTGTCTACTCTGGGGTTGTGCAGCTGATTAGTTTGCATCTCGTTCTATCTTTTTTTGCCTACTCTTCGTGGTGGCCCAGGCTTTAAGCTGTACCTGCGCGATGCCGCTGTCGATCTTGGCGAGCTCGTCCTGCTCGCGGCGCAGACGGGCGATGTCGCCGCCGTCGCCGTTGGCCGCGGGCTCGTCGTCGCTCTCTACGCCGCGGTAGCTGTCCGACCAGCGCCGCCGCCGCTCTGCCGACACAATATTTATTAACTTCATTATAACAGTACAAAATATATTATTAAAATATATTATTATAACAGTACAAAAAAATTTACTGAGTGACACAAAAACAGCCCCTTATTATGTAAATATGATGAACACGGACTTCATTGTTCAGGGTCACATTTTTGATGTCAAAAGTCAATTTAAAAAGTATAAACGTCAAAATTACATTACAATTTTTAAAATTGTGTTTTGAACACAGATTAAGTATTATAAATAGATAGATTCTTAGCCCGCCAGCGCGTGGCCATTTTGTGCTTGTTTTCATAGAAGTAATGTGTGTGTATTTTCTTGAATATTTCTATTTGTCGATCATTTTGAAGCATATTATAATCCTGAAAAGAAAGTCATTTAGTTCATGATATCGATAAACTATAGTTCAAGTAATGTGCATCCCTAAACACACGTAAAAATCTATGCAATTTTTGTAGCCAAATTATTACTTAATGTGACATTTTTAGCACTAATAACCTATATAGCACGAATAAGGGATTATTAAACTTGAAAATTATCTTTTTAGCTTACAAAAATACCGATTGAAAACCCAAAAAACGTTATTCAAAACTTACGTATTTAATATTAAATCCACGTGTTTGAGGCATTCTTTGGTCTTTCTTAAGGTTTATTCTTTAGCGGAACCACAAAACTCAACAATATCTAGCATAAAATGTTCACTAAAAACCTTTATTTACACTTTTATTACATGAAATATGCAGACCAACTCCTTAGCTATGACCGAGTAGGTCGGACCTAACTTGACACGCTTTTCACGCTTATACACCGATGAAAGGCTCTCTCCACTATTTGATCTCAATGGTTTTGAAAATTCAAACGTCACAATTGTAGCCATAGGCAATGAAGTTTATGTTCATCAAAATTACAAAATAAGGGGGCGGCACACGTACATGCACATACACACGCTCGCATATGAACGTACGCACGAGCGTATGATAGGTATACATTTTTTTAACATAATACAATCTAAGTTATACTTCTAATGTCAAGAATATACGTTGTACAGACGGTGTGATGCCGGTGTGTGTACGCAACTCACCGGGGTCGGTGTAGGGGTAGGGCGGCGCGGGGAAGTCATCGCACTCGATCTTGGGTTTGGTGCCGGGCGGCGGCTTGTACGCCGACGGATAGTGAGACAACTCGATCGGCTCCTGGAATACAGTGATATTTATTATATTTGTGTTTTATAAATTTTAAATAAGAACACTGTACATAGTACATTTACTTACGACACCGCAGAATCACTAAGCGAGTCATATCTTTACTGTACAGTCAGTACACGTTAAAAATTAGCAAGCACTGGATAGGGAATTCAAGATGACGATAGTCTTTAAGTTTCAATTGATTCGTAACTTCATAAACGTTTATTTAAATGGAATTCAGTTGAGTGCTTTCAGAGAAATTAGTGCGTATACACAGGTCACTGGATAAAATCCGGCTCGAAGGTCATAATAATAAACGTTTTGTGAAGTTACAAATTGAAATCTATCGCCATCTCGAATTCCTCACTAAGTCGGCCTATAAGAGAATAGCAAATTTTTCTGGACTCTCTCGACGTGAGCTTCCTGTTATAACAAATGTAATTTCAGACCGGCTTTATGATCTCGTCGTACCTCGTTGTTCATGTGCGGCGACTTGGGTCTGGGCGTCTCGGTGCGTATGGAGTCGACGAGCACGCACATGCCGGGCCGCGACGACGCCTTGCTGCCCGCGCGCGAGCTGCACCGCGTGCTGCCCGCCGCTGAAACATATACCAGAAAATTAGTCATTTGTGCATTATTAAAAACAATATTTCACATTGATATATGGCTATGGCTCGACTGCTTGTTTCTACAAGACAACGTTGGGTGGTAGTTTTATTTCTGTTGCTATCTTGACGTCTCCATCTACCTACATACGTAGGTCATAAAATTATTGTTAATTTATCGATATCTACAAGGTGTAACAAAACTAAATGTACAGCTGTCGGTGTACAGCAGCGCGCGGTACTCACAGGGCGGGCGGTGGAAGTGCGGCGAGGCGGGGGGGCGGTCGGCGGGCTGCAGGGGGCGGCGCAGGGGGGCGGGCTCGCCGGCGAGGTAACTGTACGTGGTGATGCGGTGCGGCGACGTGTCGCGCCCGTACTCGCGTAGCACCAGCCCCGGCGACACGCAGCGGTAGCCGTACTGGAATTACATACACAGATAATATATGAGTGGTGCTAGAGTATGTGCGTACAGTTCACATAATATTATTAAAGATCCTGCTGAGTTTAAAAAAAAGTGTGTAGCAAAATAATTTCTACGAGGGAGGATAAAAACCAAGCAGAATCAAAATTAAAACACCCTTGTTTTTTTAATCTATTATGCCAAATTAAAAAAAAAACATACTTAAAAAAAACTAAGAATTGTTTAATATGTAAAAATAAAAATAAAAAAACAAGTAACACAACGGACCTTTCTGTTGAGGCTACTGTATGGGCTGCAGTAGGAGCCGTTGACGCTGGGCGTGCGCGAGCGCAGGGAGAACTACAACACAGTGATGTCACTACTGCGTGCACGCACCAGCGTAAGCGTGTGCGTGCACGCGATGCGTGTACGTGCAACAACAATCACTTATGGCCGCACTCAGAGACATTTCAGATAATTAATTTCAATTTAATGAAGAGTGTCACATGTAATGTATGGATCTTAAGTCAAAATCTTCATTTAATTACAATTAAGTTATTAATATTCGTCTCTGAGTAACTTGCAACAGTTACTATATTAATGTTATTTTTTAACTAGATTATTGACTACAATAGCAATTGGAATATTGTAAGAAATATAGATTGTTGTTGCACGCTTTAATGTAATGAGGATAAAATAAAAATTTTACCTGGAAACAAAAAAACAACGTAGTGCATAAATAAATTAAAATAAAAATGACAAAAATGGCTACTAGCTTTGAGTAAAAAATAAAATAGCATTTACTACAGGCTCTGCGATTAGGAACTTTTTATAATCGTGTGAAGTTACAGAATAATATAGGTTCAAAGTATACACATCCACATTTATGTGCGTACACTATGTAGTA
Source organism: Cyaniris semiargus (assembly GCA_905187585.1). NCBI lineage: Eukaryota > Metazoa > Arthropoda > Insecta > Lepidoptera > Lycaenidae > Cyaniris > Cyaniris semiargus. Next base: position 11,230,638 of record LR994568.1, on the reverse strand, counting down.
TAGGAGGTAGCAACGTTTTCGAAAAGTATTTCAGGTCGGCTAATTTTGTGATATGTCGTCATTCTTGCTCTTCTGGCTAGAGTCCGGGCGGTCTGGCTGCCGGTAGGCGGTAGTGGTTGCGTTCATTAGTGCGCATTTCATTTATCCAGGTGATGCTATTTAATATAAGGAAATGGCAATCTCTCGCTTCTGGCTCTTGTCATGTTAAAGGCCAGGCTTTAACAATTATTATTATTATTGTCGTAATTATTACGTTTATGTTAAGCACTCCTTGCTCACTAAAATGATTTTTAAATCATTTAAAATCACTAAAATCATTTAAGTATACAGTATGTATACTAAAATGATTTTAAAATCCAGGATTATAACCTGGACAAAAAGGTTGCGCACTAATGAACCCAACTACTACCGGCAGCCAGACCGCCCAGACTGTAACCAGAAGAGCAAGAATGACGACATATCACAAAATCTGCCGACCTGAAATACTTTTTTTCAAACGTTGCTTCCTCCTGTACCAATGCATACATACGTACACTCTCTTGCGTGCACGTTTGCGGTCCCACCGGTGGCGTTTCTAACTTCAACTTTTAGAAGCCCACAAACATTAAGGGCCCATATCCGCGGCGTATTTATCGGCATGTCAGGGGCATATCTAACAGCAACTCAGGGGCGTATCTAATAACAACTCAGGGGCGTATTTATCAGCACGTCAGAGAGACGTGTTTATGATAAACTCAGGAGCGTATCTAGCATTAAGTCAGGGGAGCATTAATCAGCATATCAGAGGCGTGTTTATGATCATCTCAGGGGCGTATCTAGTATCGAGTCAGGGGTGTACCTGGAGCTCGGAGGAGGCGCGGTCGAGGGTGTCGTGGGGGGCGGGGCCGCAGCGGGGGTGCCAGATGGCGGCGCCCTGCAGGAACATCTCCTCGCCGTCGCCGAAGGGGTCCCCGCACTTGCTGCAGCGCGCGCATGTCGGGTGGAAGTGGTGGTTGTCGCCAGCCTGGACAATATACAGGTAAAAAAATCAATAGAAACCATTAACTTATTATTGTTGTGATATTAGAATTTAAATATAACTAAATTCTATTATTATTAAATATTCTTAATTCTACTCTATTGCTCACAAGACGTTCGTTACACGCAAGTGATGTTTGATAAACAAATAAATAATCGATTTATAAAGATGAGTTATGTTCAAGGTATGTAGACGATAGAAAGGGGTTTAACTAATAAAACCGAATTTTGGCTATATAATTAGTTTTATAAGCTTTCTCCCAAGATTTAAGTCGAATGTGGTCAAAAGACATCGTAAAAAAAGTATTCAAGAAACATAATATGTATTATGATAATAATCAATTACTACCCTTCAGATCCAAACGAGGAAAAACTGTAGCATTAAAATGTTTCAAATATATATTAATGTCCAGAAGTCTGTACTAAGTTTAGTTAACCTACGCTATGTATTTCTTAATCTATGGTTTGTGTTTTTGTTAATCAGCCATTAGTGCCGAAGCATAGCTGTCCCATGAACAGAGAGCAATTTAAAACGCAGAATAATCATAAGGAGAGCTTATTGGGTCATAACTCATAATGCCTCCCCTTCTTATTGCTTCAATTATACAAAGCGCCGCGACAACAACGCTGCATTCACAATACAAATAAGAATACTTCAATGCAGTTGAGCTGAGTCACAAGAAACTAGACCCTAACGACTTCTAATAAGGTTTACTTTAATATAGCAAGAGATAAATGCACACCTAAACCTAGCCAAAGAAATATAAACCCTCAACTCTAACATCAGGGTCCAATTTTGAGTATCAGAGGTACGATATAAAATGACCAGCGGCATTTTCAATACGATTGCGTTAAGGCGAAGTACTTATCGTTGATGATACAATTGCTCACATTACAGTTTGCTCATATTACAGTTTCCTTTTGCATTCGTGGCCTAATGGGTAGACCTTTGGTTGGCACTCGTTGAGGGTGCAGGTTCGATCCCGAACGGAACAATCCACAACGGATGTAAAGGCCTAGTTTTTTTTTTTGCATTCGTAAGCATTCGATTATGTTATAATCATAAATATTAAAAATCCATACCATTCCACAACCGAAATCGAGGTCTTTAAACGTTTCGCCTCTACCTCTTGACGCGCAACTAACAGCATGCGCGTTGCGCCCGGGGCACGAGCTGCGACTTGCTGACCTTGGATCCTGTCCTATGGATGCACATCCAGCACAGTGCACATCCAGCACAGTGGCACTATATCACTACCACCGCGGCAGTAGTACCCACCTGCAGCACCTTGCCGGAGATGTACCGCTGGCAGTAGGCGCAGCGCACGCCGTACAGGCGCTGGTAGTCGCGCTCGCAGTACGGCACGTCCGCCCTCCCCATGTACTCGCCGCGCAGCACGCACCCGCACTCGCCGCACGCGAAGCACTGCGGGTGCCACTGCCGCTGCAGCGCCACCAGCGCCTGACCCTCCGACAGCTCCTGACCGCAGCCCGCGCACTCTGAAAACACCAGACAAGTGAAAAAAAGAACGTTAATCTTTCTTCTCCTCTCCCAAACTAACAAGCAGTGAACTGTTAAGGAAAGTCCCAAATCGTCGAGCGGTAAATAAGCCGACGATGAGGCATAGCACTCTCGATAGCTTCCGAAAAGACAATTTCAAAATTAATTCAACTATTAGGGATCTACAATGCCACAGACAGGACAGAGACGTCAAAAACCCATGACGATCGTTTGGTGTCAGCAGAAATCAGCTTACATTCAAGATGCTGGCTAGGGCAGTAAAATTGTAACAGTAAGCGAAGACTGTGACATAAAAACGCCCTTAAAGTGTACAATTCCCACAATAACGCGGAATCCAAAACATAGCGACGTTTTATGACACACAAGTTCAATTAATCGAAAAGTGTACAACCTCTTAAGTGGCACAATTGTGATTGACACGAGTTGATCAGTTCCGCGCTCGCCCTTCGCGTTCCTGACAGCTGTAAGGGCCTTTTTATCTTTTAATTATACAGTTGACACCTTGGCTATACTCAAGTGCTGGCGTATTGCCTATTGGAAATGACAGACGGATGGATGGATTTTGAAACATTCACTGCAGTAGAACTCCGAAAGTGTTGAAGTGAATAAAATCCAAGAATTTAATCAATTGTTTGATAAAAGTGTTTTCTCTGACTGTATACGTCACAGTACCTAAAACGCTTCACACACCGAGACATAATATCCTCTAGCTCCATATCCTTGTCTTACTATCATCTAGGGATACTGTTCCGTTTCAGACAGACCTACTGTCCTCTTTGCCTTAATACTCCAGGCTACTCACCATTAGGATCAGGCTGGGCGGTGCCGTTGTCGGTGGGGGCGTGTGCTGGGGGCGCGGGGTGGGGCGGCGAGGCGGGGGAGGCGGGCGAGCGTGCGGCGCGCGCGGTGGTGCGCTGCGGGCCGCTGCACGCCGCGCACACCACCTCGCTGCCTGTGTACGTCACCTTCTCGCCGGAGGGGAACGCGCGTCTGAAACACAAAATATAGGAGGTTATAACATGAACTATATCGTTAAGCCGCTTCTGGAACACACGGAAGTAAAGCTACAAATTAAGCATATAATAGCAGCCTTCTGGTTCAGTCACCCAAGTGAGGTCAAGAGCAAGAAGCTACAGTATATGCAGGAATCTATGAGGGACTCGATTATCATGCTTCGAATGTTACTTTGATAGCAGGCTAATTAACAAGCGCGCTAAAAGTGAAATGCAGTCTTTCTGGTAGTTCTTCACGCTTCACCTTAAACCAATTTGGAAGAATTTTGGTATAGATTATATTCTTGGGAACCAAAGGATATCCTATTTGGTTCCCAAGAAAGGCCAAAAGATTTGTAGCAAAAAATTACCCCGCGCTATAAATGAATTTGGGAGCCAGTTGCAGGCAACTTTTGATTCGAAAATCGAAATATACGGCGAAGCAGCTGGCTGGGCATCATTATTTATGGATCACTCGAAAACAATAACTTTCGGTTTCCAAAACAGAACCCTTGCATCATCATAACAATACTCAAGGTCACGCTGCAATTGTTTATTGTGATGACATAATGTAACATGGCGCACAGGTGTACTCATTAAACATGACATTAGCAGGTGAGTCATCTACACGCGTGTCCGATGTGGCGCTGATCACATCTCTATTGTATACAAACACATGTTGCGTAATCCGCTCTACGACTATAGCGGCCTTTAGCAAACGATTTATCGCAATTTGCGAATATACTGATATAACTGGTTTCTTCAAAATTAAGTATGACAGATCCTCATTAAAATTATTCCAGTTCATATGCGATCGATAGAAATCATTGGGTGACCGTCCCAAGAGACCCTTTGTAAATCTGGGTTATTAATGCTATCTTGAAATATAAGTCATGATTACTTTCGAATCATAATATATTGTTCGACTATTCGAAGAAATGAAACCCCTAACAGATGACACGCAAATGAGGTTGTAACTGTACAACTGTAGAAATGGACCTTTAAAGCCTTAAGGTTCATGGTCAATAAACGGTACACAAGCTGACGTACCTGCATCTGGCGCAGGTGAAGCAGCGCTGGTGGTAGGTGTTGCCGAGCGCCGACACCACTTCTCCCTCCACGTACTGATTGCACGCCGCGCACCGCGTACCGAATGCGCGCTGGTAATCCTGGAATAGGGAATACATGAAGATATCGTTGGTAATCCACAGAAAAGGCATACTTACATAAATATTAAAACTCTTAAAACATGCTTTTGATTACTACAACGAAGGGGTATTTTAAGATCGCTTCAAGGCCTTTGATTATGTTGCACACAAACACACACGCATACAACAACTATCAGAAAAAGATGCCAATACTGTATACCTTTTAAACCCCTTACCATTGGCGCAGCACTTGCCCATAAACTCATTTTCATCAAAAAGCATCATTACACACAAGCATCGTGGTTTGCGGAGTCTTATAAGGGCACATTTTTGGTACTTTTCTTGCTTAGGGCCCGTTGTTTGATCGCTAGTTAAGGTTACTAATAGTTAAAAACTGTTAGTTAAACTAACTATTGGTTAAAAATTACAAAATGTTTTTCAATCGATAGTTAAGCTAACTGTAGTTAAAGTTTTTGACAAATTGTTAAATAAAATGACCACGCTCGGACTGCGTAGTTAACATTGACCATTAGTTAATTTGTTTGTTGTTGCGGATAATATCTAGTCGAGTTGAGATATTTTACTGCCCAAAAAGAGTGCTTTAATAAAAAAATAATGGATTTAAATGTACAACTTTTATTAATGTACTTATTTATAACCATATGGTTCTATAATGGTTTATGGTAGTGATGATGATGATGATGAATGTAATATGCATAGTAATTAGTAGCATATGCTTTCCGTTCTTAAAACAACGTCGAAACTCCCAAACTGACCTGTGTGCCAAATTTGACGTTTCATAAACAATATTACCAGTAGTAAAAAAAATCTCCCGGCAAAATTTTGGGTTCCCCACGTTCCTTCAAATAGCAACACAATTGACGATTGTTACTTTTAACTATAGTCAAAAATCGTATTTCTATTGTAATAACTGATCAAGGTTTTAACTACAGTCAACTAACTAATGGTTACGGATACTATTAGTAATTTTTTACCAGTGATCAAACAACCGGCAGAGCAGACTAGTAATAGTCAGGGTCAGCCCTAGAACATTTTTTTTAGCTTCATTTTGATAAGACAAACAATTTTTTCTGCGAAAACTCTCGAAAGTGGTAGCTAACAGAGATAGAAAGGATTTCATACTTTGATTTGATGGTCCCAAAATATGGATTGTTCTATTTGTAGGACAAAGTTACTCTTAAATTATACATATAACTATTAACCTATCAATATACAAAAAAACAGCTGGTTAGGGTTCCGTTTTAGGGTTCCGTAGTCATCCAAGTGTCGTTCGTCTTATGAAAATGAAGCTACTCACGAAAAATTTGCTTGATAGTAATCAAAAAAAAAATTGTTCTAGGGAACCCGGACTATAATATTTACACTTTAAATTTTAAAACGCATATTTTGTTTAAAAGAAAAGAGCGCAATGTGTTAGCTACCGAGCATTAATTTGTGTATTAACAAGTAACCTTTAAAAATAAACTGAGAAAAGAAAAGACTTATGTGAACAGCATTCTCCCTTATCCTATTCCTGTAGCATACCTGGGGGCAGTAATAGTGTCCGTCCTTGGCGAAGAAGCCGCCCTTGGCGAGCGAGGCGGAGCAGGCGCGGCAGGTGAAGCAGGCGGTGTGGAAGTACTTCTCGGACACGCGCAGCACCTCCCCGCTGCACTTGCCACCGCACGCGCCGCACACCACCTTGCCTGAAACGGGAGAATATCGCCAACACATCAACTAGTTGCCAGTCAAGTCATAATGTATCATAATCGAGTATCAAGTATCAAGGGCTGTTCCGAAATCAAAGCTCAAACGCTGTCACATCGCAGCTGCAGTGAAAGCAGCAGCAGCGTTCCAAAGATAGGTACTGGGATGCTTACAGTGATACAGATTTGCTTTCGATAATTTGGACAACGAAGTTAAAAAACAAAAATGTCCAAGACGCCAATTGACATTGCGCTTTTTTGGTGACAAATCCCTTTTTCTGAATTGTAACTTCAATGTCGAATTAAACAATTATTACTCGACCAAGTTTCTTTATAACTGTAGTTTACATAAACCACAACCCTACAGATCGTGACCGCTCAAACGTTTCATTAGATGGCTAACAATTCCCATCTGCGGGTGAAACAACACATCTGTTGCGCTGAGTCATCATAAACAAGGTTTAAGATGTTATACAACTTTTACTGACGCACTCAGAGACGTGTAGTAATGATTAAACTTCAATTTTTCTGAAGAGTTTGACAGATAATGGGGCGCCTTTGTCAAAACCTTCATTTAATTACAGTTAAGTAATTAATATTCGTCTCTGAGTGCGGCAGCAAAAAGTACTTACAAAAAACTGTTGGCACTCAAAAATGCAACCGAAATATTTTTGAGCAGCTTTTTATTTAAAGAGGAATATCTTCCCACGTGCAAGTCTGCCGAGAATAAAACAAAATGTCTGCCGACTGCCTGTCATCAGCCGGCATCCTTTCACGCATTAACATCGCGACGAATATTATTTCCCGGACCGGTTTTCACCGAAAGTCCCAAGATTAATTTCGTCTGGGACAGTTTCGCAAAAAATGTGGTAGCATCGCTTGCGTCCCTACACCTAGCCGCTTAGGCGCCGCGCGCCGCGCGCCGGTTCGAGTCTCGCCATCCGCACTATAGTCTATAACAACAAAAATGTGGTAGCATCGCTTGCGTCCCTACACCTAGCCGCTTAGGCGCCGCGCGCCGCGCGCCGGTTCGAGTCTCGCCATCCGCACTATAGTCTATAACAACAAAAATGTGGTAGCATCGCTTGCGTCCCTACACCTAGCCGCTTAGGCGCCGCGCGCCGCGCGCCGGTTCGAGTCTCGCCATCCGCACTATAGTCTATAACAACAAAAATGTGGTAGCATCGCTTGCGTCCCTACACCTAGCCGCTTAGGCGCCGCGCGCCGCGCGCCGGTTCGAGTCTCGCCATCCGCACTATAGTCTATAACAACAAAAATGTGGTAGCATCGCTTGCATCCCTACACCTAGCCGCTTAGCCGCCGCGCGCCGCGCGCCGGTTCGAGTCTCGCCATCCGCACTATAGTCTATAACAACAAAAATGTGGTAGCATCGCTTGCGTCCCTACACCTAGCCGCTTAGCCGCCGCGCGCCGCGCGCCGGTTCGAGTCTCGCCATCCGCACTATAGTCTATAACAACAAAAATGTGGTAGCATCGCTGGCGTCCCTACACCTAGCCGCTTAGCCGCCGCGCGCCGCGCGCCGGTTCGAGTCTCGCCATCCGCACTATAGTCTATAACAACAAAAATGTGGTAGCATCGCTTGCGTCCCTACACCTAGCCGCTTAGCCGCCGCGCGCCGCGCGCCGGTTCGAGTCTCGCCATCCGCACTATAGTCTATAACAACAAAAATGTGGTAGCATCGCTTGCGTCCCTACACCTAGCCGCTTAGCCGCCGCGCGCCGCGCGCCGGTTCGAGTCTCGCCATCCGCACTATAGTCTATAACAACAAAAATGTGGTAGCATCGCTTGCGTCCCTACACCTAGCCGCTTAGCCGCCGCGCGCCGCGCGCCGGTTCGAGTCTCGCCATCCGCACTATAGTCTATAACAACAAAAATGTGGTAGCATCGCTTGCGTCCCTACACCTAGCCGCTTAGCCGCCGCGCGCCGCGCGCCGGTTCGAGTCTCGCCATCCGCACTATAGTCTATAACAACAAAAATGTTGGAAATATTGAAGGTCGATAGGACGATAACCAGATAATTGCCTGATGAAATCAAATATTTCTATTCAGAATGAGTTTCGAACAGACTATTTTCTGAACATCCACTTGATGCCTACTACCATTTTATAAGTGAAAGATGATTCGTATCGGCCGGCGACTCCAGCCGATGACTAGCTTATACAGGGTGTAACAAAACTAGGGGATAATACTTTAGGGTGTGTACGTGTTCCTTATAACATATAAAGTTCACTGTCAAAATAGCAGCGCTGAAAGAGCAACATTTTTGTGTTTTGTATGCAAGCGTCATGAATTTTTCCATAGAAAGGTGAAAAAGATACTCTTTCAGAGCTGCTAGTTTCACAGCGAACTCTACTATATGGGTGACCCTTACACACACTAAAGTATTATCACTGAGAGTGCTCTTCTGTACATCGCTCATACATCATCATTGACTTCTAATGTGACCACATCCTGACTTCTGCCCGACGCGACGTGTTAGCTAGCGATTGACACGTGCTGACGGGGCGTGAAAACCGCACGCTGCGGTTAGAAATCCCCGATAGTAATGCTTGTTGACAATTTAACAATTTCTCAGCATTGAATAGGATGCGTCTGATGAAAACTGGGAGAATAATCACGATATTTAGCATTTTTAAAGTATCCAAACATTTATGTATAGTCATGAAAACCTCCTTTTTAAAAATCGGTTAAAATAGGCAAATTTAGTATGCAGTCAACTTTGTAAGTGTAAAAAAATCAGCGGTTCCATACAAAAACGATTTCCATGAAATTTGTTATATGTATTATGTAGCTATAAGATCATTTTACCACACCTGTATGGTTTCCGCGCGATAAACTGATTCCTGGGCAACAAGTAGGTACTTCTGAACTTATATAATCACATAATATTGGTTATTGTTGTCTGTCCGTCCACTGTACGCAGAAGTCACACGATTCCAGACCAGTATTCGTTAGGGCTGCCACAGGCTTCATATTTTCCAAACAATATCTACCATTCTCACAAAGTTATGTTTTGATCTGCCTGCCAAGTTATTTAGGAACTTTACTTTTGTGACTTCTCTAGTGCAGCAGATTGTCACTGTGATAGCTTATCATCAGGTAAACCCTCCAATAACAACCCCATTTTTAAATATTATTATCCAAACCTCTCGTGGTTTCAAAAATTTTCCATCCAAATCATAAAACTTCATATTAAATCATAAAATATGTCTTGTGATTTGGATCACAATTCACAATCCATACTTTCATACTAATATTATAAATGCGAAAATGTGTTTGTTTATCTGTTGTGCCTCTTCACGCTGAACCGATTTTGCTGTATGGAGATACTTTATATCCCGAAATATATACTTACTTTTTAATTTTTAACCCGAAAAAATGTACGGTTCCTGCGTGACAAACGAATTTTGACGCAACGGAGTTTCGACTTTCGAGCCGCGAGCGTCATCTAGTTAATCATGTCTCGTGATTTGGATCACAATACCTGAATAAATCTTACTCATTTATTATGTACTAGCTGTCCCGGCAAACGTTGTTTTGCCATTTAAAGTATTTCTACTTCATCAGTTGATACAAAATCTTACCCCCTTTTTTGTCCCCTAAGAGGGGTGGGGGGATTTTTTTTAAAAACACAGTTATTAATATGAAGTAAGTCCATTAAAGTTTGATACAAAATCTGACCTCCTCTTTGGTCCCCTTAGAGGGAGGGGTGGGGGGGGGGGGATTTTTATACACCTGTTGAGTTGGAAGAAGACAAAAATATCTGCGAAAACCGTATGCAAATCGGATCAGTAGTTTTCGTGTTAAAGAAAAAAGTTTGATACAAAATCTGACCCCCTCTTTTGTCCCCTTAGAGGGGTGGAGGGATTTTTTTTTTATACACCAGATGTTAAGTTGGAAGAAGATAAATATATCTGCGAAAATCGCATTCAAATCGGATCAGTACTTTTCGTGTGATAGTGGAACAAACATACAGACAGACAGACAGACAGACAGACAGACAGACAGACAGACAAAAAACTAACCACATTTTTAGCTTCTATAGCGATGTAGTGACACCCCCCGCTTATTATTTTTTGAATATCTTTAATGTACAGAATTTTCATTTCTACAGTTTTATTATATGTATAGACTATCTACATAACTTTCGCCCCAACCCTAACCGACCCTTCCACTCGTTAAGCGGACGTTTTAACGCGTCATTAAAAACGCATCCGACTTAATGAAGTGGAAGCCCCAATTCAGCGAATTACTACAAGAAACACTACACTTTACAAACATGGAAGATTATTATGGGATACTACGCGACGCCCGCGACTCCGTTGCGCCATATTCGTTTATAGCGCGGGAGGCGTAAATTTTTCCGGGATAAAAAGTATCCTATGTCCTTTCCCGGTACCACACCGGTAGTCAAAATACATCACCGGCTACATCGATAGCAAAATCTATTTAGCGGTTTGGGCGTGAAGAGGTGACAGATAGACACACCTTTGCATTTATCATATTAGTAGTAATTCGTCGACACGAGCAGACGAGACGCCACTCGCCAGCTGTACATTCAATATAGAACAGTTACTACCGGTACCGATTACAGATTATCGGTGGTATGAATAAAAACTTAGCGAGGGTTTATATTAGCTTTAAAAGCCTGTTGTAAAATTTATTATGAATAAAGGTTCCCGAACAGTGCTCTAACGCCTTTTTAAGGTGACAGCTGTCAAAAAATAGCGCGCCTGTTTTAAACCTATTTTAAGAACATTTTAAGCATAATCGTTATGAATAAACGTTTGCTAACAGTTGTTTAGGCTCGAATCGTCAAATAGGAGTTCGCAAACTTTAGTGAAGCTTCGGACCTACTTTAAGACCATTTTAGAGATTGAAAATGGACGCAATATCGAGTATTATCGCGATTTCTGACATTATTGCAATTTCTGAAGGAATTTCTAGCCGCCCTCGTCGACAAAAAGTATATAAAATAAGAATAAATCCATTTGATTTAACAGAGGACGACTTTAGAAAAAAATATAGATTTACAAAAGAATCTGTACGATACATTGTGTCATTAGTGTCTGAAGAACTGCAAAAAGATAGGCGAGGCGGCGGCATCACACCTGAACTGCAAGTTTTAACTGCACTCAGATGTTGGGGTCGTAGAGAGGTAAGTAAAATAAGCATTTGATGAGTATAGAAACCAGAGGCGGCACAAGGCGTGGGCGGTGTGGGCGACCGCCCACGACCTCGCGGCTTAAGGGGCCTCGCGCCCCTTAGACCACGAGGTTTTTTAAAGGTTTTACGAGTTGAGATTCTCAAATATTCATAAATAAAAAGTTTTAATAAATTAAACTTTGGGCATCAAAAATTATTTCATTTTCTCTCAACAAATCCGTTCTTTAGCATCATCCATCAGGGGGCCTCGCATAATATATTTTAGGGGGCCTCGCAAGATACATCTTGCCCACATAAAATGTAGGTCTTGCCTCGCCACTGATAGAAACACATTTATTTAATTAGGAAACTAACTGGTGTACTTTTGTAGTTTCAGGATGATTGTGGCGACCTCCATGGTATGGAGCAATCCACGGTGAGCTTGGTGTGCAATAGAGTGGCACGCGCTATTGCTGGTCTTGCTCACCAATTCATTAAAATGCCCAATGGCATTAGAGAAGAAGAGATTATTATGGGGCAGTTCAGGGGGATAGCCAATTTCCCTGGCGTTATAGGTGCACTGGACTGCACCCATATTAAACTAAGAAAAATTCCAGGTGATCAAGCCCAGTATTACATAAATAGAAAGGGATTTTATTCCCTGAATGTACAGGTAAGAACATTTTCTAAGTTTTATAAAAATATTTGTTTCACTTTGTTTACCTAGTCATAAATAAAAAATGTGTATACCTTTCAGGCTGTGTGTGATGCGAAACTGCGATTAATGAACGTGGTGGCAAGGTGGAGGGGATCCACACATGACAGCAGAATATTTTCAGAGTCCCATCTTAAAACTAGGTTTGACCAAGGACATTTAAGAGGCCGCTTACTTGGTGACTCTGGATATCCTTTGCTGCCATATTTGTTTACCCCCATCTTGAGACCGAACAATGTAAGGGAGGAGCGGTACAACAGAGCCCATATTAAAACCAGAAACACCATTGAAAGGTGCTTTGGTGTATTAAAACAACGATTCCAGTGCCTGCTGTTTGGACTAACAGTGTCATTGGAAAATGCGAAAATGCTAATAGTGGCGCTATCAGTGTTACATAACATTGCTATAAATAGAAACGACGACATATTAGGTATAAATATTTATTTACTTATTAATACACTAGTTTTTGCCAGTGGCTTTGCTCGCTATTTATAAAAATACTTCTTAAAGCGAGCGTTTATCACAGCATAAACCTTATTTTCCGAACAATGTTTTTGTGCTCACGTTACAACTTAAGGTGACGCCGCGTTAAAGTAAAAAATCGTTTTGGATATGTTTTAGATCGCTTGTTTTCTAAGAGAGAGTCATTGTTGAGAAAAATCGATATCGCTGCAGCCAAATTATCAAGGCGTCACCTTAACCCTTCAACTCCGATAAGGCCCACTAGGGCTGCGAGAACAATAGATTTACAATAGATTTCCAAGAATCCGCGATCGCAGGATCAAACACCTTATTCTGAAAAAGAAATAAAAATAATTAATAATTTTGTTCACAGAAGAAATTGTTACCCCATCTCATGAAGAACGGCAGAATGAGGAATCTACCTCTGAAGAGCATGCAGCAATAATAGGAAATATCCAAACACGACAAGGAAGATATGTTTTAAATAGTTTCATTGACAGACATTTTTCTTAGATGTTTATTATTTAAAATATGACTTTAATACCTTTATTTTAATTTTTTATTCTTTTTGTACAACATATTATATTTTTCTCAATACAACCATATAATGATAATATGTTGTGTAATAATAAAAAAATATTTATATATTTACCTAGTTTTTAATTTTGCAATACTCTAGCTGAGCTTTGAGTACTTCATATTCTAAATTTAAATTTCTTTTTCTCCTTTCTTCATTTTCCAGTTTTTTCTCATACAATTTTTTTTGAAGTCTATTTCTGTCTCCGCTATTTCCTCAATTTTTGCTTTCGCAAACTCATGTCCAGATATCTAAAAATGACAAAAATGAATAGTGAAAATTGCTTAAGTCAGTTAAATACTATAATCAAAATGTCTAATCAAAAAAATATGTTTTACATTAGTTTCTTTCTTTTTTTCTTTCTTCTTTTCTTTTCCGTGGTTTTTGGGCTCTTTATCATGTTGATTAACCTGCAAATAAAAAAAGGTATAGAGTATAGGTCTACCAGAATCTGATGATGCCAAAAAGTGAGAAAATAAATTATTGACTCTAGCAATACCGTGGTAATTGGAATAAAACATTTTGATCCTTTTTTTTTCTTATAGCGGCTGATTCTGTGTGTTAAGTTACATGCAAATATAAAAAATTATCCAATGATCAAGGATATTTTATGAAAATCTGCTGTCAAAAATTGCCATCAGATTCTGGTAGACCTATAGTTTGCTCACAAAAGCAAATCTAATGTTAATCATGTTAATGAATCCATAACATAAACAAAAAAAAAAAAGAAAAAAATCTGTTGTTAAAAAAAGTATTAAAATTATTTAATAATTTACTTATTTAGTTACCTTATTATATTATGCAACTTACTTGGGGTTCTATTATTATATTATTATTTTCCTCATGTGACATTTCTTCATTTGTACCATCCTTTAATGTTATACTCGTAATGGGATTTAAGAGAACCTGAAATTATCAACAATAATACATAATTATTTATGGTCCAACAGTTATAAAAGTCTGAACTGCTAAATCCATACTAATACATTCAAATATTATTAATGCAAAAATAACTCTGTTCCCGTTCTTTGATAAGTTCTTTTAGTAAATTCTAAGAACAAAACAACACAACATAAAGTCATAGCTGATACATGATAAGGATGTAATTATTTTAACTAAACACACATGCCACTGTAACTTAGAAAATGCTTTAATTCTTGGTGGAATTTAGCAAGTAACCTTTGGTAATAAGCGGTTAGCGGCAAAGCTACCTTCTGCGCCAGACGGTGGCATCGTCTTTATCATTCAGTCATACTTACTTTATCCTCATCGAGCCAGTTTTCACTTCGGATGCGTTTTATTTTGTCACTTTGCATTTTTATTTTTTATGAATAATATGTACCTATCTTAGTTTGTTTAAAAATAAATCGAAGGCTTTAGTAATTCTTCTTCTTCTTCATTTGGCGTAAGCCTCCCCGTTTTAGGAGTTGCCAGCGTCAGAGTTGAGGCGAAAAGAAAAAAAAAAATGTACAGTAATTATAACTTATATAACATAAAACGCAAACTGATTGCCATGCACTGGGCACGGATAAGTAATGACTTCATGCGACCATGCAAATACAAGATTATAACAGAAAAAACCAGAACAAGCAAATATAAAGCAAAATATTGTTTCTTAGCCTTTAAATATACACAGAATACAGTATAAACATAATTACAATAAATAATATATTAAATAAAAGGTGGAGAATTCTTATTACAACTAGAGCCTAATGTGATTATGAGCAATGAACGAGCATAAGGTGTCTATAAATGGAGAATATACTAACGATAAAATAGATTTAAGATTAGTGGGACGAGGAATATTAGGAGGAAGGTAATCGTACAATGAAAGGTTGTTTTCGCAAGCAAAAAATATATGGTCTGGAGAGCCTTCATCCAAGCCACATTCACACAATGAGCTATCCCTCACCCTTATTTTAGCTAGAAATACCGGATTACACGAGTGACCCAACCGTAGCCGACAGATAGTAGAGCAAACAGGCTTATTAGCTTTCAAATATTTAAAAAACCACGGTCGACTAGGTACTGAATCTTGAATTTCAGCGTAAAAACGGCGTTTTTAGTAATTCTTTAAATTATGGCGGGCGGCGGCCTCAGTTAGTTGCCAATGTCAATATTATGTCAATTGTCATTTGTCAAAGTCTACTTAGCTCTATGATTTATGAAATCCATAAAGTAAATTTGATTTTTTCTACAAAATACTGATTACTTTTGACACATTGAATACAATAAATTGGCACACTACCAACATTAGCAAAAAAAAAATTAGAATACGTCATCTAAAGGTATTTTACTTAGCGAAGGCTTAGTAAGCGTTTATTCATATGGAGTGTTTTAAGACGGTTTGTAACTTTAGCGAACATTTAAGTTAGAAAACTGTTAAAACCTTCACTAAGATTTTTTTATTCATACCACCGTATATATGCTCAACACGTAACTCGTAAGTAGCTAACGTGTAAAGTGTTAAGTGTGCGTAAAGACTCTTTTTCACGTTGGGTGATAGCAACCATGATGGCGAATTTGCGACCAAGATTACGGAGCTATCTACAACATGAACCATCAACGTCGTTCAGAGCAATTCGAATGTGCCCCTCCACACGTACATGTAACATGTCGCCTTTATTTGTCCATCATGGGCAAACGTTTAGAGGCCACATTACAAACTAACGTTTAAAATGTGTAGTGTGCGTTATCACAAGTCGTTAACTAACTAATCAAATTACCGAATTAAATTTTAATGCGGCGGACTTCCGCGTACCGAGCACGACTCTATTGTCGTAAAATTAAATATATCGTTATGGTATAGCGGAAAATGAGCGGATCGATCACTCGATATAAGTTACAATAATACTCATACGACGACTCGACGTTCAGAAAATATTTTCGAGTATGAAATACTTTCTGAATAAAAATATTTAAATTTTAAGGGTTTTGTCCCTTTTATTTAAATAGGCACTGAAGTTACTCAACATAAATAAATTTCGGCACAGATTAAGAACGAAATAGGTGACCTTTTCCGTGGAATTTAGATTTTCGCGCATGCACCGAATCGGAATCGGTCTTCTAGTCATTGTCGGGCATATTGGAAAAAGTCATATGACAGACGAGAGATAGAGAATAGGTGAACCCTTATTGGTAAGAGTGCTAGTATCGTAGCCAGTTTAGCCGCAAGGCTATGAATGGCTAAGCGGTACTTCGCGCGTCGTCAGACGGAATGCCGGCTAACTGCTAAGTATAGCCAGGTGGTCTGGCGCGCGGCCAACTGGAATTCCACCCTCCAGACCCGGCACGACGCCACCACTCGCACATACACACATACATACATACAGACAGCGTCTTCTAATCCTTCTTCCCAGTTCCCCATAACGCTCATGAATTCCTACTTTCCTATTTAATCCAAACTAGATGACACTCGCTTACTCCGTTGTGCCGAATTTAACCGTATATGTTGGAAGTTGAGCGCGACCAGCGACCTTTTTCCGTTATATAGTAAAACCGTAAAATTTTCCGCAACAACAACTATCATATGTCCTTTCCGGGGTCTTAACGTATGTCCCTACCGAATTTCATTTAAATCTGCCTAGCGCGGCGGTTTAAGGGTAAAGAAGTAACAACATACCGATAGACAGACAGACACACTTTCGAATTTGTAATAATAAGTAAGGGGAACATGGAAGTTTTCTTGATCTTTCATGGTTTCATTCAATCTATCGTTCAACGCGTGTTAAAAACGTAGAGCCTTCTAATTATTATCAAATCATATCACACACCCAAACTCATTATAATCATTACTATCAGTCAGTAGTTACATGTTTTTGTTCA
Source organism: Cyaniris semiargus (assembly GCA_905187585.1). Lineage (NCBI taxonomy): Eukaryota > Metazoa > Arthropoda > Insecta > Lepidoptera > Lycaenidae > Cyaniris > Cyaniris semiargus. The sequence goes on along the minus strand of LR994568.1, from coordinate 11,213,508 downwards.
TCCGAGTCATATTATAATGATACACAATTTTTTTTTTTTTATGAAATAAGGGGGCAAACGAGCAAACGGGTCACCTGATGGAAAGCAACTTCCGTCGCCCATGGACACTCGCAGCATCAGAAGAGCTGCAGGTGCGTTGCCGGCCTTTTAAGAGGGAATAGGGTAATAGGGGAGGGTAGGGATGGGAAGAGAAGGGAATAGGGGAGGGAAGGGAAGGGAATAGGATTGGGCCTCCGGTAAACTCACTCACTCGGCGAAACACAGCGCAAGCGCTGTTTCACGCCGGTTTTCTGTGAGAACGTGGTATTTCTCCGGTCGAGCCGGCCCATTCGTGCCGAAGCATGGCTCTCCCACGTATAAATACACAATAACAGTCACACGTCAGGTCTACATAATATACAGGGTGTAACAAAACAAACTATTAATACTTTAGGGTGTGTATCAGTGCCCTGTATAGAGATCACTGTGAAAGTAGCAGTGTTGAAAGAGTACATTTTTTGAGTATTCGTATGGGCAAGCGCAAGCGCCTCAGCGCGCAGCGTCATGAATTTGCCCATACAAAAATAAAAATAAAAAGTTACTCGTAGCGCTGCTACTTTCACAGTGAACTCTATACAGGGGACTCATACACACCCTAAAGTATTATCACTTAGTTCTGTTACACCCTGTATAGCCTGCTATTGATAGAGCTATTATGTGTTTTTGTGAGAATACAAAACCACGCCGATTAGGCACGCCGCCGCGCCGCACACCGCACGAGTCTCATCGACAACATACTGTGTAGAGCTATTGTTGACGAGTGATTATGGTCGATGTTGATTGATATTACAGACTACCGTCTTTTATGAGATATAATCTTCGTTGTTTTATCTTTTTCTAAAGGAGATAACTCAGAAAACATAAAAATATCGAGACATTGAGGTGTGTATTACCTTTATTATATCTCAAATGTCAAAAGTCTCCAAACAACCCCGAAGTGCGGCCATTTAGGCTTCTTACAGAAGTGCCGACGGCTGCCATCGTAGTCAAGTGCCGTTCGTCTGTAGCCTTATCTTATTAGTCTACATTTGCCTTGAAATGCATAATGTGCCATAAAATTTGCACATAAAATATATCGAAATAAAACGTATTTTTTTCCAAAGTGGAGTAACATACTTATATGAAGACATTCTCTGAAAGTTTCCCTTAAAAACCTCCATAAATTGAGAAAAACAAATCATTGAACCGCAGAAGTAAATAACAGTAACAAATGACTACCATACAAAACCGTACGCGATTACTGTGGTGAGAGTGAAATGCACCAATTAGCCCGCATAGACTTAATTATGGTACTTTCTCCGCGCAGAACAGTTTACAGCTGCAAAATTCAACATGGGAGACTGAACAAAAAAGACGCATTGATATTGAAAAGATATACTTTGAAATAACACAGTGATGTTAAGCATCCATACTAAATACTAATATTATAAATGCGAAAGTGTGTCTGTCTGGCTGTAACCTCTTCACGGTTAAACCGCTGAAGCGATTTCGCTGTTTGTTATGGAGATACTTAGAGTCCCGGGAAAGGACGTAGGATACTTTTTTCCCGGAAAAATGTACGGTTTCCGCGCGATAAACGAATTTTGGCGCAACCGGGTTGCGGGCGTCATAGCTAGTATTAAATAAATGTTAAATAAATGAAATTAGAAATAACACAGTGTTGTTAAGAATAATTTATAAAGACTGAAAGGGATACAAATAGATAGCGAAGTCTAAGTAATAGAATACCATTCTTATCACAGAAATAAATCAAGATAGAACGGCTAAGCGGGTGGAGTGTGCGTGTTTCAATCTTGCACAAGTGTGCAAGATTCGTTGAACGTTCATTCAGTCAGCGCACACGTCTCGACTTGATTACACCGGAGCGGTTGTGCAAAAATGCCTCATTGTGCAGTGTCTAATTGTAAAAACAGAAGTAAGAAAAAGAATCGGTCAAAAGGAGGTATTTCTTTCCACGGATAAGTTATTTGTTCTAAAATTGACACGAGCGATTCCTTAGCAACGCACGCGCGTCTCCGTTCTATCTTGATTTATTTCTGTGATTCTTATCCTTGGGGTACGCTAATAAAAACCTTATTTTCTTAATAGACAACCACATCTTATCAGAAAACCTCTAAAGGGGTTCTAAGAACCAAAAGTTTGAGAAACCCCGATACACATTGCTGGCATCTAACCCAGACGCACCGTCATGCTGTCATCGGCCAGCATTTGACACCTAACCCGCTTACCACATCGCGGCGCGATGCGGGGGGGAGGTGTGACTGCCCTCCCTCCTGGAGGTGAGGGAGGTCAATTGGCAGTTAGGTGTAATTGCAGCGATGTGGGGCGCCGGCGTGGGCGGTGCACTGTTGTGACCTGGTGGCGTGAGGCGTGAGGCGTGAGGCGTCAGATGTTATCACCATTGCATACCACAGACCACTGCAGAGTGCTAAGGCCCTGTTACACAACCGAGCACTCGATACATACATATTAGTACTAGATGACGCCCGCAACTCTGTTGCGCCAAAATTCATTTATCGCGCGGGAAACGTACATTCTTTCCGGGATAAAAAGTATCATTTGTCCTTTCCCGAGACTCGACGTATCTCCATAACATTTTTGTTTTGACCGTGAAGAGGTAACAGACAGACAGACACACTTACACATTTATAATATATTAGTGTAAAAGTATGAATTGACCTATTATTCCTCTACATACCGAGTGCTCGGCCGAGGGCACAGTCTCGCCACTCTACTGGGAAAGTATAACTCATTAATCATTATACTTACCTAGTAGAGTGGCGAGACTGTGCCCTCGGCCTCAGCCTTAGTCGAAACTCAAAATGAATTCGCCAGTTTCGATGGCGAAGTTAGATGTCAAAATGCATTTTAACTAAGTATTTAATTATTTGATATCAAAGAATTAAGTACTCTCTAATGTTAATACAGCTTTGATCCAATCCAGATTCTATTGGCCCGTAGACGATCAATTTTATTGTGCAAATTCATTGAACAATATTATTAAACAATTTATTTGACAATAAGACTCCGGAAATACTGCTGGCGACAGTTCGTTTCAGAGGTTTATTATTATTGATGTAGTCGTAACTGTAGAGTAAATAAGAAAAGTAGAAAACCTCTTTTAAATACTAACAGTAATATTTACCGGATATATACTACTCATTACAGCTCTACTTTCTTCATTATTACATACATTTACAGCCGCATTTCCTTTCTTGGAAAACTATTCATTATACCAATTCATAAAATTAAACTAATGATAGTACTAAAAACTATCTTGATACAGCTGAACGACTATGGATAATAATGCACTACATAGGTCTTTGCATAACCTGAGCACTTATCAATACGTCTAGTTGATTGCAATTTTAATTGCATATTTTGCTAATTTTGATAGCGAAGTTATGTATGGGATTTGACATAATGCAAACGCCATGACATTTAGCGACGCGTTATGTCAAATCGCATATATTTTTGACGTCTACTGCGCTATCGAAACAAGTGAATGCATTTTGAGTTTTGACTTCCTGTTGTGAGGTTTTGACTAAGGGGCCTGCAGTCTTCTTAAGCCAAAACACATAACCTACCGACCTCACATCTTCTACAAATTGCGACCTTAATCACTGATTATCTTCGAGTAGTGCAATCGTCTCAATCAGTAGTAGTAGTGAAGCGGACTAGCGGTACATAATACTGGGCTGCTACGCGCTACGTTATGCCGCAGCCTGCACTGCAGAGCTGGAGAATTCTGCAGCGTGCAGCGGGGCAACAGGTCATAGAGGTTATTCACGATTCCCGTTCGACGCCGACTCGAAAACTATAACGTTCGACTATTAGCTGATGGGCGGGCAAGTTGTCTTATTAAAGTCGTATTGTAATCAGTACTCGAGGGGTTCTATTTTCATACTTCGAGTTCGGCAGTACGTTTCATACGTAACATTTGCTGTCAAAAATATTATTCTTTATTTTGGCTTCACCATAAGTAAAAGGCTATATTATTTAAACATCCAACATGGCAAATATCATCATTCCTCGTTTTGTCATCTCAACTTTTTTAGTCATATCAGATGTACCTGATCTGATGTACTCGTGATAATGTCAGTAGCCACAGTAGCATGTCAGTAACTGTGCCACAAACTGGCACATAACAGTAGCGCCGGCAGCCGGTAGTCCAGGATCGTGAGATGCACAATACACATACAGAATAGAGGACACGTTACACGACGGCAGACATGCTGTGATGCTGTGATGTCACAGGGAAAGAAATAAGAATACTTCTACTGTTAATTGCGTAAGGTGTATGTTATTTAAGTAAGCTTAGTTGGTTGAGGATATCCAAAGAACAATAATCGACCAAGTGCGAGTCGGACTCGCGCACGAAGGGTTACGTACCGTTATAGAGCAAAAATAGGCCAAAAATTGTGGTTTTGTATGGGAACCCCCCTTAAATTTTCATTTTATTTTAATATTATAATTAAATATTAAAGTGCACATATAATAAAGGACTTTGTGAAAAATTCAAGTGCCTACCTGTTTCCATTATTGATATAGAGCAAAAAAGGCTGAAAAAATCACGTTCGTTGTATGGGAGCCCTCTGTTAAATATTAATTTTATTTTGTTTTTAGTATTTGTTGTTATAGCGGCAACAGAAATACACATTCTGTAAAAATTTCAGAAGTCTAGCTATAGCGGTTCTAGAGATATAGCCTGGAGACATACAGACGGACAGACATCGAGGTCTCAGTAATAAGGTCCCGTTTTTACCCTTTGGGTACGGAATCCGGAAAACGATATGACCCTCCAAATCTAGATAACTAGTAATTACTTTGAAAGTATTCTACACGTTCTCTGTGGGTTTCGATTGTTATTGTGTCTGTTGAAATCCGTTCACAAGTTTCAGAATAGCCTTCCCTTTGAAACTGGTAAACAAATCTCCTCTTTATGATATAAGGGTAGAGAATTTACCTTGCTGATGACTCTGATGAGTGATGACTGATGACTATAGAAGTAGAATAATTAGTAGTACAGACGAAACCCTCTTTGTAAACTTAACATCTACGTAAGACTCAGATGCACTGGCTCTATTCTTGCAATAGTTTATCAGAATATCTTGCGTTCTCTTTAATGTATACGGAGAAAGAGGGAGATAACATTTCATTAACTTTAACACAGACTGACACAAGCAGGTCTTATATAGCTGTGTGTGTGTGTGTGTGTGTGTGTGTGTGTGTGTGTGTGTGTGTGTGTGTGTGTGTGTGTGATGATGATGGACAAGATAGCGCACGGACTAGATCGACCGAGAACTCTACATTCAAGTTGTATTTCCTCAGTGACCAAGTAGTTTAGAGCTTAGCTGTCGATTGTGGCTTCGATTGTTGCGTTGCAACAACAACAAATGTAAATTAATCAATTCAAAAACCCTTAAAATTTATAGCAGCGAGCAGGCTCTATCGATCATTTCAGCTTTCAAACAAAAATACTACATCGAAATCAGTCCACCCGTTTGGATGCTATGATGTCACGAAGAGGAACATCAAACTTAAAACATCCCTCTGTTTTTGTTGGGTTTAAAATGTATCAAAGTATTGTTACAGGTGTAATTTGTTTTTTTAAATAAAAAGAAAAGTCCAAAGAAAATGTAGGCTGATCAAACAAGGAAGATGATCCATGCGTCGGATTGCTATGTCTACTATGTCAGCTATTCTGCGCCTGATCTCTTGTTAGTAGCATTAAGGAGAGAGTGTTCCAACAAAACAATCAAAATTCTATAGTCTATACCATACATATAATTTAAAACGTATCTTCAACCAAATGCAATCAGCAGTGAAAGTCTCATCACAATCAAACTACAGACAGACAGACAAATACATTCGCGCTTTCAAATTGGCAATTTGTATCATTACTGAGCACGCGGATAGGTCATTACAAAATTACATCCAGCAAAAAATACAAGAGAAACTATAATGACACAGGCACGAGATATTACAACGTAGTCGGAGCTAAGAATTGGCAAATGAGTAGAGGAATCACCTGATGGAAAGATATTGCCTGCCATATTTAGCGCACCTGCGACTTAAGAACTTAAAAGGCTTATGAGCATTAGGAGATATCATAAGTCAGTTTCGTTGAAACCGAGCCAGAAATCACTATAGTGCCCAAGCGTGTGCGCAATACATAGCTCTATTCCTTTATTACTCGGTGGTTAGCTAATAATCTATATGGTGACCCAGTGAGATGGACAAACAGACATAACCAGCGAAAAATCAGACGCAGGACCGTCCTTACATGCTCATCTGAGTTCTGAGTTGTGACGCATGGATCATCCTGCATTGTCGAGGATCCGAACCCACGAAATCGAGAGCCAAGCAACCACTAGACCACGGAGGCGCTGAAGGTATACTAATGGTTGTTATTTGGCAATGGATTGAATGTAAGTGGTAACCACGCAAATTATGGCCGCCTGTTATAACCACTAATTTCTGGCATTGTAGCCAGGCAATCTAGTGAAAGTACTAATAATGGTAATTCTGCAACGCCCGATTTGAAGGCACTTCCATGATAAGATGTACAGGGAAAATAGAATTAAAAAACAGTTACAATATATTTTCACCTATAGTAAAAATTATAATAAAATCCCTTAAGGCCCGGTAGTCCCTAAAACAGGTCGATGTCTGTCAGTACGAATATCGACGTAAAGGACATAAAAATAACATTCATATCAGCGCGACTTGTACAGTGGCGGTTACGACGCTCGCCGCGTCCTTGATAGGGCGAAATAGGAAAACCTTTTGTTTTTAGTATTACACAAATCAAATATATCAAATGGTTTAGGTTATGTTATGACAAATGTACTACATTTTTTATTTTTCTAGAAAGTGTGTAATTTAGCCATAAAATTAGTTAATTATGAAAAACAGCGTTAATAATAGTCATCTTTGAGATTTTTTTCTATCGAGCCAACCACTGCACCTTAAAAAGACTGATGGTATACTGTTTTTCAATGAGGTCAGTTCATTATTTTTCCGTACCACTGACAGTTGCTGGCAATTAGCCAAGAATTTTCACATAGCATTTTAAATTAGGTGTAAAAACGTTTAAATAATAATTTGTTTTTTGTTCAAATGTATTATCGATACGTATTACGTAATGTCGTTCGACAGGACAAAACATTATATAACTATATACCCCCTTACTAATAAACGCTGTATAAGCTTTGAATAGTTATACAGTGTTTTGTCTTCTTCAATCCAATTAAAAATGTCACTTGTGTGACAGGAACAAAACACTGTATAACTATTCAAAGCTTATACAACGTTTATTAGTAAGGGGGTAAGTCTGTGGATCTGTTTATTAGTAACTGCCGCACTCAGAGACGAATATTAATTATTCAACTGTAATTAAATGAAGATTTTGACATAAGCCCATGCATTATCTGTCAAACTCTACATGATTAAATAAAAGTTTTAGGGCCTGTTTCACAACTTCCTGATAAAGTGCCGGATAGGCTATCCACAACTTATTTGACAGATTCTCCATACTATCTGTCAAGTTAAGTGGTGGATAGCCTATCTGGCACTTATCAAGAAGTGGTAAAACAGCATTAATGTCGCTGAGTGCGGCCGGTAGAGGAATAATGTTTGATGACTATGCTGAGCAGATATGAGATAAAAAATGTCAACAATACCGGCTCAAGTCAGCGTACACAATATGATTCATCAAACTTCGCAATTACCTGCAACAAAAAACACTTCGTTAGAATCATTTAAAATTCGCTCATGATAAAAAACAAATCAGTATCTATACTAATACTATAAATGCGAATGTGTGTCCGTCTGTCTGTTACCTCTTCACGCCCAAACGGCTGAACCGATTTTGCTGAAATTTGGTATGGATTTAAAAAAAAAGTGAGTCCCGGAAATGGACATAGAATATTTTTTATTACGGAATAATGTACGGTTCCCGCGCGATTAATGAATATTGGCACAGCGGAGTTGCGAGCGACATGGACTAGAGTCTAGTATAATTGAAGCCATAATTATTGAAACATAATGTCTATCTACGCAGCCAATGATGGAAGATTCAAGCCATTCTAAACGTGTCGAGGAGCGTGTTCGTCTATGATTGCCAACAATGACGTCTATTGTGATTTGTTCAGCCTCGCAATCATGTTTATCCATCATAGAGGGACTTTAACATTATTAACAAATCGTTGAAAATAAAAACTCTAGAACGGCTAAAACGACATGGCTAATTTTAGTTTTCAAAATATATTCGTGGAAGTTCAAGAAAAGTTCATTGGTCATCTAGTAAAAGTACAATAATTGTTCTCCGCAAACATCAGAACGAGCATCATGTAATAAGACATAATAGTTTCACGTAACAATACCGTTTGAGGCCACGATGTTAATCTCATCATTTGTATGCTCAAAATGTTCATCACTTTTATGCAAATTCTCGAAGATTCTACACACGCGCGTCACTCGCTCATTATTTTGCACATTATCCTTAAAAATATAAACGACCGCAAAAACATGCAAGTCTTAAAGTTTAAACGATACCGAGAAAAAACTAATGTCCTCAATGACCTAAAGGCGAAGGGGATTTAACCAAAAGTTATGAATTATGATAAATCCAGCTTGTCCAAAATACATCATAAGACCATTGTACTTCAAAGACGAAAGCGATTAAACAAGAAATAATAAGACAAATTAGGGTCCAAATGCCCCTTTTTAGGGGCAAGGGAAAAGAAAAAACAAACGTTCTAAAAAATCTATCAAAACTGTGGTTCGGAGTCGGACTACTTCGGACTAGAACACTTGTGACCAAACTTCATCTGGACATTGAGAATGAATTTGCAAGATATTCTATGACTTTTTCGGTTTGGACGCTAATGCTATACAGACAAACAGAGGTACTATTGTCTATTACATCTACGAGGTCGGTTACATAAGAGGCAGTTAGTATTAGGGCCTGTTTCAATGAGTTAATTCCCGGTGAAGTCATACGCATTGGTCGCATCCTGCCTCTCCATTGACTATTGTCACAACTCACCACACTATTCTAATGTTTTGTTGTGTTGGTACAACACATAAAGCCAACGACAAACCAGATTATAGACAACAAAATCTAATAGCTGTTCGAAGGGTGATATCAGAATTCAGACGGTTCCAAGTGATTGTGACTTGGTCGCGTGAGCATCACTTGGAGTGCAACACGCCATTAATATACGAGTGGTGAAAAATGTCGTTGGCAGGTCATAATATTCCAGAAAAACCTCTGGCAATTACAGTTTACTCAAAGTTTTATTGTGCGTGGCAAAATCTTTCTAGCAGAATGCGGTAGAGAACTGGCGCTCTGCAAGTAGATGACAATGTTTTGTCGGATAGAACCATCGCAAAAAATTGAAGCAATTTTATAAGTAAGGAAAAATAGCAACGAAATAGAAATGGCTGTCAATCTACACAAGCTTTGGCACGCCGCGTCAATAAAATAAAATATACTCACGCGAATCATTTCCTGGGAAGGAAAAACGAACTTAATGTTGCGATAAAATCGGTCTATGCTATTAGAATCAAATTTCGATTCCATTATTGTAAGTTCTTATAAAACGTGATACTTATAATTAATTCTTAATTCTTACGTTATTTAGTATACCATCTGCAAGTAAAAATTGAAGAATCGAACAAGTAACATTTCGTAACATACGGATAATAACTCATTTTTTCCCTAATTATTTTAATAAAACTTGTAACTTATCTACTTCATAACCTAGCTAATATATCTGGCTACACATATTATAATCCATACTTTTTCTATTTCAAATAATTTTTCCGGCCCTAAAGCCTCCATTTAAGCAAAAAAACGGGAAGTTTTTTCATGTTAACAGTACATTCACAGAACACAGTGCTCCAAGAAGTCAAATTTAGCCAAACTGAGAGAATCGTAGCTGCGTCATACACCAACATACTTGCTGAAATGCTCTTGAAGGTCATATTCATTATTACCTAGACTATAGCGAATAGCTGATCAATATGTAGGAAGTCTGGTTCAAAGTAGATTGTGGAAACGGATGTGATGTCTCTCTTCTTCGTATTTATGAAAGAGAAGGTATGCTATTGGCCTTTCTAATTATTGCAAGATTGATATTCAATCTGATAATGAGACATCGCTCTCGAACATTTATATATTTTCCTTTTTTTTAAATTTCCCTTTTTTTTAATTTTATTTATTTTCCTTTCCTCCTTTCCTTATTCAACATTCCCATCACCTCCGCTGAAGCTGCTGGAAGCTCCGCCCCACCTCAGCTCCTCTGCCATTGCACAACCGGTTGGTATTTACCATGGTGACATAATATTTCCCTCGTACGGCCACAAGGTCAACAGCTGACGCGGCCACACGTGCCTGTGTATATACAATATACATATACACGTACCTTTGGATTTCGGCCGAAGGTCGAAAAAAAGGAGAAGCTGAATGTTTTATTGACGTCAGAAGTTATTCTCTGAATAAAGGATGTTTGTTTTGACTGTATTAGACGTGAATTGTGGATTTAAATATCTTTATAGTTATTCCATTATATCTTTACAATCGATTAGCCAGTTACGTAAGTGTAGAAACGTAGAATATAAAAAAATTAAAACGCAAAAGAATAGAAATAATGTCAAGAAATCAACTCTGTCTTCCCTAAAATGAAAACCCTCTTTGGTTGCCATGCTAAACGCCTAGTCTTTGCGATAACTTTTCAGGCCAAACGGATCTCGGAGTAGATCTCGCAGGAAGTCGATATTGATCGTTCCATCTCACTCCCAACTCCTGGCAGCAAAACAAACCGCATTTAACTCACGGCATGCGGTGCGATTGTTTACAGAGGGCGGCGCCGACACCGATACTCCAGGAAGCGGGAACTGGGGCGAGAGACGGTGGGGATACTGATGGATATGGGACTATAGTTAGCTATAACCAGAGAAGGCAGAACTAAGGAGTACCTCGACTTCAAACAAACGGGCGAATATACGCGAGTTTGGCGCGAGTGTCAATTTGAACATGTTTCACCATGCTGGATAACGCATTAGTACTGCGCGCGCCGGCCGATATTACATACTACGCCAAACGTATTTTCGAGATTTCTTCTGAGTAGGCCCGTTAGTTCTGTTTACTCTGCTATAACCGAGATAACGGAACGGATAGCAAAGTTATAAATATGAAAGTCTGGATATATGTTAAGGCCGCGTTTCTACTGACGTGGAGCGGAGCGGAGAGGAGCTTAGCGGTGCCGAATTGACCAATCACCACGCTCGAAATCTTCGCTCCGCTTCGCTATCATTCCGCTGAAATAGCACGATTGGTCAATTCGGGCACCGCTAAGCTCCTCTCCGCCCCGCTCCGCGTCAGTGGAAACGCACCCTAACGAGGGCAGGGCCGACACCGATCTCAAGGAAGCCCAGAATGGTAACAGCGGAGATGACGGGGATACTGATGGATATAGTTAACAATATTCACGATAATGGAACAGATTACGGATTCGTTTATAGCGCAAATACCGTACGTTTGACCAAAACAAAAAGTATCCTACGTGTGTAACTGTGTGTACCGTCGCTCAAAGTATCTCCATACCCATTAACCCCCTTACTAATAAACGCTGTATAAGCTTTGAATAGTTATACAGTGTTTTGTCTTCTTCAATCCAATTAAAAATGTCACTTGTGTGACAGGAACAAAACACTGTATAACTATTCAAAGCTTAAAATACAACTTTTATTAGTAAGGGGGTTTATGTTTAAACGTGAACAGGTAACAGATATACGCGCTTTTAGATTTAGAATATTAGTAAGAATACCCAAGGTAATGGAACGGATTTCTGTTATAAATGCGAAAGTCTGGATGTATGTTACAGAGGTAGAGACTAGAGACAGACAGGGAATGCTGAAACATTTTAATGTTACGAAAGTTCTTTAGGAGTCAGAAAAGGACCATATGTATGTGGGTCTTTATTGAAAATAGTTACACTATATATTTAACTGATTGTAAAAAGTAATCAATAGACGAACTCGCTTTTGCTATTTCAGTTGATGAATGTTTTAAATAACATCTTAACTCGTACAACTCAATAATATATTATCTGAAGTTTATGTGTTTCTGAAATATCAAAACATCTAGATAGCAGAGTTTTCGGTATTTGGAGAAACCCACACTTTACCTGTTCAAGAACGTTCTCATTAGCATCATGTTAGCTAAACGAATGAGTTTGGTAGAGTTTGTTTAAAATACTTCCGCAAATATCATCGATTCCTCCGCTATTATACGATCTAAATATACCATCAGTTAAATAGGATATATTACTTCAATGTTTTCACGCTAGACGGCAGCACCAGCATAGACAGTAAACAGAAAGTTTTGTTCGACGTTTGACAACGTTTCTGTCAATAGTCTGATATATGACACTGTGCAACATGTCAAGCTTTTGGTCGGATTATACCTTCGCGACCTTCGCGTAATATTCCCTATTGATTTACAGTCAATGAGAGCGGCGTTTTGCCGGGTTATGTGAATCCCAGTCGACGATAAATATGGACATGATCTGACCAAATGATGTACGTCCGGCTAGTACATAGTAGTTCAGACGTTATGTCATCAACGCGCAACGGTAGCTACAATAACCATGAGGGTATCAGAGCGATACTATCTGATCGCGCGCGCCGCTGCATCGATGCATACTGACCACTCCCAAGTAACAAAATTCTCCTATAGTGCACAGTTTATAGGCTTGCAGCACTAGTAACTCTCTCTTAGTGGTTCCAGGTTTTACTACCAAGCTTATAAACAGGTCACAGGGAGTTCGTTTGGGTTTGTAGTAGACCTGCTCTTATAAGTTGACTTATAATCGTGTATAGAACGAGATTATAGGCGCAGTAAAGGCTAAGATGGCCTATACAAGTGTTTCAAAGGTGTAAATATACTTGAGAAAACTTGCTCCAGTAAGTTACACTTGTAATAGCCTACAAGTAATTATAAATCCGCTATAAGTGTCATACGCCAGTAATAGTAATTTATAGAACGAGAACGATACGACACAATATATGCACTAGTTCTAAACACAACTTAGTAAATACGCCGTGTTGAATGGGCGAACAAAAATTGAGATGTAAAACACAATATACTTCACCGGAAATACTTACGCGTTTGCCGTTGTTAGTGCCAATTAAAATTCTATAAGAAAAATAGTAAGTCGCGCTAACGCTTGCACGAATGTAATTCATATAGTATGGTTTCATGTTGTTTTCAATAGATGGCGCTGAGGTGTTTCTACATCGCGCTATCGCTTGCACGAATGCCATTTATATAGTTGTAACAGATTTTTGTTATTGTCAGAACAGAAATATACTGAGTGTTAATTGATTTCGTATTAATAATTAACCCTCCAAGTATGTATGCACGTATAATATTACGTGCGAAATACTTGTTAATACATTTTCTTTATTTTTTATTTTTTTCATCCACCTCACAAGTCACAACACAATTCACAAATGTTTGAAGTAGCTAGTAACAGAAGCGCGGAGTACGTAACAGGCCTGCCTGGGATTCTATAAGATGCTCATAGTTGGCTTCGTGGGAGCAGATGGTTCTGCGTAGTCGAACAATAAGTGTATTATATGTCTAAGTAGTGCTAGGCAAGTCTACTATGAGTGTTTTATTAGCAAAAGTACGCGTATAAAATGGGCCCTTTTCCGTGGTTATAAACGTTTACTAGCTTGTTATAGTCCTGGCCCGGAACCACTACAAGACCAGATTTTGTTACTTGGGCTGTTATTGTTAACCGACTTACAAAAAGCAGGAGGTTATATGTTCGGCTGTACTTACCAGGATGGAACTCTAAATTTTCCGCAACTAAAGCTATCATGTTTCGGGACTCAAAAGTCAAAAGTATCTCCCCACATATTAAAATCGGTTCAGCTGTATTAAGCGTTAAGAACACTTTTACAGCACACTAACATTATATCGGAGAAAGTTTGTTCATAATATTAGTATTGATCTGGACTTGAAAGACATGAAAAGGTCAAGAGTTGAAACGAGCTTTTCTTCTCAAGAACCTTTGAAGAAACGGTCCCACATAAGCTAAATATATGTATAATAATCATAAGAGAAAAAGAATCACTAATTGCTTGTTGCTACTATGACAAAACCACTGACGATCAATCCAGGACCCCGCAACAACCCATGGTGGTGAACATCATGGGTTGTTGCGGGTTAGTTAGTTACTCATCATGGATCGACGTCGAGAGGATGTATAGTTAACTAGATGACGCCCACAAATCCGTTGCACAGAACCGTAAATTTTTCCGGATTCTGAAATCCAAAAGTATCCTATGTCCTCCTTCATACCCATGAACATTGGTTCAGCTGTTAAAACTTAAAGAGGTGACAGACAGACATATACACTTTCGCATTTATATTAGTATGGATTCAAGGCAAGACTCTTAATTAACAACAGTTGCATGCAACTGCCCAGTTGGACCAGTTATCCACTTCCCGTGACAACTTGCGTAACTCGCGAATTATGACTGCATAACATTACACCGTGGAGTGAACAAAAATAGCCGAACCCTTCTGGGTCAAGGTGAGCGGGCGCGGACCTCGCGACTCGCGCTTACATAACACACACACACACACACACTCGGACATACACTTTCCAAAATGACATGTTGAATGTCGATACGGTCAATTTCGTCCGCTCTACTTGCAATTTATAGCTTAACGAATTAATGCCTGCAACTTCATTGCGTCGAAACTCGTTAATCGCACGGGAATCGTACATTTTTCCAGGATAGGGTATCATAATATGTCTTTTCCATGGGCTCAAAGTATACTCCTTTATTCTATACCACAACAAAATCGGTTAGGCGGTTTAAGCGAGAAAAGGTAACAGACAGACAGACACACTTTCGCTTTTATAATATTAGTATGGATATGGCATCGTTTACGCCGCGGGTTGCGATTAGGGTTGCCAACCCTACCTTTTGATGACAAACAATAAAATCATAATACCACTTTTGACCACTTTTTTCCGGGAGAATCCCGGAATTTCGGGAAAGTTGGCAACCCTAGTTGCGATGTTTTTGTTAAATGATGTTTTTATGTGTGGCGCTGACTAGTACCCAAGAACAGGCAGGCAATAACATTGGAGAACGATTTAAGGAAAGTAGCAGGACTCAGGAGCGATCTGAAGAAGGAAGAGATCAAGAGTAACAGAAACCCTGAAACTTTCAACATTTTCAGAAGACAAGTCAGGTTATTTTTAAACCTTACTAACAAGAAATAAAGTCGAAAAGTCTTAATCTTACGACTCTACATTAAATGGAATTTCGTGGTAGTAGAATAACCTTGTTAGTAACTTCAACCTTCACCTTTGTTCACCTGCCACCTGCTAGCGTCACCGTAACGACGGTAGTGAAACATTAAACCAGCCAGTTATAATAATCTTAATGGCTATTGGCTAATAAGTAGGCTAATAATATAAAAAATATAATGAGTCCTTGTTTCCTTTTTAAGAAATTTAATAAAACACTTATAAAGCATTGTGATTTGTGTGTCTTTGTGCAAGGGCAACTTATGTGTACAGCATCTACAGCGTCAGCCATCAAAACCCTTAAAGGTTATGATTTTTTTTATCACTGGCTTCTCTGAGAAACCGTGCAGTTTTAGTACCTATAGGACAAAAAATATATTATGTCATTTCTCAGGCAGGAATAAATTATTTCCATACTAATCAGAAATCGGGTCAGCGCTTTAACCATGAAGAGATGATGGATGAATAGGCTCACCTTCGAATCTATAAATTTGCATTGAGGTGTAGTCAAACCATGCACACGATACTGTCTACGAAAACATATGCCAAAATAATTCCCATCGATTACCCAACAAGAGCGCTCAAACGCCCCAACAATCAAAGACAACGCAGGAATGTTAGCGTAACCTTATCAGTAACAATGTGTTCATTCATGCTGCGAGCTTGGCAGTTGGCGTGTGAACGAGGTGGGAATAGCCGGCCCCCCACACGGTCAGGGTGCTGGCAGCTGGCACGGAGCCTACTATTACTACATGCATAACAGGCAGAAGAGGTCAAGCTTTCAAATCGTTCCGAAGTTTTTTTTTATATAAATAAGGGGGCAAACGAGCAAACGGGTCACCTGATGGAAAGGAACTACCGTCGCCCATGTACAATCGCAACATTAGAAGAACTGCAGGTGGGTTGCCAGCCTTTTAAAAGGAAATATGCTCTCTTCTTGAAGGTTTGCTGATCGTATTGATCCGGAAATACTGCTCGATTTTTTGGTCTCTTTGGTAGGACGAGGTGTTAGCGAAGCTACGGTTACTACATGATAGGCGGAAGCTGTTATAGGCGAGGCTTTAAGATCGTTCGAAAAAATAGTAAGTGAGCCCCATTTGAAGTCTCTGTATTGGTGCGAGGTCACTCCTAGCAAAGCGAACAAGCCTGCGAGAATAACGGAAGGGAAACTACGATTACTCGATTCTTCGATCATCTCTACTTTCCCGTTCCACCGAGGGATTCTAAAATTGTAGACGTCAAGCCATAAGCCATTTAGAAATCTTTAACAAAAACACCCAAACAAGCATTATAATGGCGAAACGACACAGATATCTTGACATTGACAACAGAAATAAAACGATAACTGATAACTGATACGCTATCGCACATTCCGACATGATACACTTTGGAATAGATTATGACGAAACCGTGTACATGATATCGCTTATATTGATACCTTATATACTTTGTTACAGTTATAGTATTTTGTAGAGAACACTATTTTGCAATTTTATAGAAGACGAACCGGATAGAACAAGGAACAAAGCAACATATTTTATGCTTTGTTGAAGATACATGATGATGTGTGCGTGCGCTGAACAGCTGACAGCCTAGGGTAAAGATAGCAGATGCAGTCGCAACCTGAAATTTTTGGGTCACGAAACGGTCATGTCACTGTGACTCCCCTCGGATCGCGTCTGAAAGGCGGTTGTTCCGTTCGATGGCGCATCGCTTAGTGTCCCTAGTCACGGCGCTTGCAATGCGTTAAGGTGCCTCTTCACAATGGTCCATGCTAGCCCACTACAAAATTCGCCATTGTGTAGACGGGGTAGTGGTGAATGATGGGCGATGGCGGACGATGGCCAGTGGATTGCAAGGCAGTAATGAGCCATGCGCCATTGTGTTTAGCACCAAGTAATCGTTGTCTACTGTTCACGATGGCCTGCAGTGGGCCATCGTAGGCCATTGTGTATTGGAGGCTTTATGTCAACTGTCAAGTCCCATAAACGTTTGTCATTTTACATTTAATATTGCTGTGGAAACTGGCGAATGCATATTGTAGAAGCGTTCTGTTTATATTACGGCACGCTTATTGCATCAGGTTATTCCCCGTTAATGGGCAGTTGCTTGCGTCACGTTCCGCCAGGCAGCCGGCAGCACGCTGCACGCTACACCGCCGTTTGTGAGCCACTTCCTTTTCCGTAACAGCTACATAATTGATTTGGTATTTATATGCCGCGTTCGATTGTTATTTATTCGATTATCATTTATGTTCTCGAGTGATCAAGAAAACTGTTGTAAGTCTTGTATCAAGAACGGAGGAACGTTTGCGTAACTTTTATAAACTTCTTAGTGTATAGTCATATTTTGGGGTATAAACTTTGTAAAACATTTATGTTTAAAAAAGTTCAAACGTCAAAATTTTGAGTCATGAAGTTCACGTTCAAGAAAGATCTACCCTCAAGTTGCTTTAGTACTTTTGGGAAGTTTTGGGTCGAGACTTACTTTAGAATTTATATTCTTCCTTTTATTACTCAACCAATTATTGAGCCACAGAGACGACCTCTGTGGCTCAATTGGTTGAGCTCAACAGCTCAAGCCGGGAGTCGCGGGTTCGAATCCCGCCGACGGAACAAAAAGTTTTCAATGTCTGGTTGTGTAATAAATATGTGTATGATATAATAAAAATCTTAAATATATTATGTATAGTATAAAAGTATTAAATATATTTCCGTTGTCTGGTACCTGTAACACAAGTCCTTCAGGTACTTAGTACGGGGACTGACGTGGTGTGAAGCGTCCATAGATATTATTATTATTATTCCTTAGTTAAATAATGTCTACTAGGATCACTATGTATCATTAATTATGAGTAGATCACTATTTAACTGTTATTTGATAGCAGTAGATATAATTTCTTGCCCTTTTCAAATAAAACAAGCGAACCACAGAAACGACTTCATCATCGTCGATCGATATTAACGAGAATTTCTAACCCAATTGTTTGCACAGTATCGAATCACGAAAAAAGAGATAAAATATATCGCTATCTTACCATTTTCTAGCCACTGGTGATGTACGTTGTTTGACTCTTATGTCGTGGGACGGTGGGCGTAAGACTGCAATATATACCTTGGCCTGTATGGAGTGGTCCCTCGAGGCCGATACATGAAGATGTTTGTACAAATGTCTCACTTTAACATGGAGCGACTTACCTTTAAAAATATTATCGTTTTGTTTATACAGTGTTTTGTCCTCGTCTGATACGTAACAAAAGCGGCTTAAGCCTTGACAGACAAGGACCCAAACGAAGATCTGCTCTATGTATACAGATTTAACAGTAATAACTGCAACATCTGTATACATAGAGCAGATCTTTTATTAGGGTTCCGTACCCAAAGGGTTAAAACGGGACCCTATTACTAAGACTTCGTTGTCTGTCCGTCTGTCTGTCTGTGTGTCGCCAGGCTGTATCTCAAGAACCGCTATAACTAGACTTCTGAAATTTTCACAGATTGTGTATATCTGTTGCCGCTATAACAACAAATACTAAAAACAAAATAATATTAATATTTAAGGGGGGCTTCCATACAATAAACGTGATTTTTTAGCCTTTTTTGCTCGATATTAATAATGGCAACAGGTAGGCACTTGAAATTTTCACAAAGGCCTTAAATATATTAGTGTACTTTAATAATTAACAATATTTTTTTATATAAAAAAAATTTAAGGGGGGCTCCCATACAAAAACCACAATTTTTGGCCTGTTTTTGCTCTATAACGATACGGAACCCTTCGTGCGCGAGTCCGACTCGCACTTGGCCGATTACTAGTTAAGAGGGTTTACAATATAAGGAGCCTGAAAATTTGGTTTGGTTAAGTGAGCCCGTTCTTGAGTTATAAAGTGACAACGAAAAATGCCACTTATTTTTATATATTAAGATATAGCATTCATGATTTACCTAGGCGGCTAGCCGACGTGGGAGACACGGCCGAATGCACAATATTAGTGAATCTCCTAAAATAACATCGTGAGCTCACTCCTCGGTAGTCACTACCAGCAACAAGTAGGTGTTATTGTATTACACTGTACAGTGTAGTCTATACATCCCCCTTATTATGTAACTTTGATGAAAATTAACTTCATTGGTCATGGTCACAGATTCGACGTTTGAACTTTTTAAGTGAATTTAAAAAGTATAAACGTCAAAATAATGGCAGTACAACTTTTAAAATTGTGTTTTTAAGTTGAAAGGTCAAAATTGTGACCGTATAATTATAATAGCAATGAAGTTCATGTTCACCAAAGTTATATAATAATGGGGCTGTATTTTCGGATATCCATGCTCTTCTTAGTTAAATTTTTATAGGCTTCGCTTCTATCAATATCTCTATTGGAAAGTAAATAGCAATAGTCAATAGAATATAGAAGAGAGAGAGGAAAAAATACAAGTCGAGTGCGGCTCCACCCGCTTAAAAACAGTATCCCGCAGTAAAAGTACGTTTTTCCGCGATAAAAGTTTCCATGGGCCATGTTCCTGTGGTCCTTTCTATGTATATGGCAAATCTTATCAAAATCGGCCCAGTACTTTCAAAGCCTATTCGTTAGTCGTTACAAACTTTTCCTCTTTCTAATAATTAGGTCAAAAAACTAGAGGACGGTTAAACCAGGTTAAACTCTTATGACTAACGGTAACCATTCGATAACCACAAAGTTATGTCAGTTATGTAATTAATAATATCAGTGTAATGATAGCGATGACGAACCAGCCAATTAATAAAACGACGAGCCTCGATTCAATAATAAATGTGACTCACCCGGACAGAAGTAAAGGTCACACACATACACGTAAACAAATTAACACAGAAACGTACGCAGTACGCACACTACGGCGGCGCGCAGGGGGGGGAGCCGCATTTTCCTCACATTTATACCTGTAGCCCTAGCACGGCGACCAGAATGGAATGGAAATGGAATGGAAATACGAAAGTATAGACAAACTGTGGACATAAACTTAAGGTGCCGTTCTGATCTTTTTTCGTTCCGAAAAAATCAATTAAAATGCCACTTTATGACAGACTATAGTCACAAACTGTGGAGATAAACATAAGGTGCCGTTCCGATCTTTTTTCGTTCCGAAAAATTCAATTAAAATGCCACTTTATGACAGACTATAGTCCTAAAAATTCAAATAATATCCTACTTTATGACATATACTATACTCTGTCATAAAGTGGCATTTTAATTGAATTTTTGTCGGTCGCGATTAGCCGCGGTAAAGATCGGAACGGCACCTTAAGCTTATGTCCGCAGTTTGTCTATACTTTCGCATTTCTACTGGTCGCCGCGCTAGGGCTACTGGTCTATAAATTGATGACCTGGTGAACTTTGTATCACTTCCCTCCCAATATAAACTTTCCCTGGCCTTCCACGAATACTTCAACACTACAATTTGTTAAATCGGTTCAGCTGTTCTCGAGTTTTAGCGAGATAAACAAGATTTTAAATTCATTTTTATGTATATAGAATATATTATAAATATTCCAAAATTCCCGCAGCGCGGCGGACCCATTCGCGAATGCGGTCCGCCGCGCTGCGGGCTGCGGCTCGTCAAACGTGCGCGTACTTTGATATTACATGATACATTATTTAACATAATATATTCACAGGGCAACTCCGCGTCCGTTATCCGGACATCGTTCGCGAGGAATAACAAACATCCATACACACACACCTAACACAGTTATTGTAGTATTGAAGCACTAGATGACGCCCGCAACTCCCGGGAGTCGGGACTCTAATTATTTCTACCTCATTAATATCGTTACAGAGGTTTAAGTATGAAGAGATGACAAACAGACAAACTGTCGCTGTCATATAAGCAAGGATTGGCGTTATACTTTTCGCGATGTAGATCAACTTTGAAATAATTATATAGCAACAAAATTGCGAATTTTAACTAACGTTACAGTCTATTTCGTACACAAACTACATCTACATATGATGAATATATACATATTAAATACATGTAAGTACATAATATATTCATTTAAACAAGCTTCTAACATACAATACTGGAATAATCGTCCAAAACACGAACAATATAACAAGTAATTTACAGAATCCTGTTGATAACCTTCAGCTGTAATCGGTTAAAACTACACTCCAAGACACGAGATGAGTCTGAAAATTTCGTACCAATTTTATATTTCATACCAAACTTGTATTATAAATGCGAAAGTGGGTCTCTCTGTTGATGCAGTCCCGATTTTAATGAAACTTATTTTAGGAAAAGACATAGGACAGATATAGTCCCGGTAAGTAGGTACCAGGTACCATTTCTGCGCATTGCTCTGTGGCATTGCTGAATCCATATCAATAACATAAATGCGAAAGTGTATGTCTGTCTGTTAGTTGTTACCTTATTTATAAAATAAGACATGGAGATATTTCGAGTCTGGGATGATTATTTCTGCGCGACAAACGAATTTGGGAGCAAGTAATTTGCGAACAACATCTAGTTAATAAAAATTCGTAACTTTTTCGTGGTTTATACTATAATATAACACAAACGAACAAAAACAAATATTAACATAACAGCGCGCCGGTGACGTAGAAGTAGACATTGTA
Source organism: Cyaniris semiargus (assembly GCA_905187585.1). NCBI lineage: Eukaryota > Metazoa > Arthropoda > Insecta > Lepidoptera > Lycaenidae > Cyaniris > Cyaniris semiargus. The sequence continues at coordinate 11,191,512 of LR994568.1, read as the reverse complement.
TTACCTCATCACATTTGAATACACACAAAAACTAAAATAATAATCCAAACGAAAATTCAATTTATGGATGCAGAGATGATCATCAGCTCTACACATCCATCACTAACTTTGATGTCTTTTTGCCTTGATTTCACATGACCGGTAAACACTCCAAAAACTAACGTAAAGCTACATTGCAATAGTCAATACGTTGGGACTTGGGAAGTAATACAGTAAGTTTGTGGACTCATAGGCTGTAGCATGATAACTTGAATTAATGCATAGTTTCTGAGCGTCGCGTTGTTGATTGGTTAACATTTTGACATAAGAAATTTAAAAAAAAAGCGCTAGTAAACAGATAAACTTCAGTAAAAAAACATCAAAAACTGGGCATAACACACGAGAGATTAAAAAGCTCAATAAATATTAAAGGCAGCAAAAAAAAACTGTATGCCATGTTCAAGACACTGCAGTAACGAATCAGTGAGTGATATGAAATCCGATTATCCGATTAACGAGTGATTATCACCGGTTGTTATATGATAGCAGCATATATCGTAATTCGTAGTAGTGCACTCAGATAGCGTCGCAGTGGGGTTACTTTATAAAGACCATCATTTAATTATTCTAAGGGCCTGTTTCACCACTTCCTGATAAGGTGCCGGATAGGCTAACCACGACTTATTTGACAGATGCGCCATACTCTATCTGTCAAGTTAAGTTGTAGATACCCTATCCGGCACCTTATCAGGAAGTGGTGAAACAGGTCCTAAATCTTATAAAGTGAATAGCTATTATTACTAGGACTCCACCCGTAGGAACTAGGAGGTAAAACGGAGGTTGAAAGTTTATATGATAGTCTTGTTTTAAAAGTAAGAGACTTGAAATATGTGCTACAAATGGTATGGCCGTCGATGGTCAATAACGTGTCGGGAAGACAAGTTATTTGGTATTATAGCTTCAGCGACTCTATTTTAGCAGACTACAAAAAGTACGACATATTATATTTTCTTAGGTTGTAATAATTGTATGTTCAAAGAGTTCTTGTGAGTTGTGACCCCTTGGAATTAGGAACTACTATTCCTTTAGAAACATTTGCTATAGTAGACCAAAGACCTTTCAAACTAGTAGAAAACTACTAGGACAACATAGGCGACGCACGTGTTGGCCGCAGCGCGGTGATATCAGCGAGCTAACAAGGCCAAGGGCGATCGCGTCACTGTCGGCTGCGGGCTGACCACCTCCAACGTTATGAGCTCCTAGTAGTCAGAGCGATTGATTAAAATACTCTACTTTAATTAATGAGGTAATGGTGCAAAAATACGATGTAGAGTCCAGCCATTCTCATTCCAAAGTGTGCTCCTTGTAGGGGCTTTAGAAATGTTATCAGACACCAGCATGGGTCTAATTCATTCAAAGACAAAACATTTTAAGGGTCCGTCAAAAATGTCAAGGGTTCCGCCCCCCATAGAAGTTTGGGAATCACTGATGTAGACGAAAAAATATATCCAACAAAAACTTTACAAAAAATACTTAGTTGATTTTCGATTTTCCTCATAGACAAATGCAAAATCCTATAAAATTGTGCAATAAAAAACCTGCAACAAACTTTAAAATATTATGTAATTTTTTATTTTTGTTTCGGGCTATTTATTTTGGCGCACAAAAAGTTCAAATGAACGTCCGAAGTAATTCACTTCACAATCATTATTTTAAAATTTAAAATAAGCCACAATTTATTCAAAAGCAGATCACCTTGGCACAATATTTAACTATAAAACAGCATTCTTTTAGAATATTAATGCATAGGTATATATTAACACTGTAGAAGTGTTATAGTCGCAGTTTAAAACATTCTTTAATTTAATTATTAATATTTTTTTTATAAATGCACACAGATGTCGCAAAATAAATTGGAAAAAAAAATTGGATTCACAGCCACAGTTTAAGTTTTTGAGATCTTTAGAAAAACTGTTCATAGATTCTTATAGACAGAAAAAACAACTCATAACTACCTAAATGAAACTTTTGATATATCCATACTAATATTATAAATGCGAAAGTGTGTCTGTCTGTCTGTCTGTCTGTTACCTCTTCACGCCTAAACCGCTGAACCGATTTTGCGGTATGGGGATACTTTGAGTCCCGGGAAAGGACATAGGATACTTTTTATCTCGGAAAAATGTACGGTTCCCGCGCGATAAACGAATTTTGGCGCAACGAAGTTGCGGGCGTCATATAGTATTATAATAAACTAATAAACATTCGTTTATCGTGCGGGAACCGTACATTTTTACATCCTATGTCCTTTCCCGGGACGAGATTTTGCTGAGGTATAATATAATATGTATGAATACCCAGCAGTCGGTTCAGCGGTTTGAACATTTAAAAGAGGTAACAGACGGACAAACACACTTTAGCATTTAAAATATTAGTATGGATTGTACCTAAATGAATCTTTTGATATTATAATAAAGTTCACCCACATTTCTGGACAGAGCGGTGACATTGAGATATTTGTGAGCGCGACTCACCGGCCACCGCGAGCTGCACTTCAATCCACGTACATTTACGATTTTAGGCGAATTTGTCACACCGTGTCACCGTGTACGTGCTTCACAATAATAATATTATTATTCCATCAAAAATATTCCAGTATCCCACGGGAACACTCTACTTTTTGGAATCAAAAGTATAACCGAGCTTAACTACTGCCATGCCAAATTTGATAAAGATTCGGTAACTTTGGCGTAAGAAAATAACAAACATACGTCACATACTTTTGCCTTTCGATAATACAAATATGATGTATAAATGTGTGTTAAATTGTAGTATCAATCTCAACATTTCGCTGGCTACACGTTTTTCACATTGGTTAAGGGGCATAATATCGTATCCAGCACTGTAGAAGCTAACTTGGGTACGGGTTCCATACAAAAATGCCCCTTCTTATTTGGCACTTTAAACGCGAATTAATCACTACATAAAAGACCTAAAGAAAAGTGGTCATTGGATGTTTTGCTGCAATCAGCAAATTGTCGACACAATCACAAAAATATGCGAATGTTTTCAGAATTAAAATCACAATGACAACGCTTTCGAATACCGGCCTTCCGAATTCCGAAATTACCGGTTAAAAAACAAGTGACATACAGCGACGATTATCAAGAGATATGAAGCGATTACGATTCAAAGATATTTCGTTACGTTTAGGAGAGTGGTCCTTATGTGGTCGGTATAAGACTCATGTGAGAGGTAAAATATTTATGAACGGACGCATCCGTATAAAGGGACGACCAAAAACGCGAACAATTTGAGTTTAATTGTGATTTCGATGTTTGTCGCTACCGCGCGTCGGACGAACTTTCAACGGGGATTTTAACCAAGTGTAATCGTTAATTTCAACAGCGCAGTTTGAAATTTAAAAAAATATGACATCCATATTCATACTTAATATTATAAATGCGAAAGTGTGTCTGTCTGTTACCCTTCACGCCAAACCGCTGAACCGGTATTGATGAAATTTAGTGTAGAGACAGTTTGAGTCCCGGGAAAGAACACAAGATACTTTTATCCCGGAAAAATGGTCGGCACCGGCGCGATAAATGAATTTTGGCGCAACGGAGTTGCGGGCGTCAGCTGGGTGCACGGTAGTGCCCCCGCCAAGGCGAGCCAAGCGAAGCGCAAGGGCACTACGAGTACCTACCTTTTCTCGAAACGTTTCGTCGTATTTTTGAACCCTCGTAACTTTTGGTTTGGATAATGCCAGATAGTTCAAATTTTTAACTTTAAATATCGTAGCTATTATACTTTAGATTTTATAGGTGTCCAATAACCCACAATTTTGTCAATGACTCACCGATCATCAAAATTGTAAGGGTACTTCCTGAAGTCTTAGAAAGCTGAAATTTGGTATGTAACATAATATTAGTACAGAAACAACAAACAAATTATCAAACCCATCCTAACATATCCTATCTCCTTGATACAGAGGGTGGATGTTAGTATGAGATACCCGTTTCTTGTGCTAGATACAAAATTAAAAATAGTATAAAATACTTCTAGTGACAAATAAAAAAATACGTGTTAGCCATGAGAGACCACAGACTCACAGAAAACCAGCGTGAAACAGCGCTCTCACAGAAAACCGGCGTGAAACAGCGGTTGCGCTGTGTTGCGTCTAGTGAGTGAGTTTAGCGGAGGCCCCACTGCACCCTACACTTTATTCCCTAACCCTATTCTCTTCTGCTTATTCCCTTAGCCCATTCTTTCATAAAAGGGCCGGAAACTCAGTTGCAACTCTTCTGATGTTACAGTGTCCATGGGCGACGTCAGTTGCTTTCCATCAGGTGACCCGTCTGCTTGTTTGCGCCCTAATTTCATAAAAAAAAAGGAAAGAGAACAGGGGAATAAACCTTTTCCCTCAATTAAGCCTTTTCTCTCTAAAAAGCTGGCAACTTGGCGACGGTATTAATTTTCCATCAGGTGACCTGCTTGCTCGTTTGTCTCCTAATTTTATATACTTAATCCATTCTTAAAGGCTGGCAAAGCACTTGCAGCTTTTCTAATAATTATATTAGTTATTATTAAATAATAATAATAGTAGACATTTATTCAACATAAAATTACAGTACACTACAATAAAACAAAGCACACAACAATGAAGACAAAAAAAGACAAGCATACTAAGCCTAACCACATGTAACAGAAAGAAAAGAAAAAAAAATTAGATAATATTGCGAGTGCACATGCTCGTTTGCCTCTTGATTTCATAAAAACGTGTGTGGTAATTTTTATTAGAGAATCATCCCGTAACTCTTTTTAAATAATATTATTTATTTAAATATGCTCCTTATATTCATAAGTACTTTACTTTGTAGTCTCTAGACCTTAAATCGTCTTAAAAATATGTAAACGTTCATTTAAGTATAGTCGTAGTCTCAGCATTTCTTTGCAAATATTTAATTAATAAAAATATTTAATTAATTATACTAATAATAATTAGTTACATAACTATCAAGTATCAATCTATTTCAAGTTTACTTGTCTTGTCGAATAGAGTGCATTACCAACTATATGAAAGTCATCGAGCAAGCCATACCGCGATGTAGACGACTAAATAGCGACATCTATACGTGTCTAGTACGGTTAAGAGAATTTAAAGTTTAAAAACCAACTTACAAAAAGAAATGAAATCCCACCAAAAACATTTTCATGTAAAAATGTTGCCAAGACGAGAGCATATAGTTCGTGGTGTCAAAAAGTAGTGAGATCTCATGTAGAGCCAAGTTTCTAACCTTATATACTCAGCCCTAAATTTAAAAACCTTAATTTTACGCTTAAGTCGCGGCAAAATACTTGATATAATGTGTCAGCCGCACGAGAAGAATCTAAAAACTCTACACATTCGTCAAAATGGGTGGCTTGGCCATTTTGTTATTCGTCATTCTATGGGCTTTGAACTTAATATATTACTTTTCTGTTGTACTTAATAACTTTTATACTAACCGTAACAAATAAAAAATGGGCAGGCACTCGATTTTGACTAATGTGTAGTGTAGAGTTTTTAGATTCTTCTCGTGCGGCTGACACATTATATCAAGTATTTTGCCGCGACTTAAGGTGCAGTGGCTACGTAAAATAGGTTTTTTAAATAATGTTTTTTCTAAAGGAAATGTCATTATTTAAGTATGAAAAAAGCACCGTTTTAAAATTGAGAAAATTTACTATACGAATAGATATATCAGTACACAATTTGAAAAATTCTGCTCGATAGAAAAAAATCTCAAAGATGACTATTATTAATGCTGTTTTCATAATAAACTTATTTTATGGCTAAATACACTTTCTAGAAAAGCAAAAAATGTAGTACATTTGTCATAACATAACCTAAACTATTTGATATATTTGATTTGTGTAATACTAAAAACAAAAGGTTTTTTTCTCCTATTTCGCCCTATCAAGGACGCGGTGAGCGTTGTAACCGCCACTGTACAAGGCGCGCTGATATGAATGTTATTAATGTCCTTTACGTCGATATTCGTACTGACAGATATCGACCTGCTAATTTTAGGGACTACCGGGCCTTAAGTGTAAAATTAAGGTTTTTAAATTTAGGGCTGAGTATATAAGGTTAGAAACTTGGCTCTACATGAGATCTCACTACTTTTTGACACCACGAACTATATGTTCTCGTCTTGGCAACATTTTAACATGAAAATGTTTATGGTTTGATCTAGTTTGACAAAAAGCGTCGCCAAGTTACATTGCGCTTGCGATGCCTTATATTATGTCAAAACTAAAACTCATTTTTTTATTTTTCTAACTTCGCAAACTAAATAGTCGAATGCAAATTAAGTAAAGATAAAGAGTAAAGTTAGGAAAAAAAATATTATCTGACTTGACTTATCGCATCCCCAGCGCCATATAGCTTCATCATACATACGTCAAATCTCCTTTTCCTAACTTCACTGTCAATATTATCGAATGCAACTCATCTAAATACCCAATTAATGGGTGTACCGTGTACCAGACCCAAAACCCAATACGGTGGTGATGAGTCACGGTGTACGGAGCACTGAACTCCGTGACAACTGACAGACGGATGGTCACGTAGCAAACGTGGAGACATAAAACTGACCAAACTCAGATGATGAATTGAGTGATTAATAACTGAGTGAGTGAAACAAAATCGTCTTATTGCCGTGTGAAATTACAATGAACTAGAGATGTAGAGCTCACAATATTTACCTTTTCTTCACTACAATAATAGTGTTGTTGTTTCTCATTTATTTCTTAGGAAAGAAGCAAGGGGTTATCGCGGTAAAAATGTACGGTTTCTCTTGGATACACTACCCACACAAGCTAAATCTCAGGCGAAAACTTTTATTAAAGTTGATTCTACATTTAAAGCCGGATCGAAATCGAATAGAATCTTGGCTGCGACTTCATGTAACGAAATTACAGTTTTTGCCTCTAGAATCTAATTTAGATCTAGAATTTCGTGCAATTTTCTTTAATACTACACAAATATCAGTACACCACATCGTACCGTTCAAAATTATTCTACCTCCAAGCTTACAAAAATAACCCTTATAACCTCACCATAAAGACCTTATTAAAGACAACACTCAGACGTAAGCTCTACTACAATTACTATGAAGCAGCTGGCGCAGTCACGTAGGGGGGTCGACGTCCGAACAACTCCTGCAGAGCTCTGCCAGCCTGGTACTCTCAGTTAGCGTGCATACTAGCTGGTGGATTAAGAATGGGACTGGGATAATTTACTACTGCATACTTGTTATAATGGATGCTCGGCTAGGGAATTTCGCGGGGAAACCGCACATATTTCTGGGTTAAGAATCCATCCTATTGATAGAAGAGAACATAGCATGTTCCTTCCTGGGACTCAAAGTATTTCCATAATATTAAATACATATATTATAATTTAAATCGGTTCAGAGTGGTTTAAGCGTAAGCAGGACAGACAACCAGACAAACCGAATTGCCTATCAATATAAGTTTTGAATTGATTTAACTTATCGGCCCAATTTTAAAATAGGGTACTAATTACATTAATCGTGTTAGAGTTCTGGTCCATTTGAAAATCCGCAAAATATACGGTTTCCGCTGTACCAATAACTTATCTCAAGCAATTTGATACGCCGATATTTTTAACCTGTTATTTAAATAACAGATATATAGCCAACGAATAGCTATAATTAAACTACCAATAGACTTTACAGATTGATAGTAAATAACACTTCGTTAGAGAACATGGTACTTATAAACCGTGTGATTAGTATTTAAAGTAGAATAATATGGAATAAGTAATAACTCATTATTTTTTCTTGAATATGATTTCATTCACATTTCCCTGTTTGATCATGGAAAGCACATATCACGGTAGAGATAGGTGGTGTCTTCGCTCTCTAAACTATTCTTTAGCACAGAATATATATTAGTATGGCTTTAGTAAAGTATTTTTGGTACTCTACAAGTTTCTAAATGTTGGCTACGACTTCGTTGGGTCAATTTTCGCTTATCGCGAGGGAACCGTTGTCCGTTTTCCATGCCCAAATCTGTCATGGGGGTTAATTAAATATCTAAATTTTATTAAATATCGATTCAGCAATTAGAGCCGTGATTTAAGTGGAGATAACTCATAAATCTTAAAAGACAGGTAGAAACACTATCAATTTACAATTTTAAGAATCCAGAGGGCTGAGACCAGAACAATAGACAGCTACGTTTTTTTAACGTCATCGAAAGAGAATGTATGCAAAATCAATATTATATGAAATTCGGTAACGTTACGAAAACGTAAGCGACCAATAGTTGCTAGGTCCACCGGAGAATCATAAAGTACTTTCCACTCGCAGGCGGAAGCTTTACATAAAAGTGAAATTGCCGCGGTACATGTCGCATGCCGCGGTGTGCGTGCGGATACTGGTTACTCGTTATGTAACGGGGACTATATAACGGGGACAATATAAAATATTCCGTTTTAATACACATAATATTATGTGCAGTGTGCTATATCTCAACACTCTACAGACTACTCTACTTTACCCAAAGGCATTTCATACGAGTTTCAATTCTTTCGAGACATTTCATTCAATCAAATTTCAACCAAATAAAAATGCTATGTTGAGCAGTTAAAATTTTAATCGCCAGTATACCCAAAGCTTTGTTAACATTAAGATCATAATGAACTAAAACTCAATTTTCTTTTGTATTACCCACAATTTAAGTTTTAACTAGAACGGCGATAGCGTTTTAAACTACTATAGTTACAAGTTATACTTTCCAGTCACGACTCACGGCATGCGATATTTATAGTGATTATAGATTACTAGATGACGCCCGCAACCCCATTAAACCAAAATTAGTTTATAGCGCGGGAACCGTACATTTTTTCCGGGAAAAAAAGTATCATATGTCCTTTCCCGGGACTCAGAGTATCTCAATACCGAATTTCAGCAAAATCGGTTGAGCGGTTGAAGCGTGAAAGGGTTACAGACCGACACATTTGCATTTGCAATATTAGTATGGATTATAATGGAAGAGTGGACTATTATAGAAGTCATAAGTACCTGCTACTTCACATAGAACTACTTTCTACTGATCAGACTATACTTCCTTTTAAACAAAGACAGTAAAATGTTGAAGCCTACGATATTTTTGTTTAAACAGCTTTCGAAAGGAAGTTATTTATTATCAATTTAACTGTCAACCAAAGTCAATTAAGTTGAAATACTCTATACTGTACTCGGCGAAACATGGCGGTAGCGGTCATTGACTCCCTGTCAAAAACTTGTCATTGTCTATACAAAGCCGCCATTGACAACATCTGACACTTCATTGTCAATCGCGGTTGATATAGAAAATGACACGTTTTTGACAGGGAATCAATGGCCGCTACCGCCATGTTTCGCCGAGTACAGTATAGTGTTCATCAAAATCAAAATTGTTTTATTTCTGAATAAATTTAAAATAAATATTTTCAGAATGTCCTACATGGTGCCTACCACCGGTTCGGGAACTAACCCGGCGAGAAGAACCGGCGGCGCGGCGTAACAAACTCGCACAATTAATGGTGATACTACGCCCAGGGTTCCTAATGGCGCATCCACACATGCCGCCGGCTTATGCCGCCGAATTTGCTGCAGATGCAGTCGTAAACTTTCGCAGTAGTGTTGTGCGTATCGTCGAAGGTGGACGGATTGGAAGATGTTGGACAATAATATGATTGCGAGTATCGCAAGTGTAGTGTTGTACTTTATTATTCTTAAAAAAAACGCAAAATGAAACGAAGATATTGGGTCAGACCAAGTCTACGAAATAGGCCTAATGTGTCCCCGATACTTGATGATTTAAGAATGGACGACATAAACCGAAGAAATATTCGTTCGAAATTTAACACCTTTCTAAGGTTCCATAGTGAAGAATTTGAAATATTACTGAATTTAATTGGGCCCCTGATATCAAAAACTGACACCCGCTGAAGAAACGCTGTATCAGCTACCGATCGACTAGCGATTACTTTGAGATACCTGGCTACAGGAGACTCTTATTTTTCACTCGGTATACTGTTCAAAGTGTCTCCACAAGTTATTTCTTTACTAATTCCAGTTGTTTGTCAAGCTTTGGTATCTACATTATACAATTATGTAAGGGTAAGTACAAATACACTACTTTTGATAATTCTAAATTTAATTTAAAAAGTAATAGTTAATTTTATTGTAATTTGAAAATATGACCTGTTGTGGGGTTGCAATAAAGATTTATATTTTATTTATTAAAAACTCTTAACCGATTCAGTGCGGATGACACGGGAGCCGTGTCATACATGTTTTTAACGTGTGGCGTATGACACGTGAGCCGTGTCATTTAAAAAACGATTGTATCTCCCTCAAATTACACTTTAGAAGGTTCTACTCCGCACAAAACCGTCTTAATTTTCCACGTAAAACAAGCATATGGGCTTCGTTTCTGAATATTCCGTGAATTGAAAAAAAGTAGGGGCTGTCCCCTTTTTCAGCCCGGCCGTACATTATCCGAAATTTCTGATCAGAAAAATTCGGACGTCCGCAGGAACGCACTCTGTTCATACATTTTGTTGTGGACCCTGCATACTATCAGAATTCTTCAGTTTTGTATAAATTCTTCAGTTTTCTCTCGATTTCTGATGATGCTATGTTAAACACCGAAGCATATCCCTCATAGGGTATTGCATCATTTCTTTTGTTGCGATTCTTGAAATCCATATGCCTTGGGTTCCACAATAGTTCATTTTCATGATACTTTTCTATTAATAAAAGTACTGCACTATCATCCCAGTCAAATTCTGTCATTTCGAATAAACGAAAATATGTTCATGAATATGAAACGTTTTCAAGTCACAACTCACAACATTACCACTCCGTATAAAAGCCGCAAGTAAACTGCCGCCGGCAATCAAAGCCGCGCGTGCCGCAGGGTCGTTGCCGCAAGTGCCGCGGCCGGGCGGTCAGCCGGCGGCATGTGTGGATGCGCAATAAGCTTTTGAGGTAGTGATACACCAAATAAAGTATTTATTTGGTATATTTTGAGAAGGGAACTTACGTGAGTTTTAGTCCGGACTCCGGGCTGCACTAATACTGACTCGCTAATAGTGCTAACTAGCGATCTAAGTATATAATATGTTTGGGGACCAACTTTGTTTATAGTATGTACCATCTATGTTTATCCATACTTTATATTATAAATGTGAAAGTGTGTCTCTCTGTCTGTCTGTCTGTTACCTCTTCACGCCCAAACCGCTGAACCGATTTTGCTGAAATTTGGTACGGTACCTTGAGTCCCGGGAAAGGTCATAGGATACTTTATATACCGAAGAAATGTACAGTTCCCACGCGATAAAAGAATTTTGGCGCAACGCAGTTGCTGGCGTCATCTGGTTTTTTTTTTATACTTTGCGCTCACTCAAATTCAAATTTAAACCGTGGTGCAGAGTGCAGACCCGATGATAATATATTTTTTAATTTTATAAGCTGAACCCCTGGCTTCCCCGGCTCCCACTTTGACAACACCTGACCCCGGCGCGGGCCGCGGTACCAGGGTCATAGAGGTGAAAGGTGGTTCCTCCCACATAGATGGGCTCACTCCATTATGAATCCTAAACCGTATAATGGGCCATTATACACAAGCTATGCGACAGTGACACTAATTTAAAGACGTTCAAAAATTAGTCATTTAATAATTACTCAACGTTAATTTAATGAAGATTTTAATATAAACTTTATGCAGTTTTTACCAAACTGTTAACTAAAATATTAAAGTTATTATTTCATTCATTCGATATACATACGCATTCTACCCGACTTTGCCGGAAGGTGGGTAATGTTTATCACTCGCTCTCGCATATACTCGTAACACCATGCTTACCTGAAAAGACAAAGAAAAACACACATTAGATAGAAGCACATAACAAAAAAAATTTAATCCAGAACACGTTTTCTCGTGTAATCATATAAAATGCTGCATCGCATATTATCGTCTCTACATATAACATATTATAATAGAGTTAGAAACATAGAAATCCAAAGGAACTTTTCAAGTGCTTTTAACAATGAAATCTACCGTGGGAAACAAATACACACCCTAAAGCAGCCATACCTAAAGCACAGATTACTAAATAAATAGTTACTACGTAACCCAAATTGTGCTCTGCGGAACCCTGGGGCTTCTGCGAGCAGTACATAAATTGTTTTTACAAAATATGTACCATGACGACAATTCATTCAAAGTCAAAACATTATATATTTTTGGGGCTCCGTCAAAAAAGTTACGTCTTAAAAGGGTTCCGCCACCAAAAAACCGATGCCCTAAAGTATTATTACTTTGTAGTGTTACACTTTGTTTATCAACTGAACTTTTTGCAAATAATACTGAGCGATGAAAATAAACTGAGTGATATCAGAGTTATAAATACTGTGTGACGTCACTACACAGTGCTTATACAGATAATGGCAAGATAACAGGCTAATACACTAGGTGACTAGCATGTAACAGAGATATCGATACAGGCAGATGGCGGACGTGACCTATTATATTTCGTCGGGTTATGTCAAGTCAATGGGCCCATACTCCATATACAGGGAGACCGATAGAGACCTGGCCTTGTACCATGAAATTGTTTTGAGACTCAAACAATCGGACGAGAATGCCGCGTCCTACTCTAACAAACGTGAAATGACGTTGTTAGAGCAGAACGCGGCATTCTCGTCCGATTGTTTGAGTCTCAAAACAGTTTCGTAGTAGGCCTACTGACCGGACTCGTGCACAGTTGCACACCCGGTGACGCACAACACGAGTTCAGTCGCTGGTCAGGTCAGCCTGCGATCAGTCCGACCGTTTGGATCAGTTTTCACATAAATGGGGGCCTTAGGCGTGATCTGTGATCGTTTGGGCTTTAGTCTTTACATAACTTGTTCCTCGGTAATGTATTGAATGCAGTGTCTGGTACACTCATGTCACGGATGACAGTGACGTTGATAGACTTCAGGAACTGTTCATAATGGTGTGTGTGCCGGCGAGCTAATTCTAAAGCTACCTTCCTTGTTTAAACCATAGAATGCAATTTGTCAGTGTACCCAAACGAAATCGCTCGCTCGCCCTTTAACCATCAGTAAACATGACACAATCGTCCGTTTGACCCCGATGACGCAAGCTGACGTCATGACACTAGCGCCGCTCCCGTGACCTATAATATTATTATAGTAGTTTATTAGCCCTTTACTGAACAGGTTTAGATAAAAATTGGTATGCAGATATTTTCAAGTCCAGGGAAAGGACATAATATGGTTTTTCCCGGGAAAAATGTACGGTCCTCACGATAAACGATTTTCCGCTCAACGGAGTTGCGGGCGTCATATAGTTACAATATAAACAAACTCAGTAATCCAACTACCTTACACAATATTTCACGAGGCAGTATATCGGTTTGTTGAACCGTGTTATTTTGGCTGTTTAGCGAATTGTGTTGTTTACACTCGTAAATAACCGACCTGCCGACTGTCTGTTACCACCTACACCACTTTATACACCGTGTATACAGTTTATAACTGTATATATAATTGCTACAATACAAAATACACTGTACTGGGAATCGCGAATAATAGAAAGTTCTTGAAAACTATAAACCTGAAAAAAGTTCGGCTACAACTCGTAGACCAATAAAATGTTGCTGTCATAGTTGTATGAACGATTAATTGTAGTCACAGACTACTGAAACGACTAAAAATAATGTTATACTGTGGCCTTACGATTTGCAGTCTGAAATCTGAAAACACTGCTGAAATTAAGCTACTTTTTTGGCAGCAAAATGAAAAAAATTGTTTTATACAAAAAGCGCAGAGGCGCGCAAGTTACAACGATGGACATAGGCTACGTTTTGCCGCACAAACACAAAAGAACACTAGTCAACAGATACTAGTTCCTATGAAAATGAAAAAATGAAAAAATATTAATTGTTCTCACCACAATACACAATACTATTACAATTAATTTTAGGTGTAATACAATTATTTTGTGGGAGACTGGTGCCTAAGCTAGGCAAAGCCTGTATTTCAGGACACCAGACCTCCATCTTACATTACAAAAAACAAATTACACAATATTATTATCGAGTACATTTCGTATTAAAGTTAGAGATTAAGAGTTATTAAGTGGTGTGTGTGTGTGAATGTGTGTGTGTGTGAATGGGTTTGTGTGTGAATGTGTGTGTGTGTGTGTGTGAATGTGTTTATGTCTGAATGTGTGTGTGTGTGTGTGTGTGTGTTTAGTCGGGAATGGTAATAATTTTTTCAGTCTCATAGTTTAGTGTTAGTAGCCATTCAGTCAACTTTTTCTTGCACATTTTCCTAGTTAAATGAGATATATTTAGGATCTTGTTAATTTTTTTATAAGTATATCTTCCAATGCCACAGAAGCGGTTGGTAAAGCGGGTACGAAAGAGAAATCCGGGAAGGTCAGGAAAACGTCTTTTCGGTTTAAGGTTTAGAGGCAGAGAAGGGTTGTAAGATATGAGGCTGTGTTGCTTGAGTGTTGTGTGAGTTATAAACAATTGTCTCACTGTTAAAACTTTGCTCTTTTTGTACAGATCTGCTGTAGGATATCTAAAAGGTAACGAGTAGGAGACTTTCAGGATAGCCCGTTGCGCTCGTTCTAGCTGCAGCATCGTGGACTTGAGTGCACCGCCCCACGTCGTAATGCAATATGCTAAAATAGACTGACAGAGGGTAACGTATACCATCATCCTCAACTTCTCGTCTGCCACCTCTCTCAAATTTCTAAATACAGGAATTAGCTTTCTTATGCGCGATGTGAGAGAGTCAATATGTGGACGGAAGCTAAGGGACTGGTCTAGTATAATTCCTAAATATTTAGTTGTGGATGTTTTTTGTAGCGGTTCACACGAGCATTGTAGAATGTTAGGATAAGAACAAGTGTGTGCAATAATACAGTATAAGAGTTTGTTGGTGGGGTATTTTTTATTGAAAATGAAATGTATGTTGTTTTACGAGCACTAAGCGTTAAGATGTTACTACGTAGCCATTGCGATACTATATCAAGTCCACTCTGGGCTGTTTTGTATAGATTTGTTACAGAGTCTGAGTGACACAGCAGTACGGTGTCATCTGCAAAGGTGATGATTTTTCCCTGTTGTAGTTTGAGCGCACAGAGATCGTTAATATAGATGAGGAAGAGCGTTGGAGCGATTGCACTGCCTTGGGGAAGGCCGTGGGTAGTGGTTAGATCAGTGCTTAAGTATCCATCTATATTAACGCTCTGTGTGCGATCAGTGAGAAAGTCTGTGAATAGTTTGAAAATTATTTCCCTTATACCAATTTTTTTCATCTTCTCTATAAGGATAGGAACAGAGACAGTATCGAAGGCTTTAGCTAGGTCAAGAAAAATCCCCAAAACTTTTTACCGTCGTCTAGTATTTTTATTATATAGTCTGTAAGATCGTGAACCGCGTCTTCTGTTGATTTGCCTGCGCGAAAACCGTACTGTGAGTTAGATAATAAGTTGTTTTTTTCCAAGTATGATGTTAGTCTTTTGTTCAGTAGACGCTCTAGTATTTTCGATAGAGACGGTAACACTGCGATTGGCCTGTAGTTGGTAACCTCATCTCTGTTCCCTGCCTTATAGATAGGATGTATTATAGCTTTTTTGAGTGCTTTGGGGAATATTCCTGTTGAAAGACACAGATTAAAGATGTAAGCTAGAGGAGGGGCTATTACTTGAATGTTTTGTTTTAGGATACTCGCTGGTATTTTGTCCCATCCCACTGCACAATCTGTTCGGAGAGACATTGCGATTCTTGATATTTCCTCTTTGTCCGTTGGTAGAATCGTCATCGAGAGGCTGGGAGTGTTGGAATTGGTGAGCTCGGGAATTTGCGGAGTAGGTGGGATTCTGTCAGCTAAGTTCTTTCCAACGTCAGCAAAAAATTGGTTCACGGAGGTTACGGCTTGGTTTGGGGTAGATGCGAGGGAGAGAAGATCAGAGGCGCCGCTTCGGTTTTTGGATCTGTTAGTAATTTTATTAATAGTTTGCCATAGTGTTTTGCTGTTTTTTCGTGAACTTTGAAGTTCATTTTTATAGTAATCGTTTTTCAGATTTTTCAAAATTTTAGTGCAGTAATTTCTGTACCGTTTGTATGAAGTGGCAAGTATTATGTTATCCGGGAATTTTTTAGTTTTCCTGTGTAAATTATCTTTGTGCTTTAGGCAGCGGAGAAGTCCGGGAGTGACCCATGGTTTCAGTAGCTTTTTACGGTTGGAAAGGTAAGTCAGTTTCGTGTTGGTGTCTATGATTTTTTTAATGGAAGCAACTAAAAACTCTGTTGCCGGGTTGGGATCTTCCATGAGATATATTGGAGAGAAATCTAAATCTATCTCCAAAGATAGCTATCTTTGGAGATAGATTTAGATTTCTCTCCAATATATCTCATGTAAGTCGTTTGTTTAAGTAAGTTTTTTGTAAGTCGGTCAAAAATATGTCAACTGTCGTGTGAATACCGGTAGCCGCATATTATTCTCATGCGCCCTCTTACTTTCACACTACTGAACAGCGCATAGGGCTGCGAAGTGCTAGCTCTACTGTTGACTAAAGAACACAATCCTAAATCGCACTATCGAAGTTTTTGAGATCGGCGCATACCTCTCTCGGAAGATCTTCCTTTGTGACTCCCAAGTGTAAATTTTTTCCCATACAAACATAATAATATAGGTTTTGTCAGGGGTATTGTGTACAAAATGATGATCGCTTATAAGTGGCAGCCCTGAGTGGGCTCTACTTTTCCGGCCCTTATAAACTACATTCACATAAAAATAAAATCAAACCTCAAGTGTTATTGTCATAAAAATAATATTATAATGTTAACGAAATTTAAATTAACAAAGTATGTAGAGACTATACACTTATAAAGTACTCATAGACAGTGCTACCTTATTGAGTATCATAATATTAAAGTTACCCCCTGTAATGTCTTGAAAACAGCACAAAAGTGAAAAGGCGTGGTGTCATGAGTCATGAGCCATGAGTGATGGGAATATCAGCAGCCGTTGTCAAAAACCGATTGTACGTTTTCAAGACTACCTCATTTAGGCTCTCGGTTAGATTATGCCTCTATTACAATAGGAATTTTCATCGATTTTGCTCCCAAATTGTAAATAACAAAAATCCAAACAAACTCACTATGCTATACTACGGATATAGACATTCTAATAGCTAATATTACGTAATGTCAGATTGACATTGAACTGATATTGAGGAAACTGCAGGAATGTGGCTGCCCAGACGCAGACAGCTACGCGTAAAATGTTATTCATCGATCATCATATCAAAAGATTACATACCGCAGACTACTTCCGCTGATCGTATAGTATACCTTTTTTTATATAAAATAAGGGGGCAAACGAGCAGGGTCTCCTGATGGAAAGCAACCACCGTCGCCCATGGACACTCGCAACATAAGAAGAGCTGCAGGTGCGTTGCCGGCCTATTTACCTACTCATATAAATGTGTAATTATAATGCTACTAAGTAGAATTTTATGTTGTAACTTGTAAGTTGTAACTACCGACCGCGTAAAACAAGAAATATAAAAGAGTATCTTATCATCCAGCTCCAATCTCCATATTAGTAGTCAGGATCTGGACAAAAATGGCCTACTTCGGGGCCGTATCTCTACGCATAAGCAGCTAGACCGATTTCGATGAAATTCATACTTAAGAGTCCCGTAAAAGGACTTCGTTCTGCATTAAGAAACATGTACGGTTCAAGACGAAATTTAAAGAAACCGACCGGAAACCACATTTTCATAGAGGTTACTGACTTATTGGCTTCTCTAAAATTAAATTCACTTCTTTTTTTTTTCACTGAATTTTTACGCCTCGAAATTGTTATCTGCAAAATATACTCTCACACTTAAATATTCAATAAATTAATTATTATTTTATGAGCCGAAAATTAGTGTTATCTGTTTAAAATCTAAATAAAATTGATTATTTTAGAAATCCTACCTGTCGGTGTTGGTTTCAAAAAGGGCCTTTTTTGTAAATCAAAAACTAATAAAATGTAGAGATATCAGTTAAACTATCCCTATGTCCTTTTCCGGGACCCAAAGTATCTCCGTACCAAATTTCAGCTAAATCGGTTCAGCGGTTTGGTCGAATATAGGTAAGAGACAGCCAGACACTTTCGCATTTATAATAATATTAGTAAATATAAAGTTTAGTGCCTCGTGTTTTGGACCATACATTCACCATTACATAACATCGAATCCATCCAATTACAACTAGCTCAGTGATTGTCTAGACTGGATGAGGCCTCGGCCTTCGCCCGGCCTCGCCGCTTCCTCCCCCAGCGCCAATTGCTCCACATCCGCACTCCACCACCAATTGCTGGACACCCACGCTCCTCCATCACCATCGTCACCGATACGGGCCAAGGATCTTTAGTGTGAAGTGAATTAGCATATCGCGAAAATCCCGCTTTGTTTTCGAAGATATACGATTATAGCAGGAGAATAGTAAATTTTGTCGGGATATAAACTATCCTATGTATGATGTATTTTTCCGGTGCTCAAGGTAGATTCCAAGCTTAATTTCATCAAACTATCTCCTACAATATATAATGGTTCCAGCGTTAAGAGCCATTACATACATGCAGACACTTTTTTTGCATTTTTTAAACTAGCTCTTTCCACTCTACCAAATACAAAAAAAAAATAGGAATCTTAACACTTCAACGTTTTCCATCATTAAGCTTCAGACATCTTACACGATATCGCTTACGACATCCACCTCACTCTGGCATAAAATTCGCCACAAAAGGTAACGAATGAAAGTTCTCCAAACATGGCGCAACATAAAAACCTCCATAAAACATCTGGAATAACGTTTCTAAATGCTCCGCTACATTCTTAATACAAGTAGCCTGTAGTGCGCGTACCCTGGAGTCTGGACATGTAAAGGGCCTTCCGATATTAGCGACGACAAACGACTGCGAGCTGCGATTAGTCGCGCTAATCATGCGCCCAAGTGCGAATTAAGTCACACAAAACGACAATTAGTTTTCATAATATTTTCCGCACCAAAAAATTAATGACACCATCAGAAGGAAATAAGTGTAAAAAAGTTGACTCTGAGGTTACTTTAGACTCCGTAAGGAGTTTATGTCAAAATGTCATTTTCTCTAACTGTTCATTAAATGAATGTCAAGTAATCATTAAAAGTTGAGTGCTGCCGTGAGTACCTTTCAACCTGTACTTAGCGAGCTTTAATTGGTGATGGCATCTTGCTGGTTAGCTAGTCGCGCGTTCAAGTCACAAACATCGGAAGCGATGTCTTAAGAGATAAAAACTAGTGCCGACATGTTGGTTGTGTTGTGTGAGAAATGGCCTCATTATCTACATCGTCGAATAAACAACAGAATTACCGTGCATTATACACAGGTGACTTCACACCGTTATAATGTGAGCGATAATATTTAACAACATGTAGAGAATACCAAAGTAACCTTGACTTTGAAGATCCAGTAGAGAAAACCAGAACACATTTTGAACTTACGCCAAACGCGAGAATTGGCGTTCTATCGAAGGACCAAGGAGTGTAGTTACCAACCAAGGGCCGCTTTCAACATTGGGTCATGACTCATGACTCATGAATGATAATTATTAATTAATGATAACTACTGCCGCTATGATCGCGAAGCTGTCTATAGCATGCAAACACGTTAAACTATCACATTTATCTACTTAATAGCCAACGCAAAAGGGCAACATAATATCAAATCGATTTGAAAATAAAACATTTTCATCTTATTGGATGTGAATTGCGAATAAGTAAATACGATTTTTAAATTGGTTTTAAACCAAAGTTAAGACGTGGAATTTGGCGTTCTCCCGAAGGACCAAGGAGCAAAGTATAATAACTCCTCAATCCCCATAAGGCCCAAGTGGGCCGCGAGACAAAAGATTTCCAAGAATCCGCGATCGAAGGAATAAAACTATACTGATAGCCGTATCAAAAACACAAAAACATAATATACACTGCATCAGAATTATTATTTTCGGTGCAGAGCACAAAGGAGTACAAATCGTGCGAGTGAGAGGGGCGAGTGGCGAGTGAGAAGGGCGAGTGGCGGGTGACCTCCAAGTGACAAGTACAAGGTCAAAACCTTGCCGGAGGTCGACTTATCACGCTCATTACTAGTTGTTATGTCTATGATATAGATTACTCTCACTGTACTAGGTCAGTTGTTATGTAGGTTATAACAGTGATAGCTAGATGCATTCGCTAGACATGGTTGAAGCTAAACTTTGGGTAAAAAAGAAGCCGCAAAATTATTTTAAAAAAATCTTTTAAAGGTTATCACCACCTTCTGCCGAAGCCGAAAATTTGGCCGAACATGATTTTTTTTGACGAAAGCGACGCAACTCGCAAGCCGTATCTTCGGATACGGACACTAGTTAAAAATTATGACTTCTTATTCAATAATACAAAGAACGAGATATAATAATATTATAATTTATAATTAAATTACGATTAAATTAAACTTAGGCTAGGGTAAGAAGGTCCTAAGCTATATTGCTACATAATGCCTGATGATGATGAAGTATAAATGGAATAAAAAACAAATAAAATCCGATTGTGAAGGTGAACTTGAGCTCTCGCCTCTCACAATAACATCTCTGTATTTATACCCGTCTGATAATAAATTACATATATTTTTGGGAGCTGTATCATCGCGTTTATTTGTCGAATACTTGCATATCAATTTTATTTGTCACTGAATATTAATTTACTAAGTTGTTATTTAAAATGTTCGTGGAAAACTTAGAAGATAACGTGCCAAAAAAAATGTTCTCAGTCTACACTCACAGAATCTCTCTATCCTGCGACCAGACTATAACCCGTTGTCCGAACACGTAAAACCTTGACTGCTGACCAATCGCTACTTCTCTTTTTCATTCGCACGCCAAAATATGGCAATCGCCTATCGCGTAGCTGTGGAAACGAGATAGCTAAAGATCAAAGGCCGAATGTCTCTCCGTATTCTTTGACCAGGCTATACATATATTTAAACTGGAAACTTCTAGTATATTCGAATAATTGTTATACGTACTCGCGTATGGTAATTCCACGAACCACGAGAAAACAGAAATGGAATGCGCAATTGTTGTTGATGTGACGAGTGTCGAGACTCAAGTTGTACAGTACAATTGTGCCAATAGTCAACACTCAACACTCAACAGTCATATCTATACTTCTTTACTAATATTATAAAGCGGAAGAGTTTGTTTGTTTGTTTGATTGTTTGTTTGTTTGTTTGTTTGAACGCGCTAATCTCAGGAACTACTGGTCCGATTTGAAAAATTCTTTCGGTGTTAAATAGCCCATTTATCGAGGAAGGCTATAGGCTATATTTTATCACGCTAAGACTAATAGGAGCTAAGAAATAGAGGAAAATGTGGAAAAAACAGGGGGAAATTATTTGAAAGAGCTTATTTGAACGCGCTAATCTCAGGAACTGCTGGTCCGATTTGAAAAATTCTTTCAGTGTTAGATAGCCCATTTATCGAGGAAGGCTATAGGATTTATTTTATCACGCTACGACTAATAAAAGCGAAGAAATAGAGGAAAATGTGGAAAAAACGGGGGAAATTATTTGAAAGGGCTTATCTGACGAACTACTGGAGCAATTTTTCTGTTATTTGGCTCAGATAAGAAGTAGACCAAGTGAAGGATCATAGGCTATTTTTTGTGGACTAATTTGTCTGTGTAATATCTAATTTACGCGGGCGAAGCCGCGCGGAACGTCTAGTTGAGTATAAAATATGCAGATAGGCAGAAGTATACAAATAGCAGGCACCACTTGTAAAGTGCATTGGTTATTGGAAGCAAAAATGGTTAGGTAGAGTACTATCTATGGTGTTTATTCTATTGTATTATTCCAGTCATTCGCAAAGGCCTTGTAGAAGCTCCGCGAGCGACACATAAATTGTTTTTAGTAATGTCATCATACACCAGCATGGAGACAAATCATTTAAAGACAAAACATTGTTTTTTGAGGGTCCATCATAAATGGCACTTCACAAAAGGGTTCTTTCTACCTTGACAACGACAATACATTGTATAACTTTATCAATTAAACTGAACTGTTATCTACAATCAGTTTTCTCTTTGATATTGGCACTTTTCAATTCAGCCCTTTCCCAGTGTTAGGGCCTTTGTCGGCCACCCTTCAGTCAATAGAAATATTTCAAATAGCTCTAAACAGACTCACTGGCGCACTCAGAGACGAGTATTAATTACTTACTTAACTGCAATTAAACGAAAATTTTGGCATAAGCCTAATAATAACTCTTAACTGCCGCACTCAGATAAATCATTAAATGTATCTGAGTGCGGCAGTTAGATACGGTAATAACATTATTATATGTATACTCCTTTGTAACGCCTAGTGATTAGTGAACAGAATATATTTTATCGTATACAGTAGATAACATTGTATTTATCAGCATGTAGTCAGGTGTATGATGTCGTCAGCTCGTCTCTACTGAGTACTGACTTGTCAGATTGCGACACCTAGCCTCTGTCAGTTCATCTATACTAATATTATAAAGCTGAAGAGTTTGTTTGTTTGTTTGTTTTAACGCGCTAATCTCAAGAACTGCTGGTCCCAGCTACGCTCCAATTGATCTTAGCTTAATATTATACAAGGTGTAACAAAACTAAGTGATAATACTTTAGGGTGTGTATGTGTTCCTTGTAGAGAGTTCACTGTGAAAGTAGCAGCACTGAAATACCAATTTTTTTTTATCACTTTTGTATGGGCAAGTGCCCCAGCGTCATGAGTTTCGCCATACAAAAGTGAAAAAAAATGTTGGTCTTTTAGTGCTGCTACTTTCACAGTGAACTCTCTAGAAGGAACACATACACACCCTAAAGTATTATCACTTAGTTTTGTTACACCTTGTATAATATTAAGCTAAGATCAATTGGAGCGTAGCTGGGACCGAAGGTCATAAGAGCGGCATCCTCTCTGGGTCGACTCCTGCTGCACAAAATGCAACGGGTCATTGCGGTGAGAGTCATCAGGGGCTACCGTACAGTCTCTTGGGCGGCAGCAACTGCTCTGGCGGGGGAACCGCCATGGGAGCTCACGGCGAGGGTACTCGCCGAGTTGAACCTCCTCATCACTGAGGGGAGGTCGAATGGCGAAGCCCCTTCGTGGGAAGAGCTCAGGCGGTTCCGGAGACTCGGAGAGCAGTGGCTGCTGAGGAGGTGGGGAGAGGATATGGCGCAGACCCGGTACGGTAAACGTACCGCTGAGGCACTGCGTTCAGTTCTTGCGGCGTGGATGCGCCGCAAGAAGAAACCCCTCACCTTCCGCCTTACGCAGGTGCTCACCGGGCACGGATGCTTCGGTGAGTACCTGTGTAAGGTCGCCAGGAGAGAGCCAACGCCAGCCTGCCATGAGTGCGGCGCTGCGGAGGACACGGCCCAGCATACCCTTGAGGTGTGCGATCGTTGGGCCGTGCAGCGCCACGATCTCATGGCAGTGCTAGGCGGGGACCTCTCGCTCCCGAGCATGGTGCGCTGCATGCTCGAGAGCGATGAGGCCTGGCAGGCGGCGGTCTCTTTCTGCGAAATTGTTATGTCGCAGAAAGAGGCCTCGGAGCGGGACAGAGAGGACGATCCCACCTCTCTGCCGCTCCGCCGGCGTAGGACGGGAGTGCGGAGGCGACGCTATGCGAACCTCCTAAGTCTCGTCTAACGGGGCTCCGGGAGAGGATGGGAACCTCCCCGGCTTAGCCAGTCCCGGCGCCGAGGGGAACGCTTCAGTTTGCCGAAGCGTTCCCTAACTTTGGTGAAGTCCGGTCCCTTCTGAGGTAGACCGGCCGGTCGTGGAGGGAGTCCTGTGTTTGTTAGATCCAGGACATCTCTCCTTTATACGGCTGAAGGCGAACCGCAGGTGGTTTTAGTGGGTAGGAGTCCCACATACCCCCGGGGTGCTTCAGCTAACTGAGGCACATCCCCAACCCGGGGCACCCATGAAGGGTTTTCCCTGCGCATCAAAAAAAAAAAAAAGATCAATTGGAGCGAAGAAACAGAGGAAAATAAGGAAAAAACGGGGAAAATTATATGAAATTGCTTATTATCTTAAGAACCACGGGATCAATTTTTATGTTATTTGGCACACATGAAGAATAGACCACGTGAAGGGACATAGGCTATTTTTTGCGGAAAAATGTACGGTTTCCGTGAAATTCATAAATTACGCGGGCGAAGCCGCGCGGAACATCTAGTACTTCATACATTGCATAGCGTATAAATATCAAAATGAATTGATCGAAATACTTCTCTTTCTAAATAAGGTATTTCGATCAATAGGTATACTTCTCGTTTTTCGTGTGTAAGGCGTATATAAAGTATACACAAGTATGTACAGTGTAGATCTATTTATTGCTAAAGGAGAAAGATATGATCAGTGTTAAAACCCTCCTTTTGTGAAATTTCTAATGTACTAATAATTTGTTACAGTCTATATCGTTTAAGTGTGCAGCTCTGTTTTATTTGAATTGGAAAAAATTGGAATACAGTCTTCAAGAGTGCAAAACTCTGTGTTTACTTAGTAGTTAGTATTGGGGATTTTTCCATGGTCCTTCGAGCCGGAAAGAAAAAAATATAACAAAAACCTACACCAAAAATTAACTGATACAGATGACGATCAAGATGATCAAAAACAATAAATCATACCTAAAAATAGATCCCAAATATATACAGGATGTCTCTCCCTTTAGGGTAGGCCCTTCGTCCCGAAATATCCCACCAGAAATAGCCCTTTAACGGCGTCCAATGACACACTTCATTAGCAAGGGAATGAACGTTCGTTTTATACTGGATGTAAATCAATAAACTATAAAACCAGTCATAACTGGGACTATAAAACTTTATGATTTATATACATTTAATGGACTTTAAGCTTCTTAAACGTCCTATTTTGGGTCTGAGAAGAGCAGCGATTAGTTAAACACAGTCACGAACGGTACATTTTAGAAGCTGCCTATGTCCTTACCCGTAGGCCGTAGCTTACCTTTGAAGTGTCCTATCTGATTCAATGCAAGAAATATGTAACAGTTAAAATATTTTCATTTATTCCTAGATTTAAACGTTGTTAAGTAGTATTTTTCTTTATATCATAAAGAACTAGACTGCATTCATAATTCAATACCTTTATTTGTGGGTTAGTTAATACAGAAATGCCGTATTCAAAACGGCTTTTGAAAACGGCTAGCCGTCATAGCTAGCCGTAATGTAATAGGCACCGAATCATACGATCTAGCTGCGACGCATACGGCGTCGATTT
Organism: Cyaniris semiargus; assembly: GCA_905187585.1. NCBI lineage: Eukaryota > Metazoa > Arthropoda > Insecta > Lepidoptera > Lycaenidae > Cyaniris > Cyaniris semiargus. Next base: position 11,166,103 of record LR994568.1, on the reverse strand, counting down.
CGACTCAAAGTACTTTAAAATATGCAGTTATGACCTAAGTAGGAAACTAAAGAACCAACTTCTCTGTTCTAGTACAACCCCTTTGATGTTACGAGAGATATCAGATGATCCTGCTCCATTTCTATCCCTCTAAAGAAAACTAATGTTCATTATCTCCACTTATGTCTGGAAATACTCAACACCAGTCAACAAACTTAAAAATGTTAATGAAGCAAGATAAAATAATTCAGCAGCACCACAAAAAAAATGTTTGGCATCAAAATAGATTAGCGATAGACTAACGTAAACAAAACGACGTAAAACACACTCTAGTCTCATCACCGACTCCGTAAACATAGAGCAAACAGAAGCCAAATGATAATCGACGATGGGTTGCAGACACGTGTCACATGTACCATGATTCTGCTATTTCCGACATTAAAACAGCTTCAAAACAGTCTGGATTCCATAAAAAAGCAAAATATTATTCTATACGTGAAACGACTCATTTTGGAGTTTTGACGACATAGTTATAATTCAATATTGGAAACGTGTATCCTGTCTATTGTCTAATTTCTTTCGCATTTCTACTGCCATGCCAATGCTAAGCCCACAGAACGTGTTGATGTTGTTTTGACATTTTATGACGATCCCATTTGTTCATTATAATTTATACCGAGATTCGAAACTGCATCGAAATCATACCGAAGCTGTAATATAGTTATTGGATAAATATATCAAAATCGGGATAAAGTTAGGCTATTGTCACCTATGTATAATGTCACATCGGAGCTTCCATAAAAGTGTTGCTAATGGTCTTCTAAAAAAAGGTCATCTCAGAGGCAAAATAGCTCCGAACCTTATGGATATAACCCATAAAGTTCACAATATTATACCCTTATCAATACGAAAAGATCGCACAGACTTATTTATATAGAGATAAGGTTCAAAATACTTTTTATCAACACGGAAGCAGCTCATCCATCAAGATAGAGCCAGCCCACGTTGGAGTAGGATTTGACGTTGTATTTGGATGTTGTTTGTGTAATTAATGAACTGTTTTAGCAGACGATTGTAGGACGTCGACCTACCACAGATCCGTACTAATATTGTAATTGAATAAATAATAGTTAAAAAAAACTAAAACAGGTTTTTTTTAACAAAATATTGCATTGTTATTGGCTCTTAATACGTATGCAGTTTTGAATTAAGACCGGGCTGCCAAATTTTGCTGTGTTTTCTAATAAGTATTACGATCCCGGAAGACGATTGACTTAAATGAAATTAAGATTTATTTAATCATTGTCCCTCTTACTAATAAAAAGTTACACAGCGTGTATAGAGGGTGCATAAGATTTTTTCTACTAATAATCATTTTTTGACATAAGGCCTGTATAACGATGCTGTCAATATAGACTCTGTGTAACGTGTGTGTAACTTAAAAACTCCTGTTTAACTATTCACACGCTGCACGCATGTTTAAGAAGTTTTTATTAGTAAGAGGGTTTATATTTATCTGATATTTGCCTAACGGGAAACACGATTCACTTATTTTGATTCGATAGTTATATTTTTCGAAATTATGAATCTTTCTGGGCTTTTCAACAAATATCTGTTACACTTATTGAGTTACTATCATTAAATAACTTGCACTACTACAATCACACACTTTATAAAATAATGGCTAAAGGAAATATTAGTATTGTATTTAATTTTTAAGTAATCATCAAAAACAGTTTTGGGACTTACGACCTTTACTTTCATGCTATAATGCGGGAACCGTTGTTACGCGATATTGTTCACTACTAGCTGCAGCGCAAAGCACATTGCTCGGGGGCACGATTCATTGAATCATTATATCACGATTGGAGGATAGCGGGGTGTGTTGGCGGGGCTAGTGTGCTTTGATATTTTTGACAGCAGGCTCTTAATTAGACTACTGAAGATAGGTAAAAATCGTGCTCAAATATACATATATTATACAGGCCAACCTAATAAAAGCGTGTTAAAGTGTGTCTTTGTGTCTGTTACCTCTTCTCGCTTAAACCGCTGAACTGATTTTTACGAAATTTGATATAGAGATAGTTTGAGTCCCGGGAAAGGACATAGGCTACTTTTCATCCCAGAAAAATGTACGGTTCCCGCGCGATATACGAGTTTCGACGCAACGGAGTTGCGGGCCTCATCCGTCATCTAGGCCTAGCGTTTTCATATTTCTTCCTATGCTATGCTACTTCTAGTACTATCTATTACAATGTGCTGGCGTCGGTCAGTCGGCTGGGCGTTTTATAGCGACGTCGTAAACTGTTTAATGTGTTAGCTAGGGTGGGAAGTCTTCCTTGTTCGAGCCAGGTTGGCGGAAGTTTGTGAATGTCTTTTAGAAAGTTTCAAGAAAAGGAGCTTGGCAAATATGCCATACACATTATACATATATACTCTGTCCATATAACTTCGTTGCGCCAAAATTCGTTTTATCGCGCGAAATCGTAAATTTTTCCGGGATAAAAAGTATCTTCATACCCAGCAAAATCGGTTCAGCGGTTTTGGCGTGAAGAGGTAACAGTGAGACAGACAGACACACTTTCGCATTTATAATATTGGTATGGATATATTTGCCTCTTTTATTTTTTCAGCCCCCATATGTGGAGAGACCGATCTGTCGGGTCAAATTATTTAAAAAATAAAGTTTTCTCAGTTTTAAAGCCCAAAATGGACCGTATGCAATCTGAATTATAGTATTTAATCAAACCAAAGTGTTATTTAAAAATGAATATAATTAGCAATACACTTATACCTACACCGGATGAACCAATAAAATATGTATTATCCTTGGACTTTGCGATTAACCCTTCGATCGCGGATTCTTGGAAATGCTATTGTATTCTATTGTTGTCGCGACCACCGGTGCCCGTATGGGGCTTGATGAGTTAATAATCATTAAAAATTAATTGAATAATGATTACAAACGCATACACATTAAAGTATAATTGCAATGCTTCTGTTAATTCGCGTTCATTTGTTTTGCATAATTATTATCTACTAATCCAAACTAATATAATATTATAACATAAATAAATTGAATTGAATAAGTGCGAGAGTTTGTTTGTCTGTCTATCTGTTACCTCTTTACGATTCAACCGATTTAGACGGATATGGAGATACTTTCAGTTTGGGGAAAAGGTATGTTATAGGTTTGATTGAACCGCGGTAAAATGTACAGTTCCCGTGCGGTGAACTACACCAACGATATGACTCTGGTATTTAACTGAACAATTAAAAGAATTTGCTGTTTGGAACATTTTTTGGAACGTAAGGCGGTAAAGTTAACTCAAAGTTAGTAAATATTTTTTCCCACATTACAATTTACAAAACCTTTATTTTAAACTCAACATACACAGCTGTAATTATTACGTAATTTGTGATATCATAGCAGATATATTACTCAGAATTCAGACCATGGGAAACATTTTGATACACAAATAAATAACGATTTAACATTACTAACAGTAAACATTATAATGACAGGGTATTAGTTAATGACAAAATATGTACCTACAGTGAATCATAATATGAATGAGCAGTATAAGTGTTTATAAACACTCACACACATTGTGAACAATAATACCGAATTCCAAACGAATCAGAACGAATCAGTAGCAGGGACACCGAGTGACCGAAACAACGCCGCTTGGGAAGTTGGAGCTGCATAAAAGCTATCCATATCCATACTTCCATGTCTGTCTGTCTCTCTATCTGTCTGTCTGTTACCTCTTCACGCCTAAACCGCTGAACCGATTTCGCTGAAATTTGGTATGGGGATACTTTGAGTCCCGGGAAAGGACATAGGATAGTTTTTATCCCGGAAAAATGTACGGTTCCCGCGCGATAAACAAATTTTGGCGCAACGGAGTTGTGGGCGTCCTCCAGTTGATATTATAAATGCGAAAGTGTGTCTATCTGTTACCTCATCACGCCCAAACCACTTAAACAATTTTTGCTAAGATTTGATATGGAGATACTTTGAGTCCCGGGAAAGGACATAGGATACTTTTCATCCCTGAAAAATGTAAGGTTCCCGCGCGATTAACTAATTTCTGCGCAATGGCGTAATCTAGTAATCTAGTTGATACATATTATATTGAAATTGAAGCTATCACTAGTGTGACATGATATTATGTATTTCGCAAGCATCTGGTTTGTGTGCGGTCACTCACCGCTTGCAAAATCACACACACCGACCGACCTTATTACAATAATCGTAAGGTTGAAAACTACGCGTGTTTGTGACTATGTCTGTATGTTTGTACATTGTCTGCGCGCTAAGAGCTTTCCTATTACGCCCTTTCATTTGCCTTTCCTCAGCTTGGCGTTATGTTTACAAAGTAATACTGAACCTTTGTTTAGTTTAGTTCGACTGACTTCCAAAAAAAGGCTGTTACTTTGTAGATAATATATATTTGAGACGATTATTTCGAAAGAATAAAGATTCTGAATCCTTTGCCTTGATTTTATTTTTAAAAAAATCTTATAATTCACACCGTAATAAAACTATACAGAAAATTACATCCCTTTAAAGGGACAATGAAAATGCACAGCTAAACAAAGCAAACAAAATTACATATTTTACACATCAAAATCTATTTACACCAGAGTCCAGACAGTCTTTATATACCAGGCTATCTCTAGCTCCTAGCCCTCATTCTGTGACAGATAGCGTCTCACTTCTGTCATTTTGCTGTCACCCGCCAGACTCGTTATCTATCAGTCAGAAAAGGCTTCGCCAGCCTATCAATTGTACAACTGAATATGTAAAATTCTTTGCACTTTGTACGGTACAATGTGCAAAGATACTAGACAGGTAATCTTTAGCCCTTAATATTCAAGGTCCGCAGTCCTTGTCACATGACTTTTCAAATGTCCCAGACGAAGACAACAAAACTTGTATATGTCGCAGGGAAATGAGGATATCAGGGATTTCACGAAATCCCGGTAGATGTCGAATATTCTTGTTAATTACGTCTTCTTACTAAAAATTTCTAGATATATGTAATTTCACTAAACTAAATCTAGTGAAATAAAGAATACTGTTGATGAATAAAGTAATAAAACAAAATAACAACTTAACGGGTGTATTTTCATTAGAAAATAAAGTTTTAATCAACTAAAGTCTAAACATAATAATCTGACAATGATATCAGGTATTATGCCTTTTTCTATTATGTTGATTCGTTCATTAGGTACAAAAAAACAAACGTAAGGATAAAAAAATTAAATGGACTTCTAAAAGTATGCGAGGCTCAACAATTATTAAGATGGCGACTTAACTCTGATGGAAAATTGAAAACTTTGTTATTTATTTAAACAAGGCAGCGATTTGTGGCACCTTGAATTACACAAAACATAAGCTTCTTGCAAATACATATTTTAGTTTTGCACTGGTGAGCTCCCACTAGTGCCCGTAGCGAGCGAGAGAAATTCGTGGCTCGATTTTTATTCGGCGGTATCCGCTTTTCTGACATTTTATTAGATTTAGGGCCTGTTCCACCACTTTCTGATAAGGTGCCGAATAGGCTATTCACAACTTTTTTGACAGATTCTCCATACGTCTTCATCTGTCAAGTTAAGTGGTGGATAGCCTATTCGGCACTTATCAAGTTATCAGGAAGTGGTGAAACAGGCCCTTAGTTTAGTGAAACGACATATCACTGGCGATAAATTGGTATTTATTTTGTCATATCACTAGATATTTTTTAGTAAGAAGACGTAATAAACAAGAATATTCGACATCTACCGGGATTTCGTGATATCCCTAGGGATTTCGTGAAATCCCTGATATCCTCATTTCCCTGCGACATATGTACATAGTTATTAGCTTGCATAGTTATTTCCAATAATTATAGTATACCTTTTTTACTCATTAACTTTACTCGTTAGCAATTTTAATCAACTACGCTCTGGCTCTACCTCTGCTCTATAAAATCAGCAACTAAAACAATTAAAATTGTTGGGGTCTCGTCCTCCAAAAGGAAACCGGTAAGTGCCGTCTTTTGATAGAATAAGCATGATTCACTGTGAATAAATACATAACAAAAAGTATTAAAATACATAGAGCACAAAATAGAACGTATCTGGCAATACACGTGCCGATTAATTGGACCTAATTAGTCATGCCAACACACAACAAACAACAGTATCAACAACAGTATATGTACATTGTACAACATCAACAGTGGTCAGTTGTTTACTGTGGTCACGCGCCGCCATTGCTGCGGCGATGAAAGGTGGCCTTGTTGTACACCACTTACTTGTTACCAAACCGACCAATATACATACTTGTATTACAAATACATACTTGTCGCTTTCAACTTACTGCAGAAATACGTTTATTACGCGGTATCCGTACATTTTGCCATAGTAAAAGCTATGTCTTTACAAGAGATTTAAAGTATGTATCTCTATCAAACACCCAGGTCGGTTCATCGGTATAATAGTGAAGAGGTAACAGACAGATAGGTAATTAGTGTATTAATTTTGGCGTCTTTCTCTTACTCTCTTTTATATGTGAGAGTCCAGCTTGGTATAAAACCTAAACGGATGAATCAATTTTGATCTAGTTCTCTTTATTTGTAACATATTGTAATTAGCAAACAATGACACTCATTACCTGCATTTAAACCACATGTTAATGATAGTTCATTGTTTTGTCGTGATGTGAATATCGATTGGTGAACATCTGCATAAAGCAGAGGCTGCGGTACAAAATACATAATATACAGTAGACTTAACTTCGTACCATCCAGCAAGAAGCAACCGCACGCACACATAAACGTGATTTTAGGTAATTTGGACTCTGGAGTGCAAAGTAAATAGCAGTATGTTGTTAAAAAATATTATTGAGTTTCTCGTTCGTCGTATTAATTATATGAAAGATAATTAAGTAATTGATATTTTACCACAGGGTTGACTTTAACTCTACTTGGCGCAAATGGCCCTTAGGAGCTGTTCTACATAGACTTCAGTAGTATCACATAGGGTGTGTTCGGTAACTCTAACAGTATTGTGGACTGTGGCTAATGCAAGTTAACGTTATTTAATTGGCTACGGACTGTCCCTTTGTTATTGGTTATTGGAGTGTGACACAGCTTTGAGACCAATTTCGGAAAATCATCTAAAAAGCAAAACATTGTGTTACATCGTAAACGCATTAAGTTTTGCAGGGCAGTTGCTTTTGTTTAATTTTAATTACCAAAACTAGAATTTATACTTCAAATTAGCAAAACGATGCAGTGTCACCCCAATTGAAGGTCACATCCTTACTCTACTGAATAATTATACTGTGTTGACGGAGGCTGCGTGAACAATACACCACGTCAGTACACTCCCGGGGGCAACAGCGAAGGATCTGAACAATGGCGATACAATCATCATAATTCAATTCTAAAACAATGGAGGTTCAATATTAGTCAAAACATCAGTGTTTGGAGTTTGTTTTTCCCCGCATGTTAGGAGTTTGAGTCACACTTTTGCGAAATAAGCAAAGTGCCAGTACAGTAAATAATCGGCCAAGTACGAGTCGAGCTCGCGCACGAAGGGTTCCGTACCATTATAGAGACAAAAGAGGCCAAAATTTGTATTTTTTAGGGTTCCGTACCTCAAAAGGAAAAAACGGAACCCTTATAGGATCACTTTGTTGTCCGTCTGTCCGTCCGTCCGTCTGTCAAGACCCTTTTTCTCAGGAACGCGTGGAGGTATGAAGCTGAAATTTATATCAATTACTCAGGTCTACTGTCCCTTGAAGCTGTGAAAAAATCAAACTTCTAAGCCAACGCAATCAAAAGATACAGCCGTTTATGCCGCAAATTTTCGACACTTGCAAGGGAATCAAAACCTACAGGGTGCTTCCCGTGAACTCAGAATCTTGAAATTTGGTACGAAGCAACGTCTTATAGCATAGATAAAGGAAAAATTACGAAAACCATAAATTTTTAGTTACATCACATAATATATTTTTTTTTAATAATTTTAAACTTACTACCCATTTCCTCATAAACGCGTAGAGGTATTAAATTGAAATTCATACCAAATACTCAGGTCTATAATACCTTTAAGCTGTAACAAAATCAAACTTTGTAAACCTTGCAGGTTTGTACGGAACCCTCGGTGCGCGAGTCCGACTCGCACTTGGCCGGTTTTTGTATGGGAGCCCCCCTTAAATTTTATTATTAATTATTAAAGTACATACACATACAATTGATGATTTTATGAAAGTTTCAAGTGCCTACCTGTTGCCATTATTGATGCCAAGCAAAAAATGCCGAAAAAATCACGTTTGTTGTATGGGAGCCCCCTTTAAATATTAAATTTATTTTGTTTTTAGTATTTGTTGTTATAGCGGCAACCGTTCTTGAGTTACAGCCTGGAGACAGACAGACTGACAGACATCGAAGGCTTAGTAATAGGGTCCCGTTTTTACCCTTTGGGTACGGAACCCTAAAAATTACAGTATACACTGTACATATACTATTCATATACATACAATATTACAAATGTGAAAGTGTGTCTGTCTGTCTGTGACCTCTTCACGCTCAAACCGCTAAACTGATTTTGAATGGGAATATTTTGAGTACCGGGACATAGGAAACTTTTTTTTACCGAAAAATGTACGTTTCCCGGGCGATAAATGAATTTCGGCGCAACTCCGTTGCGGGCGTCATAGACACTAAATAATAAGCAATGATGAGACGCCTCAGCACTTTCGCATTTTGGCAAGCTACAGGTTGCTTCCATAATAAAAGTAAGCTCATATTCACTGGGTATTATTTATTATTATATCCCTTACCGTATAAGAACGGGTCCAATTTTTGCAAGTTAATAATATTCGAGTAGCAACAGAGAACGACTTATACAAATAAAGTTTTTGATCGATTCGCCTCGCTCATTGTATTCTGATCGGCAAGTAAATGTTTCAACGAGATTCGTCACACTAAATTGCTAAAGAAAACTGTGGGAGGCTAGCTCGCTAGCCCGCAGAAGAAGTTAAGTTTTTCAATTTTCGACTACGATTTAATTCAAACACTAGATGACCCGGTAAACTTTGTATTATTTCCCTCCTAATATAAACCTTCCCTGGACTTACACCAACATTTCAAGACTATAAAATCAGCCAAATCGGTTTAGCCGTTCTCAAGTTTTAGCGAGACCAACAAAATTTAAAATTCATTTTTATTTATATAAATTAAAACAGCTTCGATTTAGTCCAAATCCTATCAATCAATTTTTCAAAATTTCAAGTGAAATGCAGTTACTGAAATCTTAAAAATAAACGTCTTGACATTTACATAGTTTGTGGTACTGCATGTCACCTGGTGATGATGATAATGAAGTTTTAACGATAAGGTAATTGTCGGCATGAGTAAGCCGGCTGATAAAACAGCGGGTATCAAGGCCGCCGGCCGCGTGATGTAACACCACTATTATACATCTCTATTGTGGGAAACGACGCTGAGAAAACTCCAGCGCCGCGCCCCACACTCAAACGCAACTCAATTTAGGAGCCCCCTATACTGGGTAACAAATACCTACGAATACACCTGAGTGCCGCTTAATTCAATAATTAGTTTCAGTATTTCGCCTTGCTTGATATTCAAACCCAAATCACCGCAAATTAAATTGACGGACAATCAAGGCACGATTTCAGTATCCTAAATTTCGCGATTCGTAGATCTGCTTTTCCTAGTAACCCTTCTATCCTCCAAACCCAAGAAACTCACCTCTCTTAGATTGTTTCTCTCTCTCCTTCTCTTTCTCCCTGGCCTTCCTCTCCCGCTTCTCGCGCTCCTGCTTCTCCTTCTCCAGCCTCTTCATCTCCTTCTTGATGTCCTTCTCACTCCTCTTGGACTTGGTGTCGTCGATCTTCTCTGACAGGATGAAGGTCCCCGTCTGGACCTTCACCTCCTCCTCTTTCGGCCTCATGGTGCACGAGCACTAGCACACAACACTACTCGATTCGGCACAGCACTGGCTGACTTATCGCACGATTACCGCTCGCACACAACACGTGCGCTTGCTCCGACGCGTCGACCGGCACTGAGCGGCGCGCGCGCGGGGCTGCGCCTGCGCAGGCGACGCGCGCGCCACCTCTATAAATATCACTTCCTATACGAAATAAGACGAATTATGGCCAATGAACTCGAGAAAGCTTTTCGCCAGTAGCTTACGGACCGTCCACAGTTTACCTGCGCCAGGACCTCTATTTCTAAGCCATAAGGATCACTTTCGCAATGAATTTAATAAAGAACGCAATTCAGCGCCGACTACCGATGTCGAGTTTTCACGTTTTACTTGTTTCTGCAAGGTCAAGACGGTAATTAATTTGACTAGTGTTACTCTAATTTCGATATTATTCAGTGAACACTGAACAGTCGAAATTCCACAGTTAATTAGAGGAAAATCGTCATAACTCATAAAAATGTAGAGTATAAGCAGAAATAGATAATAATATGATATCAATAACTTTGAAACTTGATTATAAGAATAGGATAATTCACAGAACTCGTTTAATAAAACTACTTATTATTATCAACAATTCCACTTATCTATTGCTAATTAAAAAATTCACTTGAAAGAGCCGTAAAAAAGTAAATTAAAAAGTGATACTCAATCGCTAACGTTACCGACTGTTAATATTTTTATGGCTTTAATGGTTTTATGATATTTACCATCGCTGTTCTTCGCAAGAATAAAAAGCTTAATTATCGCTAATAGCCAGCAATTAAAGAGCAAAAACTGGCAAAAAGAAATGAATAAGTTGGAATTTAAAACGACATCGAAACGGGCATTTCTTTAGATTTGAAAGTTTCTTTTGACGAGCAAATTCTTGAAGAAAAGTTAGTAATAAACACCGTTAAACGCTATCAAAGTAGAGCGAGCCATGCTTAACACAATAATCTATAATAGCGAAAAACTTTGTATCCCTTTTGACGATAAATGGGGAAACGTAGGTGAATGAAATTTTGCACAGTTATAGTTTATATGGTGAAGGAGTGCCATCAAGCTAATATTATTTTGAAATTATGCTTTTATCATACATTTTTTTAACAAATAAAACATTACACACACTACAACACACACACTAGGAACGATGACAGATTTTTGAGTGACAAGCCTATACATATTATACTCTTTTATTTATTGTTGAAGTCTGTTGACAACAAGTTGACAAATTGAAAATGGATTATAATTTTTTTTTATTGATTCTTAGATACTATTAGACAATGCTTACGCGGCCAGTCTGAGATCAGCCGTCCTAGCATACGCCAACGAGATATCTCGTGGATATCTCACTCTCGAGCGTAGTGATATTGTCGATATCGATATATATCTCTTTTTCCCTAACATGCGTACGTCGAGAGAAAAATTTCTCGTTCGTAGACTAGCTTCTCAGATAATAGGTATATATCGACAAACTTCTCTTCTCATTTGTCAAAATCTTGACAAAACTCGATAAAAATGCGTTGTCATGTTAGGGTTCGTAGACAAAAATAGCACAGATTAAGAAAAAAAACACAATTATCTCTAATTTTGAATACAGACACGAGAAAAAAAGTATGTCATGTTAGGGTCAATAGAGATGAAGAGATAAACCAGTTAACATCGAGAAAACATGTAGACTAAAATTTTCTCGTTTGCGCATCTTAGGCCGGCAGCTGAGTCCCAGAGACAAAGAGTTGAAAAAAAATATGATAAAGTCAATATTTTTTTATAAAATATAGGTAGTAGTCCTAATGTCGTTGAAACTAAGGTCGAATTTCGACCATTGGGCGATCTCTAGTAAACATAATAATGCGTTAAATAGAATCTCAAAACGCAAAAAAAAAAAACAATTGGGCTCAGAGCCTTTAGGACCCAAATATCAATCAATTAAAACCTAAAAAAGGCACCAAATCCAGAACCGTTAGAACACAATCAGCTAACACAAATGACAAAAGTTGGGAAGACAGCGTCGGTGACTCCCAGGCCACTTTACTTTAACAGTAGCTCTACTAATGCAAGCGATATCTACAGAAGAAAAAACACAATTAAATTCAGTAAAAAGTTAACACCTACACCAAAAGGCACTAAACCTTAAGTTATTCTAACTAGTTAGTAGTAATGCCAATTTGCGAGCAATAAAGACTCTTATCTATACTATTTATCTAAATCCAGAACCGTTAGAAACCAATCAGCTAAAACTATTGACATCAGTAAACTGACTAAGCATGTCCGCTAGAAGACAGTGTCGCTGCACAGTGATTCTGGCCGCTATACTTTAACAGTAGCTCTACCTAAGCAGGTAGTACGTGAAAGACACAATTAAACTCAAATAATAATACTTTATGACAACAAACCCAGAACCATTAGAACCCAATCAACTTTAGACAACGCAACAGTGTGGAAGCATGTCCGCTAGAAGACAGTGTCGGTAACCGGTGATTCCCAGGCGGGCGGGCAGTGAAGCGTGGAGTGACCGCGCCCTGAGAAAGTGGCCGCCACTGACGAGTGACCGCCGTTCCGGGTTTACTGTACGAAGCATTGCAATACAACCGTTCAAAGTAATACTACCCTGAAGTAAGTCGTCGATATAAAGGTCTCTCGCAGACCACGCTGGTTTTGGTGGCAAAAATAAGGATCTGTACGTTATTTTCAATGTGCGAAAAGTTTGCAAATGAAAGACCTCTTATTTGCAAACTCTATCATTATAATGTAAGCGTTGTGGAATTACTAATATTGCAAAACAGAAGCTGGGTTGGTCTTAATAGGAAAGCTCCAGACTTTATACTGCTTTGGATGACAGAATTCGATAGGAATTAAAGAAGTTATCAGTTAGTGTATATGTACCGTAATTTATTCCATTTATGAAATTATGTATTTATTTTATCTGTTGTATGCTTCATCACGTAATGTTACCAACGAAACTCCTCAAATTCCTAGCTCTGTATGTGCTCTGTATGTGCAACAGCTCAGATCAGATCAGCTGCTATAGCACATTGGCCGTCGGAGCTGGTCAGCAATTAAATTCCTTGCCCTCTGCCCCAGTCGCCGTCAATGCAATTGACCCACAAACTGCATCTAATGTTGTTGCCTCACAGGGGACATTAACATTTCGTAACTCCCTTTATTTGGGAAGACCTCTATTCAAAGTAGAGCGAGCATCTGCTTTCTTTAAAATTGTTTTGTAACTAAGTCCATTAAAACTCAAACTTTCAATTGACTATAATTGAATTGACTTAAGAATTTATCAAGTTGATAAACAGACTTTAGAATTTGTATATTTGATATTGACAAACTATTTCAATTGCGTTTTATTTGTCCAAACTTTAAATTGTATTGAAAGTCTAAGGTAAACTTTCGTTTTAAGTTATTGCTAATCACTTTTCAAAATATCATGCCGTTTTCATAAAAGCAAAGACCAAGAGAGACAACATAATATATTTTTAAACAAGGATCGACTTTAAATCACAAGTCCGGGCCTAAATATTAAAAAAATGCCCCAATCCTTGAAATTCTTGGTCTGGAACTTCTGGAAATGAAGACAGTACATACAACAAGTGGTTTTAATCCTAATCTTTGTATTGTCTGGTTAGTAAATGCACACAGAAGTCCTAATATGCGTGGCCTTGAAAGTTATCAGACGAGGTGCAGGTTACTGTGTCATTTGTGCTGTGAAATAGTTATCAGTTACCACTTATCACAATCACACTCCACGATTAAGCAAACATTTAATAATAGAATACATGTATATAGAAAAAGATATAGATACAATATAGATAGACAAAGACCAACTTATGTGATTTTTAAAGCATTCAAGGTATTGATTGAACCATATATATTGACCAATAACACTGATTACGAACATAATATAAGTATAGGCGTCCATTATTATTGCTCATAATCGACCACGACTGTGCTCTTTGTAACAGCTTCTCCATCGTGATAGCCATCGAAGTTATCCATCAATGCCAAACCTGAAGTAGGGCTATAAATGAAAATATTCCTATAAGCGTCTGATGATGAAAATGATGAAACCAACAAAATATAGAGACTTATTTACCACCAAATGAGGTAGAAAACCAACCTCGTATCTGTCATCTACCATTTAGCAGATTGTTAACGCAACCATTGAAACCGCAGCGCCAGTCGTAAATCCTGCGCCTGCGCCGGTAGAAAGTAGGAAGTTGCGTACAGCGGGAACCGTGCGTCGGATACCGATCACCGATATATTGATAAACTGACTGACAAGCTTCCGACAGTCTAGTCTCGACGGGACAAAGATATTTTACAGTATAATATTATGATGAATTCTATGATCATCATCATAACCTAGGACGAAAATCTACATATCCAGCTCTTAACTCCTAATATACGTTGCAGCATCCCCGTGATTTGACAAACTTCGAAAATTTTATTTGTTGATACTGCAGGCTGCAGCGGCCATTAGCCATACAACCAAAAATACCAATGAGTGCGCCGATTGGTGCGTTACCATTTTAGCGCTCGTGATTTATCAGATTTATCAATGGTAACAAACTGATGGGACTCATGCCCGATTTCTGATGTTTTTGACCAGATATTAACACGCTTAATAATCATATTATAAAGCTTCACTTGTAACTATGTATAATATGTAAGAAAATCTTGGAATCTTAATTTGACCCAAGTCCCGATCTTCGATTAGGATGAAATTTTGCACACGCTCTAAGTTCTGATGACAATACATGACAAGCTAAGAAACGTCATTACAAATCCAATATGGCGGCCTGCCTAAGATGGCGTACAGGCTATTTGAAATGCACCCCCATGATATGGGTATCAAATGAAAGGGTTTGCTGTCAGGAATACGAAAAAAAAATAGTCACGTGACTTAAATCCAACATGGCGGACATCCAATATGGCGGATTGGCGTAGTGCGTGCTAATAGCGTGTTTTTTAGTTTTTTAAACTATTTAATATTTATTATTATTTATTCACTAGGGCTTTTGATTGGCTAGCGTCAAAAAGTTAACCAATCAACAACGCTAGTGAAAAGATAAACTTCTGTCAAAACACCTCAGCAACTAGGAATTAGACGAACATGGATGTGTTATTAATATGGTAACATGATCGAGGCTGTATGAGTCACATGAAATATGGACCGGTTGATGTACTGTGGAACGCTGACCGACATCCCCAGATATAGAACTACGTTTTCTATTCTATTTTTAACACTGAAATATGATTTTCTCTCAGATTACCTAAGCGATTTCCAGCGTTACCAAATATTGGGATTGTTATTTTGGTAGTTTTAGGAGTTTTTGACTCTACTTTTAGGGATAAATATTTTAGAATTTAGGGAGTTGGTAACACTGGCGATTACGCCGCCTTTTTAAAAAGCTATGAAGAAAACGCCCAAAGGATTTCTTAACATTTATTTACTTTAAAATTACAGGGATCTCTACAACTACGTTTAACAAGTTAAAAGAGTAGATATCCTGTCTATCTATACTAATATTATAAAGGCGAAATTAGTATGTCTGTCTGTCTGTTACCTCTTCATGTCGCAACCGCTAAACCGATTTTGTTGAGGTATGGAGATGTTGATGGTTATCTAGTTTATGACATACGAGTCAAAGCCTACTACTAGTCTTAGGGCCTGTTTCACCACTTCCTGATAAAGTGCCGGATAGGCCATGCACAACTTATTTGACAGATTCTCCTGGATACTTGATCTATCTGTCAAGTTTTAGTTGTGGATAGACTATCCGGCACTTATCAGGAAGTGGTGAAACATGCCTGCCCTAATTATAATCGATGGTGTGTAGTGTGTACTGTCGATTGTCGACCTATATTATGTATTTAGTGTAGGGTACTCGGCGGTAATGTATGTAGGTCGCGGTGAGACTCCGTACGTTTCACAAACTCGGTCAGTGCCTTGTCAGTGCGGACTGCGGATTGCGGAAGAATTGCGTTGGACTTTAGTCGCATTCGATCATTTCGACAGCTTTTTAATGATTTTTGACTTGAAAATTAAAAATGGTCGCTGTCACGCATTTGTGTACAAACCCACAAACATTTGTTGTTGAGTTATGAATGCAGTCTTGTTCTAAATAATCTAAAAAATCGGCCAAGTGCGAGTTGGACTCGCGCACGAAGGGTTCCGTAAAAATTGTGTTTTTTTGCATGGGAGCCCCTCTTAATTATTTATTTTATTTAAATTTTATTATTAATTGTTAAAGTATAAATACAACTGAGTACCTTGTGAACATTTCAAGTGCCTACCTATTGCCATTATTGATATCGAGCAAAAAATTGCAAAAAAATTACGTTTGTTGTAACGTCCCGATTTTGGCGGGACGTCCCGATTCTTTCATCAAAAATAAATGTCCCGTGCGGGACAGGCTCAGTCCCGCTTTTCGGGGAAAGCCCGAACGTGCGTGCAGCGTGCTGAGAAGAAAGGTGCGTAATGAAGATAAGAGTGTGGGAGGTAGAGGGGTGCATTTTGGCTACTTTTGCTATCTATTGTCACGTAAACGTTATTTTAACGCAAATAAAAAGATAAAAATTCAAAAAATGTTTGATTTTATACCTTTTTTTACTTTGTCCCGCTTTTGACTGAAGAATCCCGCTTTTTCACTCAAAAAGTTCCAATGTCCCGACTTGGCACAAAAAAAAACTGGCAACGCTGGATGATACACAAATGCTTAACCGCGTCCAAATGTACGGGATTTGCTAGTGTTACTTGTTATATTTATCGTTCTAAAATTCTGCCATCACACTGACGTGCAATCCATACAAATTTTATAAATGCAAAAGTGTGCCTGTCTGTTACCTCTTTACGCTTAAACCGATGAACTAACTTTGTTAAATTTGGTATGGAGATACTATGAATCCCAGGAAAGGACATAGGATACTTTTTATTCCGGATATCTAGTTATTCTAGTATATTCTGAGTACATAAAAATATAATCGTGAAGTGATAGTGTCTATGTATTCCGACCACTCTAGTCTCTAACTCCATGATGAACGTACACAAGCAATTCCGAACGTGGAGAGGATATTTTAAGGAATAGTACAATATAAGAGCATGCCAAACAAATAACGTGCAATCGAAAGTCAAAACTTTCCTAGCCCAGTCGAGCAAAACCTCTCAATGAAAGACCCTCTGATAGTGCTGAGAACGAAGATGCTATGTATGAAAGTAAAATGCATACGCGTGCCAAATGCCATGCCATACTGTATTCTGTAACTGATAGTAATAATTAGTATCTACCTCGCAACTATTAGTTTTCCATTTCACTACACATCAAGCCGCCTAGTATACAGCTTCAAGAACATATTCACTAATATCAACACTAGATGTCGCTGTCAGGTGGCTACATCGCGCTATCGCTTGCACGAACGTCCGTAAAGACATGAAGAGTTCAATATATTCTCGTCAAGACAGACATACCGCATTTTCAGCGGAATCGTACATTTTTCTTGTGTTTTTGGAATTCTGCCTTGCGCATCCAAGCGCGAATGAGCGGATTGTTGAATTATAAATTATAAAAATAAAAAATCGCCCAAGTGCGAGTCGGACTCACGCACGAAGGGTTGTGAAAGTAGACAAAAAAATGTGTTTTTTGTATGGGAGCCCCCCTTAAATATTTACTCTTTTTTAATTTTATTATTAATTATTAAAGTACAAATATAATAATTATTACGAGCAAAAAAGGCCAAAAAAATCACGTTTCTTGTATGGGAGCCGCCCTTAAATATTAACTTTATTTTATTTTTAGTATTTGTTGTTATAGCGGCAACAGATGTACACAATCTGTGAAAATTTCAGAAGTCTAGCTATAGCGGTTCTTGAGATACAACCTGATTACATACAGACGGACAGACGGACAAACATCGAAGTCTTAGTAATGGGGTCCCGTTTTTACCCTTTGGGTACGGAACCCTAAAAATGCAAAAGTGTGACCTATCCGTCAGTTACCAATTGCAAAATTTCAACGAACAATATTCAGAATATTTTGTTAAACTAGCTAAAATCTGAGCTTTGTGAGGACTCGCGTCGTTTTTCCGGTGGTATTTTAATAGTAACCAAACCTTGGCTGATCGATGATAACACATCTACTTAATATGATAAATATAATAAATTACTATACCAAAGCACAAATCAATAGGCGTGATAGTTTTTCCGTAAAGTGTACCACAAAATGTACAGGTTGTGGGTTATAATAGGGCACACTTCGCTCGCCCTGATAAACATACCTTTACACTTTAAGTATTAATATGATAATCGTTGATGATGATAGGATGTACATACTTTCTCTATGTAAATCCCACCTTCAGCATGTCCCACTGATCCTCGTGACTCGTCCTACTGCCCCTACTCGCTAGTCGCGTATAACAAGTAGCTGGAAACAGAAGTAGGTGTATGTCGCGGTGTCAATATATTCACTACCGCTTGACAAGCGATATCCTCGATGACACAAAAATCAAAACATAACCTCCGTGGTTCAGGGGTTCAGCGCTTGACTCGGAGTTCATGGGTTCGATTTCCGCGTTGGAAAGATATAGTTTCGAAGTTTGGTTAGGACATTCTAAAATCTAAGCTGTGAGTGTCTGACAAGTAAGATGATCCATGCGTCGGATGGGCATGTAAAAAGACGGTCCTGCGCCTGATCTCTCGCCAGTCGTGTCGGTCGTCCATTCCACTGCGTAGTGAATGGGTTATGAGAGTAAGAGGATAGAGTGCTCTTGTGTATTTTCAACAAACTAGGACATTATGAATTCACTCCAGCGTAGTTATTTCTACCTTGATTTCAATGAACCCGGCCATCGCCACCAAAACCTTTGTGAATTGTGGGACTCCCTTTTTTCAGCAAAATGTACGGTTTATGCGGGCTTTATTTACTTACGGCCGGCCATCGCCACCGAAACCTTTGTGGGAGGTATTACGTAGTTATTTCACTATACATTTTTACTCTGTACCTGTGGTGCTGACCACTCGTCTTCACATTCAACATGACCACTGACGTAACAGCTGACAGGTTCGCCTTCACCCATATTAACCTCGCGGTGAGTCACGCGGGCCCGCGCGACCCACGCCGTATACATACTAAACAGGTTCACATTTTGACTTCAGGGTTCTGATTCTAATACTTCACATATTGCTTTATGAAGTCCTAGATGACGTTGCGACACCGCTGCGCCAAAACTAGTCTATCGCGTGGGCACCGTGCATTTTTCCGAGATAAAAAGTATCCTATGTCTTTCCCCGGGACTCAACGAGAGTGAGAAAACCTTAGATCGAAGCGATATTCGTTGGCGATATGTTATAAAAGCAACTTGACAGACAAAGAGAACCGAAAATCACCGTAAACATTGAGTAAATATTTTCGGTTAACGAGAGAGATTATATCTAATGCCAAAATAGTTATTTGATGATACAAAGATTATGTTACATTCGTTAAATAATGCCGGATTCAACTCACCTACATTCCTACATATTATGTTAAAAATCACTCACCCAATCCCGGAAGAGCAGAATGACCTCATGTGGAAGAAGTAGTAACGCCGGTAGATAAATATCAATTGAAAAGGTTAACAATTTGAATATCCGCCGCTTAATGCACTTGTGTTTGTATGTACAGTTGTGACTTGTGACTGGTTAAACATTTTTGGTCGAATAGAAAGAAATCACTATTATATTTGCTGAAGAATACTTAGTAGAGTTTTGACGGGTTAAACATTTTTGGTAGAGGTATAGACTTATATTTGTAGAAGATAAAGTTGAGTTATGTAAAGCATTTGTTGTAACAGATCATAGTAGGTGGTAGGTCTCATGTAGATTTTTTAAGTGTTAATTTTTAACCGATTTACAAATAAAATATTTTTCATTTTCATAGAGCAAATCCCCTTTTTGACTGAATAATATAGAGTTCTTACAGGTTAATGTTTTAGTAGGGTAAAGATGAAAAATATGTAGAGTTTTTACGGTTTAAGCATTTTTAATAGGCTTACGCTACCAGGAACATGCTAACTATGCCTTAATATGTTATAATGCTGACTGACAACAAAGCCTATAATATAGCAAAACATTACAGCAGCGTTTACGAAACTGTACTTACGCAACCACCGCCTTTAGGATACCATTAACTATCGATTTATTGCTTGTGGAACATCCATAAATAATATCTACAAAAGGCAGGCGGCAGCCATATTAACATAGCTAATTTATGTTCTAAGCTGTAAATTCTAATACAGCAGTAGGTGGATGCACACTGTGCTTTACTGGCGCAAAATGGTGTTTAACCCTTAATTCACTTCCTGAGTCCCAGGGACTCACATCAAAATTTTAAACGGCCATAATTCAAAAGTCTTAGCAGCTAGTTTCCCCCACGTCTCAGTACCTTCATGTAGTGACGCGGGCAGCATGGTGCCGCGGCCGAGAGGATGAGTGCGCACATACTCTATTTGGTGAGTTATTACGCCGAGTGAGTCCCAGGGACTCATACTAGTGAATTATGTTTATGAGTTATGATTATTTTTATTTATTAAAGTTGTAAAATGGCTCTAAAAACATGACTTTATCAATCTAAGAGAAGACGGAGCAGATTCCATTCTGGAAGCCTGGCTTCAAGAAGATTTGGACGAGAAAATTACATTCCTGAAGATGTGAGCCACCCTGAAACAAGTTAGCTAGGAGGAAAAGTATTACTATTTATGCCACTACAAAAAGAGAACAAAAACTGCTCATCTGTGCACAAAATGTCTGAAGCCGATATGTTTTACTTGCTCAAAAAGATATGCCGACGTAGCTTTTAGTTAGTGGTAGAAACCCACTGCACGTTTTTTTTCATTGTATAGAAGCATACATTAATGTTTATTTTATTTTGGGTACCTTTATTGGTTTAAAAACGTTATGTTCTTTTTAATTTTTAGAATATTTGTTAGTTTAGAAATACCTTAAAAATATCATGGTTTTAAAAGACTGATTTTAATTTTTTTCGTTAATTTTCAAGAGGATCTCAAAAGTTTGGTTAGTTTTGTTATTTATTCTTATAATTCACTAAGTACTTAAGAAGATTTTTAAACAAAATGTTGATGTAAAAACATACATTTAAAATATGTGAGTCCCAGGGACTCATAGAAGGTATTTACGTGAGTTAATTTCACCTAGTGAATTGAGGGTTAATACAGTTGTAATGATGTTATTGTATATTAATGATGATTAAAAAGCCCAAGTAAAGGTTTTTTATAAAATTAGGCGACAAACGAGCAAACAGTTCACCTGAGCCGGAATATTCCGAAAATACTGCTGGCGACAGAGTCTTGGGTAAGAGCTAAAAGTACATCCAGAGTCCAGAGTCAAAACCCATTTCTACGGTGGTTTTACGCAAAATAGTAAGTTCCAAGAAAATATGCTCTTCTAAAAACTAAACAATGTAAAAAACAAACATCTTTATCTTTAATGTAACCAGATGGAGTAACTCCAAAATAGTTCGTCACGCGCGACCACCTGCTGATATTGTAGAGCCCCTTTCTATACACTTATAGAGGGTTGCAGCTGAGGGAGGGACAGTTCTATGAAGATTCAAGTGAGTACTATTGTAGAATTTGTGGATATTACTGAATGTAGCCCGCAAGTTTATTGCGCTTAAATTGGGTTATTGAGCGGGAACCGAACATTTTTCGAGGTATATCGATATGTCCTTTCCCGAGACTTAAAGTAACGATTGTTATAATTTCCTCAAAATCGGTTAAGTGGTAATAAGCAATGACAGCAGATTTTAACAGACATTAGACAAAAGTTGAGACTCTATCTATACTTTTAACGCTACTTGAGTGTCGGTAAATCCTATTACCAAATCAGTAAGTTAAAATACAATTAAATGAATACCTAAAATATTTCCATAACAACTCTACAGAATAAAAACTCTCGATACGCAGAAAACTTTCAATATATTTTTTCAATTGTAAACGGATCCACCGTAAGACGACACTAGTCAGCATATTATTGGCATTTCGTGTTGGGCAATGTTGGGCAAGTGTTTGGCAATATTGGGTAAGTGTTGGGCAACGCTGGGCAAGTGTAACCCGGCCGGTGAGCGTAGTGGGGCGGAACCGACACCGGACACTTCGTCGTAATATTATTGCGAATTGTCTCGATAATATGCAGTTTACAATGTTGCGATTACACAGAGGCATAGCTTGGTCCATAGATAGCTTAGATGGCCTAGGCCAGCAGGCTTAGCATAACAACAGTAGAAATGGGAAAGAAGCGACATACTAACAGATTTTATCGACAAAATGGCGGAATCCCATTGTCTAACTGTCACTTTGTCTATTCTTCCGTAGAAAGAAACCGTTTCTATGGTGACCATGCTAAGCCTGCAGGGGTTCCCAATCTTTTCTAGCCTGCGGCGCAGTTACACGTCGCACTATTTTGTCACGGCGCCCTACTCTACCTAGCTATTAGAAAAGGATACATATAAAAAAACACCTTTAATGATTATAGTCAGGTTAGATTACAGTCAGGTTAAGCAGGTAATTGACAATAAGCAATATTAAAATGTAATTTTATAATATTTGTGGTTTCGGATAATGATGGAGGATCGACTCACGGCGCCCCTCTTATCTTTCCACGGCGCACCAGGGCGCCGCGGCGCACACTTTGGGAACCTCTGCCCTAGGCCTAGGGCGCCTTGAGTCTTGACTATTGCGATTTGCGTTAGAAAGGATCCGAATCACGCGCACTCAATAACAACTTGATGCACTCTGCGAGTACCGATTATACCAATTTTTTTTATTTTACCATTTATTTCAGGCATCTAGGCCCATAATACAAATACCTTAAGGACTAACATACATATAATTATTATATACTTAAAAACTACACTTTGTCACATGTTGACGGCTACGTGACGCGCTTCGTTCCGGAGCATTACCAGCAAAAGCAAAAACTAAAAACAAAACAACAGACATACATTTTTGCTGAGGTGCAGTATAGACCTTTCTTCAGTCTTACGAGTTTTCTAACTCCAAATTCCAAACCTTATAAGATAATTTAAAGAGACTTTAAAAACCCCAGCTCGTGGTAGGCCCCCTGCGGCGAAATTAACATTTTTACCCATTTCAAAAATATCACAACGCTAAAGAATTTTCGAATTAAAAAATTTAATTCCTTTAGAAGGTTATGAATAAAAAGTGGGTTAACATTTTTAAGCTATCCTTTAGCTTTCGAGTTTCGTGACTGTTGCCTGGGTGACGACCCCGTTCAAGTTTATTCCACTCGGCGTCCGCTCAGACTAATGAAACTATATCAAATTGTTATTGTATTCCATTGCATTTAGTAATTTATAAAACTTGCTTTATTCGAACTTAAGCTGGAAAAGCTGGACCTATTTTGATGAAATTATGTGTACTTATATGGCAGCTCTGAGAATCGGCCAACATTTTTCATAACCTTTTCAAACTTTATTTTGCCATACGGCATACACGTTATAAGGCAAAACAACGTCAGCCGGATCACCTAGTATCGTGCTATTATTATCACATGTGTGACATCGTGCCCCGCACCCCACGCTCGGGAGTCGGGCATAATCCAATAAACAATGTCACCCCAAAATTAGCGCGGGGGCGCCGAGGGCGAAGCCCCGGGCTCCGGCCGACGATTATAGTATTGAATATCTCACGACCCACACAAGAATTAGATTAGTGTAATAGTTCTAACCACGAGGCTTACTTTCATACATTTTTTTTTGACATAGCTTTTAATTTTCTTTATTACACTGCACCGTAAGATTAAGATTTTTTGACATAATACATAGCTTTTATACTTTTAAAAACACTAGATAACGCCCGCGACTACGTTGCGCCAAAATTCGTTAATCGCGCGTGAACCGTACATTTCCTCAGGATAAACAGTACCCTATTTCCTTTCCAAGGAATCAATGTATCTCCATCGGTTCAGCGGTTTGGGCGTGAAGAGGTAACAGACGGACAGACACACTTTCGCATTTATAATATTAGTAAGTATGGATTTACGCGGCTAATATACCGCCTTTGTTTTTGCCTGCCACATTGAAAACGTCGCTTGGCAGGCAGAGACAGCAATTTTAGAAATTATTTAAGGGCCTCCCTAGTTAGTGTCAGCTTTTGCCCGCGACTCTGCGTCCAGTAGTTTAGCGTGAAACGTAAGAAACATCTACTCATCCTCATTAAAGTTTCAGTAACATTTAAATTGCTACTCCTATAAAGTCAACAGCTGTACAAAGGTGGACTTCGCTATACATTCATGATAATATAACATATAAGTTTTATCAACAGCGGGCGATAAGGCGTTCTTTAAACACGCAACTCGCGCAAACCGGTTTCTTATCACGAATTCGCGGCTGGCGACGTAATATTTGCCTGCATTATACCACTAGATCACGCCCG
Source organism: Cyaniris semiargus (assembly GCA_905187585.1). Lineage (NCBI taxonomy): Eukaryota > Metazoa > Arthropoda > Insecta > Lepidoptera > Lycaenidae > Cyaniris > Cyaniris semiargus. Next base: position 11,141,680 of record LR994568.1, on the reverse strand, counting down.
CAACTCCGCTGCACCAAAATTCGTTTATCGCGCGGCAACCGTACATTTTTTCGGGATAAAAAGTATCATATTATGCCCTTTCTCGGGACTCAAAATATCTCAATACCAAATTTGAGCAAAATCGGTTTTGCTGTTTGGGCGTGAAGAGGTAACAGACAGCCAAACCGACTCACTTTCGCATTTATACAATTAAGTATGGACTATGGATATACGTCATATTACATACTAATAATGTGTATGTCTGCTACGCTAACTAGATCAAGTGGACGACTAACATTATATAACATAAAAACAATTACTAATTTTTTAACTTGAACAAACCTTATAACTTACTTCATCATCTGGCAAACATACATATATATGTATATCTAGCTAATAATAAAATCCACATTTTTTTAATTCAAATCATTTTTCCGCTCGTAAAGCCTCCATTTATGCACAAAAACCAAAAAATAGTAAGCCAATTCATTCACTTACATCTTCAATTGTGAAACAGATCTATGAGTTTTGGACCCCATTTAAAATGGGTACTGTTAGTAATCTACATAATTATCATATTGCAAAAGAAATATCAGATATCTGCCAACTATGCAACTGCTTAATATCAGATATCTGCCAACTATGCAACTGCTTAATATCAGATATCTGCCAACTATGCAACTGCTTAATATCAGATATCTGCCAACTATGCAACTGCTTAATATCAGATATCTGCCAACTATGCAACTGCTTAATATCAGATATCTGCCAACTATGCAACTGCTTAATATCAGATATCTGCCAACTATGCAACTGCTTAATATCAGATATCTGCCAACTATGCAACTGCTTAATATCAGATATCTGCCAACTATGCAACTGCTTAATATCAGATATCTGCCAACTATGCAACTGCTTAATATCAGATATCTGCCAACTATGCAACTGCTTAATATCAGATATCTGCCAACTATGCAACTGCTTAATATCAGATATCTGCCAACTATGCAACTGCTTAATATCAGATATCTGCCAACTATGCAACTGCTTAATATCAGATATCTGCCAACTATGCAACTGCTTAATATCAGATATCTGCCAACTATGCAACTGCTTAATATCAGATATCTGCCAACTATGCAACTGCTTAATATCAGATATCTGCCAACTATGCAACTGCTTAATATCAGATATCTGCCAACTATGCAACTGCTTAATATCAGATATCTGCCAACTATGCAACTGCTTAATATCAGATATCTGCCAACTATGCAACTGCTTAATATCAGATATCTGCCAACTATGCAACTGCTTAATATCAGATATCTGCCAACTATGCAACTGCTTAATATCAGATATCTGCCAACTATGCAACTGCTTAATATCAGATATCTGCCAACTATGCAACTGCTTAATATCAGATATCTGCCAACTATGCAACTGCTTAATATCAGATATCTGCCAACTATGCAACTGCTTAATATCAGATATCTGCCAACTATGCAACTGCTTAATATCAGATATCTGCCAACTATGCAACTGCTTAATATCAGATATCTGCCAACTATGCAACTGCTTAATATCAGATATCTGCCAACTATGCAACTGCTTAATATCAGATATCTGCCAACTATGCAACTGCTTAATATCAGATATCTGCCAACTATGCAACTGCTTAATATCAGATATCTGCCAACTATGCAACTGCTTAATATCAGATATCTGCCAACTATGCAACTGCTTAATATCAGATATCTGCCAACTATGCAACTGCTTAATATCAGATATCTGCCAACTATGCAACTGCTTAATATCAGATATCTGCCAACTATGCAACTGCTTAATATCAGATATCTGCCAACTATGCAACTGCTTAATATCAGATATCTGCCAACTATGCAACTGCTTAATATCAGATATCTGCCAACTATGCAACTGCTTAATATCAGATATCTGCCAACTATGCAACTGCTTAATATCAGATATCTGCCAACTATGCAACTGCTTAATATCAGATATCTGCCAACTATGCAACTGCTTAATATCAGATATCTGCCAACTACGCAACTGCTTAATATCAGATATCTGCCAACTATGCAACTGCTTAATATCAGATATCTGCCAACTATGCAACTGTTTAATATCAGATATCTGCCAACTATGCAACTGCTTAATTGGAAGAATCTACAGTAATCTGTCATTTAAAAACATTCAAGTTATTAAGTTGGCACTCTTCACAACTGCACTACTTAAGAGCCTGCTGTCAAAAATATCAAAGCACGCTAGCCCCGCTTACACACCCTGCTATCCTCCAGTCGTGATATAATGATTCCATGAATCGTGCTCCGAGCAATGTGCTTTGCGCTGCAGCTAATAGTGAACAATATCGCGTAACAACGGTTCCCGCATTATAGCACGAAAGTAAAGGTCGTAAATCCCAAAACTGTTTTTGATGATTACTTAAAAATTAAATACAATACTAATATTTCCTTTAGCCATTATTTTATAAAGTGTGTGATTTTAGTAGTGCAAGCTATTTAATGATAGTAACTCAATAAGTGTAACAGGTATTTGTTGAAAAGCCCAGAAAGATTCATAATTTCGAAAAATATAACTACCGAGTCAAAATAAGTGAATCGTGTTTTTTCGTTACGAAAATATGAGATAAATAATACAATGATTAAATAAATCTCAATTTCATTTAAGTCAATCGTCTTCCGGGATCGTAATACTTATTAGAAAACAGCAAAATTTGGCAGCCCGGTCTTAAGTTGAATCTAAGTAAAAACATGGACTATTTGCAGTAAGATTGTTATAAAAATAATTTTATTACAATATATTTTAGGAGCGGAGTACAACTATGTACAGAGTATCTGCGGAGTATGGTTTCATATTTCAATATGTGTCTAACAAGATTATATTATGACAGACTACTTTTATTCTCTACATTTTTCTTTGAACTATCCTACTTCCTACTAATATTAAAAAGGCGAAAGTTTGGATGTATGTATGTATGTATGTATGGATGTATGGATGTTTCTTACTCTTTCACGCAAAAACTATTGAACGGATTTTAATGAAACTTTACAATAATATAGCTTATACATCAGAATAACACATAGGCTACAATTTTAACCGACTTTCAAAATGGGGGTTGTGTTATCTTTGTTTTTTTATGTTCAACGATTACTCAGCCGTTTGTGAACTGATTTTCAAAAATTTTCTTTTGGTGTATAGGTTATCATCCCAATTTGGTACCATATTCATAAAAGTGGTGACCTGATGAAGGGATCCATAAGAAATCGAGGGAACTCCTCAAAATTTATATGGAAACTTGTGGTGACTTCGGTTTCGTGAGCAGTATTCTAAGCATATGCTACCAACAAGCAAGATTTTGCACCAAGGTATACCATGGTTCGGAAGGTGCTGAGAGAACTCCTGACTCTTTATAGATACAAGTTTGGGAGTTTCGACGTCGTTTTAAGAGCGGAAAGCATTATATGCTACTATGCAAATTACATTCATCATCATCATCATCATCATCACTACCATAAACTATTATAGAACCATGTATCGTCCCATTTTGACCCTATTATTGGTACTTTTCATAGTATTTTATTATATATCACTTTAACCGCGGGTAATACCGCGGGGCACAGCTAGTATTTAATACATGTTTTAATAGCCTAGTTATAAATATATGATAATAAATAAGTTGGAATTTGAGATTTAAAAAATACAGGATAAACTTTTTAGAAACATTTTGCAGCTACAAAATCTATTCTTTGTCCCTTTCCATGGGCTCAGTATGAGATATACAGATACAAACTTATTTTCATGTAAGTAATTTTAGCAGCTTAAGAGCGGGCTGTAAAATTTTGCTGCGTTTTCTAATAACTATTACGATCCCTGAAGACAGTTGACTTAAATGAAATTGAGATTTATTTAATCATTGTCGGTCTTACTACAAAAGATTTAAACACCTGTTGAACAGTTGATTAGAAAAAAATTCAGTACATAATGGTCTCAAAACAACTGTTCAATAGATGTTTAAATCTTTTGTGGTAAGACCGTTAATATTTATCTGATATTTGCCTACTGGAAAACATGATTCACTTATTTTGACTCGGTAGTTATATTTTTCGAAATTATGAATCTTTCTGGGCTTTTCAACAAATACCTGTTACACTTATTGCGTTACTATCATTAAATAACTTGCACTACTACAATCACACACTTTATAAAATAATGGCTAAAGGAAATATTAATAGTATTGTATTTAATTTTTAAGTAATCATTAAAAAACATTTTTGGGACTTGTGACCTTTACTTTATGCGGGAACCGTTGCTATGCGATATTGTTCACTGTTAGCCGCAGCGCAAAGCACAATGCCCGGGGGCACTATTCTGGAATGTATGAATGGTGTGTAGGCGGGGCTAGCGTGCTTTGATATTTCTGATAACCCACTCTTAAGAGTGAATACACTTTTCATTTAAAATAATAATATTAAAGGTTTCTGGAAATCTACCCATTCATGTTGAACATTTCCTAAACCCATAAAACCAGTATCATTAGTATATAGAAGTGTTGGTGTTAAGCAATTTGTGTTAATTGTAGCTGCGACCTACTTGTACATGTACAGAGCACAGTGTTGTAGTTGTGCTTCATTACACACCTATTCTTTCTCTATAGACCAGCTTTTATGCTATGTTAAATGGAACCCCAATTCTTGCACTTACATGTTCAAATTCCTTTCACTGAATAGGTACTGAAAGTAATTTAAACATGTAAGTGCAATGTCATGCCAGATTTTTGGAGTTTTGGCCATACCATTTTGCAGTTTCATTCACTACAATCCTAAATATCTTATGAAAGAAACTAGAAGAGTTGTAGACTTGTAGCTGATTTAGAACTTTCAATGTATAATTTTTATGTTTTAAATCTGATTTATCATAATTTCATAAGTATATTTGTCTAGACTAGGTCACAACTAGATCATAGCTTAAAACTTAGAGCTATGTCTACTTTTAAATTATTGTACTGGCATTATAAACTTAGTTGCAGAGCACATATTATAGTTATGTGTTCAATAACTTATTACTAATAAAGGGAGGCAGGTTGTTGTGACAAATAATAATTATTATGAACCTGTCAAGTGGAACTAAACAAAATTAGCTACAAAGTAACACACCGTGAAGGACATTCTCATTAGATCTCCAAGTACCACCGTAGAGTACAGTCGCTGGCACATGTAGTTTATCACTTGTAAGCCTTACTGCCATGGACTTAAGGACATATCGCCGTTATACCGCGAAAACCAATTATCTCGAGATTTTGTAAAAAATAACTAAACATTACAATCCTACTCCTTTTTTCGTGCTATTTCGTCTGCGAAAACCCATTAAGACGTATGTCGCATACTTTTTCAGATAGTCCGTAAGAAGACCAATTATTTCGAACACTTCCGAGAGTACTTCTCATGCAGAAAAAAGTAACCAGACGTAATTATGACTCCCAAAAATTTTTCTCCGATGACACTAACTTACATCGATATAGCTGGTTTTACCCCATGACCGCTTTTATATTATTAGTTTTTTTTCTCAGTAACAATCATTTAGAACCACATAATTCAGTTAGATTATTATGCAGACTACAGATACAAACAATTATTATGATTTGATTGTTTTTACCCGACGGACTCAAGTAACGCTAAACAAAACACTTCATTTACGAAAAAAGTGTATATCTAAATAAATGGTTTTCTTTGAAAATAATAACGATATTAAAACTTTAGATTTCTACTGAGAAAAACAATTATACCAGTTTAAATCATGTTACTGCGAAATGGCACTAGTATGAAAAAAATGTATATCTAAATAATTGGTTTTCCCTGTGAATATTACACGCCAGTTCAACTCGTAACCACTACAGCGAAAAACGATTAAACGAGTTTACAAACGCGTCCCGCGTAGTGGCGCTAGCGTCTTCTTGTAAAAACTTGTTTGTCTCTCGCGCACGTGTACCTCGCCGGTAGACAAATTGTGGTTTTAATTTGTATTTAATTGAGTAAGTGATATAATATCTGTGAAATGTGTTCAAATAAGGTCGATTTTGATCGTACAAAACGAGGAAAACAGACAGGTAAGAAATAATTACAATTTCATTCAAAGCCGCCAATTTGAGGTTATACAAACTATTTTACAATACGTATACCTATATTTCAATTGTAGTAGCGAGGCTATGCATTAATTGTGTTTTTTGGTGGTGTTAAGTACCTATGCCTTGCTAGTTAACGGTGAAAGTTCCTTTGAGGGCTGTTTGGCGGGTTTTGAAATAGGTATTTTTAGGGTTCCGTACCCAAAGGGTAAAAACGGCACCCTATTACTGAGACTTCGATGTCTGTCCGTCTGTCCGTCTGTCTCCAGGCTGTAACGCAAGAACGGTACTAGCTAGAGAGTTGAAATTTTCACAGATGATGTATTTCCGTTGCCGCTATAACAACAAACACTAAAAACAAAATAAATTAGCTATTTAAGGGGGGCTCCCATACAACAAACGTGATTTTTTAAACATTTTTTGCTCAGTATCAATGATGACAACAGGTAGGTAATTGAAATGTACACAAAATACTCATCTGTAATAATGTAATTAATAATAAAATTTAAGTAAATCAAATAATTAAGGGGGGCTCCCAGACAAAAAAAAAAACACATTTTTTACTAATTTTGCTCTATATGGTACGGAACCCTTCGTGCGCGAGTCTAACTCGCACTTGGCTGATTTTTATTTTAATAACTTAATATTTTTTAGAATGTTTAATCGACGACGATGGCGACGATCTTATCTCTCAAGCATACGAAAACTTTATATTAGAAGATCATAATAATGAAACTGAAACTTTAGGTATGTACCTACGCTTTTATAAATTTTAAGATGAATTTCATTAAAATTTTACCTAAATAAATAATGTTATGTATTGTTATAATGTAATGTTAGCTTTCGCCAACTTCAAAGAATCGCAGCGATTTGAAGTTGATTTAATTTATGTTCTGTGGTCTGAGATTTCGCAATCAATATAAATAAATCTATACTAATAATATTATAAAGCTGAAGAGTGTTTGTTTGTTGGTTTGAACGCGCTAATCTCAGGAACCGCGGGGAACAGCTAGTAATAAATAAAATTAAAGTGTAGGTATGTTTTAAATATCTTAAAGATTTTAATTGCTATTTTTTTCCACAGTTTTAACCCATAAACCAGACTCTACCTGCTACGGAAATATGGACACAGAAGATTTAATTACGCTTGATGATTTGATTGGGCATCCCTCTAGATCTGTAAAACCATTGCGAGAACTTGCTTTGATCGCTTTAGGTAAAGCTGATAATATGAAAAAAGTAGATAATGATGAGGATAATGATCTCAAAGATTCGTCTACCATTGCAACAATCATTTTGATGGAAATTTTTAATCTGGCATGCAAAAGAGCAAAACATGTTAAGCGCTGGAAAAAAGCTAATCCTTCTTCATGGAAAGTAAATGTTGCAAAGAAAAGACGCGCAGAAGGCTCAGTTTATCTCATAAAAAACAAAATTAGACCTGCTAAAACCCCAAAACAGATAGACTGCTCGAAGTGCAGGTTTGATTGCTCTAATAAAATAAACGAAGAAGCTAGAATGTTTATCTGTAGAAAGTATTGGAGCTTAGACTACGTTGGACAAAAAAATTTACTATTGGCTAACATGGAAGTTAAAATAACCAAAACGTTATTAATTGAAAGAAAACGAGCAAAACAAAGGGCTTACACGACGCAATGCTTTTTTAAAATAGACGATAACAGATTTAATGTCTGTCAAAAGTTTTTCTGCAAAACCTTGTGCATTGCCCAAAGCGTGATACATAATGCCATTAAGAATAGAGATATCATCGGTCACTTTAAACAAGACAGCGATCCCCGAGGACGGCGTGAGCCAACTAATAAAACACCCCCTGAAAAAGTTGAAGAAGTTCATAAACACATTGAGTCGTTCCCGTCAATGGAAAGTCATTATATAAGGAAAGATTCCAAGCGCAAGTATTTAGATTGTAAATTGTCCATTGGGAAAATGTACTCTCTTTATGTTGAAGAGCTTAAAAAACTTAATAGCAAACCTGTGTCCGAAATAACATATCGACGAATTTTTGGAACCGATTTCAATTTGGGATTCTTTAAACCAAAAAAAGACCAATGTCTGATATGCACTAAATATGCTCGTGGAGATACAAATAATAAACCGGATCTGGAAATAGAATACCAACAGCACATAGCTAGAAAAGAAGCTTGTAACAATGAAAAAGCAAAAGATAAAGAGAGGGCTAGTGAGGAAAGAGAGTTTGTGTCAGTATCGTTCGATTTACAATCAATTCTGCAGATTCCGAGTGGTGACGTTGGCCTTTTATATTATACAAGAAAATTAACTGTGTATAATTTGACAGTTTATGAAAGCGCGTTACCTAACAATGCTTATTGCTTCACATGGTCCGAAATAAACGGAAAAAAAGGAAGTTGTGAAATAGGGACCATCTTGTACAACTATTTATCCGAATACATGCCGAATTATGTGACTGAAGTAAGCATGTTCTCGGACACATGTGGCGGTCAAAATCGCAATAAAAACGTGGCTGCAATTTTACTATGGGCTGTACAAAAAATTGAAAATTTAAATATCATTGAACAAAAGTTCTTAGAAAGCGGACACTCGTACATGGAAGCAGACTCGATGCATAGCAGCATTGAAACAGCACAGAAAAATACAGCAATCTATTCAATGTCGGATTGGATTAACATATTCAAAAGAGCAAGATCTAAAAATATATACAAAAAAGATAACAAAAAAGTTGTGAAAGAGCCATATAAAGTCAAAGAATTTAAATATTTTGAATTTAAAGATTTGAAAGATCTAACGAACCAAATTCTGAAAAACACTATTAAAGATACAGAGGGAAAGCAAGTGAAATGGTTAAAAATAAAGCGATTGAGGTATATTAAAGGACAGTCAAAGATTTTTTACAATTACGACATGTCCGAGAAATTTTTCACGATTGACGTTACTAAAAAGTTCGGGCAAAAAGAAAATACTGATTGGGCAAATATAGAACCGGAAACACATAGAGATCATGGTTATGGCACGAGAAATAAAAGGAAAAAGACTCTCGAAAATACTTCATCAGTAACACCAGAAACCAGCACAACAAAATATTTTCCTGACGAACTTCTACAGCTTTACAAAACTCCTTTAAGCATCAGTGTAGCCAAAAAAAAAGACTTGCTGCAACTCTGCGAAAAAGGCGTTATACCGGAAGAATTTCATGCCTGGTTTCAAGGCTTGAATACCAATGTTGCATGCAGAGACATTTTACCAGATTGCACTGTCTCGGATGAAGATCCTGCAACGTCTTCTGATGAAGATTAAAGGATTTCTGTTACTATTATTAATTTGATTTCATGTTTTTTATTAAAATTTCATTTTACTAACTATAATGGTTTTATTATTATTATTATTATATATTTTTTAAATTATTATGTTAATTTATAATTTATTTAATTTCCTAAAATCCTAAAAACAACAAAACTAAGTTTTTTGTTATTAATTCATTAGGGATAAATTCATTTAAAACCATTTTTGGGACAGGTAAAACCAAGTAAATTTTCTTATTTTTGTTATTATGTCAAATTTCATAGACAAATTTAATTTCATCTCAATTTACTATTGGTAACCACTATATATAGAATTTGTATATAACATTTATGATAACATTAACCAAGTTGTTTCTCGGTAAAATACAATAAATTAAAATTCTACATATTCAGGGAAAACCAATTAATTAGACTACCTTGTGAACGTTTTGATGTTTTTTTATTTAAAACTATATAAAAAAATACAATAATTTAGATGCGATTATATAAGAAATAAAATAACCATCGTCTTATTACCTAAAGAATCAAGATAATCATGGTTTATAAAAGAAACTACACAAGTTGAAATTTCAATTGCATTTATTTCAAAACTAATGTTCGCGTAGTTAATTGGTTTTCGCGGTATAACGGCGATATAATGTATAATACTAGCTTGCCTTGTACATACATATTATAATTTTCTGACACAGCCATGCTAATCTTGGATACGTGTTGCTAATGCAAGCGAGAGAATACGATTTTATACTATTCATCCTTGCAATAAACTAACTTCAACTATTTTTTAATCGATTAACAATAATCTGCCTTGAATCAATGAAAGAATGTAGAGTAGTATAAATGGGCTATTATATCGTGCGAACAAAGACCGAAAAATTCGACCGCTTCGAAACACATGAGAAAAATCAATATTTCCAACAAAACGTTATAACGTCGGCCTCGCGTTATCCGCAGGGGATGTAATATATGGGTCACGGGGTTAGTGTACCTTTATTGTAATTAACACGCAACTATTGTAATAAAATGAGTACTAAAGAAATAAAGGATCTACCGGTACTCACCCATATTTTACTGTGTGATTTAACGCCGCTGCTCAATGGAACACTTCAAACACAATTTCCCAGCCTCATCACACACACCATAGGAACAGCACGAGCACTATTATGTTCTCTGTAATCTAGTTTTGTGTTAGAAAATGGTTTTAAGAAAGAAACTGCAATACACTCCCTTCGCCCCAGTTGTAAAAACTGCGGCGCCGGCGGGCGGCGGCTGTCAACTGTCACAAATGACATCTGTCGAACGCGCTTGCGTCTTTTTGGGTGTGTTCCGAAACTCTACAATATATTCTGCCTACTGGGGACGAGTGCAATTTGACGAGATTTTATTGGCTATCTAGACTACCGAGGGCGCCAGCCGGTATAGTACTAAGAATTTAAGAATACACACTTTGGTGTTCGTTCAAAAACCGATTTTAGGGTTTCGTATCAACTAGGTAGAGTGCGTTTCATCGAATAGTTCCTTTGCCGTCATGTTGGCATTCCTGTCTGTCAATAAGTTAAACACGGTAGACACTTTCTGCGAGTATTCATAAGTTTTACTGTGATTTCGTGAGAAAATCATGTCGAAAACATTTAAGAGTGGTGAAAGAATGATGGTGCTAAAAATGAAAGAGTTTTGTGAACGTTAAAAACGTAACGAGGCCCCAATAATTCCATTAAGATGTGTACAAGCTCGGGTTGCCGCCATCACAGCTTAGTGAAATAGGGTTACCAGCATCAGTTTAATCACCCTTAAACACAGTAAAATTTATGAATATTCGCAGAGCGTGTCTACCATGTTTACATTATTAACATACAGGAATGCCAACATGTAGGCAAAAGAACTATTTGATGCAACGCACTTCTAGTGACGAAAACTACATACACGCGAACGAAGTCTCGGGTAAAAGCTAGTATAATAATATTATCAGGGCGAGCGAAGCGAGCCCTAGTATATCCCACAGCCTGTACATTTTGTGGTACACTTTATGGAAAAAACTATGTAGATGTGTTATCATCAGTCAGTCAAGGTGTGACGACGCGAGCCCTCACAATTCACAAAGCTCGGATTTTAGCTAGTAAATGCGAAAGTGACTTTGTTTGTTAATTACGCCTTCACGCATAAAGTACTAAGCGGATCATCATGAAACTTTCATAGGTACACATTGTCTGGGGTATGGAGAAGGACATAGGGTACCTTTCATCACGGGAAAAAGAACGGTTCCCGAGTGATAGACGTTAACGCAGGCAGAGCCGCGGGCGAAAGTTAGAATTATATGAAATTTTCTTTAGGGAATTATTAAAAGTATTTTGTGATAACATAATATTATTATCTCCCCTAATTTAAGGTAGCACAGTAAGGGTAATGAGGCAACACTAATTTGCATTAGTGCCAACATGACGGCAAAGGAACTATTTGATTAAAAGGCACTATACAAGTTACAACATTGTAGTGTCTAAACCCGTGGTCGTCAAATTGCGGCCTGTGGCCGTTATTTGTGCGGCCTGCGACAGTAAATAATTTGAATGGTCAACTATACTAGTTGGAGTTTTGCAGGGAATGTGAAAGAGTGCTGTTGTGTTTTTGTATTATTTTCCTAAAATTGTGTTAAGTGGGTTTTTAATGTGTAATATTGGTAGGATATTAACCATTAGATATTCGTTATCATGCACAAGTGTAGGAAAGTGATGCAACATCCAGAAACGTGCTATTTTGTGTTCCCTCCAAAACTCCATTGAAAGTTTCAGTAAAGCGTCTACCTACCACTTTACTGAATCGACCGACTTGACTCTTTGACTGTATTGACTTTTACTTAGACTTTGACTAGACTTTGGACCTGACGAAATAGAAAAACGATGCCGAAATTTATATATACAAGATATTATTTTCCCGCCATTACTTGACACTGGCCATGGTTTTATAACCGAAGTGCCATAATAAGAAAAAAAAAAAAAAAAACTATACTAGTTACTATAGGTCTACCAGAATCTGATGGCAATTTTTGACAGCAGATTTTCAAAAAATATCCTTGATCATTGGATAAAATTTTATATTTGCATGTTTATCACACAGAATCAGCCGCTATAAGAAAAAAAAAAGGATCAAAATGTTTTATTCCAATTACCCTAGTATTGCTAGAGTCAATTTATTTTCTCACTTTTTGTTATCAGATTCTGGTAGACCTATACTTACTACACAATGGTTAAAAATAAGCCATATTTAACGATTAAAAAATTGGCCGGTTATCGTTTAGTTAACAAATATCAAAAAATAACCTAATCCAGCTGTTTTATGGTGTAGTGCAAGTGGTCAATATAATACTACTAATCTGTGCAAGTGGTGCAACTCACTCATAGGGCCTGGGGCCGTATTTAAACGAAATTTTGAGAAGTTTTGAGACTCAGTCGAACGATTCGGAATGCCGCATCCTACAAACGTGAAATGAGTCAAATGACGTTGTTAGAGAAGGACGCGGCATTCTGATTCGATTGTTTGATTATCAAAACAGTTTCGTTGTAGGCCTCCTGATTACACCTACCGAGTGATTACACCTATCGAGTAAAGTGGCGAGTCAGTGCTCTCAGCCAATAAAATTTGCCGAGAGAACTGTCTCGCCACTCTACATGGTAGGTGTGAATAAAATCGGCCAAGCGCGAGTCGGACTTTCTCACGAACTCTCCACTTGTGTACCGTTATAGAGCAAAAATAGGCCAAAAATAGTGTGTTTGTATGGGAACCCACCCTAAATATTTATTTCATTTTAAGTTTATCACAAATTATTATAGTACAACCCTAAAAAGGCATTAGTGTGGAACCGCACATACGCTGTGGCCCGGCGCTGGCACTTCTCATTGTCATGTGTGGCTCTTGGCCAGTAAAGTGTGACGACCGCCGCGCTGGTCTAAACCATAAAGTTAAGAGCCTGCTGTCAAAAATATCAAAGCACGCTAGCTCCGCCTACACACCCCGCTATCCTCCAATCGTGATATAATGATTCCATGAATCGTGCCTCCGAGCAATATGCTTTGCGCTGCAGCTAATATTGAACAATATCGCATAACAACGGTTACCGTATGTGCTAAAGGTCGTAAATCCCAAAACTGTTTTTGATGATTACCTACTTAAAAATTGAATACAATACTAATATTTCCTGTAGCCATTATTTTATAAAGTGTGTGACAGTGTGATTGTAGTAGTGCAAGTTATTTAATGATAGTAACTCAATAAGTGTAACAGATATTTGTTGAAAAGCCCAGAAAGATTCATAATTTCGAAAAATATAACTATCGACTCAAAATAAGTGAATCGTGTTTTCCGTTAGGCAAATATCAGATAAATATACAATGATTAAATAAATCTCAATTTCATTTAAGTCAATCGTCTTCCGGTATCGTAATACCTATTAGAAAACACAGCAAAATTTGGCAGCCTGGTCTTAATATACCTAGCGGAATAGAGAAACAAAGAGCTAAGCAAGCGAGATGTCACTATCAGTAACCAATATCAGTAACACTGGGTGGTAAATAAAAAAAAAATATCCACAGCCGAACATATAACCTCCTCCTTTTCGGAAGTCGGTTAAAAAGAGACGTGTGATACACACTGACCTCCATTATACAAGTATGCGTACTTGTATAATGGAGGTCAGTGGTGATACATGACAGCAGAACCCTTTTTTTCATCTGTTTTGACTTTTGACAGTCAGTCAAAGTACATATACTATATTATCTATGTTCTGCATTATCGGCGGGTCTACCGGAATCTGATGGCATATTTTTGACAGCAGACTTTCAAAAAATATCCTTGATCATTGGATAAAATTTTATATTTGCATGTTTAACACACAGAATCAGCCGCTATAGGAAAAAGAAGGATCAAAATGTTTTATTCCAATTACCCCCGTATTGCTAGAGTCAATTTATTTTCTCACTTTTTGCCATCAGATTCTGGTAGACTATAGTAACTAATATCTGACCTGTGATTTGAGCTCTAAGAAAAATGTAGGTATATTAGGAACATCATTTTCACGCACACGTAAACAGATTTTTACGGACAGATGTACTTAATTGAATTTTGGTTTCGTTTCGAAAGTGCAGACTGAATGTCAAAACTTTGGTCAAAACAGATGAAAAAAATCGGCCAAGTGCGAGTCGGACTCGTGCATTAAGGGTTCCGTACCGTTATAGAGCGAAAGTAGGGAAAAAAATTTGTTTTTTGTATGGGGCCCCCCCACTGACCTCCATTATACAAGTACGCTGGACCTATGATACCCACTTTTTTTGTGCCTGTTTGAAGCGGAATCAGCGCCCCCAGTGAGAGGGAAGAGAACTAAATTTGACGTAACTTGCAAATGGCCGCTTAATCGTTATTGGTTGTCATCACTAGTATTAGTTCCAAATACTCCCACTACTGCTATCAGCGCCAATATGGCGACTTTCAAACGTCATTTTTACGTCCGTGAGTAATTTGTATTGTTTTTACGTCAAATTTGTTCCTATCACTCACATTGGGGGAGCTGATTCCGCTTCAAATAGGCACAAAAAATAGCTGTCATTTCAAAGGGTATCATTAGTCCAGCGTACTTGTATAATGGAGGTCAGTGGGCCCCCCTTAATATTTTTTATTTTATTATTAAATATTAAAGTACACATATAATTGAGGATTTTGTGAAAATTTCAAGCGTCCACATGTTGCCATTGTGGATTACAAGCCAAAAAGGCCAAAAAAAATCACGTTTGTTATATAATGGGAGCCCCCCTTAAATATTAACTTTATTTTGTTTTTAGTATTTGTTGTTATAGCGGCACCAGAAATACACAATCTGTGAAAATTTCAGAAGTCTAGCTATAGCGGTTCTTGAGATACAGCCTGGAGAAAGACAGACAGACAGACATCGAAGTCTTAGTAATAGGGTCCCGTTTTTACCCTTTGGGTACGGAACCTTTTTTACGAAATAAAAATAAAACGAAAAAATTAAACGCCTCATAAAATAAGTGCTTTATTAATAAAAAAAAATATAGGTACATAATTTTAAAGTAAATTGTACGTGTTCCTTTAACAAACAAAAACCAGATCAAACCTTCGACAACTATTTACAACTCCGGCCGTGCGCACGGTGCGGCGTGCGGCGGAACGACAAGCTGAGCGGGCAGCGAGTCGACGCCCTTCCGCTCAACTTAAAAAACGCTTTACTTAAATTAAATTTAATCGCCAAATAATATCGCTCATTTAAATAAATTTTATACGAATAAATATACCTGAAACTTACAATATTCAAAGATGGAGTATCGACATTTTCATAGTGATTTAATAAAATAAAACTAAATATGAATTTATAATTTTCCGAACCCCTAGTAAGGCTAACCCCGAACCCGGTACACCTCTTGTCTTTAGACTTACAACTAAGTTTCTCAAATGTAGGTGTCATTTAAGGTGCTTCTAAAATTAATTGGCAGAAAATATAGTCGGTTAAATCTAGCTTATTTTTTGTCGTTTTGTAGACAAGTGTAAGCGTCATAATATTCAAGACGAAAACGGAAAATCTTATCGAGACATTTTACTATCTAATACCTATCTAACTACAGTACTTAGCGACTAAGAATTTTATATTTTTAAAATATAAACATTGCACTCGGATACCACACGTAGCTTATCGTAAACGAAAATTTCCATAAATTATTTCCTTACACTCGTCTACAAATTAAACCTTTAAGGTAATAAAAACAAAAAATTACGATACCTATGTAACTACAGCGCTTCACAAACCCGGTAAGCTTTATAATACATAACACAAACAAAAATAAATATAACCTTACATCTCTGTACACTAGTAAAATATCTGAACTTTTTCTCTGTACATAAATTTTGAATTTGAACAATATAGTGACGTTTTAAGTACTCACTTTTTATCACGACCGCCGAACGTTATTATAAGACCTGGTACACGTTAGCCGCTGTTAGCTTGCGCTTTACTGAAGCGTTTTTACGCGAAAGTGTTCTCCAACGTGTACCAGCGGGGCTAAAATGGTAACGTTTTGCAATTCCTCCAGAAAATGAATTGTCAAAAAAAACGAATCATAATTATGATTTATTTTTTAAAAATCACTCTGCTTGCAATTCATATGTCTAGTAATTTGCACAATTTGTACTAATTTGACATTAATCAGTTTGACAGTTTTGACAATTCATTTTCTGGAGGAATTGCAAAACGTTACCATTTTAGCCCCGCTGACCCTACTGTTGTAGGGTCAGCGGGGCTAAAATGGTAACGGTCCTGTCGGTTTTATATCTTCTCCATTTTCATATTTATCGATCGGACTATATACACAAAAATATTGAGATATCTCAACGAATCGAATCAGACGTTAAGATATAGAGCGGGCAAAGCTACAACTATGTCTATGTCTAAGTGTAAAAATAAACTGTATACGAACCACTGACTCTACTCTAGCTATCGGATTCGAAGCGATCCAACAATTATTGCTACGTAATCGCAAATTGACCTGCTTTTAAAATGCCTATATTAACATAAAAATATTCTATCGACATGTTATATACAGACTATCTCAAATTATCGGAAACGGTGTAGTTAAGAACACTTTATTTAAGGGTGCATCGTATTGTACTATTTAATAACAACTAGTGTTAGAGATTAAATTAATCACTACACGCTCCGCTTCTCTCAATTCGCGGCTCGTGTAATGCCCATTAACTACAAGCGAGCTCATCATAATAAAACTCGCTTGTCAATCAGCAATTGATTTAAAAGAAGCTTAATTTCTGTATGGGACCCGTACCCAAGCTGTAGCACATTCACAACATCGTTAACTTCTTTCTCCCATGGTTTAGAGATTTTTCATATTACAACAAAATGTTCAACTTTTTTAGCCCTTTCATTTAGTACGTGTTTCGACTTCTACAGTCACTGACCTCCATTATACAAGTACGCTGGACTAAATATGATACCCTTTTTTTATGTAATAAGGGGGCAAACGAGCAAACGGGTCACCTGATGGAAAGCAACTTCCGTCGCCCATGGACACTCGCAGCATCAGAAGAGCTGCAAGTGCGTTGCCGGCCTTTTAAGAGGCAATAGGGTAATAGGGGAGGGTAGGGATGGGAAGGGAAGGGAATAGGGTAGGGGATTGGGCCTCCGGTAAACTCACTCACTCGGCGAAACACAGCGCAAGCGCTGTTTCACGCCGGTTTTCTGTGAGAACGTGGTATTTCTCCGGTCGAGCCGGCCCATTCGTGCCGAAGCATGGCTCTCCCACGTATAAATGACATTTGAAATGACAGCTATTTTTTGTGCCTATTTGAAGCGGAATCAGCTCCCCCGATGGGAGGGATAGGAACTAAATTTGACTATTGACCAAATATATTTGTCTATGATTTGACGTAAAAATGACGTTTGAAAGTCGCCATATTGTCGCTGATAGCAGTAGTGGGAGTATTTGGAACTAATACTAGTGATGACAACCAATAACGATTAAGCGGCCATTTGCAAGTTACGTTAAATTTAGTTCTCTTCCCGCTCACTGGGGGGCGCTGATTCCGCTTCAAATAGGCACAAAAAAAGTGGGTATCATAGGTCCAGCGTACTTGTATAATGGAGGTCAGTGGCTACAGTACTGGGTACGATATGGCAAATCTTTTTGACAAATTACGGTAGTTATAGAGAATTTTGTTTTACATTTTGTAGATAGGGTAAAAGTACAAACAAACCCCATAAATGTTGACTACTTATGAAAAATATACTTATGAGTTACACAAGTTCAGTCGTTGTCTGATACGTAATCAAAGTCGCTTAGCAGACAAAGACAAAATATTGAGTAAATACAACGTTTATATGCACAGTGTTTTGTGTTGATCTTCTTTGTAATGACTAATGGGGACTTTATATAATTTTATTTTTTATTCATTTTTTGTAGTTGACTGTAATATTTTCATAACTCGAAGCGGAGTTTGAGTCGAGCATAAAATATATTAAAGTTTTATAAGGTTTATCCCAAAAATATTAACAGAAACAATTATACATTCGCTTTAAGCGTGTTAGTTTTAGCGCGTGCTGTAAAGCAGAGTGTAAAAGTAGCATCTGTCCTTGTCTAACAAATTACATTTCCAAAGTATCAGACAAGGATAGCATCCGTGTTATTCGCTATGTAAATATTTTATTTAGGGGGTTAGAGGAATCAGAAAACTATCTAAAGTGTAAAATGTTTTTAGTTTTGGCTACTTTTACGTACATCAAGCATTTATTCCGTATTTACATTGCATCAGCGAATACAGATCACGGGATAATTCAGAATGGCGGGCCTAAACCACCGCCATTTGGTGAGCGACTGGTCATTTGACGTTTCAACATTTTATTACAAAAAAATAAAACGTCATATTGTGACAAACTATGTTTTAAATTATTGATTAAAAAGTTAAAACGTCAAATCGAAAACTGCTAATTCAAGAGCATAATGTGGGGAGTGTATACCCGGTACGTAATCTAACATGGCCACCGCCATGTGTGGTCAGATGACCAATCGATAATAATCTAAGTATACTCAAAATATCATGTTTACCACCGTGCCACTTTGCCTCTTTAAGCGTAAAACTTTCCAAAGGAGTTTTGTCTTGGTTACATTTTTAATTTATATACTCGGTTCTGCGAGGCTATTCACAATTCCTGTTAGTCCTCGAATTCGAAAACTTGTCGCACGTTTATTGGCTGTCACGCTACGAATAATAAAAACTAAGGAAACATAACTCCCATGTAGAACATGTTTTTTGACGGAGTTACTTTTCCTTAGTTTTTATTATTCGTTGCTGTCACGCATCAAATTTGTCGAATCCGATCCAATTAAGCGTTTTGAATGCCCCAGATCCTATTTAATATAAACATAAACAAAAAAAATATTAAAAAAACCCGTAACGAAACTTCAATTTAAATTAGTAGAAATATTTACCTGTTGATTTGTTAACATTAATATTAAATCTCATCTGCACAGAGCACAGAGTACATAAACATAAGCGTGTACGCTCTCTGCGTGCAGTACATAAGCTCGTGCCTGCAGTACGCAATGTTTTAGGACGTTATTTCGGCAGCACAACTTACATATACCATACTACAATGATCTTTTTACGTTCGAATGAGTGCAGAGCAAGAATAATAATTGTTGCTCATTTCAGTAACTCAATGAGACTGCCTTAAAAGGAATATTAGAGAGAGGTTATTCAAAAAGTTATTAGGTTATATTAACCTAAACTTAAAAAGGTTTATAGATATCAGCGAGGCGGCGGTAGTGGTTCAGCCACTAATCTGGTACATCCCGGCTAGCCTACTCGTCGTCAGTGTCCGCGTCGGATGACAGGTCGATGTGTGCGTGCGGCGTGTGCGGGGGGTGGGGGTGGGGGGCGCGGTGCTGCTGCGCGAGGCGGCGGTAGTGGTTCAGCCACTCCTCCAGCATCTGGGCGGCGAGCAGCGGCCGCGGGGGCAGGCGGACGCGCGCGCATAGGACTCCGCCCACCTGGAACGCAAGAAGTATGTAACGTTAAATTAAGAAAAACGACCCCCGAAATTTTATATAGCAATAAACTCAAATTTTTCAGCACTCAGCGGGCTGATGATGATGAACTATTGCTAAGAACACTCGATCATGTCAGTTTTCAAATAAAAAAAAACTAGATCAAAATCGGTTCACCCGTTTGGATGCTACGATGCCACGGACAGACACACACACACACAAAAAGAAGATAATCATAACAAGATTACACCACTAACCGCTAACAATATTTTAATTTGATCTCATCATAAATGATTTCGAAACTTCCTTATTTTTAACGCCCAAAAAAGGGGTGTTATAAGTTTGACGTGTCTGTACTGTGACCATAAGCAATAAAGGTTGTGTTCATCAAAGTTACATAAATTCATAAAACAGATGAGGTCAATGACCTATGGGTAAATATAAAATTTTGAGCGAATAGTAAAGCAAAAAAAAATTTTAGCTATCGGCAGTTGCGGCACCCAGCAACGCGCCAACATGTCCTCCAACACTCCAGTACAAAGACGCGAGTGAGCGTTTACACTCAGCCCTCTACATACTCGCCGCGTCGGGCAGCGGCAGCGGCACGACGAGTGACTATTTACATTCTCGCGCTGCCCACTTCCTTGCCCAACAGAGCTGAGTATAAACATCACATATCACTGACCTCCCTGGCGGCGGCCCAGCGGCGCAGCATGGCGGTCTCGGCGGCGGCCTCCTCCGGCGTGAGGTAGGGCACCGGCAGCGGCCGCCCGCGCGCGTCCGACAGCGGCAGGTACGCGCACGCCTCGCAACCGTCCTGTAAACAGTCAAATATTATAAAAAATCACGCTTTTTAATCAGCTGTGAGTTCAATGATCTAACATAGTTCAACTTATAACGTAGGGTCACCAATTTTGATTAAAAATATTTTAATCAATACTGTTGTCAGGACACATTGTATTGTATTTGTGTTCTAGCCCACAGTGCCGTCTTGTACTAAATGATCTAAGGAACGTAATTTTTTGGGATGATACACAAATGCTCAACAGCGTCCGCTGATATAGTGTGTACTGTGTACCTCTAGCGGCACAAGCGCGGAGAAGTGTCCGCGCGTGTAGCCGAGCGCGAGCGGCGAGTGGCTGCAGCACTCCGCGTCCCACAGCAGCGGCAGGTACACGCCGCGGAAACCCGCGTACCCCAGCGCCTGGAACGACACGTCATATTAAAACTCGGAGCCTTGGTAGGAACGTAGAACAAGTCGCAAGTGGAGTACAATTTAACGACGTTGAAATAACGACTCTATTGCATGACAAATGAGTTTCCTTTCAAATTGATGACAATAGTAATTTTGGACTCCAAAACAAGGACAACAGAAAAAAGCGTAGAGGGCAGAGGCATAGATTTTTATCTTTCACTTTTACTCTTACGGGTTTTTTTATTTTTATTTTACTTTGTTTAGGAAACAAACAGTTTTTTTTTAATACAATTTTTACTTAAAAACTAATAGTTCCATAGATTTTTACTAATTTAATTTTACAGAAAGATATGCAGCTTTTATAAATACATAATTACTTATTTTTTAACAGGTTCTGTAATTTTAATTTGTAAATACGCAAGCTCATATTAAATATATCAAGATCTTTAAATTCTTCATTGTAAGTCTTAACGCTACGTTTGAGGAAACAGTTGCTAGTATAAATTGATCTATACACTATGTACTTTAAATATACAATATGTACTTTAAAATCGATACATTCCAAAATGTGTGAGGCGTCAATGTGGTTATTTATTATTTTAAAAAGATAAATTTGGTCAAACATTTTCCTGCGGTTTACAAGACTCGTTAGTGAATGTCGACTGATTAAGGTCTCATAAGAGATATATTCATGATTTCCAACGAATTCTAAGGACTTAATTTTCTTCTGAACCATCTCAATGCGTGCGATATGACAAGCGTAATACGGACTCCAAATTATGCTAGCAAAGTCTAATATAGATCGAACAAAGCTGAAGTATAAGATTTTTAACGTGTGGAGCTGTTTAAAAAGTTTCGAAATTTTAATATAAATCCAAGTTCACGAAATGCTCTATTGACAATATGGTCAATGTGAAAATTAAATGACAATTAGGAATCCATGACTATACCAAGGTCATGAATAGTTGTGACCCTATTGAGAGGATTTCCATTAATTTGGTAATCAAAGTTAAATGGGTTATGTTTGCGTGTATAAGACATCACGGAACACTTATCAAGGTTTAAGAAAAGTTGATTTGCTAAGCAATACTTAAATAATTTGTTTAAATCACATTGCAGTTGCTTGAAATTCTCTAAGTTAGCAATTATTTTGAAAAGTTTTGCGTCATCAGCGTATAACAATAAATTTGAAAAACGCATAACCTTGTTAATATTATTAATATACAGGATGAACAGCAAAGGACCGGCATGTGAACCTTGGGGTATTCCCGAAGGAATATCTATGAATCTCTAACAATGAAAACATAACTCTTTATAGATACTGCTTGGGAACGATTTTTGACATAGGAAGTTATCCATCGCAGTAGATCGCCACGTATATCGATGTTCTAAAGCTTTTCTATAAGTAAATCATGATTTATTTTATCATGATCTACTTATAGAATTTTTTGGGGTTGTTAAAGGTTGTTAAAAGTTAAAAGGGTTGTTTTATGAAAACCAAATATTTTCTTAGGTTTATTTTGTCTTCTATGACTTAAATTTAAACTAAGTTACTTTTTATTTGTGGTAATATCTAGCTGCTTCGCCACGCCCACACGACAAGACGCCAAAACACCCTTGTACCATCAAAGAAATTGATTCATAGGCAGATGTCGGACCTACGTCATTCGTTAGCCTTATGTCGATTCAATGTTAGGGTGAACCGCACTAAGCGACACTACGCGACGCGACACTTCATGTTTCATACAATCGACGTTTTGTGACGCGCATCGTCGCTGTCGCATAGTATGGACTATGGTTAGCTTCATATGGATTTCTTACAAAGAATATTTTGGCCGTGACTTGTCGCTTCGCTGCCGTGAAGTGCCGCTTTAATGCGGTCTCGCCTTTAATCGTGATCTGTCTGCTATTTGCATATGAATCAACTTGTCTGTACGCACCTCGCCGCGCCAGCTGCGCACGACGTCGACGCCGTACACGATGAGGGGGCGGCGAAGCACGTGCGCCAGCGCCCACACGTGCAGCGGGCTGAGCGCCGCGCCCGGCCGCGCCGCCGCCGCCGCCAGCCGCGCCCACTCCGCGCGCAGCTGCGTCTCCTCGGGCGAGTAGTGCAGCCGCGCCGCCTGGGAAACAGGAAGACTGTTCTATTAGCGCCCAAAGAAGTCAGTATTTGATAGCTGCATAATCGTCACGGTAAAAATATCTATTTAATATTTTGTCTCGGCCGTTTCTTAGAGATAAATTGTGTTTAGACAGCTACTTCTTTGAAGAGCTGGGGCGTGTCCACCTGTAAGGGGGTATGTGTGTGTGCGGGGGGCGGTACCTGCGCGCGCTCCCAGGCGGCCCAGCGCGCGTACATGGGTCGGCAGGCGGCGAGCGTGTCGGCGAGCGCGGCGCGCAGCACGTTCGCGCGGTCCGACACGCCGTACGCCGCCTGGCACACCGCGTCCGGCAGACAGTCGCCCGCTGACCTGCGGAGTAAAAAATTCATTATTTACGGGTTTCGGTAACGGTGGCCGGTTTGAAACCAGCTCAGCAAAGTAGTGTATGTGCAGTACACTTTTTAGCGAAATTAGCGAAATCGAGTCAGCCGTTCTTGAAATTGGCGCTTAACTTCAACGCAGTATCGGCGTTACGACGCGGCGACGCTTGGCGACCGCCCAGGGCGCCGGATAAAAGGGGCGCCGAAGGCAAACATAAAGGGGCGTCTTTTTTGCATTACCAGCAGCTCCGAGAACAGCTGCTCCTGGATCGCCGACGGCAGCTCCTCACCTGTTCCACAGCGCGTGCAGCCGCGAGCCGTCAGCGAGCTCTGGCCAGAGCGGGTCCGCCTCCAGCGCCGCCTGTGCCTCGCGGTCCAGCAGCTCCGAGAACAGCTGCTCCTGAATCGCCGCCGGCAGCTCCTCGATCTCTGTTACACGAGTAGTGGAGAGCGTTAGAGTGAGCAGGACAAGTATAGCCGGGGGAGACTTCGGAACGAAGCGCGTCACGTCGCCGTCTACACGTGACTAGTCGTTTCAACAACACTTATGTCCGTATCATTAGTAATTTCCTCGAGATTTCTTCATTCGAATCAAATCAAAAATTACGTCATTTCATCAACAAAACATCGCCGTTTGACATCTTTCTTCGCATCGGATAAGGAAATTCTGATAAAGAGGGTTTTCAATATTTAATTTGCCATTAGATGGAGCTATGTAGCCGTAGGGTCTTTCGTGTCAAATATACATATTATGACACCTATATCGTGACACATGACAGCTATATCGTGACATATGACAGCCGGTTGGGACGATAGACCCTAAGGCTACATAGCGGCACCTGGCCTTGTACCATGCAACTGTTTCGAGACTTAAACAATCGGACGAGAATGCCGCGTCCTACTCTAACAAACGTGAAATGACGTTGTTAGAGCAGGACGCGGCATTCTCGTCCGATTGTTTGAGTCTCAAAACTGTTTCGTAGTAGGCCTGCTGGTTTCAAACGGAATATTAAAAACTCTCATTAATAGTTTGAAAATCATTGGAGAAACTCTTGGAGCCTACCGCAGCGCTTAACAGACTATTTACCAACTCTATCTCTCACTATCTCTCTCTCTCTCTCTCCCCGTCTCTGTCACTCACCGGCTGGCAGGGAGAATGTGCAGAACTCGTTGATATACCGGCAGGGGAAGGGGCCCTTCTTGTGTCGAACGCAGTTCGCCATGTGACGACGGATCGCTGACGCCAAGTCGGGAGCTAAATAACATACACATACATATATCATTTACATAAAATCCACAGAATTAACGGACATACTCTCTTTTTTTATTTTAAATACACGACAAAAAAGAGTGGTGTAAGTTTGACTTGTCTGACACACCCACATACATATTATAAAGTCTGTATGTGTGCGTGTGTATATCCGTGGCTTTACATCCAAATAGGTGCAACGAATTCAGTCTAGTTTTTTTTTTGTAGGATATGTGTGGTGCCCGTAAGGGAAAAAATTTCGATAGCGCGATGCAGGATTGTTGTACCGCCACATTGTTTAAAAGCTGACAAGGTCTAGACTCGAGAGTGTTCTTAGCAATAGTTCATCATCATCAGCCTGTTGAAAGCTCTAAAATTTGGATTGAACTTTCATGAAAGGTTGTAAGCAACTCCAGAGATATGATCGGTTCATTTTGTATTCTGATTTTTGACTCTTATTAGAATTTTGACTCGGTTGTTTTTTTTTTTTAACAATTTAACATTATTATTGTTACCTATGTAAGAGGGTGACCGCTTGAGTCCCGGCCCGCCGCCGGATATCCGGGAGAGGAGTGTCGCCAGGATCTCTTGTCTCTGAAACCTGCAGACGATTCATTAAAAAAATTATAAACATACCGCAATGTTTATTTTAGATCTCTTATAATGAGGCATGAACCAATAAGTTTTATTTTTTATTTGCAGCATAAATATTCGTGCTGAAACGTCAATAAGTATGGTACGAGATATACATATTTTATACGCGTGGGTATGTACGTGTACGCCAACGCGTATGTGTGTACTTCTATACTCTCTTTGTGAAACATTTATTTTCACTCTTTGTCTCTCACTATCGTATATTATATTGTGCGTGTGCGACCCTGTATTCATACGCATCAATCTGCTTTGCGACGCCAGCGCGCGTGCATGTAGTGCGTATGCGTATGCGAATAAACATTTGTCTCTGTATAATGTACTGTATGACGATGTGAGGGATGCATATGTACGCCAGGTGCGTGTGTGTGTGTGTGTGTGTGTGTCCACGTACCGTATGGCGAGGTGCACGAGCGTGTGTCCGGCGTCGAAGGCGGAGGCGCGGTCGAGCAGCGGCAGCTCGGCGGGTGTGAGCGCGCGCGCCGGGTCGCCGCCGCCCGCCAGGTACGCGTCCACGCGCCGCGCGTCACCCTCGACCACACCTACACAGACAACGATCCTTTAAATCAGTCATTCCCAAAGTGGTCTAGCAGGCTTAGCATAACAACAGTAGAAATGGGAAAGAATCGACATACTGACAGATTTTATCGACAAAATGGCGGATTTCCATTGTCTAACTGTCACTTTGTCTATTCTTCCGTAGAAAGAAACCGTTGGTGACCATGCTAAGCCTGCAGGTGGATCCCCAGGAAACCACGCGAGACTGGAAGGGTCGGTCTACGTTGGGCCTGACAAAAAATGGCCTCCCTTATTATAATATACTAGACTAGATGACGCCCGCAACTCCGTTGCGCCAAAATTTCTTTATCGCACAGGAACCGTACATTTTTCCGGGATGAAAAGTATCATATTATGTAATTTCCGGGACTCAAAGTATCCCCAAACAAAATTCCATCAAAATCGGTTCAGCGGTTTGAGCATGAATAGGTAACAGACAGACACACTTTCGCATTTATAATATTAGTATGGATAAGAACAGAGTATAACTTACCTATACACGCCTGCAGCCAGAGCCAGTCGGGCTGCGCGCGGCGCTTGCGGCGGCCGTCCTCGCTCGCTGCCTCGCTGTTGATCGTGTCGCTCAACCCTGAAAAAAAAACGTACATTTTATTGTTACAAATTTAAAACAAAAACTAATCTAATCTACGGTTGTGGAAGTCTTATCGACCTCACATTGTCAGTTGTACTAATGTCATACATGCTTTATTTGTGGTTGACTATTTTTTAAGAAAAAAAAAATAGCCACAAAATAAAGATTAATCATATTATTATATTTATCTTTGTTAAGACCAAACTCAAAGCCATATTTTATTGAGTACTCAACTACTTCATGTAGCTATTTAATAAATATTTTGACAGTAAGATATGGATATGTGATCATCAAATGTATCTTCATCAAAAATCAAATATACTTTATTTTCATCATAGGCTATCATAAGCACATATTACGCTTCACAAATACCTTATAGAATAACAATACATATTACATACTTTTAACTTATTTTTATAAACTTTTATTTATGTGTGTGCGTATACGTACGCTCGTGTTGCGGCGCGGGTGCGGGCGGGGGCGTGGCAGCGGCGGCTGCGGGGGGAGCGGGCGCGTTACACATCGCGCACTTCAGCGAACGCGGCCAGTTCTCGTACGTGCACGTCTGAAACACGAGTATATAGCGGTACTGGAAACTTATGTGACGAAATGGTCACCACACACGATGTAAAAAATACTTTAGGGTGTGCGTAGTGGGGACAGGGCCGCCCATAGCACACAAGTCCTAGAGAGAGCCGTGATGGCCAAAGTGTCTCTGCCGTATATTTGTGCCGTAATTTGACGGAATACGTATAAGCTTTTTTTATGTTTGTTTTTGGATAACTTCGTCGTTTATAAATCTATTCATTGATATTTTTTTGTTGGAAAGAAGACATTGGTCCGGACAAGGACAAGGTGGTCCCAAGATAAGGAAACATTTTTTGAAGTCAGTTTTTTTAAATATTATTAGCAAGCACTGAACATATAAGAGATATTAGACAATCCATAACTCACAGCGCAGGGCCACTTGGCAGCGGAGGCGCTGGGCTGTCCCTGCGGGGAGGATATCCGCAGGGGCTTCAGTCTTTCCGTCACGGCTTCCGCGCCTGAAACACACAGAATATACTAATAAATACAAACAAAATGTATGGATGTTTATTTCCTTTTCAATTATTCAATAATCAAAGACTACAAATTGATTTTAATTAATTCGTTATTAATTAGGGCTGGATTTATATGCAGCGACACGAACGCGGTTTGGCGGCTACACCGGGAGATGACAAGTAAAATATGTATTAGGTACGGAAATGACAGCGCGATCGCGCCGCTATTTAAATAAATCGTTACATACATTTGCTTGTGATCTAGCGGTGTAGCCACTAAACTGCGCGTTCAGTCGAGAGCATATGAATTTTGCTGTGGGGCAATGCTACAGATATAAGTACAATGCTGCAGATATAAATACAATGCTGCAAATATAAATACAAAGCTGCAGATATAAATACAATTTTCGTGCTGCAGAAGCGAGCTATTCTGGCAATCTACAAGCTGGCCCGAAACACTTCACTTAGAGAAAAATTTAAGGAAACTGGAATCTTAACAGTTGCTTCTCAATATGTCCTATCAAATGTATTGTATGTTCAAAAGAATATATATCAATTTAAAAAAAATGTGATACCCATGGGAGAAATACTCGTAATAAACATAAGCTTGAAATTCCGGTGACTAGACTTACTAAAGTCAAAAACTCTTTTAAAGGTCAATGTGCCTTTATAATAAGATCCCAGAAAATGTTTAAAATCTGTCAATTAATAAATTTAAAAAAGTTATTAAGAAACATATTTTGTGTACAAAAGCATACTTTCTCGCCGGTTTAGTTCCCAAACCGGTGGTAGGCACCATAGCACCAACGTTCAGAAAGTATTTGAAAAAAATTATTCTTAACAAATTTTTGAGTTTGAATACCGCCTTAATTTTCACAAGCTTCTTTTATGGAGAGTTAAAAAAATTAGAAAATAAAAAATGGACTTAAAGAATCGATGTTATGTGTATCGAATTTTTAAATTGCAGCTGTGTGTTCAATTTCAAATCTATATATATTCAGCTATGAAGTAGGTCAGAGTCCTTTTAAAAGTTGTTAACAAAATCATTTTGGAAAAAGAACTGTTATTTTGTTTAATTTTATTATTTAATTTTAAAAGGACACCAGCTGTACACGAATTGAACATTACAATTAAGTTATTTAAAGACAAGAGATGAAGTGGGAAACTTACAATTTGAAATCTGTCCCTTTTTTGCACAAATGGAGGCTTAGGGACCGGGAAAATGATTTGAAAAAAAATGGATTTTGTGTATATTAGCTAGATAATAAAGTAGGTGAGTCCCAAGGTTTGTTCAAATTATAAGGGAAATAAGAAATTTTAAAAAACCCCCGCCAAACAACTTTAAAAAGTAATGAAATAATATTTACTGATTTTAAGTTTAAATAATTCCTAAGTATTTCCTTAGCATAAAGTAATATTTTAGTCCATAATTGTTGTCACGGTCTGTCGGGGGACCGGCAAGTAAACTACGACAACAGCGAATTTTGCATATTGTATTGATAAGTCGCTGATTGTCTCGATTCAGTCCGCTGTGAACTGACCCTTAAACTATACGCGCGGTCCCCCGACACACCGTGACAACAATTATGGACTAAAATATTACTTTATACTAAGGAAATACTTAGGAACTATTTAAACTTAAAATCAGTAAATATTATTTCATTACTTTTTAAAGTTGTTTGGCGGGGGTTTTTTAAAATTTCTTAATTTAATTTTATTTAATGCTTTTTAAACTTGTGTTGGTTATAGTTCAGAATAATTCCTATCAACAGGATCATATCCCAATGAATACCCGCCATGAATAAGGCCGTCAATAATATGAGCGCAAACATGAAACCTCCACTTTGTGTTCATACGGAGCTCGGCTCCTATAGAATCCAGGTGATGCTGCAGCAGCAGCATTCAAATTACTGTTTATCTACGTCTTACTAGTTGTCGCAATTAAAATGAGCCCAAACACGAAACCTCTGCTCTAAGTTGGTGAGGAGTTGGGTATCCTATTGATACGGACACGTAGTGCCATCTAGCGTCAAACCGGCGAAACTGATCAGGGAAACACTGAAAACATAAATCCCCTACTTATTACTAGATGGCGTTAGGTGTATGTTTACTTACGCGTATTTGCTAGAAAGTTCCCACACTTGTTTACTTGTTTACTTGTTTACATGAATCGGAACTTTCTGGAATTCGTCTCGCCATATAAATAGCCGCAGGTAGACGGCCCGGCAATTCAGTTTTATCTGAGCGATCCTCGAGGCGACTTCGGAGCGAAAACAAGTGATCAATAGTGCTTAGTGTTTGGACTCAGTGCTTAGTGTTTGGACTTAGTGCTTAGTGTTTGGACTTAGTGAATTGTGTGAGCTAGTAAAGTCTTTTTAAGAGTCAGCAGGTCTTTTTCTCCAAATCCTTCGAACCCTAGCACGTAACAACTGGTGTCAGAAGTGGGATTTGGAGATGCCATTGACTCCGAGAGAGGACTTCAAGGGAAGTGTCAGGACAAGGGCGCGACGGGCTGCGGAGGCCACATCCACTGGAGACCAAGCTCCGCCCACGGCGGGGCAGGCCCCACCATCTGGCCCCGCCCACCAGGCTCCGCCCACTGACCGGGCTCCACCTACTTCGGGTGAAGCCACGCCCACTGGCTCCGCCCACCGGGACCCGCCCACTGACCACGCCCCTCAGGCCCCGCCCACTCTGGACATGACCACGCCCATTGGCTCCGCCCACCAGGCCACGCCCACTCAGGCCACGCCCACTGGCCCCGCCCACTGGGCCCCGTCGACTAGCTCCATCCATCCTGCCACGCCCGTAGTTTCTACGACCCCTCAAATGGCACCTCAATTGGAAAGCATAATTGAGTTAATTCAGGCTTTGCAAGAGTCACAAGACCGCAAGCTCGGCGCTCTACAAGAGTCACAAGACCGCAAGCTCGGCGCTCTACAAGAGTCACAAGACCGCAAGCTCGGCGCTCTACAAGAGTCACAAGACCGCAAGCTCGGCGCTCTGCAAGAGTCACAAGACCGCAAGCTCGGCGCTTTGCAAGATTTTCAAAAAGCTGAAATCAGAGCGATTCGAGAATCACAAGAGGAACAAAAAGACCTCCAAGAAAAAGCGCTTGGGGCTATAAAGGATGTTAGTGACACGGTGACTCAGCTTCGGAAAGATGTCGATGTTATGAAAGAACGAGTATCCGGGTTAGAGTTGGTTGTGGAAAATTTGAAAACCGGCTTCACTGAACTGCAGAAGAGAGTAGTGCGCCTTGAAACTACGGGAGTTGCGGTATCTAGTGGAGCCACGGGAGTGGCGCAAGGGCCAAGAGTCAAGGTACCGCCGTACGACGGCACTACTTCATGGAACGCATATCGTCGGCAATTTCAGGCTGTTGCTACCGCCAACGGATGGACGGAGGAACAATGCCTGACCGCCCTCATTGTTGCGCTTAGAGGGCAAGCTTTGTCGGTCCTGGAAGCACATACAGGAAATGGGTTCCAAGACCTGATGGAGGCACTTGAATCCAGATACGGGGAGCGACACCTGGAGCACGTGTTCCGTGCCCAACTGCGTGACAGAGTCCAACGCTCAGAAGAAGGACTTCAACAATGGGCGTTGGAAATTGAAAAGCTCGTCAGGAAGGCATATCCAGGAGCCGACACCAAGATGGTCGACACAAATATTGTTCAAGGATTTGTCGACGGAATCAGGGACCTGGAAGTCAGAGCTGCAGTGAGGCTACGTCACCACACCTCGTTAAAGGAAGCGTTGGCGCATGCTTTAGAGGTCGAGGCTGTTCGGCGTGACATACGGCAGACCTATGAAATCCGCAAGGTCTCTGAGAAAGCCAAAGAAGTTAAGGCTCCTGCAAGGAAAAGATTTGAAGCCATGTGCTATAAGTGCGGGGAGAGGGGCCACCTCCAGCTCAACTGCCCGCAGAAGAAGACCCAGATGGCAAGGATGGAAAGGATCGAGGAGCAAATAGAGGAGCTGAGGAAGCAAGCAGTTTCGTCCCCTGCCCGGAATAAGGGGAAACGAATAGAATCCAGGAATAGATGGCGAGTATTGGACAATGATGCTATGAGGAAGGCTCAAGAAAGAGATGACGACCTTCGGCACATCATCACATGGAAGAAAAGGGGTGACAAGAAACCAATCTGGAGTGAGGTTGCATCCACTGGCGCTGTCACTAAGGCGTACTGGGAGCAATGGGACAGTCTGATACTTCAGGACGGAATACTCTACCGGAAATGGGAGAAGGCTAACGGCAGAGAATTCTACTTTCAGATAATCGTCCCAAGGGCGAAAGTACCAGATGTTCTCCGCGAGGTACATGAGGGCGTATCAGGGAGTCATCTAGGTGTCAAGAGGACACTAAGAAAAGTGCGAGAACGATTCTTCTGGTTGCATTGGCGAGATGATGTGCAGGATTGGTGCCTCAAATGTACTATTTCGTGTCGTTTTCGTGTCGTGGGGACAGCGTGACGCGTTACCATGGCAGTAACAACGATGCTCGGGACGAGCATCTCTAAGAGGGGAGTAGTGATACGGACACGTAGTGCCATCTAGCGTCAAACCGGCGAAACTGATCAGGGAAACACTGAAAACATAAATCCCCTACTTATTACTAGATGGCGTTAGGTGTATGTTTACTTACGCGTATTTGCTAGAAAGTTCCCACACTTGTTTACTTGTTTACATGAATCGGAACTTTCTGGAATTCGTCTCGCCATATAAATAGCCGCAGGTAGACGGCCCGGCAATTCAGTTTTATCTGAGCGATCCTCGAGGCGACTTCGGAGCGAAAACAAGTGATCAATAGTGCTTAGTGTTTGGACTCAGTGCTTAGTGTTTGGACTTAGTGCTTAGTGTTTGGACTTAGTGAATTGTGTGAGCTAGTAAAGTCTTTTTAAGAGTCAGCAGGTCTTTTTCTCCAAATCCTTCGAACCCTAGCACGTAACACTATTGATTACCAGGTGATGCTGCAGCACCAGGTCAACTTTCCACTAATATGTATATATTCATAAATGTCACGAACTATGTAGAATGCAAAATATAAAACCCATCAAACGACTGCAAGTTGCTCATCGGCCTTTCGAGAACCAGATAAACTGTGATTTTCCAGCACTGAGCAGGCTGATGATGATGAACTATGGCTAAGAACACTCTCGATCATGTCAGCTTTCAAACAAAAAAAAACTAGATCAAAATCGGTCCACCCGTTTGGATGCTACGATGCCACAGACAGACACGTCAAACTTATAACACCCCTATTTTTTGTCGGGGGTTAAAAAGAGTGAATCATTTTCAACTCCCCTGCAACTCTTTGTTTTGAAGGTCAGCAACACTCACCGCATATGTCCTGTGGGGGCAGGGCACTGGCTCCGTCTTGTAACCTAAATATGTCTTCTCCTAGTGATGGCTTGGGGGTCCGACACATGGTGCACTGTTAATAATAATAAAAATATGTGTATGTTTTAAAAACACTAAAATAAGTTTTTTATAATACACTAGATTTGCGCCGAGATTCGTTTCGACGAAATGCGTTTTTCCGCTGAAACGATTGCGCGGAAACCGTACATTTTTCCGGGATAAAAAGTATTCTATGTCCTTTCCCGGGACTCAAATTATCTCTATATCAAATTTCCGCAAAATTTGTTCAGCGGTTTGGGCGTGAAAAGGTTACAGACACCAGACACACACAGTATGGCATTTATAATATTAGTATCGATGCTATGGATATTAGTATAGATGTATAGATGCTATGGCCAGAAGGTAATTTGTTAATTTTACTTCAAGTATCCTGACAAACTTGATTTGCCAATATTAGAACACTTTTTAAAGGTTCTTGTAGATTAATGTAAATTTATATAAAACTAGATGTTCCGCGCGGTTTCGCCCGCGTAATTTAGGAATTTCACGGAAACCGTACATTTTTCCGCAAAAAATAGCCAATGTCACGTGGTCTATTCTTCATGTGTGCCAAATAACAAAAATTGCTCCAGTAGTTCTTAAGATAATAAGCAATTTCATATAATTTTCCCCGTTTTTTCCACATTTTCTTCTGTTTTTTCACTCCAATTAATCTTGGCTTAATATTATATAGCCTACAGCCTTCCTCAATAAATGGTCTATCTGACACTGAAATAATTTTTCAAATCGGACCAGTAGTTCCTGAGATTAGCACGTTCAAACAAACAAACAAACAAACTCTTCCACTTTATAATATTAGTATAGATATAGATTTAGTTTTAATATTATCTAAATTATTATCTACTAACCTAGTTTTTAAGATCAATATGTTACTAACAATTTGGGCCAAAGTAGCTGTCAATAAAGAATTTATTATTATCACTATTTCTTATTGTTGGCATAATCTTTATATTAATTAGTCTTAAGTGAGCATATTTCCTTTTCAAAATTGTAATTCACTTGTGAAGACTTGTGATTGGATCTATATTGTAACTTAGTCTTACTATTATCTTAATTTAAATGAGTCGTAACTTGTAAGTCTTCCTTACGAATAAAATAGAATAAAATAAAATAAATATATAACCTATGTTCCATGTAGATTGATGTTGACAATAAATTACCTTTCTGGACAGAGGGAAGTTCTCATATGTGCACATCTCACAGCTCCACTTGGCCCCATTGTCGCCGGGCGGTGCTGCCACCGCACACTCTGTCACCTACAAAACAACATAACTTTACAATAAACAGGAATCAGAATAAAACTTTTTCAGGGGAGCTTACTATTTATATAATACTAGATGTCGCCCGAAACTCCTCTCCCTCAAAATTTGTTTACCACACGGGAACCATACATTATTCTGGGATGAAAAGTATCTCCATACCAAATTTCAGCAATATCAGTTCAGTGTTTTGAGTTTGATGAAGTAACAACAGACACTTGCATTTATATTATTAATCCCTTGATTGCGGATTCTTGGAAATCTATTGTTATTCTATTGTTATCGTGGTCAAATTGGACCGCTTGGGAGTCAAAGCAATTATTATGCATAGAAGTATGCAGTATATTATTTCCTGTTATTTTTTTTACTTTGGAATGGATCCTTAAGACATAATCTACATCTGCACCTATTTATACTTAGACCACTGATCCGATGATGAAATTTGGTACAGACAAGTTTTGAGTTTCAGGAAAGGATATAGGATAATTTTTATTATAATAAAATGGTTGGTAACTTATTAACTCATCAAGCCCCATACGGGCACCGGTGGTCGCGACAACAATAGAATACAATAGCATTTCCAAGAATCCGCGATCGAAGGGTTAATATAAACAAATAAATTTTTCTGTGAACAAAGTTGCATAGACATCTTGTATCTATAAAAATTAAGTGTTATAACATTTAGATACCTGAGTGAGGCTGGTCTGAGACACATGTGTTGCAGCGTCCACCTGCCCTTCCTCCGCTTCTGTCTCCGTAGAGGCAACGGCACTTGTGTTTGTTTTAGTATTCTCATTTTGCACTTCCTCACTCATTTTACCACTAAGTAGGGAGTCTGTCGCTAGAGTGATCTCATATTCACTGCGCTCACAGCTGGACGACTGACGCTTGTCGCCGCGAGCTAATCTGCATCTAAAAACATTACAAAACTCAAAAAACTTCGTTTTTCCTATCGCACTATATAATACAGGTGGGAAACGCTAGGGTGAACAATAGACACGGTTTCATTTTATGGCTTTCGCTAGCTCGGTGACAGGTTGAAGTGGTATTGACAAAATACGAAGCTGACTGAAAATAGAAAACTTGGCATACAACGTCCAGGCGTTTTACTGTCGTTACACAACTTACGATGCGAAATGCACGGAAACATCGTTGCCCTAAGGTCAAGAACGTAATGCAACACGATTCACTCACTCGACATAAGATTTTGATTTGCTAGTTGCTCAATGTCGTCGGCCCAATCTGCTATAAATTTCTATCTACAATTTTCTCGTGTACACTTGTAAACGAACTAACTGAACGATTATGGGAGTTGTTGAAAAACATTGAAGAATTATTAAGAAATAAAATAATTATGTTTATACGGTATTTTGACAAATAAATTTGTAAATTGTGTCAATTCAATATGACTGATCGAAAGTCAGTCATTTTGCAATCATCCTATTTATCAATGAATGGATGTGATACTAAATCAGGATTGGTATAAAGTATATGCTTTATGAATTTCGACCAATCATATGTAATTGTGACTTTGAACAGCCAATCAAACACCCCTCAGCAATAGCTTTTTTTTTTAATTTTAAATAGGTAGTAGGCCTTAACCTTAAACTACTAGGACACAAAGAGAAATGAATACAATCTTTTGTCATTGATATTTGATACAATAAGAAAGTAAATCACCAGTCGTTGGAATTACGGTATTACACTTTAGAGTCATTATTTTATTTTCATAATGTACACAAAATGGTATAAAAATTATTGCTTCCTATAAATTTTCCCTCAAAAAGCCATAGCATAATATTTTATATCTGTGACTTCTGTAATCCTGAGTCCTGACTCCTGACTCCAGAGTCCTGACCCTGAGTCCTGACTCCTATGCCCATATATGGTCGCTTTTTTTGTTGTTAATGTTTGAATGCAGTTGGAATGCAGTCTTGTTCTAAATCAGCTAATGCCGCGGTCGCACATGCTTCGTGCAATGGCCAATGAGACGATACACGCAGATTTGACCAGCTGTTATCGGCTATCGTCGCGAATATTCGGGCTGCGTCTTCGATATCGCGCGGGTGGCGGTACATCAAAGGGTTTTAGCGCTAACAATTCGCCCTGCGTGGTAGCATATGCGTTGTTCACTTTCGTGTTTATTTTCGACACGTCAAGGCGTGCCTTATGCAACGCAACGCGTGACGGCGCCGTTTACGGTTGATAATAATTCGTAAAAATGGAGTGGAGCGATGAAATGGTGTTGGAATTTCTTCATAATTATGAAAATGAGCCCATCATATTATGGGATCCAAATAATCGAGAGATCAAGTGCGAGTCGGACTCGCGCACGAAGGGTTCCGTACCGTTATAGAGTGAAAATAAGGAAAAAAATGTGTTTTTTGTATGGGAGCCCTCCTTAATTATTTATTTTATTTTAATTTTAATTTTTAATATTAAAGTACACATATAATTGAAGATTTTGTGAAAATTTCAAGTGACTATATTATGTTGCCATTACAGATTACGAGCCAAAAAGACCAAAAAATAACGTTTGTTGTATGGGAGCCCCCCCTTAAATATTAACTTCATTTTGTTTTTAGTATTTAAAATACATAATCTGTGAAAATTTCAGAAGTCTAGCGATAGCTGTTCTTGAGTTACAGCCTGGAGACAGACAGACAGACGGACAGACATCGAAGTCTCAGTAATAAGGTCCCGTTTTTACCCTTTGGGTACGGAACCCTAAAAACATCAATCATAAAAAAAAGCATTTGGTGGCTGATGCATGGAGTCGTTTGAAAAGCAATCTAAGTCACGAAAACTCAACCACTATCGAAGAATTGAAGAAGAAGAGAGATTCCTTGATGGCGTATTACAGATTAATTAATCTGAATAAATTTGCAGACATGTACAGCTTGGCAAAGAAGAGTCTGACGCGGTGACAGCTGGAACTACGAGTTTTTACTTATGACAACACTACATTACTTGTCAACTCTATATATTGTGTCAAAAGCGAAGCGTAGGGTTACCTGTATTTAAAG
Source organism: Cyaniris semiargus (assembly GCA_905187585.1). Lineage (NCBI taxonomy): Eukaryota > Metazoa > Arthropoda > Insecta > Lepidoptera > Lycaenidae > Cyaniris > Cyaniris semiargus. The sequence continues at coordinate 11,104,216 of LR994568.1, read as the reverse complement.
AAAAGCACCCTCATTTAATCCACACTCTTCTTTGCCAAGCTGTAATTAAAGTACAGAAAGTCGTCGTCAACCATGTTCAAATGCCTAGATGACACCAGTGAACAGTTATTCAATTCAATTTATTTATTTCAGATTTTCATCCATAGTGTTCTGTGTTACCGACCGCCTAGACGAGCAATTTTATTGTCAAAATCACGTATTGCGTAATATTATTTACCGTCTAGGGTTGATATTGAACATCGCGCCTTGAATCTATTGAAGCGTGATATTGACAATAAAATGGCTCGTCGGGGCCGGATAGTAACAAAAAGTCCTTAGTCTAGTGCACTGTGCAGCTATCCTCAACCCGCTTTTACTGTGTTTAAGGGTGATTAAACTGATGCTGGTAACCCTATTTCACTAAGCTGTAATGGCGGCAACCCGAGCTTGAGCACATCTTAATGGAATTATTGGGGCCTCGTTACGTTTTTCACGTTCACAAAACTCTTTCACTCTTAGCACCATCATTCTTTCACCACTCTTTAATGTTTTGGGCATGATTTTCTCACGAAATCACAGTAAAACCTATGAATACTCGCAGAGCGTATCTAGTGTGTTTACTTTATTGACAGACAGGAATGCCAACATGACGGCAAAGGAACTATTCGATGAAACGCACTCTACAAAAACGGGAGTTTTGTCGGGAATACGAAAGAGTGACGTTGTGTTTTTGTATTATTTTCCTAAAATTGTATTATTTCGGTTTTTAATGTGTAATGTTGATAGAATATTAACCATTAAATATTCGATGTCGTGCACAAGTGTGGGCAAGTGATACAACTTCAAGAAACGTGCAATTTTGTGTTCCCTCCAAAACTCCATCGAATGTTTTAGTAAAGGGTCTACCACTTTACTAAAACAACTGACTTGACTCGTTGACTTTACTGACTACTTTTTTAGACTTTTACTAGACTTTCGACTTGACGATAATCTGGAAAAACGACTTTAAATTTTGTAAACTTTTTACGAATTTTTTTTCCCCGCCATATTTTACTTGACACTGGCCATGGTTAAAAAGCCGAGCGCCATAATAAGAAAAAAAAAATCATACAAAAACGTCATTTTTGACATGTGTTTGACAGTTCTCCTCACAGATTAAATTGGTTCTCCTTTACCAGCAGCACTCCCGTCAATGTCACCCACGTTCATTTAAAGTAGCTTGCTACACATATTATATTAAAGTTAGGCTTGGACACTGTTGCTCACCGGTATTCTTAGCTAAGATTAGGGTTAGGGATAGCTCTTTGTGCGAGTGTGGCCTAGATGAAGGTACCTTGGACCATATCTTTTTCTGTTGTCCCAAAAATCAGTCCTCCCTATATGATCTCCTTCCTATCAATATTCCTCGTCCTATCAATTTTAAGTCAATTTTATGTTATGTAAATACTTCTTTTATTGACATTCTGTGTACATATATTTGTTCTAACAACATAAAATTGTGATGTTTTACTAACCTATATATGTTTGTGTTTGTTTTAGGTATATTCAACAAGTTTTAAATTATATAGATACTGTACCTTGTTTCTTCACCAGACCTACATTAAAGAGCAAAGTCAACCCAAAATCACTCTGACATTGGCAACTCACTGAGACCGCCATAATAAAAAGAAGAAGAAGAAGAAGAAGAAGTACATATATTAATTTGTGATTTAAAGCCTTGTCGAGCTGTATTTATATTTTGTAAATAAAATATTAATAAATAAAAAGGAATTAGGTACATACGCAAATATTATTCAAAAATAAATAGGAACAATACAAAATGGTTACTTCTTATTATATGATAAAATTATCGGCAAACAAATCTAATATTGATTATAATAAACATTTCGTCGATGTATACAACCAAACGCAGCGCAGGAAAGTAAATAAGACGAATAGCTGCAGGGTGTGCTTGAAAACAGCCGACATAACAATTGCTGAGTGTGAAAACTCCGAGGAAATAGCTGAGACTCTACGAACGCTTGGTGACATCGAACTCACAGAAGATGATCCTAAACATCTATGTAAGATGTGTTACAAATTCGTTAAAGGTGCTATATTATTTAGAAAGGTCGCGAACAAAACTAATGAAACACTGAAACAGTGTAAAGAGTTGCCTTCTCAGTCAGATAGTGATGACTACAATGATAATGATTATTTAGGAAGAGATACGCCGGATTATCTAAAAGACATAAAAATACCCGAAGTCGACACTGTGAAGCTGTCTGCTAAAGTCCAATGTGAAGTTTGCAACAAGGTTTTAACTAGAACATATTATAAGGAGCACATGACCATGCACGACCCCAACCATCACAAGTATGTTTGTGATGTCTGCGGTAAGTCGTTCAGACTGCGCTGTGCATACCATAACCACAGTCTCAGACACGGCAAAGATTTCCCCTTCAAATGCCAGTTCTGTCCGTACAGAGGCAGGTATGCGGAGCTGTTAAAAACGCACATGAGAACTCACACTGGGGACTACAGGTACATGTGCACAGAATGCCCGGCCAGGTTCCTATTTAAGAGCAATCTAAACACACACATGTTTAAGCACAAGGAACCTCAGTTTAAATGTGATTCATGTAAGCGAGCGTTCCACACCCAGAGAATGTTGAAGAGTCACTATGACGCTGACCATCTGGGAATAAAGAATGATGTGTGCAACATGTGCGGAAAAGCATTCGGATACAGAAAGGCTCTGATGAAACACCAGCGACATGTCCATAAACGTGAGAAGATATCGTTTGGTAGAATGCCAGCATATCTAAAGGAGCAAATGCATTCTGAGAATACATAAAAAAATATTATTTAAACATTAGATGGCTTGAAAATCTTGTAAGAAGTGAATCCAATAGGTAGATTGGTAGTACATTCATGCTTTTTTTAATTTAATAAAATTATGTATAATATGATACAATGTTTTGAGTCAAAAGTTATTAAAGTCGTGTAGTAATTAACCTACATAACTAATAATAGTATTATGCATTATTTGTGCAATGTGTCTATAAAATATTGTGACCATGACCTATTTTCTTTTTCAATAAAGTTGCTGTTGCTTTCTACCTCTGAATCCTTTTAGTTTAACCCTTCGATCGCGGATTCTTGGAAATGCTATTGTATTCTATTGTTGTCGCGACCACCGGTGCCCGTATGGGGCTTGATGAGTTAAACCTTTTTATCAGCCAAAAAATCACTTGTATGGCCATACAAGTAGTTTTTTGGCCTTGATTTCAATAATGGCAACACTCGGCCTTGGCAAAGACTATAATACATGTACATTAATAAAATAAAATAAATACAAAATGGGGGCTCCCATACAAAAAAACAAAATTTTGGCCTATTTTTGCTCTATAACGGCGAATCCGACTGGAACCTGGCCGATTTTTTCTGCCTGTTAGTGAGTGTTGTAGAATGAAAGAAGGTCTAAACTCTAAAGTAGTTACTAGTTAGCAGTAATTTGAAAATTAAAGGTGAATTCGTCTTAAAGTCTGCTTAAAAATCTGCTTTACAATATTTGTAATGAAATTCATCCGTATATTTTGATCCGTATTACGTATAAATGGCTGGACTTATGATACCCACCAGCCACCTGCTTTTTGTGCCTATTTGAAGCGGAATCAGCGCCCCCAATGCGGGGGAAGAGAACTAATTTTGACGTAACCACAACCAATAACAACAGTTGTCATAGTTCCAAGTACTCTCACTACTGTTATCAGCGCCAATATAGCGACTTTCAAACGTCATTTTTACGTCAGATTTAGTTCTCTTCCCCCGCATTGGGGCCGCTGATTCCGCTTTAAATGGGCACAAAAAATAGCTGTCATTTCAAAAGGTATCATAAAGCCGGCGCCAGACATGGGCTTCTTTGAGCAAACTTTTTGAAAACTGACGTGCGCAAACAGGATCACAAAATATATGCCTGCCTGATTTGTTTTCAAATGTTTTACGGCACAGTTATGGCAAAGATGGCTGACAGATTGGACGACGATTTTGTGGACGCCGTCAATCTGTTTTATTTGGTTTGAGTGTATTTAATTTTTTATAATATAATTAAAATTTTGGGGGTTCTGCTTGAAGTATCTCAAGAAATTCGATAACTACGTCATTACTCATTAAGGAGTGAGCACACTGAGACGGGCCGTGCCGGGGCTCAGCGTGCCGGGGCGCATCGCAAAAATCCGCCTCCATACAATTTGTATGGAAGCGGATGCAAGTATCGCTCACTGTGCCGGGGCGCATCGGCGCGGATTTTTGCTCGGCGGATTTCCGTCAATTAGGGGTCGCAAACCGGGATACCAAATTTCGAAAATACCGGGATACCGGGCCAAATTTAGGTCTAAGTAATACCGGTATTCAATTTACAAAAACATTTTCGGTTTTGGTAAAATAAATAAAAAAACAAAATATGCTAATAGAAAAATGCGCCATTTGATTCATATTACGCTCTTTTTAGTTACAGGTAACCATAATTATTAAATAAGTACTTAATACTTAAGTGGATTTCAAAAATATTCACATTTGGTATCTTTTATCAGGTACGACTTCCCTAAATGCCGAAATGTTCACGTGTCTATCTCTATAGGCTCAAGAGTTATGTTCTTGTACAGTAACTTCGGATTCAGGAAACAACTCATGAACTCATAAAGTTGAAATATATATTTTAATTTTGCATATTATGCTTGCATTTATTATTTAAAAGGGATGCCAAAATTAAAAATTCAGAAGATCCTTTCAGTGACTACGGAACCAACAAACGACTTTGAATGAAAACTCATCAAATCAGTAAGTAGTGTATGGCTGCATTAATTTATGCAACGCCAAAATTCTCAAATACCTTTCTTTAAAGACTCGGAAGTTCTGTTCAGTGACTTTGGATCCAGAAGCGCCTTAGCTTTATTTAATTCAACTTCTAATTTTTAATTCAAGCTTCTTAAAATAACATCATTGTCACAACATACTTACTTATTATTTCGTAAAAAAATTTAGGAGTTCTTTCGATACCTCATGGTATTTTCGTGACTTTGTTGGCCATAACATCAAGGTGAGATTATATCCTATTAAATATCAAACGAAGTTTAACTAACGACAGAACAATTATCAAAGACATGTTACGATGAAAATACTATGAGAAGTATCAATAATAGAGTCATAGTGTGATGATGAATGGTGTAATGAAGGTAGTGAAGATGATGATTGCTATAATTTAATAACTGCATAATATGCTTGCAGTACTTTAAGCAACGCCGAAATCCACAAATATGTCATGTCAAATCGGTACCTTCGGAACGGAACCCAGGGCATACTTTGGTGCGGAGAGGTTGCAAGAACTGCTGGTAAGCGTCGCCCTGATAGAGGCAATCTGCCCCTTTTTAAAGAGTGGGTGATCCGGAGACACGGAGTACTCTCCTTTCATCTGACACAGATGCTGACCGGTCACGGCCGCTTTGGTCGGTACCTGAGTCAGATCGCGAGCAGAGAGAGTGACACGAGATTTCACCACTGCCTTGACGAGCTGGACACGATAGTGCACACATTGTCGACCTGTCCATCCTGGACGGAACAACGCGCAGCCCTTACGGCTGCCATTGGATTGGACATCTCCCTGCCAGCAATAATCCGGGCAATGCTGAGCAGCGAGATTGCGTGGCAGGTGATGAATGACTTTGCCCAGGAAGTCAGCACTGCAAAGGAGCCCCCTCCTTTGCAGTGCTGACCGACCGCAGAAGAGAACGGGAGGCGCTTGACCCCTTGAGACGGCCGAGGAGAAGACGCGCACCACGGAGTGGCTTAGTCGGGATACTCGGGGTGGCAGTGTGGGGACACCGCCGCCCATTGCACCGAGTTTCAGAGAGAGCCGTAATGCGCATGGTGCTCCTGCACATCGCGGCCCCCGTGTGGGCTTTTCTAGGCCACCCCGCGAGACGACCTAGAAATGCCTGCATGTTTTGATGAGTCTGCGAAAAGCGGACGACCGTTGGTAGAATTGGGGTGGGTTGATCGTGCCCATAACTATGCCTAAACGGGATGTGGAGCACCATGGGGTTTTAGTGGGTAGTCCCTCGGAGAGTCCCATACATACCCTGGCCGATGCCCCAATCCGCCGAGGATGCGCAAAGCACTTCCCCATGTAAAAAAGGGCATACCTTGGTATAAATGTTACTTTTTGGTAGTATTTGCTTGGATTACTTCATAAAAAAACTTAAAATCTACATATAATATGTTTCTATATTTTCGAAAATTTCTCCCGATTTGACATGGATTCCATCATTATATCACCACTTTTGTGAACGTGGTACCAAATTCGAGTTATAACTTATACCCTACAAACTACAAAGGATGTAATGTAGCTTTTCAAAGGTAAAATAATTTTTAAAATCAGTTAAAATTTTGTTTATTTCAGAAGATAAATTGATTTAGGCATATTTAGGTTAGGAACCTACTTACTATTCCTCCGCAAACTAATTTTATTGTACTAAATTTGTTAACTTTAGCTTAATCCTGGAAATACCGAAAATACCGGTATACCGGTATTGGTCTGGAGCCAATACCGAAAATACCGGTTTTGCTTAAATGGTTCGGTATTGCGACCCCTACCGTCAATGCGACACGGCCGGGCAAGACCCGCTGCGCCCCGGCAACATAGAATTATAACCTTTAGAAGAAGCATTCCATACAATCGTTAGCGCGAAAATGTGTCACCCTCGAAATGAGTGAGCTCACTTATCTGAGAGCAGTGTGCCTTAGGACGCGGTGACAGTCGGACGTGTTTAATGCATTGATTACGTAAAATATGCATTGAAAGCGTAAAATGAGTGAAAGAGAAAGTAGTATATGCTATTACTGTAAGACAAAAAGGACGACAATATTTTTTCGATACACATTTTGCATGCAAAAACATTGCTACAGTTTTGATGGCGTATGCCATATCCAAGTATTGACATCGATGCCCGGCAACAATGTGACCACATTTAGTAGATTTTTACTTTTTGGTAGATTTGAGGTCAAATGAATGACGATTTAGTAGACCAAAATTTTTTTGTAGATTTTAGTAGAAAATCGATATTATAGAATAAATAATATAAAATTTTTAAAAAGATAATGAAGACAGTCCATATAAACATTTTAGTTTTATTTTAGTTTCAACCACGTAGAATACATTGATTAATAAAGGTAAATTTTCGGTAGAAGCTAAAACACGGTCTAGTAGATTTTAGTAGAATCATGTAGAATATACTAACGTTTTTGGTATATTGAGTCACGAGTGATTTAAAAGTGGTCACACTGGAGCTATCCAAACGTACTCAAAATCCGGCAATGCGATGCGACCCGACCCGGCAATAGTGTGCTATAGCGCATTTTGTGCTGCGCTGCGCCCCGACCCGCCCCGGCACGCCCCGGCACGCGCCGACAAAGTGGGCGCGAACCTTTACTCCACTACATTATTGACTTCCAAATCTACAACTGTTTCAAAGTTTATGCGGCCTGCGACAAGTGTGGCAGGCGGCATAAACTTTGAAGTTTGTTTACTTTGATGTGGGCAGAAAAACCGACTCATGATGGCAAACTACAAATATTATGTGTTCAAACCAATGGTTCAAACATGGTTCAAACTTTGCACAAATAGGCAAATGTCAGTGCCACACTTGGCGAATTTGTAGGTATTTGCGTATTTGATCACATGTCTGGCGCCGACTTATAGTAGGAACACACGTCCCGATTTGGTCGGGTCCCGACCACCCGACCACGGCCAAATCGGGAAGTGTGGAGAGCGGTCGGCCCGACATAATTATTATTAATATTGGTCGAGCATGGTCGGGTCGCCGGCGCACCCGACAAGCCGACCGCCCGATCGAATTGGAACGTCTGGAAGCTTTGTCCCGACCAAATCGGCTCAGTCGCATTTGTGACGCCGCCGTTGTTAGACGTAATTATGAACGCCGAGGGACTAACGATCTCAGAACGTGAAATAATAATAAAGATATTAGAACTTTATAAAGACTTTCCCTGTTTGTGGGACTTAGCTCATAGAGATTACGCAAATAGGAATGCCAGGCATCAAGCTTATCTAATTATGCTGGATGTTTTAAATAAATGAACAGTACGGCAACTTTGAACTTTGAACAATTTTTGCCGCAACCAACGCTATTTTAGCATTTTAAGGGTTCCGTACCCAAAGGGTAAAAACGGGACCCTATTACTAAGACTTCTATGTCTGTCCGTCTGTCCGTCTGTCTGTCACCAGGCTGTAGCTCAAGAACGGTAATAGCCGGAGAGTTGTAATTTTCACAGATTGTGTATATCTGTAGCCGCTATCACAACAAATACTAAAAACAAAATAAAATAAATATTTAAGGGGGACTCCCATATAACAAACGTGATTTTTATGGCCTTTTTTGCTCTATATCAATAATAGCAACAGGTAGGTACTTGAATTTTGCACACAATATTTAGTTATATGTGTGCTGTAATATTTAATAATAATATTAAAGTAAAATTAAAAATTAATTAATCTCATACAAAAACCACAATTTTTGGTCTAATTTTGCTCTATTATAATGGTACGGAACCCTTCGTGCGCGAGTCCAACTCGCACTTGGCCGATTTTATTAGATAATACCGGCGGCATGATGTTTTAATGCATCGACGGCAATAGCTGGCAAGACGTCCGTTCACTACTTCATACAAAGTCAACTGACGGTTGGAAGACCGACCGTCGGGCAATCTGTAGCAATATCGGCATGGTTGGCATGTCAGCCCCGATTCGGTCGGCCCCGACCAAATCGGGACGTGTGTTCCTACTATTAGGTCCAGCGTACTTGTATAATAGAAGTCAGTGACGTCAATGATCACAAAGCGCCAAGTTAGGCTAGGGGCATTACATTTTTAAATATACGCGTCAGGATTACAAAAGAAAAAATATATTATTTAATGGCACGTCTATGACATCACTTGAGTAATTAATAATTATTCAGAAAAGTGGCACGTTTCCACCATATAGCTTTGAGTTCTAGGCTCTAGCACATAGTTCCCGCGTAGCTATAGGTCTACCAGAATCTGATGGCAATTTTTGACAGCAGATTTTCAAAAAATATCCTTGATCATTAGATAAATTTTTATATTTGCATGTTTAACACACATAATCAGCCGCTATAAGAAAAAAAAGGGATCAAAATGTTGTATTCCAAATACCCCGGTTTTGCTAGAGTCAATTTATTTTCTCCCTACCTATAGCAAGGCTAATAGGCGGAGTTCAGACACGACTTTAAGTATAGTCCATTGAAATGTTACAATTTAAGGACCGAATATTGCATTTATTAGAGGACGCAATTTTATTTTTGGGACATGTAGGGGGGGTCAAAGAAGCTTAACCTCCCCCGGCTGCCATTTTAGAAAAAGGGGTGACAACACTATTTTCGTGTTTACGTCTTACAAAAAAATGGTGAAATCATAATTTGTTGAAATTTTTTCCTACAATACAATTTTTCCTACAAATATGTTTATATAACTTTTTACTATAAATTAAAAAAGTTATAACCAAAAAAGTGAGAAATTTTTTATGTTAACTACTGTATGTTTCGCCAGAGCAATAGAGGCATACTGTAGAAGTGTAGAGCATTTCAGGCCTGCTTTTCTGCAGCCACACATGCTTCCACAGTTTCCTTTGCATCTGCAGAAAATAAATTTCATGAAATCGAGGGGTGCTGGAGGCTTGGAAGTTTGTATTGGCATCCAAATGTTTGCAGCATGCTTTCTTCAGTCACAATCTTCAGGATTTTGATATCTTCCGAGCCACGACTGGACCTGATGATATACTCGGAGACTGTGAAAACGAAGAGCATCTTGTGAACGAGGCAGCGATGAACTATTAAATGAATTTTTAGTCACTGTCTTGGCAAATCTTTTTTATCGCAAGCCGTCTAGTGAGTCGTCTTAATTACCGCCGTATAAAACTATGAAACAACGTTCACCGACAAGAGTGAGCAAAGATGGATCGACTTCCTCGCTCAGGAATAGTTTCCGAGATATCGCGAAAATAATGTTGTCGCCCCTTTTTTTAAAATGGCGGCCGGGGGACAAGGGTGGCGACCCCACAAACTTGAGGTTTTAAAGCTTCTATTGACCCCCTCCACATGGTTCAAAAATAAAATTGCGTCCTCTAATCACTGACCTCCATTATACAAGTACGCTATAATGGAGGTCAGTGCCTCTAATTGCAAAGCTTATGTATAGAGACCGGATTATATGCAACTTAAAAAGCTTGTTATATACATGCAAATTTGCATGAAAAATGCTTTAAATATGCACGAAAATTGGCAGAATATGCAAAATTAAATGACAAATTTTAGGAATCCCCAAAAAAGAAAAAAGTACGTATTCATTTTTTTATTTCAAAATCTGCATACAATTAGTAAATTATTTTTTGATAGGAGATAATTATAAGTACAATAACATTATATGACATTAAAATTATTTAAAAATGTTGTAAACGAAAGCAATGAAAATTTTCAGTGGTAAGATTGTGTTGAAAAGGTTTGCTTCACATCCACTTAGGTAACTGGGCAGAATTTGAAATTGGGTGCTATGTACTTACAGTTTCTGGCATAAGTTCTGCCGTCCCATTAATTTATAGTTGGCGAGCGCGACGTTCTTCTGTCTCTTTCATTTTAGTATCGTAATTGTCAAAACAAAAGACGTGCACGGCTACTGACTGCATTCGAAATGCAGTAAAAAGTCACATCTATTACTCAATAGCCCTTATCTTTTGTAACTGTTATTGTTATTAAGTTTGGTCGCATTTCGGAACGCAGCTTGAGTAAAAAATGTTGTAAATGTACCGAAAATATGCATCATAACTAGATCTTAGGTAAAATATGCTGTTACCGTTGAGAGTGGCTAAAATATGCAAATGCATATGCGAATATGCAAATGCATATAATCCGGTCTCTAGGCCTCTACTCATGTAACATTTCAATGGACTACTAGGCGGACGGGCAGCGCGGCATCGGCGAGTTTTGAGTCTTGACACACTCTTTCTGAATTTAAGGAATATACAAGTTCTTATAAAAAAAAATCTGAGTTTCCTATGACATTGGCTGCCTGTATTCATAGGAGAAGTCAAGTCGGGTCACCAAATAAATTTTTATAGACCCCCGTTAACGACTTGTGGACCCCCATTTTTTTTCCATGCAAGCGTAGACCCCTGTCGGGCTCCCGTGGATCCCTGGGGGCAGTGGCGTAACTATAGGGTGGCAGGGCTGGCAAAATGCCACGGGCCCCCGACCCAATAGGGCCCCGGTCCAAGAGGCCGTGAGGTCAGAATTTTTTATACATTGTTTTATTATTAACGTGACGATTTTTAGGGTTCCGTACTCAAAGGGTAAAAACAGGACCCTATTCCTAAGACTTCGTTGTCTGTCCGTCTGGCCGTCTGTCCGTATGTCCGTCTGTCTCCAGGCTGTATCTCAAGAACCGCTACCTAGGCTTCTGAAATTTTTACAGATTGTGTATTTCTGTTGCCGCTATAACAACAAATACTAAAAACCATAGAGATATTATGTACGTAGTACTTATATGTCAGTGCTAAAAACAAAATAAAATTAATATTTAAGGGGGGCCTCCCATCAGTGACGGATTAAGACTACTTGATGCCCTAAGCAATCCATGCCCTCTCCGTATGACAACTAAAATCGGTCTTTAAACCTTTACCGCCTAAAAAACTTAGTTTTTTTCCTAGATTTCGTCAAGTGATAAAGGAATTTAAATCTAACTCTTCACCTGGACCAGATGACGTCCCTGTAACAATATTAAAAAATTGCGACATTGCCGAATACCTGGCCATAATAATGCAAAAGTCGTACGATACTGGAACGCTACCAGATAGTTGGAAAACGTCTATAGTGACGCCAATCTTCAAAAAAGGAAACAAACTAGAACCTGCTAACTATAGGCCTGTCAGCCTGACCAGCGTTGTATGCAAAGTGATGGAGAAAATTATAGTAAGGCACATAAGAAATTTCTTACATAGATACAAAGTAATTCCAGAACAACAACACGGTTTTTGCCCGCACCATTCCACAATATCAAATTTACTGACTTGTCTCGCTATATGGACTGACCACTTTAATAAGAGAGAACCAATAGACATTATATACCTGGATTACGAAAAAGCATTTGATAAAGTTCCCACAAGAAGGCTTTTGCAAAAATTAGAATTTCTAGGAATACGAGAAAAGTTACTTGCGTGGATTAAAGGGTTTCTGCAACAAAGAACTATGCAAGTGAGAGTGGGCGAAGCAAAATCGGATCACGTAGAAGTATTGAGTGGCGTTAGGCGTACCCCAGGGATCAGTACTCGGTCCTGTGTTGTACATTCTATACACCTTCGATCTTCCCCACTGCCTTCAATGTAATCTAAGCATCTTTGCCGATGACACTAAAATATTTACAAATCCATTAACTGACTACAACCGACTTCAAGATGACCTCAACAAAATAGCTAACTGGTCGAAGCAGTGGCTTATAAACCTGAATTCTTCTAAATGCACAGTGCTGCACATTGGCAAATGCAATCCTCACATGAAATATAAATTAAATGATACCCAATTACTAGAGGTCAATGTGCAATCTGACTTGGGTGTAAAGATAACATCTGATCTAAAGTGGGGAGAACATATTTCATCCATCACAAAGAAAGCAAGGAGTATTAGACTCCTAGTAGACTACCTAGTGGAGCATCATTTCTGGTGTAATCTCATTTCGTGAGATTACACCAGAAATGATGCTCCAAATCCACAAAACTTTCATAAGACCAATATTAGAATATGCATTCCAGATCGAACCCCTATTTTGTTAAAGCCATTGAATTGTTGGAAAAAGTACAGCGTTCCTTTACTAAAATACCCAGAAAACTGAAAAGACTGTCATATGAGGTACGTCTGGAAGCATGGGCGTACCCAGGTAGGGGCAGCTGCCCCCCCTTAGAAGATAAAATAAACGTCAATTTTCCTGGCAAGTGGGAATTAAAAACGTGTTACCTACTCTGCGTAAAATGAAGTGTTGGAAACAAAATATATTTTCAGTCAGATTAATAAAAGTCAATTTTCATGATTTTTTGTTTCAATATACCAGACCGACCATCTTCTCGAAACAGGTATGCTATTAAAATGCACAGAGAACAACCTGATACAGGCAACATCAGTTGTGTCAACTGCTCGCCTGATTACCTATAATAATAATAATAATAAAACTTTTTTGGTGTGATTTTTGATGACGTAAGAGAGTGATGCCCTAAGGACGGATTTTTTTTGTGCCCTAGGCAATTGCTTAATTTGATTAAGGGTTAATCTGTCACTGCCTCCCATACATCAAACGTGATTTTTTTGGCCTTTTTTGCTCTATATCAATAATGGCAACAGGTAGGCACTTGAAATTTTCATATGTGTACTTACTTAAATAATTAATAATAATATTAAAGTAAAATAAAAATTTAAGGGGTACTCCCATCCAAAAAACACAATTTTTGGCCTATTTTTGCCATATACGGTACGGAGCCCTTCGTGCGCGAGTCCGACTCGCACTTGGCCGAATTTACTGAAAGGGCCCCACCAACTTGCCACGGGCCCCGGATGTTATAGTTACGCAACTGCCTGGGGGTCCACCGGGCGGGGGCGCTGCTGGTCAAGGAGAACTGTCAAAAATGGCGTTTTTGTATGATGGCAGCGTTAGTTCCTTTTTTCGCCACGTTCATGCCTCTAGGCCACTGACCTCCATTATACAAGTACGCTGGACTAATGATAAAGTGCGCGCACGATAACTCTGCGCGCAACAGGTGGCGTGCCAGCGTAGGGATTCATTAAAAAAAATGGGTAATCATATCATTGGGGTAATCCCAATGATATTTTTTTAAATAACATTGGTATATAGTTTTACTTTAATATCCTTATTTACTTATTTAAATTATGTATAGGAATAGGCGTATCCATTATCATGTAAACGTGGCGGCCCGACAATAGGGGTGTAGACAGTAAACGAAATATAACACAAATTATTGTTTTTTTGAGAGTTTGTATCATAGAATTACCGAAAATGTCATATTTTTACTCATTAACTTTATAATATTTTTTATTTTATTTAATAAAAAGTAAATATTTAATCCGTAATATCACGTGATCGCAAACAGCCATCACAGGATGTGACGTAACGATCTCCAAAACATTGTGTGTGACAGTGATATTTCGATGTCAAACCGATACAAAGACTTTTGTTGTTTATGGTTGTTTGGAGGACCGTGACGTCATAGCGACGCCATGATGACTTTAGCCTTTTAGCGGGAAATTTTAAAACGAAATTTAATAATTAGTGACTTTTTTAATTTAAATAACAGTGTATTTATTTTTTATATATATTTTCAGGTATAACACATGTACATCTGTAAAATAAATACATTTCCTAAAAATAGTCTACACCCCTATTGGTTCCGATTTCAGCCTCGCGCAAAGTTTCGTTCGCGCACTCTACCCTTTGAAATGACAGCTGTGAAAAATGCCTATTTGAAGCGGAATCAGCTCCCCCAATGTGAGTGATAGGAACTTTTGACGTAAAAATGACGTTTGAAAGTCGCCATATTGGCGCTGATTGCAGTAGTGGGAGTATTTGGAACTAATAATAGTGATGACAACCAGTATTATTACGCGGCCATTTGCAAGTTACGTCAAATTTGGTTCTCTTCCCTTTCACTGGGGGCGCTGATTCCGCTTCAAATAGGCACAAAAAAGTGGGTATCATAGGTCCAGCCACAGGTCCAGCGTACTTGTTTAGGTCAGTACTCTAGGCTCTACATTTTTTTTTAAATATTTATTCGTGACTATGGATACAAGTCCTTCAGTCGTTCACATTATAATAGTACAATGAACTTATATAAGAATACAATGAAATATAAATTATTTATTATAACAAAAAGAAAACCTATATAAACTTTAAGAAAGACACATTTCACATTTCTCTAGGCCCTACATTTTTTTTATTAATATTTTATTTTACGGGCCTGGATTCTAGTCCTTTTAGCCCAGTCG
This sequence comes from Cyaniris semiargus, assembly GCA_905187585.1. NCBI lineage: Eukaryota > Metazoa > Arthropoda > Insecta > Lepidoptera > Lycaenidae > Cyaniris > Cyaniris semiargus. Next base: position 11,089,127 of record LR994568.1, on the reverse strand, counting down.
TATATAATTTTCGGCATCGTTTTTCTATTTCGTCAGGTCCAAAGTCTAGTCAAAGTCTAAGTAAAAGTCAATACAGTCAAAGAGTCAAGTCGGTCGATTCAATAAAGTGGTAGACGCTTTACTGAAACTTTCGATGGAGTTTTGGAGGGAACACAAAATAGCACGTTTCTGGATGTTGCATCACTTTCCTACACTTGTGAATGATAACGAATATCTAATGGTTAATATCCTACCAATATTACACATTAAAAACCCACTTAACACAATTTTAGGAAAATAATACAAAAACACAACAGCACTTTTTCACATTCCCAGCAAAACTCCCCCACTGCGCGATTTTTTTTTTTTAATTATCTTATTTTACGGGCCTGGATTCTAGTCCTTTTAGCCCAGTCGTATATAATTTTCGGCATCGTTTTTCTATTTCGTCAGGTCCAAAGTCTAGTCAAAGTCTAAGTAAAAGTCAATACAGTCAAAGAGTAAAGTCGGTCGATTCAATAAAGTGGTAGACGCTTTACTGAAACTTTCGATGGAGTTTTGGAGGGAACACAAAATAGCTCGTTTCTGGATGTTGCATCACTTTCCTACACTTGTGCATGATAACGAATATCTAATGGTTAATATCCTACCAATATTACACATTAAAAACCCACTTAACACAATTTTAGGAAAATAATACAAAAACACAACAGCACTCTTTCACATTCCCAGCAAAACTCTCTAGGCCCTACAGTGTTGGCGGTGTTGCTATAAATTTTTAGCTGTCAAACGTTTTTTTACTTCTTTTGAATCTGACAACCCTGTTTCAGATTTGTGTGTGCCGGCATCGCACGTGAACGTGTCGCAAAAATCTCAATAAATTAGTGAAATCACAATGTCTGACGAATATTTTTATGGTTTGTACCGATCTTTAATATATGTCGAGTAAAATGTTTATTGTATTTATGGATTTAAACGTGTACTTTGCTATGAAAACGACGCCTCAAACGTTTGGAGTGTTTGACTCCCGGCTACTTCGCCATTTTATTTCACAATGGATTTGCGAATTCAGTGATCAATTTAGCGTTCGACTTTTAAATTGCGTGTTTTTACGGTGATCGAATGCGCCCGAGACTGCTACCGGTAAAACTTTGCATTGTTTGGATTTTGGTTTTACACCTACTTGCCGCCATTTCTAGGTTGCACCTATTTCGACTTTCGAGTATCTAATTAATCTGCCTGTACTCCTTTATCATTGCTACGAGTGCTATCCCGTCGATGCTATAATAATATTTTATTGATTTTATTGCTCATTATGTCGCGTAAGCCGCTCGTGATAGGCGGCAGAGTCGGGCGCGGAATTCAAAAGTATGGCGTCCTTGTGCGGGGCGTCGAGTGACCGTTTAAACGCTGACTCGCACGCGTGCTCTCGTTTTATGACTCATTGTTACGTCGGTGAGGCAGGTGGAAATGGATCCTTGTGTTTGACGGCCGACTTCGAACGTTCCAGGTGTAACCCTCTCATCTTCACATCAGTCGGAAACATGGGACCCAGAGGCGAAAGCGGAGTACCCCCGCAGTAATAAACTGTTAATTCGCCAAGCGCTGCTCGGCCCGGACGCCAAACCCGACGAACTCAACGTCGTACAGGTAAACTATTATTGTAACTATGTTGTACCATTGGATTTTGTGAACCGAACCTTAATGCTAAGTAGTAAGGTCGAAAAGTGGCGCACCGGATATTTCTGCGACCGTACACCGTACACGAGCCACAAGTTTGAAACTTTTGAAGGATTTTCATTTTAGACTTGATAGTAATATGATGCTTACCATCTTAACTTAGTGTAAGTCAAGGTTGATTACAAAACATTCTCAGTATTATACACACTGCATAGCACATTATACATACAGTATACTAGAATGATGATAATTTTACCATTTTCCTTGATGATTTTGTGTGTTGTTTTAACACGCTTAGTCATACAGTGATGACTTTCGAGGCATTTGTCTGACTACTTTATTACTTAGCAATTATCTAAACATACAATGCATCCAATTAACACAAAGTGTTCTGTAGGTGGAGACCATGTGTCTACAAGACTCGATCAAGATTCCAGTGGCCATCCTGAAAGTGGGAGAGACGAGGCAAGCACGCCTCGACATTGAGTTCCCCGATGCACCTGTTACATTCACACTTATCCAGGTAATTAATTTATAAGTGTACAGTATTAAATATCTTTTAGCTCTTTTGCACTTTATGTAGGGTCAGCTCTCCGAGTACATCATAAACTATAATTACATACAGTATAAACTGATTATAAAATAATGCAGAATTACTTTATGTGTAGTATTGCCATTTTCGCAAACAACTATTAGTCAAACTAGCTTGTTAAAATACCATTTCTACTATAAACCTGACATGTACATTATAATAACTCAATGATTAACTTTTAGCAAATATTTTTGGAATTGCCACTTAATTTGGAACTAGTGAAATTGCCAGTGTCCAACACTGTTGTTCATTCAAGCTATTGTTTAGTAACAACTAACTAACGAAGTAACAAATTATTAGATAACACTTTTATGTAACTAAACATTAAAAAGAATCGATTAGCCCATTTAAATAAAGTAATTGTAAAATTGTTAAAAAAGAAAGTGTTTTCAATGATGATACAAACAACCATTTATTTTGATTGGGAGATTGACTTCGTTTTGAAGATGATCACCTGTTTAATGATTGCTTTGAGGCATTTGTCTGAGATCACATAACACTGTCTATCTCAAATTACAATATCCTTCCATGTAGTTACGAGTCATGTATGTATTCCAGGGCTCGGGACCGGTGCACTTAATCGGCCAGCACCTGCTCGGAGCGCTGGTGGAGGAGTTCGAAGACATGGAGGAGATGGAGGAGGAGATGCTGGACGAGGAGGAGGGAGACGACTCCCAGTTCAAGGTCAGTTCAATGAACGGGCAAATAAAATTCAATGCAATGCAATGCATGTAATAAATAAAATTTCATCAAAATGGGCATGAATGTTTGGAACATTCAGTATTTAGACCAGTGGTTCTTAACCTTTTAGTTATGAGGGACCATTTTACCAAATGTTTGTCTAGCCGGGGACCACTTGGTTGGTTTACCTAAACTAAGGGTTTTTTGATAAAGAAAACAAGGAACTACTTTATAATTAGCACTCATTTTTTTTTATTTGGCAAAAATCTAAAAGTTGCAGATTTTAATTAAATGTGATTTTTGAGACTGCATGGTCCATACTCTACTAACTTCGGAATTCTCACATATTATTAGGATGGCTTCGTGGACCACTTGGAATGCCTCCAGGGACCACCAGTGGTCCACGGACCACCTGTTAAGAACCACTGATTTAGACACAGAGTAACTTGGGTATTTTTTCATCTATAAGGCTTCTTACAGACGGAACGGCACGCGTCGACGGTTGGCGCTGGATTTTTTTTTTCATTGAATTTTTTTTTTTGACACTGGTTGCCGTCGTCTGCCGTCGACAAGTGCCCGTCGTCTGTAAGCACTCATATGGCTGGATAGCCACCCAATGTGTCTGAGTTCTTACCAATCACCTCTGTCAAATTATGTGCTATTACTCAAGACAAACCATAGCTGAAAATCTCTTCAAAAGATAAAATTAATTCTTTATCATTAGGAACTTAAATATTTGGGCTTGTAGGATTATATCATGAGGAAAAGTCACTGTGCACTTTAAGATGCACATGTGAATGGTCTTAAAATGCATTTGATAAACTTATTGACAGTAAACTGAATTTACAGGAAGATGAGAATAAAAGGAAAGGATCTGCGGGAAAGCGCAAGACGAATGAGGTACTGAAAACCTTCAACTAATATTTTGTACACGTCTAACAGAGGGAAAAGGGCCAAAGAGGGCCAATTCTGCAAAATTATGATAAAAAGTATCATATTTTGGTAAAACTGTGCCCTCAATACACAAATTTTTATGCCGTCAATAAAATACCAGCTTGAGATGTTTAGAATAGAACAGCTATTACATAAAAAAGGCAAAAATTACGGGTATCATAAAATTGCTCGTATTTTGTTCCTCTTATTTTGCTTTTGTATGTAAAATTGCTCGTCCAAATTTTCATTATTTGACCTTACCATTAGAAACACGATTGTTTTCCTATAGAGTATGATCATGTTTTGTAGAAAAGAATATTTATTTTGAGCTGTTTCTTGTGATTGGCTGTTGGTTTTCTGTACTCATTCAGACCCTTTACCTTCTGATAGTCTTGTTGTTTACTGTGCTATACATACTTGTGTCAACAGATATTTATATCACAAGAGTACTCAGTGTCAATATTTGTCTTTGTCGTAGAGTGCATGCCAGTTTTGTCTAAGGTCGGTTCTGTCGGCTGTATCCTTAGCACAATAGTGGCAGGCGCGTGCACACAAATAAAATAATACAATGGGTAATTTGGTCGATTTTCGAAATTTTTGTTTGCGCTGAAAGATTCCCGTCGCGTTACGGAATTAGTGCTTGACGCCCAATTGCAATTAGCATTATTATATCATTGTGATGTAACAAGATTGTAAATGAATTACAGGACGAGGACGATGAGGAAGGCGAACCCAAGGGCAAGAAAGCGAAAATGTCCAACAACGCCAAAGGCAAGCAACCCTCGCCCAAGAAGAACGCCAAGAAGTGAGCGGCCCCCTCCCCCCCTCCCCCCGCGCGCCGCGCCCCCGCCCTCACGATCCCGCTAAAGACTGACTTACTTCATCCCCTCATGCCGTAGCCCGGATCATACCAGTTCTGTTGAAGTCCCGCGGGGGCCGGCGCCGTCCTAGTGCGGTAACATAGGTTAGTGTGAGAGCGAGCGTGGTGCGGACGCGTGTGTGTTTCGGTGAATGCTGTCGGTCGTATAATTTGATCCTATTTTTGGATTATTTATAAGCGTGATTTCTTACACTTTTTTTTGTACTCATATTTTCATTCCTTACTGTGGTATAGCGTGCGACGTCGGATTCGCGCGTATTTTTAAGTTAAGCGTAATGGGTGTAAGATAAGAAATGATTTGTAATGGAATCCGCAGATTTACATACAATTGCTAACGATTTCTCTTTTCAGAATGAAAAACTATTATAGTTTGTACATATACATTAAAACATAAGGACGGTAATAATAAAACGTTTCTAAACATTCTGAACTGCTTTTATTTTCCCTCATTTCTCTAATAGATGAGACACCGAAATAAAATGAAGGGCAGACTGGCCTTGCACAATAAGCACGCGCCAAATCAGGAATTAAAGACTCAGCGCAAATAGAACGGAGTGCAGTGGTTTATTGTTATGTATTATTTCAAGTGCGTTATATTATAACGCACTTGAAAATATACTGTAAATTTTAAAATTATTATACTAAAGTGCGATAAGGGATTCCCGCGTATCCTCGAGGACGCGTGATCATTTTTTGTAAGGTTCAAGCATTCATGAACTAGTAGTATAAAATTCACTCCGCTGCCCTCCGTTCTGTAAGCGCGCGCCGACAGGAATAAGATGACGGGTAGAGTCGCATCGCGTTATGTTTTCCCGCCAAAGCGTATTCAATATCCATTTATGACGCGAAGGAGCTGCCCCAGTGTGTGTTGAGCATAATAGATCTGTTGAAGACATTGTCAAGACATTATGCTGCGACTTGAGTTGTGGCAAAAATTAAAATTCAAATAAAATTATTATTTTGTAACAAAAAATTCAACCCGACTTCCAAGGTAAAAAACCGGCCAAGTGCGAGTCGGACTCGCGCACCGAGGCCAGGGTTCCGTACAAACCTGCAAGGTTTACAAAGTTTGATTTTGTTACAGCTTAAAGGTATTATAGACCTGAGTATTTGGTATGAATTTCAATTTAATACCTCTACGCGTTTATGAGGAAATGGGTAGTAAGTTTAAAATTATTAAAAAAAAATATATTATGTGATGTAACTAAAAATTTATGGTTTTCGTAATTTTTCCTTTATCTATGCTATAAGACGTTGCTTCGTACCAAATTTCAAGATTCTGAGTTCACGGGAAGCACCCTGTAGGTTTTGATTCCCTTGCAAGTGTCGAAAATTTGCGGCATAAACGGCTGTATCTTTTGATTGCGTTGGCTTAGAAGTTTGATTTTTTCACAGCTTCAAGGGACAGTAGACCTGAGTAATTGATATAAATTTCAGCTTCATACCTCCACGCGTTCCTGAGAAAAAGGGTCTTGACAGACGGACGGACGGACAGACGGACAACAAAGTGATCCTATAAGGGTTCCGTTTTTTCCTTTTGAGGTACGGAACCCTAAAAACGATACGAAATAATTCCTTTTCATTAGTGCCTTTTTCAAAATTGGACTAAACCTCAACTACTTCTGCATCCTATTTTAATTTTTTTGAAGTTTGTACCGGCTAAGTTTTAACTTAGCCGGTACCGACTTCAAAAAACTTTTTTCTACTTTTGTAGTGGTTATCTACAACAAAATAATTTTCGAAATCGGTCCACAAACAGCGGAATAGTGATCAAAGATGTAAAAAACTATGAAAAACATTAATAATAGAGTCATAATGTGATGTTACAAGATGTAAGGGTAGAGACGATGATAATGAATAATCTAATGTACTTACCATTAGCGTATGCCTTCAATTCTTCAAACAACGCCAAAACCCCCAAACATGTATCTATAAGGAGGATCTGTTCACCACCTTTGAACCATGGTATATCTTGGTGCAAAATCTGACTTTATGGTAAGATTTACTTGGTATACTTCATTATTTATCTTGAAAATCGGTCCACAAACGGCGAAGCGATCGTTGAACATACAAAAAAATAAACAGATGAACATATAACCTCCTCCTGTTTAGAAGTCGGTTAAAAAAATGGCCATTGAGCTGTATGCAGTGTAATGGCTGCACTGCACCTGCTTGTCAAGAGACAGCTGCATCCTGCAGCTGCTTGTACACATAACTAGGAATTTGCATCACTTCACAAAATATACCTGTGATTTTTTTAGCATTTTTTCTGCTCAGGTTTGTGATACATTATTTGCAGAAGAATATGAGCTAAATCATTATAGCAATTCCAGAAATAATATTAAAATAAAACAACAAGCATTTTACTCCAGAATTATATTCTCAAAATAAAATAATCCTACAGGTTCCTCGTACTTATTCATCAAGCCCCAGACGGTCACCGGCGTCGGAGACACAATAGAATATCTATTGTGTCTCATTTTCCCACGATCAACGGGTTAATTTGGCATTCGATCCAACATTAACTGTAATATTCTGTTTCTTTCCCGTTGTATGTTGTTAGACTCTTCAACAGCTTTTACTAACTTATCAAACTTATCTCTATCGTTACTGTCGGTTGCAGTGTGGACTATGGTCCTTATTTCTGAGAGCATTGCATTGTCAACGTTACACTCCTGCTTGACTTGCATTCGGGCTCAGTTCGGTTCCCCATAAATCTCTTCAAAGTCGGAGAAATAGGGCCAAGTGACGGCTTTGCCTGTTGCAGATTTCTTCTCTGCCAGCCTTAAGTAGGTATGTTTTAAATTACGAAACTTCTTGTCACACTCTTCAGGGGAGTAACCTATTTTTGGAGCTATCTGTTTCCACAAGTTTTTCTTTTTGACTAGTGGGTCCCTAAATTTCTCCTTGTTTTCGATGTAAAACCTGAGCAGCTGTTTGACATAGAGACATGCTTCGAGAGGCTTAAAATCTGGAGGTATATTTAGTACAGAATGCTCGTTTTCATATAGATTTACAAAGTCATTATAGTACCGCCATTTTGTGATGCATTGTCCGGAGATCGCTTTACGTCTCAATCGGAGGTACGTCTGTTTGAGGTTCCTGAACTTCTTGTCACAGCTGCCGGCGGGTTCCCCGACCTTCCTCGACACCTCCTTCCAGAGCTCCTTCTTCTGGAATCTAGTGCTCTTGAACTTCTCAGCTATTTCTGTGTACGCAGAAATGAGCACCTTCACCTTGTATCTACTCCAGGGCTTTTCGCCAGGTTGGTAGTTATAAAATATTCTTTCAAAATAGTGGTGGTACGGCCACTTTATCTTTCCAGATTCATTGCCTTTCTCGACATAATTGAAGTATGTTCTTTTCAAGTTTTTGAATTTATGGTAGCAGTTGTACTCTGTAGTGTGGAGTTGAATCGCTATCTCCTTCCACACGTCCTTCTGCAGACATTCTGAGCTCCTGAACCTGTTAATGTTCTCGATATACAGAGTCAGGAGCCTTCGTATCTTGGAGTCCTCCCACGGCTCTAAGATGGCGGGTGACATCGTTTTACAGTCTTTGAACACCTCCTCGCAGGCGTGGTAGTGCAGCCACTTTATATCTTTTCCTAATCTCTTCTTTTTTAGTAATCTCAGGAATGTGCGTCGAAGGTTTCGGTATTTTTTATCACACTCCTCTGGTGTTGTACCGATGTGCAGGGCGATTTCGTTCCAAAGCGGTCTGCTCTTTGTTTCATCCCTGAAACTGTCGTTAAGACACAAACTGAGGAACAGTTTGACTTTGTTTCTATCCCAGAAGTTCTCCTCCTCTTTATTAGGTGTGCTCTCTTTGGCGTATGTTTTAGGAACATCCTCAGTCGGTATGCTAACTGGGGCATACTGTTGATTCACGGAAGGCTCTAAGACATATCTCGCTTCGGGGCCTGGAACTGACAAGATCTTATTAGCGACTGTGTTGGCTGGTATTCAGAGTAAAAACTCAACTTACTTTGAGGACTTTGGATGGCAAAATTGTTACCACTGAACCTACTCAATACAACATTATTTTGATCTTCTCTCACAACAAACCAATAACTTTCGTTATGTGGTGTATTTACTTCCATACTTTTAACTTTTTACTTTTTTACCAAAATATCACAAAAAAACATTGAAATAAAGTTTCCTTCTTCTTTTTTTTATGGGTTGTTTTCTTTTTTAAATCTCCACCAGGCGGCGCGACGGTAGACACTTCTAGATTTTCTATTGGTTCCCCACCATTGAGATAGACTATAGGAGAGAGCCTTATATTGGTGTTTAAGCGTCAAAAGCTTGTAATGTTATGTCCTACTTACCAGGACATAACAAAGGAGTCGGTCTGCATATTTCATGTAATAAAGGTTTTTACTTTTTAGTGAACATTTTATGCTAGATATTGTTGAGTTTTGTGGTTCCGCTAAATAATAAACCATAAGAACGGCCAATGAATGCCTCAAACACGTGGATTTGACACTAAATACGTAAGTTTTGAACAACGTTTTTTGGGCTTTTCAATCGGTATTTTTTGTAAGCTAAAAAGATTATTTATAAGTTTAATAATCCCTTATTCCTGCTATATAAGGCATTAGTGCTAAAAAGGTCACATCAATTAATAATTTGGCTACAAAAATTGCATAGCTTTTTAGGTGTGTTTACGGATTCTCATTACTTGAACTATAGTTTATCGATATCATGAACTAAATGACCTTCTTTTCTGGATTATAATGTGCTTCGAAATGATCGACAAATAGAAATATTCAAGAAAATACACGCATACTACTTGTATGAAAATAAGCACAAAATGGCCACGCGATGACGGGCTAAGATTACATCTATACTATAATACATTATCTATGTCCCCCACTGATCTGAAATTATCTGCAGGTTGGCATCACTGACTACATATTGGTTGTGTTTCTAAAAATTTCAGTATACTGTCAAATGTGACAAATAAAAATATCTTAAACCTAAGCGATCATTAGCCTAAGCGATTAAGCCAGTATACTGGTAATAGTTTAGGAACACGCTGACATAATAAAAACTTGTCAAACTGAAAACTGACAACTGAAAAAGTTTTGGCGGTCATGTTACTTTGAAACTTCTTCTACTTTTTATTGTTGGTGTGTTTTTTATTATTTTTTCCCAAATTGTGTTATTTGGGTTTTTGATGTTCATTATTGGTAAAATATTAGCCATTAAATATCCGTTATCGTGCACAAGTGCAGGTAAGATGTTGTCAAAACCAAAATTAATAATTCCTGTGACATTTGGTGTGAATAACGATAAATAGGGCTATTTCTTCCGTGAGTTTTAACGAAAACATCGTTATAATAACTTTATTATTCTATTCGTTGGAATATCATTGTGTCTTTTTCAAATTGAAATGTATCAAGTTTTATATTCTTTTGCCCAGTTTTGTAGCAATTATTGATGGTATTACCTGGTATTACCGATAGTTCTCTACCCATACGCCATCTATATTACTAAAATGGAAACTGTTTGACAATCAAATTAAAAAATTAAGAAAATGCCCCATTATGGCGCTCGGCTTTTAAACCATAGCCAGTGTCAAGTAAAATATGGCGGGAAAACAATTTTGAACTTCTTACAATAATTTTCATCATCTTATCACTTTATCGTCAAGTCTAAAGTCTAAGTAAAAGTCAAAGCAGTCAAGGAGTCAAGTCGGTCAATTCAGTAAAGTGGTAGACGCTTTACTGAAACTTTCGACGGAGTTTTGGAACACAAAAAAGCACGTTTCTGGAAGTTCCAGCATTTGCCTACACTTGTGCACGATAACGAACATCTAATGGTTTAAAACCCAGCTAACACAATTTTAGGAAAATAATACAAAAACACAACAGCACTCTTTCACATTCCCGGCAAAACTCCTTCGTTTTGAAACTTCAAAATGAAATTTGACATTTAATTTTTTTCTTCATCTCGGTAGGAACTAGGCTTTAGGTGATAAGAATTTTTTTATTTGTAACTTGATAGTTGGTACAAAAGAAGTAACGTTCATTTTTATAAGTTACATCGGGCACATTTTTGTATTTAATTACTTTATTATTAATCCCTGAGTGAAAGAAAAAAATAATATTTCAGCTAAGTTACTCGCAACCTTGACTTGTAACTTGATTATCAGATGCGGTCTTTTTTGGGGAATTTTGGTTGGATAGGTTCAATAACGCGTTGCACCATCACTCTTTTACACCGCAGGCCGCAGCTGCATATTATAATTTATATTGAAATGCGTAATTAGTTATTACGTCCCAACTAATAAAGAGATTAGAAACTGAGTCCAGACGCGGTCGGCGCAACGCACAGTCCGGAGCAGCGTCTCCCAGCTCCCTATGACGTGAATCGTACATTTGGGCAAAAAGCGTTATAAGAAAACAACACAATTTCAAAAGCCATTTATAATTTTCTAACATTATTATTTAAATCACAGATGAACATAATGTCACCAAAATAAAATCGTACACTGGACAATTAATATATTTTCGTACGTTATCGGGGTATGAAAGGCGAGACCGCACTGCCGCGGCCGCAGATGCGTCTATCGGCTGCGTCTTCGTTATCGCCCGGGTGGCGGTACATCAAAGGGTTTTAGCGCACTAACAATTCGCCCTGCGTGGTCGCATCGCATCTGCGTTGTTCACTTTCGTGTTTGTTTTCAACACGTCAAGACGTGCCTTATGCGACGCGACGGCGGCACCGTTCACGGTTGATAATAATTCGTAAAAATGGAGTGGAGCGATGAAATGGTGTTGGAATTTCTTTATAATTATGAAAATGAGCCCATCATATGGGATCCAAAAAACATCAATCAATAATCATAAATAATAATCGGCCAAGTGCGAGTAGGACTCGCGCACGAAGGGTTCCGTACCATTATATAAAGCAAAATTAGGCCAAAAACTGCGTTTTTTGTATGGGAGCCCCCTTAATTTTTTATTTCATTTTAATATTATTATTAAATATTTGAAGTAACTTTGAGAAAAATTCAAGTACCTACCTGTTGCCATTATTGATAATATAGAGCAAAAAAGGCCAAAAAAATCACGTTATTTGTATGGGAGCACCTCTTAAATATTTATTTTATTTTGTTTTTATTAGGTATTTGTTGTTATAGCGGCAACAGATATACATAATCTGTGAAAATTTCAACTCTCTAGCTATTAACGTTCTTGAGTTACAGCCTGGAGACAGACAGACAGACAGACGGACAGACAACGAAGTCTTTAATAGGGTCCCATTTTAACCCTTTGGGTACGGTCTACTGAACCCTAAGGGTGGGTTGCACCAACTTACTTTAACTATAACTGTAACTTTAACTATAACTACAATGCAAAATGTAAAATCTTTTGTTAAAGTCAAAAATGGACGCCATATTTAAACATAACCATAGAGCTCGACAAGATTTTAAATGAACGTGGCGAAAAAAGGAACTAACACTGTCATCATACAAAAACGCCATTTTTGACAGTTCTCCTTTACCAGCAGCGCCCCCACCCACGTTCATTTAAAGCCTTGTTGGACCAGCAACAGACATCTGTCAAATTCTGTGGTCAAAGTTAAGGTTAAAGTTAAGGGTGGGTTGCACCAGAGCCGTAGTTAAAGTTAAAGTTAAAGTTAAGGTCAAATATGGCGTCCATAATGGACTTTTACTAGGGATTTGACAGTTCATTTGACTTTTTGTTATGGTTAAAGTTAAAGTTATAGTTAAAATAAGTTGGTGCAACCCACTCTAAGTTAGCCTTAACTATAACCATAACTTTGACCATAACTGTAACTATAACCACGCCTCGGGTACAACCCACCCTAAAAAAAGCATTTGGTGGCTGATACATGGCGTCGTTTGAAAAGCAATCTAGATTACGAAAACTCAACCACTATCGAAGAATTGAAGAAAGAGAGAGACCTTAATGGCGTATTACAGAATTAAGCCGCCAATCCACCGCAGCGCACGGAGAGACTACGCACGTGCGTCAAGCTTCGCTTTGTAAGAAAATATATGTGACTGTGTCCGCTGCAACCCACGGACACGCTACGCATGAATTGACTCACGTAGCTTGCTCGAATACGATGCACACGTAGCTCAACGCTGGCCACGCTACGCACGCTGTGCACGGGATACACGTTAGCGTGTACATAGTATTCAAAACTGTGCTGCGCTACAGTTGTACATAGTCGTGGCCGTGTGCATAGCGTGTGCTGCAGTGGAAACGTTGACCCACGTAGTCAAACTAATAAATCCGTGCGCCGCGTGGCCGTGCACAGCGTGCGCCGCGGTGGAATGGCGGCTTTAATCTGAATAAATTTGCAGACATGTAATTAAAGTACAGAAAGTCGTCGTCAACCATGTTCAAATGCCTAGATGACGCCATCTTGGATTATGACACGATAGATCGTACAAAACAGCGAAGACGCATATGCGACCGCTGGTTTAATCGCGATAACTTTTTAGGTTACAAAACGCACGAAGCTTCGCCCACATATAACATTCGGGCGATACACGCATGTGCGGCCGCGGCATAAGCGACACGACACGACACGACATTTTACGAGAAAAAGAAAAAATAAGGCGTTTATAAAACGTCAGTTCTATGGAACACGAAGTATCGCGTCGTGTCGTGTCGCGTACTGCGGTCTCACTTTTATTAAACAGCCCTGCAAATCTGAAAGACCCAAAGAGTATGAATTAATATTAGGTGCAAAAGATTGGGCTTAAGAAACTCCCTTACTAATAAAAGATTTACACAGCGAATGACTACACAAGGTTTGCTTATCTTCCTCTCCACATTGGAAAAGTCACAGGACAGACAAAAACATCGGCCCTTAATAAATATACTGCCTAAATATTTTTATTAGTAAGAGTGTATATATTATCATCAGGCTGGGAAACATACAAAAAACTTTTTGATTACAACTTTTTAAATAACAATTTGAATAAATACAGAGTTTTAATTATTTAACAACATTTGCAATAATAAGATACATTTTATAGAACATAGTATGGACAAATTTGATAGCGGCTTTAAAATAAAATGGTGCACTTACTAATAAAATGCGTATACAGAAATAAAAATAAGTGCGATACATAATATATTTTTTAAGACTTAAAAATATACATTGAATAAATACTGTGGTTAATAATTATTATTATTGTAGTCGTGTAAAGCAAATTCGTTTGTAAGTAATAAACTACAATTCTAGCTTCTAACTTGCTACATAATATGGAGAATGGAAGAAAAATATTGAAAAAATATATATATACACAGAAGAACATAATGTTAAAATCTCCTCTTTTTGGAAGTTAGTTACAAATCCAAGATGGTGCTAGCGTCGCAGAAATTACAATAGCAACTTATAACTAAATATCAAATAAAAAAAACAAAAAGTAGACTAATAATTGTCTGTGCTAATAATTAACTTACTGAAATCCACAGAGACAAAGCGATCGAGCTATCTCTTCTTTTTCTACCATTCTCCATACTATCACGTGGGCGTACCCCGCGTACCACTACAAAAGCTACCCACACACACACAAGCTAGACGACGCTAAACTATCTCTATATATCTATCTCACTTTACTGAACAGCTTTTGATTACAATTTGTATTTCGAAGGCCAGGTTAATCCCCAGATCTGGTGCGATGTTTACAGTCAACCCTGTTGGGCAGTGTAGTAAAACGACTAGTGTAGTAGTGATTGGACAGTACCAGTCATTGGACAAAGCACAAAAACACAATATTTATTAAGGTTGCTTTAAAAACTGCCAGTTTTTAAAGTAATAGAACGCCTGATTTTAAAGAAAAACAGGTAGTTTTTAAAGCAACCTTAATAAATATTGTAATTGTTAAGTGTTTTGTGCTCTGTCCAATGACTAGTACTGTCCAATCACTAGTCATGTTCACCATATAATATGATTTACATGTTTATGAACAAGAATCAAGCTTTTATGGTCAGGTTACCGAAAAGAGACAAAAGATGGCGAGATGCGGCGATACATAATAGCATTATAATGTCAAAAGACGTGACACTTTTGCATATCCCAATTTTGTGTCTTTTAATAATGATGATGTAAATACTTAGTATAACTTTGTTTTGTCTCGTTCTGATCGCAAAAATACGGACATATCTTGTTTCACACGTCAAACGGCAATGCTATATGTTGCATCTCGCTTTAACCCAATGTGTTAACTTTAAGATATTATTAGGTCCTTACATATGAAATTGGCGTTTTGTTGTACAGGCCACTTTGATCTCAAATATCTCCTCTTTGGTTAAGAATTCCAAATTCAAATTTATATATTCATTTATTTGCTACATTTGAGTTTCCAAAACAGTCGTTCATTTGTTTTTATCTTGATTATTTTTTCTTTGGAGTCGTTCATATCGCACAATGGAAAAATTGAAATATCGCTTTATTTACGAATATGAGTTCTACCGTGGCACGAGTGCTGCAGAAACAGCTCGAAGAATTAACAATCTGTATGGCGCTGGTATCGCAAAAGAAAACACGGTACGGTTTTGGTTCCAACGTTCGTTCTGGAAATTTCGACCTTCAGAACAAGCCCCGTGGACGACCCGAGACTAAAATGAACAATGAAGAATTAACGGCTATTGTGGAAGCGGATCCATCGCAAACCACTTCAGAGTTAGCAACAGGCTTCGGTGTAAGTGATAAAACTGCTTTAATCCACTTGAAGCAAATTGGTAAGATAAAAAAACTTGAAAGGTGGGTACCTCATGAATGCCAGCTGCATACTTTGATTAATTAAATATATTATACAAAAAAAAAAACGACTTCATATTCCTCCCATTAACGCCAATTTCATATGTAAGGACCTAATATAATACTTATAGAAAAGTAATCAAGATAGTTTAGTTACGATTTTTTTAAACAGATTATTTTTTTGAGGAGTTAATTTACGCAGGGTTAACCTGACCCACGTTGTACATTCATAATTGGCATACACATTGTTTAATATATTAAAGTTATTAACATGAATATGAATAATTATAAATAATAAATAAATTATGTTTATTAAGGTACAATTTGAAATTATATCCACGACTTGATCACTGGCTTCATTTATAATAATCAAAAGATAAATCGGACGAAGAATTTTTATTAAAATAGCGTTTTTAGACCACACGATACGACATCGGACATCGCACCGATAATTTACCACTGTGAAAGAGACTGGTATACGCGTTTTGATTTTAATGATTTGCATTTGCGCCAAATACATACATAAGATCGTTTTTTTAAATAACGTTTGAAAACGCTGTTATATCAATATCATCGCCATCTGGGTTGAAGGGCTTGGACTCATTATTATCATATTAGCTCTCCTTTTTTTAAGGAAAGACTTGATTTTTTAATAATTAGCAACATAATCCATAAAGGCGGATGTGGAGCAAAGAACATTAAGTATAATAATATTAAAAATATATTTTTTACAAGAAATTCCGTTTTGTGACCTGTGTTATGTGTACCTACTTAGTAGTGTTATGTTATATGTATTTGTAATACTGTTATTAATAGATCTATATATTTAAATAGATCTATATATTTAAATAGATCTATATATTTAAATAGATCTATATATTTAAATAGATCTATATATTTAAATAGATCTATGTATTTAAATAGATCTATATATTTAAATAAATCTATATATTTAAATAGATCTATATATTTAAATAGATCTATATATTTAAATAGATCTATATATTTAAATAGATCTATATATTTTTTTAATATAGTTATGGATTGATAGCTAATGCTTTTTGCGAAACCAAAATATGACATTTTAAATTTATTATGAAACATTTAACAGATTTCCATAATTACATAATAGTGATTTTAAATTAAATACACATTTATATTAAAACTAAATCTAAAGTGCGGCCGCGGAGCAAGTAGAATTTTGTACATTCACTCATCACTGTTTGTCTCTTTCATATTTTGCTATTGAGCTTCTATTAATGTTGTGTAATCAGTAATCACGATAGCAATATAAGAATAATAATAATAATAAATCCTTTATTTGCAAATAATAAATAAAAAACAAAAAAAATACATTCAAAGTGACAAAACAAAATAAAAAAACAAGAATAAAATAATAAAAAAAAAACAAATTATGAATGTGTGAAAAATGGCGGCCATAAGCGCTTTCTTCTAGACAGCCAATACATATTGCGCTAGTGAAAGACAATTAGCCTTTACCTTTTTGTTCGAAATTCAAAGTGCTCTGCAACCGCACTTTATACCTACAGATACAATAACTAAGTTAAGTTTTTCATAAAATTGACTATGTGTAGATCAAAGCAAAAAGCTAGCGTATATTTCTATATATTTTGTAACTCATACACACTTCCTGTAAATATTGATAAAAACTCTACAGTCCGGTCACAGGATAGAGATAATATCGTCCTGGCCTTCACTTGCTTGTCTCTAATTCATCAAGCCCCAAGCGGCCACATGCGGCCGCGATAACAATAGATAAGCTATTGTGTCTCGTTTTTACACGATCGACGGGTTAAATTTTTATATTGGCTCACATAATGTGGAACTTTCGTGTGATCGTGGAAGAGACAAGCAGCGGTCAGTGGAAGAATTTTTTTTCTATCCCGCGACCAGACTTTACAAAAAGAGATAGTAAATATATTCGTCTTCTGACAGCTGCCACTACACCACTTCTTGCTAGACATGATTTGCTAACTCCTTCTTCAATATTTGACCCGCTCACCTCTTTCTTATTCACATGCTATTTCTTTCATTTACACGCGTTTATGAACTAACGGAATGTGATAGCTAAACTAAGGTATATTTTTATTAAAGTGGTAATTTTTATTCGCAGAGTCAAAAGTTTACAAACGTTGTAAAGAGGTAGGAATTGTAAGTTTATACAAAGTGGATATACATATCTATACAAGTGCGCTCGCAACGTATACATATAAATCTTGTAGATATATGACAAGTTTTCAAATGTCCATAGACATACATAATGACAGAGACTTAATTTCTAGTTTATAAGTTCTTTTTAACAGGCGTCTTTTCAACAGCGCTGATTGGTTAACTGTTTCAAGTTAGTCTCCTTTAAAAAAACTTTAGGAACAGAGTTTTTTTTTAGTTTCTAGTAGCAGCAAGTGACGATTTAAACTGGGATATATACAGTATGGGCAGCTATATTATAGCCGCCCAGACTGAGCTTTGTTTACATTCAGATCAAATATATATTTGTTTTATTTCATCCACAAGGGTTATACGTACACGAAGAATACTCTTCATAACGTTTAAGTTTTCAAAAAGTCATATATTATTATCTAAAATAAATAGCAACGGACAGACATTAACTTTGGCTATATTATTATTAAGTTTTATCACGCTTTACGCGGACCCCAAATGTACAGAATGCGTAAGAACGAGCGAGAGGCACACGATTTTCCTTCTCACCCTAACTTTTGATACACTGTTTATTTTCACTCTATATATTTTTTGTGTTTTCTTTGCGAGATCATTAAGCGAACGAGAGATAAATGTACTTATCGTCTCTCTCTAACTTGTCTGTTCTTTTTTATATATTTTGCGTGCAAGTTTTTTTAAACACTCCACGGAGGTAAAATCCATACATTTAGGGGTCCGCGAGTCTACACTATCAGTAACTGGGAACATTATAATACCGCCTATTGTACTGTTATTCGAAAATTTGAAATCAATTGTAACTAGGAACTTATGTCAAAATAATAGCTAACTAACCTTAAGCTACATTTGTTCGTCGCAGGATTCAACAATCGATATAGAACAAAAAAAAACATAAAATGTATGATCTGTCATGAAAATTAGTTAAGTAATCTACAAGAAAATTGCTGAAAATTTTAGCAATCGTTGCTTTAATTTGAGCAAGATTATTGTTTTACTACTGAGGTGTAGAATGCGATTTTCTACCAATTCTCGCGGTAAAAAGCTGAATTGAATTTTTATGACATCGAACCAGCGCCTCTAGTGTCAAACAATGGCAACTAATCCAATGAAATACGAATTGTAGTAAACTTCTTTACGGTGGCTATTGGCAAAAACTCATACTGAGAACTCGAAGCTATTTTTTGGTAATTTCTATTTGATTATGAGAATTTTGATATATTTACATTTTCTTTTCAATTTCAATTGTTGAACTATGAGTATTTTAATACTATAATATTACTTGAATAAACAAATACTGTCATAACGTATTTAATACTATTTGAAGCATTCATTGGCAACTCTGTCATGAAGAAGAGAAAAGTTTCCTCAAAAATCCACTTTCAAATTTAATTGACGGCGATAGAATCGCAAATTGTCAAATTTCTTAAGTCGAATAGCATTTTCATATCATACGATACGATATCGCTCTGATAAAAACATTGGTGTGAGAAAGACATGCATGTTTGATGATGCTTTGAAACATTACAAAGACATAGTTATTTGATGCATTGTACCAAACGATACGAAATACGATTTTTATCAAATGTCGGTACCGCGTAACGTGAAAACGCCAAACGAGGCACGTTACGCTATATAAAATGTGTCGTTATGAATTTTCGTTCACGGTTGTTACTATTGTCAGTTGTCACATGCGTTAAAAATTAAAATCTATTCTATTTCTACTTTGATTTATATTCTTCATGGTTTTCAATTTAAAATCTTTTTTCTTTTATGGAAGCTTTTTCGAAGTAAGCATTGTATTTGAATAAATGTTTTTATCGTGACGATTAAATGCGATTAACCGTTATTTACTTCAATACTTGCAGTGTGGTAACCCTAGTTATAAACTTAAATTCGACAACCCTATAACCATAGAGAGCGAACTTACCGGTATACAAGGTGTAATAAAACAAAGTGATAATTCTTTAGGACGCGTGTTTATCCCTTGTATAGAGTTCACTGTAAAAGTAGCAGCGGCGAAAGAGTAAATTTTTAAATTATTGTTTAAGCGAATTCATAACGTTGCAACATTTCTCATAGAAACAAAGAATTCAATAGTAACTCTTTCAGCGCTGCTACTTTCACAGTGAACTCTATACAAACATGTTTAAACCCTAAATTAATATCACATAATTTTGTTACACCCTATTATCTCGTGTGTGTCAGCCCTAGCACGCTATACTTCAAATACCGTCGAAGAAATTGATTCATAGGCAGATGGCGGACTATGTCTATTTAATATAAGCTGTGATCTGTCAGCCGATCCGATCTTTGTCGGATTATTTATTGTATGTGCTAGGAGTGCCCTCTGCTACGACCTTTGCGTAATATTTCCTAATCGGTTGCGTTATGTCAAACCCAGCCGACAGTCACAACTAACATTGAATTAACCTAGTCCGACCAAATGACGTAGGTCCGCCATCTGCCTATGAATCAACTTCTTTGCCCTACAGAGCAATAAGTCGTGTGCTGCAGCCCTGCCACATCTCCTGCAGTCGTCGATGCTCCTCATACTGCTGTTCCGTTATATGCTTCACAGCGCCCGCGCTCTGTGAAAGAGATAGATAGTGTGTAAAAGAGAAGACAGATTATAAGGACGATAGTAACGCACAAAAGCAATTTAAAAAAATCAAGATTGAGTTTAAAGGATCAAAATTTATAGTGCTTGTTCGTAATGCTGTGGTAGGATGATCTTTTTTTAACAAAATTAGCTGTCTTTAATTTAGTCGAATTGCTTAAAAATGTATCACATTATATTTTATCGTCTGACGAAAACGGTGGTATTATTGTAGACTTGATGTTCTAAGAGTATTGGACAAGAATAAGTGCGTGTTCCGAAATATAACGCAGTATACTAGGCTTGTGCTTGTGACGTCATATCAAATCTATACTGTTGATTCGTTTCAAAATATTCTGGCTAGTGCTTTGAGGTACAAGTAGCGGCACGTCTAGCGCTGAGTAAAATGTGGAGGGGAAATGTGGAGGGGAAATGTGGAGGGGATATGTGGGGCGCATCGGTACAGTCGTATACGCAGTACAATTATTACTTTAATTAAATTAATAGCAAGATAATGGTAAAGACAAATCTTAATATACCATATGTGAAATAGTAAATCTAGCGCAAACGGAATGTAGAGACTAGCTACGAAAATATTACTTTTGAAAAATAGTTTTAATGTTAAAGTGTACCGTGTGAAACTCGCTGTTCTACTTTACGAGTAAACCATTTTTTTTGTGTTGAACGAAAGTAGAAAAATTAAATATATAAAATCGGCTAAGTGCGACTTGGACTCGCGCACGCACGGTTCTGCGTACAATTATATAGCAAAAATAGGCCAAAAGTGTGTTTTTTGTATGGGAGCTCCGCTTAATTATTAATTTGATTCAAATTTTATCATTATTATTTACAACAAATAATTAAGACGCTGACAACTGCCAATGACCTTGATCTCGCATCACTCTCGCACCACTGTCGATTTTCATGCCAGAGAGACAGAGATGTGAAGTGTTCACTCGGTAACGTGGATACATTTTTCGTTTGTTAGAGGAAAAAATAAATATTATGGGAAATCTAGATGTCAGAACCGAAAATTAAATCTGGCAATCTTTGGATTTTTGTAAAAGGTATCAAATAAACAAATTTTTAAAGCATAGATTGTATTATTACTTTAGTTAGAACTGTTTAAAGTTTCTGAAAGATGTGACTTTGGTATTTTTTTTCATCCAGTACATCATTTTATTATTTAAATTAGACAAGCTTTTCCAAATAAGTATAATCAAAAATCACATATATCTTTTTTGTGCCAATCAACGAATTGGCAGATGTCTTCGCCTTAACAGCAATAACAATATAATTGATAACGCGACCGTGCACTAGAAGCGCGCGGGGCGTCGTATCGGTATTCGGTGCGGGGGACGGAGTACGACGGGAGATCCAATCGGTGCAGCGCTCGTCTGCCCTTCGTCCCTGCAGACCCCCACGATACCTTATTTTCGACTTCTGCGCAATAACGGTCAGCGCTAGAGTTACGTGCAGCTACTTTTATATTATGATTTTATTGGGATACTGGGTTAAATTTTTAAACACACGAAAATTTGTATTAAAAAAATAAATTTGAAAGACAAAGTCGCATGTTTTGACAAAATATGTTAAAATATTGAAAACTACACAAACAGTGAAAACCACAGACATAGATCAAGATAGATACCGCATGTGTATGTACTTCGCGTGCCATATCGCGTTCCCAAACGACGCGCAATGCTCATCTTTCGAAAGTCTTTTCTTTAGTCTGCTATCGGAATCGGACGTCAATCGGAATTTTAAAAATGCCTAAATGCCTTAAATTGCCGTATTGAGCTGTAGAAATTTAAATAGAAACGTTGGCCTTGATAATGGACACGTTTCTTATCATCGGTACGTCACAGTAGGTAGTAAAAAAGTTGCACGCTCGTTTTCATACAAATGGAGCGACATGCGGTATCTATCTTGATCTATGTCTGTGATGAAAACTTTTGATTGGCTCATCTCATACGTGTTGTTTTAAATTCTACTCTATCTGAAGCTGTAAGTTTTACATGTAACATGAAATAAAACACTAACTACGTTTTGGTTAAATTCTATTACCGTTTCACTACTGCCCTAATATTTAATTTGTATGTACTTACTATCAGAGAAGTAGATTCATAGGCAGTTGGCGGACCTACGTAAATTGGTGGCGTTATTTGACATAACGCCACCAATTTACGTAGGTCCGCTGCCTATCAATCGATTTCTACAATGGTACAAAAAATCTCCCACCTTGATCTTCCTGGGATCGAGGTTAGCTGAGAGCGACTGGACGCCCCTCGCCAGCTTGGAGAGCGGGGAGAGCACCATCTCCCGCGCGCTGGTGACGGGGCTGGCGATGCTGCGGAGGAGCGCCGACTCGCTGTGCGACTGGGCTATGTTCAGGGTGATCTCGTGTTGGGAGTTCGACCTGAAAGATATATTTTTAAGGCATTGCATAGCTTTAATCGCGGGCTTTGAGCGTGGCGACCGAATCATGAAAATTCCGTAACGAAAAACACCTAACATTTTTTTTTTGTTTCAGTTCGACAGACGTCGGCTCGGTGTGGCTTGGGGTGTAGTCCACGCCGCACCGACCGGCACAGCGGTTGCGTGCGACTAGACGTATGCGAATTATAATTGCATAAGTTGATAAATAATGCTATGCAATAGCGGCAGTCCCCGAGTGTCACACGTATTTTTTGTTTACTTATTTTCGATATTTGGACGTAGTCACGCAGATTGTAAAGACCTCAAGTAGGCTGAAACGTATTACATAAGTGTGTGATCGTTACAAGGGTTCAGATCAGATTGGTTGGTAATATTAAGTAAATTTTTCAGCCTAGCGCTATTACTTTTTTATATTAGAAAAAGATGTAAGTGAATGAGCCAGGTAAGTATCAGTAAAAAATTGGCGTTTTTTTTTTGCATAAATAGAGGCTTTAGGGCCGGAAAATTATTTTAAAACTATGCACTTTATGTGTAGCCAGATAAATTAGCCAGATGATGAAGTAGATAAGTTACATGGTTTGTTCAAATTATAAGGTAAAAAATGAGTAATTGTCCTTATATTATAAAATGTTAGTTATGTGTTCCACTCACATGTTCAATTACGATTCAAATATAACATACCTTGTATACGAAACATCAGGCATCTTCTCATCTTCGAAGTTGATGAACCCTGAACTCTGCGACAGCTTCTGGTTGAGAACCAGCGAGTTGGGCGGCACCGGTTTCGCCGGGACCGAATCCACTTGTATCTCGGGCGTAATCGATTCCGAATCGAACGGATTCTTCTTGCTCGAACTAGGCGTTTTGAGGGTCTGCTTTTCTGCCGGCTCCGAGTTTGTCTCCACTTCATCATGGGGCTCGATTTTGGATGAGTAAAGCGGGTTTTGGACGAGGTCATAATCATCTTCTTTCTTCTTCTGATCTCCGATGTAGTGGGACATGTGTTCGAAATTGTCTAAGGTCGGTTCGAAGATATTAGTTCTGTTCTCATCGTCTGAGGAGTAGTCTGAGCTCATGCCATCGGATAGACTCCCTTTCTTCTTGGTGTCGGTCTTCGGTCCTAATGTGAAGATCTTCTTGGTCTTGGCGTTCTGGTCGAGTTTGAGGTTGAGCGCGGGGCGGGCGCGCGGCGCGAGGGAGTGGCCCAGCTTGTTGAGTTTGCTGAACTGTTCAGACATGTTGTTGAGAGCTTTGGACCCTGTAAAATCCAATATATTCGCATTTGCAGGCTAACAAAGCTAAGTGATAATACTTTATAACATAAGGGGGCAAACGAGCAAACGCGTCACCTGATGGAAAGCAACTACCGTCGCCTTTGGACACTCGCAACATTAGAAGAGCTGCAGGTGTGTTGCCGGCCTTTATTCATTGTGACTTTCACAAGCGCTGATAGAGTTACATTTTTAAAAGTTTTGTACGGGCAAATTAATGACGTCTGTGCGTTCCTTTCACTACTACTTTACAGTGAACTCTATATAAGAGATACATACACACCCTAAAGTATTCTCACTTTGTTTTATTAGGCCTTTACATCCGTTGTGGATGATTTATACAGTATTTTCAGAGCGAAGTAACCACTCCTCAAATACTGTAGTGCCTGGGACAAGATTTTTAAATGTCCGTATGGTTGCCCAAGCACATACGACATTCTCGCAACATAGTCGGCCTAGTCCAGAGGAAAGAACCAGTCAATACGTCTGTAGTAATACCAACTATGTGCGGGTTTCCTCGCGATGTATTCCTTCAACTTATGAGTGTCCGTATTATGTACTTGAGATCAGAAAATGTCTCATTGGTACACGCCTCCACCCGGGATCGAACCTGCACCCTCTATGAGTGCGAACCAAAGGTCTACCCATTAGGCCACGGACGCTCTTTTTTTGTTTTATTGCACACTTTATAATGGACTCGCTTGTTGCTCGTAACGTTCATAATAATTATAAACGGGTAAATAAAGATATTATTATATTATCTTTATTTACCCGAAATGTGGCTAAAGAGATGATATTATGTGATGAAGTATGTACCAACTAACACCGCTAACATATTGTTAGCTAATTTCTAAATAAATAACAATAATACATATTAATACACTTTTCCAAACACCAAATACTTTATTTCACAACATAAGAGTACTTTGAACTAATGTAAACTAACAATTTTAGTGTCAATCCATACATAGCAATGCCTCTTTATTTCTCGCTGCTCCAAATCTTGTAACAACATGTGTCTGGACAGTGCGGACCTATGCGTAAATATATTCTGCCTTACTGAAGGAAATACACAGAGGATGCTTGCTGTCTTTATCTAACTCGTTGAGAATGTCACTTGATAGACAAGGGCAGCAAATAGTTATATCCTTTCTGTAATTATTTTTTAAAATGAGTAATGAATTCTATGTATTGAAAAGTCGTTACTAATATAATAAAGACGTTTCTCTCAACATATAATAATTAGGACTTTACAACTCATATTTTAAAGAAGGAGGGAATGTAAATACACACGTATACGCACCATAAAGTTAATATACCTAGCGGAATAGAGAAACAAAGACCCGAGCAAGCGAGATGTCACTATCAGTAACACTGCGTGGTAAAAAGAGACGTGTGATACATGACAGCAGAACTCTTTTTTTGACGTCCAGTCGGCACTTATCGGCACGTTGACAATTTAATCTCATAGAATTCATGTTCAATCATGCTTGTGTAAGTGTATACGTACACATATTTTTACACACAGATGTAAACCAATTTCGGTTTCGTTTGACAGCTCGATATTGTTGCTCCATTCCGCTAGGTATATTAACTTTATGATACGCACACGCGCAAGCTCGCAGTGATTGCGTCGTGCACGCACGCACGCTGTGACTTAATGACGTAAGCACTTACGTTTACGCACGTTCGTACGGGAATGTAATTGTTTATCTCTTATCTCTCTTTCTATATCTCTTTGTTATATTACTTTATTTATTGTACACTTTGCACAAATTACAACGGCGGACTAATGACATTGGGCAGTTTCTAATAGTCAACGATTAAGGTGGTGACAGAAACAAAATAAACAAAGGTATATCTCTGTCTATAAGAGGTGTGCGGTGTGCACCTCTCAGCTATACGATCGCTCCCTCTCTCTCTTACACACGTACCGGCGCTGCGGATGTCGGCGACGAGCTGCGTCTCGCTGACGTTGCGTGTGAGCGCCGGCAGCCGCGACAGGTCCGCGTACAGGCTCGACCGCGCGCCGCCCTTGCCAGACGCGCCCACCACCTTCAACACGGTGACGTCATTAGTGTTTTACATGAAGATGGCTCGATTCTTGTATTAAGCTTAAGGCTCAATTCAGACCTCAACGAGACGCGTAGATGCATGTATTGAATTGACAGATTTCAATTGCGTGAGACGTCTCGCAAATCTGTCAAATCCATACAAATTTAGAAATGCATTTACGCGGTCTGAATTGACCCTAAGTGTTTTATGGTGAAGATGGCAGCATTGATTCTTGAATTAAGCTTAACTTGTAATTCCTACTTACTAATTTTATAAATGCGAAAGTGTGTCTGCCTGTCGTTCAGTTACTTCTTTACGGCCAAGCCGCTGAGTCAATTTTGCTGATATTCGGTATGGAGATACTTTGAGTCCGGGGAAAGGACATAGGAAATCGGTTGTACTGTACGGTTTACGCCCGATAAACGAATTTTGGCGCATCGGAGTTGCGGGTGTCGTCTAGTAAATTATAAATAGACTAGATGACGCCCACAACTCCGTTGCTTTCAAAAGTCATTTATCAAAAATCAAAATCAAAATATTTATTTCTAAATAGGTTAACAAAGTTAACACTTTTAGAACGTCTACATGAGGCCTACCATCTATCGCGTTTTTAATCCCACCTTGGACTTTCTTCGGTCGAGTTTGACGCCATCGTGGAATGGTATCGGCGGGAGGCCGGCCACGTCTCGCGCTACCATGATAGACTCGCAGATCGAGTGTAGCGATTCTGTAAGCATTAACATTTTGAACATATGCAAATTCAGCTCTAGAGAAGTGGCATCGTCATATAATAATAATAATAATAATAAATGTTTTATTCAAACATTAAGCCAATGCACAGCACACACTAAAAACATACAACCAAACAATAACCCAAAAAGAAAAAAAAGGAAAGTGCTTAACTAAAATAAACAAAGAATACCGAAAAAAAAACATGTAAAAGCACACAAGAACAAAAAGAGAATGTCAACAATCAACATAAGGCAGTGCATTGCATAATGCCGAAAAGGATTCCCACTCAGGTGTAAGACCACGGCGCAGAACACTGCACCGCGGTACCTGATCTTCCGTCGTTCCTATACATTACGTATGACGTACGACAGACTCAACATAAATAATAATATACATACCATAATCAATACAATAATAAATAAAATTATAGAACATCATATAATACTTAAATAAGTTTATAACGGTAGCTGCTATTTGGTATTATAATAATATTGTATGCAATTTACAATACGGCACGGCACAATGCACCCGCACCTGTGACGCAACGACATTCCAGCTTCAGGAGATAAGTGCCTATTTCCCGCGCTTCAGTGCCTGAAACGATGTCGTACGGGGAGCACGCGCAGGTATGCGCTCGCGCCGACCGCCTGACCTAGATATGTAGGTCAAGTTCATAGCAACTACCGAGTATAGTGCTATCAATAGATAAAGATAAAGGGTCTATTATGCAATTTAATACTTACCTATAGTGCGGATTACACTATAAAAGAGCATGGTAAGTGTATTTTACATCAATTAAATAGTGACAGTTGTTATTAGTGACATAATTTAATATACTACTTTATTTATTGTGTTTAATCTGATATTTTATATAATAATAGATCTGTAAGTGTACAAGTGTGTGTCAATATTTCAATTCCTTTCCAGGGACCGAAAGTGATGTGAACCCATATAGTAGGTGTAATAGTTTTGAGAGTAAATGTGAAGCTACATTGCTCCGTCACATAACGATTTATTTACATAACGATATCAGAAGCAGCGCTACGCGACACAAAACGTCAGTTCTATTAATCGTGAAGTGTCGCGTCACCGTTGCAGCGCAGTGTGGCTTAGTGCGGTCTCGCCTTATGTAAACTCACCGATCATCTCGTCCTTGGTGGTGATGGCGACGGCCATGTTGTTGAAGAAGCGCAGCGCGGTGGAGCGGAACATGCGGTAGTAGCCCGCCTCGCCCTCGTGACAGTAGCTCACCCGGATACAGTGCAGCGCCTCGCTGCGACGCCCCACGCCGAACAGCTAGTCACAGATTAAACATAACATTTTATTTGGAGATAGTGAAAATATCGTATAACTGCTAAGTAACATTTATGTTATGACGGAATGGAAAATTACACGTCAGTTTGCTTTCATATTATACCTTAATATAAAAATACAAATGACAATCTGCTTTGTGTTAGATTCCCTCATAGTGGTAACTGTAACCTATTCATACGTGTACGTCATGAGTTGTACTTACACGCACACGCACTCGTGCGTATACAAACGCACATTTGCGTACACGCACATACGACACATTGCTGGTCTCGTACGCACGCACGCACGCACGCACGCATGCACGCACGCACACACACACACACACACACACACCGATGCGATTCGGAGAGCGGGACGCGCTGCACAGCGAGCAGGCGGTCGCTTGTCTCGTCGTAGTCGGCGACGTGCAGCGTCGCGCGGTCACACACTCACCGAGGCGGGCTGGTCGAGCGTGCCCAGCTCGACGGCGGTGATGTCGGCGAGCGGGACGCGCTGCACGGCGAGCAGGCGGTCGCTGGTCTCGTCGTAGTCGGCGACGTGCAGCGCCTGCGCCGTCAGCACCAACACGCTGTCCATCTCCGTCTCGTGAGGGTCGCCAGTACTGTAAAACATAGAAATATATTTGATATATTGGACGTATTTGACAGACAAGAACGGCAACAAAAGAATTCAGAAATTATTGATATGTCATGGGGGATGGTAGAGCTGATTGCACATTTGTCAGCACCGCACGCGCCGTACGCGTCGAACGCACCGTACACTATAGTACACGAAATGCGGCGCGTGCGGTGCGGACGAATGTGCGAGGTTTCACATCATTTCATACAACGAATTCTAAAATGCGGCACGTTCGGCGCGTGCGTGCTGATAAATGTGCGATCACCATAAAGGAGGTTAAATGAGTGTTGTTAAAATTCTATTTGCCACTAGGTGCCGCGATACGGCCGTCAGGTCTATCGCGTCAAATAGACCTATTATCGTGACACATGACAGCTATATCGTGACATATGACAGCACTCTGACTTGATAGACCTGACGGCTACATCGCGGCACCTGATGGCAAATAGAATTTCAACAACCCTCATTAATGTGATTCGCGGGTGATGACAAGCATGACAGGAAAAGCGCCCTTACTGCGGATCCGCGTCAATGAGCCCCCAGGAGCCGAGCACTGGCTCGGTGTCGACGAGCAGCTTCTTGCAGTCGTCGATCAGCTGCTTCACGTGCTGCGCCATCGCCGCCGTGTCCACCGCGCCCAGCTCCTGTATATGGACAAGTTTCAACTTTTTAGAAAGAAGATTTTTTCCCACTTTTTTGGTAAAAAAGGGGTGGACCCCGTGCGAGTTTCTTACGTCTCCGCCGGTTCTTCTCGCCTCGACATCGTCAAGAATTTAATTAATAACACGACCTCAGAGAGAGTCGTCATGTGTTGTAATGCCGAGTGAAAAAGCTTGAGAGTTGTACGTAGTTCCGTGCGTGCTGTACGCTGGCGTATACGTACGTGATCAGCGAGCGGCGCGTCGACGGCGTCGGGCACGATGAGGCGGTCGGGCACGGCGCGCGCCTGACCCGTCATCACGTCCACCGCCACCTGACGCAGCGCGTCCTTGAACGTCGACAAGTAATACCTGTTATAGAGAATACTACTATAGTTTTTGCACGGAATGTTCTTCATTTTTAGGGTTCCGTACCTTGATATCTCTCCGTCTGTCCGTCTGTATGTCATCAGGCTATATCTCAAGAACCGCTATATCTAGACTTCTGAAATTTTCACAGATTGTGTATATCTGTTCCCTCTATAACAACAAATACTAAAAATAAAATAAAGTTAATATTTAAGGGGGGCTCCCATACAAGAAACGTGATTTTTTTGGCCTTTTTTGTTCGTAATCAATAATGGTAACAGTTAGGCACTTGAAATTTTCACAAAATCCTTAATTATATTTGTACTTTAATAATTAATAATAAAATTAAAATAAAGTAAATATTAACCCATACAAAAAACACAATTTATTTCTACTTTCACTCTACCGGTACGGAACCCTTCGTACGCGAGTCCGACTCGCACTTGGCCGATTATTTGTATTTGTATGTCTTAAGTTTTGTGCTACGTCTCGCTGTTTTTTTTATTAGAGTCAATAAACAGTGACAAAATTAAAGAAATTGATTCATAGGCAGATGGCGGACCTACGTAATTTGGTCGCGTTATGTCGAACCCGGCTGACTGATCTCGACTAATAATGACAAAAGTAGGCCATCTGCCTATGAATCTATTTCTTTGATAAATGATAGTACATAATATTTCCAAAAAAGAGTTAATACCTTTTGCGTATAGATATGTATAAATTGAATCTTTCTTATAGACAGTTTCTAATTTCTTACAGACCATAATGTAAACGTCTCACACAGACTCACACTAGTTCCAGCTTTAGCATTTTTGTTGAACTTGAAAAAAATACGCTTTGTAGGTGATTGAAATCACATTGCTGTTATCTATTGATATTTTAGCTGCCAACTAATTGGCTTTAAGATACGCTTTCATTCTCTAATATGTGGCGACAAGTTGTCTTCTTTTGTTGTCGCCGACAACAAAAGAACAAGTAGTATAGTAACAAAAAGGTGTACTACAGGGTTCAGTTGTAGGTGCTCTATTACTTACCTGTTAGCGGAGGCGACGCCATCTTTCATCATGCCTGTGAACTTTCTCTCGCCAGTGCGCGTGTAGTCACCCTGTGTAAAACAAACAAAATTGATCAATTGTCATTAAAAATATTTACATATAAAAGCTTAAAACTACTATACTAACATTTTATTTTAATTTTTAATATTTAATGAATCCTTAAGTTGTCCGAAAGTAAACATTTTTTTTTAAATAACTTTATAATGCATAAATGTAATGTCATACTCTAGAATAGAAGATTAATACCAGTGATATCGTTTTAGTTTTAACATTATCTGTGTTAGAAACATCTCTAGAACGAATTACTCCGTTGGAAAACGTTCATACAAGTTGGTACCTTAAGCGCCTTGGTCCCGGCGTACTGTCTGGACAGCAGATCACCGGAGTCCGCCCACATCGCGAGGAAGGCGGCGCGAAGGGCGGGCGGGAGACCAGAGCCCGGCGCGCCCAGACCCAGCCGACACAGCTGTAGTTCCAACACGTACCGCCCTAGCGCTGTCTGTGGGATCGAGATGTAGTTATACGCAAAAAAGAGAGAGAGAAAAGAAGGCGGGGCGCAAGTATAAAATGTAAGTCTACTATGTACGGAAGCCCGGTTGGCTCACGGTTAACTTATGAGAAAGTGGCGCTACACAGAGCCATTTTTAACACGTGTGCTACAAACCTAAATACAAGTGTACCGATAACTGGTAAAAATTTCACAAGTTAATTTTTTACTTGTGCACTCGTGAAGTGGAGATAGGGACAAAATGGCGTCATACAATAACCCTAGGCTGCAACCCCGGCCGCCATTTAAAAATGTCAACAATAACAGCTCATACAACAATAAAAATCGTTGCTAATTATCGCGAAATAATTTGATAAAATATCAGTCTTGGTTTATAAAGTCGAAAATTGGTGACGTGTTGATTTTTAGTTTTATTATTTTTGTATTATGAATCGTTATAAACAATAATAGAACCTGATTGTAAATATAAAAAAACCGGGGTTGAAGTCTAGGGTTACTGTATGACGCCATTTTGACCGTATCTCCAGTTCACGAGTGCACAAGTGTACAAGTTAAAAATTAACTTGTGAAATTTTTACCAGTTATCGGTACACTTGTATTTAAGTTTGTAGCACACGTGTTAAAAATGGCTCTGTGTAGCGCGCTTTCTCATAAGTTAACCGTGAGCCAACCGGGCTTCCGTAACTATGTACCACTTTTATGAATAAATAAAAAAAATATATGATCACGTGATCACAAACGATCACGACGACGCACCTGCACCACGTTGGTCCGGTCGAGGCAGTCCACGCAGTTGACGCGGAACACGGCCGCCTGCGCGCAGATCAGCCCGCGCCCGTCGCGCCACGTGAACCCCATGTCCGCGATCACGTCGGCCAGCGCGCCCACCAGCACGCTCACGTTCTCATAGCGCATGCCGCGACTGCAATGAACAAATTGGTATAACACACGTAATGATGTGATTGCGGTTGGATCATAGACCAATATATCGCTTAGGTACAGGTTGGCAAAAATGAGTCTGACGCGGTGACTGCCGGAACTGAAACTTTTTATTTATGGCTACATTACAGTACTTGTCAACTCCAGTACATATTGTGTCAAAAGTGCATTCTAGCGTAGTGTAGGGTTGCTTTTTAAAAAATAAAACCTCAGTTAAAACGCACTCTTTTTTGCCAAGCTATATATAAGAGGTTCAACTATTGTTAGTTAATAATATTCTTCGTATATTGGTGTCTGTACGCAACAACAACACGCAACGCAAGTGTGTCGTTCGCGTACGTAATAGTGCGTATGCGTACGTAAACGCGTCCGTACTTGCGTATCAACCTGCTCGCTGGTGTTAGGTCACGTGACGGCTGTTTCCCTCTCTCTCTCTCTCACTCACAAGTACTCGTGGAAGTCGAAGGTGGCGTACACCAGCTGGGGGCGGTCGAGGCGGCGCACGTGGCAGGTGTAGGCGTCGCACAGCACGCGCTCCCGTCCCGCCTGCTCCACGAGGTTGATGATGCACACGCGCCCGTACCGCGACAGCTCCTCGTTGAGGTGTTTCCCTCTCTCTCTCACTCACCAGTACTCGTGGAAGTCGAAGGTGGCGTACACCAGCTGGGGGCGGTCGAGGCGGCGCACGTGGCGGGTGTAGGCGTCGCACAGCACGCGCTCCCGCCCCGCCTGCTCCACGAGGTTGATGATGCACACGCGCCCGTACCGCGATAACTCTTCGTCGAAGTGCTTCGTGAATGCCGCGTGGGACTCGTCTTCGGCTGAAAGAGATAGACATATGAATTGGTGAAGTGTGGGAAAAAGATAGGATCGATTGATGTGGTGTTTCAAGAATGCTGCCTTAGATTCGTTTTCGGCTAAAGATTAAAAAGAGATGGATATGTGAATGGAATAAGTGTGGGAAAGAGATAGGATCGATTTAAATACGTGGTGTTTTAAAAACGCTGCGTGAGATTCGTCTTCGGCTGCAAGTTAGAAAGAGATAGATATATGAATTATTTGAGTGTAGAAAAGAGATAGTTTAAAGTACTTACGTAGTAAGTGTTTTGATGCACACCGTTTGAAATTATCTTTGGCTTTATGAGATTGGCATATAATGTTGTGAAAAAGAGAAGGATATTTGTATCACTAGTTGACGCCCGCAACTCGGTTACGCCGAAATTCATGTATCCTCGTGGGGACCGTACATTTTTCAGTCACAAAATTATTCTATATCCTATCCCGTCTCAAAGTATATCCGTATTCCGTACCCATCTAAATCGGTTTAGCCTTTTATGCGTGAAGGGGTAACAGACTAACACACTTTCGCATTTAAAATATTAGAAAGGATTTCACTGTGATTAAGATAAGATATAGGCCGCTAGTAACTTGTACTCACTTTTATCGAGTTTAGGCGGCGGGCGAAACTTGTAGTCCGGCTGACTCCAGAATATCGGTATCGAGCCACGGACCTGTGGTAAAATAATTAATAGTTTAAAAAAACTAAAAATCTCACTTTTAGCACCCACTAAGCCAATCCGCCATCTTGGATGTCCGCCATGTTGGATTTAAGTCACGTGATTATTTTTTTCGTATTTCTGACAGCAAACCCTTTCATTTGATACCCATATAATGGGGGTGCATTTCGAATAGCCTGTCCGCAATCTTGGTAAGGCCGCCATATTAGATTTGTCAGGGCGAGTGAAGCGAGCCCTAGTATAACCCACAACCTGTACACTTTACGTAAAAACTATCACGCCTATTGATTTGTGCTTTAACATAGAAATTTTTTATTTATATGTAAATATGTTATCATCAGTCTATCAAGTTGTGACGACGCGAGCCCTCACAAAGCTGGGCTTTTAGCTAGTAATAACGTTTCTTAGCTAGTCATGTATTGTCATCAGAACTAAGAGCGTGTGCAAAATTTCATCCTAATCGAAGACCTGGAAGTGGGTCAAATTAAGATTCCAAGATTTTTTTACATGCAGTTAGTTCCAAGTGAAGCTAATAAAAGCGTGTTAAAAACATTAATTTTAATTTTAAGATAATCTAGAAATTTAAATTATGGAAGACAAAATAAGAATAATTTAAGCATGACCATAATTTTTAGTTGTTGAAAAGGCCACTGAACTCGCACTGCCATTAAGCTAAATGCAAGATTTTATTTTTGTACCATCGAGGAAATTGATTCCTAGGCAGTTGACGGACCTTCGTCATGTGGTCGGCTTGTGTCAATTCAATGTTAGCTGTGATCGGTCGGATGGGTTTGACTTAACGCGACCAAATTACTTAGTCCGCCATCTGCCTAGAAATCAACTTCTCTGATAGTACAACACAAAAACATCTGTAATTACCTAATAAGAAATTCCTACATTGGTGAATTTCTTTGAGCTTTATTTTGCACTGTCATTAGTACTTCGCAGTGTCATTGACACCTCGAGCTATCATTGACACCTCGCAGCGTCATCGTCACCTCGTATCGTCATTGATACCTCACAGCGTCATTGACAGCTCACCTGCAGGAAGGCAGCTCGGTGCACGGTGTCGGCGCAGACGAGGGACACTATCTGCTCCGTCTCCACGTAGTTGGCCACCTTGCCGCCAGGTTCGATCCCGCGCCGGTTGTACCTGTGACCGTTATTACATTTGGAAGCCGTTAAGCATTCTGTAAACTCAACATCCATACTTAATATTATAAATGTGTGTCTACTCTCATGTCTGTCTGTCTGTCTGTCTTCCCATACCATGTGAAGAGGTAACTCACGACCAACCAATTTTGCTGAAATTTGGTATGGGGATACTTTGAGTCCCGGGAAAGGACATAGGATACTTTTTACCCCGAAAAAATTTACGGTTCCCGCGCGAATTTTAGCGCAACGGAGTTGCGTGTGTAGTTGGTAACAAGCACTTTTTAACCGACTACCAACAAAAGTGGAGGCCCTGTTTTAAGCTGTGGATTTTATTAAGATTTGGATTTGCCTTGATTGATAAATCGAGTAGTTAAATAAAGTTTTAGATGCCGTCATGTTATGCCTTCGTATTCTATACAAAGACCATAGGAAATCGTTTTGTTAGACATAGATGGAAAACTTTGATCATCAATATATTTTAATTTTTGAACAGGATTTAGATATTTTTTCATTCCTTTTAGTATTAAGTTTTATACCTTATCAAAACTCTATTTTTATGCGTTTTATTATTCATCCAATGTATGTAGTTAGCAGTTAAGACAAACATTTGTGATAAGAACATTAATTTCGTAAATCGAACAAGGTATTATAGTAAGCAAAAATTGTTTTGTACTACACAAAAAATATAGCCTCATAGATTCCACTACGATCGTTCTATTTGGCACTCGGCAAGTCGGCACATATACCCGAGCGTCTGGCGATCAGCCAGCCGTATGTGAAGTAGGTACTCTTGACCTTTCACAACTAGTTCACTTTTTAATTGAAAACTTGCAATATGTATAATTGAAAACTTTGTGAAAAATGTTGCTGCCCATTTTGTATTACGTGACTATTTATTTTTCGGGGTTATATTATTTCGATATTATTAGGAACTTATATTCTTATAAGACGGTTCTTGCAAAAAAAGGTTTGCTTATCGCGCGGGAACCATAAAACAAACTCAAACTCAAACTCAAACTTTTTTTTTTATTCAGAATAAATTTTTGCAAATATTTTCTGAAAGTCTACATGATGCCTACCACCGGTTCGGGAACTAACCCGGCGAGAAGAACCGGCGTAAGAAACTCGCACGGAGCCCACTTTATTAACCAAAAAAAGTGAGAAAAAAATTAATCTTTTAAAATAAAGTTTACAATGCTGTAACTTAAAATTATACAATGTCAACATACATACATAATTATTGTAAGTCATAAAATAATGTACAAGCAGCCTTGCAAGCAGCCATCCTACTCCCAAGATGTGCCATCGTTTATGAAATCATTGACCTTATTATTAGGCTTTGGCACACAAACGCTCTTTGACTGCTTTTTTAAATTTATTAATGGAGAGATTTTGAACGTTTTTTGGGATTTTATTGTAAAGGCGTATACATTGACCTTTAAAAGATTTACTAACTTTACTAAGTCTGATCACCGGTATTTCTAGTTTGTACTTATTTCTAGTGTTTCTTCCGTGACTGCCACTTTTGGTTGTAAATTTACTAAGATTCTTTCTAACATATAATACATTATCCAAAATGTATTGAGAAGCAACAGTTAGAATACCAATTTCTTTAAACTTTTCTCTCAGAGATTCAAAAGCTGACATTTTATAAATTGAACGTATAGCTCGCTTCTGCAGCACAAAAATCGTATTAATGTCGGCAGCGTTTCCCCATAAGAGGATGCCATACGACATTCTACTATGAAAATAACTGAAATAAACTAGTCTTGCTGTGTCTTCGTCAGAAATTTCCCGTATTTTTCTGACTGCGTATGCTGCAGAACTGAGCCTATCTGCAAGATTAGCAATATGAGGACCCCACTGTAGTTTATAACCAAAAACTATCCTAATATTATATCTTTCTCTTTTTGGAGTATCTCTATACCAAATATCATATCAATTGGTTCAGCCGTTTAAGTATGACGAGAAAAGAGACAGACAGACGGTCTTTCGGATGTATAAAATTATGACTAGCAGTGCCCCACGGTTTTACCCGCGGTTTATTTCACTCTCACAATTTTCACCTTTATAATATTAGCATAGATAGTATAATATAGATAGTTAATCATTTGTGTATTAACCCACAACATTTTTTAGGGTTCCGTACCCAAAGGGTAAAAACGGGACCCTATTAACTTTATTATTATTATATATATTATAGACTTCGATATCTGTCCGTCTGTCTGTCTGTCTCCAGGCTGTAACTCAAGAACCGCTATAGCTAGACTTCTGAAATTTTCACAGATTATGTATTTGTGCCGCTAAAACAACAAATACTAAAAACAAAGTAAAATTAATATTTAAGGGGGGCTCCCATACAACAAACGTTATTTTTTGGTCTTTTTGGCTCGTAATCCATAATGGCAACATATAGTCACTTAAAATTTTCACAAAATCCTCAATTATATGTGTACTTAAATATTAAGTAATAAAATTAAAATAAAATAAATAATTAAGGGGGGCTCCCATAAAAAAATACAATTTTTTCCTTATTTTCGCTCTATAACGGTACGGAACCCTTCGTGCGCGATTCCGACTCGCACTTGGCCGATTATTTTTGAGTTATGAACGCACTCTTATTCTAAATGATCTAAAGAACATGACCACATTCATTACTCAATACGTAATTTTTTTGTGGAATGATTCATGATACACAAATACTTAAGTGTCCAGTTAAGGATGGTATAAAGAATAAACTTAAGACAGTTTTATAGTTAAATTCATCCATCTATCCATCTATTTTAAGCCGACCTGGTGCCAGCCTGGTGTCGCGACCTTCGCGATATCAACCCCAGGGTGAAGGTGTCGTCTGCGCCGGGAGCCGCCAGGGGGTTGGGGTCTGGTGGACCCACGGACAGCTGTGACAGCTGGACACAACCCTGGATGATGGGCAGGATCCACTCGTCGCATGCTGGGCTCTGAGGGGTTAAAACATTTTATAGCTGCAGCATCCCAGGATTTATGCCTGACTGACTGATCTGACAAGTAAGATGATCCATGCGTCGGATGGGCATGTAAAAAGTCGGTCCTGCGCCTGATCTCTCGCCAGTCGTGTCGGTCTTCCGTCCCACTGGGTTATGAGAGTATAAGGAATAGAGAGTGGTCTTGTGTACTGCGCACACACTTGGGCACTATAAAATGACTCCTGCGTAACTGGGCTGGTTTCAATGAAACCGGCCACCGTCACCGAAACCGGTGTGGGAGTTATTATTATTATTATTACATATTACGTACTTACACGGGGCGGCGGAAATAAAGTGGCCTACTGTCATAAAAAAATATTAATTCGGCACTGAGCTGTAGTAAACTAAGCAGCGCACAAACCTAAACCACGCTATCGTCTATCGAAGTTTCGGAATGTCGGAGCAACATACCTCTGTACCACATTACGTTTTAAAAGAATATTAAGAGGTGGTTTAATTACGTAAGGCAGGAAGAGATTTAAAAAATTTGCTTTACATCATGAATCATGATACATATTGTAATAATCAGCACATTTTTTTTGCAACTATTAAATATTTCAACAGTTGCATGATTATAACTAATTAATAATTCTACAATAACCTTAATAGTGATAATTTTTATGTACATTTTGTTACATCCTTCATTACCTCATTATATTCTGTTTCAAGTTTGTTGAATGTATAAAACAATATGAGAAAAAAAAAATTGATATATCAATAACATTACATAATATCTAAGATTTAAGAGTAAATCTCAATCTTAAAAAAGGAAGTGGTATAAGTTGGTACTTCGGTACCATACACATTTTGAAAACCTAATAACTCTAAGAAAGAGAAAGTCACAGAAGGAGAAAGAGATATAATATGTACCCAATTTTTTGACGCTGTGCTAACCTCTAAAGCAATAATATCCTTCAACATATGCTTGTTCCAGAAGAATCTCTCATCCACATGCTTCCACCATCTCGTTATGTCGGTTATGGGCTTTGTATTCCCTTCTTCTGCTTCTAGAATCTTCTCAATCTCATACTGCCGCTGCAGGCTGTTTGTAAGGTCAAGTGTTCTTGAGTAGTAGAAGCTATCGGAGTTGTCAAATATCTTGTGTAGTTCGTCCGTCAGCCTCTGCTCAAATCTTTCTGCTAGTTTTGGATCTCTTTGTTTTTTAACTGTCTGTTTTACCTGTATAAAATATCATTTAACAATTTGTGTGTAATACAGAAAGGAAGTTGTTTTTAGGGTTCCATACCCAAAGGCTAAAAATGGGACCCTATTACTGAGACTTCAATGTCTGTCCATTTGTCTGTCTCCAGGCTGTATTACGCAAGAACGGTAATAGCTAGAGAGTTGAAATTTTCACAGATTATGTATTACTGTTGCCGCTATAACAACAAATACTAAAAACAAAATAAATGTAATATTTAAGGGGGGCTCCCATACAACAAACGTGATTTTTTTTTATATTCTTTGATCGGTATCCATGATTTTACCTGTTGTCAGGTAGCCACCTGAAATGTTCACAAAATACTGTTTTATTTATACTTTAATAATTCGTAATAAAATTTAAATAGAATTAAAAATTATGGGGGGGCTCCCGTACAAAAAACATTTTTTTTTCTTATTTTTCTCTTTAGTGGTACAGAACCCTTCGTGTGCAAGTCCAACTCGCACTTGGCCGATTTTTTATATTATAATGTATCTGAGGTTATAATATATTTTGTAAGAATATAAATAAATTAAATAATTTTAATAAGGACTTTAGTAATCATTGTTTCTTTGTAAACAATTATTTTAGTTGTAAAGAAGGATTGATAATAAAACTAAATATATGGAAGTATTGAAAAGTATACAGAAGAATTGAGAGCCCTTTTAGAAGTAGGTTATACAATAAAATTTTAAAAGTTGGTTAGAAAGGAGATACCTGTGTGGCTGCTTGTTGTGTGGTAGTTTTAATCGTGTTGCTGACATTCTTCACAGCTCCCACTGTCTTGTTGAGAAACGCGGAGTTCTCAAACAGTCTGCCACCGATCTTTCTGCTACCAGCTTTAGCGCTGTTAGCTGAAGAGTTGTGTTTAGTGCAAGGAGACAGTTCCAGCTCCTGATTGGCGGTGCCCATGTTCAGGATACATATTGATTTGATCTTGTATATCGTGTGGTGGAAGTATAGCTGGCCGATTGCCACGCTCTCCTTGATAATCATCAGCCGAGGTTCGTAAATAGTAGAGTGCTCTACTATACCCAGTATACCATCCGTAATCCCTAAGCACTCGATATCCTCGATGTCCGATAGGTCCCATGCTGCAAGGATATGTATTTGTAGAAGGAAGGAAGCACGTAAATTAATTATTTTGTTGTTAGATTGAAGTTTTACCTGATTTTACAGAAAATGCTCCCGTCACCCTATTCCACCATAGACTTGACTCCTGTCTGACAAATATATAGTACAGCTCGGATCGAAAAACTTCCATTTTTGTATTTTCACTCCTATTTTAATCGGTACAATTTAATTAATATCATTTTGTTTATTGTTATTGTAAAATTTGGTTTTGACGTCTGACACGGGGGGGGGGAAGGGAGCTTGGAGGGAGCTAAATATTTTTTCCGAATGTTGGCTAGACTGTTTCATTGATATTTTTAAACGTTCCGTTTCATGAACATTTTTAAAACCAATATGATTTTAAAACAAATATTCCATTGAATAGTACCTTGCGTCAGTATTTAAAATGTTTAGTAAATTTTGTAAGTCGTATTGAGTGCCGAATAAATAATTATTTACCAAATCAAAAATGTATATTTTAGTTTTAAAAAAGTCTACATTTAGATTGATCAATACAAAATGTAGAATTATATTATGATGCACGACATGAATATAGGACAATCATATTATTATTATTTTTTTAATCTTTGTTTTTAAAGGGGTTTGATCACTTAGTGATTAAGTCACCCCCGTAATCAAAATCACTTTACAATAATGATCTTAAGAATAAATAGTACTTAATTAAAATAAATATAGCTAAAGCCTATTTCCACAACAATTTTTTTTATTTTATTTGACTACAAAGAATAACAAGCTTGCAAGCAAGCTTTACAATGACAAGCTATTACGCATTTTGACATTTTGCATAGAACGGAACGCTAACGTCATCTTTGTCAAGTTGGTGACCTTGCTTCCGGTATTACAAGCTTGGATTTTCATGGCTTCCGAGTTAATTTTTACTCTCAAAACGCTGATTTCTACACGAAATGGATTGGCAATTAACATGTCGTGTTTGTTTGGAAACCGGGGACATGGTTTCCCTGTTCGATTGGGACGAAAATAACGAACAACTCGGTGACAAGTACGCGTACTGCTGCGGAGTGGAGGTGCGAAAAATGCCATATAAAATGGTTGCGATGGCCACCCTATAATTTTTTCACTCAATAATGTTGCTATATTGTGTAAATAAATAGCAATTTTGGTGATTTTTTGCTGTCATCCCCGGATAGACAAAAAGTTGATCAACAATCAAATTAATGTTTATTGATTTTCAGGTGACTAAAAATGATTCTTTGCCGACGCTTATTTGCCTAAACTGCGTCGACCGCTTGACTTACGCTTGCCAGTTTAAGCAGCAATGTCTCTCTTCAATCGACACCCTCAAAGAATGTTTGGACGAATTCATCAAATCCTCAGCAGTGGCGACTTCAGGCGTCAAAGACGAATGTAAGTGTAGGTACAATATGTTAAAATTCACCAATTTCTATATAACGGTAACCTCAGAAAATATTTCCTAAGTCCATAACCGTACCTACAGAGTTTTAGCATTTCTAAGTATTAGAGGAACATCAAAATCTAATGTACTTCTTAATTGTAGCAAATGAAACGGAAACTATAACTATAAAGCAAGAGAATGGGCTACTGCTGCAATATGAGCTGCCAGTGGAGCACGACCCCCAGTCCCAATGGACGAGGACCCTCATCAAGACTCCCAACAAGGCCGTGGTCACCAAAGCACCAATGCAACGCAAACGAGGCCGGCCGAGGAAGTATCCGAATCAACAGGGGGAAATAAGTAAGTTTCATGTCCCAAGTAATCTTTAGCCACATTGTTAAAGAATTGATAAAGCTGATAAGATGAAAAAATAATGCACCAAATATTACAAAATATAAACAATTTCTATAATTTTTTGCTACAGTACTATCTAATACATATGAAATATCTCCACTTACCTCCTAAAAACATTTTTTAAACTAGCACCATTAGCATACACCTTGATGTTGTCAGTATTTTGCTTATCATTTGTTTTTTAATAACAGCAACGTCACCATACCAACGTAAGAAGCCCAAGCCAACAGTGAAGGAGCCAGAGGCCCTGACAACATTGCTGGCCTCAGGCTCCCTGGACTTGAAGCAGGAACCTGACGAGGAACCATTTGAAGCTGATGGAGGTGAAGCATACATAATATGAACAAAATTCTCTATCCATACAGAGTGTAACAAAACTAAGTGATAATACTTTAGGGTGTGTACGTGTTCCTTGTAGAGAGTTCACTGTGAAAGTAGCAGCGCTGAAAGACCTACATTTTTTTC
The DNA here is from genome assembly GCA_905187585.1 of Cyaniris semiargus. NCBI lineage: Eukaryota > Metazoa > Arthropoda > Insecta > Lepidoptera > Lycaenidae > Cyaniris > Cyaniris semiargus. Next base: position 11,046,650 of record LR994568.1, on the reverse strand, counting down.
ACTTTTGTATGGGCAAGCGCCCCAGCGTCACGAGTTTCCCCCTACAAAAGTGAAAAAAAATTTTGGTCTTTCAGCGCTGCTACTTTCACAGTGAACTCTGTATGAGGAACACGTAAAGGATTATTACTTAATTTTGTTACATCCTGTATATATATTATAGTAACTAGACTAGAGTCTAGTCATCTTTATAACTTGACAGTACTTATAAGAAACATTAAAAAGGGACTTTTTCTCATAATAGATTTTTCTAATAACATAAAACTTTATTTCTTAAATTTCTAGATAGTCTTTTATTTTTAATGATTTCAGCTGCAGATGACGATCCAGATTTCTTTCCGGATGGTGAGGAGGGGGGCTCAGACCCTGAAAATAAATCAGAGGAGGTAACCTTGAATGTTATAATATAAAACTACAGTTATACCCCGCTTTACGCGAGGGATACATTCCGGAAAAAATCGCGTTAACTGAAATTCGCGTATATTGGGGTTTATGGTTAAACTACTAAAAAATTAATAAAAAAGTACAAATCATTTTAATTAATCGTTTTAATTCTAAAGGCGCTTTATGCAATACATACCATTAATAATTTTTTTTTTATGAAAAATATGTGTATTTTCTTTTGAGTAGCGTTTTTATACGTTCCTGTAAAATACGACCATAACACCCAACACTGTTTTCAGTTGTTTGACACACGGTCAAGACACAGTTATTATCATTGTCTATACTTAATACTGATGACTACGTTTATGTTTATACGCACTTTTTAAGAGTTATGCGAGGTATTATGAGCGCGAAATTTAAATTTCGCGTTATAGTGAAACCGCGCAAAACGGGGTCGCATAAAGCGGGGTATTACTGTAGATGTTGACTGAGGCGTCCCCCATATTAGGCGTGCGCGTTTCTCGAGCGTGTGAACGAGAGAACGCCGCGAGCGCGACGCTTAGGCTGGTTTTAGTATCACGCGGACCTTCGCGTCGGTACGGATCGCTCCGTACACACCGATCTGTATGAAGCTGTAAGAAGCGTTTTACTGGGGTCAGCCTTAATCTTTTATGCGCCGCTATTCGTATATGGCGCGGGTAGGGGATTCGATCCCGGCCGATTTTTCTAATCCCGGGATTTTGGGATTATCTACAATGAATCCCGGGATCCCGGGATAATCCCGGGATTATATTGGTAATAGAAAATGACAACAAATACCCGTCGTTTTGGCTCTATGTTGACTAAGACTCATCAATACACTGTTATTTTTAGGGTTCTGTACCTAAACGGTACAAACGGGACCCTATATACTGAGACTTCGGTATCTGTCTGTCTGTCCATCTGTATGTCTGTCTCCAGGCTGTATCTCAAGAACTACTATAGCTAGACTTCTGAAATTTACACAGATTGTGTATTTTAGTTGTCGCTATAACAAAAATACTAAAATCAACATAAAATTAATATTTAAGGCAGCTCTCCTCAACAAATGTGATTTTTTGACCTTTTTTGCTCGTAATTAATAATTTTTAATTAAATTAAAATTGAGGGCGACTCACATAAAAAAAAAAAAACAATTTTTTGCCTACTTCCTAACTACTTCTTAACTTACAACGGTTTGGAACCCTTCGTGCGCGAGTCTGACTCGCATTTGGCTGATTTTTTTAAATAAATTCATTGATTTTCACTAATTAACACAAATATCAATGCTTACACGACGTAAAGTGGGGTTCTTACACAATTTTACACATAAAACAATACCGGTCGTTAGCAAAAACAAAAAATTAAGTGTATTAACAAGATGGCCGACATAACGTCATAAAAAGTAAGTGCGTTTTGTTTCACGCACATTTTTATCAACTTAATTAAAAATATTTATCAGTCCCGAAAATCCTGGGATTTATTAAATTACAATCCCGAAATTTTCGGGACTGAAATATGACCAAGATCCCGAGATTCGGGATCACGGGATCGAATCCTCTAGGCGCGGGTAACGCCCTTTTTTGCTTTGATAAAAATTATACTATCTAAGGATCTAGGAATCTAAGTATCTTCATTCCAATATTCATCTTATATTAGTATTCATGTATAGTGACACTGGGTATATCAAAACTATATGATCTATGCAATAAATGGGTTTATTTTATTAATAACTACCATTTTTGTAGAAAACAACAAAGAGACCGAGAGGTCGTCCACGTAAGATCCCAGCAGAGGTTCCCGATAAGACCAAGGACGATGACGGAGAAGACGTGCTGTTGAAGGAGACGATATTAGCGTTCTCCGAGCCCATCCCTGACCACATCCTGAACCCCAAGCCCAAGAAGAAGTCACAGCCCAAGAAGAAATATGTGTATGATAAGATGTAAGTTTTGTAATACATAACTGTTAGCAAAATCTTTTAAGTTTATGCACTATGCTGAGCTGAAATAAAAATCCGGATAGCGCGTGTCTATATTACACTGTCACACGCTTATGCAGCGTGTATATAATTTGTGGCAGTACCCGCATCTAGCGCCACATTCCTACATCGCGCTATCGAAGTTTTCTGAGCGCGTCGGTATATATACGACAGCTGAAATGTATCACGTGGGCTCCGGCCTGACCGAGCATAACACCTCGCTCGGTCGGAAGATCTTCCTTGTGGCCACTATTTTATTCCCACTTTACACACACAAACAAGCATCACATACACTACTGTGTTTAATGTGGTTTTTCGACGGGCTGTACCTAAAGGTAGCCTTCCGATCCATGCGTGCTTCAGAACGCGACCGCGAACGGCAGTAACATAATAATAGGCGTTTGACAGCAGTGTCTATTAGAAATTTGAGTACGAAATTTTGTTGCATTGCTCTCGCAACTCGCAAGTCATGCAATCGCCCTGCCGCTTCATTTTGTTATTCGTAACTATATACATATATTTGATCTGAAACTATATGTATGTCTGTCCCGCAGCCACGTGTGTGAGACGTGCGGCGCGTCGTTCACGTCGAACGCGTCGCTGCAGGCGCACATCAGGCGACATCTTGGCATCAAACCGTTTGTTTGCAGGTAACCAACTGCCATATTTAGTACTAGATGACTCCGTTGCGCCAAAATTCATTTATCGCGCGGGAAGCGAACGTATTTCCGGGGTAAAAAGTATCCTATGTCCTTTCCCGGGTATCAAGTATCTCCGTACCAAATTTCAGCAAAATCGGTTTAGCAGTACGGGCGTGAAGAGGTAACAGACAGACACACTTTCGCATTTATAATATTATACTAGTATGGATAGAAGTTTATTTATAAGCACTAAAAATAAATATATATCTCTCTTCCAAAATATTGAAAAAGCTATGCGATGTTTTGTCCTTGTGTATCAGGGGCCTTTTCTGAAGTATTAAACAAGAACAAGACATCTTGTAGCTTTTGTATTGTTTACATTTTTTTAATTAAAAGGAGATAGGATAATATTTACATCTTATTTTTGATAATTATAAAGTGGCTGTTTCATAATTTTCCCTTTTTTTTTGCGGTAAATCACTAGAGATCTGAGATAGTAAATTTAATTTCGTTATTAGTTTCCGCAAAGTAACTCCTGGGTCTGTTTAAAATCTAACGTCATGAGGAGATTGTGAAACAAGTCTTAAATAACCTAAATATGCTTTATTTATAATACTATGATTAAATTTTTATCAGAGGGTTAAGAATAATATTATATTTTTTCTGTCGTATTTTTGTCTATGTTCAACCAAATGTAATCAATGGTTGAATGATGACAAAAAAGACATTTTACTTTTATTTTATTTTAATTCTATAAAGTGTAAACTACATGGGTGCGGGTGGGTGATAAAATATTAACCACCTTACTATAGTAAATACAAAACAATAGAAATAAATCGAAACATAATATTTTTCTAGTAAGGCGCTTAATATTTTAATCTCGCCAGTAAATATACTAAACATTTTTAGGTATACCTTTACGGGCATACAGTATATTGATTTGATATAATGTCTGATTTTTCCATATCTTGTATAAGTATAGTATTTATTAAAAAAATACATTTTACTTTTAAACACTTACTTTAAGTGACATAATAGTAGTCACCTGCTCCCATTCGTAGTAAATAGTCGAAACCGTACACAAAAAACGCAAACGCATCCGCACCTATGTGTAAATTAAAAAAAAAATAAAACTGCCTATTTACAAAACTGGCTGTTCACAATAAAAAAAACCTGGGTTATTACAATAAAAAAACAAAGTGGCTGGTAAGAATAAAAAAAATTTGAAAATGTTTTAGTGTGTGCGGATACGCATGCGTTTTGAAAATGGAACTCCGTCGTCACATGATGCGGCATACTGGGGTTCGACCTTACAAGTGTCGAATTTGCGACCGCCGCTTCGGAGACTTCGGCAGCCGGCAGAAGCATGAGAGGCCAGTATTAAAAAAAGAACAGTCTGGAATGTATGTCTCTTTTACCGTATGAGAGAAAGAGAAGGGTATATTTAATTTGAGTCTTGATTTCTTGTTATATTCAAATACTCTACTATGCTCAGTTTATTCACTAGTGCTTTTGATTTGTTAACGTCAAATTTTTAACCAATCAACAAGTCTGTTGAATCGATAAACATATGTGAAAAAAGTCAGAAACTGGGTATCAGTACAGTATTGTAAGTAATAGAAACGTGCTCGTAAGAGATATATACATTCCAGATTGCTATTTAACACACAGACTACACTACACATCACGCAATGCGAGCTGGGAGTGCGGTATCGACTATTTATACGTCAAATTGTGTGTACTCGGCGAAACATGGCGGTAGCGGTCATTGACTCCCTGTCGAAAACTTGTCATTTTATATACAAAGCCGCGATTGACAACATCTGACACTTCACTGTCAATCGCGGTTTATATAGAAAATGACAAGTTTTTGACAGGAAGTCAATGACCGCTACCGCCATGTTTCGCCGTGTACAGTATAGTAAACGCAAAGTTATTACCTGTAAAACTTAAATTGAATAATGTAATATGGTTAGAAAGTGTTCAGTAACGTTCTGTATAATGCCTCGATATGCAATAAAGGGAGTTAGCGTGAGTACATTGTGTGGTCCAAACGATAGCGTATGGTCCAAGCGATCACGTATGGTCCAAGCGATCACGTATGGCCCAAGCGATAGCGTATGGTCCAAGCGATAGCGTATGGTCCAAGCGATAACGTATGGTACAAGCTACAAGCGTTGACGTGTCCAGCGTGTGCGGGTACGCGTGCGTGATGAAGGAGGCGCTGAAGCGGCACATGCTGCGGCACACCGGCGAGAGACCGTACAAATGTCGCATATGCGAGCGACGGTTCGGCGACTACGGCACAAGGCAGAAGCATGAGAGGTAAGGTTTGTAGGTGATCCGGCTCGAACGACCACCGCGCTAGTGGCAGAAGTGGGAGAGGTAAGATTTTGTAGGTTATGCGGCTCAAAGAACGAACGAAAGACTAGTGGCAGAAGCAAGGGTTAAGTTTTATAGCCGATCCGGCTCGAAGGACCAACGCGTGAGTGGCCGAAGTATAAGAAGTATTAGGTTGTTGATCCTGTGAGAACGACCACCATCGACGCAGCAATAAGAGGATGACAGGTAGCCTGACGTCATAAATCATTGTCCTAGTTCAACAAGAAAAAATAGATTACACTATACCTGTATAAAGTATAGAACAGATAATAATTTTCGTGTTAAACCGAGTTATTTAATTTGCTTGTAAAAATACTTTATCATAAAAGTATTTGAAGAAAACAACAAAACACTTTATTCATTTCATACAACTCTCTCCACACTTAGGGTAAAATGACTAGTGATTGGACAGTACCAGTCATTGGACTTTTTAAGGTTGCTTTAAAAACTGCCTGGTTTTGTTCTGTTCTGTTTGCTCTGTCCAATGATTAGTACTGTTCAATCACTAGTCATTTTCACCCTATATGTTTAGATCAAATTTAATTTAAACGTTAATAAAAATATTGTATGTGTCCACATCAATATTTCATATTGCATTGCAAGGTAAAGTATTTAACTATAATTTTATAATCCTTTATTTGCAATGCTAGTAATTCGACAATTTAATAAGCCAACTCTCAAAAAAAATATAGACGGCACTATATTAAATATTTTACAAATAATTAAGGTAAATTGCCACTTTATGACCTGGACTATTTCATTTTGCTTAGCGGCATGGGTCGCTAGACTGATGTCGGTAGAAAATGCGACTGCAGTGTAATGAGGACAAGTGGGCCTTAGTATTTTTGTTAACGTTTAAATTAAATCTTTAGGCTTCTTACAGACGAACGGCACTTGTCGACAGCAGTTGACGGCAGCCGTCGACGCGTGCCGTTCGTCTGGAAGAAGCCTAAGCTGGCCAACACAAACTAATGTCAGCACCATTACAGGCTCCACATGGGCGTCCGTCCGTACCAGTGCACGTTGTGCGGCAAGGCGTTTACTTATTCGTACGTGCTCGCCAACCACATGCTCACGCACACCGGAGAGAAGAAGTACTCGTGAGTATACTTACTACCAGATGACGCCCTCCCTTGCGCCAAAATTCGTTTATCGAGCGGGAACCGTACATTTTTCTGGGATAAAAAGTATACTATGTCCTTTCCCGGGACCCAAAGTATCTCCACACCACGCGAAAAGGTCACAGACAGACAGACAGACAGATAGAAAGACAGACAGACGCACCTTGGCATTTATTATATTAGTGTGGATGGATTATGATGTTATGTTTATTTACAGATGCGGCCCCTGCAACAAGAAGTTCACCAAAGCCCACCATCTCAAGTACCACAACAAGGTGCACCACAAGGAGCTGTACGCGCAGCAGCAGCTCGAGGCGGAGGCGCGGCGCGCTCGCCAGCAGGCCAACGTCACCAACCTGCGCGCGCCCGCGCTCGGCCTCCACGTCGTCGACGGCACGCTGCAGATCGTGCACGTCGGCGGTGAGGGTGAGTCATAATGTGTACAAGCGCACATACAACGCAAGCGTATACACGCGGGCTCTACGTCGTAGAGGTATATGGCACGCTGCAGATCGTCCATGTTGGAAAAGAGGGTGAGTCAAACAACGCAAGCGTATACACGCACAATCGTAGCACGCACGTACGCTTACAAGTAACACAAAAGTACAAGTACACGCAAATGCGCGCATACACACAAACACTCGCACGCACGTTCGCATGCTCGCACGTCGGCACGTCTGCAAGTGCACATTCACGACTTCTATGGGGGATAGGAACAATGTATTTTAGTCTTCAACCTATGTTTAATTCTTTGATCCGAGTTAAAATCATAATTTTAAGACTAAAGATGACAGCGTCATGTTGACTTTTTTTTACGTGACAATACGCCATCTTCACAGACGGCGACGGGCAGATGCAGGTGGTGGAGGAGCAGATGGAGCTGGGCGACGGCGCGGGGGAGGGGGAGGGGGAGGGGGAGACGGAGGGCGAGGAGGAGACGCACAGGGCCGTCGCCGGCATGCAGGAGGTGGGTTACAGCTGGTACACGCGGAAATTGCGCGGTTCCCGTGTTTACGATGCGCGGTTTCGTGTGGTTCCCATATATACAGTGTAATATTCCCGTACATATATACTTTGAGCTGGGTTAAGATAGTACACGCGGAAACGGTGCGATTCCCGTGTTTACAATTCGCCGTGACAGTAGCAGTGCTGAAAGAGCAATAATTTTTTGTAATTTGTATGTGCAACCGCCCGAGGGTCATGGATTTTCCCATACAATAGTTAAAAAAAGTTACTCTTTCAGCGCTGCTACTTTCACAGTGAACTCTATATAAGGGACACATACACACCCTAAACTATTATCACTTAATTTTGTTACACCCTGTATACAACGTCATATTCCCGTACATAATTATTATACCTTGTAGTTCCCATACTTACGCTGCAAGGTTCCCGCATTTACACCCTCATGTTCTCGCATATACACCGTGAGGTTCCCGCGCTTACAACGTTACGTTCCCGTGCATATACCGCGTTGTTCCAACGCTTACACCGCGCGTTTTAATGCAAGTTTAGATTTAATAGGTTGTGTGGTTCTTGTGTTTAAATAGCTTGGTTGAGAGCTAGTTTAGTCAGGGCGAAGATTAGCAGTACGTAAACCGCGCAGCTTAGAGCGCTTTCAGAGCTCTTTCAGAAACCGCACGGTTCCTTTACTTGCACCGCGCGGTTCCCTCAATTACACCACGCGGTTCCCTTGTTTAAGAGCTTGTCAGATATCGGGGACCACGTCGTTACATGATGTTAAGCGAGATACGGTTTTTAATCGAATTATTAAAAAAAAAAAATATTTTTTCAGGACGTACTGGACTCGGAGTTTGGCATAGAAGACGACGATGAGAAGTAGCAGTAATATCAAATACATCCTGTCGATTATTTCCGAAATGTTGCAGTTTTTGACTTATGTAAATCAAAAACTGCGCTTTTTCTTTTTTATGTTTTGTCGACCGATCTTAAAGTTGTGTGCGGTCTATAACCACGTTTACTACTGCATTTTTATTCAGACATGAAATCCTTGAGCTCAATAATGTGTTGAATTTTTATCTTTGTTAGGACATTTCATTAAAGTACAGCTTGGCAAAGAAGAGTTTGACGCGGTGACAGCTGGAACTAAGAGTTTTTATTTATGACAACACTACATTACTTTTCAACTCTAGTATAAATTGTGTCAAAAGCGAAGCGTAGGGTTGCCTGTATTTAAAGAAAAGCGCCCTCATTTAATCCAGACTCTTCTTTGCCAAGCTGTACGGTCTCGAAACGCTTAGAAATTATCACATTCACCCATCGCCACTTGTCTCTTTCAGTCACTCACGAAAATAGTGCTATTATCTACGAACAATAAAAACTAAGGAAAAGTAACTCCGTCAAAAAACATGCTCCACAATACTTGTCAAAAAAGTGTACCTTAGGTACACATTTCAATACATTTGCAATATTTAGGTGGCCTTGAGCGGTACTAGGCTGACGTTACATGACACATCGAAAGGAACCAAATTTAAAACGGTAATAGTATGGGAGTTACGATTCCTTAGTTTTTATTATTCGTAGGCTATTATGTTTCCACAAATATGCGATAGCTAGATTACGAGCGAGTGTAAGTGGCGCTTAGTCAATTAAGATTCTATTTGCTCTGAGACCAGACTATAGCAATGTAATTATTAAGTTTTAATGTAATCAGAATCGTACATAAGTGTTATGTATAAATAAATCATTGTATTATAAACGTTGTTTTACTGGTTCCTTCACGTTGAGTTTAGACCAGTGGTCCTCAACCTTTTGTTACGCGGGCCACAAATACGTTTTGGTTTGGGCGTCGCGGGCCGCAACCAAAACTTTTTAAGGGTTAAACGTTAAGAACGTTATTTAAAATTAACGATTCAAAAGAAGCAAAATTTTCAAAACTGAAAAAGTTGGGAATAGCTGGTTTAGACTAAGTAAGGCCGGCAACGCACCTGCAGCTCTTCTAATGTTGCGAGTGTCCATGGGCGACAGTAGTTGCTTTCCATCAGGTGACCCGTTTGCTCATTTGCCCCCTTATTTTATAAAAAAAAACACTGGGACAGTCAAGGTTCATTTTGCAACTACCATGGACTGTTATCGCCAGTTTGTATACACAGCGTATTAGTGCGATTCGTGATTTGCTGTCGTTTGCTTACGTTATTGTTATATATTAGTGCATTTAAGAATTACATACTTGACCTCTGCTTGTTTCTGGGGTTTATATTACCATGGAAGAACGACGATGTGTTATTTGTCCACGGTCTATTTACTGCCAAAGAACCATGTTTAAGATAATAGACTACACATGAACTTTGCTATTGGCAGAATATATTCGAGAACGCGCTCCGACACATGTAAGTACTTACATAAACTAGCCAACAGACATAATAATCTATACTAATATTATAAAGCGGAAGAGTTTGTTAGTTAGTTAGTTTGTTTGTTTGTTTGTTTGTTTGTTTGTTTGTTTGTTTGTTTGAAGGCGCTAATCTCAGGAACTACTGGTCCGATTTGAAAAATTCTTTCAGTGTTAGTCCATTTATCGAGGAAGGCTATAGGCTATATTTTATCACGCTAAGACTAATAGGAGCGAAGAAATAGAGGAAAATGTGGGAAAAACGGGGGGAAATTATTTAAAAGGGCTTATTTGAACGCGCTAATCTCAGGAACTACTGGTCTGATTTGAAAAATTCCTTCAGTGTTAGATAGCCCATTTATCAAGGAAGGCTATAGGCTATATTTTATCACGCCAAGACTAATAGGAGCGAAGAAATAGAAGAAAATGTGGAAAAAACGGGGAAAATTATTTGAAAGGGCTTATCTCACGAACTACTAGAGCAATCATTTTTCTGTTATTTGGGTCAGATAAGAAGTAGACCACGTAAAGGATCAAAGGCTATTTTTTGTAGACTGATTTGTCTGTGAAATATCTTATTTACGCGGGCGAAGCCGCGCGGAACGTCTAGTTATATATAATTGAAAGTATTATAATTTCATACATTTTACATAAACCTTACTTATAATCGTTTATACAATGTGTCCCAACACCAGCATCCGAGCCTTTAATGTTAGGATATACGGCATATTTTATCGACAAAGAGGCTATCAATTTAATAATGCATTTATGCAAATGCATATAATTCCGATGTATAGTCATTACTCATTAGTCATTACACAAAATTATAAAAAAGCCTGGCGATTTAAAATAGCAAGCGCGAGGGTACGCGTTGTATTTATTCCGTTAGGCATAATTGTAGGTCTGAAACTTATCTTAGTGTGCGCGGCTGCACACAGATGGCGCCACTGTACACATTTTACTGAATAATTATTTTTGTAGGAATTTTATTGCCATGAAAACCATGGTAATATTATAAAATATGCGAGGGCTCTGTCTGTTGCCGTTTACACTTACGCCGTTGAACTGCTTTTGATAGATTTATAAGTTAGATAACACCCGCGATTCCGTTTCGCCGAAAGTCGGCTGTCACGGGGTAACCGTACATTTTTCCTAACGCAACAAAAACGATTGTAAGTCCTTTCCCATCTTTCAAAGTAACTCTATTCAGTGCCGTAAATAGCCTATTTTGCGCCCTGGGCGAGCTTCTTTAACTACGCCCTTGTTTTTATTTAGATATTATAATATTAGGTTCTCAGAGCAATGCAATGTATACTAGGCCTCTCTGTTCTGGCCATTCTTGCGCCCCCCAGAGTCTGCGCCCTGTGCCTGGGCACCGGTGGCACCGCCCTATTTACGGCACTGACTCTATTATATTAGTATAACTGGTCTGTGATTATATATTATTTTTATCTAAATCGTTAAGGCGTCAAGAGGTTACAGACAGACAAACCGACACACATTCGCATTAATAACAATAGACACAAGTTATTCGTCCCGAAAAACACTCTGTTTTTTCCCATCACAACATGCGTATTCTTTTCGAATGAGGCTCATCAAAGTTTAACAACAAAGACATTTTAAACAGGCACTAAACCCCGCGGGTGGCCCTCCTCCTCCCTCTGGCCCCCGCACTTTTAAATCGCTAAGCTCGTGTTTATATTATAAAAAAGACACAAGGGAAACTAGCCTCTAACACCTCGCAATAAGACAAAGCGTCACCCCCCTTCTAAGTACGTTTGTAAATGTAAAAAGAAAAGCGCAAACTTTTGGGGCGAGTTTGAAATTTTTTCCGCCCCTAATGCGCTTATTAAAGCTCCCGAAGTTTCGCTGAAAGTGTTAACACTTTTTATGTACAGAAGTTGTAGCAGCTGCGGTCTCGGATAAGGAGATATTTATAAAGCTCTGTGGTATGTACCCAGTAGTGTGATGCTCAGAACACATCATCTACATATTATAGTATCACACTATAAGTAGTTTAGATTCTAATAATCCACACTAGATCTATATCTATACATATAATAAAACTGTAGAAATGAAAATTCTGTACATTAAAGATATTCAAAAAATAATAAGCGGGGGTGTTACTACATCGCTATAGAAGCCAAAAATGTGGTTAGTTTTTTTGTCTGTCTGTCTGTCTGTCTGTCTGTCTGTATGTTTGTTCCACTATCACACGAAAACTACTGATCCGATTTGAATGCGGTTTTCGCAGATATATTTGTCTTCTTCCAACTTAACATCTGGTGTATAAAAAAAATTCCCTCCCCCCCCTCTAAAGGGACGAAAGAGGGGGTCAGATTTTGTATAAGACTTTTGCTTTAACACGAAACCTACTGATCCGATTTGCATACGGTTTTCGCAGATAAATTCGTCTTCTTCCAACTCAAAATCTGTTGTATAAAAATCACCCCCCCCCCCCCCTCTAAGGGGAGCAAAGAGGGGGTCAGATTTTATATCAAACTTTTTTCTTTAATGGAATTACTTCATATTATTAACTGTTTTTTCCAACTTAACATCTGGTGTATAAAATTTTTCTCCCCACCCCTCTTAGGGGACAAAAGAGGGGGTAAGATTTAAATAGCAAAACAACGTTTGCCGGGACAGCTAGTAGTATTATAATTTTTTTTTTATGAAATAAGGGGGCAAACGAGCAAACGGGTCACCTGATGGAAAGCAACTTCCGTCGCCCATGGACACTCGCAGCATCAGAAGAGCTGCAGGTGCGTTGCCGGCCTTTTAAGAGGGAATAGGGTAATAGGAGAGGGTAGGGATGGGAAGAAAAGGGAATAGGGGAGGGAAAGGAAGGGAATAGGGTAGGGGATTGGGCCTCCGGTAAACTCATTCACTCGGCGAAACACAGCGCAAGCGCTGTTTCACGCCGGTTTTCTGTGAGAACGTGGTATTTCTCCGGTCGAGCCGGCCCATTCGTGCCGAAGCATGGCTCTCCCACGTATATAAATAATGCGAAAGTGTGTCTGTCTGTCTCTTACCTCTTCACGGCCAAACCGCTGAACGATTATGCTGAATATTACATTACACACACGCACACACACACACACACGCACACACACACACACACACACATCATACACGTCTTAGCTGTTCTCACAACTTGTGACTTAACTCTAAAATATGATGTTATTAGTTTATTACTTACCTTCTGAGGGTGGGCCTGGTGACCCCTTAACACAGGGCAACCTAGTTAGGGCACCAGTCTCCTGCTATAATTTGTAACTGCATCATAAAAATTGTATATGTGTTTTTTTTGTATTGTGGGAGAAATTAATAAAGATTTTTTTGAATTTGAAAGGAGGACGGGCAAAAACGTATGGGAAGTGTAGGTTACATTAGAAGGTTAACCTAACCTAACCTTACTTGGGAACGGTTCGTGCGCCGCGGCCCGCGCCGCTGCTAAGTATACGGAACGGGCCACTTTAGAGACGTTTTCTTTATCGCTTTTTATAGAATCGCCGATAAAATGTATGAAATGGAACTTCATAGTTCAATATGAAGTTGACGTTCGACTCGAGTAACGTCAATTCCATACATTCTGAACGGCGATTCTACAAATAAGCGATAAGAAAAGATCTTGGCTAAAGGGCTAGGTGGTCGTACTGTTATATCCCGCATCTGTATCCTAATATGCTCACCCTAGCTTTCCCATGTTGCTGACCAGTGACCATACATTCCTCGTGAGTCAGGACATCCCATGCTCTGGGTCCCAGACCAGCCGAGCAGTCCGATACCGTCTTCCATTCGACACAGTTGTACCAATTCTACTATTTCGTTGTTTTAAGTATTTTACTATTTCTTTATACTTACTTGAAATAAATCCTTTTTTAAAAAGTGAATTCTGGACTTTAGTGTAGGGTAATAGTCTTAATGATGATTATACTTAAATTTAATGAAGAGTTTGACAGATAATGAATGGGGCATAAGTCAAAATTCAATTACGCAGTAAAATAACTAAGGGCCAACGCACACGTACCACAACCACACGACAACCACAACCACACGACAACCACAACCACACGACAACCACACCACGTGGTCGGGCGTATATTTCGTATTGTAAATGAACTGGACCATTCACACGTACCACATTTTGCAGTCGTTGTCGACCACTTGTCAAATACCGACCACATCGCAACCACGGCCGACCACGTCGCGACCACGTCGCAACCACTGGCGACAACGCAACCACGTCGGCATTTTGTCGGTACCACAACGGAACTACAAAAAGCTGCAGCGACACCATTCACACGTAACCACTGCTCGACGACATTTTATCGTTGCGATGTCGTGTGGGTTGGCCCTAATATTCGTATCTGCGTGCGGCCGTTAGAATTACAACGGTTAGGCAAACATCTTCTAGAATCTATGGCATGTTATGGGGCATGCCACACCAACTGTTGAGGCCAATGATTCACTTAATCAGTCAAAATACGACATCTGGGTAAAAAGTACCGCAGTGTTTGCTCCCGAGATTGTAGTGCTGACTGCTGGGGGTTATTTGATGGCCGCGCAAATAAATGTGAGTCAATACGAACGTTAATTGATAGGCAGTTAAACCATTTTGTTTATTAAACTTTAAGCGACACGGATGGGTGCGTTTTTATAGAAAAACGTTCGGTGCTCTTTAGTTCGGTGTAGCGTTGCAGGTTTTTTTTTTAAATACGAGTCGGCTGTTGTCTTTTTGTCAATATCTTTTTTTATAAATGTATTTGCACCAAGGAGTTAAAATAGGGAAGAAGCATACCTATTCACATTATTGTCGATATCGACTACAATGTTAAATGTTAAAAAAACATAAAAGAAGGGCCATTGTAATGTTTTCACTTCAATCAAATACTTTATTGATTATCTTACATCGGAACGTTTTTTAAGCACAAAGTGGCGTTACGCTTGTTTTGGTAGTACTACATTCTTTTTTCAAATTTTTCGTATAAACAGTTTGAAAACATCAAATTTTGCAATATTTAATAGCGTTTTCGGCATCTGAACTGCCCCCGGGCAGGGTGGGCCGACAGGATACGGAAACATCCGAAGTTTAAATTATGAACATAAACTACGTATTGCATAGTACTAGTGCAATACATAGTTTATACAATATATAAACTTCGGATGTTTCCGTATCCTGTCGGTCCACCCTGCCCCGGGGCAGTTCAAATGCCGAAAACGCTATAAATGTTTTTTATACGCTAGTGACATGCAATTAATTTAATTTAAGCCATTATTAAAATATTTCCCCATTCGTCTTAATCTTTCAGGCTAAATTCTTAATTAAGATAATTAATGTACAGAGTTTAATTCTTGATAATTTGCCAATTAAGACTAGAAGCTTTTAACACAATACTGCAGTTCGCATCGAAACCATTGTAGCATTTTAATTGTTTTCGAATTGGGACCCCATTAAAAAGTTAATACCACATCAATATACGGACCCCTCGCGAGGGTTAAATCCCCGAAAAAGTGAGCACTTGCCTTGTTTACAAGGTTTTAGATTTTAATTTAGATTAGGGGCCGTCGTTTTGAATGTCAGAGTGACGTAACAGACGCGGAATTTGGCGGGGAAAAGCGGCTCTAACCCCGCGCGAAACGGAACGTCATTATTTTCGAATTTGACAGCAGAGGGAGATATGCAGTCTGTGCGAATATGATATTCCATAATTGTCTCATTTTATCGCGCTTTCGCTGTTGGATCCCTGAGGCTACAATTATTAGATCATTGTTATAGATCATTGTTTCGATATTTTTATAGTTTTCTGGCATAAAAGACACTCGGAAGTTAATTATGCACCTTGTTTAAAAGAATATATTATATTATTTGACGACCTCTGTGGCTCAGTTGGTGGGCTGTTGGTAGCTCAAGCCGGGGGTCGCGGGTTCGAATCCCGCCGACGGAAAAAAAAGTTTTCAAAGTTCCTGGGTCATGGATGTGTATTAAATATGTGTATCATATAATAAAAATCTTAAATATGTGTATAGTATAAAAGTATTAAATATATTTCCGTTGTCTGGTACCCGTAACACAAGTCCTTCAGGTACTTACCACGGGGCCAGACTGACGTGGTGTGAAGCGTCCATAGATATTATATTATTATTATTATATTATTATTATACCTAGTTACTATGGAACCTGGTGTTTTTGGTCCGAGTGATTGTTAAACGCTAGCTCCTTGTTCTTTTGCCACTTTAAGGTCCAAAGATTGCTGAGCAAATAAAATAATAATAAGAATGAAACTTAGCACGGATACAATATTGATTTAGAATCGGTGCTAACGTGTGCTAGTAACTTAATATCAACACAATATAAGCTTAAAGTAAAATCTAAATATCAGAAATAAGGTTACAAATAAAGAAACATCCAAAAATGGCAACAGTTTATAATATAATATATATAAAAAAAAAAGTTATAAATTAAAAAATCCTGTCTCAAAAAATAAGTCGAATTAAAAAATAGAAAACTGGTAGTGCTTAGGTACAATATCGAAAAACTTCCTGCTTCAACATAAATACTAATGTCCATAAAAAAAAATTATGTATATTTTATTATTGTAACACAAAGCAACCCGTAGTCACATTACGTATTTTTGTGTGCGTGTATTTGTGTCAACGGCGCTATCCCAATTCTTTAGTAAAGGCGAATTTCTTCTACGTCTCGCATCGACATCCCACCGCAGTCTGCATACCCTGGTAGGGTGCCGGTCTACGCAGTCGCCGCCCCTGCTGGAGGTCTGTCAGGTTGCTGGCGAGCTCCGTCGCCGCGCGCCCGTACATACGGTGACCGAGTTGGATCTGTAAACACGTGGTGAATAACACGTAGAGCGGGGTAACCTGCATTTTTTGGGATAAAAACTATTCTTATCCTTTCCCGGGAATCGGGATTCAAACCATCTACACAGTACATACAAAGTATCATCCAAATTGTTTCACGGGTTTAAGGCCCGTATTTTTGGTCAGTACTCAAGATGCATCTCGGTCTCAAGACACGGTTCAGGCTCTGTGATTGGTTGGCTGTCAAAATTTGGACCAATCACAGAGCAGAACCGCGTCTTGAGACCGGGTCGCATCTTAAGTACTGACCAAAAATACGGGCCTAAGAGTGAAGAGGTAACTGACAGACAATTTTAATATTACTGGCAGTATATAACAAAAATATTTATGCGAAATAAAAAAGTCGGTTAAGTTAATTCTAACCTAAACTATTAGGTACAATTTACAAACCCATTAAAATCCGCTTAGTAGGTTTTGCGTGAAAATGTAACATTTATTCCTCTCTATCTATTCTCATGCTGCGTTTCTATGCTTGCCAAAGCTTGACCAGCGTCCACAAGCACAAGCGTGTAAAGAGAGTATCTGGCTTGGCTTGCGTGAGCTTGTGGACGCTTGTATCCGATCCGGAGTAGTGTCGGTTTTTGGACACAGATCAAAGGGCGCTTGCGGCAAGTTCACACGTTGGCGCGCGTTTAGTATCCGGCAGCCGCTGTGATCTCGTGACGAACGCACGTCTAGTTCTGACTCAAAAATGAGTGGCTGGTCGAACGAAGAGAGTTTATCGTTTTTGGAATATTACCCAAACCGAAAAATGTATCTAGAACCCCAAAGATATTAATAGCCGGCACAAGTTTGGTGTCCGCCATGCTTGGATGTACGTAATACACTGACGCATTCACAAGCGTGTAAACGACTTCCAAATGCCAAGCGAGATTTGTGGACGCTTAATGTGCCTTGTGTGTGCCAAGCCTTGGCAAGCATGGAAACGCAGCATCAAACTTTTACAAAGCCAGACAAAAACACCTTTTTATCCAACTACAGCGAAGCCAAAAGGAATGGTAATGATTTTGTCAGTCTATATATTATATGTATGTGCCCTCGTAGCCGCTAAACTACGCAATTTTAACAAACGAGGATTGCAAACTCCAGGGGCTGTACCTCATCATTTAACTCAGCTCTCCTCTGCGACACCCACTCTATCTGCTGCTGTATCCTGCGGCACTCCACCTCAGCAGCACTCAGCTCCTTCCGCAGACCCTCGAGGATGTTCTGGTACTGCTGCTTCGACCCGTCACCAAGTTGAGACATCTCGTGCTTGGTGGATAGGATCTTGAACTTGGAGAGGTAGCAGCGGCTCTCCTGAATAAAAATGTGAATAAGAACGATGGAGCACGTGCGGAGGATCATATTACGAGTAATTAAGAAGATTACTATTATAGTACTTGTTACTTCCAGTTCATTAAAAATAGGTAAATGATGATGAGAGGAACTCAAAAGTTTGTTTTTCATTTATTTTGTGACTTTTCTGGTGATAATTTCGCTCCAGTTTCCTTTGAGTATCGAACCAGCAAGCGTAATATTTTAGGCCTGTTTTTAGCAACGACGCGGACTTGCTATTTATCCGGTTAAGTACCTTCTTATTAAAGAACATCTCTATGTAATCTATGAATTTCTAACTATATTATCTCTTTGCCAGGCTCTTTTGCTCTCTTTTTTCGGAAGATGGTGCTGTCGCGTATATTTCGATCCCTGTCACACAGACCCTCTCTTTCGTTACCTTACTAGCCAGAGCCTCTGCCAGGCGATCCAGGCGTTCGTCGACGCTGTCACTCTCCCTCATCTGTGCGAGCAGTGTTCATCTCTGTCACACATCACCTCCGTCCCTGTCACACAGAGCATCCCGTTTGTTACCTTATCAGCCAGCGCCTCTGCCAGGCGATCCAGGCGCTCGTCAACACTGTCGCTCTCCTTCACCTGGAAGGCGGTGGTCTTCTTTGTCGCACAGCATTACCATCCCTTTCACACAGACCCTCTCTGTCGTTACCTTATCAGCCAGAGCCTCTGCCAGGCGGTCCAGGCGCTCATCAACGCTGTCGCTCTCCGTCATCTGTGCGAGCAGAGTTCATCTCTGTCACTCATCATCTTCGTCCCTGTCACACAGCGTCTATTCTGTCATTACCTTATCAACCAGCGCCTGTGCCAGGCGATCCAGGCGTTCGTTGACGCTGTTACTCTCCCTCATCTGTGCGAGCAGTGTTCATCTCTGTCGCACATTATCTCCGTCCCTGTCACACGCACTCTGTTGTTACCTTATCAGCCAGAGCCTCTGCCAGACGATACAGGCGCTCATCGACGCTGTCACTCTCCCTCATCTGTGCGAGCAGTGTTCATCTCTGTCACACATCATCTCCGTCCCTGTCACAGTCACTCTGTTGTTACCTTATCAGCCAGAGCTTCTGCCAGGCGATCCAGGCGCTCATCGACGCTGTCACTCTCCCTCATCTGTGCGAGCAGTGTTCATCTCTGTCACACATCATCTCCGTCCCTGTCACACTCACTCTGTTGTTACCTTATCAGCCAGAGCTTCTGCCAGGCGGTCCAGGCGCTCGTCGACGCTGTCGCTCTCCTTCACCTGGAAAGCGGTGGTCTTCGGCGGGGAGCGGAGGTTGTGGAGCAGCTGGAGAGGACGGCAGGGGGGACAGAAAGGCTGGAGGTTTGTAAAATGTAGATTATAGAGGATAAATCGGAAATAAATGCGATAGTGTGTCTGTTCGTCTGTTACTTCTTTACGCCCAAACCGCGGAACCGATTTTGCTGAAATTTGGGATGAAAATACTTTGAGTCCCGGGAAAGGACATCTAAGGATACTTTTTATCCCGGAAAATGTACGGTTACCGTGCGATAAACGAATTTTGGGGCAACAGAGTTGCGGGTGTCATCTCTAAGTATGCTATAAATCTTTAATATAGTCAGAAGGGAAATCAAAGCGAAACATTCTGTCGACCTCTGCGTCTGCGTGTATGGGTCTAACTTTTGCGTTTCCATGAAACCAGCCGCCGTCACTGAAACCGATGTGTTTTAACTGGATCCTTACCATATTATTTCTACCCAAGTAAGCTAGCCCCGCAAAGAATACCAGAACCAAGAGAATCCATACAGCTGTGGCGCACATCTTCACATTTACAATTTTATTACTTACATCCTTAAAAATAAATTGGAAAATAAAAAAAACTTAAAAAAAAAACCGCTAACAAAAATTTATAACGTTTGTGTCATAATGACTTTTACATGACATAATATTATATTAATCATAGAATTTAAATAACCTTCAATAATATTCATAGATATTATGTAAGACCATTGACATAAGAAACTAAAGAAGACATAATATTATATATTTACATATTTTTATCATTGATTTTGCTTGGTATAGGCATTGGAATGTTTTGAATTAAAAAGCTATAGTGATCCTTTTTGATCCTTTGACATTTCAATCCAAAGAGTATGTAAACTACTGTTTCAATCAAAAAGTGTGCCCAAAATTTTTTGATAATTTCGGTGAATGAATGGTACTTTTTCTGTTGTTTCAACTTTTCTTGTTACATGTACTTATACTTGGTGTGGTTTGTAATGTTTGCCCAGGTTCCAAAAATATATTCTACGAGATGACGCCCGCAACTCCATTGCGCCAAAATTCGTTAATCGCAAGAGAATTGTATATTTTTCGGGGATAAAATGCATCCTATGATCTTTCCCGGGCTTCAAAGTATTTCTGTAGGTACCAAATTTCAGCAAAATTTGTTTAATGGTTTGGTCGTGAAGAGGTAACAGATAAACATACAGACACACAGACATATAGGCAGACATTTAACACCTCCATCGTGGGTATCGCAGACACAATAGATTTTCAATTGTTATGCTGCAGCCGGCTGCCGCTTGGGGATTGAATGATTGATGGGTTAATAATATTACTAGATGAGGGCCGCAACTCCATTGCGCCAGAATAGCGCGGAAACCCTACACTTTTCCTGGATAAAAAGTATCCTATGTCCTTTCCCGGGACTCAAAGTATCTCAGTACCAAATTTCAGCAAAATCGGTTTAGCGGTTTGGGCGTGAAGAGGTAGCAGACCCTACCTACAAACACCCTAACGCAATACTCTCGTCCCATAACAAAGAGCAATGGGGCCAGGAATCAGTTACAAATCCAATTGGAATCACATAATGGCGTGTAATTACTTACTGTCCACGCCCGCCATCCATCACGGACTCAGGTGCCAAATTATAAAGCGCCAAATTGTAATGCAGGATTAGGGAATAGGGCTACCTGATATTATCATCATTGATATCAGATATGCATAGAAGATTCGTTACAGAAGAT
The DNA here is from genome assembly GCA_905187585.1 of Cyaniris semiargus. Taxonomy (NCBI): domain Eukaryota; kingdom Metazoa; phylum Arthropoda; class Insecta; order Lepidoptera; family Lycaenidae; genus Cyaniris; species Cyaniris semiargus. The sequence goes on along the minus strand of LR994568.1, from coordinate 11,025,575 downwards.
CTTAAATAGTGCCAATAGAATAGCGGACTGCACTGGAATGCAATTCAGTCCATTCCAGTGCATTTCAGTACCCGTTTTCATTATTCCAGTAGCAATCCAGCGCTGGATTGGATCACTAGATTTAAATTATGTAAACTTTTATGCCCAGTTTCTAAGGGGTGATTTCACCAAAGAAACGGAACGCGTTCAGTGCACACTGAACCAGTTCTAAACGTATAAACGCGTTTATAACACCGAATTGCATTTCACCAACATAAACTAAACGCGTTTACAGCAAATCCGAGTTTTATCTTCTGAACGCCCAATGTTCGCGGTTTACTTTATAAAACCCGTTCAAGTCCTGTCAGTGTAGTGTCATGGCGCATCGAAAATCATAGACGAAAAAAATGACAAAATGACAGTTTTGACAGATGTGTTTGGTTAGTTTAGGTATGATTTCTTGCTATTTTGCTGATAAAATGTACGCTTTTATAATTTTGGACGTGGCGGTAATATCGTGAATGTTCACGGTAAAACGATAATATAGGGAAGTAAAATGTATGAAAATATATGAACGACGCTAAGACGCTTTTAAATTTCCGTCGACGATTACTTTTTAACGTGCACGTTAGAGGCCATCACGACTTCTACACTCTTCTGAACCGCACGTCCACGGTGCGTAAAATCATAAGGGCATTTAACGTACCCAACGTTTTATTGTGGAACGATAACGTGACGTCCGGAATTATAAAAGCGCACAATAAAGTGAAAAGGCTCCAAAATAATAAAAACATGTAAAATAATCGCGTGACGTCATGTGAACTTAGATTTATTAATCGCGATTAAATGAAGATTGTGAAATCCATTTTTAGGGTTCCGTAGACAAATGGCAAAAAACGGAACCCTTATAGATTCGTCATGTCTGTCTGTCCGTATGTCACAGCAACTTTTCTCCGAAACTATAAGAGCTATACTATTGAAATTTGGTAAGTAGATGTAGTATGTGAACCGCATTAAGATTTTGATACAATTATGGAAAAAAAATATTAAAAATTTTGGGGGTCCCCATAGGTACAACTGAATCAAAAAAATTTTTTTTTCATCTAACCTATGCGTGTGGGATATCTATGGATAGGTCTCCAAAAATCATATTGAGGTTTCTAATATAATTTTTTTCTAACCTGAATAGTTTGCGAGAGAGACTCTTCCAAAGAGGTAAAATGTGTGTCCTCCCCCCCTCTAACTTCTAAAGTAGGGGCATGGTAAGTCTAAAAAATATATATGATGTACTTTACTATAAAAACTACCAACGAAAATTGGTTTGAACGAAATCTAGCAAGTAGTTTTTTTATACGTCATAAATGGTAAACTTAATTTAACTTTCATTAAATCAACTGAAATATAAAAATAAATCAAAAACCTTTTAATTTCATAAAATAAACCTTATTGCTGCTGCGGAACCCTTCATAGGCGAGTCCAACTCGCACTTGGCCGGTTTTTTTTAAATAAAATAAAAAAAAATAGTTTTATTTCTGAATAGATTTAAAAAAAATTCTTTCAGAATGTTGATACTACATGGTGCCTACCACCGGTTCGGGAACTAACCCGGCGAGAAGAACCGGCGTAAGAAACTCGCACGGGGCCCACTTTTTTACCAAAAAAAGTGAGAAAAAAAATGAGAAACGAAACAAAACGAGATTTACGTCGCCGCATAAACGCGTTCAATGGGAACTAAGTTTTATAAAACGAAGTTTTATGTGTGATTGGTGAAATCCCACTCAAGGTTTTTTGAAAGAAGTTCTGCTATTCATTCATACTTATATTGTAAATGCAAAACTGAGTCTGTCTGTCACCGCCTCACGACCAAACCGCTGAACCGATCTTGCTGAAATCTGGTATAGACATACTTCGAGTTCTGGCAAAGGACATAATATGATACTTTTTATCCCGGCAAAATGTACAGTTCCCGCGCGATAAACGCAGGTTCAGCGGAACTAAAAATTGACCATTTAAATGGGTATTTTGCTGAGTTCATTTATCTCACATCTGAGTCTATACTTAAAGCCTTAAAAAGAAATTCGTTTTTGTTTGTTCATTTACAAAACAAAAAAATTGATTCCCGAAATAACAGTAACATAAAATTCACACTCTCGTGACAATCCCACACAGTCATTAGAATCGAATCGGAACTAATGATTAAACCCCCACGAGGGGTCCACGAGGTAGGGTTGCCAACTTTATTTACAAGAAATAAAGTATGTTTGAATGATAAAAAAATAAACAGTATTTTATTAATTTATTGTTTAAAATACGTACATTTTACATACAAAAACTCTTCTCCTAATACTATAAAACTTCCCTGGAGTTCCCCGAATATTTCAAGACTAAAATTAGACAAATCGGTTTAGTCGTTCTCGAGTTTTAGCGAGACAAATAAGATTGAAAATTCATTTTTACTTATACTTTGTCTGACCGTTTAAGTAGGTATATGTACGTCATAATATTATAGTGGTTGTATTTTGATGCTGAAAACAGTATTTTGTGTATAATACTTTTGTTTTGTTCAACAGTAAAAAGTATGATTAAAAGTTAATTCAGACCGCAACGCGACGCGTAGATGCTTTGATTCTAAATTTGTATTGAATTGACAGACTTGCATGACATCTCACGCATTTGAAGTCTGTCAATTCAATACAAATTTAGAAATGCGTCTACGCATCGCGTTGCGGTTTGAATTGACCCTTAATTAAAACCATTATAATAGGTATTGTTAAAAACAGTATAGTTGACAACCCTACCACGAGGGGTCCAGGGGGGTCCCGGGGTGGGGGGTCGAGGCAATCACGGCCGATACCCGCTGTAATTGAATGGGGGTCCTAATTGATTGTCCGCCGATTGATATCATACAACGATTAGATACCGAATTGGCTTATTGTTTCAGTCGTTACAATTGTGGAATAATACTTTTGTAATGATAATCCTAATTACATTTTTTTATTAATTGCAAATCTTAAGGCTGCAGTCTGCACTAGAGACAATTTAGTGATGATTAAACTTTAATTTAGTGAAACGTTTGACAGATGTATGGGGCTCATCTTCATTCAATAACAGATAAGTAATTTATATTCGTCTCTGAGTGCGACAGTTTGTACTAGATGATTCCCGCAACTCTGTTGCGCTAGAAAGTGTTTATCGCGCAGGAATCGTACATTTTTTCGGGATAAAAAGTATCCTATTTTTTCCGAGACTCCAAGTATCTCTATACCGAATTTCAGAAAAATCGGTTTAGTGGTTTTGGCGTGAAGAGGTAATAGATAGAAAGACCCACTTTCGCATTTAGAATATATTAAGATATTGAGATAGGGATTCTAATCGAGGCTGTACAACATAAATCTTTGTCATTTAATTATTACATAAAAAAAACTCCGCGGAATCCGCGTTCGAAATGACACACGTTTAAAAACCGTCACGATCCGTTTCACGCGCGATCAAAGGCGGCTGCTAAGATTTACAACAGTAGCTTCTGCTACCGTTCGTATTACTTAAATCGGAGTGATCCTTATACAGTTGGCATAAAGGTCAGGCGGAGGTAAATTAATTCGGAATGTTCTTTAACTAATTAGGTGCGTGCATCGAAACGGTAGCTTTCAACTTTCAACGCTTGTGAATTTGTGATAAAAAGTCTTTGAAGCGATTATATATTAAAATAGCTGTGTTAGTAAGATTGAGTTCTTCGTTTTCTGTAATTTAACAAGAATATGCTGGGTTAACATACCATTAGGTACATGAGATTTGACGTACGAATAGGTCGCTTTTTAACTGACTTCCAAAAAGGAACCGGTTATGGTATATTCGGCAATACAAAGTGTAACAAAACTAAGTGATAATATACTTTAGGGTGTGTATGTGTTCCTGACATAGAGTTCACTGTAAAAGTGGCAGCGCTGAAAAAGTAACTTTTTTTAACATTTTTATATGGGAATATGCATGACGCTGGGACACAAATCAGAAAAAAAAATTTGCTTTTTTTCAGCGCTACTACTTTCACAGTGAACTCTATACAAGGGACACAAACATTACACTGCCTACCAATTCCTCTCTGAATGCGCCTTGTTTAAAGCATTATTGTTTTTTTTTTTCTTATTTAAATGGTTTTATTTGTTTTGTGAGTATGTTGTTTTTTTGTGCTTTTTTGTTTTCATTTTTTTGTTTTACCCTGTTATAATCTGAATAGTATTTATCTGTATTTGTATTGTTTTAAATCTTGATTCTATGTATTGTGTCGTATTTCTCTTTTTATGTTAAATGTAGGTACTTTGTGTAATGTTCAAAATTTTGTTGAATAAACGTTTATTTATTTATTTAAACATACCCTATAGTATTATCATTAAGTTTTGTAACACTTTGTAGATATTTTTTTTTATAATTTCAAGCTTTTGCAGGCCTTTGCGTTTACAGCTTGCTGTTGCCATGGGTGATGGGCTGTAGAGTCAAAATTAGAACGTCTGCAAAATATAATTCTATACATTTTCCTCTCCAATTTTACCTTGACGGAAAAAACGTGCCGTGCCTTTTCCCTCTGATTGAAGTCTGATGAGCTGCACATTGCACAACCACCGCTTAGGCAATAATCACGAACAACTAACAAACACTCACGAACTTAGATCCAATTTCATTAACGTCTGTTAGTGTTAACAGCTTGTTAAAATGTCATGTCTTCTCTTGCATACATATGAGAAACGAAAGAGGTAACGTGATACTAATTCGAGTCGTTGGTGAAATCGGGTCTTAGGCTCGATTTATATGCAAGAACGAGCGGCTTAACCGCTAGATCGCGAGATCACGATACAATTTTGACGACCTCTGTGGCTCAATTATTGGTTGAGTGTGTGGCAGCTCAAGCCGGGGGTCGCGGGTTCGAATCCCGCCGACGGAACAAAAAGTTTTCTATGTTCCCGGGTCTGGATGTGTATTAAATATGTGTATGATATAATAAAAATCTTAAATATATGTATAGTATAAAAGTATTAAATATATTTCCGTTGTCTGGTACCTGTAACACAAGTCCTTGAGGTACTTACCACGGGGCCAGACTGACGTGGTGTGAAGCGTCCATAGATATTATTATTGTTATTAATTGCTTGTGATCTCGCGGTGTAGCGGCCATCCGCTCCTTGTGGATGTTTATAAATCAAGCCTTACCAACTTTACAATGCTGCGCAAATCCTAAAAGCGACCATACCACTCTTCTGACTTCTGCAGGCTTAGCATGGTCACCATAGAAATGGTTTATTTCTACGGAAGAATAGACAAAGTGACAGATAGACAAAGGAAAGCCGCCATTTTGTCACTAAAATCTGTCAATATGTCTATTCTTTCCCGTTTCTAATGTTGTCATGCTAAGCCTGCTGATTCGTATCTTCCCACAAATCACGAACGAGTAACAAACAAACTAACAAACTTTTCACTTTTTTAACCGACTTCCAAAAAGGAGGAGGTTGTTTGTTCGTCTGTTTATTCACAAAAAACTGTACAAAATTGTAACCTAGCGAAATTCGTCTTCTCACAAGTATCGGCTTATTAACGAAGCGCGAGGTATGCAGCTAATTAGAGCATAATTATGACACGATGTTTCACACCCGCCGTGACGCGCGTCACACTCCACGTGACGCAGCGTCACGGCGACGTCACGCTCGGGTGACGCTTTTTTGGACTAAACTTGTAAGCAATTATAGTGTCACTTTGATCACACGTTGAACATATTTTGTGATTCTGTTAGATTAGGAGATTGAAAGTGACACTTTAAATTGATTTTACAAGTATAGGTCGCGCACAATCTTTAGATCGTTTGGAAAAATGGAAGAGGAAACGCAGGCGAATTAAGGTTTCTTTGGTGCGGTGAGACGGTTCGTTATTGGTAGATCGAGAGAGGTGATAGTAATGATAAAGATTATAGTGATAATAGAAATGGTAAAAAATTATGGCTAAGAATGCTCTAAAAAAAGTGACATAATGTAGATTGTAGAATTTCAAACAAATGAAACTCGATAATTATTTATGGGTCTAGGTACCCGTTTGGATGCAACGACGCCACGGACAGACACACAAATAGACAGAGACGTCAAACTTATAACACCCTCTGTTCTCATCGGGAGTTATAAATGAAAAATGAATCCAGAACCTGTGTCTGATATAAAGGTGAAAATTCGCGTTCCCTGCAACACAGTATCACAAAGCCACATAATACATTGTAATTACATTTACTTATCGCATATCAAATTCAAGATGGCGGCCGCCATTACCATACGCCCGGAGCTTATTTAAATGCTCCACCGACTCCACTTAGAGCTCGGAAAAATAAAACGTGGTTCCGCGATCGCAGAGCCGCTTTGCGGTAAATATGTATAAACCGACAAAATACCCGTGCGGTCGCCGCCATCTTGTTTCCCAAACGTCAACCTTACGCGCCAATAATAGGGGTCACGTGACTCAGCGCGACTAGTTTGAGAAGTTGCACATTTTTAAGTATCCACGTTTTGTCGTGGATTCCTTTTATTTTATCGCTTTTTATTTGAAGGCGCAGATGTTGTTTGGCAGTGTTAAAATATCTTTTATATTGGTATTGTGTTTGTTATTTATACGGGAAATGGTTTTCTTTTTCAGGACTTTGTGTACCTACCTGGCGACGGACTTGCTGCTCCAACTTCCAAGGGCTCGCTTTCCATCAGGTATTCATTCCTTATTTATTTTAAACGGAAACATAAGTTTTATAATTACTGAATTCAGATTTTGTACTCCGTTTCAATTCAGTATTGCAGAAGTAAAGGAAAAATTTAACCATAAGGATATGCCTTTGTATTTCTTTATTGCATGTATAATACGCGATGTTTAAATTGGTAGCAAATTATAGCCAGTCATAATGGGCATTATTAGCATTTATATTAGATTATAAAATGAATTAAAAGTTGAAATAGAGTAATAAACGAAAAAAGTAGAAAAGAGAATAGCAAGCGTAGAGTCGTAGAAGGGCTACGCGCCGTAGACCCAGTAGGCCTACTACGAAACCGTTTTGAGACTCAAACAACCGGACGAGAATGCCGCGTCCTGCTCTAACAACGTCATTTCACGTTTGTTAGAGTAGGACGCGGCATTCTCGTCCGATTGTTTGAGTCTCAAAACAGTTTCATGGTACAAGGCCTGCTACGATTCGATACATAATAAAGATAATAGGGACGATATTTTAAATAATTTTATTTTTTCTTCACATTCTTATTGGCGTTGAAAGTAGTTAATTATATCTTTGAAAAAGAATTTCATGTAAATATTTATCATAGTAATAACAGTAAATAATTCCGACCAAAATCCTACATAGGTACTGCAAAATGCATACGTGATATCAGAATACTGATAGAAACGTTGCATTGTCAAACGTCGAACAATACTTTTCGTTTATTGTCTATTCATGATTTCTAACTTCGCGATCGAAATGATTATTATCGAACGTAATTTTACTCTGGATATTTCTCAAAATCATCTGAAATCTTTCCTAAATCTCAAAACAATAGGGACCATTATCTAAATGAAGTGAAGAAATTATCCGAACTGTTTGTTTGTGTTTCCGCCGCCCCCGGCGCTCAGTTACAGCAAAACTGAGTAACCGCCAATTTTCAGCCATTATACAATATTATAACAAGTCCCCGCCGACGCCAAGTTAGGGCGAGTTCGCACGCGACGACGCCAAATTGAAAACGATTTATTTAAATAAAAATTTCCTACACTAATCTCAACACTGCGTTCAGTTTAGAATGTAAATTCGAAAAGATTCTTCTTTTGAATCCACGCGTTTGAACTGCGAACAATATCTATAATTTTTTTATTGTTTTTTTTTTTAATTGTGTCAACGACGTGAGAGTGAATTTAACTTCGCAGTTATAGGTACGCCAGTTTGTACGAACCCTAGAGCGATAACTTAATGCCCGTCCGCCATAAGTGCGTAATTAGCGCTGCCTTATCGGCGGGCAATTAACCCGGGGGGCTCGAGGGAGGAGGGCGACCCCCCGCTCTGACCCCCCCCCCGGCTCGCGCCGCCCACCTCCTCAGCCAATCGCGCCGCTTCCCGCGCTTTTGTTTCGCGCGCGCGCCCCGTTCGGAAACGTCGTAACTGCGGGACGCTCGTTCGGAAATTTGGCTGTATGTGTAAACGCTGCGGTCGCTTTCGGTGAAGCGATTATTAACCTTTAAGTACACGCGTTGTTTTGGGTAACGTTCAGTCACGCGAGGGGTCTAGAAGTATCCCCAATATAAATATACTTATAAATTCAGAATTGTTTGATAATTTTTAAAACCCGTTTTGTATTATAAGAAAGGATATTATTTTATTTATGAAAAGCATTTATAAATAATGAACTAACCATTATTTAGACAGTAAAGAACATTTTTATGAACTAACCAATCTCGTGCATAGAATTTTTAGGGCACATGTTTACTGTACCAAAATTCAACAAATGTGTCTACTTCTGACTAACTTATTATTTTTTTCTAATAAAATAAGACTTAGAAATAAGTAATCAAAAGAAAAATTAACACTAAACATTACAGAAAAAAAATTAACAATCCTTGAAAAGTACTACCATAAACTAAAATTATTCCTTGAGTAGGCAAGGTAAATAATAAATAATTTTATTGAATGAGGCTTGCAAATAGTTTTATAGCAAGGCTTACGGACAAAAGTAATTAGTTCTGGGATAATAATAGCATCTTCGCTTCATTTTTGATGCACTAGGTCTAGCTACCTCTAACTCTTCCCAAATGTTTCCAAAAACTTTCAGAGTCATTAAAATTGTATATGATTTGTGCAATTTGATTTTCTGTTATTCGGCAACAATTTTTTCCATTTATACATAGCCAATTCAAAAAAACAAACAAATAAACACATAACCAATGTGAAAAAAGTATAAACGTTAAATCACGGGTGGGGTCTGCAGGTATCCCCACATAAGCAAAAATGTAACTTCACTTAGCAGAGGAGCGACGGACTTTTACTCACTGAAAGACCTCGCGTTGCATTGAGATTAGCGGAAAACGTGCCATCGTAACTTGCCAATTTAAAAAAATACCGTCAAAAAACAGCGCGTGGGGTCTGCGTAGACCCCGCCCGTGACGTTAAAGGCTAAGTTTCTTGCGCGTTCGAATTTTGAACGTCACAAGTTTCAACGCCGGTTACTCGATTTTGAGCTGTACGTGCGAATGTTAAGGTCGTTTTTAGTTTGTTAATGTGTTGTGGGGGGTTTTCGTCGGTTCATATTTTATGTGTTATCATCTTTTATTGAGTGCGAGGGTGAGTATTGTTGTCGGTTTAGACTTTAGAGCTGATGTATGGCGGGTGTGATACACGCGCCAACTATGCCATGTTTTATTAACGTATCCTGATTACATTGGGTTTTATGCATCTCTATCCTCTATACATGTTCATTTTGATGAATACTATGAGGAATATCGATTCTAATTTCTGTGCTGAAAATTGAAATGTAACAATAATATAGAATTATAGAGAGAGAACGGAAGAGGAGATACAGGGAGACCTGTCGGCTTCTCTCTGTCCGCTACCGTTCTTTCTCTTCTATCTTGTATTTTTTAAATTACCAGTGATTGTGCTTATGATACTTTTTGTACACTACTGTAATTTTACTTACCTACAGTTAAGACAACGAACTAATAAGTTCGTTGTCTTAAGTATTAACTGTAAATTATTGTAAGCGATGTAAAAACCGATTTATTTTTTCCATAAGAATATATAATATAATAAATATAAAGATATTATTATACCAAAGATGTGGTAAAATATGATATTTTAAATTTATTATTTAAACTCCCTTCGCCATCAATCTAAGAGATCAAAATAGAAGTTTCATCTAAAACCATGTATGTGCCCCAAATAGAAACAAAGATACAACATAACCCCCCATCGATACCTGTGTGGGTGTGGGGGGGTCGGGGGGTCGGATGTGATCAATCATTCTCTATTTAACGGCGGGGGGGTTCGGTCGTTTGTCAAAATTACGCGGGCGCGGTAAGCCGCGTCATTTTTGGCGGGAACTTAATTGGAGCGGCTCGGTTTACACACTTTAATTAATAGACTATAGAGTTTACCCGCTCTATGGTCTATTGTGTTTTGTCTATGGTATATCGGGTCGTTATTATGTTTTGTTTTAAAATGTATTTTAATAAGTATTTGTAATTTGATTACCAACTTGTGTATGATGTCTGAACAAGCAAAAAACACTTTCTATAAAAATAGCTGTGCTGCATTTGCGTTAATATTAAGTTCTGATTGGCTTTTATTTGCAAGTTTTCTTTTCTTTTTGCCAAGTTACAAAGTGGCAGAATTTGAAAAGAACCCAACAAAATCCATGAACTTAGTAATTTTTTAAATTTAAACATAACTTAGATATTACAACTTTATTAATATTATATCTAGTTGTACTATTAGGGTTCCGTAGTGAACAAGGAACCCTTATAGTTTCGGTCTGTCCGTCCGTCTGTCTGTCTGTCTGTTTGTCTGTCTGTCTGTCCGTCTGTCTGTCCGTCTGCCTGTCCGCGGTTTTGCTCAGAGACTATAGGACCTACAAAGCTGTAAATCGGCATGAATGTACATATTATATTATTAATGCCAACAAAATGGTACATAAAATCTTAAAAAAATATATTTTTTTATGGTACCTCCCTACAAATGAACGGGGATGTTTTTTTTCGCGTTCACCCTATCGTGTGGGATATCGTTGGATAGGTTTTAAAAAAAAATACGAGTATTCTTAGATCATTTTCCGATTTAGGGATCCATTTGTGAAATATGGTTTTAAAGTGGAAAAAATCGTTAGAGTCCAGAGTCCCCCCTTTCTACCAGGTAAACGGGTGCTTCTGGAAATGTGAAAAAATTCACGTGAGTAGGAAATATGCTGAATTTAAGAGGAAAATTATCATAGCTAAGAAGACTTCATAAATTATTGAGTAATAGTCGATCAACTAAAAAAAATTTATTCGGCGAAGTATAAAGGAACTTTTCGTTCAAATTCCTTTTAACGTAACTGAGATTATGTTGTTAGTAGTGTAAAAAACGTTATAAATGTATATTCATTGACTATACACAAATTATTATCAAAAACTAGCGGTACCGCGGAACCCTATATTGCGCGTGACCCGACACGCACTTGGCCGGTTTTTTTATAATGTTTAGTACATTTATTCCTGGCAATAAAAAAAAAACAATATAAAAGTCAACAGAACAAAATTCAAAATTCAAATAACAGTTATAGAATTGGATTTGAATTTCGAAATCGCATTCGGATTCCCGCGCGCGGCGTAGCGTGTCACCGCGGCTGTCAAAGTGCGCGGGAAGTTTTCGCGCCAATAAAAACCTTATAAAAATTCCTAATGGGAAACGTGGGGTCGCTTTTGAATTATGAAAAAGACTTTTGTTAGATCGGTTCGGAAGTTTCAGCTCGTTGTTTTGTATACGGTAGGGGGAAGCAATTTGCTTGTACGCGGTACATATTATAATAATATTATTATTGTGGTGTGGAAATATAAATTGTGCCTATTTCTATACTTTTAAATTGGGAATTGCCTTTTAATACTATAGTCTCCATATTAATAATTATAAACGATGTTTTGTCTTTGTCATTATAATATTAATATGTTAGAAAAGTCACACTAGTTTAGACAATGATAAAACCTTGTGTAGCTTACTGCTTATTCAATGTGTGATATCTTTTATTAATCCATACTAATATTATGTATTATAAATGCGAAAGTGTCTGTCTGTCTATCTGTCTGTCTGTTAACTCTTCGCGCCCAAACCTCTGAGCCGATTTTACAGAGTAAGGTGGTACTTTTTACTCCGGGAAAATGCACGGTTCCCGCGCTTTAAATGAATATTGACGGAACGGAGTTGCGGCCGTCATCTATTAAGGGTATACGTGGATAAAATTCTGGATACGGTTGAAATCATAAAGTAATAGAGTAGATCTCCTTAATTGCAACTTAACTTCAACAAGATAAATTAATTATTTCTGATACTTTTTCTTCCTATCCTTAAAAATATCTTAAAATGGGACAATATAGTCTATACTAATATTATAAAGCGGAAGAGTTTGTTAGTTTGTTTGTTTGTTTGTTTGTTTGAACACGCTAATCTCAGGAACTACTGGTCCGATTTGAAAAATTATTACAGTGTTAGATAGCCCATTTATCGAGGAAGGCTATAGGCTATATTTTATCACGCTAAAACTAATAGGAGCGAAGAAATAGAAGAAAATGTGGAAAAACGGGGGAAATTATTTGAAAGGGCTTATCTCACGAACTACTAGAGCAATTTTTCTGTTTTTTTGGGTCAGATAAGAAGTAGACCACGTGAAGGATCATAGGCTATTTTTTGTAGACTGATTTGTCTGTGAATTATCTAATTTACGCGGGCGAAGCCGCGCGGAACGTCTAGTAGTTAATATAAGGTCATGATAATAACACAAAATGTACGAAATCGTAGTCTTACCTACATTAATACTGTCCTTGCGACAAAAAAGTAAAAACCGGCAAATTGTGAGTCTGACCCGTGTATTTAAGTGTTCCGTACAAAACGACAACAATGAATTATTATTACTAGCTCGAAGCCGAGCTTTGTGAGGGCTCGCGTCGTCACACCTCGACTGACTGATGATAACGCATCTACGTACAAATGAAAATTACTATGTTAAAGCACAAATCAATAGGCGTGATAGTTTTTCCGTAAAGTGTACCACAAAATGTACAGGTTGTGGGATAAACTTTGTGGGATAAGCTTCGCTCGTCCTGATCATTGCTGATTGACTCCTGATCATTTTGAGCGACTTTCTAGAGACAAAGTGCAAATATTAGTTTTTACCCGACTCGCGACGTAGCCAAAAAGAAAAGGTAATGATTTTTGCTGCCTATCATAAGTACAATTTAAGCAAAATATGAGGTGGCAATAGATTCGAAATAATAGCATAGAATACTAACCCCCTTACTAATAAACGTTGTATAAGCTTTGAATAGTTATGCAGTGTTTTGTTCCTGTCACACAAGTGACATTTTTAATTGGATTTAAGAAGACAAAACACTGTATAACTATTCAAAGCTTATACAGCGTTTATTAGTAAGGGGGCAAATGGTTACTACGTAAATAATAATGATAGGCCGAGTAAAGGTAGATACTTCTACTTAGGCTATTATTACGAATCCTTCTCCGCTTTGGCTCAAGATTGATTACCATGATTAATAACTTCCACACCGGTTTCGGTGACGGTGGCCGGTTTCATTGAAACCGAGCCAGTTACGCAGGAGTAATTGTATAGTGCCCAAGTGTGTGCGCAGTACACAAGAGCACTCTCTATTCCATCACTCTCATAACCCAGTGGGACGGACAACCGACACGACTGGCGAGAGATCAGGCGCAGGACCGACTTTTTACATGCCCATCCGACGCATGGATCATTTTGCTTGTCAGACAATCAGGTGATCAGCCTGCATTGTCCTAACGAAACTTGGAAATAACATGTTTCCAACGCGGGAATCGAATCCACGACCTCCGAGTCAAGAGCCACGCTCTAAACCACTGGACCACGGAGGCATTATATAACCATGATTGTGAAGTTGTCTATAGCATGGATATTGACGTCGATCGTGTGCAATCATAGACAAACTACAGTGGGTGGCCAAATTATTATACTCAGTGTGAGTGATTTCAGTTGTTGCCGTCCTTTGAAAAACCAAAGTTTACCCAGACAATGCGTGCTAAACGATTGCCGTTTGCTAAAATGCATAAGCATTGGACTGAGGAATACTAGAAGGAGGAAAACAAGTTATTTCAATTGCATTTTTTTTTAATTATGAGGTCAAAGGCGTAACCTTAATATGACCCAATTGATTTAGATCCTCCAGGACAATTCCAAGTTTGTTCACCGCAGGCGACTTGAAAATTTTGATGAAAGCTATGTTGTTGAACGAGTGAAACCTCCTTCGTCGGTTACGATATGGAGCGAGATTAGCTAAAAGGGGAATGGTCGACTGTATTTGGTTGAAGGAACCATGCGTCAAGACCAATAATACCTGCGTGTTTTGCAAACTCCTCTCCATCATCAGATGGCTGAATAGTAGCCAGACGGCACCTGCATAATTATGCAGGACTCTACACCTTACCATAACGCCAAAAAAAATATTACTTTTTTTAAAGATAACAATGTTACCTATTAGACACAAAAATGTACTTTTCTTCAAGTGAGTATAATAATTTGGCCACCGACGGTATATGCTCCTCTACCCTTTCGTCGCTTATATTAATTCATTATAGGCCGCATAACGTTTGAAATTTTCTAATTGTGTAACAGTTTTAACTTTTGCTATCAATCTTTGAACACGGAACCCTAAATCCTTTTATATTCCATGAGAGAATAAGGCCGTCATCATGTGTGCGCCGCGGGCGGATTACTTGGTGCTGGAGTAGGCCGGAGTGGGGCCGGAACAGGCCGGACAACTGGACCTAATGTATTCGATTAGCTGACAGCTGACACACTTAATGCTTTATAAATTCTTTAAGTGCTGACCCGCTTTTTAACGTCTTTGAATACGTCATATTATATTATTATGGCGATATAAAATATAAGTGCTGCCTTTAAAGTTATTGTCGCTAAGATAATGGTAAGTCTATTGAAAATTATGAAATTTAAATATTACTAGACGACCCGGTGAAGTTCGTGCCACTTCCCTCCTAATATAAACCTTCCCTGAACTTCCACGAGTATTTCAAGACTAAAACTAGCTAAATCGGTACAGCCGTAATATTGTCAATAGCAAAATTTGATTCCGGTTTACGATCGTGCCCTAATATTTCGCATGACTCTAAAAACGCCCTTATTGTCACCCTCATAGATATATAATCTACGAATAATAAAAACTAAAGAATCGTAACTCCCATACTATTACCGTTTTAAATTTGGTTCCTTTCGATCTGTCATGTAACGTCAGCCTAGTACCGCTCAAGGCCACCTAAATATTGCAAATGTATTGAAATGTGTACCTAAGGTACACTTTTTTGACAAGTATTGTGGAGCATAATTTTTGATGGAGTTACTTTTCCTTAGTTTTTATTATTCGTAGTATATAATATTATTTAAAAACTGCATAGTATAATCAAAACATTCGCATAGTTTGTGTCAAAATCTTCATTAAAAGTTAAGTAAACATCTCATCTCGCACACTGGAATAAAATTTAAGTCTACCCACATAAACAATGTAAGCGCGAAGACGTCCGTAATCCTCGAGCGCTCGCGACTGAATGCTGCTCGTCTAATGCACTCATACATTATTACTACGCGTTTTCATAACTACCCTGCAACACAGGATGTTTTGTAACTTGTATACTACATTTCAATTCATCCTTACTAATATTATAAACTAGACGTTCCGCGTGGCTTCGCCCGCTTAATTTAGGTATTTCACAGACAAATCAGTCTACAAAAAATAGCCTATGATCCTTCACGTGGTCTACTTCTTATCTGACCCAAATAACAGAAAAATTGCTCTAGTAGTTCGTGAGATAAGCCCTTTCAAATAATTTCCCGTTTTTTCCACATTTTCCTCTATTTCTTCGCTCCTATTAGTCTTAGCGTGATAAAATGTAGCCTATAGCCTTCCCCGATAAATGGACTATCTAACACTGAAAGAATTTTTCAAATTGGACCAGTATTTCCTGAGGTTAGCGCGTTCAAACAAACAAACAAACAAACTAACTAACAAACTCTTTCGCTTTATAATATTAGTATAGATGCGAAACTGTGTCTGTATGTCTGTTACCTCGTTACGATTAAACGGCTAAACTGATTTAGACAAAATTTGGTATGGAGATACTTTGTGAGAGGGGAAAGTAGAGAATATATAGGTCTACCAGAATCTGATGGCAAAAAGTGAGAAAATAAATTGACTTTAGCAATACCGGGGTAATTGTAATAAAACATTTTGATCCTTTTTTTTTCTTATAGCGGCTGATTCTGTGTGTTAGACATGCAAATATAAAAATTTATCTAATGATCAAGGATATTTTATGAAAATCTGCTGTCAAAAATTGCCATCAGATTCTGGTAGACCTATAGTTTTTTTGCAGCAAGACGTGCGATTCCCGCGTAACGAATTGGGGCGCATGAAGTTGCGGGCGTTGTCTATACAGGGTGTAACTATAACAATACAAAGTGATAATACTTTAGGGTGTGTATGTTTCCCTTGTATAGAATTCACTGTGAAAGTGGCAGCGCTGAAAGAATTACTTTCAACTCGTTTCTATGAAAGATGTGCTAATGTCGCCGGGTCGCCCATACAATAATTTACTGATACTTTCGTTGTTAACCATTTCTGGTATTTAATCTCTATGTATAAAAGTCAATGCCACTTTTCGTTACAATTTCATAACTCAACGTTATGAAATTGAATTTTATACGTGGGAGAGCCATGCTTCGGCACGAATGGGCCGGCTCGACCGGAGAAATACCACGTTCTCACAGAAAACCGGCGTGAAACAGCGCTTGCGCTGTGTTTCGCCGAGTGAGTGAGTTTACCGGAGGCCCAATCCCCTACCCTACCCCTACTACTACCCTATTCCCTCTTAAAAGGCCGGCAACGCACCTGCAGCTCTTCTGATGCTGCGAGTGTCCATGGCCGACGGAAGTTGCTTTCCATCAGGTGACCCGTTTGCTCGTTTGCCCCCTTATTTCATAAAAAAAAATATAAAAAAAAAGTATTTTTATGAGCTACTAGGACGTCTGCTAGTCGCTCATAAAATAGATACATTACTATATCATACTAACACCTCAAGCACATAACAAAATAGTATAATTGAAGGGTTAAATCCGTTTAAATGTTATTCAGGTTTCGGTTTGGGTCAATCGAGCCGACAACTCTCGGCTGGTCAAACACGACGGAATTGATTTTCATAGACTTAGGGTCAGGCCACAACACTGCGGCGTCGAAAAATACGTGTGGCGATCGGGGACTGCCGCGGTAAAGCTATTGCATAGCATTTTTAACACGCTTTTATAAGCTTGGGCTATATTATGTATGTAACGGAATCTTTGAGCACGATTTTTACCCATCTCCAGTAGTCTAAGCCAATGACAATGCAATAATTTGTTAAAATTTATTGAAAAAAAAAAAAAAAAACGAAAAAAGCGTCTTTTTTTTTAAAGTTTTAATATAATATATCAACTAATGCAATTATAATTCGCATACTTCTAGCCGCACACAAACATCGTGCTAAAGTCTGCAGAACTGAAACGACGTTAGACGACGCACGGCAACGCCACACCGACGCGACGGTCGGAGTGGAGGGTGTTAGGTTCATTTTCGTTACGGAATTTCTTGATGCGGTCGCCGTACTCAAAGCCCGCGATAAAAGCTATGTAATGATAAAAGCTATGTAATAGCTCAATTACATTGATTTTTAAAGATTATTTAACTGGCTCTTTAAGGGTTGACTTTTGGGTTGACATATACCAGCGCAAGCAAAATGCGTGATTCGCTAGTTTCGATACTGAAGTTAGATTTCAAAAGTTATGGGTATAATGCTGGACTTATGCGGCGGTCCGCGGTGCGAACGCGTGTTTTGGCGGCTATACCGCGAGATATCAACTGAATTATGTAAATGACAGCGCGTACATTTTTGCTTGTGTTCTCGCGGTGTAGCCAAACCGCGCGTTCGGGCGCATATAAATCCATCCTTAAGGTGAGTTTATGATAACACCACAGTGTGTACAGACCCTCAAGGGCCGGGGAGTCCCCGGGGGATTGAGGTTTTTTAGTGTTTGTACACCGATCGATGGGGGTTCAGGAGGAATTTTAAATAGTTTCGTAGATTGTGGGGGCTGGGGGTTGGAGGCTGAGGTTGGCAAATATTTAGAACGTTCGAATTAACCTTTCATGTGTAAACTATGCGGTCTCAGCTCGGCCTGTGATGGAAAAATACAGGCGATTACTCTTACCAACATGTTTTGGTCTATGATTGACCATGATCGTCTTGGAAATTGGAATATGCATGCTTTATTAACAACTAGCTGTGCCCCGCGGTGTTACCCGCGGTTTAAGTGATATATAATAAAAGACTATGAAAAGTACCAATAATAGGGTCAAAACGGGACGATACATGGTTCTATAATGGTTTATGGTAGGGATGATGATGATGAATGTAATTTGCATAGTAGCATAATATGCTTTCCGTTCTTAAAACAACGTCGAAACTCCCAAACTTGTATCTATAAAGAGTCAGGAGTTCTCTCAGCTTCCGAACCATGGTATACCTTGGTGCAAAATCTTGCTTGTTGGTAGCATATGCTTAGAATACTGCTCACGAAACCGAAGTCACCACATGTTTCCATATAAATTTTGAGGAGTTCCCTCGATTTCTTATGGATTTCTTCATCAGGTCACCATTTTTCTGAATATGGTACCAAATTGGAATGATAACCTATACACCAAAAGAAAAATTTAAAAAATCGGTTCACAAACGCGGAGTAATCGTTGAACATAAAAAAACGAACATAACACCTCCTCCATTTTGAAAGTCGGTTAAAATTGTAACCTATGTGTTATTCTGATGTATAAGCTATATTATTGTAAAGTTTCATTAAAATCCGTTCAGTAGTTTTTGCGTGAAAGAGTAACAAACATCCATACATCCATACATACATACATACATACATACATCCAAACTTTCGCCTTTATAATATTAGTAGGACTAGCTGTGCCCCGCGGTGTTACCCGCAGTTTATTAGGGAAAATAAATTGTAGCACATAGGCTATCCAAGGTATCGAAACTCCATACCAAATTTTATTATAATCGCTCCAGTCGTTTAGACGTGAAGAAGTAACAAGCATGCAAACTCATAAACTTTCGCCTTTATAATATTAGTATGATTTCGCCATTTTGGTTTAAATTAACTTACGTAGTAACTATTTAGTAATCTATAGTTACGTTTGCGTTTGAGCTGAACTCATGCTTGATGTTTGAACCACTTTCAACGGGACCCTATTACTAAGACTTCGATGTCTGTCCGTCTGTCTGTCTGTGTATCTTCAGGCTGTAACTCAAGAATCGCTATAGCTAGACTTCTGAAATTTTCACAGATTGTGTATATTTGTTGCCACCTTAACTAAAAACACTAAAAACAAAATAAATTAAATATTTAAAAGGGGCTCCCATACAACAAACATGATTTTTTTGCTATTTTTTGCTCGATATCAATAACGGCAATACATAGGAACTTGAAATATTCACGAGATACTCAATTTTATTTTTACTTTAATAATTTATACTAAAATTTAATTAAATGAAATAATTAAGGGGGGCTCCCATACAAAAAACACAATTTTCAGCCTATTTTTGCTCCATTGTGATTTGTGGTACGGAACCCTTCGTGCACGAATCCAACTCGCACTTGGCCGATTATTTACGCTTATTTGAGCTCCTTATTCGGGAAGTTTACTTACTACTACGTCACAGAGAGTAAAAAGTTCAGCGAGAAAAGAATATAGCGCTGAAAAAGTTGCTTTTGAATTTTATGTTTCTATCAGAAATTTCAATAATTTTCAACATCATGAATTTTCCCATAAAAAAAATTATGTAACTCTTTCAGCGCTGCTACTTTCACAGTGAACTCTATACATGGGACACATACACAGCCGAAAGTATTATTACTTTGTTTTGTTACTACCTGTATATTTTTACAGATTCTTGAAGCAATGAAATACAAATCATCTTATAATGCCCATTATAAACAAACATTCACTACCCGCTACAGTTCGACAGCGTTGCCCAACCTAATCAGGTCCAGGGGTAACCAACCAAGGGTTCGCAAGATTGCCGAATTTATTTCGCGAAGAAAAATAGGCTAATTCGGTGTATTTATAAGGTGCAGGTTACGATAGTGCCACGATGTCGCGAAAACAAATAACGGTAGGCCGCACTTAGCTGCGGGGGTATTAAGTGTGAGGATAGAGTTTGAACTCTATGATGTAGAGAATAAAGAGTAAAAACACTGAAGTTTTGAAGAAAAGCCTCTTTAAAAATCATTAAATAGGCTTTTTGAGGTTTCAGATCATATTATCGTTTCAATAAAAAATGATAGAAAACTCTTTAAATCTAGAAGTGGATATTATTCTGTTTATGGCAAATCTTCGTTTTCGCTAAAGATTGAAACGTGTAATGTGTATACGAAAAACATATTATTGTACTTTTTTTTTTATGAAATAAGGGGGCAAACGAGCAAACGGGTCACCCGATGGAAAGCAACTTCCGTCGCCCATGGACACTCGCAGCATCAGAAGAGCTGCAGATGCGTTGCCGGTCTTTTAAGAGGGAATAGGGTAGGGGAGGGTAGGGAAGGGAATAGGGGAGGGTAGGGAAGGAAATAGGGGAGGGTAGGGAAGGAAATAGGGGAGGGTAGGGAAGGGAAAAGGGTAGGGGATTGGGCCTCCGGTAAACTCACTCACTCGGCGAAACACAGCGCAAGCGCTCTTTCACGCCGGTTTTCTGTGAGCCCGTGGTATTTCTCCGGTCGAGCCGGCCCATTCGTGCCGAAGCATGGCTCTCCCACGCAAACATCTTAAATTTAAGATAAAAATATTGTTTAAAAATCTTTTTTAAATCTTTTTAGAACGTACGTTACATTGGTACGCTTTTTTATAATTTGATAAAAAAAAAAACAATATTATTTTTCCATGAATATTTTTCTGTTTTTGATTATCTCCTCTTTTGATAAAAAGATCCATATTGTTTGTATTGCAATGGATATTTTTATTAGCAAGTTGGTAGCGTCTAAACTCCATCTTCATCTGTAATGTTCCGAGCCGGTGTATTCGTTATCTTGGCGCGCGTCTTAATCACGCGCGGGCGGCCATCGCTCAGCCCGGCTAATTGCCTCATTTGTACCCCCTGCCCCCGTCGGGGGGGGGGGGGTCCTCCGCACCCCGCCGGGGGTCCCTAGTACCCCCACACCGCTAGTGTATCGTGCCAATTAGAGATTTAAGTGTTCGATTAGAAATGGTTGCGGATCTCCGTCGAGGAAATAGGTCGGAATGTAAGCCTTTATTTGTACACTTTGGTGGAACGATGCGTTGTTCGCCATGTTTATCACTCTATCACTGTATATATTTATGATCTTTCACTTTCTTTCTAATTTACCTTTGCGCTTCGCTTGGCTCGCCTTGGCGGGGGCACTACCGTGCACCCAGATACCTTCCCTAGCCTTCCACGAATATTCAAGACATAAATTAGCCAAATCGACTCAGCCGTTTTCGTGTTTTAGGGAGACAGAAAAAAAAAATCAAATTCACTGTATTCATATTGATAGAATAATAATATGTTATGGCATCGATGTAATAGCGTGGTCCAACGAATGGCCCCACTTGGGTGTTGTTTAAAGCCATTTTGACATTTGAGATACAGCATAAAGCACCAATGTACCAAACGTTTGTTTGATATAATACAATACATATAAATGCGAATACTAGTCAGTTATTTAATAGAAAACGCGGACTGGATCGCATCTTTACTAATATTATAAATGCACAATAATTATGTTTGTCTGTCTGTTACCTCTTCATCCCCAAACCGCTGGAGATACTTTAAGTTCCGGGAAAGACCTAGGATACTTTTTATCTCGGAAAAATGTACGATTCCGCACGATAATAGCAAGAGTGTTGCGGGCGTCATCTAGTAAGGAATAAAGCTACGATAATGTTTCACAAATTAGAAGAATGGGAGTTCTTTTTCTCACAAGACGAATAGACAGATGTGGAATACTCGTGTACTTACTAATAAAGCTACGCCATTACCGACTTGTAGCGCGGAGATTGGCTCATTAGTTTAAATCCCAAATGAAGTGTCATGAGAGGTGCGTTCTGTTTTCAAATTGGAACTTCTTTTAATGTTGACAGTTGTTGTTATTTATAGGTCTACCAGAATCTGATGGCAATTTTTGACAGCAGATTTTCAAAAAATATCCTTGATCATTGGATAAATTTTTATATTTGCATGTTTAACACACAGAATCAGTCGCTATAAGAAAAAAAAGGATCAAAATGTTTTATTCCAATTACCCCGGTATGGCTAGAGTCAATTTATTTTCTCACTTTTTGCCATCAGATTCTGGTAGACCTATAGTTGCCAATATTTCGCACGATAAATTCTATAAATTGAGATTTTTTCAAAAATTTGACAACTTTGCTAGTTGCCAGTATTTATCATGATAAATTCTTTAAATTGAAATTTTTATAAGTGGCCAGTATTTAAATAAGTATTTACTTGTAACTAGCATGGTGGGGTGAATAATTACCCCAATCGCACAAACACTATAATATGTTTAATGTTAGTTTCTTTCGAGGTATACTCAATTCTGATTCATATTTCTATATTTTTAATCATAATACGCTACATAAATCTTAAAACAAATTGAAATTTGTATTTGACCATGTATATTTTTATGTTTACAACCTCTATGACAATTGACACATGACAGATGACTTTTTTTTTTCTCTCCACATCTGAATATTGTTTGTTTATTCTTTTTAATTTATTTTGGTGTAATGCCTATGACTTTTATATTTAATCAATTTCTTATGAACAATTGTAATGAGTTATTTAATTTAATTTTAGTAGTTTTTATAATAATTGTGTTAATGCCATACAATATTATTTTGAACGCCATTTTTTTAGGCAGAATGTTGGATCTATTTTATGTAATATTATAAGACCTCTTGTACCACATTTATGCAATAAATCATTCTACTCTATTCTATTCTGAGTACACACCAGACGATAAAACAAGCTATAAAACAAGTCACACCTGAAAAAATATTTTTAAGAAGTTCCTGGGTCATGGATATGTTTTTAATAATACATACTGTGTATAAAATTGCAATTTGCCATGAAGACAAACTGACGTAGTGTAAAGCGTCTATAGATCCATACTAATATTAGAAATGCGAAAGTGTATCAGCTGTCTGTATGTTAACTCTTCGCGCCCAAACTGGTGAACCGATTTATCCTGGAAAAATATAAGGTTCATGCGGGATAAACGAATTTTGGCGCAACAGAGTTGCGGACGTCATCTAGTATATTTATAAATTTTAACTTCCTAACGTTCTTTCATACAAACCTCAGCGCGACGACACTAAGACACTAAGGGTTAATTCAGACCGCAACGCGACGCGTAATATAACAGATTTGCAAGACGTCTCACGCAGTTCAAATCTGTCAAATCCATACAAATTTAGAAATGCATCTACGCGTCGCGTTGGCCGTTGCGGTCTGATTTAACCCTAAGAGTGTCATGAAGTCGTTGCTTGTGACATTATTATAATATGATTCTGCTTCTTATCACTGCCATTTCGGGCAGTCTAGTATAAAGATACCATGCTGTAACACTTTTTAAATATGTTTATATCTACTTTTATACACTAGGTTTAATAACTTTTAACCCTAGCGCTGCAACAGCGGCATATGTGCGCGCTGTAAACGCCTGTCATTACGACCCCACCCCGGGGAGGTCATTTATTTTGAGCTGGCAACAATCGCTGACACACCGCAGTGTTGCCATTACAAATCCGCGGGGACGCGTTTACATTGATAACAGTCGAAGTTATTATTGTAAATTGCGTCATTAATTTATTATTATAAAGAAAATAGACGATTTATTTTAATAGACAATATGCCCATAAATGCCCTAAGCGCCTGAGCATATATCTATAGAAGTACCTATAAAAAAGTAGATCAATTCTTTATTCTGTCTTCTATCATGTGAGAAACTGGTCAGCATTGTATTTCAGATTAACAAAGCTGCACACACATTAAAAACACATTAAACGGTATCACACATCACAGTGTGGCTGAGTAATAAATCATGTCATAACCTGATCAGTGGGGGGCGATTTGACTCCCCACCTGACTTTGGGGTCTACCAGTGCCCCGATTGTGATTTAATCAGATTGATACAGCTTCGATCCAGATACTATCGAATAGAAGTGTCTGATGTTAGTCAAACATTTTTGGTAAAGGAAATTTCTGACGGAACCCCGAAATAAAAGCACGAAACAGGGACACTAATTGATAGCAGAAGTGGATTTTTCCTCATTATTACTAGCATTCTCGCGGAGCCCACGTGGCTTTGCGGAGCCCCTGGCCTTTACGGAGCACACTTTGAGAATTTCTGTTATCAGACAACGGGTAAAGACAAAGGCTAGTTAGTGTGTAATATAGTTATTACACACGCAAACCAAAACTGTATCGTAGGTACCATCGAAGAAATTGATTAGGCAGATAACAGACCCACGTTTTTTGGTCGGGTTATGTTAATTCAATGTTGTTTGTCATCTTTTCGCCTGGTTGGGTTGGACATAACGTAATCAAATTTCATAGGCAGGTGGCCTATGAATCAATTTTTTCGATAATACATATTGCTTGCTACGTCTTACTTTTTCACATGTTGCCCATCTTACATACTGCTCGTCCCAGCTTCCACGCTGCTCATGATGATATACCCCCTCCTATGTCGGGAGTTTATGTCTTACATATTGCTCGTTTAAGTAGGTAAGTGAGTATTAGCCTGCACGCTGCTCATGATGCTATCCCCCCTCCTGTGCCGGGCGGTTATCTGCCAATTATAACGCTCCGCTCCGCCGGCGCCATTACACCCTGTAACCGCCCGAAACCGGATTAACGACCAGCGGTACTGGCAGCAGAGAAAGTTTTACAGGTAGGTTGAAAGGGGTATGTTTTAACCCCTAAACAAAAGAAGTGTTATAAATTGAAAAAGGGATATTTTTAACCCCTAACCAAAAGAGAGGTGTTATAAGTTTGACGCGCCATTAGTATTATTTACCGGGTGCTGAAAAGGGATATTTTTAATTCCCAAAAGAGGGGTGTTTTAGTTTTTAGCGTTAGTTTGTTCTTAGCCATAGTTCATCATCATCAGTTCGCTCAGTGCTGGAAAATCGGACAATAATGTAGTTAACGCTGTTGTTAAGTTTTTTTTGTTTAGATCCCGATCATCGAAATGAAAATCACTTTATTAAAAAATATTATTAGTTAGCATTAGTTCCAAAAATCACTGCGCGTCGAAAGACCCTTGTTGCTCGATACTTTTACTACAAGTTATACTCCCATCTCCTATTTCTGTCCCACCTCAAAACAACTTATCCACAAAACAACCACTCTGCCGACGCTACCTCCCCAGGCCTCCCGCTTAAACAAAGCCAAGCCAATTATTATTAAATATTCGCGAGGCAATTCCACCGGTAATTGTCCAGAGCACAATACAGCTTTATAATACGCCCGTAATCACGGCTCGTGTCAACTATACTCATTAACCCGCTAATTACGCTTTGAATTTCGAATTTCGTTTTTTTTTTTGTTAACTAGTTTTTGAAGGCTACTCAGGTAAAAGCCTAAAAAGATTTATTGCGATTTGAATTAATTTTATTAATTCATATCGCAATTAATTAATTTTTTAATAACTAGATTTTTAAGGGTGTGATGTTGTTTAAAGGATTCCTTTTTTTTTTCTTTTTTAATTTTGGCAACGACACATATTTGCGTATATTGTGATTTGTGCCACTGACAAGGGTATGAATAATTTTTATCATCGTTTTACTATAATATCGTCATGTCTAAAGTCTAGTCAAAGTCTAAGTAAAAGTCAAAGCAGTCAAGGAGTCAAGTCGGTCAATTCAGTAAAGTGGTAGACGTGTGGGATATGCGAGGCGACCCTAAAGGAAGGTCTTCCGAGGTGAGCGAGGTGGTATGCTCGGTCAGGCCGGAGCCCACGTGATACATTTCAGCTGTCGTATATATACTGACGCGCTCAGAAAACTTCGATAGCGCGATGCAGGAATGTTAGGCCAATTGTGTGTACCGCCACAGACGCTTTACTGAAACTTTCGACGGAGTTTTGGAGGGAAGACAAAAAGCACGTTTCTGGATGTTGCAGCATTTGCCTACACTTGTACACGATAACGAATATCTAATGGATAATATTCTACCAATATTACACATTAAAAACCCAGATAACACAATTTTAGGAAAATAATACAAAAACACAACAGCACTCTTTCACATTCCCGGCAAAACACCAAAGGATTCCTTATAAGAATAAAAATATTATTACGGTTTGAATTTCGAATAAAGTTTTTTTATTCACTAGCTTTAGAAGTTTCCAAAAGAAGGTTCTGATAATATTATTTGTGGAGTTCCGTGAAAAAGTTGATTACCGTTTGAATTTGGAATTAGTACTTTTTATTAAGTGTTTTTAAGAAGTATGATATTTGTAGGATTCCGTAATCGAAATGTGAAAATGGATAAATTAAGATTGTGATACTACTTACATTTAGGTAACTTACCAAACTGCATAGCATTTTGACTTTATTTTTGTAGACCAACTCGCACTTGACCGGTTTTAGTTTAACTTTAAAATATATTGAATGCTCCTATTTTTCATCTTACTCTATTTAATATTTTGGTAAGTAAACTGTAAAAAAATCAATTACAACATTAGTAACGCTTCAATAAACACGTTAATCTCAAATCTTTATTAATGATCTGTTGCGATGTAATCTGTGCCATGTTTTTTTTATCTGTTGACATTCATAATCATTTGTCAAGCTTCAATTTTTGACGTTCCAATTTTAAATCATTTAATTTTTTTCATATCGGATTAACAAGTTCCAATCCTGTTGAACTGATTTAAGGGTGAAGAGGTAATAGATAAAGACAGACACACTTTCGCATTTATAATATTACTAAGAGTTCTGACGCCTGCTATTCCGTGGCGCCAGAACTCGTTTATCGCCATAAACGGGAATTGTACATTTTCCCAATATAAAAGTACTTACCCTTTATCCTAACTCGGGACCCAAAGTATTTCTATACCACAGCAAAATCGGTGTGGAGGTTTGGGCGTGAAGAGGTTTAGACAGACACACTTTCGCATTTATAATATTAGTATCGAATGAAATGTAAGCGTGTAAGTATGAATATATATATATATATATATATATATATATATATATATATATATATATATATATATATACATAATATCCTGTCCACCTGTATCTTCCACTCGTTAACTCCGTAACAGATTAGTTACAGTACTGACTGGCGTCGGCAAAAGCGCAGCGTAATGAGCAATAATCTCTAACAGGTGTCCGGGTTAGGGCGGTAAAAATACGATGATATAATATAGAATGCTTTAGATATTAAACTAAACAGTAGAAAAATTGAAAAGATAGACTACAGAAAGATTTAACAGATAGATAAATTTAAATGGTGAAAAAGTAGTAAAAGTTTATACTTCATATAAACTTTTACAACTTTTCATATCTTTTCATATTATTTATGATTCTGTATATTTCTAAATCTATATTTAAAAAAAAATAACTACAGATATTTTCTGTATATTAAAATTTTTTACTTTTTACTTTTGTCACTGTTTTTTAGGGTTCCGTACCGAAAGGGTAAAAACGGGACCCTATTACCGAGACTTCGATGTCTGTCCGTCTGCCCGTCTGTCCGTCTGTCCGTCTGTCTCCAGGCTGTAACTCAACAATGGTAATTGCTAGAGAGTTGAAATTTTCACAGATTATGTATTTCTGTTGCCGCTATAACAACAAATACTAAAAACAATATAAATTAAATATTTAAGGGGGGCTCCCATACAACAAAGTGATTTTTCAAACATTTTTTGATCGGTATCAATAATGACAACAGGTAGGCATTTGAAATGTACACAAAATACTCAGCTGTATTTATACTTTAGTAATAAACCTATCAAGCCCCTTAAGATCACCGGTGGTCGCGACAACAATAGAATAATAATAGATTTCCAAGAATCCACGATCGAAGGATTCATACTAAAATTTTAATAAAATAAATAATTAAAATTTTGTATGGGAGCCCCATACAAAAAACACAATTTTTTACTATTTTTGCTCTATAATAATACGGAACCCTTCGTGCGCGAGTCCAACTCGCACTTGGCCGATTTTAAACGCCAATATAAATAGGCTAGTGTTGCTACGAGCGTAGCCTGCTACGACGTAGACGCGTAGCACCGTAGAGCGTGAAGCGTAGCGCGCTACGAAGTAATAGAATGAAGTACACTATAGTCTATACTCTATACTCTATACACTATTGTATAGTTACAAGTTATTAGGCTGCCTTCACATTAAGTCGCGAGTACTGCGGCAGCCGCGCGACTTCCATACTAAAGACAGAAGCGCGGCTGCCGCGCGACTCTGTTTATCAAAAATTGTTTTTTCAACTCCCAAGCTTACAATTTTTTGTTGCCTCAAATATTATAGCTACACCTACAGCACAGTATTAAAGTAATACAATATATCGAAGGGTGTAAGGACACCTGTGTGCCCTTTCGAATCACTGCCAACAGGGCGCCAGGGTGTCAGGTCGCCGTTGCCATGACGACGGGGTAAATCACACTGTTTAATAAACATGGCAAATTGAAAGATCGTGTTACCAAATGAGAATTCGATATGGCAAAGAAACCGATTATGTTTCAGACACGCTTAAGCCGCTGAACCGATTTTGATGAAAGGTATAGATCATTTGAGCCCCAGAAAAGGATGTAAGGAAAGTTTTTTAGGCAAAATGTAAGGTTCTCGTGCGATAAACAAAGAATTCGTTACTATGCAAACTAACTAGGTAAAGTGCAATTATAAGCTATTTTTATTTAAATTTCACACTTTAACGGATGGTATTAGGGAATCTGCAGATTACCTAGGTAATGTGCACGTTAACGGATTCCGTATTCTAACGGTAACATAATATATAATGTCAAATTCCGTAGTACATCCAATTAAATTATGAAAGTAATAAATATTATGTAAAAAATTGGACACCCAGACATTATTAATTAAAATGATATTTTATAATAGTTTTTCAAGGAATTATTCGATATTTAATTATTATTGAAAATTGAGATGTAATTTGACTACCGCAAATGGCGACCTATTTTAACAGTTGTATCGCCATTACCTTTTGAAGGATAGTTTTCATTAATTTCAATTTGAAATATTTCCGCAGAATTACCCGTGAACCCACTTTTTTGGGCTTAAAAAATCGCAAATCGTACAAAGAAATTGATAAGCAGTTTTTTAGCCGTATAACTTTGATACAAAGTTCCTAATTCGTCTGTCTTCTCAAAAATTGTAACACTTCCGGCAAAAATGACGTTTGATAAATGGTAATTTTAAAATGAATTATTTCACATAACTTGTCGGGAAAGTATTAATTTTTTGTTGTCAATTGATGCAGGAGGTTTTATACTACTATATATTTCGAATTGAAGTCAGAATCTTTGAATTTATAAATGTTATATACATCCTTAAGTTTGAAATTGCATTCTATTTTAAAAAACACTGGCCATAAATAATAAAAAAATTAAATTCAAATTTCGAACACTCGTGTTATTTTGAACTCGGAATACTTGTCCGGTGTATAACGCGCGGCGATTTCGCGCCAATTAGCGTTGCCATAGCGACCGCGCATGGCGGATTAAGTATTAATAGTTCGTTGAAGCGGTGAACCTTTATTGTGCGAACACTCGTTAACTGTATCTACACTATTATAAATGCGAAACTGTGTCTGTCTTTTGCATTTTAACGGTTAAAGCGATTAATAGATAGGTTAATTATTTATATTATAATTATACGGCTATAATATTAAGTTGATCCGAACTTTTAAAAATTACATTTTACTGTATTGTTTCTGTTAAATCTTATGTCCTAAGTTCAGTGAAAACTGAACTCAAAGTGTCTCCGTATTAAATTATATCCAAATCAGTTCAAAGGCACTATTTAATAATCTGTGCTCAAGCATTAAGTGGGGACAGACAAACATGCTTTCGCGTTCAGTAAAATGTTTGGATTTTTATAGTTTTATCAAAATCAGCTGTAGCACAAATCCATGTCATAATTTATTATAATGTGAAATAAATCTCGTTTAATATTTTACGGTGTTTTGTTTTCAGATGACAAATCTGAAACGTTGCACTATTTTGTATCGAAATCAACTTATACACAATTTTAATATGCACAACAAAATGGTGGAGCGACCCGTGAAAAAATAAACAAGGCGAAACCCAGCCGGATATCCGTTATTTGAGCGCGGAAACAGTTTTGTTAATAGTTTAATCTGTGGCGGTGCGCGCTGAAAATTTTAGTGCGGCAACACCGCTTGTTCCGAATTCGAGATTTTAAAGTTTTTTTTTTTTTTTATGAAATAAGGGGGCAAACGAGCAAACGGGTCACCTGATGGAAAGCAACTTCCGTCGCCCATAGACACTCGCAGCATCAGAAGAGCTGCAGGTGCGTTGCCGGCCTTTTAAGAGGGAATAGGGTAATAGGGGAGGGTAGGGATGGGAAGAGAAGGGAATAGGGGAGGGAAGGGAAGGGAATAGGGTAGGGGATTGGGCCTCCGGTAAACTCACTCCGGTAAACACAGCGCAAGTGCTGTTTCACGCCGGTTTTCTGTGAGAACGTGGTATTTCTCCGGTCGAGCCGGCCCATTCGTGCCGAAGCATGGCTCTCCCACGTGTGAAATTACAGTGGGGTCCTCACATTGCTAATCTTGCAGGTAGGCTCAGTTCTGCAGCATATGCAGTCAGAAAAATTAGAGAAATTTCTGACGAAGACACGGCACGATTAGTATATTTTAGTTATTTTCATAGTAGGATGTCATATGGAATCCTTTTATGGGGAAACGCTGCCGACATTAATACAATATTTGTGCTGCAGAAGCGAGCCATACGTTCTATTTATAAAATGTCTGCTTTAGAATCTCTGAGAGATAAATTTAAAGAAATTGGTATTGTAACTGTTGCTTCTCAATACATTTTGGATAATGTAATATATTATGTTAGAAAAAATATAAGTAAATTTAAAGTTAAAAGTGACATTCACTGTAGAAATACTAGAAATAAGCACAAGCTAGATATGCCGGTGATCAGACTTAGTAAAGTCAGTAAATCCTTTAAAGGTCAATGTATACGCCTTTACAATAAAATCCCAGAAAACGTTCAAAATCTTTCCATTAATAAATTTAAAAAAGTAGTCAAAGAGCGTTTGAGTGCCAAAGCTTCAAGGTCAATGATTTCATAAACGATGGCACATCTTGGGAGTAGGATGGCTTCTTGCAAGGCTACTTCTACATTAGTGTTACATGACTTACAATTATGTTGACATTGTATAATTTTAAGTTACAACATTGTAAATTTTATTTAAAAAGATTAATTTTTTTCTCACTTTTTTTGGTAAAAACGTGGGCCCCGTGCGAGTTTCTTACGCCGGTTCTTCTCGCCGGGTTAGTTCCCGAACCGGTGGTAGGCACCATGTAGTATCAACATTCTGAAAGCATTTTTTTAAAATCTATTCAGAAATAAAACTATTTTTATTTATTTATTATTATTATTATTTTTTTTTTTTGTAAATGTGAGAGGCGAATACTTTTATTATGATTGTTGTCTAGGTATTTTTTTTAAATGTGAATAAATATTATTATATGCGGTACATGCAACAGATATTTTAGTAATATTTTAACAATGTTCTGGTAGTGGGTGCTGAAAATTCCAATTTAGGATATAGTGCTAATAATAACTTAAGTTAGAATCACAGACTTTTGCGTATCAAACAAAAGAGCAAAATGAAATAAATTACAAAACAATAGCTTTGGTATTGAAAACTAATTTTATTAAGGACCAATTTTAAAAATATTTTTAAGACCATCACAGACTTGCTTTAGATTTTTAATGATAATATGCGTAACAACAAAAGAGCAAAATCAAATTGGTTAAAAAAACAAACACCGTATATTATATTTTTAATTCAGCGCATGTGATAGTTAAAAGTCATTTAATTTTTAACAAAATCTACTAGGACATACTCCTTGATAAATTAAGTTAGTATCGCAAACTCTTGCGTCATTTTTACGTATTAAACACAAAAGCAAAATGAAATTGATTAAAAAACAAACACCCTATAGCTATATGTTTTTAATTCTGCGCATGTGACAGCTCTCACATACATTCGCCGAGGATTAGATCCGGCTGCGATACAGGGTGTTGTGGATTTGTTAAAAAAACAAGCTTTCAGCCAGTTCATTTATTTATCGAGTTCGATACGACTTAGCTGTTGTTTTGGAAGACTTTTTGTGGTAATCTTGATGAGTTTCCGATTTCAAAAGTAAATTGTATAAAAGAGGTTAAGTTTCGTTGAATTTAAAGAAAATATATATGTTTAAGATTGAAAAATAACGTTTAAAAACGCTGGGCATATATTAATTTAATATAAGCAAAGTCTTCCTCTGTGATATTTAGTGCTTTATAGTTTTTTTCTTACCACTAAAGTTTGTACACGCAACCCTTGTTTCTTAATTTGCTAATTTTAACCAGGTTTAAAACAAAAACATGTTTTTGTAATAAGTTTAACCTTTAACTTTGTGTGTTTTTTCAAAGCGGATGAAATGATTTTATTTTTCAGTTACTACATGAATTTAATAAGTATCCAGATAAAATATGATTTCATGTATTTTTCGTCGTCGTTTTGCATATTTCATCGTTTTTATGACGTACTCTAATTCCCTGTTGTATCGAGTGTAATTATCAAAACATACACGTATATTAGTTTAAAAAAATAAAACTAAAACACCTCATCAAAATCGCCACACTCTCGCCGCCCAACAAAACGGCTAGCAAAACACATCACCCCGTATGTAGACCATTTAAATTGATATAAATTAATCCTTTAGCGATGTGCCCCTCAAGAAAGAAATCCCATTACGTCCAGATTCGATTAACGTTTTAGCAGACCCTCCCCCCGCCTCCCCGACCCGCCTCACCCCCGCCCGGGTCTTGGGGGGTGTACTTACTTGGGGTATAAAAGATTTTTTAGTTTTTTTGAAGAAATTTTGTTTAAAAAAAATCTACTTGGTGCGTAATTGTGTAAGTGAGTTTTCTTAAAATTTTAATGAGATGGCTGTTTGATAGTTTGGTCATGATATTAGTGTATGAGAGATTTTTTAAAGAAAAGGCTGTTGGATAGTTACTAATTTTGAAAAAAAAAATGTTTTATTCAGTTTCGAAGTTTAAATTAATGTACTTGTACATGCAGCTTTTTCTATAAAAGTACTCTTTTAAAAAAATAGTACGATTTTTCAAATAAAAGTTACAACATGATATAATTTCATTTGTAGGTTTCCGTACCCAAAGGGTAAAAACGGTACCCTATTACTAATACTTCACCAGGCAGTAGTGAAGGCAGGCTTGTCAAAAACCTCGCATAGCTCGACTGTTGCTTAAACAAGTAAAATAAAGGTCTCAGGGGCTTCTATACAAAAAAAAACCATTTACGGTTCGTGCTCGAGTCAGACTCACACTTGGCCGGTCTTTTAAGGAAGTTAGTTATCCTACGTTCTATGAGAAGATCGTAAAAGTAATCTTATTGCTTGTAGATATAAATAATTATAATATTGTGTGGCGTAGTGTGTACGCTGCTGCCCTCATTGTTAAGTCGAAGCCACTCGCGTGCCTCTAGTTACCCTCCTCAGCTCCTCGGCGCCTCCTTAAGTCGGAGGGTTCCGCAGACTGATGCTGTAACGACAGAACTGTACAGTTCCGTCACAGATACAAAAACCACAATATTTTCATAATAAAAACAGACTCGACGCTCGCAAGAGTAAGCGTCTTTCTACGGACTGTTAGTGTTAACAGCTTGTTAAAATGTCATGTCTTCTCTTTCATTCATATGAAAAACGAAAGAGATAATATGATACTAATTCATTTAATTTTAACAGTCATTGGTAAAATTGGGCCTAAAGGTCCCACTTTCTAAACACAGTTTTTTATAGTTTACCATCTTTGTATTCGTAAATTATATTCTGGTTTAATGAATAGTTATTGAATTGAACAGAATAAACGCTCTTTGGCCAAAACCAATCAGAAACGCTGTTCAATCGATATACTCTTGTCAAAAAACAAGAGACATTAGCAATTAATAATGGCAACTAAAAACCACCAAGATCGTCACGGAACCTTCTATACTGGCTCAACTCGGTCTTGGCTACTTCGACGATTCAATGAAGATCTATTTAGGCTTGTAGTTATTACTGAATAAGCATTATAGCCGTCAATGCACCCAGTTGTCTATAGATTTACTGTATGTACTGTCTTTTATCTACTTTATCGAATATAATCTAGCAACAATGTAATTCCAATAAGGTTTCAAATATTTCAATTCAGTTTTGATATAATTGCCGCATTTCAATTTTTTTCCTTTTCATAATCCTTTATACATACATACAGCCCAAACTTATAAAAGCGTGTTAAAATGGCGGATTACATTTGTCAATTTTTCACTTGTCTATTTTTCCGTAGAAAGAAACCGCTTTTATGGTAACCATGCTACGATGAAAGAGTAGAAACGCTGATAGTTTTTGCGGACAAACTGACATATTTACCCTGTTAATCTATCACTTCGTCTATTCTTTCCTAGAAAGAAACTGTTTCTATGGTGACCATGCTACTGAAGTGATATTACAACTTAACCTATCTCTCATCGCAACGGCGCTCCTGGGGCACGCGGCATTGTCACCACCGCGGCATTACGGGGCCTCTCCCGGGGGCATATTATTTAGTTGATTTATCACCCCGGGGCCCCGCAGTGCCCCACACAATTTGTATTAATGCCCCAATTATACTCACTTGTGTCGAGAATTGAACAGTTTTTCAAATTAGGAACCGTAATTGATCTGAGGTTGTTGGCTAGTTTTTTTTTAATTAGCTGCTTTGGTTTAGTGGTTGGCACTCGTTTAAGGTTGTGGACACTCGTGGGTTTGATGCCCAACCTAGTCATTAAGCAAAAACCCATTTCTTAGAAAAACGAAAATCTCAATGAACGAAAATATTGATGTGGTTACTTTTACGTTTAAGACGAATCTAATGAAAACTTAGTAGCTCAATTTAGTTTTTACAGTACCAGAACCGTACATTTTCCTGGATAATAATATATATTTTACGGTTCCTTAATTATCTCCATCGCACAATTCATCAAAATCAACCAAGCGATATGTGCGGAAGAGGTAGCAGAAAGAAGGTTAGATAGACACAATTTCGCATTTATATGGGCAACAGAAAGTTATTTCTTGTGTAAACTTAATCTATAGTTCTCTATGTAGAGTCAACCATGTAATTACTGTATTACAATACAACGAAATGGACAATTCAATCCCGACCCTACCCATTTATCAAAGTTAAACAGTCACATTATAATTATTTAATTGAAACATTTGCTTGCAATTATTTTGAATATGAAAGCGTTCGTTGGCGCGTGACGAACTGTCATTATTCGAATTTCGAATACAAACGTCAAACCGCGGCATGCGCGCCAACATTCAGACATTAACGTCGAAAGTGTAGACAACATTAGCATACAATTTATTTAAATTTTACACGCAGTTGATTTTGTATGACTGGACATAAAATTAGTGTCGATAACAAAGAATTTACACACTATTAGACAGCCACCTGACTGATTTGCATAATTGTTGCGTTTGCATCCGCGTAACATTTCAATTTGTTAATGCACACTATAAATCATTTTAATCTGTTTGTTTAATTTGATAATGACTTTTCAATGATTGTGCATGCTAGTTGCTAAATCTGACTTATGTTTTGAACTTTAATTTCAGCTCTATCGTTTAAAAATATAGACTGTGAAAATATTAATATTTATTTTCAGTCTAAATTTTGAAATGGGACAATTTCGTGTATTTGTAGTTTGTTTTTCGATAAATGCTGCAAGTAGGTATATCCAAAATTTTTGTAAAGTTTTTCGAAAGATATTTTTTTCAAATCGTACATTTTCGTTTATTTCTTTGTAGTTATAAATAAAAACCCCGAGTAAAGCTTGGTACTTCAGGTGCCAATCCAATATTATTATCCATACTTACATTATAATAGCGAAACTGTGTCTTTCTGTCTGTCTGTTACCTCTTCGCGCCGAAATCGCTAAACCTATTTTGTTGAAATATTATGGTATGTGGATACTTTGAGTCCCGGAAAAGGAAATAAAATTATACATACATACTTAAATACAAAATATGGCACATCCATACCTAATTACAACAACTGATTTCTATTTCCCACGTATGCCGCGCATCAAACATCCATCAGCTCCACCCAGTACAAAAAATCCAATAAAGACACCGCAACACTACTAATGAGGAAAAAATCGAACATCATCCCTCCCGATTACCCGATCCATCACCGGCAAAATCCTGTGCCACTTTCGACCTTGCGTGAAAAAAAAAACTAAATGTCAAACGTGAAAGTGACATTTCGCGCCTTGGCGCGTCTCGGGGGACATTATTAGCGCGCTTCCCGCCCATTATACATTTTTAACCGTATCCATATAAATTACCGTCGGCCTCACCCCAGTGATCCCGCGTTCGCGGATTACGTTACAAATAATATCATTTTGTACGGTGATTCGTTCTGAATGGTGTCGCTTTGTAGTGTCGACCCTCTTGATACTTTAATGGTGAATATTTGAGTTATGATGGCTTTTGTTTAAGCAGTATGCTGTTGTTCTTGTTTGAGGTATGGTTTTTTGGGTAAGCTGTTCTTGTTTATTGTTAATTGGTAGTACCTAGTCAAGTCTTAGCTCTATTGTTAGTGCAAGCATTTAAAATATTCTTTCTTGACGTATAAGTGAAAGTGAAAGACAAAAAACATTATATTGATAGAGATGTTTTTATATTGTAGAAAAATAACAGCAATCTAAAAAATTATCTAAGTTAAAAAAAAAAAACAATTTTTTAAACTGTGTGCTTTGTAGCGCATCCCAAGGATTAACATAAAATTTTAAATAATGCTAATTTTGCATAATATTTACTTTCCAGACTCCACAACAATATATTTCAAAAACAATAAACTTTATTAAAGCTAAGTACATAATATACCTACATACATAATAACTCTATACTGTACGAATTATTTGTAATAAAAAATACGACATTAAAAGAAAAATGTAAACATTTTTCTGTTAATATCATGCACACACAATTTTATCATATTATATTACACAAGTATGAAGGCCTCTCGCTCGCGCTACATGTTCCCCTACGAGGGCTGCCTCTGTTTCTTTATTCCATTATGCTTTAAAGAGATCTGTCAAAGCTATCGGGCGGCGCAGGCGCTTACAGATCTTTAATTACGAAATAATTGCGACACACTTGCGCTTTTATTGTGTTAAATTAAATGAAAAAAAAAACGGAAATTAGACTTTTGTGTACACTGTGTTACTCTAACTACGTAGACGAATGTATGATAGCTCGACTTAAGCATAAAATATGCGAGTAGCCGATGAAGTTTTATATTATATACTAAATGACGTCCGCAACTCTGTTGCGGCAAAATTCGTTTATCACGCTGGAACCGTACATTTTTTCGGGATAAAAATTATCCTATATGTCCTTTCCCGGAACTCAAAGTATCTCCATACCAAAAGAAAAATCGATTCAGTGGTTTGGGCGTGAAGAGGGTTACCTCTTTACGCCGAAACCGCTGAATGTATGTCTGTCGAATAAGACAGACAGACATACTTTCGCATTTATAATAGGTATATCAGTATGGATTTTGGAAAAACAAAACGCCGTCAGGGTTATTTTTTTTTTAATTTCGTAACAACTATGGTTACATTGCGTTGAGCCAAATTTCATACATTCTTGATATAACTAGGGTGTGTAATACTATATAGAATATAATTTGACTAGTGTATAATTAAGATAACGAGATACAAATTTGGACATTTTATATGAAGTTTTGTACCTCGATTCGCCGTTTCAACTTTATGTTGTACTATAGGTAAATTACTCCACCTTTGCCACACGCGTGAAATTGAGTTGCGGACATTAACTAGTACGAAAATATCATCGAAGAAATTGATTGATCAGTTGGCTGGGTTTGAATTAACGCGATCAAATTACGTCGGCCCGCCATCTGCCTATGAATCAACTCTGATAGTACAGGCAAAACCACATAAGCGCCAAATAAAGTCATCACTATATCTGCATACACCCTTCATCATTAAAAAGACCATCACCACCGTTATCTGATCCTCTCCTGCGGCCACAAACGTTATTTCGTTCGCAAACAAAAATCTCTACCACCCCATCCCTAGGGGTAGGGTGTCCAAGTGTAACGATAAAGACGGAATTTATATTATTGACTGGAAAAATTGGACTATTTTTCATATAAATAAATGAATTAAATGTTCGTTGGCACAGAAAGCTTTTTTCGTGATTAAATATATCGAATATTAACTTTTTTCCTAGGACTAGCCATCATGGAAGCCACATTATTTTATTTATTTATACTTTTTGCACAGTGTTGGTACATAGGCGGACATAATGCCAAATTGCATTCTCTACCAGTCAACCTTTAGGTGTTCAGAAACAAAATTGTGTAGTCGCTAATAGTGCGAAAAGATGGAAAAAAATGCAATCTTTTAGGGTCATGAGCAAGCATTTCACTTAGTAATACGAAACTACTCTTAAGATACTATAAAAATATGCCTAATTTAATACAAATTACTTACTATATTTACATAAAAATATCATGCTATATATTATATAATAAAATAAAAAAAAGTACATATATAAATAATGTATATATAATACTTTATAAATATATAATATATATGTATATATTAATAGAATAATAGTAATAAAGTATAAATAAAGTGTAATTAAAACAAATATTTAATACGTTCGTGCCAATTGCGTCAAATAGAATTCACGAACCTTGCGTTTAAGTGTCCCTGGCTAGGGACACCAGGCTAACCAAAAGGTTAGCCTAATTTCTCGAGGAAAAACATTACAGAGTAGTAGAGCCTGTACGTTGAAAGACGAGTGGATGATGTCTGATCTATGGGTTTGATAGACTTATATTTCTTGCAGATTTTGGGAAAGTTGTCCAGATTTTTTTTAAGAAACTGACAATATTTAGGACTAGCTGTCCCGGCAAACGTTGTTTTGCCATTTAAAGTATTTAAATCTTACCCCCTCTTTTGTCCCCTAAGAGGGGTGGGGGGAAAATTTTTGTACACCAGATGTTAATTTGGAAAAAACAGTTAATAATATGAAGTAAGTCTATTAAAGAAAAAAGTTTGATACAAAATCTGACCCCCTCTTTGCTCCCCTTAGAGGGGTGGGGGGGGGGGGTGATTTTTATACACCAGATTTTAAGTTGGAAGAAGACAAATATATCTGCGAAAACCGTATGCAAATCGGATCAGTAGTTTTCGTGTTAAAGCAAAAGTCTTATACAAAATCTGACCCCCTCTTTCGTCCCTTTAGAGGGGTGGGGGAAAATTTTTTTATACACCAGATGTTAAGTTGGAAGAAGACAAATATATCTGCGAAAACCACATTCAAATCGGATCAGTGGTTTTCGTGTGATGGTGTAACATACATACAGACAGACAGACAGACAGACAGACAAAAAAACTAACCACATTTTTGGCTTCTATAGCGATGTAGTAACACCCCCCGCTTATTATTTTTTGAATATCTTTAATGTACAGAATTTTCATTTCTACAGTTTTATTATATGTATATATATAAAGTTATTTATCGCGTGAGAACCATAAACATTTCCTGCAATAAGAACTATGCTATGTCCTAGCTGGGCTCAAAACACATTACATTTCATTAAAATCCTTTCAGCGTTTAAGGCAATAATAAATATAGCACATAATAATTATGCTTTTGCTGTTCTCTGTGATCTGTCTCAGAAAAGTAAGGAAGTTTGTGTATTTTTTTTTCTTATAAACTCCTGAAACTCCAGTTCTCAAGTCTGTCCCACTTTATCCACCTTAACTTCAAGTCCTGGCCACCCCACCTAGGGACATCTAATCAAATAAACGCAGCTTACCGCAGTATCTGTCGGCGGCATCGCCAAATTATGATTTGATGGCCAACACTCCACACCCCAGTTGTAACACAAGTCCTGTTGAAACTGATCTCCGTGATTTGATAAACTTGTATTTGGTGAAATTAGATATTGTTTTTTAGAAGTTTTCTCGAGAGAATGGTATATTTTTTTTTTAAATTTTCGCGACTCTGATTTAAAAAATTGCTGTTTTTATAAACGTATAATATAAGTAGTAATAATGATAGTATAGTTAGAAGGTAGTATGATATTTTGTCTGTCTGTTGTTCACGATTAAACCGCTGAAACGATTTGTTCCCTATGACTTTGGGTCGTTTAGATGTTTTGAGTCCCGATAATGTATACTCTACGTAATATTGCTCTGCTCTACCGAAATGGCGGGCAAAATCTAGTTAAAACAAATTTTGCAGTATCAGAGCAATAATAATTAAAATTTTAACATCAATAATTATGTGAGAGCGCAAACGCACCACAATTAATAAAAGGCGCTGGTGGTTAGACTATTCTGCCTTTTAACTTTTTCTATTATAATTTATTTTACATTATTCAAAAGCGAATTATATTTTAATCATCTGCATGAATTATAAAAATAGATTATGATGTGATTCCCACTGATTGTTACAATATCCCCTTAGGCATTGCGCCGTGAAATCGTTGGCCTATTACTCCCATTAGATTAAAAAGATACGCTGTCACGTGGCGCGCAGGCGCCGGGCGGTTTACAGCTAAACAAACATGGCGGATTGCGGAATCAAATCGTTATTAATATTATATCAGCAAACACATTTTTTGGCATCGGGCAAATATAATTTATGTAATTACTTACTTCTTTCCCCCTATTATTTTATAGACGCCGCTTTCAATCATATTGAAATGTAATTTCTTGTACAAACATCGTTTCTGCTGAGCGAGCTTTGTAATCACTTATAAAATGACTTTGTATATTCGTAGTTTTGTGTTTTCAAGGGTAAGTAATACAGCCTTAAAGGCGGATTTACATTGAGTCAGTAACTGACGTTAGTCCACTGCCGTGTCGGTGCTGACGACAGCCAAAATGATGAGGCACTTTTAAATAAGCGTACATCACTATTCGAATTTTAATTTCAAATTCTTGTTTTCCAAGACATGTTCAAATAATTTAATGTTGCCAGAAATAGTGATGAGCAAAACAAGACTCAGACAGTCTTGGTTTTGGTATTTCTAGTACAATATTGGTCTTGGACTTGGTCAAACTCAAATCTGCCTGATCTCGGTCTTGGATTTGGTTTTTTTAGTTTTAGGATAGTCTTGGTCTCGGCATTGCTTTTTTGCGAGACCAAGACTAAGGTTGCAAGACCGATTTTGCTCATCACTAGCCAGAAATAGCAACAATATTGAAGTAATTAGTTGAAATAAACATACTATTTGTCACAATAAACACAACTTGTAATACGTC
This sequence comes from Cyaniris semiargus, assembly GCA_905187585.1. NCBI lineage: Eukaryota > Metazoa > Arthropoda > Insecta > Lepidoptera > Lycaenidae > Cyaniris > Cyaniris semiargus. The sequence goes on along the minus strand of LR994568.1, from coordinate 10,984,091 downwards.
GTGCATTATCAAAACGCACCACATATTCGAATTTTAAATTCAAATGGATCTCGAGTGTTGGCAGCTCCGACTGAGCGACTGAGCTCAGTACGAGGTGTTTACAGTAATTTACATAGTAATTCATCTAGTAATTAAGTGCGAACTGCTATCTCAGCCCTTCATAATCCTTTCGCGCTGGCAGTGTATTGGGAAAGTGTGGATAAGACATAAATTTTAAAGGTCTATTGAGTGAGAACAACTTGTACAATTATGGGAGAAAGTTAAAAGCATGGTGATTATACGTGGGAGAGCCATGCTTCAGCAGGAATGGGCCGGCTCGACCGGAGAAATACCACGTTCTCACAGAAAACCGGCGTGAAACAGCGCTTGCGCTGTGTTTCGCCGAGTGAGTGAGTTTACCGGAGGCCCAATCCCCTACCCTATTCCCTTCCCTTCCCTCCCCTATTCCCTTCTCTTCCCATCCCTACCCTCCCCTATTACCCTATTCCCTCTTAAAAGGCCGACAACGCACCTGCAGCTCTTCTGATACTGCGAGTGTCCATGGGCGATGGAAGTTGCTTTCCATCAGGTGACCCGTTTGCTCGTTTGCCCCCTTATTTCATAAAAAAAAAAAAATATAGGTTGTAACAAAAAATAATGATAATATTTTATTGTATGTGTCTCTTGTATAGAGTTCACTGCCAAAGTAGCAATGCTGAATGAGTAGCTTTTTTTTAAATTAGTATGGGCTTCATGACGCTGTAGCGCTTGCCTATACAAATCACAAAAATGTTTTGCTTGCTTAGCGCTGCTACTTCCACAGTGAATTCTATGCAAGGGACACATACACACCCTAAATTATTATTACTTAGTTTTGCTACACCCTTCCAAAAGAAAACTGCACAATCAAAAACACCCTACCGTTTAACCTAACCTACTCTTACTTATGTAGAGTTTGGTGAGGTCAAGCCAGCCCTGGATTTATAAATAGGTGGTATAGGCCGTGGCCTAGGGGATGCAGCGTCCTAGGGGGGCGTAATATGATTTTAACTGCGCTCTTTTAATTGATCAAAACGAACCAATACGGATCAACAACCTGTCGTATCCATACCATCCCATCCCCGTCACGTTGACACGTCGACGACAGACACGGATTATGGCTATCTGCATCACAAAGCCGCAGGGGGGGGGGGGGGGGGGCAGCCGCCATAGTGCCTGTTTTGATAGCTAAGGTGAGCTGGTTTTGAAATTATAATATTATGTTAGAAGAAAGAATGCACATAGTGGCAGCTGTTTTGATAGCAAAGGTGAGGAGATGGTTTTTAGGTGAAATTAGAAGAAATAAAAGCTGATGTATACTACTGTAGAGTTCCAGACGTTTATATCTATGCTTATAGTAGATAATAAATGTAAAATTAAGAAATTTAAAAACAACTAGCGATTAAAAAAATTAATAAGGGATCTAGAGGAATCAGAACGCAAAATGTTGAACCGATCAAATCGTTGGGAGTTGCTTACAAGTTGCAACCTTTCATGAAGATATACCCAAAGTTTCAGTCAGATTTCAAACAAAAATAAATATGATCAAAATTCTTCCTACCTTTTGTATCTCTCCTCTCTTAAGCTCGAATGTGACCAGTCTTAAAAATATTGTACAAACTTAGAAGTTACATACAAACAAAGTTATTACATTGAAAATAACCTACATTGAAAAAACATAACCTTTCGTCTACTGTCTTGTAGAATAATTTATTAATTTATTGACTTTGATATACAGAAGACTCTCTTAAAAGCACTTCAAGTTTAAGATGCCTTAGAACCGAAATCCTATCAATTGAAGATCTCTCCTCTCTTGTTATGCTAAATATAAACTACTATATAAGTTTACTTAGCCGGACAATACAAACTTGATTGTATATTAATGAAGAGAAATATCAGTGGCGGTGGCAGAGTCTTCGGAAGGAAGATTTAGCCCAGCGGTTCTCAAACTTTTTGGTGGCGGAACAGTGACCTCAAAAAATGTCTTTGAAAGAATTGTCTCCATGCTGGTGTCTGATAACATTTTTAGAAATAATTTATGTATCGCTCGCGGAGGCCTTTGCGGAGCCCTAGAGCTCAGCGGAGCACTCTTTGAGAATGGCTGCTCTAGCTTATAGGTAGAGATTTTGATGATAACCAATGTAAGAACTAAGGGAAGACGATAGGAATGGAGTTATAGACGTCGCGGATAGAAATAAGTCAAAATGTTATTATGTGTGCTTGTATCAATAGAACACATTTTTGAACAATACATCTTCAACTATACTTATCGACTAAGAGCTGACGACCAAATCGGTCATGTAGCTTCAGCTGTATTAAAACTCCGTTAGCTACTTCCCTGAACAACCCTTTCTGATAATCTGCGTGCTGGCAGGCCGTGGGCGGTGGGTGTGGGAGTAGTGGGGTGGGGAAAAAATGGAAAAAATGTAGCTTCAGCGACTTAATAGTGTTTGCAATGATAATTTATAATTTTTTCATATGGATAATAATCGGCCAAGTGCGAGTCGGACTCGCGCACTATGGGTTCCGTACTGGTATAGAACGTAGCGAAAGTAGACAAAAAAATGTGTTTTTTGGATGGGAGCCCCCCTTAAATATTTACTTTATTTTAATTTTATTATCAATTATTAAAATACAAATATAATTAAGGATTTTGTGAAAATTTTAAGTGCCTAGCTGTTAAAAACCATTATTGATTACGAGCAAAAAAGGCCAAAAAATCACGTTTCTTGTATGGGTATTAATTTTAGATATTAATTTATTATATTAATTTTATTTTGTTTTTAGTATTTGTTGTTATAGGGGCAACGGGGCAGGGGGCGGATTTCTATTGTCTAACTGTCACTTTGTCTATTCTTCCAAAGAAAGAAACCGTTTCTATGGTAATCATGCTACGCCTGCAGATATACGCAATCTGTGAAACTTTCAGAAGTCAATCTATATCGGTCCTTGAGATACAGCCTGGATTCATACAGACAGACAGACAGACAGACAGACATACAGACAGACAGACGGAGTGACGGACCGACGGACCGATGGACAGACGGACAGACGAAAAAAATTAAAGTTGCTGAACCTTCATTTTTTTTCATACTTTTTCCCACCCCACCACTCCCACACCCACCGCCCACGGCCTGTCAGCACGCAGATTATCAGAAAGGGTTGTTCAGAGAAGTAGCTCACGGAGTTTTAATACAGCTGAACCTACATTTTTTCATTTTTTTCCCCACCGCACTACTCCTACACCCACCACCCACGGCCTGCCAGCACGCAGATTATCAAAGGGTTGTTCAGGGAAGTAGCTAACGGAGTTTTAATACAGCTGAAGCCACATGACCGATTCGGTCGCCAGCTTTCCGTCGATTAGTATATGGATATTTTATTGACAAAACGCTTACAGCACGTAAGGAGTCCGCTGTATGGGGGTAGCGACAGGCGCGTTCGGCCGTGAAATAGCAATCGATCCCGTATTAATAGACTACAGATTACGGACGAGTGTGTAGAGCTTCGGCGCTATACGAGAAAAACCGACCGATAACTCCACGGAGGGTTCCATATAAGTCTTTAAATTTTATACCAGATGAGGCCCGCAAACATACATTATTTTGGGATAAAAGTATCCTTTATCCTTTTCCGGCACTTAAAGTATCATATCTCCATACCAAATTTCATCAAAATCGGTTAAGTGGTTTGGGCGTGAAGAGGTAACAGACAGACAGACTAACAAACAGACAGACGAACAGGCTAACAAAACACTTTCGCATTTATAATATTAGTATGGATTGTAAAGGGGTACATTAGTCATAAAGATAATATTATTTATACAACGAATAAACTATATAAGGTTTGCTTGTTTTATTCTGGCACCTCAAATAGTCACATGACAGATATTGAAATACTAGACTACTAGTAGAAATACTTTACATAGTTTTACTTATTGTGGTTCTACGCAGCTATATATCATGCAAAATGGCAAAATATTATGTAAAAGACTCGAATAGAAACTTCATTCCGATATCTAAAACTGCACACTCTCGAAATAATTATAAAATAACAAGTCCCAATTTTAAACAATTAAAGCCAGCTTTCCGCTACGGTAGTCGCTCTCCAACAATAGCGGCACACGTCCGCACGCGCCGGCGTCTGCGGCGCGAATGACGCACGCGCTTAATTACACGACTGAACAAGCAGGAGAATTGAGGGTACTTCCAAATTAGATATCTATTAGTGATTACCATAAATTATACAGCAGAGTGGAGCGAAATCTGAATATTTTATTCCTCTGGCGATATATCGTGTAAATATACTTGAATTATGCCTATTTCTATACTTTAAGTCACAAAGCTTTCCTTTCTAAATAAAAGAAAGAATAAACTCTAACTGCTCTAAAAGACAAGAGTCATGACTGCTATGGCTGCTGATTTTTATTATTGTTTTTTTTTCTTCATTCTCAAACACAGTAGACAATATCAACTTACTAACCAGACCTCTACCACTCGTCATATTAGTAAAATACCTTTTTACTAATAGGTAGAGTGTTATAGGCAGCATAATACTGTCATGTCATAAAATATCGACTCTCATGACTTTACAGACACAAAACAACTTCTAGACCTAACCCTACATGGTCTGAAAGTAGCTTTGCGATGCATCACCTCCCCATTAGATGTAACATCCATAATGTCACATAATGCATTAGGATCGAACCCGCGACCCTCGTCCATTGTGACTCAGTTTTTAATATCACGGCTCGACGCGCGCTCAATAACCGGGACAATCGCGTCAGGGGCACACAGACAGACAAACAGACAGACATAATGGCTGCATAATTGTCAGCGGCAAGACTCGAGTGTTGGCTTTGTTGTTTAGATTAGGATTTGTTTGAAGTATGAAGGTCTTAATTTGTCTGTAGTGAGTGGACTGCATTTTACGTCTACATTAATATTATAAATGCCAAAGTGTGTCTGTCTGTCTGTCTCTAACTTCTTCACGCTTAAACAGCTAATCCGATTTTGATAAAATTTGGTAAAGAAATACTTTGAGTCCCGGGTAAGGACATGTAAGGACATAGAATACTTTTTATTCCGGAAACTAAACGAATTTTGACGCAACGGAGTTGCGGGCGTTATCTAGTAAACTCTCCTTCTCTACATCCTCAGTAAAATAGTGAACTATGCTAGCAATAATATAATGTGTATATATATAGAACTATTTAGCATAGTAATAATATGATATACATACATGTATATCGACACTAAACGACGATAAAATTAGCATTTTAATTCAGCAAAATACTTGAACGTCATCCGCGAAAGGGAAACGGTGAAGCTATCGACTATACGACAGTACAGACGCAGGGGGAATTGGATAAAACACATAAATGTTTTACTTCCCTATGAAGTTTATCTACGGTCAAAACCGAAGACATGAGTGGAAGACCCATAACTAACATTTTATAACGTAAGGACAATTACTCATTTTTTTCCTTATAATTTGAACAAATCTTGTAACTTTCCCACTTCATCATCTGGCTGATATATCTATATACACCTGAAATCGACAGTTTTTTTTATTCCAAATCATTTTTCCGGGCCTAAAGCCTCCATTTTTAACTGTTATTTACCTGCTTCTTCCACTCACGTCTTCAATCGTGAGATATGGCATAGAAATTTTATTTGGATGATATTGTAGAAGTTAGGCAGCTGTTGCCTGTGCCTCGAGTGACACTTTTTTGTAAAAGTGTCATCCCGATCTTTGCCGCAAGCAACCTCGACCGACAAAAATTCAAAGAAATTGCTCATTTATGACAAAGACTATAGGTTTTTATTTTCTACCGACATTGGTCTAGCGATGCCGTCGCTGCTCTGTAGTGGCGTAGAGCAAAATGAAACTTATAGCCTAGGTCATAGTGGAAATTTAGTTGTAATGGCGGCCGCGGTCACTTGTCATGACTCATGAGGATCGGAAAGTCTTTACGTTACTACTTACTATACTGTACTCGGCGAAACATGGCGGTAGCGGTCATTGACTCCCTGTCAAAAACTTGTCATTTTCTGTATAAACCGCGATTGACAATGAAGTGTCAGATGTTGTCAATCGCGGCTTTGTATAGAATAAGACAAGAAAATTGCTACAAAACACACAACATTACGTGCTAACAACGTCACGATTGCTACGTCATTAAATTAGTTACGTATTTGGCTATATATCCAAAAGGAAATGCGGAAAAAAACGGAAATTCACAACCTATATTGTCCTTTCCTTTAACTTTGAAGCCTCTCGGTTGTTAAAAAAAATACAAAAAACCTTTTTTTTACATTATAAGTTCTAGGGATGTAAAGATATAATATGTACAGAGAATTTCTCAATTTCCCCTGCTTGTGTGCCCCTCTTCCGCTATGATTCTTTTTAAAAGCTCAAACCTCACTCGGAGCCGCCTAAATATGCTGCTTTTAAATGAAGGCGAAGTGCGCGGGTCCATTGTACTCTCGCTTTTACTATTCTAAAGTCCTGATTATCATTATTAGTAATCGTATGGATTTTGATTGATATTATGAATACGAAAATGTGTCTGTTTGTCTATTCTTCATAGAAACAATTCTTATTAAATTAGGTATGGAGATACTTTTAAGGACAAAAAAGGCATGTTAACTATCTTATGTCTTTTTCCGTGTTTAAAACATATTACGGCTCCTGCGCAAAAGAATTTCGTAACAACAAAGTTGTGGTAACATCTACTCTGTTATTATTTCATATATTTTGGCTCTAAAGTATACGGAAATTGATATTTACAAAATGTTATACTTAATTATTATAGCGCTGTACTGTAAGTTGATTAAAGCACTAGATGACGCTCGCAATTCCGTTGACTCTAAACCGGAACCGTACATTTTTCCGAGATACGAAGTATCCTGTGTCCTTTCCCGGGACTTAAAGTATCTCCACACAAAATATCAGCAAAATCGGCTCAGCGGTTTGGGCGTGAAGAGTAACATATACAGATAGACAGTCAGACACACTTTCACATTTTATAATATTAGTATGGACTTTAACTTTATAAATTACTAGATGACGCCCGCAACTCCGTGGCGTCAAACTTCGTTTATCGCGCGGAAACCGTACATTTTTCCGGGATAAAAACTATCCTATGTCCTTTCCCGGGACTCAAAGTATCTCCATACCAAATTTCAGTAAAATCGGTTCAGCGGTTTGGGCGTGAAGAGGTAACAGACAGACAGACAGACACACTTTTGCCTTTACATATAATATTAGTATGGATAACTCCTTACGGAACGAAAATGTTCAGAAAAATATCCGTCAAACAATGGAACCGCTTTTCCCGTCTGAAGATCAGAGGCAATTTATATAAGAGCGCCGATTACCGCCGCCAATAAACCGGATAGCCGGATACGCCCGGATATCCCCCGATACACCCGGATCTCACCCGGATATGCCCTGGATCAGACCCGCCCCGGTAATTGTATTTTAATAACTCATTTGTGAGATTTTTACGTTTTTCTTTTCCGGCTTTCAAAATGTAGAGGTTTTGTGTTCCTTCTTTTGAACCGACGTCTAAAAAGGAGGAGGTTCTAGTATGTTCCGTGAATTCTTAACTCTAGTCTTCACTCCCGCACTCAGAGATAACTTAACTGTAACTAAATCAAGATTTTTGGCGTAAGCCATTTATTTTCTGCAATACTATATAATCTATATATAATCTAATTTACGCATTTATTATCTGTCAAACTCTTCATTAAATGGAAGTTAAATCATCATTTTTATACACACACACATTTAAATATGTCTCTGGGTGCGACCGTTAGGTCCGTTAATTCCAAATTTCAGACTGCATAAGATTTAGGTGCCTCAGAGGTATGTACAATCATAAGACTACTTTTTATAAAAATAGGAGTTTTACTTGTAATTTATTAAGTCGATAAAATTTTCAATTTTTTTTTTTTTCACTAAGCATATTATCTAGATGTGATAACTCGTAACTAACAATTTTTGTTAAAATTAGATTTTGATGAAGAAAGTTTTAAATAGTTTTTCTGGTGATAAACTTTTAATGTTTTGATCATTACAATAGGTACATTTTGATGGCAAAAAGCGACTTAATTTAGTGACATCTTGTATGAGTTGTAACGAACACTGTTGTGTGTTACTATAATTTAAAAAAAAAGTTTGTTTCTCATGTAAAGTTTGACAGTTTGCACATACGAGCTATCACATGTAGACGGACGATATTTATATAATTGTATACATCTGAGAACAGCTCTCAACTCCTATTTATTTAAATAGCGGCGCGCTTACGCTGTCATTTATAAACAACAGGCATGACGAAAATTTTGTTTTCTGGTTGATAAGTAAAGGACCATTCAAAAATAGAAACATTGGTGAAAAAATGACTCTGATAGCTTAAAAACTCTCCGAAATATCACAATTCAAAGCTTACATAAAATAAACCTTCCCAAAACTCTCCAAACAAAATGTTAGGTAACTATGACGTCACGCCTAGCTAAATTGTACGCATCGCGGGAAGATTTTGTTCGATAGCTATGTTAAAATATATTGCGTTTCATAAGAAAAATTGTTATAAATTGCATAATTTATAGAATGGTATACAAAAATTAGGAAATTTTATTAAAAAAAAAACCACTTGACTATCCAACTTTGAAGGCTCATTACAAAAAAAAATACATAAGTTATGAAGCTAACATTTTGGGAATACTTATTTTTTATCGTTGTGTCTTTATTTTAATAAAAAAATTAGTTAATCTTTGACCTTGTCGTCATCTCTATTGCTTGTCATCTCGCGGTGTGGCCACCAAACCGCGCGTTCGGGCGGCCGCATATAAATTGAGCCTCAGAGGTATTATATTCTGAAGGCATCTACTTCGTGTCAAGTCTGCACTCGTACAAGATGGCGTCGTGATACGGTGCATATTTCATCACGTAGGTCGTGTTTATACTGGGGGATTTAGTGACATAGCTTGCTGATCGTTTCAATTTATTTATTTGCAAAATGTGTAAAGATGTTGAAATCGTTGTTCATATAAAGTGTATGAAAGCACGCTGGGTCCATAACCTGATAATAATTTCATAAAGCACTGGGATTTTGTAAACAAACCTAGTCAAAATGTGTCCGTATGTCTCTCTATCTGTCTTTCTGTCGTCCGGTACCTTTGCTCGCTAAGGCCGCTAAATATATTCAGATGAAATTTTGGTGATGTTGTATACGTTACTTGGGAGTAACAGGTGTTTTTTATTTTAATTTAATGGCCAGTTTACAAACAGAAAAAAAAATCGCATTGATGAAAAAATGTGATAAGACAAGATTTCGCTACCGATACTTCAGAGGGCGGTTCTAACCAACCTTTTTTTGTTTAGAGTTTAAGAGCATAACCTATGTCATCTGGCATGAAATCGTTTTCGTCGTTTTTTTGTCGCATCCCGAATTTTTCAATGTTTAAGTTCTTGATCAAATTACATACCTAAGGCCTATTTTTTATAACCTCCAACCTTTCTTATATACAGACTACACTCTACAGTAATACAAAGTGCAGATACCTATTTCTCTTGTTTATTTCATGTGCATTATGCACTGAACCTTATTCCCCGAGCTGTACTCGTTAAGACGCTCAGTCTCCAGTCTCCGCGACCATTTACATTTTTAAAACTAAATGAGCAAGACGCGTTCCATTTTCGAATTGTTTGTTTTTTTTTTTCTCTTTTTGTTTGTGAGTGCTTAGGTCACGCTTGCGTAATGCCGCAGATTTTTATGAGTTACTAATTTGAAGTATATGTATTTATAAAATGCCTAGTTCCTTTAAATAAAGATAGGACGCAAACAAATTAAGACACCTCGTTTCATCATACTTAGGAAATGACAAGAAAAGTTTTAGAGTTAAAACTTAAAAGCAAAATCAGAAGAAAAACTTTGAAAACTCGTATTTGACATACTTATTTCACATATTAAAAAAAATTACTCCACCTATGTCATCCCTCAAATGACAAATCTGAAAATGGCCCTAAAAAGTGACTTTTCTACAGGTGTAACAAAACTAAGTGATAAAATCACTTAGTTTTGTAACATTCTGTATATAGTTTCTGATTACATTTATAGATCCTAATATTTTAGTTTGAAGTGAAAGCCTTAAATAAATAACTGCTTACATTATTTTCATCGATTTATTTCATCATAAAGTAATAAAGACAAATAGCTGAAAATATTTCCCGCACTTAGCCAAAGCGTGATCGCCATTAAAATCACACATTAAGTGCTCATGCTGGAGGTGAAAATATAGAGTCGTTTTATACTAACGACCGTTCAAAGTAGCACATTACTTCTTCGTAGGCTCTGCTGTTGTAAAATCTACCCTAAAACATGTGAGTAAAGTTTATTTTCCCATTGAAAGTAGAGTATTACTTCTTCGCACACTCTGGTATTGAAAAACTCACCTTAAGATGTGTGAGTAGAGTTTAGTTTCCTTTGTCGTTACATTTCAAGATGGCGGCTTGTAGCTGGATGCGATAACACAGAAGTGATCTGAGCAGACGATTCGTTTGGATTGTCTATACTGAAATGTGTATAAGATCAAACATTCAGAAATCTCAATTCTACAATATGTTTTGTAACTTTCCGAATGTGACTCGAACTTAGATGAGATAAAATACACAACAATAATTTTACAAATTAAAAACCGGTCAAGTGCGAGTTGGACTCGCCCATGAAGGGTTCCGCAGCAGCAATAAGGTTTATTCTTATGAAATTAAAAGGTTTTTGATTTATTTTTATATTTCAGTTGATTTAATGAAAGTTAAATTAAGTGTAACCATTTATGACGTATAAAAAAAAAACTACTTGCTAGATTTCGTTCAAACCAATTTTCGTTGGTAGTTTTTATAGTAAAGTACATCATATATTTTTTTTAGACTTATCATGCCCCTACTTTAGAAGTTAGAGGGGGGGGGACACATTTTAGCATTTTGGAAGAGTCTCTCTCGCAAACTATTCAGGTTAGAAAAAAATGATATTAGAAAACCCAATATGATTTTTGAAGACCTATCCATAGATACCCAAACACGCATAGGTTAGATGAAAAAAAAAAAAATTTTTATATAGTTGTACCTATGGGGACCCCTAAAATTTTTAATAATTTTTCCATTATTGTATCAAAATCTTGATGCGGTTCACAGACTACATCTACTTACCAAATTTCAATAGTATAGCTCTTATAGTTTCGGAGAAAAGTGGCTGTGACATACGGACAGACAGACAGACAGACATGACGAATCTATAAGGGTTCCGTTTTTTGCCATTTGGCTACGGAACCCTAAAAAAGAACCTAGTCCTTGTCGCGTAAAAAGATTCCGTAACGAAAATAAACCTAAAGCGTTGCCGGTCGGTGGGGTGTTGCCGTACACGCTGTTTGTGTGCGTGCGACTAGACGTATGCTAATTATAATTGCATAAGTTGACAAAAATGTTATGCAATAGCTTTACCGCGGCAGTCCCGGAGTGCCACATGGATTTTTCTTTTATTTAATTTTATGACTACATAATATTTTAATTATTTGATTATGAATTACGATTTGTTTCTCTCAACTTCGACGTACCTCAATATCCCACGAGAACCGTAAGCCTTTTTCCGGGGTAAATACTATTCCATGTCTTTTCCCGAAACTCAAAGTCAGAAACTTACAAATTCCTTGAAATGGGCTCTGTAGCTTGAGCATATGAAAAGGTAACAGAAAGAGAAAAACACTATACAAACATTAAATTAGTAAAGATTTTTTATAAAACATTAGGGGGCAAACGAGCAACCTCCCCAAACGGGTCACCTGATGGTTTCAACTACCGTCGCCCATGGACACTCGCAAAATCATAAGAGCTGCAGGTGCGTTGCCAGCTTAAGGCCGGCCGCATACACACGTTTTCCGTATGCGATTTTCGAATTCGTTTTCCGTAATTGGATATCCGAATGCATGAAATCAATAGAACACACATTAACTGCCGCACACATACGTTTTTCTCTGTACGGAACGAATTCCGCACGAACGTTTCAATGCAAGGCAGCGCTTTCGCGCGAAAAAAAAACTAACGTTTGCGCTAGTCTCACGGAATTCCGAATACGGAAAACGAATTCGGAAACTTGCGTTTGCCGGTTTTAAAGCTAAATAACTAAATTTAATTGCCGCTACAGCGTCGACAATAGTTCCGTGTTTAATTAATTTTACATCACTAGTGGAGCACTTTGATCGCGTTTTGACGCGGTACATTACATGAGCTAATTTTGACATTTAACGTTAATAAAACACTGTACTCGTACACTATTTCCACTGTATTTACTATTTAATATTTTGTACAACTAGAAATGATAAAAATTATTGAGCGTCTGTATGTCTCTCTTAAATTGAGTTCGCTGTGAGAGTAGCACCACGTTTTTGAGTAAAATATAGGTAGGTATGTCTTAATATCAGACAGAATTATTAAATCCATACTAATATTATAAATGCGAAAGTGTGTCTGTCTGTCTGTGATTCGGTATGGAGATACTTTGAGTCCCAAGAAAGGACATAGGATACTTTTTATCCCGGAAAAATGCGCGGGAACCATCCGCGCGATAATCGAATTTTCGTCATCTAGTAGAGTTTATAAAATCTAAATACGGGACCCAATGCGTAAGTCGCACTTCTCATGTTTATTTGTAACTTTGTCATGTTAAAACATATTATATTAAATCGTTACGAGCTTACAACATATTTTATCATCTCTGTCTCACGCCAAGTGACAGCGGCTATAAAAATATGAAAAAGTATTCCGCGTTTAAATTTCGAACGTCATAATTTTTTCAAAATGGCTTCTTTTATTATTATTTATACGATAAATACCGTGTTTAATAAAGTGTTCCTGTTTTTATAACATAATTTTATAATAACGATGTCCTTAATTTAAGTTTTTTAAGTAATTTGAATTTATTAGTTCGCGTTTTGGCTTTCAATTAGAATATGGCACAAATAATGTTATATATATTTTTTTAATAAATTGGCCAGGATGATGCGGTTCTGTTTTTTATTTTCAATTAATTTCGTCACAAATACGTAGCAGTCCATTGCTAATTGCTGAATCAACGGAATATAAGGCAAGAAAGGGTGATTAAAGACGATTTACATATTATCAAATATATATCTAATTCATTGAAAAAAAAAAACGCAAGAAAAAGTTATAAAATGGCCCCAAAACTACTCCAAAGAAGGACTTTTTCGACATGCCTGTTTGACATGCATTTAGAGATATTTGATGATGATTTAAACAATTTAATGAAGAATTTAACAGATATTGTATGGGGCTTATGTCAAAATCTTCATTTAATTACAGTTTTAAGGGGGCGTCTAACCCAAAATTGTCGATTTTATAATTCATTTTTATACTTGAAAATAAGCTCTGAATTGTTTCATTTTCTAAACATAGATTAACTACGTTATATTTCCAAGAATTTGATCTGAGCGAAAACACGATTTCTTAAAATTTTCTCGATAGAAAAAAATCACAAAGATGCATCTAATTTTCACGAATTTTTCATATATTGCCATAACCGTGCATTGTATAAAATTCTATTATTGAGACACTGACCTGGCGGATTTTTTAAATGTTGTATATTTATCGAGTTATTAAGAAAAAACTAACTTGGCGATGATTCCGCGTCGTCCTTTTTCACCTGGCATATGAAAGACGGGCGTGAGTGTAAAGAGAGAAGGACGGTGTTTGATTTTTTGGTTCAGTCGCCCTCTTAAAGTAATTAATATTCGTCTCTGAATGCGGCAGTATGTCATATTATGTCTACGCGAGTAGTAACGCTTTGTTTGACACGCTAAATAACTGGACGTTTTAAAACTATAAAACACAACACCTACGTTACGAATATAAGTTAACAACACTTTATCCGCACGACCGGGAGATCACAGGAGCGTTGTGGCGTCGACGCGGCGTGACTCTCGGCATTTGTCACTTTTAATTGTCTCATGTCCGTTCGACTCCGGAGCCATATTTTATATTTTATTGTGAAATAAACGGTAAGGGTGTGAACATGGGAGACGCAACGCGACTGATGCTAAATATATCGCGCGTCTAGCGACAAGCGACTCGCGAGAGAACGGCAGAGTTGCTGTGAAGTAATATGTTTTTGTGATCGGTTTTGGAGATGCAATTGAAGCTTTGTTAGTTTTTTTTTTATATAATACAAATTATCAGCAAGTTTTTAAGCTCGTGTTAATATTTTAAGTACTGTTTCAACAATGTTTTTATTTAAAACAGCTTATTATTTTAAACTACTATGATAGTGCTAGCTAGTAGATACAATGTAATTGATCCTTCTGTAGCTGATCTCCATCAAGCTGCATATTATAACACTGGTGCATTGAAAACTTTCATTTTTTGTATGTTGCTTGTACCAAAATCAAATTTATATATTCTTATCTAGCTTCCGTAGTATGTAATGTATGTATGTTTATATGTAGCGCTTAAACTGCTGGCTCATTTTTTTTTGCTGAAGACATTATTACAAATACATATTGACATATTATATACCCCAACACTACGAATAATAAAAACTAAGGAAACGTAACTCCCATACTATTACCGTTTTAAATTTGGTTCCTTTCGAACTGTCATGTAACGTCAGCCTGATACCGCTGAAGGCCACCTAAATATTGCAAATGTATTGAAAATGTGTACCTAGGTACACATTTTTGACAAGTATTGTAGAACATGTTTTTGACGGAGTTACTTTTCCTTAGTTTTTATTATTCGTAGCCCTAACATTACAATCTGCAAAAGCTGTGCAATTTTTACAATCTAATCTAGATTTTACGTTTTTATCTAGCTTATTCTAGTTTTTATATAGTTTTTGCTTAGATAACTATTATAAAGGAGATATTCCTCATAGCTGTCGCCAACATAAGTCGCGGGACTCCACCATGTGTTCTCCCTTACGCAACCTTGCCGCAGCGTGTTCGGAGCGAAATTAAGACATTAACTTGCCGGTGATTTGTACAAAGGGCTCGCTACGGGCTGACGATGGCTGTATGGCCGCCTTCCGCCCTAGCGCCGTGTTATTTATAGTTTTTAATTATTATTAAAGGTAGCGGAGTTAAAAAAAAACAACGACACTCTTTGGTCTATGTCTTATGAAGTATGTGTCATAAAAAATGAAAATGTTTTTAAGTGATTTTCAGAGTTTTGATTAAATACATTCTATTAGAAAAACAAGTAGTGACTCTAAAATTTAAGATTTTATTGGGTTTAATCCTAGACTGTTTAATGTGTATATTATTGTTGTGTTGGATGTAATAAAACAAAGTAATAATAATACTTCAGGTGTTTTGTGTGTATCCCTTAATAGAGATCACTGTAAAACAGCAGCGCTGAAAGAGTTGCTTTTCACCCTGTATAATGTAATGAATCTAATAAGAATATTTTCATACTCTGTACACATGTGACCTATAAAAATTAAAAATTTGATACCATCCTAATGAATACTACACATTCAAATGAAAGACATCCATTACAACTAATTATAATCATCACAACAACTTCAGTAGCGCGCCGCTGGCAAAAATCTCCGGCGTTTGACAGACAATTAAAAATGACAGATGACGTGCGGCCATCTTGGCCCGCCATGATGGATGGTCCCGCTGACGCCAATTAGGTTTTTTCCCGGGAATATGGAGATATTTTAAACACTAATTAGTTCAGATCCGGGTGGCGGCCTTTTTGTGGTTTCGGAGGTCGTGAAAAATTATTTTGTAATGTCTTTGTCTCCTTGGGACATTTGATTTTAATCGTCGACGACGAATTCGTAGAGGAAGTATACGTCCTGTAATTATTATGAAGAGCCCTATTACAAAACGAATTGGATTTTTCAAGAAAATCCCATCATGGCGTAGGAATCGTAAAAATTTTCGTAATACAAAGTATCGCCATTGCAAGTTTTGTCCAAATTAGCTTAGCCATTTCATGAATCATGCTTGTATCTCACAAGCATGATTCATGAAATAGCTAACTAGCACACAAGTTGTGTGCATGAATAATATAATTATATGTTTAAAAGTATAGATTAATTCATACTTTTAAACATATAATGTTATAATTATTGTTACGTGCTAGGGTTCGAGGGATTTGGAGAAAAAAACCTGCTGACTCTTATAAAGACTTTACTAGCACTGACACTAGCTCACACAAATCACCAAGTCCAAACACTCAGCACTAGATAGTCCTAGGTCGTAGCCGAGTCGTAGGTTCACTGGTTCACTCACTATTGATCACTTGTTTTCACTTCGAAGTCGCCTCGAAGATCGCTCAGATGAAACTGAATTCCCGGGCCGTCTACCTGCGGCTATTTATATGGCGAGACGAATTCTAGAAAGTTCCTTCCCCCGATTCATGTAAACAAGTATACAAGTAAACAAGTGTGGGAACTTTCTAGCAAATACGCGTATGTTACATATGCACCCTCTATGAAAACCGGACTTAGCACAGATTTGCCGAACACCAGTATAAGGACATCATCATCATCAGTCAGCTGCAGTCAAACATCTCTTGGACTATAATAAACTTGAAGCATACATAAAATGGTGCCGTCTCTCAGACTATACAGATAAGACCACTCAAGCAGTTTCTCAATAAAATTGCGAAAGAACAAGGAATACCGAAAATGCTGTCGCCGTATCGTCGTGGTGGTCCCAACTCCGTGGGACCTGATTTTGGTAGCTAGTTAGCTCACTTTAGATCTTACATCGATCGGGGTCGGTAGCTTTGTAATTTAGGATATAGTTTTGTTATACAGAATAGTTCAGTTAGGAAAAGTGTTTCAAGTAAAAATTAATACTGTAATCTTATTTTAATAAATGATTTAAAATTAATCGGTTTTTTTTGGAACTCCCCTCCGAGAACACTATAATTTGCGCAGTCTTGGGGATTTTTCCAAAATTACGGAAAATCCAGAACCTACGAAAGTGTTCCGGGAGTAGTAAAATTCGGGTGTGTGTGGAATCCAGAAATTGATCCAGCAGATATCAGAATGTACATGTAAGTGCTTGAGTTTCTATCTAGAGTTGCTTCCTCTCTATCCTATAAGTTTTACTATAATTTTCCAAGATTTTCCATCCAAGGCAATCACGGAATCCTAGAGTTAGTAATAGCAGTAGAAATAATTTAGTAGATACAAATAGAAATTTAGGAATTTTGGACGAGTCGCAGGAAAATTTAATTTCTTGTGAAAACTTTTCAGTAGATTATAATTTATTAAATATGTCGAATTTAGATGATATTTTTAAAGCTTTACGGTTAGTGCCGGAATTTGACGGTAACCCAAATGTTTTAACTAGATTTATTAAATTATGTGACCAGTTAGTGCAACAATTTATTAGGAATGAAAAAGGCTATGAACTTAGTAATTGTGCTTTAATTAATGGAATTTTAAATAAAGTAGTAGGCTCAGATTCTCGTTTGATTAACTCTAATGGTATACCTGAAAACTGGGATGGCATTCGATCTGCCTTAATTAATAATTTTGCCGATCAGCGAGATGAAACATCGCTCTATAACGATCTAGCATTATTGAACCAGGGTTCCCTAAGCCCTCAGGAATTTTACGAAAAGTGTCAGAATTTATTTAGTACTATTATTACATATGTCAGCCTGCATGAAACGGTGCCGAGCACTATAGAATCTAAGCGAGCGCTATATAAAAAATTAACGCTTCAGTCATATTTACGCGGACTCCGCGATCCACTAGGATCTCGTATCCGTTGCATGCGCCCTGACACAATAGAAAAAGCGTTAGAATATGTTCACGAGGAGATGAACACCCTCTACATGCAGCAGCGCAGCGAGCGTCCGTCGGAGAAGAAATTGCAGGTAAGTGATAGTATATTTAAGCACGGTACGCAACCTTCTATGCCCTTATTACCAGCGCGACCATTTAATTCTATGTCAGGTACACCATACCGCCCTCAATTAGGTACACACCTCCCACGCCCAGATCAGGGTTGGAGAGTACAGCCGCAGCCGTTCCATAGACCGTCTAGGACGCAGCAAATGTTTGCCGCGCCCCCACCGAAATATAGACCTCAAAGTCATTTATTTAGATTACCTAAACGTCCCTCACAAAATGAACCACAGCCTATGAGTGGTGTAAGCCATTTCGTGACTAAACCATTTGGACAGACGAACAGACAACCTCATGACTGGAGAAAATTCGGTAACCCTCCACCAAATAATTATTTTAAGACTCGGGAAATGAATTTTAACGAATGTTACGACTCATACTATGACTCCGACTTTGACGAAAATTACTACTATGACTATGACTATGACAGATATTATGATAATTTTAATTGCGAATACCCAGTAAACACGGAACCCCAATCTTCTCAAAATTGTATAATAGAAGAGGCACAGGATACGCCAGCCTCAACATCAAATAATGAGCAGGATTTTCAAAAAATAGCCAAGTCAGACAAGTTAAAATAGAATTAAATTTACAAACCCAAAGACAGTTGCCCTATATTCAAATAAGTAATCCGCCCTTAAAACTTTTAATCGACACCGGGGCAAATCAATCTTTTATCAGCCCTGATGCCGTAGAAAAATTTTATTCACATATTGAGTGTAATTATGACCCATTCGAGGTGACTAATATTCATGCGACCACCAGAAATAACTATTCTATAACAGTACCTAGTTTCCAGGAAGTTAATGACAGAAATAATATTACATTATATATTTATAAATTTCATAATTTTTTCGACGGGTTAATCGGGTTAGATTTATTAGAAAAATGGGAATCTAATATTGATATTAAAAATAAATTATTAGTAACAAAATTTTCCAAGATCCCCTTACACATGTATGATTCGCGTAATTGTAATTTATATGAGGTAATAATTCCAGCAAATTCTTCAAGATTAGTTAAAGTACCTATCAATTTTCAGGAAGGCGAAGCCTTTATACCTGAACAAATAATTTGTAACTGTATAATTTCTGACTGTGTGACCACAGTAAAAAATAGTCGTGGCATTATAGAAATAAAAAACCCTTCTCGTCATGACATAGTTTTTTCAATGGACCGTCCAGTTAATGCCGAAATTTTTAATTTAAATTTTCACAAAATTACTAAACCAGACCGTGTTACTGAGGTTCTGTCCCGTTTGCGAACCGAACATTTAAACCCGGAAGAGCGTGCTAATTTAGAAACTCTTTGTTCTAGATATTCTGATATATTTTACATAGATGGTGAACCGCTCACATTTACAAACCAAATTAAACATAATATACGTACAACTGATGAAATGCCGGTTTATACAAGAAGCTATAGATATCCTTTTATACATAAGCAAGAAGTTGAAGAACAAATTTCAAAAATGTTAGAGCAGGGTATAATTCGCCCCTCTCAGTCAGCTTGGAACTCCCCCATTTGGGTGGTTCCCAAAAAAACAGATGCCTCTGGAAAAACCAAATGGCGTTTGGTCGTAGATTTTAGAAAGTTAAACGATAAAACCATAGACGATAAGTATCCAATTCCACATATTTCAGATACCCTTAATAAATTAGGAAATTGCCAATACTTTACCACCCTAAACCTAGAATATGGACTTTACCAGCTAGAAATTAATCCTAGTGATATCCCGAAAACAGCATTCAATGTAGATCATGGACACTTCGAATTTTTACGAATGCCCATAGGCCTAAAGAATTCACCTGCCACGTTTCAACGCGTGCTGGAAAATGTATTGAAAGGCCTCCAAAATCATATTTGCCTAATTTATCTCGATAGTATAGTAGTATTTAGTACATCTTTACAGGAACATATGGTTAATTTAGAGAAAGTATTCCAAAGACTCAGACAGTCAAACTTCAAAATTCAAATGGACAAGTCCGAGTTCCTCAAATTAGAAACCGCGTATTTAGGACATATTATAGGCAAAGACGGAATTAAACCGAACCCAGATAAAATTACAGCTATTCAAAAATTCCCAATTCCGAAAACCGCGACAGAAATAAAACGATTTCTTGGTCTATTAGGCTATTATCGAAAATTTATACCAGATTTCGCTCGTATCACAAAACCAATGACAAAATGTTTAAACAAAGGCTCTAAAATTATAATAAATGACCCTGAGGACACAGACTGTTTTGAAAAATGTAAAACCCGGTTAATCAATGACCCTATCCTACAATATCCAGATTTCAGTAAGGAATTTATCCTGACTACAGACGCCTCAAATTACGCAATAGGAGCAGTTCTTTCCCAAGGACCTATCGGTAGTGACAGACCAATAGCTTACGCATCCAGGACCTTAAACACTAGTGAGATTAATTACAGTACAATTGAAAAAGAGCTTTTAGCTATAGTTTTTGGTACAAAATATTTCCGCCCCTATTTATTCGGTAGAAAATTTAAAGTAGTCACAGATCATAAGCCACTTCAGTGGATTATGAACCTTAAAGAGCCCGGTTCAAGACTCACTAGATGGCGTTTAAAACTTAGCGAATACAATTTTACACCTATCTACAAACAAGGCAAATGTAACACAAATGCCGACGCCTTATCAAGAATAGAAATTAATAATGAGGACGTCAGTTCTATCATAGTAAATGTGTCTGAAGCAGAAAGACCTCAATCCCCATCTGGCTCCTCAACACTTACCGCTCACAGCTCCTCCACAGTCACCGTCCACTCCAGCGCAGAAGATCCCATCCTAGAAATTCCTATATCTGACGATCCGTTAAATAAGTTTAGTAGGCAAATATCTCTAGTAGTAGTAGGAGACATTAAGAAACGACCGACAGTTACCAAACCATTTGAGACTCATACAAAAACCACTGTTCAAATATCAGAATCCAATTTGGAAAATGACGTAGTAAATGCAATAAAAGAATATGTGGACCCAAAAATTAAAACAGGACTGATCATAGACCCACCTTTAGCCATGTATAAAATTGTCCCTATTCTGCAAAATAAGTTCAAAAGTTCCGTTATGAAATTAGTTCTTACAAAAACTGAATTGGAAAATGTTAATGATTATTTAAAACAAAATGAAATTATTGGAAAATACCATGTGGGAAAAACTAACCACCGTGGTATTAACGAATGCTTTCTCGCTCTTTCTCGTAGATTTTACTGGCCAAAAATGAGAGAATCGATAGCTAAATTTATAAATGAATGTGGAATTTGTGGTCAAGCAAAATACGATAGGAATCCAATTAACCAAAGATTTTCAGTAGTGCCACCTCCAACAAAGCCGTTTGAAATCCTTCATCTTGATCTTTTTACAGTCGAATCTGAAAAATACTTAACTTTAGTTGATGTTTTCTCAAAATATGCCCAGGCCTACCATTTGAGAGATGGAACCGCCTTAAGCGTCGTCCAGGCCCTTCTTAAATTTTGTACCCATCACGGTTTACCCTTAACCATTGTAACTGACCAGGGGACCGAATTCACAAATGCATTATTTTTAGAATTCGTTAGACTTCATAAAATTCAGCACCACAAGACTCTAGCCCATGCTCCAAATGATAATGGTATAGTGGAAAGGTTCCACTCAACAATTCTCGAACATTTGCGTATATTAAAATTAGAAAGAAGAACTGAATTAAGTGTCAATCTTATGCCCTACGCCCTTTTGGCCTACAATAGTTCAATTCACAGCTTTACTAAATGCCGACCAATAGACCTTATTTCTGGACATTTTGACCCTAGAGACCCTACTGACATTGACTTAACGCAACATCTTTTACAACAATATATAATAGACCATAAGCTTAGGATGACTCAAGTATATGACATAATTAACGAAACCTCATTACATAATAGAACCCAGTTAATCGAGAATAGAAACAGAGACCGAGAACCAGAACGTGAATATACCCCAGATCAGCAAGTGTACATACGGAACCCTATGGCATCCCGTCAGAAACTCGCCCCGCGCTATACACAGGATGTAGTTTTAGTTGACCTTCCCATACATATTTATACTAAAAGAAAGCGAGGTCCAGTAGCAAAATCACGACTTAAACGAAGTACTAAGGACCCTGTATTGTTACAGGATACTTCTACTATGCCTACTGACACAACTGACTCGAGGACAAGACGTAACGATCGACAGCCTACAAGACGGACCAGGAGTACTTCCGTTTAAATTAGGAAACGCTAAAATCATATCCCACTACCACTCTTTTCTTAGTAAAATAGACTTATCCCAAATACACTCACAAATTAAATTAGTAAAAGTGCAACTTTATCAAGCACGTATCGATCTAAGTAATCAGACAATTTCCTTATACGAACCCCATATAGAATATCTTACATCAAAATTGGATAGAGTTTTAAGTCAGTTATATACATTTGAAGCCGACCGCAAAAAACGAGGTCTCATTGACGGACTTGGTTCAATAATTAAAAGTATTTCAGGTAATTTGGATTACACCGATGCAATTAAATATAATAATGACATTGAAGTTTTAAGTAAAAACCAGCATAAGTTAGAGTTAGAAATTAATAATCATATAAGCCTAAATAAAGAATTCACCTTAAGAAATTCAGAACTTTTAGGAAATCTTACAGCTAATCAAAATAGAATAGCTAAGACTCTGGAGTTAATAATTAATAGTGACAGTAATAGAGAAAACGAATATATTAAATACTCCCATTTTGCGCAACATTTAATTATTCTTAGTGACAATATAGATATGTTATCAGAAGAAATATATAGACTCGAAAATACCTTAGCTTTTATTAGAATAGCCAGTGCACCTCACTTTGCATTAAATATTAATGAATTAAAATTAATGGTAGATAAATTAAGTATATTATATTCTAAGATTCAACTTATTAACGTAGATACTAGATATTTTTATGATTTTATTAGGTTAGCATATTTCTATGCAGATAATTATATAGTTATAGTATATAAGATTCCGATTGTCTTTCCCTTAACATATGACTTGTACAAGCTATCCCTAGTACCTAACCAATATAATCAAATTATCCTACCTGTATCTCCCTACCTAGCAATCTCTGGTGACGATTCTAAGTACATGGAGGCTGAATGCCCGAAGGTAAAAGAATGGTACATCTGCCCAATATCACACAATAAAGCAACAGAATACCCCGAATGCATCCATCACCTGATCACCAAGCAAGAACTTCAAGCATCGTGCAAGATAACTACAGTCACCCTCACCCAAGGAGCAGTTGAACAACTTGACGACAGGCATTTTACTATGAATTTTCCGAACATCACGAAAGTGAGAACATCATGTGGACAAGAACAATACAGAAGCCTTCAGGGAAGCTATTTGACTACTGTTCCAGTAAACTGCTACTTCAAGACGTCTACATTCACAATCTTCAACTCCGATGATCACATAAAAGGTCACCCCTTGAAAATAATAGAACTACCGAAGTATCAAGAACGTAATGGAAGCACATATCACACCCATGCAACCTTAAACTCAATGGATCTTCAAAATCTTCATTCCATTAACGAGAAAATCATATTTCAAAACCCCATACAACTGGACAAAAATTTACAATTTAGTTTGTACCATACAACCATCCCATTTTATATAATATCGATCGCAGTTATACTATGTGCATCATATATCCTGTACAAATATATGCACCGAAGCAGCATCCGCAGAAGTCGTCGCGACGGAGAAGAAAACTCCCATATACCTCTAGAAGAAAGAAGACCGCACCCTGCTGAAATAGCAATAGATCACAGCGATATTTCGGCAACTTTATCAAAACTTTCGAAATAGTCGCCGAACTGTGGGGGGAGGTGTTACATATGCACCCTCTATGAAAACCGGACTTAGCACAGATTTGCCGAACACCAGTATAAGGACATCATCATCATCAGTCAGCTGCAGTCAAACATCTCTTGGACTATAATAAACTTGAAGCATACATGAAATGGTGCCGTCTCTCAGACTATACAGATAAGACCACTCAAGCAGTTTCTCAATAAAATTGCGAAAGAACAAGGAATACCGAAAATGCTGTCGCCGTATCGTCGTGGTGGTCCCAACTCCGTGGGACCTGATTTTGGTAGCTAGTTAGCTCACTTTAGATCTTACATCGATCGGGGTCGGTAGCTTTGTAATTTAGGATATAGTTTTGTTATACAGAATAGTTCAGTTAGGAAAAGTGTTTCAAGTAAAAATTAATACTGTAATCTTATTTTAATAAATGATTTAAAATTAATCGGTTTTTTTTGGAACTCCCGTCCGAGAACACTATAATTCGTAAGTAAACATACACCTAACGCCATCTAGTATTGAGTAGGGGATTTAGGTTTTCTGTGTTTCCCTGATCAGTTTCGCTGGTTTGACGTTAGATGGCACTACGTGTCCGTATCCGTAATATTATGTTTAATGTATAATTATTACTATTAATTGGGTTTCCACAGAAACCGCATATGGCCAGCGAATCTAAAATGGCCACTTTGGAGAAAAATATTATGATCATTTTTTTTTTAATTCGCAAAATGGTCACTTTGCGTTCAATTCATATGTCTAGTAATTCGCTTTCAGTTTATACTAATTTTACATTTCCTACCCCTCACATTGGGGGAGCTGATTCCGCTTCAAATAGGCACAAAAAATAGCTGTCATTTCAAAGGGTTTCATTAGTCCAGCGTACTTGTATAATGGAGGTCAGTGTTTGAGAGGAATTGCACTTTGTGGTGTGGTTTTAGGTCTGCAGGACGTTGACATTGTCGAGGAAGAGGTTTCCCGGGGTGGGGTAGTGTTGGCAGTATCACTGGATATCTCCAACGCCTTCAACTCCCTGCCCTGGGAAACCATCAAAGAAGGACTAAGGAGACACGGCGTTGCGAGGTATATGCGCAAGATCGTCGGCAATTACTTGTCAGATCGCTCCGTGCAGTTTCCAACCCAGGAAGGATGGGAGGAGGAAGAGGTGGACTGCGGCGTTCCACAGGGGTCAGCTATTGGTCCACCCCTGTGGAACTTAGGATACGACGAAGTGCTCTCTGGCGCCAATATACCAGAAGTCGAGAAAATTTGTTATGCGGATGACACTCTTGCCGTCTGCCGCGGAAAGACATATCGTGAGGCAGTGGTCCGCGCGACGGCTGGAGTTGCTCAGATCGTCCGTCAGATCCGCGGACTAGGACTGACAGTGGCCCTGGAAAAGTCCGAGGCTATATGCTTCCACAGGCCCCGGAACCCTCCACCACCCGGACTGGAGATAGTGGTTGGCGAGACCCAGATAAAAGTCTCTCCATCTATGACTTACCTGGGTCTCGTCCTGGATGAAAGATGGACTTTTAGGGAGCATTTCAAACGACTCCAAACGAAGGTTTCAAAATCGGCAGGTGCCTTGGCCTCGCTGCTCCCAAATCTCGGGGGCCCAAGCCTGAGTTGCAGGCGACTATATTTGGGAGTCGTGCGTTCAATGGCAATGTACGGGGCACCGATCTGGGCAGACCGATTGCGCAAGGAAAACAGTCTCGCGCTAGGGAGACTACAAAGGGTGATGGCCATCCGGGCAGTCCGCGGCTACCGCACAATCTCCAAAGATGCGGCTTGCCTGCTCGCGGGGGCCATCCCCTGGGATTTGGATGCGCGTGCCCTCGCCGATGTATTTTGGCGTTGCGCTGCGGTCCGCGCGGGAGGCAGCAACCCCCTACCGGACGCCGTACGTCGGTGGAGGAGCGATGCGAGTGACATGGCAATTGATTTGTGGCAAGAGCGGCTAGAAGTCAGCAAGTCAGCGTGGACTTAGTTCTGGCCATCCGCCCAGTTCTTAGACAGTGGCTCGACCGCAAGGAAGGCACTCTCTCATTTCGCCTCACACAGGTGCTGACCGGGCACGGGTGCTTCGGTCGGCACCTGTGCGAGATCGTCGGTAGGGAAGAGACCCCAAGATGCCACCATTGTGACGAAGACAGGGACACGATCGAGCACACTGTGTCGGTCTGTCCCTCTTGGAATGGACAATGTGCGGCCCTCACGGCCGCCATCGGATATGACACCTCGCTCCCAGCATTGATTCGCTCGATGCTGGGCAGCAATCAAGGATGGAAAGCGGTCGAAGACTTTGCTGAGCAAGTAATGGCCGCCAAAGAGGAGGCCGAGCGCATACGCGAGCGGGAGGCGCTCGACCCCCGAAGATGCCGCCGCCCAAGGCGACGTAGGGTCAACCATGACGACCGAAACGTTCCGCCATAGCCTGGGAGCTCGGGGCATCGGTGTGGGGTCGCCGATGTCCATTGCACAGAGCCCCCGAGCGGGTCGCGATGCGCTATGTGTTCCAGTGCATCGCGACGTAAACGCAGAGGAATGGCCTAGACAAGCCCTAGTAGGGTCCTTGTTCGGCCTGGGGGGGTGTCTGAACACCCTAACTCAGACGTGTCTGCCGACAACGAGGTAGACGCCCACTGATAGAACTGCGGTGGCCCCACATTTCCTGTGGATCTGTCAGTAGCGGCGCAGAAAGTCGGGTTTTAGTGGGTAGAGCTGCGGCCACTTGCCATCTCATCGGTCGCAGCGAGTCCCACATACCCCGGTTGTCCTCCCCAGGTCTGCAGGACGTTGAATTAGGCAACTATCTGATAGCTACCACTACGACATAATATCCTGTATTGAATAATGTGTTACCTAAAGTCTATGTACTAAATTCTTGGAAGTTGTTAGTACTATAGTTGAAACTGTTGAAAAAAAAATAGTTTTTTATTTGTCTAAGTACTTTGTATTTATGAATCCGATACAAATACTTTTATCATATTATTGTAATAATAGATTATAATGAATCTTATATTAAACCACACGTAAGTTTTTTTAAATATTTCATCCCCTAAAATAAAATTAGAAAAAAAAACATCTCCATCAAGGCTACGCCGTAGCAAGCTACGCGTGTAGGCGTGGCGTAGCGCTACAGCCTGCTACGGCGTAGTCTCTACGAAAAACGCCCCACCTACATAATATTATTTCTCTTTAACCTATCTTATGCCATTTCATGTCAGGCTGGTTTTTAACCCCGACAAAAAAGAGGGGTATTTAGTTTATAACCATATTTTATCCAAATGAACATCATTTCATTTCATGTCTGTGTGTTTGTGAGTAGCATCGTGGCTGGTGGCATCCAAACGGGTGGACCGATTTTGCTCTAGCGTTTTTTTGTTTGAAAGCTGATATGATGACATGAATCTTAGCAATTAGTCATCATCATCACCGTGCTCAGTTCTGGCAATTTGGGGTTCATCTATTTCATGAAAACAATTTTTAGTGATTTTATCGGTTAAATTTTTGTATTCTGATTCCTGACAGTTTCAAAACAGGGGATGCTTTTATATAGTCTTATAGCAATACTTACAATACCGGTTGAGACACAGATACAATACCCATGAAGTAGGTAAAATAAATAAAAGAGGGTAGTAACTTGAAACTATTAATATATTTTCAACATCGACATTATACTGTTCTGAGCGGTTATTTACAGCTGAGCGTAGCACTACGAGCGGACACACATGAGCCAACATGCTCGCCAACTTGTTCGCCAACATAATATACAGCATTATGTTCGCCAATACTTGACATATTGGTTAACGTGGCGAAGACATGTTTTAAATATTTTATTTACACACACATTTAAGGATATTGGATTAGTTATGTTTATCTTCTGAGGCTTTAGCCAAGTCATCATCGCTTATTACGATGCCGAAGTTAGAAAATGAAATACAGATTTGCATGGATCTTGCGCCACTCGGATGACATTTTGACTCAAACTGTACCAATCCTGTCAACAGTTTGCATACACAAAAACAAAACTACGCTAGTGTTTGAGTGACATGTGTTTGATAAGGCTTAAATGACAATGTCATCCAAGTTCTGCAAGATTCTTGTAGCCATGATAACTTGGCTAAAGCTGACATTATATTGACTAAAAGGCAATGAAGGCTCAAATGTATCCGCGTGGTTACAATATAAATTAACAATATACATTATACTTATTTCAATTATCTTAAATAAATTACATTAGATTTGGCATCATTCAGAGAGAATAATAGGTACATTTTAGAGTTAGGTATCGGGGAATCTAATAAGCTGATACGAGTGTTCTCATAATTTATTCGTATTATAATGACTGACATCATGACATTTCACTACATGTCAAATGACGTATGTCTGTTTGTTAGACGATCCTACAAGCATGTTTTGTCACATGGGTGAAAACAAAGCTGATGTAGCCATTGTATAATATGACGTGTTATTTAAAATGCATCTGTTTCAAATCTACTCATGTCATGTTATCCGAGTATCACTTTGTATGTAGCCAAATTGTAAAAGCAATATGAGTAGTGACATCTGTCGCCCCCATGTCTAATGACAATGTCATCCAAGTACCACAGATGCTTGTAGGTCTGTACGAAGAAATTATGACAACTTTCAATCTGCTCATGTAACATTCCCAGATAGAACAAAAATGATATCTACACAAATGTCAATTTTTATCATATTTTGAAGCATAGTTAAAATTTCACATAGTTCTTTACATCAATTGAAAAAAATATTATATTTGTTTACAATTTTGGCACAAATAAACATTGAGCTTGTAAAGCTGGCCATACACGAGCTGTCAGTAATATATTGAAGTAATGAAATCAAGTTTATGGAACTTTACGTAAGGAATGCAAGCGCCATATTGTCAATTAAACTTAAATACCTTTTTGAAATAATTCCGCCACAATGAGATACCCACATGACAATGTCATACAACTTCCAAGTGTCACAAGATCTTTGTTACAATTGGAAGTATCCACCAAGTTTCTTATGACTTTTAACTTTGAAAAGAAGTAGACCAGCCTTTCCCAAAGTAACGCCCCGTAACGTAAATAGCCCCCCCCTTGTGGGCGCTGAAGGTCTGAAGAGGGGTGGTGTGGGACCCAGAAAAAAATGAGGGCTTTGTGTAGAGGCTTGGGGTGGGGGGGGGGGGGGGGGTGATTTATTTCATCAGGATGCATTTTTAATTGAAACAATGGGGGCGCTAAAATATAATTTGTTCTTAAAGTGGGCGGTAGACAAAATAAGTTTGGGAACCTCTGAAGTAGACGACTCGTGTAACGCTAGCTAATGCTTCGCACACATTGTGTCAGGGCGCAGCGGGGTTGGGCGTATTTTTCATACAACTTTTATGATGTATAAAAAATGCGGCCCACCCCGCCCCGCCTTGTCCAAATGTGCGTGTAGCTTTAAAGTTTAATTTATCATAATCTTAGAATGAGGACAAACGCACGTGAGTGTGTGATACTAAACATACTTTGTCATTAGTTTATGTAAATTTTTAACGAAAAGACAGTATTTATGACCAAGCAGATAGTAAATTTCATATAGTATGTGAAACATGGGAGCTGGATGGTTAAAAGTAATTATCAAAATCGGGCTAGTCATTAAAACTTAAACGTTATTAAATAATATGCAAGTCGACTACAGTTGAAGATAATCTTGGTATACGTAGTAACAGTTTTGACGTTTGCACTTTAAAAACTCAATTTAAAATGTAAAAACGTCAAAAAGTTGAACTTACATTTTTTAACCGTGTTTGAAAAAGTTCAAAATTAATAATTATTGTGACCAAAAGCAAAGAATTACATTCGTAGGGAGCAGAAACTTTTTTAGTTTTTAAAGTCATGACTAACAAAATGGCGTAGATGCTCAACATCATATTTATTTACAAGTCACACTTTTATTGAGCCAGGAAGAAGCGATTTCTATATAAAGCAAGGTTAATCAAATTAGGTTCAAAGCGATATTGTTATAGGGCCTCTCCACGGTGACGCATGATGGGCAAATAATTATATTAAAGTGATCGCACATTTATCAGCAAGCACGCGCCGTACGTGCCGCATTTTAGAATTCGTTGTATGAAATGATGTGAAACCTCGCACATTCGTCCGCACCGTACGCGCCGCATTTCGTGTACTATGCGGTGCGTTCGACGCGTACAGCGCGTACGGCGCTGGCAAATGTGCGATCAGCTATAAGCCATAACGAGCTGTGTAAGAGCAAAAGTTGATCACATCGATTACTACTTTATGGCTGTTCATGGTTATCTACCGTAGTCCAACGTTAAGAGAGTCCTTTATGAGGAAATAAGAATGAGGAACTATTGACGCGTTATTATTACATGACACAAACACTATAGAGGCCTAGTTGCCACGATAGTTCTATGTTGGTTCAAGATGGACCAATGCGAATACAAACGTATAGAAGGGGCATATTCGTGTATAATTGGCCATGATCGACGATAATTATCTGCAGACAACTTCGCAATTATGAGACAACATGGCCCTTAAACAGATCTCAAGGCTAAGCCCGGCCGCATATTTCTTCTGATCAGAAACATTTGAACGTCCGCCGGACCGCCACTCCGCACACTATACGAAATTTCCTTCCGGCGAGTTCGAGCTCACTCGGCTCAGTACAAAATGTAAGAGAGAGCGCGATCCGATTTTCTGATTAGAAACATTTGAACTGCTACCGATCGACGTCATCTGACATAAAATTTCGGACACCCGCCGGAACGCAATTAAAAATTTCTGCTATCCGATAGACGGCATCTGACAACTCATCCGGACCGGACGTCAGACACAAAACATATGAGCAGAGTGCGTTCCGGCGGGCGCCTGACATTATGTGTCAGATGACGTCGATCGGATGGCAGTTCAAATGTTTCTGATCAGAAAATCGGATCGCGCTCTCTCTTACATTTTGTACTGAGCCGAGTGAGCTCGAACTCGCCGGAAGGAAATTTCGGATAGTGTGCGGGGTGGCGGTCCGGCGGACGTTCAAATGTTTCTGATCAGAAATTTCGGACAATGTGCGGCCGGGCTTAATGTTACCGTCAAAATTTAGACGTTCGAAGCAAATAACATAATGTTCAGTCTTATCATCACTTACAGCAAATTAAAGTTATTCGCTAAAACCCAAACGGCGAATCCAGGCACAAAACTACATACAAAATTATAATTTGTACGAAACTCTGTACCTCGTTTTATACCGTATGGTCAAGCATGACTCTTACTTAAATATCACAATCGATTTATTCAATACATAAATTGCACTTATTACAATATTTACAGCTGACATGGCGGATTGTTAGCACGGTGTGACAGCCAAGTCCAAAAATGTTTTTGACCCCATTCACGGTATTTTTCGACTTGGCTGTCACACTACAAAAAGATCTTTCTTTTATTTAAAACAAAGATCGATCGTAACATATAAAATGGCTTATCAATATAAGGTAATGGTTTAGATACACTTTCAACTTAAGTTACTTTTGAGTTTTGAACATAATACGGGAACTATTATCTTGTATGAGACAAATATAAAAAAAATACAAAACACTTTATCTTTTTTACCAGTCCGCCAAGTCCTATCTACAATTTACGTCTCCCGGGATCACGAGTGCGAATGTCCGAGCGAGTGGCTATGTGATGCCATGTGGAAGTACGGCGCGTACCCCGGACCAGAGAAGGGGTACACCCCGTGGGGGTAAAGCACCCCGGGGTACGAGCCCCCGAACCCAGCGGGCGGGGGCACGGTGGGGGAGTTCACGTCCATTCCCGGGTTCTGCTTCTTCCATTTCGTCCGCCGGTTCTGGAACCAGATTTTCACCTGCAACAAAATTTTTGTATGAAGGACTTGGCTACCGTGTGGTTTTAAACATTATTTATTGCTTTAAGTAGCAATATTTGCGCGAGCAAAAGAAAACAAATGGAACAATTTGTGATACTTGCTCAGTTACCTACGTTCAATAGAACTTAACACTCAAATCAAACGCCTTACATACCTGAGTTTCAGTGAGGCTCAAACTGAGTGCCAAGTTCAGTCGCTCGCAGACGGACAGGTAGCGCGTCGTCTTGAACTTGTTCTCTAACGACACCAGCTCCATATGTGAAGCCTTTGTATGTTTTATAGAACTTAACATTTACATAACTTTTATCCTACCTGAGTTTCAGTGAGACTCAAACTGAGTGCCAAGTTCAGTCGCTCGCAGACGGACAGGTAGCGCGTCGTCTTGAACTTGTTCTCTAACGACACCAGCTCCATATTTGAAGCCTTTGTATGTTTTGTAGAACTTAACATTTACATAACTTTTATCCTACCTGAGTTTCAGTGAGACTCAAACTGAGTGCCAAGTTCAGTCGCTCGCAGACGGACAGGTAGCGCGTCGTCTTGAACTTGTTCTCTAACGACACCAGCTCCATATTTGAAGCCTTTGTATGTTTTGTAGAACTTAACATTTACATAACTTTTATCCTACCTGAGTTTCAGTGAGACTCAAACTGAGTGCCAAGTTCAGTCGCTCGCAGACGGACAGGTAGCGCGTCGTCTTGAACTTGTTCTCTAACGACACCAGCTCCATATGTGAAGCCTTTGTATGTTTTGTAGAACTTAACATTTATATAACTTTTAGTCCTACCTGAGTTTCAGTGAGGCTCAAACTGAGTGCCAAGTTCAGTCGCTCGCAGACGGACAGGTACCGCGTTGTCTTGAACTTGTTCTCCAAAGACACTAGCTGCTCGTATGTGAAGGCCGTGCGCGCGCGACGCGGCTTCGTCCCGCCTTTGGAATCGCGGGACGTCTTGCCCTGTTAAAAAAATTTGATTAAGTTGTGTTTTATTGTATTAATTTTATGTAAATTGTATTAAAATTGATGAATTCGTGTTAAGTCTAATTAAATTACATTAAATTTAATAAAGTTGGTTTAAAGTAATTAATTACATGAAATAATCAAGACATAAAACATACTGCTCTATACTGCCGTCATAGGCAACTGCTATACCGCCAATTGCTACAAGTGCCGTTCGTCTGTAAGAAGCCTTAGGTTACATATGTGGTTCCTTACCTTCTTCGAGCTAGGGCTCTTGGGGTCGTCAAGGTCTGAAGTAAGGAGGTCGTCGTCCATGTTGGAGGTCTGGTCGTCCGTCTCCACGTCGTCACCATCCTCGGAGTGGAGGTGGTCTTTTACTGTAACAAATTGGAGAGGTTATGTGATGGGATATGATTTTGTCAATTATTATAGAACGGGAGCTTAGTGTCAATTTAGACCGCAACGCGACGCGTAGAAGCATTTATAAAGTATGGATGTGACAGATTTGCAAGACGTCTCACGCAATTGAAGTCTGTCAATTCAGTACAAATTTAGAAATGCATCTACGCTACGCGTCGCGTTGCGGTCTCAATTGACCCTTAGTAAACACGTTTTATCTATCTCTTTTTTATAGAATCGCCGATCGTATGAAATTGAGATGACATAAGTCGAATGTGGAGACATATTATATCCTGTGACAGGTGTGTACATGCTCTTAAACAGCCTACAGGGTGTATAAAAACTTTTTAGGGTGCAGAAAGTGCAAAATGCAGTTTTTTTTTATCTCAGACTATGATTGGCTCATGACTCATCTACCTTGGTCCTGTGCCAATGTTTGCAAGAATATTTATAAGAATATTTCAAAATATTTCAACACTAACTGACAAAAATAGAAAAACAATAAAATTACTAAGCTATATTTTATTGTTTATAGCATTTTTCCGCTGTCCATCATTTACAAACGTGAAAATCGAAATAACATAACGACGCGCTAAACTATAAAATCAATAACAAAACACAATCAAATAAATTAAGCAGTTTACGACTTCCTTTTATAATTCGTGTGATATAATAGACGTCCGCTTCCTCGAGTGTTGCCATCGCGAAAAAGTGATAAAACTATCCGAACATTGGCAACACTGTCCAGGAAACATTAAAATTATTTACAGATAGACGGCTTATTAAATTAGCGAGTGGTATAGCGGATGTATAAATATCGAAAATTGTTCGGCCATTACCCGCGTCGAGCGAATGGTTTTCGAAACGCGAAAATCGCATTTAATAAGTGTCAAATTAGTATCAAAGAGTTTCATGTCGTGACGCCTGTCAGCATATTACAATAATTACCGTTTAGAATCATTTTACCTATAAATTTGTACGATAATGAGCTTTATGTGGAGGAAATAAAGTTGTTACCAGAGCTGCAGAGGTAGAATAACTCGGTAACGTTGGTAGAACTCATACGGTTCTAATTTACTACAGGCGATGTCTACAGTCGTTTTAATGTTGTTTTATTTGTGTATTTGAAGTGAGAAGCTCAGAAGCATATATTATATGAGTATCTAAATTCATCACACTTTTTAATATTCAGTTTCTTCCCAGCTAACGCTAAAAAACTTATACTTATTTCGCTTGTTTAATAATAAGACGTTTATTCATCGACTGATATTAATAAGTTATGTATTTGTTTAAACTACGTCCTTACGTCTTCTCAAATTACAAACTATTATTGTGAATATATCCTGTCATCAATATCCATTATTTTCTTAAAATATTTCTTTTACTCATTTATCCTTTACTAGGTGACCCAATGAACTTCGTATCACTTCCCTTCTTATATAAATAACCTTCCCTGGACTTCCACAAACAATTATTTCGAGACTAAAATCAGCCAAATCAGTTCAGCCATTCTCATTAATCATTATAATTTTAGATAGATATAGATGTAGTTTCAATGAATTTAAGAAGTTTCCTGCATACCTCAGAGATCCTATGATCAAATTGCTACCTTGGTAATCGTAACACCAGGCTTAAATAATAAACATACTTTAAACAACAATATATAATACAATTTTTTAAATCGCTTGACAAACTCGAGTCTCAATCTAAAAGACTATGAAATGTACCAATAATATTAGGGTCATAATGGACGATGCCATGGTATAATTTTTAAGGTAGTGATGATGATGATGATGAATGTAATGTGCGTAGTAGCATAATATGCTTTCCGTTCTTAAAACAACGCCGAAACTATCAAACTTATATCTATAAAGAGTCAGGAGTTCTCTCAGCACCTTCCAAACCATGGTATACCTCGGTACAAAATCTTACTTGTTGGTAGCATAATATGCTCAGAATACTTCTCACGAAACCAAGTCACCACATGTTTCCATATACATTTTGAGGAGTGTCCTCTATTACTCATGGATTCCTTCATCAGGTCACCACTTTTGTGAGCATGGTACCAAATTGGGATGATACCCTATACACCAAAAGAAAAATTTTGAAAATCAGTTCACAAACGGCGGAGTAATCGTTGAACCCAAAAAACTAACATAACACCTCCTTCATTTTGAAAGAAAGAAAAAAAATTAAAATTTATAGTCTATGTGTTATTCTGATGTATAAGCTATATTATTCTAAAGTTTCATTAAAATCCATTCAGTAGTTTTTGCGTGAAAGAGTAACAAACATCCATACATCCAAACAAACTTTCGCCTTTATAATATTAAGTAGGATTACAATAAAAATATTAGAAAGTGCAATTCATACTTACGATATGTCTACTATAATATCTTCTTTCTTTAATTATGTTTATTATCTACAAATCATTCATCTGTAAATATGTTACAAATAATTAAGTCAATCGACATTCCGGACCACCCCACAGCTGTCAGTGCGACAGTAAATTAACAGAATTAACTGACAGATATACATATATTTAGCTGCGCGCGTGTTTTCGCTACTTTTTGCTCTATTCTGTATGGACAAGGGGTCAAAATTAAATGTTAATGAATTTAGTGCCTGTTTGTTGTTTTAGTTGTGTCTTTTTTTTTGTGACTTGGCGTGTGCACTTCCGTGCCCCTGCTTTCGTATAGCTAAGTAGTTCTAAGTGTCTAAACACACTAGGCCGAAAAAACGCGGCCGAAATTCGGCATGATTACGCCTGCAATGTATTTTAAATTACCGATGACACACCATGCCGAAATTACGTCGCGTTATATTGTATGCGTTTGACATTGCTGACGTGCCATGCCGAACTTCGGCCGCGTATTTTCGGCCTAGTGTGTTTAGACACTTACTTTGCATAAAATACACACGAATTTCGTTATTGTTTGTGTACATATTCTTTCCAAAATAAGAAATTCTGCTTCTTATGAAATTTATTTTTAAACATTACAAACCTTATAAAACTATCCCACCAAAAACGTTTCATGTAAAATGTTACCTCGACGACCACAAAAGGTTTGCCCTGTGAAAAAGACATCGGATCTAATGTGGAGCCAAGCTTCTGAATATACACGGCCTAACTCTATCGACCCTAACTCCAACAAATTGTACATATCAGAAAGTATGTATGGCTTCGCTGTTCCGCTACCGTTGTGGAGGTGAGACGAATATTTAGTTTCTGATCTAAAGTAACGAAACAGCCAAGCCATACATACATACCAAAATGAACTGAAATTCAAGAACCGCTCGGAAAAAATCAGATCCTAACATTGATCTCTTGACTAGCAGCCTAGCATCTATTAATACCGCTTTTCTGAAAAATCAACAGTGACGGTTGCGGCTATGTGTAGTCGTAATTGGGCGTCGGTGTTGTTTTTTTTTTTTTTGTTTTTTTTTTTATTAATTTATTTAAGATCGCTAATTTATTTAAGGTGTTGTTTTTATATTATTATTATTTATAGTTATAAATCGTTGACAGTACTTGTAGTTGTTGCTGTATCATATTATTAATGTTATCATTGACATGGAGATGCAACGTC
The DNA here is from genome assembly GCA_905187585.1 of Cyaniris semiargus. Classification (NCBI taxonomy): domain Eukaryota; kingdom Metazoa; phylum Arthropoda; class Insecta; order Lepidoptera; family Lycaenidae; genus Cyaniris; species Cyaniris semiargus. The sequence goes on along the minus strand of LR994568.1, from coordinate 10,947,398 downwards.
AGTTTGTGCCTATTGTAAATTATTTTGCATGTTGTTACTTCTAACCTCATTAATCAATAGTTTCGTTACAAACTAGTATTTAAGTTTTGACTAACCTTGCTTTCTCTTTTTTTTGTTATTAATTTACATTAACGAGCTACTTGTGGAGGCTTGTAATTGGCTTTTTGAAAACTATAATTTATAGCATACTGTGTTATAGCTAGCTAGCTGTAAGCCACCCTAATATGATAAAATAAAATAAAATAAAATAAAAACTACCAACGAAAATTGGTTTGAACGAGATCTAGCAAGTAGTTTTTTTTTATACGTCATAAATGATAAACCTTAACTTAACTTTCATTAAATCAACTGAAATATAAAAATAAATCAAAAACCTTTTAATTTTATAAAAATAAACCTTATTGCTGCTGCGGAACCCTTCATGGGCAAGTCCAACTCGCACTTGGCCGGTTTTATTAGTATACAAAACTATCCTATGTCATTCCTCAAGACCACATCTATTACCAACATAATCTTTTTAGCGCTTAGAGCATCAACTGACAGTCAACATAGATAGATAAAAACAAGAAAGAAATCCGTACAAATAGGCGGTCTTAACGCTAAAAGCAGTTTCTTCCAGACAACTTTCGTATTTATAATATAGTAGATATCGATTTTACTCCAAATCACGAGGTCACAGACATTATAAATTTAAAACTAGATGTCGCCCGCCGCGCCGCTGCGCCAAAATTCGTTTATCGCGCAGGAACACACAGCCAGACAAAAAGAAAGACACATCACAGACTTTACTATTGTTAAGTACAAGTATGAATGTACAAGTATGAAATTTTAAGACTACACACACGTCTTGGATGCAGGATATCAAATTACGTATCACAAAGGCAGCGTAATCTGTTTTCTGAGAAATCAATACTGTATAATTGTATGTATGTATAGCCAAGACATCTTCAAAGGCTGTATGTGCTCGAAAGCTCTTGTAACTGAGAGGGTTTATTAATTACAAACTTACACCGCAACCAACCCCAATATGCTCACACGAGCTATACCCGACCTTGATGTAACGGCGTAGAGTTTAAAGTCCTTTAACAGCGCGCACCTTGAAAATGGACCTTATATTTTGGGCGGAAGGTTTCGGTTTGAGCTGGCGTGAGGTAATTTGAACTTTATGCGTCGCTGTTAGAGTCGGGATTGCAGTGGGGGGTTTACACAAACAGTCCCCCAGCGATCATCAATTAGTTAATGAAGAAATTTTAAGCGCGGTGCGGTCTGAGATGTGTCGGGCTTAGTCGAACAAGCGCGAGAACTGAGACTTGGCGAGGGTGCTGCCGTGCCCCCGGATTTCTACTTATGCTTAAATTGATGATGCCCGTTTTGACAAAAGCTTTTTATATTTTTCTGTAATAAAAATTACCTATTAAGTAGCAGACATCCTATAATAATAATTTATCTAAATATATAATATTATAACTCAAAGGTGACTGACTGACTGACTGACTGACTGACATAGTGATCTAGCAACGCACAGCCCAAACCAGTGGACGGATCTGGCTGAAATTTGGAATGCAGGTAGATGATATGACGTAGGCATCCGCTAAGAAAGGATTTTGATCAATTCTACCCCCAAGGGGATAAAATAGGGGATGAAAGTTTATATGAAACCTTGTCAATTTTAAACCGATCGGGCTGAGACTTTGATACCTAATTAATAATAATACTTCTAAACGCGAGCGAAGCCGCGGGCAAATGCTAGTCTACATATAAAATTTCGGTACAATCGGTCTTGCGATTTAAGTGCAAATCGTTAAAGTTTATCACGCAGAAACCATAAAATTTTCAGGGACTAGTTTAGACTAGTTTCATCTAAATCAATTCAGCCGTTTTAGCGTGAAGAAGTAACAGACAGACAGACCGACAGAAAAATATATAATTATACCTATGTATTTGGAAAAGGGGTTCGTATTATTGTAATATTAGTATGGCTTTTACATTACATACAAATAATACAACATTACCTGACATTTATGTAAAATTCGCAACTTCCCGGAATATTACAACAATAGCACCGGTAATACCTTGTAACCCGTTACCCCTTTTACAACCTTTTCACCCCTTTTCCCCCTTCACCCCTTTACTCCGTAACACCCGCGAAGAGCGTGTTTACAGCCGTCGGCGAATTCGCCGACTTTCGCCGAAAATCGACTTTTTAATTACCGTAAAAATGACGTGACAACGACTCTGCGCCGGGAATTTTAACCGGATTATGTGCCGGATTTTTGGCCGGTTAAATTAAATGAGAGTACGGCATTTACTACCGTGCACGAGGACTTCAAAACTCAGGATATGATACCGTAATACTCGGTCAAGTGCGAGTCGTACTCGCGCACGAAGGGTTCCGTACCGTTATAGAGAGAAAGTAGGCAAAAATTGTGTTTTTTGTATGGGAGCCCCTCTCAAATATTTATTTTATTTTAATTTTATTATTAATTAGGTATTAAATTACAAATTTCAAGTGCCTAGCTATTGCCATTATTGATTACGAGCAAAAAAGGCCAAAAAAATCAAGTTTCTTGTATGGGAGCCCCCCTTAAATATTACTTTTATTTTGTTTTTAGTATTTGTTGTTATAGCGGCAACAGATATACAATATATTCTGTGAAAATTTCAGAAGTTTAGCTATAGCGGTTCTCGAGATACAGCCTAGAGACAGACAGACGGACAGAAGACAGACATCGAAGTCTTAGTAATACGGGACCCCCGTTTTTACCCTTTGGGTACGGAACCCTAAAAATGGCACAACCAATTTCGCTATTTTAAGGCAATATTAACGCCGTTTTAATGAATGTCACGCATAAGACCCAACGATTCAAAATTTGTTAGAATTTTTATGGAAAATTACAATTTTTTTTAAATGTAATTTTCCATCTATTGAGTAAAAGATGGCCCCGTGCGAGTTTCTTACGCTGGTTCTTCTCGCCGGGTTAGTTTCCGAACCGGTGGTAGGTAGGCAGTAGGCACCTTAGAATCGACGTTCGGAAATTTTTTTGTAAAAAAATTAGTCTGAACAAAAATTATTTTGATTTTGATTTGATTTGATTTGGCATTGTCCAGATTCTATTTTAATAAAACCTTAATGGCCAGTTTACATTATTCCAATCTCCAATCCAGTAATCCCATCCAGCGCTGGATTGCTATTTGCTACTAGAATTTGTAAACTATGAAATGCATTCCAGTACAGTACCCGTATAGGTACATTATTCAAGTAGACGTATTTAACTGGATTCGATCACTGGATAGTGGATTGGAATAATGTGAGCCCTCTATAATGGAACTCATTCAGAGTTCAATTCAGTCCAATTCAAACTCCATGTTCTGCTCAAAATTTGACAAACCAACGTCAAACGCGTTAATAAAACTCTGATTGCTGCACTCAGAGACAAATATTATGATTTACTTAAATGTACTTAATTAAAGAAAGATTTTGACATAAGCCCCATACATCTGTCAAATTCTTCATTAAATTGAAGTTTAATCACTATTAAATGACTCTGAGTGCGACAGTACGTATCAAATTATTTCTTTGATTTGCTATCGTGAGCGGCAACTACTCATTTTCAGCCAACCGCATCATAACAATACTCTCAACATGCAATTTGTAACACTAGTTACACCCCCACTGACTCAGCACTAACAAACTACCGAATAGCCCAATGGGGTAAAACTGACCCCTTCTCTTTTATTTCACTGAGCAAGGAACAAATCTTAGCAGGGTACGTAATAAAATAATCGTTAGATTCGTTTAGACGAGACCAATTTCACGGTTTGCTAGCCAAAGGGATCCGCCGTCTCGCTCGCACAAACCTCTCGCTCGCACTCTTTTATTGCGGATTTGGGCAAGGGTTATTTTGATTGAGGATATTTTTCGAATGCTTTTAGATGTTAAAGTTAAAGATTGGGAAGATTATAAATGGTAAAGGTGCTCTTTCAGGCGCGTACTGAACGAATTTTAATGGATTTTTGTGTGGTAGTTTAGGCTCTGGATTAATATATTATGAGCTCCTTTTTTATTTTGAAAAACACCCAGTTCCCACAGGCGGAGTCGGGCAAATGTTTACTCACACTAATATTATAATTAATGTGAAAGCGACTGTCTTGCAGTTTGTCCATCTGTATCTTCTTAGCGCTTAAATCGCTGAATCGATTTTGATATTATAATATAGTATAGAGAATTTGGTCCCGGAATGGGAGAGATGGAAAGACATGATACGCGTTTAGACCATTATTATTTATCCATACAAATATTATAAATGTAAAAGTCTGTCTATTACCTCTCCACGTCTAAGCCGCTAAACTGATTGATGGTGAAACGGGAAAGGATATAGGATACTGTTATCCCGGAAAAAAGCATAGTTCCCGCGGGATGAACGAATTTTGGAGTTGCAGGCGTCATCTAGTTGGTAATATACGCATTGGTATTACTCCAAAAGAGTTGACCCACGCCGAAGCAGAGGTAATGTAGCAGAAGATACTGCTTCTGAGATGTTATCGACTCTATCCTATACTGCCCTTCATACACCATTACCCTGCCTAAACGGTTCAGATTACTTACTATAGCCTATTCTCTTCAAGGTTGGATTTATGTGTGTCCGCGCGAACGAGCGGTTTGGCCGCTACACCGCGAAATCACAAATTGTATGTAACGATTTATTTAAATAGCGGCGCGGTCGCGCTGACCATTGTCATTTATATACAACTAGACGTTCCGCGCGGCTTCGCCCGCGTAAATTAGATATTTCAAAGACAAATCAGTCTACAAAAAATTGCCTATGATCTTTCACGTGGTCTACTTCTTATCTGACCCAAATAGCAGAAAAATTGCTCTAGTAGTTCGTGAGACAAGCCCTTTCAAATAATTTCCCCCGTTTTTTCCATATTTTCTTCTATTTATTCGCTCCTATTAGTCTCAGCGTAATAAAATATTGCCTATAGCCTTCCTCGATAAATGGGCTATCTAACACTGAAAGAATTTTTCAAATCGGACCAGTAGTTCCTGAGATTAGCACGTTCAAATAAGCCCTTTTAAATAATTTCCCCCGTTTTTTCCACATTTTCCTCTATTTCTTCGCTCCTATTAGTCTTAGCGTGATAAAATATAGCCTATAGCCTTCCTCGACAAATAGACTATCTAACACTGAAAGAATTTTTCAAATCGGACCAGTAGTTCCTGAGATTAGCGCGTTCAAACAAACAAACAAACTAACAAACTCTTCCGCATTATAATATTAATAAGTAGAGATACTAATTGTGATTTCGCAGTGTAGCGGCCAAACCGCTAATTCGGGCGAAAGCATTTAAATTGAACCTACGAGTATCGCGAATTATCAATGAAATAGCAAACACACATACACTCATAATGTTGCCCGCGACTTCGTTACACTAAAATTCGTTTATAACTATTTTTTTCAGTGTAATAATTTTCCCATCTGTTTTTATGACACATGCAGTATTTCCAGACGAAATTACATTAAATTGGTTCAGCGGTTAAAATCTGAAAAAAAAGACACACCTTCGCCTTTAGAACATTGTATTGACTACTTTTTTAAACGGTTCGTATACTGTATAGTATGCGAAATGCGAAAGTGTGTCTGTCGGTCTGTTACCTCTTCACGCCCAAACCGCTGAACCGATTTAGTTGAATTTTGGTATGGAGATACGTTTAATCCCGGAAATAGACATAGAATACTTTTAATCCCGAAAAATGTACGGTTCCTCGAGGAATTTATGCGCAACGGAGCTAGCGGGCTCTAGTATCTAGTTAAGAAATATAATATCATTTATACGTGGGAGAGCCATGTTTCGGCACCAATGGGCCGGCTCGACCGGAGAAATACCACGTTCTCACAGAAAACCGGCGTGAAACAGCGCTTGCGCTGTGTTTCGCCGAGTGAGTGAGTTTACCGGAGGCCCAATCCCCTACCCTATTCCCTTTCCTTCCCTCCCCTATTCCCTTCTCTTCCCATCCCTACCCTCCCCTATTACCCTATTCCCTCTTAAAAGGCCGGCAACGCACCTGCAGCTCTTATGATGCTGGGCCATGGGCGACGGAAGTTGCTTTCCATCAGGTGACCCGTTTGCTCGTTTGCCCCCTTATTTCATAAAAAAAACATTGACATACATACCGTTAAAATCATTACCCCTTTAAGTAAGTCGGGTAAATATAATCACACAGACAATAGCAATGTTTATTTCGAGTACCCTACTCCAACTTTTTGGCTGGATTAGGTAAACAAGCCAATACAAGCAAGGGGCGGCGGCTGTACTATGGCTATATAGAGGTATAATAGGTAGATAGGCTATTCGAGAACAGGGGAGTAAATCCCGTGGCGTGTGATGGCATGGGTTAACGTGGGATGGCGTGGGATGGCGTAGGATGACGTGTTGACAGCTCTGCGGGCGTCGTGATGATGGCTGTGATTAAATCATTGGGATATATCATGGATATTTGGGTACGGCGCAAGCAGAGAGAGTGTCGGTAATATAAGTTTTGAAATCAGGTAGAGATATGTGTTTTTAATAATAATAATATAATATGTATGGACGCTTCACACCACGTCAGCCTGGCCCCGTGCTAAGTACCTGAAGGACTTGTGTTACAGGTACCAGACAACGGAAATATATTTAATACTTTTATACTATATATGATATTAGGGGAAAAATAATTTGTCGATATGCTTCTATATACATTAAAGCACATATATGACAACTTCATAATTTTTACTGTATTTTACTGTATTTTTAATGAATTTCTTGAAACCCTTAGCTCTAAATCTAAGAAATTGTAAAAAGGTAAAAAACGAGTACTTGAATCAGACGCGGTAAGCTGTAACTCTGGAGGTAATGCCTCTACGACTATGAAATAGGTGTCATTTTGTAGCTCAATGTATAAGGTATCTAACTGTTTTAGCCTATTTTATCACCACTCTTGTCGTTTTCCTATAAATGGAGCAAGAAAAAAAAAGTTAGCCTGTTTTTACAATTTCATAATACGTTGGTGTCTGTAAACAGAAATATATTAATCTTACCAGTATATAATTTAGTATCGTTTTGTAGGTAATTTATCGACGATAATTTGTTCTCTGAAGAGTAAACTCCTCAGTCTTATCGTTTTCGTAGAAAATTCGAAAAACCGGAAATAGGGAGATAAAGGGGGGGGGGGGAGGGGGGGAAAACATTATTTCTGGACGTGCTTCCATATCTTCATTGAAGCACATACATGACAGCTACATTCATGCCATGTGTGGGACCGTTTTTTAAGTTAAGGACTCCTACTAGAGGTTACGTCATTGGAAATAAAAATGTTCTAATTATCCAAGATTTTTTCGAGTTTTTCTTTCCGTGACAACCTTTCTCCGATTTTAGCAAACACAACAAAAAAAGAATTAGCGAAATCGGTTCTGCTATTTTGAAGATTAGCGCTTACACACACATTTAGCGATTCATTATTACATATAAGAAGATAATTTGCACATAAAAATGTAAGTAACAATTAAAACACAATTTTTAAAATAATCAGTGGCGATTTAGTCTAAGTAGGGCCCTAGACAATCAATTTTATTGTGCAATATCCCTGAACAATTGTATTGAACATTGAACAATTTATTTGACAATAAGATTGAAAGGCGGGCGCGTTCAATATCAACCCTAGACGGTCAATAATATTGCACAATACGTAATATTGCACATTGATCGTGATATTGCGAATTGATCGTCTAGGGGCCCGCTAAGAGAGTTTTAATTTTGTTAACTAAGATAAAAATTAATCGGAACGCCTTAATGTGTTTAGGTTTTTGACGTTACGGTGGAACATAATAACATTATACATAATATTGTGTTAAAATGATAAATAACCTCCCAGCTTTGCCTTCGCCATAGGAACAGAATATATATTAGTAGTACCAACCATAGGTAAAAAAATAAAGATTGTCCTAAAAAGTAACTCCGTCAAAAAACATGTTCTACAATACTTGTCAAAAATGTGTATCTAGGTACATTTTCAATACAATTTCAATACATCTATACTAATATTAGAAAGCGGAAGAGTTTGTTTGTTTGTTTGAACGCGCTAATCTCAGGAACTACTGGTCCGAGATGAAAAATTCTTTCAGTGTTAGAAAGCCCATTTATCGAGGAAGGCTATAGGTTATAAATATTATAAATGCGAAAGTGTGTCTGTCTGTCTGTCTGTCTGTTACCTCTTCACGCCTAAGCCGCTGAACCGATTTTGCTGAAATTTGGTATGGGGCTATTTTGAGTCCCGGGAAAGGACATAGGATACTTTTTATCCCGGAAAAATGTACGGTTCCCGCGCGATAAACGAATTTAGGCGTAACGAAGTTGCGGGCGTCATCTAGTAGGTTATATTTTATTACGCTAAGACTAATAAGAGCAAAGAAATAGAAGAAAATGTGAAAAAAAGGGGGGAAATTATTTGAACGCGCTAATCTCAGGAACTACTGGTCTGATTTGAAAAATTCTTTCAGTGTTGGATAGCCCATTTATCGAGGAAGGCTATAGGTTATATTTTATTACGCTAAGACTAATAGGAGCGAAGAAATAGAGAAAAATGTGGAAAAAAACGGGGGGAAATTATTTGAAATGGCTTATTTGAACGCGGTAATCTCAGGAACTACTGGTCCGATTTGAAAAATTCTTTCAGTGTTAGATAGCCCATTTATCGAGGAAGGCTATAGGTTATATTTTATTACGCTAAGACTAATAGGAGCGAAGAAATAGAGAAAAATGTGGAAAAAAACGGGGGGAAATTATTTGAAATGGCTTATTTGAACGCGGTAATCTCAGGAACTACTGGTCCGATTTGAAAAATTCTTTCAGTGTTAGATAGCCCATTTATCGAGGAAGGCTATAGGCTATATTTTATCACGCTAAAACCAATAGGAGAGAAGAAATAGAGGAAAATATGGAAAAAACGGGGGAAATTATTTGAAAGGGCTTATCTCACGAACTACTGGAGCAATTTTTCTGTTATTTGGCACATATAAGAAGTAGACCACGTGAAGGATCATAGGCTATTTTTTGTGGACTAATTTATCTGTGAAATATCTAATTTACGCGGGCGAAGCTGCGCGGAACGTCTAGTTTGCAATATTTAGGTGGCCTTCAGCGGTATCACGCTGACGTTACATGACAGTTCGAAAGGAACCAAAATATACGGTTTTTTTGGTGCATGCATTTAGCATGGGAATTACGTTTCCTTAGTTTTTATTATTTGTAGGTTTGCCTTAATGTTTTCCACATTATTATTCTTTAACTTAAAACGAGGTAATCTTGTAATATTAACTAGGTACAAATGACACCCGCAACTCCGTTGCGCCAATATTCGTAAATCGCGCGAGAGCCGTACATTTTTCTCTCTAATCTAATTTCCTTTCTCGGGACTCAAAGTATATCTATACCAAATTTTAGCAAAATCGGTTTAGCCGTTTGGGCGTGAAAACAGGGTATTCTTGGGGGTTTTTGAAAAAAAAATATTCAGGTAAGACAGTATGTAAGTTCTAATAAAACTAGGCTACTCATAATATGATGTTATGTATATTTCCTTGTATATTACCTTTTAAAGTAAGTACATAAACCATTAAGAAACATTGTTTCGAATAAAAACAGTTACAACATCTTATTATATTAAACTAGATGACGCCTGCAACTCCGTTGTGCCAAAATTCGTTTATTGCACGGGAACCGTACAGTTTTACGAGATAAAAGTATCCTATATCCTTTCCCGGGACTCAAAGTATCTTCATATCGTATGTCAGCAAAATCTGTTCATCGGTTTGGACGTGAAGAGAAAATAGACAGACAGACAGGCCACACTTTCGTATTTACAATATTAAGTATGGATTTGTGGCAATTGGCCTACGAGCGCATCGCTTTTCAGCGACGGGAGAAGGAGACTCCTAGGTGGTGTAATCAATACTAATATTATAAATGCGAAAGTGTGTCTGTCTGTCTGTTACCTCTTCATGTGCAAACGGCAGAATTTGAATAACTACAAAAGCCACTGCTACCGCTTGATAAACGAATTTCGGAAGTTGTGAAAAAACCTAAAATACCAACTGATTCTAAAAGAAATTCAGAAAGTATCTTTTCTATAATATGTTCTATCTTTCCTACATATTCTGTTATATATACCTATTCTATTAGTTATTACACAAAATGTAGAAAATGATTAGCAGAAATAATTGTGCATCTGAAAAATCTAATTTTAGAATACGCACACAATAAACTACATACAATCTTAATATTTTTTTTCAAAATCAGATCAGTTTTTAAAGTAACAAACATACACTTTTTTCTTTTTAATATTTACTGCCGCACTCAGAGTCATTGAATGATGATTAAAGTTCAATTTAATGAAGAGTTCGACAGATAATGTATGGGGCTTATGTCAAACTCTTAATTTCAAATCATTTAAGTAATTAAAATTCGTCTCTGAGTGCAGTTAGTGTGACTTTATGGCCCGTATTTTTGGTACTTAAGACGCGACCCGGTCTCAAGGCGCGGTTCGGCTCTGTGATTGGTCCAAATTTTGACAGCCAACCAATCACAGAGCCTGAACCGTGTCTTGAGACCGAGATGCATCTTGAGTACTGACCAAAAATACGGGCCTATGTTTGAAAGTATAATATATTATACTTGTATTAAAAGTAATCCAACGAATTTAAAATTGAACGTAAAATACTAACTACAAAAAAAATCCCTATTTTACCTGTGCCATCGTTGTAAATCTAACCACATAATACGAATAGCGAATTAAACATATGGGTAGTTTAGAAGGCAAAAAAAAAAAACGAACGAACGCCTCCGTGGTCCAGTGGTTTAGAGCGTGGCTCTTGACTCGGAGGTCGTGGGCTCGATTCCCGCGTTGGAAACATGTTATTTCCAAGTTTGGTTGGTTGGTTTGGTCTGACAAGTAAGATGATCCATGCGTCGGATGGGCATGTAAAAAGTCGGTCCCGCGCCTGATCTCTCGCCAGTCGTGTCGGTCGTCCGACCCACTGGGTTATGAGAGTAAAGGAATAGACAGTGCTCTTGTGTACTGCGCACACACTTGGGCACTAAAATTACTCCTGGCCTGGTTTCAATGAAACCGACCACCGTCATCGAAACCGGTGTTTGAATTATTATTATAGTTTAGTATGTATGTTTGTTTACGTAGACAGTTTCTATTCAAACTGACATAATATTAATATGTATAATCTGTTACACATCATATCTTCTTCAAAAATATGAATCAATAAATGAGTTGGTAAGCGCTAAACTCGAACACGGCTGAACCGATTTGCCAAATTTTAGTCTTGAATTATTCGGTGATCTCTAGGAAAGGTTTATACAGTTAGAAAATTTAAGAGTTAGGTGATACGAAGTAAGTATCTAATAAATAAACATTTTTTTGAACAACAACCTATTAAAATAATTGAAAAAGGTCTACACAAAACAAGCCTACTATGCCCGCCGTAGCGCCTCGTAGCACGGCGTAGCGGCGGTGCTACGAACATGTTTTATAAGGAATTTCATAACTATTTCAACAACTACTTACATAATATTACTTTAGATACAAAAGTATGTCTGTCTATTAATTTTATTTATTGTATCTAAATTTGTAAATTATTATTCTATTCTTTGGTTATAGAGCGTTAACACCTAATTTCAAGTTTCCATACAAACCTGCGGCGGACTATTTGAAATGCTTTGCGCGCAGCGATTTATAGTAGTTTTAAAATATTTGTAGAAAAAAAATAACAAAAGATTTGTTGATATTTAAAAACAATTGTTTAAATTAAAGTGTTCTTCTATGATATGAAGCTATTATTATATTGAATTAAGTTAAATAAATAGGTAAAAAAACAGTTTTAATTCCTTGATATTTCTCATTCGTTGAATTTAAATTACATAAAGTTAAATACCTAAATGAAATATTTTTTTCTACTATTTGCTTAAGGATCTTGTCAATAGGTTATTATTTTTTCCCAATTAGATCTGTCGCTGGTTTCGTAAATTTTAAGCTTCGAAACTGATACTAAAACGGAATTTAAGAAAACCTCTGTTATGGTATCGAGATTTAATGTACAAATACTCCATAAATCGTATTTTTTTCTCTACTAACTATATAGACAGTGAAATTTCCTATAAAAATATGTTATCAACATTTTTATAAAGATAAGTGGTTGATGATTTTTTCAAATTTGAAAAGTACAGTTTCAAGCCTAATTGAGCGTGAACGGCGTAAACGCTCTTAAGCCGCTAAACTTTTTTGAAGTAAATTTGGTACGGAGTTATTTTAAGCGTTTAAGCCCCGGAATGGACATAACATATTATTTTTAATCATAGAAAAATATATAGTTATTTACCTCGCGAGTAACGAATTTGTGCGCGGACAACTTATTTCACGTATTATGACGATTTTTTAGACTTTTGTATTAAAGAAAAGGGTAAGTAACAAAAATTGAGCTACTACTAACGGAGCGAGAGCGCGTGAACAAAATTGTAAATCTTATTTTTAAATGGGATACTGAGGTTTGCTTATAGTCCAGTTTCCCTGGTACATTTTTTTCATTTGATTACTATCAAGCTAATTTTCCGTGAGTAGCTTCATTTTGATAAGACGCCCAACAATTTCCTCTGCAAAAATTCCCGAAAGTGGTAGCTAACAGAGATAGAAAGGATAAAATAGTTCGATTTGATGGTCCTAAAATATGAATTGTTCTATTGGTAGGACAATATTACTGTTAAATTATATAAATATGAACCAATTAATATACAACCAATCAGCTGGTTAGTAATCTTTTTTTAGGGTTCCGTAGTCAACAAGTCCTCGTTAAAAAAAAAAATACCGCATTTTTGTGTATTATAATTTTAATGTATTTATATGTACTTATCTACTTATTAGAAAATACAGTGGAAATACTGCAATAACACTATGTTTTATTTATGTGAAACATGAATTTCCACCAATAACATATTCTGCCAGACACTTATGACAGTTGCTTTCAACTGCCAGACACCCATAAAGTCTAATTCAGAATTCTGGGTGTCTGGCAGCTTTTATAAAATGAGGAATTTCTGGCTAATATTGTAAATGCGAAAGTGTGCCTTCCTGTTTGTTACCTCTTCTTTGGTATGGAAATACTTAAGCGTCCCGGGAAAGGACATAGGATACATTATATCCCGGAAGAATGAACGGTTCCCGCGCGATATTAAATCTTGGCCCAACGGAGTTGCGTGCTAGTTTGGTTATATACCTATGAATCAATTGAAACTGATGGTGCATACTTTAATAAACGTAAAACAAGGTTCCTACTGCCTAGTTAACTTCTGCTAATAATAAAAATAGTAGAATAATTGACTTACCAGAATCACTGTCATCTCTATCATAATGAGGCCGCCAATACTGCTCCTCCAGTCTATCCGAGCGGCCGGTGAACTTGGTGGGGTCCAGGATATTCTCCACGGAGAAGGCGATGACGGGCCTGGCGGGCCTCGTCAGCCCCAGCGTCAGGTCGACGGGGGCCGGCTCCTCCATCCCCACCACATCCACCTCCCCGCTGCCCTCCTCGTCGCGAAGCATCGTCATCCTATTATCTCATACTCCGACACACACTTCACTGTCTACGTTACTTTTTTGCAGAGACTATTCTAGGGTTAAGTCACTTTTTTATTCGCGGTTCGGATTTTGAAATTGGAACGTCCGAAGTTAGCAGTCTCACTTTTTTAAATTTTTAGTGTCCGTGGTTTGGATTTTGAAATTGGAACGTCCGAGTTAGTCGCAGTTTTTCGATAAAAAATTGGGATGCCGATTTCAGACTTACGCGAGCTCGGGCGTCCAAAATTAGCGGTTATTTAAAAAAAAATTAGGGTGATTAGATATCGCGAGGCGCGTCCGTCTGCACGCAGCGTCGACGCATCATAGCGTCCCACGACGGGCCGCGGCGGGGGGCGGGCGGCCGGGGCGGGGAGAGGCGGGGCGAGGATCCACGCGATTGGCCACACGCGGCGGGGCGTGGCGCGCGCCGCACGAACGTAATCGAGCAATAAGGTTTAAACCATTTCGTTTAATACGTTGAATTATGTAGGAGAGTGGCGAGCGAGTAATCGCGCAGGCGATAAGGCCATTTGCGCTACTTCGTTACGTATTAATGGGGCAGGAAATTGACTTATGAATATTAGAGGTAAGAGGGCAAAGCGGCGAGAGGGGGGGAGGGGGGGGACAATGTATCGTGGCTAATGGGTCCGTGAAGCCGCGCGCGACCGCCGCGGTGCTTAGCGCGACCGCCGCAGCAACGGGTTAACATTGAAACGCCTAGTTTTGTTTTTCGTTGGAATATCTCGCTTATGTAATTTCTCCGCTTGCTTCAAATATAATTTGTATACAGGGTGCAACAAAACTAAATGATAATACTTTAGTGTGTGTGTGTTCCTTATACTTATAGAGTTCACTGTGAAAGTAGCAGCGCTGAAAGAGTAAATTTTTTCTAGTTTTTGTATGGACAAACTCATGACGCTGGGACGCTTGCCCATACAAATCACAAAGCTACTTTCACAGTGAACTCTTTATTAAGAACACATACCTACACACACAGACATAGATCAAGATAGATACCGCAGTGTATGTACTTCGCGTGCCATATCGCGTTCCCAAACGACGAGCAATGCTCGTCTTTCGAAAGTCTGTTCTTTAGTCTGCTATCGGAATCGAACGTCAATCGGATTGAAAAAATGCCTAATTGTGCCGTATTGAGCTGTAGAAATTCAAATAGAAATGTTGGCCTTGATAATGGACACGTTTCTTATCACCGGTACGACACAGTGGTAGGAAAAAAGTGACACGCTCGTTTTCATACAAAAGGAGCGACATGCGGTATCTATCTTGATCTAGGTATGTCTTTGCCTACACACTTAGTTTTGTTACACCCTGTATAGTAAATATCATAATATCGCTTCCTTGGTTTTTCTTCGACCTTGACTCTCGAATCGGTAATGGGTTCGATGGCCGTCTCTTGTTAGTTATCATCACAACTCTTACATGCTATACTGAACTAAATGTAGGTGTATACCAAAAGATAATATATAAAACTATCATTAAAATATTATCTTTCACTCCACAATGAAGATACACAAGTAATATTTAATTTGTAGGGTTCCGTACCTAGGTTTATTTTCGTTACGGAATTTCTTGATTCGGTCGCCGTGCTGAGTGCTCAAAGCCCGCGATAAAAGCTATATACAATAGCTTAAAGACACAATTTTTTGCCTTTCGCTTTACAACGGTACGGAACCCTTCGTGCGCGAGTCCGACTCGCAATTGGCGGATTTTTTTTACATCAAGGTCAACATTAAATAGAAACAATATTTAATATTTTATTATATTGGTTTTATCTACCAACTCTTTTAGCGCTGCTACCTTCACAGTAAACTCTACATTATAATGGATACATACTCTTAAGTTAGTTTTAATTATTCGTAGTCTGTATTTATCATAATATATAAAATACTATCTGTCCCGGCAACGTTGTTTTGCCATGTAAAATATTTCGCCCATATTATTTTATTGAAGTGACTAAATAAGTATGGCACCATGGCAACGTCCATCGCTATCCCGTCGCACATACAATGGTCGCCGTCAGTCTCGAGTTGTAATAATTTACTATTATTTATTCAACAAATGCACTTATCAAAATAAAAAGTAGATGTTGTCCAATTCTCAACCCTAGCCGATATGCTCGCTAAGATTCAAGAAAATCGGTCGAGCCATTTCAGAGGAGTTCAATTACGCACACCGTGATACGAGAATTTTATATATTAGATTTTATATTATATTTTAATATTATGAATATAGGTAAAATAAATCAGTTAAAGGATGTGTATATGTCCCTTATATAGCTAATAGTAGGTAGACGATTCCTTCATGCATTGTCCCGTTAAATTCTACCGTGGCCCACACAAACCACAATTTAAGGACGCTATCACATAAAAATGAGCAGGTCGATGTCTGTCAGTATGAATATCGACGTTAAGGACATTAAAATAACATTCATATCAGCGCGCCTTGTACAGTGGCGGTTACGACGCCCGCCGCGTTCTTGATAGGAATGATAGGGCGAAAATGTATGAAGAAATTTAAGAGCGTTTCTTATTTTTCTTATTATTTTTATATAAAATATTTAGCTATTCGTACAGGGGACTAAATAAGCAACAATTTTTTGTATATTTGTTTTCCTTAGTTAAGTGTATTTAGCTATACTGGTACCTAATCAAACCCCATTTTTTTAAACTTTTGCGATTATTGTGATGGTTAAAACGTATTTATGTGAAAATTTTGTATGCGGCTATAAAATTTTTATGGTGTAGACGTGGAGATGAATATGTTATCTTTCATTTGAAACCAAAATATCCTCGCAGTGTGACTCCTAATTCTTTAAAAATGGTACCTGAAAATCGCTGATATTTGTGAAAAAATGTGATAGCGTCCTTAACAGTCTCAAATTGTGTAAACATCGATTAAACTTGGGCCCAATTTCACCAACGCTTGTTAGAGTTGATCGTTTCTCAAAACCTCATGCCTTCTCTTTCGTTATTACTAAGATGAGGGAGACAACTTCAGCCATTAACTCTACCACCTAGAATGCCATGGTGGAATTGGATTTTAACCTCTTCGCTCTGGAACGCTTCCCAGCTAATGCGTTGGCATGTAATGGTGGAAAAAAAAGCGATCACCCGCGGCCGAGCTGTCACTGTCACAATGGCAGCTGTCAGCGTGACGGACGCCTGTCACTTTATTTTTTCAGCGGATCCAATCGCGTAAAGATCTTCGATTAAATGACAACGGCACGATGTGGTTTTTTGTTTGCGTTTCTTTAAAAATCGATTTGTACAGCGTGTTTCGAATCGAGGAGTTAAAAAAGATGTTTTGAAAGTATTATAATTATGAATATAATCCCCTAGATATCTAATATAGCAAAGTTTTATATATTAATATTAGAACCGTTCTTATTACAAACGTCATTGAGGCAAAGACTCCCAAAGTGTAACGCTTCATGCTCTCGTCTGTACAAAAACATAAACGCCTTCATATTTTTTATCCTCCATAATATTGCCCCATTGCCCCCATGTATGCACAAAAAATAGCCAAAATATGCACAAAATATGCATTATCAAAAGTCATATTATTTAAGAATATAGGATATCATTATGAAGTGTTTGTCGGCGGTGCTGTTAATAAATGCCCCAATTTCACCATTACATCAAATACAGAGTTTTCAATTTATAATAAATAAACCTTTTAAAATTAATTTTACATCAACATTTCGCAATTGCATAAGAAATATCACGGAAATTGGAAGTACTTTACTCGATTTTTTTTCTAATGTTGTCCCCTGCAAAGAAAGATTTTGCTTCTAGTAAGATATTGTATCAGGTGAATTGCGGAAGGCAATTTAAAACTTTAAAGGCTTTGTCCACATTTTTGTAGTATTTTGATTTTGAATATTGTCCTTGTCCTTCTACCTTAAAACAGAAGTTAATTTCTGTCTTCCATTCCTCGATCACCCTGTACCCACCGTTTAAGTAGAAATGCCTCCTCGTACCGCGATGATTTGCTCGCAGCTGGTCATCTTTGTATCATCATCACCATCATCACCACTTCACCAGTCACCACCATTAGTGACACAAAACGATCAACACCACGCTGTGCTTTGTCATTTAAATATCATTTAGTTTTTTTTTTTTTTTGCGACGTAATAACTTACATTAGTTTAATCTAAATCTCATTTTGTTTGATATAAAAGATATCGGTAGCTGTTTTAAAAACGAAGTCGATTTAAAAGGTGTATTGTACTTCGTATTGTACATGGAACTTAAACTTTTAAGTTAGTATAATATATCGTGCGGGAATGCCATCCTCTGTCCTTCCTTGGGTCTTAAGGTATCGCCATATCAAATTTCATAAAATTCGGTTCAGTATTTTAAGGATGAAGAGGTTACAGTTAATAAACATACAGACAAATTGACGTACTTCCGCATTTTTAAATATATAATATTTTTTTTAATTTTTGTTTGCCATTTTTATAGGTAATGTGTTCTTCAAGTTGTAACTTGTAAGCCATACTAATATTAATATAAAAGTGTGTCTGTCTAGCTGTCTATCTGTTGACTGTTACCCTTCATACTTAAACCGCTAAACCGATTTTGATGAAATTTGATATGGAGAGACTTTAAAACCCGGGAAAGGACATAGGATACTTTTTATCTCAGAAAAATGTATCGGTACCACGCAACAACGAAATAAATAATTGATAAATCGAATCTCATATTATTATTAGTGTTAGCAGCACCTTAAATCCATCCTATATCCTTCCTTACAGGATCAAACGTTATTTTTTTAATATAATGAGTTATAATGACATATTAACTTTTTCACTCATTTTTTCTCACAAGCCAAAGCTGTTCACATCACAAGTTCTCATTTCCTTTAATCTCATCTATTAATCAAGTTAAAAACATCTTCAAAAGCAACGATTCAATCGTGAATGGACAAATTTCCAGTAGTAATGATATCCGTTTTGTTTTTTTTTTTCGCCACCTCTCGGCGGGAACGATCTCGTTCTTTTTTCGAATTTGTTTTTTGAAATCGGAACACGATGTGAGAGCTATCACTAATTGACAGATCGCATTGATGTTTTAGCGTAGACTTTGCGAATTAATATATTGGCTGTAGTATTATAGACGTAGGTTCTAACTTCTAAGTATACTCTCCTTTTAATAATAAGTAACTTATTTTGTTTAAGAGTCAATTCAGACCGCAACGCGACGCGGAAATGTATTTCTAAATTTGTATGGATTTAACAGATTTGCAAAACGTCTCACGCAATTGAAATCTGTCAATTCAGTACAAATTTAGAAATGCATCTACGCGTCTCGTGCGGTCTGAATTGACCCTAAGGCTGGTTTTAGTGTCACGCGGACCGTCGGTACGTATCGCTCCGTATATATGCAATATACATTACGCTATAAGGAGCGTTTTAGAGTAATGCGGAGGGGTCCGTACGGGTCCGCATTACTCCTTAAAACTTCATACAGATCGGTCTACGGAGCGATCCGTACCGACGCGACGGTCCGCATGACACTAAAACCAGCCTAACTATACATTCTATAGACGTAGATCCTACTCTCCTATTTGATCGCTGTTAAGCATATTTCTTGTATCAACCCACAAAAAAAGTAAGTGTTGAGTTATGAATGAGTCATGTTCCAAAATAATCTAAAAAACAAGACTGCATTCATCTATCCATTTATTATAGAGAACTTAAAAAAAGTGTTACACGCAAATGTGACAAAACTATTAGAAACATGCTATTTCCAAGTTTGGTTAGGACAATGCAGGCTGATCACCTGATTGTCTGACAAGTAAGATGATCCATGGGTCGGATGGGCATGTAAAAAGTCGGTCCTGAGCCTGATCCCTCGCCAGTTGTGTCGGTCGTCCGTCCCACTGGGTTATGAGAGTAAAAGGAATAGAGAGTGCTCTTGTGTACTGCGCACACACTTGGGCTCTATAAAATTACTCCTGCGTAATTGGTCTGGTTTCAATGAAGCCGGCCACCGTCACCGAAACCGGTGTGGGAGTTATTATTAGAAAATTCTCAGAGTTTTTGGACAATTAAGGATAGATACGTCGTGTTATGGACATTCTACGCCTCTAATGACTTTTCAGGCATCGATGACGAATGATGTTGGCGCGGGTGATGATTTTAATCATCGAAGATACATCTCGTGCATTGAGCATTCTACATCGATGTCCCGATAAAGGAATTTACTGCGGTGCGTTCCTATCGAGTGTCGGTTTCGTAGAAAAAACGTATCGAATCGATACCGCGGACAGATGGCGCTGTGTGTAAACATGTGTCACTTTAATTGCCGCCATGTTCGCCACAAATCTAATTAATTTGAATTTCGAATGGACTTTTTCAGTTCTTTAATTTTAATTGACTTTTTATTGGTTGTGTAATGTTGCAATGGGCATGTACCCTACATTGTACAGTAATATTATGTTAAAATCACAAGCCCGTAATTTTGCAATTATTTATTATGTATACTCCAAAAGAGGTTAGGTACAGAAAAACCTTATCTTACCTTAGTTTCTAATTTTATTTAAAAGCTATTCTCTGTTGCTCCTAGATTATGATGTAGAGTTGTGTAGTCGTAGAGTCGGCTTTTCAATCTTCACAAAAAAAGACTGCCTACGTCTTACTTTTCATCTTGACTTCGCCATAGGCAGAAAATGCATCTCTAGGTACACGTTAAACAATGTTTTCTAAGTCTAACCATGGGTATGAAACACGTAACACGATCATTGCGAAGCTGACTGTAGCATTATATACAATCGACGTTGATAATTATAAACGAATATCCCATCGTGGTTAACGTAGAGAAGTTGTATTATAAGCATCATATGTTTATGATGCAGAGTTGGATAGTTAGACTGCCAAAATAATTACGTACGTTTTGGTCACACCGTAACAAGAGACAAGAACTAATAAGAGCCATTTATATCGAACGGTTCCCCGCCACCGGTGACAGCAGGTAAATCGCTTCTGTCAACAAAACTAAAGCTTCGAATCCGAAACAATAATTGGTTTTTGATAAGCATAAAACGATTCTGTCCTCACGTCTATAAACTTCCTCACCGTGACACCCAATTTGTGTGCCATTTGAAATCTTAATAAGCCGTCAAACCCAGGAATAGTTCCAACTAATTACGGCCGACAATTGACAAATGCGATGTACGATACAATTAGCGCAGGAACCGAACGCAACGGAACTGTCAGCGGTGACAGCTGTCACTGTGTGTTCGCCCGGCGCATGATGGTTCCCTAAGTAGAAAGATGGGAAGTATTATAGCCCATTTAATTGGTTATTGTTATAATACTAGAGGGATGATGAATTAATATATAATACCTATTTATTATTCTGTGCCCGAGTGATTTTGTCTCTAAATAAGCAATCAGGCGATATCGAAGTGTTTATGAAAAAAACTTTGATCAAAAAGAGTTAACTACGTTTGTAGTATAATATAGGTAAATTAAAAACAATATATTTTTATGTATTATATACTAGATGAGTCGATGAAATACTAGATGACCGGTGAATTTCGTATTAACTTCCAATATAAACCTTCCACGGACTTCCATATTCCATCCTACTAATATTATAAAGGCGAAAGTTTGGATGTATGCATGTATGGATGTATGGATGTTTGTTACTCTTTCACGAAAAAACTACTGAACGGATTTTACTGAAACTTTACAATAATAAAGCTTATACATCAGAATAACACATAGGCTACAATTTTAACCGACTTTCAAAATGGAGGAGGTGTTATATTCGTTTTTTTTATGTTCAACGATTACTCCGCCGTTTGTGAACCGATATTAAAAATTTTTCTTTTGGTGTATAGGTTATCATCCCAATTTGGTACCATATTCATAAAAGTGGTGACCTGATGAAGGGATCCATAAGAAATCGAGGGAACTCCTCAAAATTTATATGGAAACATGTGGTGACTTCAGTTTCGTGAGTAGTATTCTAAGCATAATATGCTACCAACAAGCCAGATTTTGCACCAAGGTATACCATGGTTTGGAAGGTGCTGAGAGAACTCCTGACTCTTTATAGATATAAGTTTGGGAGTTTCGACGTTGTTTTATTTTTTAAGAACGGAAAGCATATGCTACTAAGAAAATTACATTCATCATCATCATCATCACTACCATAAACCATTATAGAACCATGTATAGTCCCGTTTTGACCCTATTATTGGTACTTTCTTTTCATAGTCTTTTATTATATATCACTTAAACCGCGGGTAACACCGCGGGGCACAGCCAGTATTAAATATTTCAACACTAAAATTAGCCAAATCGGTTCAGCCGTTCTCGAGTTTTAGCGAGACCTACAAAATTAGAAATAAGTTTTTTTTTAATTATTATATTAACAAAGAAAACCTATTAATAAAGTAATGAATCTTGTGGCAATGTATATTTTTACCCAATAAAGTGACAAGGCGTTATAATTATCTCTGTAAATAATAAGCTAAGTCAACCCCGCGACTGATGGACCAATTGAAATGACTAAAATACTTCCACAATGATTTACACCCGCCGGGAATGTTAATATCCAATTAGTTGGCGCGGTTAGGGCTGTCAAATTACAGGTTTAAAAAAAAACTTTTTTTTTTAAATTCACTAGCTGATCCGGCAAACTTTGTTGAGCCTAATTATATCAAAACACTAATAAAACACAATTTTATTTATAGTGCATATAATTTTTTACATTTTTACTATATTTAGTAATTATGTATTATCAATTTTTAAAGAAATATATGTCAGGTTTCAAAACAAATCATCATCAGTAGCCCTAGCACGGCGACCAGTGGAAATGCGAAAGTATAGACAAACTGTGGAGATAAACTTAAGGTGCCATTTCGATTTTTTTTTTCGTTCCGAAAAATTCAATTAAAAATATGCCACTTTATGACAGACTATAGACCTAAAAATTCAAATAATATCCTACTTTATGACATATACTATAGCATAAAGTGGCAGTGGCATTAGTCATAAAGTGGCATTTTAATTAATTGAATTTTTGTCGGTCGCGATTAGCCGCGGTAAAGATCGGAACGGTGCGGCACCTTAAGTTTATGTCCACAGTTTGTCTATACTTTCGCATTTCTACTGGTCGCCGTGCTAGGGCTACAGATGTAGGTCGTGGTTTCTACCAAGAACCTATTATAGTACTTACAATCCATTGTGTTATAATGTTAAGCTGATCTCTTGCTCTATGCCAATATTGATATCAAGCAAAGGGCAAAAAATGCGTTTGTTGTTTGGGATATTTATTTTTGTTTAGGGGACCCCTTGAACATTTGTTTTAAAAATATTGTATTCAATTTGTGAAAATGAGATAGAGCCTGATGAGAGCCTGAAAACAGACGGACGGACAACGAAGTTTTAGTAATGAGATCTCTCTTTTACCCTTTGGAAATTTGAAAAACGTAATCGGTGTAATTTTATCATGTGCAGCAGCCGCTGCAGCCCTACTGCTGTTTAACTACCGAGTGATCTGGTTGACTCGTTGACAAACTGCTGCGCGGATTAAACCACTACATTCAAAATATCCATTGAGTTAATGACGATTTTACTGTGAACAGGAGCTATAGTGCCCAAGTGTGAGCTCAATACAAAGGTACACTTTCGGTTACTTTACTATCTTAGCACAGTGGAACAGATAAACCTACAGGACAGGGAAGAGATGGATCATTTTTCTTGACAGTCAGGTACCTACGTATTAAATAAGATTTTTGAGTTGTTAATATTGCATTAAATTGTCCTACTCCTAACCAAATAACAACATTTTTAGTAATTAGATCCAACGCAAAACCCACAGCCTCCGAGACAAGAACCAAGTTCTAAACTACTAGACGATTGGGCTATAAGTGTATAATATTAAGAGGGCTACTGACCCAAAAAATCAAACACTCTCTTCACACTCACGCCCGTCTTTCATATGCCAGGTGAAAAAGGACGACGCGGAATCATCGCCAAGTTAGTTTTTTTCTTAATAACTCGATAAATATACAACATTTTAAAAATCCGCCAGGTCAGTATCTCAATGATAGAATTTTATACAAAGTGTTAAAATATTAACTTAGTTTAATGCACGGTTATGGCAATATATGAAAAATTCGTGAAAAATAGATGCATCTTTGTGATTTTTTTCTATCTAGAAAATTTTAAGATATCGTGCTTTTGCTCAGATCAAATTCTTGAAAATATAATGTAGTATCTGTTTAG
Source organism: Cyaniris semiargus (assembly GCA_905187585.1). NCBI lineage: Eukaryota > Metazoa > Arthropoda > Insecta > Lepidoptera > Lycaenidae > Cyaniris > Cyaniris semiargus. Next base: position 10,923,480 of record LR994568.1, on the reverse strand, counting down.
AAATTGAACCAATTCGGGGCTTATTTTCCAGTATAAAAATAAATTATAAAATCGTCAATTTTGGGTTAGTCGCCCGCTTAATACAAAATCCAAACTAATATTATAAATGCGAAAGTGTGTCTCTCTGTCTGTCTGTTACCTCTACACGCCCAAATCGCTGAACTGATTTTGCTAAAATTTGTTATATTATGTTATGTTGCTTCGCTAAAACTCGACAACGGCTGAACCGATTTAGCTAATTTTAGTCTTGAAATATTCGTAGAAGTCTAGGGAATGTCTATACGGTAGAAGATTTATGAGTCACCTAAGTGATACGAAGTGCGCAGGTCATCTAGTAATATTTAAAAATAATCTCACCGACCCCTAATGAATTAATAAAATATTACAGCAGTTGATCGTGGATGTTTTAATTGGTGTGAGCGGCCATGTTGTTCACAAACTTTTTAATTAATCTCTCGACGCCTTCAGTTTTTGAACGAAACTCTCCACTTTTTTTTTCTTAATTAACATTTTTAAATAATTGATGGCCAGGATTTTTATTTTCTTCTGGTGATTTATTTTAGTATAAATTAATAATTCTACGTAACCGTTGGGATGTGTTGCGTAATAAATAAATAATGTTATATAATTTCATCATGATCATACTTATTTTCTATACCTACTTAATTTTAATGAGACAATCTTGTAATCAAAGCGCACGGAAGTGCGCAGGCCAAGTTCCAGCAGGCCGCGCGCATGCCGTGCACTATTAGTACTTAAGAGCGCGCTGCGAAAACGCTAGCCCCGCCACACACAACACAACGCTATCCTCCAATCGTGATACAATAATTCCATGAATCGTGCTCCCGGGCAATGTACTTTAGGCTGCAGCTAATAGTGAACAATATCGCGTAACAACGGTTCCGGTATTATAGCACGAAAGTAAAGGTCGTAAGTCCCAAAACTGTTTTTTGATGATTACTTAAAAACTAAATACAATACTAATATTTCCTTTAGCTATTATTTTAAAAAGTGTGTGATTGTACTTAGTAGTGCAAGTTATTTAATGATAGTAACTCAATAAGTGTAACAGATATTTGTTGAAATGCCCTAAAAGATTCATAATTTCGAAAAATAAAACTATCGAGTCAAAATAAGTGAATCGTGTTTTCAGTTGGCTAAATATCAGATAAATATACAATGATTAAATAAATCCCAATTTCATTTGAGTCAATCGTCTTCTGTTAAAATGGGGCCAAGTTCCTGTCGGCTAATTTTTGGCCTAAAAAAGAGTTGAAATCCAATCCAATGCCAAGTTTAGATGCACTTTATCGATCGTAATCATCTTCATCAACAGCCTGATCCATAATACTTCTAAATTTGAACTTGGCAGGTTTTCGTGCTATACGTAACACTTGATTAATTGTTTAGATATTTATATAATTAAATTAACCTGCCAAGTTCAAATTACAAGTATTATGGATCAGGCTGTAGATAAAGATGATTACGATCGATGAAGTGCATCTAAACTTGGCATTGGATTGGATTTCAACTCTTTTTTTAAGCCAAAAATTAGCCAATAGGAACTTGGCCCCATTTTAACAGGTATGTTTTTGGTGGGATTTATACATTACAATCGCTTTTTGACAACAGCCTACGTGTGCTTCCATAAGTAGGTATGTTAGGTGTTCAGTGTTCTATGGCAGAAAATACCTAATACCTAAGTGGGAACCTAATCACCTATTTGGTTCCCACTAAGATATCGAGCTTCACTGAGAATCTAAATGAATTACGGAACTCTAAAAAGAGGAAAATGCGATTTCAGTCGTTTTTCTTTTTTTTTTTTTGGATTCCGAGCAAATCACGATCACCCCGACCTCATTAATGCAGAGCTCTAAGGTAAGTGAAGTAGTAAACGTGAACCTTGTTAATAAATCGAAAGGTTTATTTGCTTCGTATTAAAAACGTTAAAGCAATAGTAAAAAAATACAAGCAAGCAAAATATTAAATCGCTACAACCAGCAATTAATATAAAGAAAAACCCAGCAGCGAACAAAGCTTTGCCACCGAAAATCTAAAGCGTGAAAAAAAAAAATAAAAAAAACATGGCGGCCGCTCGCGGAAAAGCCCACCATAATATTTTGATCGCGGCGACTAATTGGAATCCTGTTACAACAAACGACCCCGTTCTCCCTCCACAAAAAATGCCAGACAATTTTCATATACAACGTCACAGTGCGGTTCTCCGTATACCGTTTTATGAAGTTTGTAAAAAGTGTTAAAAATATACGAAGTTTGTATGAATTAGTTTTTTTACGTCCTTACTTTACCTACTTTAATGAAAATATGATTTCGCGATGTTATAGGTCTACCAGAATCTGATGGCAAAAAGTGAGAAAATAAAATGACTCTAGCAATACGGGGGTAATTGGAATAAAACATTTTGATACGTTTTTTTTCTTATAGCGACTGATTCTGTGTGTTAAACATGCAAATATAAAAATTTATCCAACGATCAAGGATATTTTTTAAAAATCTGCTGTCAAAAATTGCCATCAGATTCTGGTAGACCTATAATCATTTTAAATGTATACAGTGTGTAACAAAAATAAGTGATAATACTTTAGGGTGTGTACGTTTTCCTTGTAGAGAGTTGACTGTGAAAGTGGCAGCGCTGAAAGACGAATTTTTTTTTCACTTTTGTATGGGCAAGGGCCCGAGCGTCACGAGTTTCCCCATACAAAAGTGAAAAAAAAAATTCATCTTTCAGCGCTGCTATTTTCACAGTGAACTCTCTACAAGGAACACGTACACACCCTAAGGTATTATCACTTATTTTTGTTACACCCTGTAGTTGCACTCAAAACTCTTAACTAGTCAAAAGTACTATTGACTAGCAAAATCATTCAAAACTACTTTCGACCAAACAGGTTGGTCAAAAGTGATTTTGACTGAAAATTATTGGTTATTAGTACTTTTGACTGCTTTGCGGTTAAAAGTACTTTTGTCTGACGCTCTTCGTCAAAAGTAGTTTTAACTGCAATAAAGCATATCAGTCAAAAGCACTATTTGTAACATTAGCGTTTAAAGTACTTTTTTATCATTTCATTCTTACGAGCTGTTTGAAAAGACTCGACCTAACATATTATTTCTGTGTGGCTTACAAGCGCATGAATTACATGTCCGGATACACCATTATTACTAGCTTAGAACTGATGCCTTCATTAGAAAAAAATATGAACAACTGTTTCATTCCGAAATTATTTCGTGGAAGAGCCATGCTTCGGCACGAATGGGCCGGCTCGACCGGATAAATACCACGGGCTCACAGAAAACCGGTGTGAAACAGCGCTTGCGCTGTGTTTCGCCGAGTGAGTGAGTTTACTGGAGGCCCAATTCCATACCCCCCTAGAAATGCCCCAGTTAAAAACCAATTTGTGACCCAAGGAGGGTACCAACTGCGTTGGAGAATCCCTCTCTGGACGTCCATGATCAGGAATCCCTGGAACTGAGCGTGGACGTCCAGGCTGCCCCTCGTATTCTGGGGAGGGCAAAACTGCGCTTCAATCTGCTCGGGGCAAGAGCAAACACACAAAGGCGGGGGTGCCTCGATGTTAAACATGGACTTCTGTAATATCAGGAGATTACACTCCAATCTTAATGCCGTCCATTACCACCTTGAGACGGCAAAGCCGGCTTTGCTCTTTTTAACCGAGACGCAGATATCATCTCCGAGTGACATATCATACCTTTCCCACCTAGGGTATTACCTCGAGCACTCCTTTCTGCCCAAAGCTGGAGTGTGTGTGTACATTAGAGATGATTTCAGTTCTCGCCGCCTCAGCAATCTTGAAGTCAGGGATCTCTGGCATTATGGGAGCCATAATGCCAGAGATCCCTGACTTCACAGAAGCATTGATTGCGACGACCACATTAGGGATGGAAATTGCGAAGTTAAGTTAAATAATATCAAATATCAACTACCAGATGTTGCCCGCAGGCTGCAACTTTGGTATGCCAAAAAAAAAACAAAAAAAACTTTGGTGTGCCAAAATTTATTTATTTCGTAATTTTTTTTTTTTAATGAAATAAGGGGGCAAACGAGCAAGCGGGTCACCTGATGGAAAGCAACTTCCGTCGCCCATGGACACTCGCAGCATCAGAAGAGCTGCAAGTGCGTTGCCGGCCTTTTAAGAGGGAACAGGGTAATAGGGGAGGGTAGGGATGGGAAGAGAAGGGAATAGGGGAGGGAAAGGAAGGGAATAGGTTAGGGGATTGGGCCTCCGGTAAACTCACTCACTCGGCGAAACACAGCGCAAGCGCTGTTTCACGCCGGTTTTCTGTTAAAAACGTGGTATTTCTCCGGTCGAGCCGGCCCATTCGTGCCAAGCATGGCTCTCCCACGTATATCTCTTGTAAGAAATTCTGTTGTAAGAATAGACTATTTTTCGGAAACAAAAACTGTAGGAGAGTTTCTCGAGGCTCAAAGTAGGTATCTTCGTAGGTACCCATCTTAACCGATTAATGATCGGGATATTAAACACACATAATATGCATTTTCGGTTTTATTATATTATTATTGGTATCGACGTAACAAGTTTACATTTTAAATCTTGCCTTCAAATTTTAAAGTCCTTAGGTAAGAATATTAGCCCCTACAATTTTAAATTAGCAATATACGAAATGAGTTATTGCTTTTATGAAACGTTAATATTATCGCTAGCTATTAGCTAAAGTCGCGGAGGTAGAAGACTACGGATATATTCTGTGGCAGAGGTCATATTATTGTTTAATATTTTCACAAAACGGCTGCAAGTATTTCCATGAAATTTAATGTGAAGGGGGTTTTGGTGAAAGGAAAAATGAGCTAATTAAGTCTTGTTTCTGGGAATTACTAAATCACATCTTCGTCTTCCGTTTGTATATTGTAACGCCATCTGTTTTTAAATACTTGAACTAATATTTCGTGATATATAATATAATAATATAATATCTATGGACGCTTCACACCACGTCAGTCTGGCCCTGTGCTAAGTACCTGAAGGACTTGTGTTACGGGTACCAGACAACGGAAATATATTTAATACTTTTATACTATACATATATTTAAGATTTTTATTATATGATACACATATTTAATACACATCCATGACCCAGGAACTTTTGAAAACTTTTTGTTCCGTCGGCGGGATTCGAACCCGCGACCCCCGGCTTGAGCTACCAACAGCCCACCAACTGAGCCACAGAGGTCGTCAATGGTCGTGATCTGTGAATTATTCTGTGATTGTTAAAAACAGAAATAATACAATAATGAAATAATACAGTTTACTTAAAATCAGTAATAAAACAAAGTATTCACAGTATTCTCAAATACCGCATACTTTAAAAAAAAAATTATCTTGTAATTTTCCCGAGGCAATATAATTTCAAACCTTTCCAGTACAAAATAAGGCACATTTCGGCGTGACAGCTGTAAAATGTGAAGGTAAGCCAATGACGTTTTCAAGATCAAGGGTAATAATTGTCACTGTTCTAAATTGAAACAAAAAACTAATTAATCGATTGTTTTTGTTTTTAAATTGTGTAAAAAATTGTAATGAAATTCTTAAATCTAAAGTCTGATTTGGTCTTCAAGATGTTGTTAAAGTACGTACCTACACATATACAGTTCTACTGCGTTCTGGAGACAATCGTATAGGAACCGTACATTTTTGCGCGATAAAGTTTCCTAAGGAATTAAAAACAAAAACTCGTCCTATTGGGACGAAATTTTGTGGGACGACCAAGCAGACAACTATCGTTCTTATGAAAAAGAAATAATAATAAACTAGCTGTGCCCCGCGGTGTTACCCGCGGTTTAAGTGATATATAATAAAATACTATGAAAAGTACCAATAATAGGGTCAAAACGGGACGATACATGGTTCTATAATGGTTTATGGTAGTGATGATGATGAATGTAATTTGCATAGTAGCATACCTATGCTTTCCGTTTTTAAAACAACGTCGAAACTCCCAAACTTGTATCTATAAAGAGTCAGGAGTTCTCTCAGCACCTTCCGAACCATGGTATACCTTGGTGCAAAATCTTGCTTGTTGGTAGCATATGCTTAGAATACTGCTCACGAAATCGAAGTCACCACATGTTTCCATATAAATTTTGAGGAGTTTCCTCGATTTCTTATGGATCCCTTCACCAGGTCACCACTTTTATGAATATGGTACCAAATTGGGATGATAACCTATACACCAAAAGAAAAAATTTGAAAATCGGTTCACAAACGGCGGAGTAATCGTTGAACATAAAAAAACGAACATAACACCTCCTCCATTTTGAAAGTCGGTTGAAATTGTTGCCTATGTGTTATTCTGATGTATAAGCTATGTTATTGTAAAGTTTCATTAAAATCCGTTCAGTAGTTTTTGCGTGAAAGAGTAACAAACATCCATACATCCATACATACATACATCCATACATACATACATACATACATCCAAACTTTCGCCTTTATAATATTAGTAGGATTGTTTATAAGTCCTGCTAAATTCCGTCTAAATTGGTGCTGCGTTTAGGCGACAGCATTTACCGAGAAACATACAACATACACTTTCACATTTATGATTTTAAGGATTAAGGACCAGGCATTGATAATAATAATTAATATTTAATATCCCTTCTCCAAGGTGATCAAGTGCGAAGGGAAAACCCGATCTAAAATAATGTATGCGTGGTATGGTTACGCGCGGTAAGGACAATCTTGTAAAGAAGCTCTAGAGCAGTAATCCCCAAAGTGGTCGGTGGACCCCCAGGTGCACTCCCACGGGAGACTCGACGGGGTCCACAAGCGTAAGCTGGGAATGCATGACAATATTGTAATTTTATTCTTCTAGTGCAAAACTAAAATATTGGCTTGACTTGAACTATTAGTATAGACAGATACTAATAGTTACTACTATGCTTATGCATACTCCTGGCTGCGGTATGGGATCATACTGTGGGGGAACAGCGTAAACAGCCACGAACTCTTTATCTTACAAAAAAAATGTGTAAGAATAATAGCACAAATAAAAAATAGAGACAGCTGCAGGCCATATTTCATTAAATACTAATTACTTACACTTACATCCATTTACATATTAGATATCAGCTTATTTGTTTTCAAAAATTTAGATTACTTTACTAAAGTTAAAGATACACATAACATTAACACACGACACAAAAACAGACTACATTTACCATACTCCAGAATTAAAATGCTAAACGAAAGCCCATACTACATGTCAGTTAAAATATTTAATCACCTCCCAGATACAATTAAAAATGAAACAAAACTATTATCATTTACGAGAAAATTAAAAAGCTACCTAACTGAAAAATGTTTCTACTCGCTAAAAGAATTCTTTTCTAAAGAAAATTAAGGTCTAAAGAAGTTCATAAAATATATTACTTTCATTCATGCACTATTGTAATTGTTTATATAAGAAATCAAGAAACAAATAATACATAATATAATATTATGTTACATAAGACGTAGTTAAGAAATTACAATACAAAATATTTGTTAAGTAGATACTTATTTTATAATCAACCGCCTGTACAAGGTGCTGAGTTTGTATATTGTATACTATACTTGGATGCTAATAAAGTCTTTGAATCTTTGAATCAGATAATTTGATGTGCCTATAGTCCTATACGTTAACATAATATTATAGCTTGGAGGTTGAAAAAAACTTGATTTTTGGCATAGACTTAGTTGAAAGGATGGAGAGTAACATAGGCTACTTTTGATGTTAGGAAAACATCATGATCCCAAAGAAGGCTTACGCAATTTTCGAATTTCATGCGAGCGAAGCCGCGGGCAAAAGCTAGTAAATTATAGGATATCATATATCGGATTCAGATCGAACGTAGTAAAACACGCCCAAAATCTTGCAGTACTAAATATTTAATGTTAGTGACTTAAAAATAACAGTAGATGCCCGCAACTCCGTTGCGGTTTGTTTCTAGATTTATAAGAGTCTCCCCTAAATATTTATTATCATCTACATTTAAAATAAAAATTAATTTCAATTTTGTTAGTCTCGGGTCCCGCGCGATAAACGAAGCTAGAATAGAAGCTAGTTTAAAATATTTTACCTTTGTTTTGTTACATCTTAACTAAGTAATTAACAGTTAAGACTTAAGACCAAGGATTGAGATGTAAAAAATGTGAATGGTAATCTGACCGCTCTAGCAACAATTCCTGGTTCAGAGCCGAACGTTATGGCTGGCCGTGTACTCGTGTGTTGATTAATAAAAAACAATTTTGAAAATTCGAATTCCAAATTCAAAGTGATGTTTGACACATTGAAAGCGGAGTTGAAATTAAAATGGCGCCAATATTTGGCAGCTTCTTTTGGTAAGTTTTTTATCTTAATTTTTTTACTCGCAGTAATGATATTACAATTTTCAACTTAATAATTATTTACATAATACTTGTGTTTGTACTTATTTTATGTTAGTACTATACGTTAGTTGTTGAATATGTACAAAAGTCAAGCTTGAATTATTTTTTATTGTAACCTACTTTAAAGCCATCCCCCGAGTAAACGACCTTGACCATACATTTGCCCCGTTGCCGAGATCGCACCAAAATCTTATTTTTTTACTTATCTTAGTTTAAAATTGACCTAAAAAAAATTCAAACGGGGAATATGTGGTTAATGAAATTGTCGATCTATTGGCGACTGTTTCAAATAAAAGTAATTTGTAAATACTAGGGAGATACTGAAAGTATGCTTGAATTGGTATTACTTTGGAAGCTGATATCATGAGTATAATAAACAAAAATAGGAAATTAATAACGGGGAAATGAATGTTCATATTCTGAAGATTATTGCTGTATTTTTGAGCCACTTACACACAACACTCACACACACACAACACTTTCACACATACACAACACACACTCACACACAGGTACTTTAACAAACTTATTATATATTAGTTTAAGATTTAAAAAAAACTTCGATTTAGTGGTAGTAATATTGTATCCGAGCAACATTTGTATCTCATTATCTGGTTTTTGCGACACAAGCTGTGCTTAGTGCAAAGGTAGCTGCAAACTGTTTTCTTATAAAAATCCTAGTCTAAATACTTAAATAATAAATTGTAATATAGAATCGGTATATTATGTGTAAAAAGTTTTGGCAATAAACATTTATATATTATTATATATTATTTTTATTATAATTTTGTAGCTTTCAAATTATGAGTTATAAGGCTCTAAAAAACGGTAAATTACGGCATTACTTTACTTTTATTACTTTTAACCAAGTTTTAGCAGACTAAACACCAAAGTCGAAAAGAAGGGTTTTTATTGTATTTTGGCATTACAACATGCATGTATTTTACACTGGGTACAAATAGATTCTTATATGTCCCGGGCCAATTATATTAACTATGTTACTAACGTAACTAGATTGGCAGTTTACGGCAGCAACGCGTTGCCACTTCGAAGATGCCTGCAGGTATATCTGACTTACATAATGACATAATGACTTGACATCGTCTTTTGAACTATCGAGTGGTTACGCATTTCTGAGAATCGTTTGTAAGACGTTGCTATTCTAGTATTTTAGAAACTCATTGTCCCGACTCCCGTGTATGCGAATGATTTTTATCTACCTTCAAGATTTGCGCTAAACGAATTACTGCGCAAATATAGGTCTACCAGAATCTGATGGCAAAAAGCGAGAAAATAAATTGACTTTAGCAATACCGGGGTAATTGGAATAAAACATTTTGATCCTTTTTTTTCTTATAGCGGCTGATTCTGTGTGTTAAACATGCAAATATAAATATGTATCTAATGACCAAGGATATTTTTTGAAAATTTGCTGTCAAAAATTGCCATCAGATTCTGGTAGACCTATAGTAGTAGACATAATATAATTTTTCACGTCGGGTATTTTTTAAATTTTTTACCGAGATTTCAAAATATATTCCATAAGGTCCGGAAACCACATGCGTAGAGCCAGAACATATTTCAATTATTTCATTTTCAAGGTAATCGCCTTCGTGAATGAATACAAAATGTACTGCTTGTAGGAATAAATTAACAATGTGCAACAAATTATTGTTGTTACACCAATCTAACATCTCAATTTTCCATATTATTGTATTAAATAATAATAAGAAGTTCACTTCTCTAGCACCTTACCCCCATAGCCCGATAGCATTTTAATTTTCCATTCCCTGTGAATGGATCGAGACCCCCGGCTTGAGCCGGCACACGCTCTTGCCTCTTAACCACTGAGCCACAGAGGTCGTCGAATAGGCAGGGCCGGATTTATATTTTTTATGAGTATAGGCTATTTTAATTTTGCCGCCCCTATATACGAACTCTGCCGTCAACCTTGGACGCTGCTGCCGCGCGCGCGCTCCTTTCTGTCTGCGCTGACCCTAAGCGTGAAAGTAGCAGATAGACAGACACACTTTCGAACAGTACGGTGAAAGACGGACGGGCGGACAAGGAATTTCTTTGATTATAAAAAAAGAATAACTATGCTGCCCTTGGTTCTAAACGAGTATCTTGATATTAAGGTCTATAGATATTAATAAAAATTCCACGTATGGAATATATTTATTTTATTATAACGGTGTCCTATGACCTACGAATGGTGCAAAAACTAAGATTAGAATATAATGATACAATAAAATATGATTAATAATACCTACCTACTACCTCATTACTACATACTACATAACAGTATTATTTTACTTCCGAAATCCAAGGGTAACAAACTAACAGGTAAATGAGGTAGATTTTAATTTGTTAGCTGTTGTTACTAAAAGCATGCTGCAGCCATAACAGTAACAACTAGTTCAGTGTTTTTCAACCTGTGGGTCGCGACCCCATGGGGGTCTTAAGAAGTACGGGCAAATTCAAAACGTTGCATTCGGGCATAACCATAAAACATGAAGACAAAAGTAACCCTTTCAGCGCTGCTACTTTAACAGTGAAATCTCAATATATTATTCTAAATTAATAGTTGAGCTTAATGTGTGTTTAAAATTTATTTGACTGACATTAAGTCACATGAGTTGCAAATGCCTTGTAGGTACGCGAGCGATACATAAATTGTTTTTAGGATGGAGACAATTCATTTAAGGCGACGCCTTGATGATTTGGCTGTAGCGATATCGATTTTTCTCAGCAATGACTAAAGCTAAGAAATTAAAGTTCATTGTCAGTATTCATCATGTCTTTTTGTCTTTGAATAACCCATAACATAACACGATTGGTCAACTTTTATAACACAGAATAATCAATCAAAAAGACCTCTGTAAAAAAGGGATTCTAATTTTACCAACAGAGGAGAGTGATTTAAGCTTCCAAAATTTGTACATAGATTGGTTCAAGCATACACTATAATTTGCCCATAGCTTATATGAAATATATTTATGGTTTTTAAATTACGCGACAAAAACTATTTTGTCGCTTACGCCCTTTCCATTTCTTGCTGTTCCATTTCTTGTTTTCTATGAGAGGCCGGGCCGGGCTCTCATAGAAAACAAGCAATCTAAAATATATCCAACACGGTTTTTTACTTTAATGCGGCGTCACCTTAAAGACAAATCATTCTTTTTGGGGGAGTCCGTCAGAAATGTCAGTTTTAAAAGGGTTCCACCACCAAAATGGTTTGAGAACCGCTGGCTTAGTCAGGTCAATCAATCAACTTTCTCCATTCTTCCCCAGCGAGCTACGGCAGCCTGTGTACCGGGATGTCCATGGGCTGGACGTCCCCCGTCTTCCCCCATCTCCGCTCTGATCACTCCCCGCTGCCAAGAGAGCCCACGCTCTCAGAGGAGTCCTGGATTGGATCCCTACTGGTGTTGGGAGGGTTGCTAGGTAAGGAAATAGAAGAGAAGAAATTCCCGTCAGAGATGCTGAGATAAGTTCTCTATTGGTGCTTCAAAGGCTTGTAGGTAAAATTAGAGTGCTTAGTCAACATTGCTTTCGCTAGATATGACAGCGAAGTTAACTGCTGTCAAAAATGTATGGGCTTATTATGTAACACTTTCTGATTATTATAAGGGGGCGTCCATTAATTGAGTAAGGCATTTTTGAGGATTCTTTACCCCCTCTCCCCCCTTGGTGAGATTTCGTAAGATTTTCTCCAACTCACCATTTACCTCGCTTAGATGTCATCGTTCCAATCTATGGTCTGATCCCATATTCCAGGACCGCTGATAACCGTCCCGCTGTCCCGGCACATCGGCCGTCGCTGGATCATCATGAGCTCGAACCTGCCGCTGCTACTGGGCTGGCTGCTGGCCGGCGTCGCGGCGGACCTGCCCACGCTGTACGCTGCTAGAATCATGTGGGGCTGCGCGACGGGGATGCAGTTCGCGATGGTCCCGCTGTATATTGGGGAGATTGCTGAAGTAATGTTTTTGTCATGAGAGGACAAATACATTTTTAACACCTGGCAAAAAGAGGGGTGGTAGAAGTTTTAGAAGACCTATTTGTGTCTGTATGTGTATGTGTGTGTGTGTGTGTGCGCGTGTGCGTGCGTGTGCGTGCGTGCGTTGTGTATCTGCTAAAACCAAAAATATAACTAAAGTCTGTGCATGATCAACAGCTTTCTAAGTTATATGTCCAGGACGAACAACGATAACCCACCACTAAATACATTAAGAATAGAAATCCATTAAGATAACAATATAATTAATGTACAAGTTGTAGGAAGTATTTCCATTTTTGACACATCGTTTGGTTGATCATCACAATAAAAAAGTTGTCTTACAGAATCAATGTACAGGCAGCACTCTTGGATTTGGTGAATATCAAACCCAAGAGTGCTGCCTGAGTGTTTCTAGAGAAAAGAAAGGGGGTTGATGAATATCAACCCCCCTTTCTTTTCTCTAGAAACACAACAGTTTCCATAATAAATGCATTTTTCATTTAGTTATGCGTTCGGTAGACAAAGCATATCATTATTTCTCTTCTCTCCAGGACAAGAACCGCGGCGCGCTCTCCGCTCTGTTCCTCCTCTTCATCAACGTGGGCTTCCTCCTGGCCTACGCCATCGGCCCCTTCTCCAGCTACTGGGGTCTGACGGCCACTGGCGGGATACTGTCCTTGGCGTACGTCCCCTGTACGTGGCTGATCCCGGAGACACCGTTCTTCTTGGTGTACAAAGGTATTATATTTTAAAGCATTCTCAAGGTGAACTGGGGCTCCGCAAAGGCCTTGCCCCCTACAACACCTACAAGGTAAAGGCCTTGTAGGGACTCCGCGAGCGAATAGCGATACATACGTTTTTTTTATAGAAATTTCATCAGACACCAGCAAGAAAATAATTAATTCAAAGACAAAAAATTTCTTTTCTTTTTGGGGTCCGTCAAAAATATTGCTTCTTAAAAGGGTTCCGCCACCAAAAAAGTTTGAGAACCACTGTTTTAAAGTAATAAAGACGTCTTATAAAGTCTTTGTAATTCGACATTTTTTGAATTGGACTTTTTACTGCAACGTTTTCACGCTACAGGCAGCACCAGCACAGACAGTACACATAAAGTTTCATTCGACGTTTGACAACGTTTCCGTTCTGATATGACGTGTGCAGCGTGACAATGTTAGAAACCTCTATTTTTAACCGACTTCAAAAAAGGTTATCAATTCGACCTGTACGGTTATAATTCTATGCCTGTACGTATGTAATATTTCCAGTACTGCCCAATTTTAGCGTCTGAACAAATGTGCCAAATTTCTAAAGTGTATGTATGTATGTATGTAATATGTATATAATTATATTTTTATGTTTGTGTTCGCATATCTCCGGAACTGCAAGTCCGTTTAGGTAATTATTTTTTTGTTGTACTAGGTAATGTTCAACTTAGCTGGAATGCTGCAGTCGTCATAATCAGTTTGTTCAATCAATCAGTTTTTGAGATAGGATTTTAATTCTCAATTACGTACAATATTGAAGTCGGTTTAATTTTTTTTAAATACTATTATTATTATTCCTTAAATATGACGATTAACGGCAGAATTATTATTATTCGCAGGTAAAACCGAGGAGGCATCACAAGTTCTCCAGAAACTACGAGGAACATCGAAAGCTGGAGTCCAGGCTGAGCTGGAGGGTCTGCAAGCGGTGGTGGCGAGGGAGTTTAAAGAGGAACCCTCCATCCGAGACCTGTGGGCTACGAGAGGACAGGTGAAGGCTTTGGGTGAGTAACCATCTTCTGTTTGCTACAGACTTAGGTCATATTCTTCCACATCTTTCTGCCTCAGACTTATATTAGGTCTTGTTCTTTCAAAAACTACCTGAATTTCTTGTAGCAAGCTTTATTGTAAAGGTGCTAACTATTTATTGACGATTTAAGACAGATCAGAATCTAAATTTTGTTTTGATGATGGATTCGTCATGTCTGTCTGCCTGTCCGTCGTGAAGATGTTACTTTATTAAATTTAGGTACGTCTACATCTTTCTAACAATTCGAGAAATCATCCAATTCAAAAATATTATCAGTAGGCTATAGCAACACTACAGTAGAAATGCAAAGGATTTGAAATACTGAGAGAATTTATCTTACTCTTTCTACTCTTTTTAGAAAGAAATCCTTTTTATGGTGTCCACGCTATTCGTACAGAGGCAGTTATACCAGATACTTTCTCGCTATAGGTATCTGCGTGTTCCTGGCGATGCTGCTGCAGCTGTCCGGCATCGACGTGCTGCTGTTCTACATGGGGGAGCTGCTGGTGAAGATCGGCACCCGCATCTCCGCCTCCGATGGCGCCATCATCATGGGTGTGGTGCAGGTACTACAGGTCTCGGTCCAGGTGTCTGCGTGTTCCTGGCGATGCTGCTGCAGCTGTCCGGCATCGACGTGCTGCTGCTCTACATGGAGGAGCTGCTGGTGAAGATCGGCACCCGCATCTCCGCCTCCGATGGTACCATCATCATGAGCGTGGTACAGGTACTACAGGTCTCGGTCCAGGTGTCTGCGTGTTCCTGACGATGCTGCTGCAGCTGTCCGGCATCGACGTGCTGTAGTTCTACATGGAAGAGCTGCTGGTGAAGATCGGCACCCGCATCTCCGCCTCTGATGGTACCATCATAATGGGCGTGGTGCAGGTACTACAGGTCTCGGTCCAGGTGTCTGCGTGTTCCTGGCGATGCTGCTGCAGCTGTCCGGCATCGACGTGCTGCTGCTCTACATGGAGGAGCTGCTGGTGAAGATCGGCACCCGCATCTCCGCCTCCGATGGTACCATCATCATGAGCGTGGTACAGGTACTACAGGTCTCGGTCCAGGTGTCTGCGTGTTCCTGACGATGCTGCTGCAGCTGTCCGGCATCGACGTGCTGTAGTTCTACATGGAGGAGCTGCTGGTGAAGATCGGCACCCGCATCTCCGCCTCTGATGGTACCATCATAATGGGCGTGGTGCAGGTACTACAGGTCTCGGTCCAGGTGTCTGCGTGTTCCTGGCGATGCTGCTGCAGTTGTCCGGCATCGACGTGCTGTTGCTCTACATGGAGGAGCTGCTGGTGAAGATCGGCACCCGCATCTCCGCCTCCGATGGTACCATCATCATGAGCGTGGTACAGGTACTACAGGTCTCGGTCCAGGTGTCTGCGTGTTCCTGACGATGCTGCTGCAGCTGTCCGGCATCGACGTGCTGTAGTTCTACATGGAGGAGCTGCTGGTGAAGATCGGCACCCGCATCTCCGCCTCTGATGGTACCATCATAATGGGCGTGGTGCAGGTACTACAGGTCTCGGTCCAGGTGTCTGCGTGTTCCTGGCGATGCTGCTGCAGCTGTCCGGCATCGACGTGCTGCTGCTCTACATGGAGGAGCTGCTGGTGAAGATCGGCACCCGCATCTCCGCCTCCGATGGTACCATCATCATGAGCGTGGTGCAGGTACTACAGGTCTCGGTCCAGGTGTCTGCGTGTTCCTGGCGATGCTGCTGCAGCTGTCCGGCATCGACGTGCTGCTGTTCTACATGGAGGAGCTGCTGATAAATATCGGCACCCGCATCTCCGCCTCCGATGGCACCATCATCATGGGCGTGGTGCAGGTACTACAGGTCTCGGTCCAGGTGTCTGCGTGTTCCTGGCGATGCTGCTGCAGCTGTCCGGCATCGACGTGCTGCTGTTCTACATGGAGGAGCTGCTGATGAAGGTCGGCACCGCATCTCCGCCTCCAATGGCGTGTTGTGCAGGTAGAGTTACCACTAATGTAATTCTTGAATTTCTTCTTCCTTCTCTTTAGGACGGAAGAAAAGGAGCGTTTAACTTGTTTAAATTAGTACTTAGAATAAATGCTAAAATGCAAATAATTGCAGACTTATACAGAATATTGTAGAATATATTTTGTTTGTTTCTAAAGGGAGCGTCATGAGCAAGCAGAGACTTGTAAGCTAAACTACCTTGTGTAAATTAATATTTTGACCAAACGACAGCTCAGAAAACTATCCACTCCCATCCATCCATGTTCCGTTTTGAAACAAGCAACTAATTCAATGCAGTCAGCCCAAGATCTCAGGCAGCTCGCTTCTTCCAGGTGGTGACGAGCTGCGTGACGCCGCTGGTGGTGGACCGGCTCGGCCGCAAGCTGCTCATGTGGACCACCTCGCTGGGCCTGGCCATATTCCTGGTGAGTACTGTGGTGTGTGCTGGCTGCTGGCTGCAGGTGGTGACGAGCTGTGTGACGCCGCTGGTGGTGGACCGGCTTAGCCGCAAGTAGCTCATGTGGTCCACCTCGCTGGGCCACCACCAGCAGCCAGCACACACGTTGTGGGTATTTTGCCATGGCCAAACTTTGACGTTCCGACGAATGACGATTATATATTGGAGTGTGGGTAAGATGCCACCTAATCTGTCAAGTATGCACACTTCATCAAAATAAAGCAGCAAATAAAAATAGAATAAGAATACGTTTATTTTGTCAAAACACAACATACACAAAAAAGAAAAAAATTAAATAAAAAAGACTACAAGCTACATTAAATTATAATATGCTTATTATGTTATGTGATATTAGATAGATTATTGGCCCCAGCTCAGCTATACGCAGCAAGCAAGCCCGCTGCACTGGTATTCTGCATGGGTCAAAGAGTGACTTCACAACATAACAAATAACAGACAAGAAATAACAATAAATTATGACTATAACAATTAAAACAGTAAAATAATAGAAAAAAAACTAACAAATGAAATGTCGAAAATCCTCATTGATGCGAATATATCTTAACACACCAGTGCCGGTTTTAGCACTACCAGCGCCCTGGGCGAGAATTCTTCGGGAAGAAGAAAATTGGCGTCCCTTTTGTTTGCCTTCAGCGCCCCTTTTTATCCGCAGCCCTGGGCGGTCGCCCAGCGTCGCCCCCTAACGTCGCTACTGCACACTAATAAACTGTAACTCTAACCAATATGTTCAGGGTATAATCGGCGTGTACGCGCTGCTGGACTCGCACTTCAAGTACAACGTGGAGCCGTACGCCTTCATCCCGCTGCTGTGCCTCGTCGTCTATATGGTGCTGTTCACACTCGGTCAGTACATACAGTTCATTCCTAGGCAGATGGAGGACCTAATTAATTTGGTCCACTGACCTCCATTATACAAGTACGCTGGACTAATGATACCCTTTGAAATGACAGCTATTTTTTGTGCCTATTTGAAGCGGAATCAGCTCCCCCGATGTGAGGGATAGGAACTAAATTTGACGCAAAAATGACGTTTGAAAGTCGCCATATTGGCGCTGATAGCAGTAGTGGGCGTGTTTGGAACTAATACTAGTGATGACAACCAATAACGATTCAGCGGCCATTTGCAAGTTACGTCAAATTTAGTTCTCTTCCCTCTTACTGGGGGCGCTGATTCCGCTTCAAATAGGCACCAAAAAAAAGTGGGTATGATAGGTCCAACGTACTTGTATAATGGAGGTCAGTGAGGTCAGTGCAGCTTACATTAATTTTTGTTTGTGGCCCGTATGAAAAAAAGGTTGGGGACCACGGCTATAAATTATATAATGATGTCATGGTATTTAAAATATAATTTATTATCTTATGTTATCATTATAAAATATCCAGGTGTCGGCCCGGTACCGTGGATCCTGGTGGCTGAGATGTTCCCGGTGAAGACCAAGTGTCTCGCCAGCGGCATCGCCTCATTCATGTGCTGGCTCGCAGGATTCGTGTGGACCAGGTGAGACCATAATATTGCTATCTCGTTCCTATGTGTACAGGACACAACAAAAAGGATCGATTTTATTGTGCAATAACACGTAAATTGCAATATTATTGACCGTCTAGGGTTGATATTGAACGCGCCCGCCTTTGAACCTTGTTGTCAAATGAATTGTTCAATAATATTGTTCAATGATATTGCACAATAAAATTGATCGTTTAGGGGCCCACTAAGATCGCTCACCAAAATTAGGCAGATATATCTCATTGTTATTTCTCATTCGTGGGATAGTTCCGAGGAACGGGAACATATCATTGATAGATCAGGGAATGTGAAGTGACACGCTATAGGTAGAAATTGTTTAGTATACAAGGTGTAACAAAACTAAGTGATTATACTTAAGGGTGTGTACGTGTTTCTTGTACAGAGTTCATTGTGAAAGTAGCAGCGCTGAAAGACCATTTTTTTTCACTTTTGTATGCGGAAACTCGTGACGCTGGGGCGCTTGTCCATTAGCGCTGCTAATTTCACAGTGAACTCTGTACAAGAAACACGTACACACCCTAAAGTATAATCACTTAGTTCACGATTCCGCTTCAAATAGGCACAAAAAATAGCTGTCATTTCAAAGGGTATCATTAGTTCAGCGTACTTGTATAATAGGGATAGGAACTAAATTTGACGTAAAAACACAGAATACAAATTACTCACGGACGTAAAAATGACGTTTAAAAGTCGCCATATTGGCGCTGATAGCAGTAGTGGGAGTATTTGGAACTAATACTAGTGATGACAACCAATAACGATTAAGCGGCCATTTGCAAGTTACGTCAAATTTAATTCTCTTCCCTCTCACTGGGGGCGCTGATTCCGCTTCAAATAGGCACAAAAAAGTGGGTATCATAGGTCCAGCGTACTTGTATAATGGAGGTCAGTGAGGTCAGTGCAGCTAACATTAACCCTTCGATCGCGGATTCTTGGAAATGCTATTGTATTCTATTGTTGTCGCGACCACCGGTGCCCGTATGGGGCTTGATGAGTTAAATTGACATAAGCCGACCACATGACGTAGGTCCGTCAACTGCCTAGGAATCAATTTCCTCGATGGTACATACGTATGTTTGAATCATTCCCAGGTTCTTCCGCGAAGTAGCCGCGTCGTACGGCATCTACACCGCGTTCTGGATCCTGGCGGCGTGCTGCGCGCTCGGCTTCGCGTTCTCCGCCTCGCCGCTGCTGCCCGAGACCAAGGGCAAGACGTTCGACGAGATACAGGACATGCTCAATAATAATAACAGGTACTTATTTACATTTTTTTAAAAGATAAATTTTTCCATCTTTTTAGTAAAAGATGGTCCCGTGCGAGTTTCTTACGCCGGTTCTTCTAACGGTCTAACCTAACCTAACCCGCCGGGCTAGTTCGCGAACCGGTGGTAGGCACCAGTAATAACGACGACGCTCAGAAAACATTTGAAAAAAATTATTCTGAATAAAAAAAAAATTGAGTTTGAGTTTATACATATCGACTAAAAGCTGACGACCAAATCGGTCATGTGGCTTCAACTGTATTAAAACTCCGTTAGCTACTTTCCTGAACAACCTTTTCTGATAATCTACGTGCTGGCAGGCCGTGGGCGGTGGGTGTGGGTGTAGTGGGTGGGGAAAAAAAATGGAAAAATATGTAGGCTCAGCGACTTTAATTTTTTTTTCCAAACAGTTGCTCTGTACTGTGGACCCAAAAAAAAAATTAATCGATCGGGTGGTGGGAAGGGGTTACCAGCGTTAATTAAAAGTAGGAAAATAATTATTATTTTCATGTGGGCTCAGCTGTTTTGGCTTTTTTTCTGACGCGGGATTAGTATGAAATCCCCAAAAAAAATAGCCAGACAAAAATATCGGTGGGAAGGTTTTTTATTTATTATTATCCATATGAAATGAAAGCATCTGTTTGGAAGAAAATTAAAGTCGCTGAGCCTACATTTTTTCCATTTTTTCCCCACCCCACTACACCCACACCCACCGCCCACGGCCGACCACGGCTTGACCGATTTGGTCGCTAGCTGTCCGTCGAACATACAGGATGTAACAAAACTAAATGATAATACTTTAGGGTGTGTATAATGTATATGTCTCTTACATAGAGGTTACTGTAAAAATATCAGTGCTGAAAGAGTAAATTTTTTTGTGATTTGTATAGCGCCCGAGCGACATAAATTTTCCCATACAAAGGTGAAAAATGTTACTCTTTCACAGCTACCACTTTCACAACGAACTCTATACACGGGACTCATACACACCCTAAAATATTATCACTTAGTTTTGTTACATTCTGTATACAACGTCTGAAATGACGTCAGTGGGCTACGTCGAAATCAGGCCGAAGTCTGACCGAGTATGCTATCTCGCTTGGTAGGAAGATCTTTCTTTTAGGACGCCAAGCATATTGCTAAAGTATGCAACGGTTTATTGAAATAGCGGCGCGGTCGCGCTGTAATTTACATACAGTAATTGCTTGTGATCTCGCGGTGTAGCGGCTAAACCGCGCGATCACGCGGACGCATTTAAATCCAGACCAACCGACCTGCTTTAATAAATTTGGGAGCAAACATGTTACGACGGCACTCGGATATTTATGATTAATAATAAATATGGTGAGACCAAACGAGCGTGAGCAGAATTTCAGTCGCGTAAATTATTTTTCATACTAATCATGACTCACAAAATTACGCTCGTGTGAGTGAAGTAGGAATTTTCTATGAAACTGAATGCAGCAGAATTTCTGCCAACCGAAATTCTGCGACTCACGACTCACAAAATTACGCTTGTTTGGCCTCACCCTTAATTTTTGAGAGTTTTTACCGATAGTCTATGCAGTTTTTGTCAAAATCTATGTTAAGTAATTATTAGTGATTGCGGTAGTTAGTTTCGCATTTCGGTAGATATTATTTTTTGACAATAACTTTTCTTTCTGTTTCAGAAGCAAGGAGCCAGACCCAGTTGACGTGTAGTGCTAAGGATATAGTTAAGATTTTCCTGGTAAAGTATTATATTTTTATTAATAAATCGAGTTATAAATTTGATTTTGAATTTCTCTGTATGAATATTTGTCGCTTACTTGACACAGCTAAACCGATATTTTATTTTTGGTGTGGAGATTGGAGATACTTTAAACATAGGCCAGTTTCTCATCATATCACTACATGGTATAAAACAAAGTCGCTTTCTCTGTCCGTATGTCCCTTTGTTCCCTTTCATCTTTAAAACTACGCAACGGATTTTGATGCTCTTTAATTTTCTTTAATAGATAGAGTGATTAAAGAGGAAGTTTATAAGTATAATTACATTCATTAAATAGTGGAGAAATACTGTTATTTTTGAGGTTTCTAATGTGATGTCGTAAATAATTTAAAAAAAATCTGCTTACATCGCAAACGCAGGTTGAACTCTACGAAATTTATCAAAATAATGTACTAAGTATTGTACACAATGAAAAGGTCTACAGACAACTTCGCGATAGTATATTATGTCTTTCTCTTATGGATATCCCACAATAACATTTTTTGTCATTTACTTTTTACTACAAATAATGGCTAATTTTCGAAGCGATTTTAACCAATACGGCATTAATCCTTATTCAAATAAATACTTTTAAATACATTGTTGATTTAATATAGATCTATATGGCCCTTTACAGCATATGATTTAAATGAATATTTTCGAAGATATTACAGATTTAAAAATTGCGGGACGTAGCTTTTTGTGCGGCGCGGTGGTACTGGCCAATGCGGGCCACGGGTAGTAATGAATATAAATCAAAAGTACTGAATCGATTTTTAATCATTTTTTCAGTGAGTGACATAGGCTATATTATATTTTATACCCGTGCGAAGCCGGGGCGGGTCGCTAGTAAAAAATGTAAGATTCCCGCGCGTCATACTCATACGAATTTCAGCATAAGGCTTTAACTTTACTATGGGATACAAAAACACGAGTATAAACCAAGTTACAATAATATATTTAATATTTATAATATAGACTTAATTAGATAATACATTACGATACATGTGTTCATCTCTGGAACTGAAGGGGACAGATCCTTAGCCCGAGGACGTCTTTGCCGATCTCCGCGACGCCGCACACTGGACATAACTTGCCCTGGATAGAGAGAGAGAATGAGATAAAAAAAGAAAAAATTAAAAAGAATTACAAGAAAATATGTATAAAAAGATCTCCATCCGATTATCCACTCTTTAAAAGTAATATGTATATATAATAATCTTCTTTTAACATAACTTGACTGTACATACACACAGAAACACATTTTGTTGAAAAAATAATGCGTATGTCTATATTAATAAAAAATAATAAAATGCAAATGGTGGGCGACGGAGATTTTTGACACGATATTTTAACACAGACGGTGACACTAGCGTTGCTAGACGTCCCGATTTTGGCGGGACGTCCCGATTTTTAAATCAAAATTAAATGTCCCGCGCGGGACAGGCTCTGCCCGCTTTTCGGGGATAACTCGAACATACGTGCAGCGTGCTGAGAAAGACGCACCTTGCGTAATGAAGATAGGAGTGTGGGAGATAGAGGGGTGGATTTTCTATGGCTACTTTTGCTATATAATGATTAATGTCACGTAAACGTAATTTTAAGTCAAATAAAAAGATAAAAATTCGAAAACTTTTATTTTATACGTTTTTTTTTACTGTGTCCCGCGAAATGAAAAAATCACGCTATTTTCACTCAAGAAGTTCCAAAGTCCCGACTTGGCACAAAAAAATCTGGCAACGCTGGGTGACACTGTTATTGTGGTTTTTGGTTTATGTACTATCAGAGAAGTTGATTCATAGGCAGATGGCTGACCTACGTATTTTGGTCGCATTTTGTCAAACCCAGCCGACAGATGATGACTTACATTAAGTTGACATAATCCAACCAAATGACGTAGGTCCGTCAACTGCCTATGAATCTATTTGTTCGATGGTACTATCATAGAAATTAATTCATAGCCAGATAGCGGACCTACGTTATTTGGTCGGGTTATATCAAGCCCAGCGACAGTGACCAACATTGATTTGACATCCCATCATTGCCAGCTACCTATGAATATTTTTTTCTGATGGTACGTTATTAGTAGACAATGTACACGTGCTTCGAGCACAGTTTTGTCGAGCGATTATACAGGGTGTAGCAAAAGTAAGTGATAATACTTTAGAGTTTAGGGTGTGTACGTGTTCCTCGTAGAGAGTTCACTGCGGAGATGGAGGGAGAGGGAAAAGAGAGAGGGAGAAGAGAGATAGAGAGAAGAGAGAGAGGGCGAAGAGAGAGAGGGACGTCAAACTGATATCACCCGCACACACACGCATACGCACACACACACACACACACACACACACACACACACACACACACACACACACACACACACACACATACACAGAGAGAGAGAGAGACGTCAAACTGATATCACTCCTTATCATACTCCTCAAAAATACTTCAATTTCGATTTACATTACCTTGTGTTCTGGCAAGAAGCTGGCGGCGCACAGCGCGCACTTGACCTCGGGTTTTCCGCGGTATATGGGCGTGTAGGACACTCCGCAGATGCTGAAGGGATTGTGCTCGTCGTACAGCAGCTGGTGCTCATCGGTCGGGGACTTCTCGCACGCCTGGAGGATCTTGCGCGCCTGTTGGGCTACTTCGGGACGGGGACCTGGAATAAGTTCGTTACAGTTTAGTTTATATTCGGAACATAATACAGTGTAGAGAGATCTCTACAGTGAACCATTTAAATATGGTTATTACAGTCATAAACACGGAATGAAAAGTATATCTAAGTAAGAGCCAGCGACAGCCAGACTTTCGTCATTTTATAAAAGCTAAAAGTTTTCCTGTATATGAACCCTACAGAGGTAAGAACGACCAGAAGCTATGGAGTTGGTCGTAGTTACTATAGGAGGTACCCAGTTCTGATGGTCTACCTGACTCTAGATAAAGTATGAAGCTCAATTTTTCATATTATTTTCTTCTGGATAGCTATAGGAATCGCGTTCTTCCACTGCCAGACATTTTTGAAAGTTGCTTCCCACTGCCAGACACCCTTAAACTGCCTCAAAGTATTAGACTAAGATGGTCTGGCAGTGGGAAGGAACTGTCAAAAATCTCCAAAATCCACTCACCTAGCTCCAGCAATCGTCTAGCGAAGCTCGCGGCTGTTCTATAGTTTTTCAACTTGAAGAACATATTCAGTGCTGTCCGTAATGTCAGTATCTGGTGGACGGGCTGCAGCTTGCAGTGTGTGAAGTAGGCGGCCATCTCGCACGTCCGCTTCTGTTCTTCGAGAGTGTTCTTCGGCATCGCTGTAACGGAACGAGTGATAAGTTAAAAAAATATAGACGTAACTACGTAAAAAATACATAATGTTTTAACCAGAGCCCCAGCAGGTAATCCGCACATATCGCCAGCAGTTGCTGCGCCTCGGCCAGCTCCTGTCGCGTCTCCACCACCAGCAGCGGCACGGCTCAGCATCACCGCCGCGGCACGCTACACCTCTGTTACTGACCTTTCCTAGCGGTCTCCATCTGCAGCCCCAGCAGGTAATCTGCACATATCGCCAGCAGTTGCTGCGCCTCGGCCAGCTCCTGTCGCGTCTCCACCACCAGCAGCGGCACGGCTCAGCATCACCGCCGCGGCACGCTACACCTCTGTTACTGACCTTTCCTAGCGATCTCCATCTGCAGCCCCAGCAGGTAATCTGCACATATCGCCAGCAGTTGCTGCGCCTCGGCCAGCTCCTGTCGCGTCTCCACCACCAGCAGCGGCACGGCTCAGCATCACCGCCGCGGCACGCTACACCTGTTACGGACCTTTCCTAGCGGTCCCCATCTGCAGCCCCAGCAGATAATCCGCACATATCGCCAGCAGTTGCTGCGCCTCGGCCAGCTCCTGTCGCGTCTCCACCACTAGCAGCGGCATGGCGCAGCATCACCGCCGCGGCACGCTACACCTCTGTTACTGACCTTTCCTAGCGGTCTCCATCTGCAGCCCCAGCAGGTAATCCGCACATATCGCCAGCAGTTGCTGCGCCTCGGCCAGCTCCTGTCGCGTCTCCACCACTAGCAGCGGCATGGCGCAGCATCACCGCCGCGGCACGCTACACCTCTGTTACTGACCTTTCCTAGCGGTCTCCATCTGCAGCCCCAGCAGGTAATCTGCACATATCGCCAGCAGTTGCTGCGCCTCGGCCAGCTCCTGTCGCGTCTCCACCACCAGCAACGGCACGGCGCGCGCGACGCGACGCAGCATTACTGCTGCTTCCGTGAACTTCCCTCCCGTTGTTAACACGTAGCTCTGTTGGAGTTGCGCGACTAGGTCGTTGAGTTTCACCGCTGGAAAGAGATAAGTAGTGTGTGAGAGAGTATATAATAATAAGCCCGTACATATCGGTTATGAAAATTGAATAGGAAAAGAAAAAAATAGAGTGCTATGATGATATTCTGTTATAGTTGAGAGACTAGGTCGTTGATTTTTTGAAAGAAATAAAGATATGTGTTTACACGTCTGCTAAGTCCGATCCCGGACTTATGGTCAATTGGTTCTGTACAATTATATTTCAAATACCATCTGTACTAACTAACACCTTTACTAATAAAAAGATTTAGCTACTTTTGATAGGGAATATTTTGCAAAGGTCAGAGCAGAGGGCGCTACTGGTATGCAGTAAATAATCGCACCAAAATCCGACACGTCATATGAGAATATTGACCACTTACCTCCATTATACAAGTACGCTGGACTAATGATACCTTTTGAAATGACAGCTATTTTTTGTGCCTATTTGAAGCGGAATCAGCTCCCCCAATACCCTCATATTATATATAGGAACTAAATTTGACGTAAAAATGACAATAAAGTTAGTCTTAACCAAGTCGTCGAGTGTTTCATTTCACCTATCAGGGCCCATCCTCACATTCCCTCTCACAGGGGGGGCGCTGATTCCGCTTCAAATAGGCACAAAAAAGTGGGTATCATAGGTCCAGCGTAATTGTATAATGGAGGTCAGTGATATTGACGGAAACGGTGTCAAAAACTTTTCGAACAAAACTTTGTTTGTTGTTAAAATTCGATGACAATGTATCATTTATATATGTAATTGATTGTACTGTCGGTTCTTGGTGGAAATTCATTTTAAACACAAATAAAACACAATATTACTGTTGCACTTTTTCCACTATATTCATTAATTACTACAATTATTACTTAAAACCGGTTAAATTACTTGAAACCGGTCGTGTTTAAGTAAAAATTGTAGTAATTAATGAATATAATGGAAAAAGTGCAAGAAATATAGTGCTTTATTTGTGTTTAACATATCATTTACTTTTTGACGGAAAATGAAGACTAGCATTATACACTCACTGACGACAGGCAGGCGGTCCTTGTCAGTTGGTCGCGGCAGCAGCGCGGTGAGCGGTGGAAGCGCGGGCAGTGCGCCGAACTGCATGCGCGCGCTCGCGAACATGCTCGCGAACGTGTCCACGTACGGCTCGAAGTTCACGATGCCCACTTGCTCGTTTAGCATCCTGCAAGATAAATATCAATATAATATTATGTAAAAATACGCAAGTTTGAAATGTGAGCGTTGATAAATAACTCGCGCAAAAAAAGGTGTTATACTCGGCCTGACCGAGCATAACACCTCGCTCGGTCGGAAGATCTTCCTTTGCGGTACGCATATCCCCATAAAACCTTAAAGTTATAAAAGTCGCTTGCAGACAAGACCAAAACATTGTGTTACTAAAACATATTGTGTTACTGACAGTTTTTTTTTTTGTAAGCTTAGAGCTGTAATATATTAGATTTTCATATAAGTGAATTTTCACCTGCACGCCAGCTTACTGTCCCAACGCAACTGCCTCGTGCGCTATACGTAAAGTGCCCGCCATAGCCAGAGCGGCGCCGCGCGTTGGCGCCACTAGTCAATTTCAATATCAACCCTAACACTATGAATATAAGAGCTATTATCACCTGCATGCCATTTCGAAGAATGTTTTGTTCTAAATGCTGTTGCAATATCAACCCTAACACTATAGAAATAGGTGTCAATTTCACCTGCACGCCATCTCGAACTGTCCCAACGCAACTGCGTCGTGCGCTATACGTAACGCGCCCGCCATAGCCAGGCCCGCACCGCGCGTCGGTGCCACGAAGTACGCTTGTTCTTCATCACCATCCATGTTTGCTGGAAATAAGAAGAAGAAGAGTAAGTTCGTGTTCATACTAAAATTTCTTGTCATCGAATGACGGGTAACTAAAATTTGGTTAGGTTAGGTTATATTACGTACTCAATATTGCCCGCAACTCCGTTGCGTCTAAATTTTTTATCACGCGGGAACCGTCCATTTTTCCACTATAAAAACTATACACATAGTATAGCCTTTCCCGGGCCCTAAAATATGTCCATACCAAACAGCAAAATCGGTTCAGCGGATTAAACGTGAAGACGTAACAGACAGACAGAGACACTTTTGCATTTTTAATGTTATATGGAAGCATGGATGTTTATTTCTTAACATACTTGTAAACAACTGTTTTTAGTTTAATAAGTAAATCACTGACCTCCATTATACAAGTACGCTGAACCTATGATACCCACTTTTTTTGTGCCTATTTGGAGCGGAATCAGCGCCCCTAGTGAGAGGGAAGAGAACTAAATTTGAAGTAACTTGCAAATGGCCGTTGGTCGTCATCGCTAGTATTAGTTCCAAATACTCCCACTACTGCTATCAGCGCCAATATGGCGACTTTCAAACGTCATTTTTACGTCCGTGAGTAATTTGTATTCTATGTTTTTACGTCAAATTTAGTTCCTATCACTCACATTGGGGAAGCTGATTCCGCTTCAAATAGGCACAAAAAATAGCTGTCATTTCAAAGGGTATCATTAGTCCAGCGTACTTGTATATTGGAGGTCAGTGAAGTAAATACATAAATAAATAGACTATTTGCCAATATACTATAATAGTATGACTGCGGCAAAATGCTCTCTTAAAGACTTAAGTAGATATAAGTTGTTACCGGATACGGGCGCCAGTTCCTCGGGCAGCTCCAGGTCCTCATCGCCGACGTCCCACCCGCCGTCCGAGCACGCGTCCTCCGCAGCGGCTTCCTCGCCCTCCTCCTGTAACATTCGTGTGTTAGGCATTATGTTTGATCTTCAAACATAGAAACTGTACTGGCAAGCGCGTGCACAAAATTGTATCATCAGCATTTGACACGATTTTAGTAATTGTTAGAAATAAGTTCAGTTCGCATTCGGTCATCAATCATTCCGCGCGTACTCATATCATTCTATCAGTCGATCAATAAACTTCTCTCGCTGTCTATCAAATCAATATCAAACTATCATACAAAGATTGTGCGCACCGTACAGAAACGTATGTATACGCATAAATACGCGCACGTATACGCATGCTTCGACGCAAACAGCTCCCTACTATGTGACTTTGATAAAATTGACTTCGTTGTTTGAACATCATCTAATAGCTTATTTATATTGCTTCCATACATATTACTTTATATATAGTCAGTTTGATGCATAAAGTTAATATACCTAGCGGAATAGAGAAACAAAGGCCTGAGCAAGCGAGATGTCACTATCAGTAACACTGCGTGGTAAAAAGAGACGTGTGATACATGACAACGAACTCTTTTTTTGACGTCCAGTCGGCACTTGTCGGCACGTTGACAATTTAATCTCATAGAATTCATGTTCAATCATGCTTGTGTCAGTGTATACGTACACATATTTTTACACACAGATGTAAACCAATTTCGGTTTCGTTTGACAGCTCGAGATTGTTGCTCTATTCCGCTAGGTATATTAACTTTATGGTTTGATGACAGTAAGAATAAGCAGCAAAAGAATGTCGAAAATGCCGTGACAGACGTGCAATTTTGAAAAAAATGGCCTGACAGTTGTGATCTGTCGACTGGGTTTGACGTAACGCGACCAAACTACGTAGGTCCGCCATCTACGTATGAATCAACTTCTCCCATCGAGAGTACCTTATTCTCAGCGAGCACGTCTTCATCGTCGCCCCAGGCGCCGGCGGCCTCAAGCGGCTCGTCGGTGACGGCGGCCACCGCGCCGCCCGCGCCACCCGCGCCAGCGCTCGCCACTTCGAATAGACTCCTGAAAATTATTATAGTGGTTATATTAAGTGGATTTTTTATAAAATGAAACGAGCAAACGGGCCACCTGATGGAAAGCAGCTACCGTCGCCCATGCATGGACACTCGCAACATCAGAAGAGCTGCAAGTCCGTTACCGGCCTTTTAAGTAGATACACTCTCTTCTTGAAGGTTTACAGGTCGTATTGGCCATATCGACTTTGCATTTGTCGATGATTCATGCAGTATCTTCTGAGTGAAGTAACCACTCAGTACTCTTCAAATACTGCAGTGCCTAGTACATAAATTCAAATGTCTTTATGCCCAAGCACATACGGCATTCTCGCGACATAGTCGGCCTAGTCCAGAGGAATGAATAGCTCAATACGTCTGGAACTAACTATATTATGTATGTGCGGGTTTCCTCACGATCTTTTGCTTCACCGGTCCGTTCGTATTATGTATTTGAGATCTGAAAATGTCACCGATTCAAAAACCAGCCGTATACTCACTTGGACACCGCCAGCAGCGGCCAATTCGGCTGCGCGCGCGCGACCGGCAGTGGCGGGCGCAGGAACACCGCGTCGGGGTTGGCCGCCGGTACCGGCAGGTTCGCCGCCTCCAACGCCGCCCGCAGTTGTTCCGCCTCCTCTAGTTGCTTGTGGTTGATCGCGGTTAGGTAGGCCAGGGAGAGCTGTAGAGAGAAAGATAAAACATTTATGTCACCATTAAATTCAATCACATACTTATAATATCACAAAAAATATGTTATACAACTGAAACGTATATTATCGAAATTTGTTCAAGCAAAAAAGAAATAAAAACCTGTCATATTAATGTGGGATAATTATTAATTTAATATTAATTTTTTAATTTGTATTCTGTTTCTATGTATAGCAACCCGGATGAGTGATGACTTGGCAGGTGACCATTGTCAGATGTGAAAAAAAGTTGTCAGTGAAAAAGGCAAGAGGAATGAGGGGTTTTGTTTGGTTGATATAGAAAAATAAAGTTAGTGAGAATTTAAAACGTTTTTGCATTGGATTGAGCCTTATCCCACATTAATATTATTATCACAACAAAAGATGGTAGATAAAACCTGTATCGCTCACATAACTGACAGGTTTATAACTTAACCAATTTTAATCTATACTAATATTATAAAGCGGAAGAGTTTGTTAGTTTGTTTGTTTGTTTGAACGCGCTAATCTCAGGAACTACTGGGCCGATTTGAAGGCTATAGGCTATATTTTATCACGCTAAGACTAATAGGAGCGAAGAAATAGAGGAAAATGTGGAAAAAACGGGGGGAAATTATTTGAAAGGGCTTATTTGAACGCGCTAATCTCAGGAACTACTGGTCCGATTTGAAAAATTCTTTTAGTGTTAGATAGCCCATTTATCGAGCAAGGCTATAGGCTATATTTTATTACGCTAAGACTAATAGGAGCGAAGAAATAGAAGAAAATGTGGAAAAAACGGGGGAAATTATTTGAAAGGGCTTATCTCACGAACTACTAGAGCAATTTTTCTGTTATTTGGGTCAGATAAGAAGTAGACCACGTGAAGGATCATAGGCTATTTTTTGTAGACTGATTTGTCTGTGAAATATCTAATTTACGCGGGCTAAGCCGCGCGGAACGTCTAGTTTTTAATAATTTCGTGTTCACAATAATAGACTTATAGCAAAACTTATCTAAGTCGGTTATAGTTTGAATCGTTTTAAATCAATCAAAATATAATGTGTTTAAAATAAACTAGTCTGTTTTGTTCCACACAATATGACCGCACATTTACACGCATGCACGAACATACGCTACGTACACATCTGCGTGCAACCGAGCGTACGAGTATACTCTACAAACGTGTGACGTCATCCCTCGTATACAATGACTCCCAGACATATCTCTGCGATCATCCTGCGTACAAACATGTGATGTCACAGCCACGCCCCCTGGATTACAGCCACGCCGTATATCGCCGTCACTGTCGCGCACGGTGTGACGTCACTCACCTGGCCGGCGTTCTTGAGCAGGCGGATGCGCTCTGTGACGTCACCGAGCAGCAGCGCCCCCTGGAACTGCGCGGACACGTCGCGCCGTATCTCCGCTATCTTCATCATCTTCCGCAGCTTGTCCAGGTTGCCCGTGATGAGGTAGAGGAAGGAGAGTTTGTCAAAGTTTTTCGTACGCTGGTAGCACATCTCCACGATCTGAAAGTAAAAAAAATAAATAATTGAAACTAAGACGACACGCCGAAAGTGGCCCGTTGAGATTAAGTATTTTGCCACGGTTTTGGATTTTAATGATGGACTAGACTTTTAAGGATAGACTAAACTTTTTTCTGTGTAACGCTAACTAGTCAAAACCAATGATATAGCCTAAATTAGTTTACACATCAGTTATGTTAGTTACAGCAAACATTTTGCCATTGATTTCGCATAACTATCAAAGGCATAAAAAATCTTCTGTGGTTGTTGCACAAACACCCTGAGTTGCTGAAACTCAACACTATATTTACCTGGTGGTTACCAGTCTGCAGAGCAGCCTCAGCGAGTCGGTCCCAAGCAGCAGCGTCGTCTAGGCTCTTGGCAGCATCTAACGCGGCCTCAATGTTGCCACACGCCAGCGCAAGTGACAGTCTAGTGCGCGGCTCTTTCACGAAGTGGAGAGCTACTTCTGGGTAACCTGTATACAAAATTGGCAGCTTTTTTAATGCTCTACGTAATCCGTTACTTTATTGAATATTAATGTAACTCTAAATTATACAAAAAATAGTTTCTGCACTGATTTTATTAAAAGTTAGGTATCGGAAACAGAATCATCAAAAAAATAAGTCAGTTTTTAACACTGTCTGTGTGAATGAATGAAGCATTAATATGTAAAGTAGTCGTCTCTTTTTTTTACCGAGCATCTTTTATTGCGTATGTCAAAATCATGTCATGTCATGGCAACACAACATGACCGAGTCACCAAATATGTATACAAACAACTTGTTTGTTGCGTTGCCATAACATGTTATGATTTTGACATGCAAAATAAAAGATTTGCGCGATAAAAATGAGACGAACACAACTACTTTAACATGAATTCACTCTTTTCGGTATCTAAGCTGTACAAACACTGCGTAAAACACAGCTGCAAAGATAGACTTACCCTTCTCTTGTAGGTACGCAATGATGCTCTGTCCCACGAGTTTGGCGGTGCGCACCATGTGGAGCACCTGCTCGTACTGCCGCGTCACCAGCGCCAGCTTGAACCTGGTTGACGATGATAATGATTAGTACCTTCGTTATAAAACGCTCTATCTACGAGTGAAAACCGGATCGAAATATGTTGGGTAGTTCAAAAGATATGAGCGAACATACATAGGAACCTTTAAATGATATACATTAGAAATGAATGTTTCATTTCAGTTGCTATATAACCGTAGGATCTTTTGTGTTAAACTGCTGTCATATGTCATGTCTTATAGCTGACATATTATGTTTGTTAGACACGAAAGACACATGGTGGAGCCATGTGCATGAAATATCGAAAACCGTCTTTAGCATAATGGCCAAAAACTTATATTTCTTAAGCTTTAAAAAAAAAGTTCTATAGTCTATGGAACTTACCTGTACTCTGTCGTGTCTATGGTCAGCACCTTGGGTCTGGCCTCGCGGTCTAGGCAGACGACGCGCGCGGCGCCGCCGTTGGGTGCGGGCAGGACGCGCATTACGTACACGGGTACGTCGAGAGTGCGGATTATGCCGTAGTCGCTGTAACAATATATTTTAAGTTACATTTATGTCAGTAACAATAAGGACAAACAATCTTCACTGCATATACAGACGTTCTATAATGTTGGGTCCTTGTGGATACGTAGGAAGTCGCTTCAGAGATAAGTACAGAATATTCTGTAAATGAACAATCTAGCGTAACTTTGAGAACGAAATAGAAATACATGCGCGAGTGAAAACGATAAGTAGCGATAGGTCAAAATACAAAACAAATTCAAGTCGAAATTAGCATTAAGCCGGATCTTCGCCGGTTTAGTTCATAAAGCAGTGGCAAAATATTCTGAGAGTATATTAATGACAACTTATCTATAATAATCCATACTCTAATATTATAAATGCGAAACTGTGTCTGTCTGTCTGTTACCTCTTCACGCCCAAGCCGCTGAACCGATTTTGCTGAAATTTCGTATTTCCCGGGAAAGGATACTTTTTACCCCGAAAAAATGTACGGTTCCCGCGCGATAAACGTATTTTGGCGCAACAGAGTTGCGGGCGTCTTTTGTAATAAGTCTTTTGTATTTTCAAGTAATAAATATTTTGCACTCACCCATCCTTACAGCAGTATTTGATATGATTAGCGGTGGTGTATATGAAGACGGGTTGCGGGCAGCTGTCGTCGAACGCGCCGCTCTTGACCCTCGCTCCCTCGGTAACCGTGCACAGCTGCTCCAGGCGGCGCGTGCAAATGGTCACGGTGTGTTTGCCGAGCAGCGCGACTAGTGACATGTCAGCGTTCCAGACGGCATAGCGGCATTTGGATAGTTTCAGCTGGGAATGAAGAGGTTTGATTTAGACTTTAGAGTCGGTTTACACCATTTTTTTTTTATGAAATAAGGGGGCAAACGAGCAAACGGGTCACCTGATGGAAAGCAACTTCCGTCGCTCATGGACACTCGCAGCATCAGAAGAGCTGCAAGTGCGTTGCCGGCCTTTTAGGGAAGGAGGAGGAGGAGGGAATAGGGTAATAGGGGAGGGTAGGGATGGGACGGGAAGGGAATAGTGGAGGGTAGGGAAGGGAATAGGGTAGGGGATTGGGCCTCCGGTAAACTCACTCACCCGGCGAAACACAGCGCAAGCGCTATTTCACGCCGGTTTTCTGTGAGAACGTGGTATTTCTCCGGTCGAGCCGGCCCATTCGTGCCGAAGCATGGCTCTCCCACGTTAATGAGATCCATACTAATATCCATACTCATATTATAAATGCGAAAGTGTGTCTGTCTGTCTGTCTGTCTGTTACCTTTTCGCGCCCTAACCGCTGAACCAGAGTAAACAGAAGTAACGAGTAGGCCGACTCCGGCAGCAGCAGCATGCCGGTGCCGGAGTCGGCCTACTCGTTACTTCTGTTTACTCTGGTACTACTCTCTAGTCGTAGTGTGTATAGTGGGCGTGGCTTACCGTGGCGACGGTCCGCTTCTGCTGCACGTCGAGCAGCTGGACGGCATCAGGCTCGCGCAGCAGCAGCATGCCGGTGCCGGCGTACATTATCTCGTCGCAGTTGGGTGTCGCGATCTTCTTGGATACTTCGTTCTTGAGGTTGCGGATCACCAACTGTGAAAAAAATTTTTTTAGTTAGCTGTCGAACATGTTACTCCGAAAACTCTAACCTTGTAGTGAAAATTGGCAGAATATAGTGATGAAGAGACTAGAGGCAGAAAATTAAAAGTAGCAGTCGTAATTTTGTGTCCGAGTAGCCATCGGAGGAGGCTCGGCCTTTGAGCGGCTCGACTGTGCCCACCCGCTCGTCGCACTGATTGGTACTCAATTAATAATATTATATTTAAATAAATATACTTCACACATACCTGGTTATTCTTCTCCAGCGCAGCGAAGCGGTTACGTGCGACCCATACGGCGGAGGAGGCGTGGCCTCTGAGCGGCTCGACAGCGGGGGCCGCCCCCTCGTCGCGCGGTGCAGCGTACAGCTCGTACGTATGAGTGTCGCCCGCACGCCAGCTGACTAGTACGCACCACTCCGCGTGGTTTAGCGACATGCTGTGAAATAATACATGGTTATATACACACTAAACAGGAAGATTGAATAGTTAAAATTAAAATCTCCGTAAACTCCACGTTGCGCCAAAATCCGTTTATCGCACGGGAACCGTACATTTTCCGGGATAAAAAGTATCCTATGTCCTTTCCCGGAACTCAAAGTATCTCCATACCAAATTGCAGCAAAATCGGCGTTTGGGCGTGAAGAGGTAACAAACAGATAGACACACTTTCGCATTTATAACATTAGTAAGAATTTCGGAAAACGTTACGTATGTGATTATTTTTTGTGAGAAGTCAAAATTCGTAGCAAAATTTTTTAGTATATTATTGTTTATGGTATACTCTCATATTGTCATGTTAATGGCTACTATCATCTTGTCATGTTAATAGCTACTCTCATCTTGTCATGTTAATGGCTACTCTCATCTTGTCATGTTAATGGCTACTTTCATCTTGTCATGTTTATGACTACTTTCATCTTGTCAGATGACTTATAAGTTATAACTCACCTATACGGCTGCGCTCGGCCGCCGCCTTTGATCTGCATGACGGGCGAGTCCTTGTGTGACTGCATGTCCAACTTACGAAGCTGTCTGAAAACATATAAATAAGTTGTTGAAACATATAACAATTAACGGTTATAGAAGAGTATTGCATTTTTACAAACATAATATTATTATTTGGATTAGCGCGATGAACAATGATAAGCTAATAAAAATATAGACTATTATCTTTGCAAATTGTTTGTAATGTCACTGTGTTCCACGGACATAGAGTTGCCATTGTACTACAACTTTTGGACACAACATGAATAGTTACACAATGAATGAGCTACACAATATTTTGTCCTTGTTTGATAACAAAAGGCGCTTGAGTAACAAGGACAAAACATTGTGTAGCGCTTCATAGAACATTGTGTTGCTACTATTTTAAATACTAAGGTGATACTTCACTAAGCTGCATCCCACAGCTAAATAGTGAATATTATTTGCGTTAAATCGTATGAGCTAAGGCGCAGTACATGGTAGAGGAGGTACGCGGCATAAAACGTCAAATCTATAATGGAATGCGAAGTGTCGCGTCGCTTCACTGCAGCGCAGTGTCGTTTGTGCGGTCTCGCATTAATGCCTATGTATTTACCTGTCTTTAATATAGAAGAGCGTGTTGTTGTGCACGGCGTAAGCTGGTCTCTCGCGCTGCAGCTTGAACAGCACCATGCCGGCGTCGTGGCCCGCCGCGAACAGGTTCAGAGTTGGATGGGCGGAGAGGACCCAGAACCTGCGGACGGTTAGAGATTAATATGGTCTGCCAAGCTGATAATATAATGAAACATATTGTTTTTAAATAACTTACAATATTAGAAAATGCTTTAAAGAATGCCACAAAATATTTATTTATTATTTAAAAAATAATTAAAAATAGTTCATCTAAGATTTTTCATTATTAACATATTTTTCAACTCGTCGATCGTGGGAAAAGAGACACAATAGATATTCTATTGTGTCTTGGTCACCGGTGACCGTATGGGGCTTGATGAATTGATATACTAAGCCCCAATTTCACTAACGTCTGTTAGTGTTAACAGCTTGTTAAAATGTGTAGTCTTCTCTCTCATTCGTAAGATATATGAAAGAGGTAACGTGATACTAATTCGAGCCTTATGTTTAGATCTTCTGCTATAAGAATATTTAGGTTTAATTTACATTGAGTCACAAATGTGTTGAGAGTGGAGTGGATAGAATCTGTAGAGGATTATAATTTATGAAATTAGTCTATTGGAGATTAAAGTGAGATTTCGGAGCGAAACAATTGAAGTTCACATTTTAGAGTCAACCATATTGATACGTTTTTTGATAAGGGCAGCTACTCTTTAAAAGACGTTATCCATTATCCAGCGGTTCTGCGAGGCCTACCTCTCGTCCTCCCTGCGGAAGGTGTGCAGACAGGTGCGTTTGGTCATGTCCCACACGCGGATGGACTTGTCCTCGCTGTTGGACAGCAGCAGCTCGTGCCGCGCGTGGAACAGCGCGCACGACACGTTGTGGTAGTGACCGCGGCAGGCGTCCACCTCCCACGCCTGGGAAAGTTTGGTGTGAGATGTTATGATAAGGTTGTAAGAAAAAAAAAGGTGCAAAGAAAAAAGAAAAAAATGGCCACAAAACAGCTTAAAAAATCAACATGAGAGAAAAGATAGAGATAAAACAAAATACAGTACCAATGGTGCTGCAATTTCATAGCAGTAGGAACCAGAATAAAAAAAAAGATATTATGATAAAGGTTTATACTCTATGGTGTTAAATGTTGAATAGGTCTACCAGAATCTGATGGCAATTTTTGACAGCAGATTTTCAAAAAATATCCTTGATCATTGAATATATTTTTATATTTTCATGTTTAATACACAGAATCAGCTGCTATAAGAAAAAAAAAAGGATCAAAATGTTTTATTCCAATTACCCCGGTATTGCAAGAGTCAATTTATTTTCTCACTTTTTGCCATCAGATTCTGGTAGACCTATAAGTAATCTACACATGTGAGCTTGGATGCGAAACAACAAGTGGAATTATGTCTAGTGTCATTTTTTAATAAGAAGGTTCAAAATGACACAAGTGATAATTCAAAATTTGGCCACATGCAAAATGACATAATAATATGTATAAAACATTGGTTTAAACTTGGAAAACTTCACAACTACTAGCCACATCCCCATTCCCTAAGGAAAGTAGCCAATTTTAAAACTGCTATAATCAAATATATAAAAGTTATATCTCACCTTAGCATCATTCATTCTCCACAGCTTAACCTGCCTGTCATCAGCGGCTGACACGATCAAAGGTAGCGTGGGATGGAAGGCCGCCCAGTTGACACCTCGGTCGTGGCCCTCCAGAACATGCTTCACCACCGCATCCGCCTGCAAGAGAAGAGGTGACTGCACTCCCATCCCATCCCGATACATTAATCATCTTTCATCACAAAAGATAGAGGGATAAATGGAAATAGAAAGATGGTGAAGATAGATAATGTTAAGAGTTGTAAATATAATACAAGTCAGATTTAATTTAATACATTGAATTTAAATATTTAAGCACCATATTTTAATTATTATTTACGAGTTCTCACAAGTTACTAATATATAAAATTATATTACAAGTCTTCAGTCAAAACATTACATACAAAGCACATTTGCAGAGCACATAAAAACTTGTAAGAGTATAATGACTGTTCTGTTACAGTGGCATGAAAGAAGCAAGCTAGTAATATATTTGTGAGCGAGACTGACAAACAAGTGAACATGAAATGATGTATTAAATCTACATCTTCATATACCACAGCTAAACATAGACAAGAGAGAAAGAGAAGAGTATGCAAATTAGCATAATAATACCTGTCCAAACAAATCTGTAGCTTGTGGGTTACGTAGATGATCAGCTAATCCAGTGGGTCCAGGAGCTACACTCTTCTTCCTCAGGCCAGAGAAGTCCCACACTCGGACTGACTGGTCCAGAGATGCGGAGACTATTAGATCCTCGCTGGGATGGAACTGAGCGCACATGACATAGTGGTTGTGGCCGGTCAGCACACTGATGCATTGACGAGATTGCCAATTCCAGATTCTTATGGTCTGAAAGTAGTGAGTAGAAGAAATATTTTATTAATTTTGAGTTACCACCACCTTCTCCATGCAAGTATCCTATATCTTTCTCTAAGGTCTTCTCAAGATCTAAGCCAAATTTAATCAAAATTAGCCAACTAAAGACAGTTTAGGTGAATTTTTTTAATTGTTTGCAAACATTTATTTAAACATTAACAAGATTAAACTAAACTTATAATAGTTTTGAAAATAAAATAATACTATATTATAAGTGGTGTATCGTTGTGTAATATAACTAGTTGGTGCTTGCAACTCTGTTGCACCAAAATTTGTTTATCGTGTGGAATAGTACATTTTTCCAAAATGAAAAGTATCCAACGTCCTTCCCGGAACTCAAAGTATCCCCATGCCAAATTAGTGAAGATGTAACAGACAGACACACTTTTGCATTTATAATATTAGTATGGATGTTACCTGATCATCAGAGGCACTCAAAATCCATGGGTACTCATGATGGAAGAATGTTGTTCTGATGTAGTCCAGATGTCCCAGCAGTGTGAACAGACATCTCCTCTGCTTGTAGTTCCACACCTGAAAATACATAATAACATTACAGTCTCTGCCTAGAGAAACTATTAAGTACCAGGACTCAAATATCCTCATACAAAATTACATCAAAATTGGTTTAGAGGTCTAAGCATAAAGAGGGGACACACACATTTTCATTTGTAATGTAAGTAGTATGATTTTATTGTAAAGATCCAAGTAAACTAAAATATAGTGTTATGTTTGAAGATGCAAGATAACAATTGAATTTTGTGTAAAATACCAGCATAAGCTACAGCAAACATCATGTTTCCTATACCAATAACATAGAATAGGTATCCCAGTATTCAAAAAACATTTAGTGTAATAATCATATATTGTAAATACTTCCAAAACTAATATCTTACTAGATAGAAACACCACAAAACAATATTGTATGGTGATTATGAATAGACTAATAAAAAGCAACTTTACCTTGATTTTGTAGTCATCCCCGCCGGATACAAATAGCGGCTGTTGGATGTGGAAGTGTATACCGCGGACGGGACCATCGTGGTCATCGAATTTCTCCAGCAAAGTGCACATACGATAGTCCCACAGCTGAATCACACCGTTGTGCAAACTTGCCAAAACCCATGGCCGTTTCGCGTGAAACGATATTCCTTTGACCCGAGCCGACTTTGTCTCGAACTTCGTCAACATTTTGTAATGTATTTATGTACTTTTTCTGGTATTTTATTCGGTAATATTCAATTATATTCAATCAACACACGCAAGCAAATAATATCGACATGTACTGTCAAAACCGGCTGACGTGACACGTCAATCGTCTTTTTTTTCTTATTATGGCGCTCGGCTTTTTAACCATGGCCAGTGTCAAGTAGAATATGGCGGGAAAACAATATTCTTCAATAATTTTCATCATTGTCACAATATCGTCAAGTCAAAAGTCTAGTCAAAGTCTGAGTAAAAGTCAAAGCAGTCAAGGAGTCAAGTCGGTCAATTCAGTAAAGTGGTAGACGCTTTACTGAAACTTTCGACGGAGTTTTGGAGGGAACAGAAAAAAGCACGTTCCTGGAAGTTGCAGCATTTTCCTACACTTGTGCACGATAACGAATATCTAAAGTTTAATATTCTACCACTATTACTCATTAAAAACCCAGTTAACACAATTTTAGGAAAATAATACAAAAACACCTGCACTCTTTCAGATTCCCGGCAAAAAAAACCCCGTCAATCGTCATTAGATAGCGTTCGGACTTCGGATGCATGAAAACGATGCTAAAAATTGTACTATACTAGAATATTGTTTCCCGCCATTTACTCCACACTGGCCATGGTTTTATAGCCGAAGTGCCATAATTAGAAAAAAAAAAAGAAGAAGACCAAACTTTGAAAACAATTCTAACGGCTAACCTCATGTGATGGCTGTATGGGCAACGCTCCCTTTGCCTGTCCCGACCGGGACGAATTAACAAAAAAAAAAATAATCTAACCTCATGAAAGTTTTTTATTTACTTTATTTATACATTTTATATTGATCTTTTATAATTATAATTGTGAAAAATCATTTTAGTAAAGACCGTTCTTCGAAACAGGGTCTTGTCATAGCTGTACCTAAGTGTTTTATTCCCATTTGTTTATATGCAACATAACCTAAACATAATACACAATGAGCGAAAAAATGGAAGATATTGGTAAAATATGTATCCCAGGGATGAGACTTTGTCTTGCCAACAAGGAATACATCTCTGGTCCTGGCACACATGAGCTAGGCGGGTATATTTATGCTAGCCTAGCTGGAGTACTAAAAATGCAGAAGGATGAGAAAGCCAATGTATGATTTGATTTTTAATATTATTTTCTTACAATAAGCTAGTTAATCTATGTACTAAAAGTTTTATTCCAAAACTAAAATAATTTTTGACATCAATTATAATTTTTAGAACTTAAAATTAAAGAAAGTGGCCTAATTAAAAAAAAACTTACTTTTCCAGACCACCTCAGTGTCTGTGGAGAGTCTCCGGACGCCCAGTGTGCTACCAAAAACTGGTGACATTGTGACTGCAAAAGTGACAGTAGTGAACTCCAGAATGGTTCAGTGCATGATCCTCTGTGTAGGTCCATCCGTCCTGGCAAGACCGTATAAAGGCATACTCAAAAAGGAGGACATTAAAG
Organism: Cyaniris semiargus; assembly: GCA_905187585.1. Lineage (NCBI taxonomy): Eukaryota > Metazoa > Arthropoda > Insecta > Lepidoptera > Lycaenidae > Cyaniris > Cyaniris semiargus. Next base: position 10,882,042 of record LR994568.1, on the reverse strand, counting down.
TGACAGACAAAGACAAGATCGATCCTTACAAGTGTTTTAGGCCAGGCGATGTTATTTTGGCCAGAGTTGTATCCTTTTTTATGATTATAAAATTATATGGTAAAGATTATATAGAAACTTTTCAAAATACACCCAAACATGTTTAGCTCAAATTTAATTGTGCAGTAAATAACTTAAGAATTAATGTTCTTTGAAGGAATTTCATTTGTATGAATATCTACATACTGTCCAGTTATAAACATTTTGTAATAGATACATAAATAGTACAATAATTAATTCATCAAGCCCCAAACGGCCACATGCGGCCGCAATATCAATAGGTAAGCTATTGTGTCTCGTTTTTCCACAATCGACGGGTTAAGGGTTAGTATGTAACTTTTAACTCATATAAAATCATAATATTTCCTTATAACAAAACAGTTGCCTATGACAGAAATCCATTGGTATCACTTATCGACAGGGGAGAATGAACTTGGTGTTGTCATAGCCACAGCAGAAGGGTCTCCTCAGGGTGTCAGCATGGTGCCAATAAGTTGGTCAGAGATGCAGTGCCCTAAAACCTTGGTGAAGGAACCAAGGAAAGTCGCAAGAGTTATACCAGAGAACATAAATCAGAAATTATTTCCCGCTGATACAAATACTGAAGAAAAAAAGGAAAATAAAGATTGATTTTTTTACAAATTTCTTTGATTTAATTTTTTATTCTGATATTTTGATACCAAGATAAAGGAATAGCGTCAGATTGTGTTGTTTCACCAGAATGACCTGCACCTTGCAGTGTGCATACATGCTATAAATAAATTAAAAAATCAGTTGACATTGATAAGCTTGTCAGGTGTCAAAATCGTATCTATTCTATTTGACATTTGTTTTCATTTGTGGCTAAAATGCATTTGATAACGATAAAGCCTGTAATACTAAGCGTAAAGCATCTAACGTGGCCTGTAAATCGTGTAAAATATTAGTATAATGAAACCTAATCATTCCTGTGTATATAAAACTTTAAGTCTAGTGTAAATATTTCCATGTTTGTCAAAGTAAAGCATGTCGCACGAACTCATTTTCTAGCACGGTTGGATTTGCGCTTGTCCTCAGTTTTGGTCGCCGTTATCAGGGCGGAAGACGTGTTCAAACATAAAAGATGAAGTTCGCTGAACATTTGAGCGCTCATATTACACCAGAATGGAGAAAACAGTACATAAACTACGAGGTAAAATACCCTCAATATTTTATTGAGTTGTCCATTTCACTGTCTTTTTACACGGTTATTAACATTATAGTTGCATGACCGATACAGTATTACATTATTGTAATAAAAAGAGTGGAATAATATCTTAAATATTCTATAAAAATTACGATTATAAGGAGCACATAGTCACATGATACCAATAGCAAATACATGACGAGTTTCAATGATATCTCATTCGTTTTAATATAAATCAATGTCATCTGTATGTTTACATTCATGAGTCATGTAATTCTGAATGAAAAATCTTTTAAATTCAAAGATACAGGAACAGCTGACAATGTTTTCTTTATTCTGTTTTTAAAAACATTGCTTTGAGAGAAACTCAAATAGGAACAGCTCTCAGTCTATACTTACTAATATTGCTAATGCGAATGTGTTTCTGTCTGTTTGTACACTAACCACTCAACCTATTTCTGGTAAAATGTGTAACCAGATATGGTATCCAGATGATGAAGTAAATGAGTTACAAATTTTGTTCAAATTATAAGGGAAAAAATGAGTAATTGCCCTTACATTATAAAATTTTTGGTATCCACTTCATCTTCAATTATAGGATAAGTAAAAATGATTTATTGCTTATTTCTATTTAATTGTAGATGTACTTTACATGTTATGCAATCTGTTCCATAGGAACCATATATTTTTAGGGATAAAAAGTACAATCCAGATTTTCTTTAAAGTGTTTGCCACCTCACATTAAAACTGTTTAACATAAAAATTAAATAGGCTTAATAAACATAATCTTTCCCGTTTATAAAAATATTTATTATGTATTGTATTCCAACAATAATAAATAATTTTCATGACATTTTTATTGATGTATTATAATATATTATAATAGTTTAGTATCTAGTATATAAAATAAATCCAAAATGCTATGCACCTTACCGGTTTTAACTTTCCTTGACATGTCCTTGACTTGTTATATTTCCTTGTATATTATGTCAGCAGTCAGCATAAGATTAAAATATAACTTTAGTAACAGGACAGCTGGAGATTCGTCCATTGATCTATGACTTCTTGTCTCTTTAACTCCAACATGAAAATATTGATATCTCTTTTCCATGCACATGTTATAATAATTATAAATTCTTTACTTGTACATTAAATATAAACATAATTAATACGAAAAAAATAGGATCTGCGCAAATTGGCGGTCTAAAGCTATGTTATGTTTTCAAGATGCCAATATATTGATGCTTCTGTTAAAGTAACCAGTTTTAGGTCGATGACCGAATTTCTCTCTGTCTGGCGACCGGACGTTAGTGAAATTGTAAACTGTCAATGAATTGTTAACTAGAATATACCGCTAGTCCTATGAGACATATTTTATCTTGGAGTTTCTATGAAAGTGGTATTTACGTCGTCTTGTCAGTGGTGGTGTGTATTGCGCACACACTCGGTCACAGGACACTATTTGATTGGGTACATAATACAATCTTAATCGAGAGCTAACGTCTCGGCTCGACTTATATAACCCGAACTACAATGGAATTAATCACTTTTTCCGAATGTACCAAAAAGATACAGTCTTATATAGAAGCATAGCTTGCCTTAACGGGGCCCCGTATACTTGGTTTGGGGGCCCCATTTGAGAGGGGAGGAAGTTTTTATTATTTTTGCTGACGGACGTTGGGGCCCTCTGTGACTTGGGGGCCCCGTCTAACTGATACGGAGGTAGCTACGCCCCTGGTCTTATATATATATATATATATTATTTTTAGGAGATGAAAGCGATGTTATACACGGCGGTAGAGGAGGCGCCGTCAGCTGAGAACGTGGAGCCTGAGGTCCTGTCGCGACACTTCGCCAATTTCGATGAAACATTCTTCCATTATTGCGACCAGGAGTTGAAGAAGATCAACACATTTTATTCAGGTAATATATTAAAGTCAAACACGTGAAAAAGAACATAATTATATACAGTGGAGTTGAGAAACCCCCTCCTTTTTGAAAGTCGGTTAAAAATTCGTTTAAAGCTATCGCACTCCTACAGTTTACGACACATTTACGATAGCTATAGTCAAAATGAATTATGATGGCACCGGCGGTCATTGAACTTACAAGTCTAGATGCTATGTTAAAAATACCCGCACTATATTCTGACAACTTAATAAATAATTCCTAAGTGTAAAGTGATATTTTAGTCCATAATTGTTGTCACGGTATGTCGGGGGACCGCCAACAGCGACTTTGGCATTTTGTATCGCCAAGTCACTGATTGTCTCGATTCCTTTCGCTGTGAACTGACCCTTAAACTATAATGTTATGTGAAATCAAACATCTACATGAGCGGTCCCCCGACACACCTTGACAACAATTATGGACTAAAATATCACTTTACACTTAGGAATTATTTAAACTTAAAGTCAGTAAATATTATTTCATTACTTTTTAAAGTGGTTTGGCGGGGGCTTTTTTTAAATTTCTTAATTTTATTTTATTTCATGCTTTTTAAACTTGTGTTGGTTATAGTGCAGAATAATGCCTATCAACAGGATCATATTACAATAAATACCATCTATGAATGTCCTCTTGGATGAGGCCGTCAATATGAGTCCAAACATGAAACCTCCACTTTGGGTTCATATGGAGCTCGGCTCCTATAGAATCCAGGTGATGCTGCAGCAGCAGCATGCAAATATTTACTGTTTATCTACGTCTTACTAGTTGCAAATAAAATGAGCCCAAACACGAAACATCTGCTCTGAGTTGGTGAGGAGTTGGGTATCCTATTGATTACCAGGTGATGCTGCAGCACCAGGTCAACTTTCCATTAATGTGTATATATTCAATATTTATACATGTCACGAACTAGAATACAAAATATAAAGCCCACCAAACGACTACAAGTTGTTAATCGGCCCTTCACGAACCAGATGAACCGCGATTTTCGAGCACTGAGCAGGCTGATGTTGATAAACTATAGCTAAGAACTCTCGATCATGTCAGCTTTCAAACAAAAAAAACTAGATCACAATCGGTCCACCCGTTTGGATGCTACGATGCCACAGACAGACACACAGACAGACAGACAGACACGTCAAACTTATAACACCCCTCTTTTTTGTCGGGGGTTAAAAAATATTTCTTATAAAGACACAGACTTAAAGATTCATCGGAAAACCTCTTGGTAACTCTTAAGAATGATAATCTCCAACTTTTTATGAGTTCAAAGTTATTTATTGCATACTCAGTTTTAACCAAGTATGCAAAACTACATTGGTATATCATTTTAATAGCCAGGTTTAATAATAGGCAACTTTTTTAAATTATAATCCAGTGCTTCTCAGTGCCCAGCCCTTGATATATAAATAGGCCGTGGTCTAGGGGATTTATATTTTTAACCCCCGACCAAAAAAAGGGGTGTTATAAGTTTGACGTGTCTGTCTGTCTGTCTGTCTGTCTGTCTGTGGCATCGTAGCATCCAAACGGGTGGACCGATTTTGATCTAGTTTTTTTTGTTTGAAAGCTGACATGATCGGGAGTGTTCTTAGCTATAGTTCATCATCATCAGCCTGCTCATTGCTGAAATATCACGGTTTATCTGGTTCGTGATAGGCCGATTAGCAACTTGCAGTCGTTTGATGGGTTTTATATTTTGCATTCTGGTTCGTGACACTTATGAATATATACATATTAATGGAAAGTTTACCCTGGTGCTGCAGCATCACCTGGTAATCAATAAGATACCGTGTTTGGGCTCATTTTAATTGCGACAACCAATAAGACGTAGATAAGCAGTAAATATTTGCATGCTGCTGCTGCAGCATCACCTGGATTGTATAGGAGCCGAGCTCCGAATGAACCCAGGGTGGAAGTTTCATGTTTGGGCTCATATTGACGGCCTCATCCAAGAGGATATTTATAGATCGTATTCATTGGGATATGATCCTGTTGATAGGAACAATTCTGCACTATAACTAACACAAGTTTAAAAAGCATAAAATAAAATTAAATTAAGAAATTTAAAAAAACCCCCGCCAAGCAACTTTAAAAAGTAATGGAATAATATTTACTGACTTTAAGTTTAAATAATTCCTAAGTGTAAAGTAATATTTTAGTCCATAATTATTGTCAATGTGTGTCGGGGGACCGCTAATGTAGATGTTTGATTTCACATTTAAACATTATAGTTTAAAGGTCAGTTCACAGCGAACTGAATCGAGACAATCAGCGATACAAAATGCAAAAGTCGCTGTTGTCGTAGTTAACTTGGCGGTCCCCCGACACACCGTGACAACAATTATGGACTAAAATATTACTTTACACTTAGGAATTATTTAAACTTAAAGTCGGTAAATATTATTCCATTACTTTTTAAAGTTGTTTGGCGGGGTTTTTTTTTTTAATTTCTTAATTATGAGTGTAGGCACTTTGTTTCCGCCGCTCCATGTACGAAATCTGCCGCACTCCTAGGACGCTGCTGCCCCTAGGCCGCGGCCTATAGGGCTGGTGCTTCTGGATTACAATACCATAAATGTTGTCTTCTTTTCTTACTGTGAAGATGTGGTTTTAAATTGTGTTATTTCAGAGAAACTGGCGGAGGCGACGCGCAAGTATGCGACGCTGCAGAGCGAGCTCAAGTTACACTTCGACAACAAACCGAAAGGCGCGGGGAGAGCGCCACGACGGAAGGTAGGGAGTTAAGTATGGCGTAGGCCACGAGAGGAGATACAACGTTTCAAAATTCGTTTATCGCGCGGAAACCGTACAATATTTCCGGGATAAAATGTATCCTATGTCCTTTCCCGGAACTCAAAGTATCTCCATGCCAAATTTGAACAAAATCGGTTCAGCGGTTTGGGCGTGAAGAGGTTACAGACAGACACACTCTCACATTTATGATATTAGTATGGATTTATTCGTGCGAGGCTGAAAGAGATACCTACTTATTTAACCCATCAATCCCCAAGCGGCACCCGGCTGTCGCATAACAATTGAAAATCTATTGTGTCTGCGATACCCACGATCGAGGTATTACGGACAATTTTGTACCATCCGCATTTCTGCATTTGAGTGTAAAACTTTATTTATACTATATTTATTTTTTAACAGGTGCAGGAGTTGAAGCTGGCATTCAGCGAGTTCTACCTCAGCCTCATCCTGCTCCAGAACTACCAGAACCTCAACTATACCGGCTTCCGCAAGATACTGAAAAAACACGACAAGGTACGTCGGGTTTCGGGGAGGCCGCAGTGTCAGGCCATAGGCCCAATTTCACCAACGTCTGTTAGTGTTTTTGTTAAAATGTCATGTCTTCTCTTTCATTCATTCGAAAAACGAGAGAGGTAACATGATAATTAATTCGATCGTTAACTTTAACAATCGTTGGTGAAATTGGGTCTTAAAGCCAGCAAAATGTTGTAAAAGAACTTTTGAATTTTGAACCAAAACCTTAAAATATTTTTTACAAAAAAAACGTTTCGGGAATTCCTTATCATAGGACCACTTTTGAAATGTCCTTTTTCCAACAAAAAAGAAATATTGAAATGGATTTTTAAACGACTGAGTTATCCGCGAACCAACATAAAATGTTTTTTTTTTTTATACACGGTTCAATTAAAAAACCTCCTAGTTTTTAAAGTCGGTTAATAAACATTTTATTTTATTATTTAACATCGTATCACAATGACAATCCTGCTAGTAATTCGTAAAAAATTCAATTACATAATAAAATACATACTAAATTTTGAACTCAAAATCTAATAATACCAATTGTTTTGATCAAAATGATAAATTGCAAACTTACTATCGATTGCACCTTATCTGTCGCTCGTTACTGGCGCGCGAGTTGAACGCGGAATGCGGTAGTGCTGTGACCTAATTAGAATTAATAATGTCAATATGTCGATACATTCCAAAATACGCTTTTAGTTAAACATTATAATTTTGGGGAAAAAAAACAAGAAAGTAATTATCACACTTTTTATTAATTCAAAATCAAATAAAAAAATAGTTTTTTTTAACAGAACTTGATGGACTCGTTTCAGTCATTATTATAAACAACAATTACACGCGGCTGTTACTTGAATATTGTTGAAACTCTTTTATACAATTTGTTCTTTATTTTATTTTATTTTATTTAGCAACATTTTTTTTTTTAATTTAAAATATTTTTTGTTTCAACAAATAGTAACGCGATAAAACACTACACGAATGATAGCTGTCAAGTTCGGCACAGCACTACACTGCAGGCGTGCGAGACGCGGGGTGCGGTCGGCGGGGGGATTGCCCCCGCCCTTCGTCTCAGGCCCCAACTGCATTTAACTCGCGCGCTAACGGTAGTTGTTGATTAATCGTGTAAAATATTCAATGTTAGAGATTTGCAGTTATATGTAAATACAAAATGTGCTTAATAATAATAATAAGATAACTATAATAAAGGCTGCTCACAAATTTAATTTCGCTCGCCGAAATTGAAAGGGCCAACACATGTTACGTACTATCGAGGAAATTGATTCCTAGGCAGTTGACGTACTTACGTCATTTGGCCGGCTTATGTCAATTTAATGTTAGCTGTGATCGGTCAGATGGGTTTAGTGATGGGTAATTTCCCGAAAAATTTCAAAGCTCGGAAATTTTTCAATTTATTTTTCTGAAAAATTGAAAAATTGGAAAAATAATGGAAAAATATATTTTTTAATCGAATTTATTAGTTTAAATGAAATAGTAATACATTTAATTTGATATTATTAAATATGGTTCATATTAAGTTGAAATTCAAAGGCTTAAGAATGGCTTTAGGTGTTGTTTAAAAAAAATGTGCAAAGTTAAACTACAGTTCGACACGGCTTTAAATGAACGTGGCGAGAAAAGGAACTAACGCTTCTATCATACAATTCATTTTTGACATGGTGTTTAACAGTTCTCCTTTACCAGCAGCGCCCCGTCCACATTCATTTAGAGCCTTGGAGCACTATACAGATATAATATGTGTATCGAAATTGCAAATTTTAAATAATTTAGAATTAATAACGTCACTTTTATGATTAATTTAAATATTATATTAAATATAAATCATCATAAAATAAATCTTCATCATTATTTTATTTTGTACATAGTCTGCATTTTCAAATACGTTTGAAGATGAAATCTTTTTTTAACCATATTATCTCCTTTATCTTTTATTTTTTACGAAAATGATAAGGACCAAAGTTGTCGCAAAGATTTTCTACAACTTTAGTCCTTATAATTTTCATTGTAAAATCAGTATTTACGAAAATAACTGCAAAAAAACAAGTCAAAGTATGATTTCGCCTGTATCTCAATAATTATAATCGAATTTAGCGCAAATAATTATTGAAACAAAGTTGTAGATGATAGATTATTTTTCCTACAAATTTGATCCTTATGATTTTTTCAGAAATCAATATTTAAGCTCCTACGCCTATGGTAAATATAACCGGACCCAAGCGACTGGATAAAACTGGATATTTATGAACATGGATTAGACCCTATAATAATAATAAATAATTTTTATTATTGGGCAAATGCGAGTTGGACTCGCTCACGAAGAACCCTTCGTGAGCGAGTCCAACTCGCATTTGCCCGTACCATTATAAAGCAAAGATAGGCAAGAATTTGTGCTTTTTGTATTGGAGCTAACAAAAGCCCCCTAAATATTTATTTTATTTTAATTTTATTATTAATAATTATAAAAGTACAAAGACAATTAAATATTTTATGCATATTTCAAATGTCTTAGTGCAGCTTTTTTTCATATAGAGCAATAATAATCGGCCAAGTGCGAGTCGGACTCGCGCACGAAGGGTTCCGTACCGTTATAGAGGAAAAATTGTCCAAAAATTGTAATTTTGTATGGCAGCCCCCATTAAATTTTTATTTTATTTACTTAAACATATAAATAACTAAGGACTTTATAAAAATTTCATGTGCCTAGCAGTTGCCATTATTGATTACGAGCAAAAAAGGCCAAGGTTTGATGGGGCTTCCATTCAACAAACAAGATTTTATTGGCCTTTTTTAGGGTTCCGTACCCAAACGGTAAAAACGGGACCCTATTACTAAGACTTCGATGTGTGTCTGTCGGTCTGTCTGTCCGTCTGTCTGTCTCCAGGCTGTAACTCAAGAACGGTAATAGCTAGAGAGTTGAAATTGTCACAGATTGTGTATTTCTGTTGCCGCTATAACAACAAATACTAAAAACAAAATAAAATAAAAATCCAAGGGGGGCTCCCATACAAAAATACAATTTTTGGTCTATTTTTGCTCTATATTGGTACGGAACCCTTCGCTCTTGACCGATTATTATTTGCAATTACTTCCGTAAAATGTACACAAGAATCAAACTTGTAGAGAATTAATTTTGCAACAATCTTATAATTTTTGTAAAAAAATTAAAAATAAAGAAGATGTGGTCAAAAATAGGCACCTTCAAACCAATATGGCGGCTAAGGCGTCTACCACACGTTTTTTTTTTTTTTTTTTTTAAATAAGGGGGCAAACGAGCAAACGGGTCACCTGATGGAAAGCAACTTCCGTCGCCCATGGACACTCGCAGCATCAGAAGAGCTGCAGGTGCGTTGCCGGCCTTTTAAGAGGGAATAGGGTAATAGGGGAGGATAGGGATGGGAGAAGGGAATAGGGGAGGGAAGGTTAGGGGATAGGATAGGGGATTGGGCCTCCGGTAAACTCACTCACTCGGCGAAACACAGCGCAAGCGCTGTTTCACGCCGGTTTTCTGTGAGAACGTGGTATTTCTCCGGTCGAGCCGGCCCATTCGTGCCGAAGCATGGCTCTCCCACGTATATGACTTGCATGCTTGACCACAGTTTTGCTTGCGCATGCCGGCTTGTACACTGAACATTGTGCGTGTAGTTGGTGAAACGGTAGTATGCGCAAACCCCAAAGTTCGGCTTAGCGGTTTTTATTTGCTTGAAATTCTGGCATGCAAGCCTTCGTGTACCAACTTGTCGCGCCTGTGGTTGGACATTCAGTGTTCAAGCCAAGTTGTTTAAACGCCGACGATCTCGACAAAAATGTGGCTTGCGCATCCATAACTATGCCGTGTGGTAGATAAGTCAGTCTTCCGTCTTTTCATGCGAGAAGCATGCGCCAGCAAAACTGTGGTCAAGCATGCATGTGTGGTAGGCACCTAACGCACCCGTCGGATTTGGTCGAGCTTTTGAATTTGAGCTATTTATGACCTCTTCTAAACACTAGCGCAAAAAAAAACTTTCTATAATTATTAATTTCATAAAAAATCTAACGCGACTGTAGTAATCACAGATCTAGCAAGGTTCGCGCTCTGCGCTTTCGTAGTAGAGCTCGACAAGGCTTTAAATGAACGTGGCAAAAAAAGGAACTAACGCTGCCATCACACAAAAACGCCATATTTGAGATGTTTTTAACAGTTCTCCTTTACCAGCAGCGCCCCGTCCACGTTCATTTAAAGCCTTGTAAGTTGTAGCACTTTAATACCGGTGACGAACGCTATAATCTTAGCGGCCCCTACTAGACGAGCAATTTTATTGCGCCATATCACGTATTGCGTAATATTATTGACCGTCTAGGGTTGATATTTAACATCAATCTAATTGTCAAATAAACTGTTCAATAAAATTGAAGCGTGATATTGCACAATACAATTGATCGTCTAGGGGCCGGTTTATGCAACAAATCATAGAAATTTTCAAGAAAAAGAATAAATAAAAGCCTTAAAATGTTATCCCGTAGTTATTTTCTAATCTTGGTTGACATTTCAATTTGGAAAAATATTTGAAAAATTGGAAAAATATATTGGAAATTTTTCTTTTTTCTTTTCTTTCCTTTCGGAATTTTTTCCATTACCCATCTGTATATGGGTTTGACTTAACGCGACCAAATTACTTAGGTCTGCCATCTGCCTAGGAATCAACTTCTCTGGTAGTACAATATCTCTCAGTAACATACAATAGCCTTATGACGTTTCACCGTTTGATCGCGATCTACCAATAACGACCCGTCTGATCACTGATCTACAAATAGCGTGTCCCCTCGCACACCAAAGAGACCTTAAAATGAAACTCTACGTCTTTTCCTTCCATTTTTGCCAAGCGATTTTAAAGTTGAAATGCTTTTGACTTTCTTATCTCTTTCTTCATTTACTGCATTAATACAACGTACACAACTGCGCAGCACGGCGCTCTTCCACCTCTACACCAACACGCCTCTCGCTCTAACACCACCGTCTGCTATATCTCCGTCTCACTCTAACTCTCTCCGCAGCTGCTCAACGCACACAATAGCGCGGTATGGCGCGCGGAGCAGGTCGAGTGCTCACACTTCAACACCAACACGCCTCTCGCTCTAACACCACCGTCAGCTATATCTCCGTCTCACTCTAACTCTCTCCGCAGCTGCTCAACGCACACAACGGTGCGGCATGGCACGCGGAGCAGGTCGAGTGCTCACACTTCTACACCAACACGCCTCTCGCTCTAACACCACCGTCTGCTATATCTCCGTCTCACTCTAACTCTCTCCGCAGCTGCTCAACGCACACAACGGCGCAGCATGGCGCGCGGAGCAGGTCGAGTGCTCACACTTCTACACCAACAAGGACATTGACAGACTCATCAGTGACACAGAAGCTGCTGTCACCAATGAGTTGGAAGGTATAACATGGGGTTTCTATGAAAATAATTCTTATCTCGTAGACATAAAGATCATCAAATATAAAATAACTGACCAGACCAGAGACATATTTAAGTAGAGCGTTTGCTGAGGGCAATTAAACGATTTGCCAGAGACATATTCAAAAATATTGAGGTTACGTATGAAACAAAGAGATATAAATTAAGAAGACGTATACGATCTTTTTTCTTTTATGAAGCTGATTTTATTTTAAGAGCCGGTGTCCTGCTAAAGGACTATACTATTTAATGCGTGTTAAAAGAAAGAGACGCATATATCCTCTATCCCTCTCAGGTGGGGACAGACAGAAGGCGATGAAGAAGCTCCGTGTCCCACCGCTGGGAGAGCAGCAGAGTCCGTGGACTACTTTCAAGGTGGGCCTGTTCTCTGGCTCCTTCATCGTTCTGGCTGTGGCTGTGGTGCTTTCATGTAAGTATCTTGGACTATACTTTTATACTATACAGTAGCGGCTTTAAGGGGGGAGAGGGGGGGGGGGGGGCGCTGGGCGACCGCCCAGGGCGCTGTATAAAAAGGGGCGCCTGCGGCGTCTAGCTCTACCAGCACCGGGCGCCAAAGAAATCTCGCCCAGGGCGCTGGTAGTGCTAAAACCGGCACTGATACTATGTGTGGTGTATGGAAGAGCCTCTTGGACTATAACAGGCTCTATAGTTCTTAGCAATTTTATCACAAAATTTGGAGTTATATATTATCTATTTCATAAAAGGTTGTAACTTACAAACAACTGGTGGTTTGATAGCTGGTTCCTTTTTATTCGGATACCTAACATTTACTACAGTTTTGAATTGTTTTCATATTGTTTTAATATAAAATTATAATTTTATATAATTTCGATCCAGTCTGTGTCTAATCAAACAGAAAAATAGTATTCACATTTTTTCTGGAGTGTAATACCCCAAAAAACTTGAAATAATAGTTTTGACCAATATAAACGCGCTAAACATTTAATGATAATACCATTTTGCACGACAGGAACCAGAGTCCAGAGTAAAACGAGAAATAAAACTGTATTAATGTTGCATGAAAATATAAAAAAATACGTGCAACACTCGGGGACTGCCACGGTAAAGCTATCGCATAGCATTTTTTATCAATAATTCGCATACGTCTAGTCGCACGCACTCAAACACCGTGCCGAAGTCTGCCGAACTGAAACATTGTTATAGATAATGCACGGCAACGGCACAACCGCACGGCACAGCGGTGCGGCGTTACCGCGTTGGGAGTGGGGGGTGTTAGTTATTTTCGTTACGGAATTTCTCGTCGCTGCGCTCAAAGCCCGTGATAAAAGCTATGCAATAGCTTAATATTAGAATCTAAGTTTTTCGCCAAGATATTACAATTTTGCGATATCTTTTTGCATTAGAAGAGTAATTTAGCACACTCATAAATTAAGCTAAAAGATTGTTATCATAATTTACAATCCACACAATGAGGTAATATGCAAACCGCATACCCATAAATAATCCCACACATTAATCCTTTGCAAACATTACTTATCTATTGGTTTACCATAACCTTTACATAACTAAAGCTAACTTTATCTAGAGTATAAATCTGCGAGAATGTTATCAAGGTCAAACAGATTAAATTAAATTTAGTTATTAAAAGAGTTGACAAAATAGTTTTGTATATTATAGATATATAACTGCCGCACTCAGAGACGAATATTAATTAGTTAACTGTAATTAAATGAAGATTTTGACATAAGCCCCATACATCTGTCAAACTCTTCATTAAATAGAAGTTTAATCATCGTTAAATGTCTCTGAGTGCTGCCGTAAAACTGTATGATATTTAAGCAATAAATAAATAAAAAATCACCAAATCTCTGTATGTTTATAATATTAATAATAACCTTAGTTTAGGAATATTACAATATTATGTTACCTGTAATATAACGATAACATAATTATATTTAGGTTTAATGTGTACAATTTCTCGCGCGGGTACCGTACAGTTTCCTGAATGAAAAGTATATTATAATTTTCTCGGGTCTCAAGGTCCATACCAAATTTCATCTCAAATTATTTCTTCATCGAGGTGGCAGACATATAGATAGAAAGATAGACAGTCAGACAGACAGTAGATACAATTAAAATTTATAAAAATAAGACTGTATTACATAATAATTTATCATACGAACTTTTTTTCAGCATTCTTCCACGAAGGTGGTACGGACAACCTCAAATCGGCCTTCCGTCTGTACCGGGGTCCGTTCCTCCTGGTCGAGTTCATCTTTCTCATCGGCATCAACGTGTACGGTTGGCGGTCTTCCGGAGTCAACCACGTGCTGATCTTCGAGCTGGACCCTCGGAACCACCTGTCAGAGCAGGATCTGATGGAACTAGCTGCCATATTCGGTGTGGTCTGGGCGCTTAGTATACTGAGCTTCATATACAGCGCCAGTCTGAGTATACCGCCGTTCGTGAATCCGCTGGCTCTGGTCATCATTATGCTGGTCTTCCTCATGAATCCCCTGAAGGTGTTTCGACATGAAGCGAGGTTCTGGTTTCTGAGGATATGTGTGAGTATTCACTTTATAGTTGTGTTTAAATTATTCCGTAAATTTTTCCCGGATAAAAAGTATCCTATGTCCTTCCCCGGGACTCAAAGTATCTTCATACCAAATTACAGCAAAATTGGTTCAGCGGTTTGAGCGTGAAGAGGTAACAAACAAAAAGACACACTTACTAACCCGGAAAAATGTACTATCAGAGAAGTTGATCCCTAGGCAGATGGCGGACCTAACTAATTTGGTCGCGTTAAGTCAAACCCATCCGACCGATCACAGCTAATATTGAATTGACATAAGCCGACCACATGACGTAGGTCAACTGCCTAGGAATCAATTTCCTCGATGGTACATACGTTCCCGCGCGATAAACAAATATTGGCGAAACGGAGTTGCAAGCGTCATTCTAGTTTATAATCATGTCAGGATATTTTTACAAATGCATATTATAATCCGATTTCAGGATATTTTTACTGTCATTTCCTCTTCTCCTAGGTGCATCTTTCTTTCCCTTCTTTGTTACTCTTTCCTTTCTAACATCTCTAACTTAACTATCTGCCATTTCCAGGGTAAGATTCTAAGAGCCCCTTTCTTTTCCTTTCTTGTTACTATTTTCTAATATCTCAAGCTTAACTATCTGCCATTTCTAGGGTAGGATCCTAGCGCCTTTTTTGTGACTCTTTCTTTGCTAACATCTCAAGGCTAACTCTCTGCCATTTCCAAGGTAGGTTAGGTTAGTTTTCTGACAGCTCAGCTTAAGAGCGGGCTGTCAAATTTTGCTGTGTTTTCTAATAAGTATTACGATCCCGGAAGACGATTGACTCAAATGAAATTTAGATTTATTTAATCATTGTATATTTATCTGATATTTGGCTAACCAAAAACACGATTCACTTATTTTGATTCGATAGTTTTATTTTTTGAAATTATGAATCTTTCTGGGCTTTTCAACAAATACCTGTTACACTTATTGAGTTACTATCATTAAATTACTTGCACTACTACAATCACACATTTTATAAAATAATAGCTAAAGGAAATATTAGTATTGTATTTAATTTTTAAGTAATCATTAAAAAACATTTTTGGGACTTGTGACCTTTACTTTCGTGCTATAATGCGGGAACCGTTGTTACGCGATATTGTCCACTATTAGCTGCAACGTAAAGCACATTGCCCGGGAGCACGATTCATGGAATCATTGTATCACGATTGGAGGATAGCGGTGTGTGTAGGCGGGGCTAGCGTTTTGACAGTAGGCTCTTAACTCTCTGCCATTTCCAGGGTCGGATCCTAGCAGCGCCCTTCGCTGCGGTGCTATTCGCGGACTTCTGGCTGGCTGACCAGTGGAACAGCTTCACGTTTGCGTTCCTCGACCTCCACTACCTGGTGGCGTTCTACCTCGCGGGCGCTGACTGGTTCACTGCTAACAGTGAGTAGATCGGTCGATTGGTACTCTAGTAGATTGTAACGATTTATTTAAATAGTGGCGCGGTTGCGCCGCTATCTACTTACTTTCGCTTGTGAACTCGCGGTGTAGCGGCCAAACCGCTCGTTCGCGCGGACGCATATAAATCGAGCCCAGCGTAAAGGTGACCGCACTTTTATCAGCACGCACGCGTCGAACGCGCCGCATTTTAGGATTCGTTGTATGAAACGATGAAACCTCGCACATTCGTCCGCACCGTACGCGCCGCATTTCGTGTACTATGCGGTGCGTTCGACGCGTACGGCGCGTACGGTGCTGACAAATGTGCGATCAGCTTAATGCCTTCCTCTGTCGCGCTGTCAAATCTGACACCTGTCATCTGTTCCCCAGACGCGTTCGAGTCCACAACTTGGTTCATCGTGACCCGAGCGTGTGTGAACATAGTGCCGGCCTGGACTCGCTTCTGGCAGTGTCTCCGGCGGTACCGGGACAGCAGGGAGGCGTTCCCGCACCTGGTGAACGCGGGGAAGTACAGCACGACATTCTTCGTGGTGCTGTTCTCCACGCTGAGGGGTTTATATGCCGGTTAGTATTAAAAATAATTAAAATTAAAAATTATTTTTTTTCTGAATAAATTTGAATCTTGAAATGTTTTCAGAATGTCGGACTTCATGTTGCCTACCACCGATTCGAGAACTAACCCTATGGGGAATGGACTGGCAGATGTGACTACATCTGATAGTAAAAAATATAATGTTTGGAGATACATAAATATTTGTCTCTGACTTTATTATGATAATAATAATAATATCTATGGACGCTTCACACCACGTCAGTCTGGCCCCGTGCTAAGTACCTGAAGGACTTGTGTTACAGGTACCAGACAACGGAAATATATTTAATACTTTTATACTATACATATATTTAAGATTTTTATTATAGCATACACATATTTAATACACATCCAGACCCGGGAACATTGAAAACTTTTGTTCCGTCGGCGGGATTCGAACCCGCGACCCCCGGCTCACTCAACCAATTGAGCCACAGAGGTCGTCAAATGATGCGTGCGTTGCGTCGAAATTAAGTTTATCGGGAATCGTACATTTTTTCGGGATAAAAAGTATCAAATGTCCTTTCCCAAAGAATATGTAAAATATGAAGACCGAATTATACATACAGATTGGTCCATTTTTTTACAAAAAAGGACAAGTAGCTATGATGAAAAAACTAATTTAAGTCTATCGCGATTTTACTCCCCTCCCCCTCCTCTCTCTCCCTTTGTCTTAAATTTTAAAGTATGTATTACAATTAAAGACATGACTGGATCAAGTGGGTAACCAACAATTTAAAAAACTATCATTTTTGCATCAGTTGAGGATTTAGGGCCGAGAAAATAAGTTGAAATAAAAAAAAATGGATTCTGTGTATATCTAGATATATTAGCCAGGTGCTGAAGTAAGCAAGTTACAAGGTTTTTAAATTATAAGGGAAACCGTTGTTTCCCTTATAATTTGCCCTTATGTTACAAAATGTTAGTTATCCACTTCATCTACTCATATCATCTATTTTATCTATCTCTTTCACAGCTGACTACGCGGACTCCTACGCGAATCCCTTCCTCTACGCGTGGTTGGTCTGCCAGTTCATATCCTCCGTCTACACCTACACCTGGGACGTCAAGATGGACTGGGGGCTGCTGAGCGTCGGCCCCGGGGCGGAGAACCCGCTGCTGAGAGACGAGATCGTGTATAGCCCGCAGGTGCGTTATTGCGGGGGAGTAGAGTCGAGTTTCGTTTATACACGTTGGCGCTTACGACTTTATTAAGGTGGAATAGGGTTCAGCTTGGTTGGGCGTGTGCGTGAAATAATGCAACTTAATTTAGTCCTTAGTGTTTTAGAATAAAGTTAGTGAGGACCTAAGAGAAGAGAAGCTAAGTACCCGAAGGCTTTTTGTTCTGTCATGACTCATGACCCAGCAACATGGAAAACTTTGTTCTGTCGTCGTCGTGGGTCAGCGGAGACAACGTAGCGGAGAGGATTTTATTATCGCACTTAAAAATAAACTTTAAAATATTACTAAAGTGCGATAAGGGATTCCGGCGTATCTTCGAGTACGTGCGAGCATTTTTTGTAAGGTTCAATCATTTATGCACTTTAGTAAATTTTTTTTAATGAAATAAGGGGGCAAACGAGCAAACGGGTCACCTGATGGAAAGCAACTTCCGTCGCCCATGGACACTCGCAGCATCAGAAGAGCTGCAGGCGCGTTGCCGGCCTTTGCCGGAGGGAATAGGGTAATAGGGGAGGGTAGGGATGGGAAGAGAAGGGAATAGGGGAGGGAAAGGAAGGGAATAGGGTAGGGGAATTGGGCCTCCGGTAAACTCACTCACTCGGCGAAACACAGCGCAAGCGCTGTTTCACGCCGGTTTTCTGTGAGAACGTGGTATTTCTCCGGTCGAGCGAAATTCGTGCCGAAGCATGGCTCTCCCACGTATAAAATATACATACACAGCAGCCTTTCCCAAAGTGACCGATAACGTCCCCTTGTGACTTGTGGACGCTGAAGGTCTAAAGGGGGGCGGTGTGGGACCCAGAAAAAAATGGGGGCATTGTGTAGAGGCTTGGGGAGTGATTTATTTCATCAGGATGCATATTAAATTGAAACAATGGGGGCGCTAAAATATAATTTGTTCTTAAAGTGGGCAGTAGACAATAAGTTTGGGAACCTCTGATATAGAGCATAATTCTCCCTAACAGTTGTATCACTTAGCGTTTAAACTAAATGCAACCTTACCACAACTACATAGAGCACAATTCCCCACAGTTCTACTACTTCGCGATAGTGGAGGATCTGGTGCTGCGTTTCGTGTGGGTGCCGTCGTTCCTGCTCACGGAAAACCACATCGTGACCGGAGACACTATGGTGTCCATACTTGCGCCGCTTGAGGTGTTCCGGTGAGTACTGTAATACTTACTAATATTATAAATGTGAAAGTCCGTCTATCTACTTCTTCACGCCAAAACCGCTGAACCGATTTTTATGAAATTTGGTAAGCAGATACTTGGTATCCCGGGAAAGGACTACAGAATAGTTTTTGTTGCGGAGAAAATGTACTTTTCGGGCGATATACGAATTTTCCCGTAAAGGAGTTGCGGACGTCGTCTATATTATACAAAAAGTGCATTGAAAGTAATATTCTGCCTAACCAGATAGAAACTCGGCCATTGACCTGTTACTACTTGTCGCGCATGCACATATTGCTAACTCGTTCTCACGTGCCGCGAGTAAAAGAGAAGAGTAGCATTATGTCAAAGATCGAATTAACGTTTCGTTACCGGGATATCTACAAAAAGCTTGTGGCGGTACCCACAATTAGCCTCACAATCCTACATCGCGCTATCGAAGTTTCGGAG
Source organism: Cyaniris semiargus (assembly GCA_905187585.1). Taxonomy (NCBI): domain Eukaryota; kingdom Metazoa; phylum Arthropoda; class Insecta; order Lepidoptera; family Lycaenidae; genus Cyaniris; species Cyaniris semiargus. Next base: position 10,862,776 of record LR994568.1, on the reverse strand, counting down.
AACGACAAGATATATACAACGTCTTTAATAACGTCAGCCGTGGGCTTCGGCCTGACCGAGCATGCCATCTCGCTCGGTAGGATGCTACTGACATCGTTAAAAGCTTAAGTCTAATGCAATATCCATCTTTGCGTGTCCAATAATATCCTAATTCGTAATTCCATTCGCAGCCGCTTCATCTGGAACTACTTCCGCCTGGAGAACGAGCACCTCAACAACTGCGGCAAGTTCCGAGCCGTCCGCGACATCTCCGTCGCGCCGCTCGACTCCAGCGACCAGGCGCTCATACTCCGCATGATGGACCACCCAGATGGAGTCCACAATAGGTAATATTCGGTATATACACGGAACCAGCGTATACGTAGCGAGCGTAGACGTGTACGTAGCGAGCGTACACATACACGCAGCTAGCGTACACATGCACGCAGCTAGCGTACACGTACACGCAGCAAATGGACACGCGTACGCGAGCGAGCGTGTACGTATATTAGCAAGCAGCAAAGCAAAATATATTTATCACTGTTATTCTTCCATATCCATTTGGCAAAGTAGTTTCTTAAAAGTTATTACACTTTGTCATCACAATTAACTCCCAACGAAAACAGAGATGTGTTATAAATTATTAAATTCATCTGTTTTTGTGTGTATGGCTGTCTGTCCGTGGTATTGTAGCCAAACGGGTAGACCTATTTTGATCGTTTTTTTTTTATTTGAAGTCTAACGTCATGACATGACTAAGCCATTACTTATCATCATCACCTCGCTTACAGCTGGAAAATTGCAGCGCTTTTAATTTACTAATTTTTCCAGGTTAACAAAGAAGAAGCATCCTAAAAAGACGAAGGAGGTGGACCGGAAGCCTCTCATCAAGAAGGAGTCTATCCAGGAGCTGGCGTTAGAGCTGGACCTGGCGAAGGTGCTGTGACTGTGATGTTAGTTAAAGTATTATATATTTATAGATATCAACGAGGTTTCATTTGTACCCCTAAGGATACAGCCCTGGATTTATAAATAGGCTTTTGTATCCTTCAGAATACAGGCCACGGATTGTTAAATAGGCCGTATAGGCCGCGGCCTAAGGGCCAATTTATACTGCGCAGAGTCGAAGCGCATCGAAGCGTCTTACCAAAAACTGAACATAACAAATTCAACCTTAACTCCATAGCGTAACGCACACATTACTTCTGCGATTCTGCGCGAGACCAATCAGCGTTAGTCGCGCGAAGTCGTGAGAATGCGCGCGTCTTCTTAAAATCTCAGAACTCAGAAGTAATGTGTACGTTACGCTCAGGAGTTAAGGTTGAATTTGTTTTGTTCGATTTTGGTAAGACGCTTCGACTCTGCGCTAGTATAAATTGACCCTTAAGGAGAACACAGCCCTGGATTTATAAATAGGCCACATAGGCCGCGTCCTAGGGGCGGCAGCGTCTTAGGAAGGCAGCAGCTTTCGTACATGGGGCGGCTGAAAAAAAGTGGCCTACACTAAAAAAAAATATAAATCCGGCACTGGGAGAACATGGTGTGGAAACGCGCACATGGTTAGCCCTAGACGTGTAGAGTTCATTCCACTGGACTAGGCGGACTATATTAAAATTTAAAAGATAAAAAATTTTGCTCAAACACACCATAAACAACGGGTTCTCATGCGCGAATCGCGAGCTTTAGTGGTGTAAACATTGCAATGCGACACCTGTTTATGGTTTAATGCAGCTATATTCAACCTGCAGCCCGCGGGCCGCGGCCCGATGAAACTTTATCAGTGGCCCGCGTGAAGTTGAACCATTTTGAAATTCACGCCTACTGGCATAATAGTGCAAAGTCTTGGTGAGAGTCGTAATTTTTTTCTATAAATTGCTAATTTTGACGAACGCCTTTTTTAACCTTAAAAAAATTTGGTTGCGACCCGCGACACCAAGACCAAAACGTGGTTGTGGCCCGTATAAAAAAAGGTTGAGTACCACTGGTTTAATGAGTTGTTAACGCAACGCGATTCCCGCTGTCCTTAAAAGTAGCTAGTCTCAGACACCTCAGTATTCAGAGAATAACTTCATTAGAAAAATACTATACATCAAAATTTGATACAAAAACTGTAATTAAAACTAGCTAAAAGCCGAGCCCTCACAAAGGGCTCGCGTCGTCACACCTTTACTGACTGATCAAAATCAAATAGGTTAACAAAGTTAACATTTTTAGAACGTCTACATGAGGCCTACCACCGGTTCGGGAACTAACGTAAGAATATATAACTTAATAACTAAGGCGAGAAGAACCGGCGTAAGAAACTCGCTCGGGGCCATCTTTTACTAAAAAGATGGAAAATTACAATAGTAACTTAAACTAATTTACAAAAAGCATGTAAAAATGTGTTATATTTATAATATAGAAGCAGCTTATAGTCAGTCAGCTCATTTTTCCCAGGGTGTGCTATCATTGAGAAAATCAGTTATCTTATAATAAGCCCTAGCACACAAACGTTCTTTAAAAACTTTTTAGGGTTCCGTAGCCAAATGGCAAAAAACGGAACCCTTAGGTATAGCTTCGTCATGTCTGTCTGTCTGTGTCTGTCCGTCCGTATGTCACAGCCACTTTTCTCCCAAACTATAAGAGCTATACTATTGAAACTTGGTAAGTAGATGTAGTCTGTGAACCGCATTAAGATTTTGATACACTAATGCAAAAATTATTAAAAACTTTAGGGGTCCCCATAGGTACGACTGAATCAAAAAAATTTTTTTTTCATCTAACCTATGCGTGGGGGGTATCTATAGATAGGTCTTCAAAAATCATATTGAGGTTTCTAATATCATTTTTTCTAACCTGAATAGTTTGCGAGAGAGACTCTTCCAAAGTGGTAAAATGTGTGTCCTCCCCACCTCTAACTTCTAAAGTATATTATGACAAGTCTAAAAAAAATATATGATGTACATTACTATAAAAACTACCAACGAAAATTGGTTTGAACGAGATCTAGCAAGTAGTTTTTTTATATACGTCATAAATGGTAAACCTTAATTTAACTTTCATTAAATCAACTGAAATATAAAAATAAATCAAAAACCTTTTAATTTCATAAAAATAAACCTTATTGATGCTGCGGAACCCTTCATGGGCGTGTCCAACTCGCACTTGGCCGGTTTCTCTTAAATTTATTAACTGAAAGATTTTGGACGTTTTCTGGGATTTTATTATATAGACGTATACATTTACCTTTGAAAGATTTGCTCACTTTGCTAAGCCTGGTTATTGGTATATCTAACTTGTGCTTATTCCTAGTGTTCCTGTAGACTGATGATAACACATCTACATATAAAATAAAAATTACTATGTTAAAGCACAAATCTATAGGCGTTATAGTATTTCCGTAAAGTGTACCACAAAATGTTCAGGTTGTGGGCACTTGTGGGATATACTAGAGCTCGCTTCGCTCGCCCTGATAATTAAAATATATTTTATGACGATTTAAAATAAAAACACAACTTGTGTTAGGCGTTTAATAAATATAACATTAAAATGCGTCCTCAAAACATCACAATAAAGCTTAATTACAAATAATACAACATTTATATATCTCTGTAAGACACTCGATAGAGGGCGCCACTGCACTTACGACGTTATACAACTATACAATGTTTGATCGCTTTTAAGTTTACAATATATACAAAGATACAGGAAAAATATACATATTACATAACGTTTAAAATAAATTAAAACAGTATTTTTACAACAAGTTATACAGGGTTTAACACAACTAACAAACAAATTGATAATACATACTTAAGGATGTGCATTATTCCTCTGTATGGAAACTCTATTTAAAGGACACACTCCCTATATTATGTATTGTCGCTTTGTTTTGTTACACTGTATAATTATTTCTAAAACATTTTATATTTAAAGATTTTTTTGATGACATAGTTTTTATTAAAGAAGTATGTTTTAAAACTAGAAAATAATGGTTTGACTGGTAATTTTGACAGTTCTGTTTGCGTGTGAGTTTTGTAAAGTTTATCTAAAGACAGTTGTTACTTCAGTAAACAAACTTACAAAACTTGAACTACCGATATAAGACAACATTTACTTACAAAAAATGTATACAATTATACATTGCGAATTTAATTTTATTTAATCACAACAATCAATTTTAAATAAAACAATTAATTTACAGATTCTATACTATTTCTGATTCTATAAAAGTGCGAAAGCTACAAGAAACCTAACCTACCTAAAGCAAATTGTTTTGTTATTATTTAAAATAAGCTTAAAATCTGTTTGGAAAACATCTGTGCACGAGAAGACTATGGAAAACGTAATTCAGAATTACAGACTTACAAGGATGTTATTTTGTTTGAAATGTTTATTTTAGCTTTATAACATAATACACAACACTAATAAAACACAATTTTTCGTGCACTTTTTCCACTATATTAAAAATTTATAATAATTTCTTAATATAGTGGAAAAAGTGAACGAAAAATTGTGTTTTATTAGTGTTCAACATGAATTTCCACCAAGAACTGACTGTAGAGTAATAATTACATATATAATACACAATAGCAAAAACTTGTTATTGGCATATCGCTATATTTTAATATGTATTATTTCTGTTATTTTAATTGTTAAATGATGTAAGGTTCCCCAAAAAAACCTGGCTACCTCTTGGCTTAATAATGACATCATTGGAACGAAATAACAATATGGCGTCATTTGATGATGTCATGAGAACTGGCCGGTAGACTCGGTTATATTTCGGAACACACTTCGAGTGACAGCCCCTATGGCAATGTCGTTGACGTTCCAAACCATCCTCGTAAACCTGTACATTATTTCATTAATTTTTTAATTTCATAACAATTAAACGCGGAAGCCTGTTTCGATACGCTATAAGTGCAGTGGCGCATCTCACTATATTGTTTCTTGTCTTCGTATAATCTTTACGGCGAATTTTTATCTGAAAAAAAATAATAATTAGGATTAGGAATAGAAGTGTAAGAGCCCTTACTTAGAAAATATTTATCCTTAATTTAGTAACCAGTTTGATAGAAAACATGTGCAGTTTATGTTATGTGAGTAAAGGCACAGAGTCCCTCCGTAGTCCGTACTGCGCACACCATTTGGCATGATCAAAATGACTTAGCAGCTGGCTTGGTTTCGATAAAACCGGTCCATAAGGGTCAATTTATAATAGCGCAGAGTCGAAGCGCATCGAAGCGTCAAATTCGCAACAAGTTGAACGAATGCGCGCGAATTCGTCAGAATACCCACAGTGATGACGCGTAGATTCGCTTGTGGTCGCATGGATGCGCGAGAATGCGCGCGCCCCAAAAAGCGTTAGTCAAGCGAATTCGCGCGAGTGCGCGCAAATGCGCGCGCCTTTCTAAATTCTCACATGTAATGTGTGCGTTAACGCTTTGGAATTAAGGTTGAATTTGTTATGTTCAGTTTTGGTAATTCGCTTTGATGCGCTTCGACTCTGCGCTAGTATAAATTGACCCTGAGAAATCAGTACAGAACTAATAATTTTTTAGAACCGGTTTTATCGAAACCAAGCCAGCTGGAAAGTCATTTTGATAATGCCAAAGTATGTGCGTAGCCGTAGTACACAGAGAGACACTGTCTTTGCCTTTACTCACATTAAACATAAACTTCACATAATTTTATAATGCCCTTGGCAGTAAAACCTACATATAGTGGGGTAGGCCTTGTCCTGACCGACCTGTATCGGTCGGAAGATCTTCCTTTGCCACAACTCATATTCCCTCATGCCCGAGTGTGTGCGCAGTACACTTTATAGCTCACCTACGATTTCAGCGCCTCCAGCTGCGACTGCATCTCATCCAACTCGCTTTCGTCGTCTTTACATCACATTCTTCGGTATCTTATAATTCCCGAGTGTGTACGCAATACACTATATTTTTATTATTTTTTAACATTTATTTCAGGCATCTTGGCCCATAATACAAATACCTTACAGACTAACATACATATTCATATTATAATAAATACCTTAAGGACTAACATACTATATAGCTCACCTACGATCTCAGCGCCTCCAGCCGCGACTGCATCTCATCCAACTCGCTTTCGTCGTCTTTCATCACATTCTTCGGCATCTCATAATGCCCAAGTGTGTGCGCAGTACACTCACCTACGACCGTAGCGCCTCCAGCCGCGACTGCATCTCATCCAACTCGCTCTCGTCGGGCTGCTCCTCTCTCTCGGGCTCCGCGCTGGCGGCGGCGGCGGTCGGCGGCGCGGGCGCTTCGCCCAGCTTGCCCTGCGTTAACTCCCAGAGGACCTACAAAAACATCATAAAAAAGGTGAAGCACACTTTTTTCGGGAAAATGTATGTACGTGTTTCCGCAGAATTCCTTGTTTTTGCGGGCCGAACCACAAGAAATATCTAGTAGCTGGGAACAGCACACAAGCAAAATGTCTAATAAGATAAGCTAGGTGATAGTAGCTGGTGAAATCATCCGTACCTTATCCACCTCGGTCTGCGCGGCCTCCTCCATCTCCTCCTCATCCTCCATGCCGGACATGGTCTCGTCCAGCATCTCCTCGATGATGCCGGCTTTCATCATCTCCTTGCTGAGCTCCTGCATCGTGTGAGCGATCTCCGGCAGACGGAGCAGCTGCTGCATCGCTTGCATCACCTGGAAAAGCATGAAGTCGGTGAAGTATTGAGGTTTTAAAAGCAGTTGAGTTATACAAACAAATTCATAAGAACCATAATTTATTTATTTATTTATATAATAAGATATTTCTGTAAAAACTGTTAGGACACTCTTTTATATTATTTATTTATTTGTTTGTTATGCTTAATATAACTATTCATGCATCAAAAAGAACAACATTATTGCTAATATTATGTCTTGGTGAAAATAGGAGAAAATATTGCTCCTTTTTGTGACTCAGCATCACAAAACAATTTATGTTTAAGATGCTATATTAAAATTGTACCTCTGTTGATTTCTGCAATGAACCCGCTACCCTTAGAGTGGCTGAAATGTAAAAATTTTATAAATTTGAAAAATACAGCATCACCATTTTCATCCTAAAAAATATTTTTTAAATAATTGTAGCTGCAGCATTATTTTATATTAAATATTAAGGTTACACAAGTAAGCTGTTATAATTTTTTACTAGTTGTGCCCCACAGTGTTACCCACGGTTTATTAACCCATCAATCCCCAAGCGGGATTTATACGTGGGAGAGCCATGCTTCGGCACGAATGGGCCGGCTCGATTGGAGAAATACCACGTTCTCACAGAAAACCGGCGTGAAACAGCGCTTGCGCTGTGTTTCGCCGAGTGAGTGAGTTTACCGGAGGCCCAATCCCCTACCCTATTCCCTTCCCTACCCTCCCCTATTCCCTTCCCTTCCCATCCCTACCCTCCCCTATTACCCTATTCCCTCTTAAAAGGCCGGCAACGCACTTGCAGCTCTTCTGATGCTGCAAGTGTCCATGGGCGACGGAAGTTGCTTTCCATCAGGTGACCCGTTTGTTCGTTTGCCCCCTTCTTTCATAAAAAAAAAAAAAAAAAAAGCAGCAGCCGGCTGTCGCAATCGAAAATAAATTGTGATATTTTCTTACAGTAAAAATTTGCCTATGTGTTAATCTGGGAATCAACTAATTCCACAGCAAATTTTGTTAAAATTGCTCCAGCCGTTTAGACGTGAAGTAACAAACATACAAACTCACAAACTTTCGCCTTTATAATATCAGTGTGATAGTGTGACAAGCCACCCTATCAATGTAATAGGTATATTACCTAATTGATTTTTCATCTGCATCTGTACAGAGTTGAGGTGTGCTTTGCTTGTGTATATTTTGCTGACGGCTTTCCGTGACCTAATGATTTCTTTCGCCAATATTGTACACACTTGCTTGTCATTCTTGGTGGCGGCTTCTTTGAGGGATCTCTTTATTTTTTCTTCCTCTCTTTGTATTGCTGAAATGAAGGAAAAGTGCAAAATAAACATTTTTTTAAGAGCCTATGCTGTCCCACTGTTGGGCACAATCCTCCCCCAAAGTCTTCCAATCCTCTCGATCCAATGCAGCCGTAGGCCAGCCTTGCTCAAAAAAACATTGGCCTTAATAAAAAAATGACTAAACAAGATTATAAAAAAGCTTTCTATGAACTAGCTTGGCAAAAATACTTATTTAATTTAGGAGCACACATACATACATACAGTTTTAAGATATTATTGTAGGTTTCAATAGTTTGAACTAAAACTTGATTTGTCTACCTATTTTATTATTGTAACCTCTCCATGATAAACTACTGAACGGATTTTAATGGAATTTCGTAGGGAGATACTTTAAGTCCTGATAAAAAACATAGGCTGGTTTTTATCGTGGAAAATGTGGGGTTTCCGAGCAGAAATCGAATGTCTTGGTAACAGTAACTGTGGAGAAAGTAGCCCTACTTAAATATCTGGGAAACAAATGACTAAGTACTTACCTCGTATTTGTCTGTCCAAATTATATCCTTCCTTTCGCAGTTTGTGAGACCATTCATTTACCTAAAAAAGTGAAAACTTGTTTTCAATGTCTTAAAAGTTAAAGAAGCTCTAAGTACATTTAACACATTTTTGATATTGAAACAAACCATTTCTTTAGGATTTCTTTCGGGCGACTTCCCAAACAAACCCATTTTTGCTAATTTACGAAAAATATTTGATTTTTCAGCAATTTGTTTGTATTTTAGTTAAAATGACACTTGACAATTTAATTTTGACGTTTGTAAAATTGTTGCCAATCTTTGAAACTAAAATTGCAAGAAAAATTAAAAAATAAAATAAAATAAAAAAAACATTCCAAATTTGAATTATTTGCCTACGAATAAGCATAATTAACTATTTAAGGCATATCTGAAGGCTATCGCTTAAACAAAAAAGTTGTTTTGGCTTAATAATTCAAATATCATGTCTGGTCATAGTCTTTTTTTTTTTATGTAATAAGGGGGCAAACGAGCAAACGGGTCACCTGATGGAAAGCAACTTCCGTCGGACATGGACACTCGCAGCATCAGAAGAGCTGCAAGTGCGTTGCCGGCCTTTTAAGAGGGAATAGGGTAATAGGGGAGGGTAGGGTTGGGAAGGGAAGGGAATATGGGAGGGTAGGGAAGGGATCAGGGTAGGGGATTGGGCCTCCGGTAAACTCACTCACTCGGCGAAACACAGCGCAAGCGCTGTTTCACGCCGGTTTTCTGTGAGAACGTGGTATTTCTCCGGTCGAGCTGGCCCATTCGTGCCGAAGCATGGCTCTCCCACGTATAAAAGTCGTAATAAAGTCGAAAATAAAAGAGTAGGACTCCAAAACACATTTTCACATTTTGATGTTGGAGCACAGAATACATATTAGTACAAGTAGTTGGAGTCAGGACTCAGAAAAAAACTTAGAAAAAGGCGGAATAGCTAACATAATTATTATAATAATTTATAATATTAATATCTTTTTCTTTCACTGTCATAGGCCTTTGATGTTTACGAAACAAACCGATGTTTAGAATTTATTTTTATGTGTACTAACTACTACGCAATGTTCCAACCGCAGATACAATATTAGTTAATACCTAGTCCCAGCCTCAAGCCTTATTAATAATAATAATAATATAGCCTTTATTTCAGAATTACAGCAATGTTTATAAATGCTATGTTATTTATCTAAATTTATCAATTTCTGATTGCCATTTGGCAAAGGCCTCCTCTAGCCTCTTCCATTCTCGTCTGTCTCTGGCCACTCTACTCCAAGTTACTCCAGCAATTGGTTTAAAATCATCAGCCTACTTTTCATCACTTCCTTTAGGCTCCAATAGCTCTTCCGTGCTTTTGTAGTCCTTGTTTCCATTTCTTTAGCTATTGTCTCATATGCCAGTTCGCTTTCGGCATCAGTCTTGACAACACGTAAATCCTGTTGCGACGTATAGAGTCAGGTGTTTTCAACCTTTTTTGTCAACCGTAAAATAAATCGCAATAATGAAGTGTGATGCATGCAGTTCTTCATTCAATGATGGTGTTTTCTGTAATGGTTGTTTATGGAATTTGGATTTCTCCTGTGCTTCGATCTCCGAGTCTGGATATCGCAAACTTGGAGCTGATAGACGGGCTATGTGGAGATGTCCCCAATGCAAGGTAGCTACGGGCCCGCGATCACCGACAGTATCCGAATCTGGTTCTGTCACCCTCGAGATGATTATGTCGGAGCTGCGAGAGATGAAGTCTCAGTTAAGAAAACTCCCCGAACTCTTTGAAGATGTGAAGACCATTAAAAGGGAAATCTCGGAGTTAAAAGTTTCCTGCGAGTTTAATAGTTCTAGACTGGAAGACCTAGAAACTAAAGTGCAGAATATAGAAAAACATATTTCAGAGTCGCAGAAAGTAGAGTCTTCTTGTACTAAAGACATTGCGCTGCTCAAGAGAGATAGTGTGAGCCGCGAGCAGTGGTCTCGCATGAATAATGTTGAAATTAAAGGTATTTCAGTTAAGCCTAACGAAAACTTATTTTCTATTATTGATTCGATCGCTAAAGTTGTGAATTATTCTCTTCCGAAGACACAAATTAACTACATAGCTCGTGTTCCATCACACGGCTCGAAGGAAAAGTCAATCATTATGTGCTTTATAAACCGGTACATCAAAGAGGAGTTTATTGCCGCTACACGAGCACGGAAACGAATAAGCCTAAATGATATAGGGATGGGAGGAAATGATCAACTTATTTACGTCAACGACCACCTTGTTCCTGACATGAAGAAACTGCTTACTCGAGTTAAAGAGATTTCAAAACTAAAGGGACTGCAGTATGTATGGGTAAAATATTGTAAAATACATGTACGAAAAAATGATAAATCACCTGTCCTTATTATATCAAACGAGGCTGATTTAAACAAATTAACGTAGTGTGCCTTTTGCTTTGCTTGTATTGCTATGTAGTTATTTTTGCTAAAGTTTATTGTGTACTTTTCTCATTTTGTAAATCATGCTTAAATCGCTTTTTTTCATTTTGGTGTATCATAATCATCTTTTTCATCACCTGTTCATTTGTGTATTGTGCTTTACATTTATGCTATACCGTATTACAAATATCACATCTTGCTTTATCAACTGTAATATTGAACCACAGGAAAAGGTTTAGCGCCCCTGGCTTTGCACTCGGCTACTCGTTTCGTAACTGTTCGTACGTCGTCGGTTTGCCACAACCGGTAATGATCTATAGATCGCTTATATATTTGTCTCGCTCGCACTCGCTGTCGCTTACGGTCGGCTTAATATGTACAGATTTCTACAACTACCAGCTTTATTATTTTATGTCTAATTTATTTTATATTTATCAAAAATTATTACCCATTAACGTTTTAAAATATATATTGTATATCTTACATATTGTAATTATCGTAAAACTTTTGCATTTCTCACTCGGTGAAAGGTTAAAGGATTTATATTTTGTGGAATTTCTATGTTTTAATAATTTTGTAGGTGCATCAGCAATTTTTGAAATGAATTTATATAATGAATTCTATTTTATTATGTTATACGAAAAGACAAATATTCGCCTTGATATATATAATTTCCAAAAACTCTGCTGCGAGTGCGACTACTCGATTTATTGGTATTTATCTACTTACTTTGATTATATTATAAATGTTCTCTTTGCGTTAAACAAGTTTAAAATGATATATTATCTACCTTACATCCTCTACATTAATTTAATAGGTTATATAATAATGATTACTATAAATGTACTTTTGTACTTCTTTTGTTCGTTACAATATGATGTTGCGAAGATTTACGTGATCAATTTTATAATTTCGCCTGTTTATTTCAGAATAGCAATCTTTTATTACATGTTTATTTTATGGTTTATTCAGGATGTAAGTATACGTTGTAAAATAAATATTATGTTAATACTAATTTTGCCTCTTAGTGTGCTCTTTATTGCAAATTTTCGCTACTTATTTATTTACATAATATATTACACTGTTGGAGGTGATTTAATTAGGTGTTTTATAATTCATTATTTATCCGTGAATTTAGTTATGTTAATATTTTTAAAAGCCTTAAATAATATGAGTAAATTATACTTAGATAGCGTATTATGCTTTATTGGCTACTGTTATTTATATCATGGAATCTAAACTAAGTATATATTATCAGAATGCTAGAGGCTTACGTTCGAAAACAAACGCTTTTAAAAGAAATGTCTGTCTCAATTCGTATGATATCATAGCTATTACTGAGACTTGGTTATTAGAAGGTATTATGGACGAGGAATTATTTGATAGTAGGTATGTTGTTTGGCGGCGAGACAGAAATTACTCTCTAACTAAGCAATCTCTAGGGGGTGGTGTCCTAATAGCGATTCGCCGGGAGTTTGAAGCTATGGGCCGTCCCGAATGGCACACCACTGCTGAGGACCTGTGGGTGTCCATAGCTCCGAAGGATAAGTCCTATGATACAATCCACTTTGGCGTTCTTTATCTATGTAAACAAAATGAAGGAAATAGTTCTACTGTTCAGCTTGAAGCATTTTCAAATAATCTTTTCAATATTGTTAACACGTATCCAAATGATAAATTTATAATTTCTGGTGATTTTAACCTCCCGTTTATTGACTGGAATACTAAGGAAACGCAACCCGTGTCAAGTATATCACTCTCTAGGAGTCATATAAACTTCCTCGATACCCTGGCGCAGTGTGATCTCACGCAGCGCAGTCAAGTGCGCAATAACAACGACAGGTTACTGGATTTAATTTTCTCCAATTGTGAACTGACTGTTACTGCTTGTGACGACCCCTTGGTCCTAGAAGACTTACCGCACCACCGGTCTTTATGTATTGAGCTTACACAAGGTGCGGAGAGTAATCTGGAATCCAAAACACGTGTAAAATATTTTTATGGCCGTGGTAAATATGACCTTATTCGCTCATCACTAAATTCAGTGAATTGGCTTGAATGTCTTAATGGCATTCACTTGGATGAGGCGCTAAAGTATTTTTACGATATAATATATGACCTTCGGAACACTCATATACCACATAAGATCATTTCCCCAAACAGTTACCCGCCATGGTATGACTCTGCCCTAAAGAAAGTCATAAGGGAGAAACACAAATTTCATCGTAAATTTAAACTTGATGGAAATCAAAGCGATTACATTACTTTCTCACTGCTTAGGAGTAGAGCCAAATCAATGGAGCACACGTGTTACGAGTCTTATATTCGCAATACAGAGAACTCCATAGTTAATGACCCCGCACTCTTTTGGAATTTTATAAAAAGTAACCGCAAAACTTCTTCTACGTTTCCTTCTACGATGCGCTTTGAAGGTAAAGTTGCAAAAGAAGGTGAGGAAGTTTGCAATTTGTTTGCATCTTACTTTCAGGCAAACTTTCTTGATTCCAATAGTTCACCTGATGAAACATGTACTGAAGAACATACCGTACATCAGAGCTCCGTGGGAGATATAACGATTGATCCTGATGAGGTACTGAAATTGCTAAAGTCGGTTGATTTGCATAAAGGAGCGGGGCCCGATGATATTTCTCCCCTGCTTATTGTTGAGTGTGCCACTAGCCTAGTTCTTCCACTTACCATTCTTTATTCAAGATCCATAAAGGAAGGATATGTGCCCGGTATTTGCTAAACTCTTTGAGAGAATTGTGCATCAACAAGTTTATACTGCTCTCAAGGGCTGGTTTATACCAGAGCAGCATGGGTTTCTGAAGGGACGCTCAACAACCTCAAATCTCCTCTTAACTTATGACCATGTAAGTTCGGGTATGGATTCAGGCGCTCAAGTGGATTTAATATTTACCGACTTTAGCAAGGCTTTCGATCGTATAGATCATTGCATATTGCTCCAGAAGTTATCCAATGCAGGTATACATGGAAATCTCCTTCGCTGGTTTACATCTTATATTTGCAATAGGTCACAAGCCGTTGCTATAAATGGGTTCATTTCTAGGTGGATGTTCGTACCTTCTGGTGTCCCACAAGGTTCCCTACTGGGGCCCTTGCTATTCGCTATTTTTATAAATGATATTTCTTCCTGTTTCCACCACGTTTATTTCTTTTTATATGCTGATGACACCAAAATATTAAAAACCATAACCTCTTTTGATGACTGCCGCCTTTTGCAAGAGGACTTGAATAGATTTGAAGAATATTGTGTGCGTAATAGGCTAGATCTTAACGTATCTAAATGCTTTGCAATCAACTTCAGTCGTAAGATAAATTTAATCAAGTATAATTACAAGCTTAAGAATAAGGGTCTTATATTCAAAAAATCTATAAAGGATCTGGGAGTTATTGTAGATTCAAAACTGATTTTTGATGAGCATATTGATTATGTTATTAATAAAGCCTCGAAAGCCTTAGGATTTGTAATCAGATCATGCAGAATTTTCAAATCTATTAAAGTGGTCAAGATCCTGTATTGTGCCTATGTTCGCAGTATCATGGAGTACTGTTCGGAGCTATGGAACCCTGCTTACAATATATACATAGACAGATTAGAGTCTATCCAAAAACGCTTTCTTAGATATCTCCAATTTAAATGTAATCAATTTCTTTCTAACTATGATGCCAGATGTAAAAAATTCCATTTCCTTCCGCTGTGCCAACGAAGGAACATTAGCGACCTTGCTTACCTAAGTAAAGTACTGAGTAGTAAAATAGATGCACCCGAATTACTCAATAGATTTAATATTAATATCCCCTTTAGAAACGCTCGTCATTTTATGCCTCTATATGTTCCACCCTACAACACCTACTACCGTAGGAATTCGTTTGTGTTAAGGTCGAGTGCAAGATTTAACAAATTTCTGAATACAAATCCGCTTGAAGACATATCCTCCCTTACACCAAATAAAATCAGAAAACTTTTGACTGATTCCTATTTTAATTCTATTCAGTAATATTTTATTGTGATCTACTATATTACGAGTATAAGTAGTTTTATTCACAGCGAGTATAATAATATAAAGACGTATAACGGGTGGGCGCTTGCGAAAATATTCCTTTTCTTGTGCTTTAATAAGGTTTAGTTCAGCTTTGTTGCTTATTGTTAGTTAATTTTATTTATTATTTTTTAATTTAGGTCATTGTGTTTGTCATGATTTGATGTTGGGTATGTTACATTTAAGTTTTAACTCATTATACAGTAGTGGAAACTTTTAAATGGCATATCGATGTGTAATATATATCTTACTGGAGTTGTAAATAGCTGTAAGTTTTCCTAAGAAAATAAAATAAAATAAATAAATAAATATGGTGATATTATTTGACCGAGGTATATATTATAGTCTTCCACATATTCAACGATGTTATTTCCCACTGTTTTTATATTTTTTGGTCCATTTGTCATTACTTTTGTTTTTTCCGAGTTGAGCTTAAGCCCCACCTCTTCACTTTCTTTAGGCAGTTCATTGATCATTGTATTCAGTTCTTCTGGGGATGATGCAAACAATACAATGTCGTCAGCGAATCTAAGGTGAGTGAGCTTTAATCCGTTTATATTCAATCCATAATCCTTCCAGGACAGGTTCCTAAATACTTTCTCAAGTACAGCGGAGAAAATTTTTGGCAACAGGAAAGGTTCCCCCTTTTTTCCAATTGTACACGTGCATTGCTCTGTTTGTATATACCTCGTATTATTTTTATGTATTTGCTATCGATTCCCTGTTCTTCTAAAGCTTCCCAAATTTTCTGATGGATAAGGGAGTCAAAGGCTTTGCTGAAGTCCATGAATGCAAGGTAGTATGTTAAATTATATTCGTTATATTTTTCTATTTTTTAATTTAAGCCTTATTATGGGGAAAAAATATTTTCTTGGTAACCCTAAATACGTCTGACCTTTGATGACATACTCTGTGACATCATCGTTTATCAATGTAACGTTCAGAATTTACAAAAATTCAAACTTACAATTTTTGAACGTTAAAGTCAATGTCCCTGTCAAATTGTCAAATTGATGGTATGTTCCAAAACTCTAAGCAGGAATTTGCCGCCTCAGGTAAATTTCAAATTTGGCGGTGGTAGCCAATC
Organism: Cyaniris semiargus; assembly: GCA_905187585.1. NCBI lineage: Eukaryota > Metazoa > Arthropoda > Insecta > Lepidoptera > Lycaenidae > Cyaniris > Cyaniris semiargus. The sequence continues at coordinate 10,846,723 of LR994568.1, read as the reverse complement.
AATTTTCGTCAAACACCACTGGACAGAATACTATTCGGGATTCGGAGCACACCGCATATGACATTATAATATTTTTGTCAAACTTCTTTTGAAAAATGAAAATTGCAATTTGCGAATATTTCCGTAATTCTCATACTTTAGAAAATATTTTGTAGTTTTAATTATTGAAGTGTTAAGTGTTCAAATATTGTAAAAACCTGCTACAGTTCACAGGTAAAGTATAGTTTAATAAATAGTACTTGCAGTGAATTACTAGTTTGAGATCGGCATTCAGTTCAGCGAATTTGAAAGTGCGATTTTCCTAAACAACAATGTTTTTGAGTGTATAGTAGTATATGTACTAAGTACAATGTATAGATTAAAGGCTTTCGAGTAATAATCCTTCATCAAAGTAGTTTTTTGCTGTAAAAGTCGTAAAGGTTAGGAGTAGTTCCTTATTTGTAAGGGTGGAATGTCAAAACTTTTATGAAATTTTTCCCGCCAGCCGCCAGGTGTAAACATAAATAATTGCTTTAGCTCAATGATCAATCACTTCTTCACAGTTCACTGTCTTATCAGTTACATATTGCATTGAATTGAAGCCTATGCACTTACAAGTTACAACCCTACTTCATTTCATGCATCAGCATTTGTTCACATCTACTCTATCTAGCTTTTTTAAATATTTAAATAACTATGTTTTTGTTATCCATTATAATAATTCATTTTGATATAAATTTTAACAAAGCTTTGCCATAATGGTTTTTAGGGTTTTCCTTTTTAATCCTTTTTAGGGTTTACTGGATTAAGTTAAGTGAAATGATTGTAACAGTGCGGGGGCGGGAGTTTATAGATCTACAGTTTTTCGGAAATCCTCTCAGTTTTCAGTTCAGGCCTTGAAAGTTGAAATCTACAGTTTTTATTAGCTAGCTAGCGTCATCTATTTTATTATATTAAACTAAATAGATCATGGACCATTGGATCAAAAAAGGTCCTGGGAAAAGTTATAGAAAAGCGAAATGAAAATCATAAAATAGGAGCTTCAGTTAGTATTCTGAATTATTTATTCAGAATACCATTTTTATACCATTATTACTTTGAATGATCCTATATATCAAAATATGAAACTCATCATTTGGTATATAGTATCATTCAAAGTACTTACTATTTGCTTGCTGTATTGCATTTTGGGTAACCAACGAAACTCCCGCCCCCGCACTGTTACAATCATTTCACTAAACTTAATTCAGTAATATGATTATATCACTAAACTTATGTAAACTCAACTGTATCATAATTATGTTTCTAGGATGATAGTAATGAATCGCTTTCGTATAACTATGTTACGGCATATAAGTATATCCCTAGGGATATAGCTATATTACGGATATATCTATCATACTGCGACATGTGTACTGTTGGTGTACCTTATTAAAGTAAATAAATAAATATTTTCCAACTTCTGTATTAATATTGTTTGCTAATATTTCAGATTATATTAAAAATTAAAAATTCTTGTTATTTTAAGACGATTTTTTTTACATATTACAAAGTACACATAATTAAGATTTTAAAGGTTTGTTAATTAAATAATGTACCTATTTTGAGTAAAATCTTATCAATTGCATCACTCACGTCAGTGAAATTTATGCAAATATGTAGGTACTTTGTATACAATGTGCATAATTATTTAGAATTTTTATCTCAGCAAACAAAAATATGAAGTCTTATTATTGCAGTTAAATATTACTTAATTAAAAACTTGTTTTTGTTAGATAAACGTCTAAAGGTATAAAATTAATAAAGATTAATCGTAAATACATAACAAAAGCAATCACAGTTCTGGAAATCGCAAGTATTATAATCATTTTGCACATAATTAAAAATAAAATAAATAAATAAAAATGGATTTATTTCTGAATAAATTTGAAACAAATATTTTCAAAAAGTCTAAGTAAATGTAATAAGTAATAAGTCCAAAGTATATGAGAAATTGTGTCTGTCTGTCTGCCTTTCACCTCTTCACGCCCAAACCACTAAACCGATTTTGATGAAATTTGCTTTAGAGATAATTTGACCCCGGTAAAGGACATTGGATATTTTTTATCCTGGAAAAATGTACTTCTCACGCAGCCCCTATATTTATGTATAGGCAGAATAGGGCATGACCTAGGGGCGGCAGCGTCCTAGGATGGCAGCCGAGTTCGTACATAGGGGAGGCAAAAATGTTTAATTATTTATTTTGTTTCGCATTACTTTTGCAGTCCTGCTAAGCCTGTAGGAAGATCTTTATTTATTATATATTCTCATTTCTTAGTCAGAAAAATATGATGGAATAGTCATGTCAAGCCCTGCACTGGTACCATTTTGTGTGTTATGGGATGGCATCATGAGTTATCTCACGTTCAACACGTCTGACACATCTTGTTATAAACATATTTTTTTACTAAAGTTTTTGTTACGTAACTTTTACTAAACACATGAAACAAATTTCTAATATATGATTTAACTATAATAGCTCTCTTGAAATAAAAATTCGATATTTCAGAGCTTGTCGCCTTATCCGCTAAGACTTATCATTGGGGCCCCTAGTTTCTTTTTGTCCCAGGTCCAATTACCTAGCTATGCCACTGCCCACTGATCCTAGGCCCCTAGTTTCTTTTTGTACCAGTTCCAATTACCTAGCTACGCCACTGATCCTACTCCTTACACCAGCGGTTCTCAATATTTTTGGCGACGAAACCCTTTTAAGTAGTCACTGTTTGACGGACCCCAAAAAAAACGTTTTGAATTAATTGTATCAATGCTGCTTGCTGTCTGACGACATTTCTAAAAACAATTTATGTATCGCTCGCGCCTCGCGGAGACCCTATGGCTTACACATTTGGAACGGTTCTGGTGATCTTTATACAGGGTGTAACAAAACTAAGTGATAATACTTTAGGGTGTGTGTGAGTCCCCTGTATAGAGTTCACTATGTAAGTAGCAGTGCTGAAAGACCAAATTTTTTTTTCACCTTTGTATGGAAAAATTCCTGACGCGTGGGCGCTTGTCCATACAAATCACAAAAAATCGGCCAAGTGCGAGTTGGACTCGCGCACGAAGGGTTCCGTACTATTAAAGAGCAAAAATAGGTAAAAAATGTGTTTTTTTTTGTATGGGAGCCCCCCTTAATTATTTCTTTTATTTAAATTTTGTTATTAATTATTAATAGTGATGAGCAAAATTGGTCTTGGTCTTGCAGTCTTGGTCTTGCAAAAAATGCAAGACCAAGACTACCCTAAGACTAGCAAGACCAAGACCAAGACTAGGTGTGCAAGAACAAGACCAAGACCGACTATGCAAGAGACTTGCTCCATGCAAGACTCTTGCTAAAAATTTGACTTAGTCGCAGTGACTATAATATGAGATCTACTATGAGATAAAATATTTATAACAATACATTATCTACTTAACATGAATTTCAAGTTCTTGTGATACAGCCTGGAAACAGGCAGACGAACAGGCAGCGATTGTAAGTAATTGGGTCCCGTTTTTACCCTTTGATTATGTAACCATGCATTTAAACTAAAAACTTGGGAATATACGTGGCGGCCGAAAAGGAAGATCTTCCAACCGAGAGCGAATCCTAAAATTCGGATTTTTTAAAATGAAATAAATCGGCCAAGTGCGAGTTCGACTCGCCCATGAAGGGGAACCCAGCAATTAGGTTTATTTTTATGAAATTAAAAGGTTTTTGATTTATTTTTATATTTCAGTTCATTTAATGATAGTTAAATTAAGGTTTACCATTTATGACGCATAAAAAAAACTACTTGCTAGTTCTCGTTCAAACCAATTTTCCTTGGTAGTTTTTATAGTAATGTACATCATATATATTTTTTTAGACTTAGAAAAAAAACGAAAAAAAAAAAAAAACATAACTGGATTGCTTTCTATGAAAGAGAGAGAGAGAAACACGCGCACGCCGCACGGCTTACAACTATAGCAAAAAGCACAGACATAGATCAAGATAGATACCGCATCTATCTTGATCTATCTCTGTGGCAAAAAGTGTCGGTCAAAAAGTATGTGTTTGTATCAAAATCTTAATGCGGTTCACAGACACACCTACTTACCAAGTTTCAATTGTGTAGCTCTTATAGTTTCGGAGAAAAGTGGCTGTGACATACGGACGGACAGACAGACAGACAGACTGACATGAAGAATCTATAAGGGTTTCGTTTTTTGCCATTTGGCTACGGAACCCTAAAAATACTCTAGAAGAAATCCGAGGGAAAGTTCTTATTTTTCAAAATTTTCATTTTTCTTAAGGACTTATTTCCGCTAAAAGATCATATGCTGAGTTGGCTCTCGACTTTTCATTAGTATTTTCAATTCAAGAATCATTCTCTTAACAAGTTAAGATAAGATCATGTAGCTGGTCTAATAGTAAGGTTTGAAAATGTTTTTTTGAGAAAATTAAAACGCTTACAAAAAGTTTTGAAAAATGTTTGCAAGACCAAGACCAAGACTAGGCGTGCAAGACCAAGACCAAGACCAGACAGATTTGAGCAAGACCAAGACCAAGACTGCACAAGCATGACCAAGACCAAGACCAAGACTGGTCGAGTCTTGGTCTTGCTTTGCTCATCACTAATTATTAAAGTATAAATAGAACTGAGTATTTTGTGAACATTTCAAGTGCCTACCTATTGCCATTATTGAAATCGAGCAAAAAATAGCAAAAAAATTACGTTTGTTGTATGGAAGCCGCCCCCCTTAAATATTTAATTTATTTTGTTTTTAGTATTTGTTGTTATAGCGGCAAACACAATCTGTGAAAATTTCAGGAATCTAGCTATAGTGGTTCTTGAGATACAGCCTGGAGACAGACAGACGGACAGACAGACATCGAAGTCTTAGGCCCATATAAATAGTCAGTACTTAAGATGCGACCCGGTCTCAAGACGCGGTTCGGCTCTGTGACTGGTCCAAATTTTGACAGCCAACCAATCACAGAGCCTGAACCGTGTCTTGAGACCGAGATGCATCTTGAGTACTGACTATTTATACGGGCCTTAGTAATAGGGTCCCGTTTTTACCCTTTGGGTACGGAACCCTAAAAATGCTCTTTCAGTGCTGCTACTTTCACAGTGAACTCCATATACGGGACACATAAACACAATAAAGTATTATCATTTAGTTTCGTTACACTTGTAGAAGGATCCTGGCTAATTCACCAACAAAGCAAGTTCAACGCTCCTTCCCCGTCTTTGTATGTCACTTGTGTCCTATTCAATGATGATGTGGAGTAAAAATAGCCATTTGTGGCCAATTTAAGTTGATTTAGGTGTGCGGGTCACTTGTGGACAGGCTTTATGAAATCTATACTAATCAGGGCGAGCGAAGCGAGCCCTAGTATATCCCACAACCTTTACATTTTGTGGTACACTTTACGGAAAAACTAAGATTCAAAGATTCAAAGACTTTATTAGCATCCAAGTATAGTATACAATATACAAACTCAGCACCTTGTACAGGCGGTTGCTTAAAATTTTGACAGCCATCACTATCACGCCTATTGATTTGTGCTTTAACATAGTAATTTTTATTTGTACGTAGATGTGTTATCATCAGTCAGTCGAGTTGTGACGACGCGAGCCCTCACAAAGCTCGGCTTTTAGCTAGTATTATAAATGGAAAAGTGTGTCTGTCTATCTGCTCACGCTTCACACTTAAACGAATTAACCGATTTGGATGAAATTTGATATATAGATACTTTGAGTCCCGGGTAAGGACATAGGATAGTTTTTGTTGTTGAAAAATGTACGGTTCCCATGCGATAAACGAATTATGTTGCAACCATCAATTGTGTACCACCTGTTGGAAAATGCAAGTGACTTGGCGTCGCTAGTGTCGCCAGTTGTATTGGCGGCTGGCGCGTGTCCAAACTTTCACTTGTAAACACTAAACAAACAGTAGCTTACAAATTATCTAGTCCAGCTAATGGAAAAATAGTCTAAATTGTCTAAATTATTTTATTGAAAGTCTAAAAAGTATATAAAAAGTATTTGGGGGACGTTCCCCTACTTAAAAAATAAAATACTTAACTATTATTAATTAATAACTTAGAATAGTATGAATAATGATACGTGAACACATTGGTTTTTGTAAACTTTAACCAAATTTTCATATAATATTTAAAAGACAATTTTTGTTAAAAAAAATATTAAAATTTGCTGGACATCTCCTTAAATGCCTTACGTAATTTCTGGGTGCCCCTTTAGGTCTTGCAATTTTATTTACTTTTTCTCTTAAGAACAATTACTAGAAGTCATGACATTCTATCTAGAGTTAGAATTATAATAATTTTGTTAATATGAAGTTAAAATTAATCATATCCATACTAATAATATTATAATTGCGAAAGTGTGTCTGTCTGCCCAAACCGCTGAACCAATATTTCTTAAATTTGGTCCATACCAAATATGATGCTTTGAGTCCCGGCAAAGGACATAGAACACTTTTGATCCCAAAAAATTTACGGTTCCCGCGCAGCAAACGAATTTTGGCGCAACGGAGTTGCGGGCGTTATCTAGTTCGAAATATATATAACATAATATTAAGAATTGAAAGCCAAAAATAACCAAGCTGGATAGCATTGTTAATATTTTTTTTGTGCATTAATAACATAAATTAATGTTATGTTTCTAAAAAAAATCAGGGGAAAATATTTTTTTTGTACTGACCTAAGAATTTGCGTCAGTTGAAGTGTTTTGATTTAATTCTTCACAAATTTTGCATAATATTTTGTTTGTTTACAGATTAAGAATTTGTTGGTTGGCTAAAAAGGTATGTGCATATTTTAGTAAGTATTTTAAAATTCTAAACTTATTATATTATTCACAACGTATGACCGAAAAAATCTTAATAAAGGAAAAAGTTACACCACCAATCAAGTGGATAACTAACAATTTGAAAATTGACGTTTGTTGCATAAAAATGTAGGCTTTAGGGCCGACAAAATAATTCGAAATAAAAAATGTGGATCTTATGTATAGCCAGATGATGAATCAAGTTAAAGGTTTGTTTATATTATATAAAGGCAAAAAATGAGTGATTGCCCTTTTGTTATAAAATGTTAGACCCACTTTATCCACTTACGTCTTCAAATAAAATTCGAACCTCAAATGTATGAATGGCCCCATACGGATTGCTTGGGGCCGTTAAAAAATTTAAAAGTAAATAAAAAAAATCGTCCAAGTGCGAGTTGGACTCGCGCACAAAGGGTTCCGTACCGTTTTATAGCAAAAATAGGCAAAAATTGGGTTTCTTGTATGAGAGCCCCCCTTAATTATTAATTTTATTTAATTTTTATTTTTAATTATTAAAGCACAATTGTAATTGAGTATTTAGTGAATATTTTAAGTGCCTACCTGTTATCGTTATTGCTATCGAGCAAAAAAGACCAAAAAAATCATGTTTGTTGTATGGGAGCCCCTCTTAAATATAAATTTTATTTTGTTTTTAGTATTTGTTGTTATAGCGGCTACAGAAATACACAATCTGTGAAAATTTCAGAAGTCTAGCTTTAGCGGTTCTTGAGATACAGCCTGGAGACAGACAGACGGACAGCCATCGAAGTCTTAGTAATAGGGTCCCGTTTATACCCTTTGGGTACGGAACCCTGAAAAGGCATTATCATATTATTTTTCGTCCTAAATATCTAAATAAAATAAAAGCGCAGTGTTCCAATGACCTCAGAGAAACCAAAACAAAGTTGTAGTGCGTAAAACGAACTTGTTTACATTTTTAATAAAATCACATCATTCAATGAATAAAATAAATAATGTCAATAAATAAAATAAATAATGAATAAAATAAAGACGGTAAATAAGTAGAATAACTTACGTAGTAACTATTTAGTAATCTGTGGTTTCTTCCTAGTGCTTAGACATTGAATTCGCTAGTGTCGAATTTCGATATCAAAGTAAAAATGTTATTTGACACAATGCATCGCAACCGCCATGATGTAAAGTAAAATCCCATTTTTTTTTCTGCTGATTTATATTATGACGCCAAATTGGGCCCAAAAAATTGGGTGCAATATTCAAGTTCAAAATGATCTTTGATTTACAGTTTAGATTTTTGACCTGTAGTTAGAAATCTATCAGGTAATGTATCTTATCATCTAGGTTTTTGACCTAAATCGATCCTATGACGCTAGATATTTCGAAATCGCTGGAAGGTTGTATGAAGGTGAACTTGTACATTTTAGTACATTTTAGAAGCAAAGTACGAGTTACGTAGTTTTCTGAGGTTTATATTCCGTTTCATATAAAAAATTGTCCCGGGAAAGGATAGGATACTCTTTATCCCGGAAAATGTACGGCCAGCGCCATAGCCGACAACCGAGTTTTGATGCAACGAAGTTGCGGGCGTCATCTTGTTACGTATTATAATATAACTAGTCGTTCCGGCTTCACCCGCGTAAATTAGATATTTCACAGACAAATCAATCTACAAAAAATAGCCTATGATCCTTCACGTGGTCTACTTCTTATCTGACCCAAATAACAGAAAAATTGCTCTAGTAGTTCGTGAGATAAGCCCTTTCAAATAATTTCCCTCGTTTTTTCCACATTTTCTTCTATTTCTTCGCTCCTATGAGTTATAGCGTGATAAAATATAGCCTATAGCTTTCCTCGATAAATGGGCTATCCAACACTGAAAGAATTTTAAAATCGGACCAGTAGTTCCTGAGATTAGTGCGTTCAAATAAGCCCTTTCAAATAATTTCCCCCCGTTTTATCCTCATTTTCCTCTATTTCTTCGCTCCTATTAGTCTTAGCGTGATAAAATATAGCCTATAGCCTTCCTCGATAAATTGACTATCTAACACCGAAATAATTTTTCAAATCGGACCAGTAGTTCCTGAGATTATCACGTTCAAACAAACAAACTCTTCCGTTCCGTTATTTAACTATTTTTAATTGACATGTTACGTATTTAAAATTAATTGTTCATTAATTATTTACTATCGTATAATATTTAGGACTATTAATGAATTGAATTGTAAATTTTATAATATAGTATTATTTGAAGAATTTTAAATGAACTGTTGTAAAAATGTAGTACTTATACTTAAGATTATATTAAATTATTTCTTTATTTTAGTTTTAACTTCTAAGTGACTTGATAATTTTCACGCCACTCAAAGGCAAAATAAGAGAACTGACCTGATGAACATCTAATATTGTACCTTATTTTAAGCAAATAAACGATTTCTATTTATATTTCTAAACGATTTCCGCTTTATAATATTAGTATGGATATAGCAACTACTTTATATTAAGGCTATTTTTATAATTTTCAAACATGATTAATTAGAATCCGATTCTAATAAATTATCTTAAAAATGTGACGTAATTTATGAATGACCCCTAAGTTTTTTCCCATTGTCCTTTATTAATTCACATCCTCGTTGTAATTTATGGATGACCGCAGAATTAATTGTATAATAATGATAATAATATGTAATAATTTACTACTTATTTGTTATATATAAGTGTTTGATAAAATACATATTTCGTTGACAAATGCTAGTTAAACCATAGCACAACCATAATTATAGTTAAACTCTATAATATGATGAAGCACCTCCGTGGTCGAGTGGTGTCGAGCGTGGCTTTAAGTCGGAGGTTGTGGGCTCGATGCTCGCGTTGGTAAAATGTTACCAAGTTCGGTTTAGACAATGCAGGCTGATCACCTGATTGTCTGACAAGATGATCCATGCGTCGGATGGGCATGTAAAGTCCTGATCTCTCGCTAGTTATTGGGTACAAGATGACGCCCGCAACTCGGTTGGACCAAAATTAATTTATCGCGCGGGAATCGTACATTTTTCTCGAATAAAAAGTATCATAATATGTCCTTTCCTGGGACTCAAAGTATCTCCATACCAAATTTCAGCAAAATCGGTTTAGTGGTTTGGGTGTGAAGAGGTGACAGACAGACAGACATATACACTTTTGCATTTATATTATTAGTATGGATATGGATTTCAAAAATTGTATATTGATATTGGTCGCACAGAACTAGATCTTGTTAGTCTAGAATCTAATATAGATCTAGTAAATCTTGTGCCTAAGATGTCAGGTCATAGACCATATAGTGTATCAGAAAGCCAGGGGTGCATTGACGTCATTCCCCCACTGACATAGTATAGCGTCAGTACGCGTTCACATTTATATTACCTCTGATAGGACCTTATACCAAAAACATAAGAACCATTATCGTGTAAATCTGATGTCAGAATTAATACATTTCTCATTAAATGACGCAACAATTTTTTGTGCTTTGCAAAGATGGTTGTGTCATTGTTGAAAACTTTTTCCAATTTATTATGTTTTGTGATATTTGCGAGTAAATATTTTGATTAAAGACTAGAGGTATACTATTTTTGATGTAGACACTAGACCCCTTATAAACTAGCTTTTTGCCCTATTAAATTTTGTATATAAACTTTCATCTCCTACAGGCTACGAATTAAGATTTTTTATGCTTTTGCATAGCTTTTATCGCGGGCTTTGAAGGCGGCGACCAAATCAAGACATTCCATAACGAAAATAAACTTAACACTCCGATCGGCACAGCGCGCAGCGGTGCAGCGTTTAAAGCCGTGCATCGTCTAACGTCGTTTCAGTTCGGCAGACTTCGGCACGGTGTTTGTGTGCGTGCGACTAGACGTATGCGAATTTTAATTGCTTAAGTTGATAAAAAATGCTATGCTTTACCGCGGCAATCCCCGGGTGCCACACGTATTTTTTATATTTTTTTATATTAGCTATGAGCTTTCACAGATAACGTAGCTTTCTATCGGTGAAACAATATCAAATTCGATTCAGTAGTTTTGAAAATTACCTACCTCTGGCGGCGCATGCATGTGACCGTAGGGCAGGATTTGCCAACCTCCTTTGACGTCATTTGTGGACGGCCCGTCGCATTATAATTGTCACCTTCAATTTTTTTTATATAAAATTAGGGGGAAAACGAGCAAACGGGTCACCTGATGGAAAGCAACTACCGTCGCCCATGGGCACTCGTAACATCAGAAGAGTTGCAGGTGCATTGCCGGCATTTTAAAAGGGAATACGCTCTCTTCTTGAAGGTTTGCAGGTAGTATTGATCCGAAAATACTGCTGGCGACAGTTCCTTTGACGTAATTTGTGGACGGCCCGTCACATTGTCGCGTTCGAATTTCAAAAGACTGATGGCCACCGTGCACGTTAAGTTTATAATGAGTAATTGCGACCATTCCGGCGGATGGGGTGTAATGATAGCTCGCACGAACGGTCACCACACGGTGGACAAACATAGGACATTGAGGAGGGCCTGTTTCACCACTTTCTGATAAAGTGCCGAATAGGCTATTCACAACTCTTTTGACAGATTCTCCATACTTGATCTGTCAAGTTAAGTGGTGAATAGCCTATTCGGCACTTGTCAGGAAGTCGTGAAACAGGCCCTTAGTGTTTTCAAATAGGGATCTACACAAAGGTCGGAGCAGAGGGCGCTACTGGCACATACAGTAAATAATCCGACCACAATCGGACATGTTGCACACGTCATATCAGAATATTGACAGAAACGTTGTCAAACATCAAACAAATCTTTGTTTACTGTCTATGCTGGTGCTGCCTCTAGCGTGAAAACATTGCAGTAATATGACCTAATAGCTGTGCCCCGCGGTGTTACCCGCGGTTTAAGTGATATATAATAATAAAAGACTATGAAAAGTACCAATAATAGGGTCAAAACGGGACGATACATGGTTCTATAATGGTTTATGGTAGTGATGATGATGAATGTAATTTGCATTTCTTAAAACAACGTCGAAATTCCCAAACTTGTATATATAAAGAGTCAGGAGTTCTCTCAGCACCTTCCGAACCATGGTATACCTTGGTGCAAAATCTTGCTTGTTGGTAGCATATGCTTAGAATACTGCTCACGAAACCGAAGTCACCACATGTTTCCATATAAATTTTGAGGAGTTCCCTCGATTTCTTATGGATATCAGGTCACCACTTTTATGAATATGGTACCAAATTGGGATGATAACCTATACACCAAAAGAAAAATTTTTAAAATCGGTTCACTAACGGCGGGGTAATCGTTGAACATAAAAAAACGAACATAAGACCTCCTCCATTTTGAAAGTCGGTTAAAATTGTAGCCTAAGTGTTATTCTGATGTATAAGCTATATTATTGTAAAGTTTCATTAAAATCCGTTCATTAGTTTTTGCGTGAAAGAGTAACAAACACTGAAGAACTCCTGACTCTTTATAGATACAAGTTTGGGAGTTTCGACGTTGTTTTAAGAACGGAAAGCATAATATGCTACTATGCAAATTACATTTATCATAATCATCATCACTACCATAAATCATTATAGAACCATGTATCGTCCCGTATTGACTCATTATTGGTACTTTTCATAGTCTTTTATTATATATCACTTAAACCGCGGGTAACACCGCGGGGCACAGCTAGTAACTTATAAGGGAGTCAAGTTTCGACTGGGCACAATTCGCACTTTCGGTAAGACTTTACTTACCAAGGGTACGAATTATTTTTCCTTAAGGTCTGACTTAGAAGTTAGATGTCTAAACTTTGTCTTTAGTAGTGTAGTCTTTAGTCTTTGAACCATGGTGTCAATAGTAACCAGTTTGATGGAATGACTCCTACATGATCATTACTTGGAAACCGGACTTTTATCCAGGGTTTTTATTTCTCTGCTATTTGCCTCCCATATGACGTCTACGTCAAGGACATAAGAATCACTTTTGAAAGTGTGTGATGAAATAACTCTGAATGAAGTCCTAGTGCCTGTCAATCTACAGTCTACTCTACAGGGTGTAACAAAACAAAGTAAAAAAAACTTAAGTGTGTGTATGAACCCCCTGTATAGAGTTCACTGAGAAAATAGCAGTATGGGAAAATTCATGACGCTGGGGCGCTTGCCCATACAAAACACAAAATATTGCTCTTTCAGCGCTGCTACTTCCACAGTAAACTCTATATAAGGGACACATACACACCCCTAAAGTATTAACACATGGTTTTTTACAACCTGTATATCGTCAGTTTATGTTAATTAACTCAGTAGCAACAATAGGGATGATGACAAGGTCAAAGATTAGCGAATTTTGTTAATAAAATAAAGAAATCACGGTAAAAAATAAGTGTTCCCCAGCTTGATAGCATTTGTATTTTTTTGTTATGCGCCTTCAAAGTTGGATAATCAAGTCGATTTTATTTCAATTAAATTTCTTAATATTTGTATACCATTCGATAACTTATGCAATTAAAAGCAACTTTTGTTATAAAACCACTTTCATAAACGCAATATTTAATATACCTACCGAACAAAGTTCTCTCCCGATGCGTACAAACTACGAAAGAGTGACGTCATTCTTTCGTAGCACTTTGTATGGAGCGTTTCGGGCAGGTCTATTTTATGAGATGTTTGAATTGTCATATCTTGGTGAATTTTTAAGCTATCAGAGTCATTCTTTCAGCGATGTTTCTATTTTAAGGGTCTTTCAATTACCAATAAGAAAAAAAATAGTCATCATGCCTATTATAACACAACAAGATGACGCTCGCATCTCCGTTGCGTCAAAATTAGTTTATCGCGCTTGAACTGTACCTTTTTTCGGGATAAAAAGTATCCTATGTCCTTTTCCGGGGCTCAAAGTATCGCCATATCCAGCAAAATCGGTTCAGCGGTTTGGGCGTGAAGAGGTAACAGACAGACACACTTTCGCGTTTATAATATTAGTAATTATGGGTACAAAACAATAACCTTATGGCGCACTAGGGTTACTGACGAACTTTTCTCTTTATCTGTTGAACAATTCGTCCTAACTCCTAACCTAACATACGCAAATTGTGATAAAACAGATATAAAATGTTGTTATTGTTAACGATCGTTGACTCGTCCTTATCGAATATTCTGATTTTAGTACAAACATAATCAGATGTGAAACAAAGGCATTCTATAACATGTTTTAGGGTTCCGACTTCCGAGCAAAAACGTCGGTTAAGTAGTTATTAGGAGGCTGTGGGAAGCAAACAAACAATCTTTTCTTAGGCCCGTATTTTTGGTCAGTACTTAAGATGCGACCCGGTCTCAAGACGCGGTTCGGCTCTGTGATTGGTCCAAATTTTGACAGCCAACCAATCACAGAGCCTGAACCGTGTCTTGAGACCGAGATGCATCTTGGGTACTGACCAAAAATACGGGCCTAAGTGTTTCCAACTCCTAATAGGCCCGTATTTTTGGTCAGTACTTAAGATGCGACCCGGTCTCAAGACGCGGTTCGGCTCTGTGATTGGTCCAAATTTTGACAGCCAACCAATCACAGAGCCTGAACCGTGTCTTGAGACCGAGATGCATCTTGAGTACTGACCAAAAATACGGGCCCTAGAAGTTCGAGTCGCCAGACTCAAGATCGAAATTCGCTAGAAAGTCACTAAAACTGTGTGGGAGAGGTGCCAGAGGACTAACTGGCTCTGTGAAACGTTAGGATGAGTCTTCGATCAAATATTTCTGGGATAAGTGAAAAAATACGCATACGTCTAGTCCAGGGGTTCCCAAACTTATTTTGTCTACTGCCCACTTTGAGAACAAATGATGTTTTAGCGCCCTCATTGTTTCAATTTAAAATGCATCCAGATGAAATTAATCACCCCCCAAGTCTCTACACAACGCCCCCATTTTTTTCTGGGTCCCGCACCGCCCCTCTTTAGACCTTCAGCGCCCACAAGTGTGAAGGGGGAGGTTAGCGCCCACTTTGGGAAAGACTGGTCTAGTCGCACACACACAAACACCGTGCCGAGGTCTCCCGAACTGAAACGACGTTAGATTAGCTTTAGGTTTATTTTCGTTACGGAATTTCTTGATTCGGTCGCCGCGCTCAAAGCCCTCGATAAAAGCTTAAAATGTAATGATAAGTAATTAGGTTATAATAATTAAAATACGTATCGGCGCAATGACGTACAGTAATTATGTATAGCGACAAAATTTTTGAAACGAAGTTCCTTATCGCGCGTTGCGAAAGGGGGCTAGACGGAAAAAATTAAGACCAAAAAGTTGTAACGACACTTTTTGCCACAGCAAGGATCAAGATAGATTCCGCATGTGTATGTTCTTCGCGGGACATGCGGTATCTATCTTGATCTGTCTGTGCTTTTTGCTATAGTTGTAAGCCGTGCGGTAGCGCGTGTTTCTCTCTCTCTCTCTTTTTTTTAAGTGTATACAGGTTTTTTGTACATAAGAAATAACTTCTTTCCATGCCTTGACACCTCTCAAGTTTTTTTTAGTCGTTTCACCTTGAGTCCCACTACCTTTCTAATAAAAACATCACCAATATATTCACACGTCATATTTTTACAATGTTTTATCCCAGGGCTCCGCGGAGCACACTTTGAGAATGGCTGGTATAGATCTACGAGTATTTTAGCACAATTAATAAGTTCTATAGATAATAGTGTTGTACAGAACCAATCGCTCTCAAGTCCGGGATCGCACTTTGCAATTTTTTTATTTGTTATCACAATGTATGTTAACTGATAAGTATCCATTACATCCATCTACATTCTACAGTGTTATTAAAAACCTTAATAATTGCTTGATAATTAATAATTTTAATTATTAGGATAACAATTAGGTATTTCAAAAACATGATATTGTAGCAGGATTCTCCAATGGTCTTGTATTAAATATGTAGTTGTAGTGTATCTAAATGAAAAAAAAGAATTTAAGCTCTATTTTAATAGTTATATATCTACATTGTAGTTTTCTGTGAAAATCATAATTTCTTATGATTAACTGGATGACGTCGGTAACTCCCTTGTGCCAAAATTAATTCATCTCGCGAGAACCGTACATTTTTCCGGGATAAAAAGTATGTCCTTTCCCGGAACTCAAAGTATCCCCATACCAAATTTCAGAAAAAATCGGTTCAGTGGTTTGGGCGTGAAGAGGTTACAGACAGACAGACACACTTTCGCATTAATAATATTGGTATGGATAACGACTGTAAAATGTATGCCTGAATGTGCATATCGAACTAGGTTTTAAGTTGAAGGCGACCAACACAAGATATTATATCCATATACAGTATGTTGTTTTAGAATTCTAGTACTAAATGTTTTAAACCTGTTTAGTTGAGAGTAAAATCATAATATTGATATGTGCAAATATAAAATATTAGATAAAAGTATATGCTGAGTGCTGACATTCCTTTTCGTTCTTCTTCTTCTTCTTTTAAAATATGGCTCCTCCTCGCTAATGTCAGAGTGCGTTTTCCTTTTCGTTCTTAAGTGATATTTAATGATAATATCATACAACCCCCTCACAAAAATACCTTACGTAATTTATGAACTAACAATAATATACACAGGGTGTAACAAAACTATGTGATAATAATTTTGGGTGTTTATTGGTCTATACGTATATTATAGAGTTCGCTTTGAAAGTAGCAGCGCTGAAATATTAACTTCTTTTTAAAACTTTTGCATGGAAAAACTCATGACGCTGGGGCGCTCCCATACAAATCACAAGAAAAATTCCAGCGCCGCTACGTTCACAGTGAACTCTATACAAGGGACTCATACACACCCTTATAATGCATTATCATTTAGTTTTGTTACACCCTGTAAATATATTCATTAAGGCTGCTCCCTCCCAAAAATTAGCATGTCTGTCAGTACGAAAATCGACGTAAAGGACATTAAAATAACATTCATATCAGCGCGCCTTGTACAGTGGCGGTTACGACGCTCGCCGCGTCCTTGATAGGGCGAAATAGGAGAAAATTATACTTTTCACATGGACGTGACTGTTCAATTAAAAATTCCTCGTGAGGAACTGTAGTGTACTGTGTAACTGATAATGTATTAAATATAAAATTTTCAATGCTCTAAGCCAACAGGTTACGAAGTTAATAGAATATTTGCAGAAAAATCGATGACCACGGTACATTTTTTTTCTGAAAACCTATTGAGTTTGGAAAAAAAATCCTCGTTAGTAGTGATGAGCAAAACAAAACTCAGACAGTCTTGGTTTTGGTATTTCTAGTCTTGGACTTGGTCAAATCTGCCTGAGCCCTGATCTCGGTCTTGGATTTGGTTTTTTTAGTTTTAGGATAGTCTTGGTCTCAACATTGCTTTTTTGCAAGACCAAGACTGAGGCTGCAAGACCGATTTTGCTCATCACTACTCGTGAGCAATTGAAGATTAAAGACCAGTCTACAATATAATATATTTTTTTCGGTATTGTGCTTTAAGTTCTACCAGACTTTATAGAGGTTGAACTTAGTCGAAATTGCCAGGTAGCGCCTTAAAAAAATATATTAGAAATTATACAAAATATTATTGCCTCGCTTAAAATCTTCCATAGGAGATAATCTACATAAATGGTATAGACTATAGATACTAGACATAAATTCCCACGGTCTTTGAATTTTTTATCATTGCCCACGGTACTACTTTTGTTTTTCGTATGGAATTAAAAGTCGAAAAGAAGATAGAAAGATAATAACGGATAGTAACGATAATAATAAAGGACAATAACAAAATTATTTGCCTGTCTATAGTCTGTCTGCACTAGACTAAATCTAGATTATCGCATATAGACTGTTTTTATCGGTCGATATTTGAAACCTAGCGGAAAGCTCGTTGAAATGTGTCGTTATCAGTCAAAATTCTTAATAATAATTATTGTTGTTTTTATAATTTAAAGAACAAAAGGTGAAGCTGATTGACTGATAAGCCAACGCGAAGACCCTTATGCTAGAATTTTGAAATTCCGGACACATATTATTGTAATCATAAGGGTAAAGTTTTTAAAATTTCCCTCCTAAAGAGGTTGAATAGGTGATCAAAGTTTGTATGCCAGAAATAGTATTTTAGCGGAAAGAAGGTGTATAAGATAAACAATGTTTCGTTATCCACCTTTTCGATTTCCGCCTGAAACAACAATAATTAGATTGACCGGTCAAGCCGACCCATTTGTGCCGGGGTATTTCCACTGTTATTTTTATGAGATGAGAGAGGCGAAGGAGTAAGGACCGACTTGTCCTACTAATATTATAAAGGCGAAAGTTTGTATGTATGGATGCTTGGTACTCTTTCACGCAAAAACTACTGAATGGAATTTAATGAAACTTGTCCTACATAATGTAGCTTATACATCAGAATAACACATAGGCTACAATTTAAACCGACTTTCAAAATGAAGGAGGTGTTAATATGTTCGTTTCGTACAAACGGCGGAGTAATCGTTGAACATAATTCAACGATTACTCCGCCGTTTGTGAACCGATTTTCAAATTTTTTCTTTGGGTGTATAGGGTATGATCCCAATTTGGTACCATGATTACAAAAGTGGTGACCTGATGAAGGAATCCATAAGTAATCGAGGGAACTCCTCAAAATGTATATGGAAACATGTGGTGAATTCGGTTTTGTGAGAAGTATTCTAAGTAAATGCTATCAACAAGTAAGATTTTGCACCGAGGTATACCATGGTTCGGAAGGTGCTGAGAGAACTCCTGACTCTTTATAGATAAAAGTTTGGGAGTTTCGGCGTTGTTTTTAGAACGGAAAGCATATGCTACTATGCAAATTACATTCATCATCATCATCATCATCATCACTACCATAAATCATCATACCATGCAACGTCCTATTATGACTCTATTGTTAGTACTTTTCATAGTCTTTTATTTTATTTCACTTAAACCGCGGGTAACACCGCGGGGGACAGCTAGTTATATATAACATCCATGCGTCGGATGAGCATATGCCCATCCGACGCATGGTTCATATTAAGACAATCGGTGATCAAAGCCTATATCGTCCTAACCAAACTTGGAAGTTGGAAACATCATTTTTCCAACACGGAAATCTAACCCTCAATCACCGAGTCACACTCACAAGCCACGCTCTAAACCGCTGGAGCACGGATGCGTCCGAGGCATCAGCAATCTAAGTTAACATAAAGTTCTAGACAACATCTTCAAAGTGACAAGAAATTCAGAACTCACATTCAACTTGTGGGTCAACATATTTACGTAAACGCAGGCGCCAGTCGCCCGACACATGATATTCCACCGAAGGTTCACACTTTCAAAGTCCGCGGTTGGCTATCGATACTGTCTGCGGTATGACGTTTTGTCCATACCAACATATTATGACCATCAGTCTGGCAAGATACTATCGCTTAGGATACTTGTTATTGGCTTCGCCTGCTAATTTATAAAATCATGGGGCAAATGAGCAAACGGGTCACTTATGGAAAGCAGCTGCCGTCGCACATGGACACTCACAACTTCAGAAGTGTTGCAGGTGTGTTATACGTGGGAGAGCCATGCTTCGGCACGAATGGGCCGGCTCGACCGGAGAAATACCACGTTCTCACAGAAAACCGGCGTGAAACAGCGCTTGCGCTGTGTTTCGCCGAGTGAGTGAGTTTACCGGAGGCCCAATCCCCTACCCTATTCCCTTCCCTACCCTCCCCTATTACCCTATTCCCTCTTAAAAGTTCGGCAATGCACTTGCAGCTCTTCTGATGCTGCGAGTGTCCATGGGCGACGGAAGTTGCTTTCCATCAGGTGACCCGTTTGCTCGTTTCCCCCTTATTTCATTAAAAAAAAAAAAAGGTCCTTTGCCGGACTTTCAAGCAAGTGTATTTCCTACACTATCTTCTTGAAGGTTTGCATTTCGTATTCGTCCGGAAATACTGCTGGCGTCAGTTCGTTCCACAGTTTGACTGTGCGTGGCAGAAAGTTACGCGAAAAACGCACGGTGGAAGACTGCCACTCTTAAATTAGTGTAGCGGACCAAACAGCGCACAAAGCTGAATCGCGCTATCGAAGTGTCTGAGATCAACAAGACATATTATACAACGTCTGAAATGATGACAGTGAACAATGGGCTTTGGCCTGACCAAGTATACAACCTCGCTCGGTCGAAAAATCTTCCTTAGTGGCCACCACTGATATCCCCACAAATAGTACTCCGTAATCAAACTTTGATTCTCTTTTTTTTGGTTTGCGGATGGAATTTTGAAAAATCTCTTCCTATTATCTGAGAGCTCTTCCTATTAGATGTCTAAATCATGAAAGAAACACGTGTGCTAAAAGTTCCTTGTTCTAAAGTTTTGGAATTTGGCCTGTTCTTTGATCTAGCAGTGAATCAGCATTACTTATTATAGAGTTATATACTTTATCTTTTCTATTGTATTATTCCTTCCTTCCTTACTAATAAAGAGTAAACCGTGGAAATTGACGTCATAGATAGACAATGTTTTGTCCATGTCTGACATTTTTTAACGAATTAGACTATTAAACTTACATAAGTTTGAATAACTATAACGCCTACAGCAACTACAGCTGTGAACGGTGTGGATCGTTTTATTTTCGTTTCATGTCCCATGATCCATAACCACCTTTCGCTTTATCTCGCTGATGAACTATCACAGTCCAAAGAGGTCGAATAATATTTATATCAACCTCTTTGGATCTTATTTTAGCTGTTATATTCCGAACATAAATATTACTAATTACATGATAATACTCATTATCACTATCATGTGGCCAAGTGTGTGATCGGATGAACGAGCTATCTGTCACTCTACTGATAGTTAATTTAAACACTCTTACATAAACTAATAGTTTCTTCCTATGCTTTCACTGATAATAATTTCACTGATAGTGAAAGTGGATTAGTGCATTAAGAATCGATACTACGGCCTTATAGCAAACTGGCGCAGTTTTGTTTTGTCATATCAGACCAGTTCGAATGGTTCATTAGTACTCCTCCATCTAATAAAGCAGTATGTGTGTGTTATAGTTATTTCCACCACCACTGGATAAAATGATGTTGTAGTTTAACCACTTTCTTTCCACCCTTGTTCCCATAAAATGTTAGGAACTAGGGAAACGAAAATTTAGATTTCCATTTCCGTGCATGAAGTCACGGAAAACTTCGTATGCGTTTATGCAAAATATTATTATGGTTGTTTTCATCTGTTTTCTCTCTTTGTACTATGTGAGAAATTTATTCATAAGCAGTTATCGGTACTACTTATTTTCCTTGGGTTATGTCAATCCGAGCTAACAGATCACGAGTTTCTTAGAATTGGCATCGAATAAAGAATAAAGTCGGCCCTCTGCCTATAATAATCAATTACTCTGATTGATCTTCTTATGAGTACATAAGATTTATTTAGTGATATCGTTGCTTTCGTCAGGACCAATTTAATTTATTTCCGTTGACCTGTCTACGTACTGAGAATTGAGATGTTTATGATCTACTGACTGCTACTATCTGTCGTGGAAATTTTCTCATATCTTCTATCTCTATGCTCCGTATGACCGCTTGACTATTAGGTAATATCTCAGGACGATAAGCAATTATGACGTTATATTTGTTCTGAATTTATTTTGGACAAAGAATTTAGTCTCCAGACTATCATTTTCCTCATATGACTATAAAAATAATTTTTTAGTGTATTTATCGTCTGTATTTTCATTAATTAATAAGACGTAATACTGTATGTGATTTTAGTTTGAAGGTGATAATGTACATGATGTGGCAGTACTTGTTAAATAACAAAAACTTTACTCATGCGATAACAGAAGCGATTTAAACGATCATATTTATGTCTGTAATAAAAAAATAAAAGGTGTTTCTTTATATTTTAAAGTCGTATGACAAATCAGTACCGTTGACGAACCTGGTGTGTCACTCTTGGACCTTATCACCGTGTCACAAGGTCGAAATCTAGCCAGGCTTTGTTGTACGTACGAATGCACTGAAAATATCGAACATTTCCTTTGTTCGTTCGACACTCGATTATGATGTGGACGTACTTGTACTTTTGAACTCTGGTCATTGTATGTAGTACGGAACAATCAACAATACATAATTGATAATACATAAATACGTTTGTTGTGGTTAATTTTGTTAAAAATTTTGGGAGTACCGCAATGCGCTACATTAGAACCACTTTTATTCTCATATATAAAATACCTCAGATTCGTAAATAAAAAAATTGGAGTTCCACAGGGCTCTGCCGTTAAGCCTGTTTCTTTTGTAATCTTCAATAGAAGAAGTAACTGAATATACTGGGTAATGTTAATTCAATAGAAGAAGTAACTGAATATACTGAATAAACAAAGTTTGTTACAAACTTTGTTTTGTTACACCCTGTTAATACTTAGAATGTGTATGTGTTCCTTGTAGAGAGTTGTCTGTGAAAGTAGTAAAACTGAAAGACCAAACTTTTTTGTGATTTGTATGGGCAAGCGCCCCAGCGTGGCGTCATGAGTTTCTCCATAC
Organism: Cyaniris semiargus; assembly: GCA_905187585.1. Lineage (NCBI taxonomy): Eukaryota > Metazoa > Arthropoda > Insecta > Lepidoptera > Lycaenidae > Cyaniris > Cyaniris semiargus. Next base: position 10,824,345 of record LR994568.1, on the reverse strand, counting down.
AAAAGTGAAAAAAAATTGCTCTTTCAGCGCTGCTACTTTTACAATGAACTCTATATACAGGACTCATACACACCCTTAGAAAGTATTATCACTTTGTTTTTTTACACTTTGTATATTTTTTATGCTCGGTTTAGAGAACAAAATGGAAATCAATTAGAAAGGTTAAATGCTTATACCCTTTCCGTGGTAATGATGCAGCATCCTCGCAATTACCAACATGCGTGATGCACGCGATCAAAGGCCTTGGACAATTCATAAATACCGAATTGGTACAGGACTCCTCTGTAACGTATCTCTCTAAAAATCATAAAGGCTGAGGACAAAAAATTGTGGACATTATAATGTTTAAATCTGAAATGTATTATTACAGATCTGAAAACTTATAATTGGCTATCTGTTAACTAGAATTTTGGCTATTATTTAAATTACTAAGGTATAAGTTTTCCATGTAATAAAAAAACAAGTAATATTATAATAATTTATGACCTAATATATACATAACACAGATAAAACCTGAAGCTAAAGAAAATTAAAATCCTAATTATTTTCATTATCACAATGTTCTTTTCATAATTATAAAAATTCATGACATAAAACTCAAGAATACTAAAATTGAAATTATTTTATTAATCACAATGAATAATATAGTAAAGGCAGACCAAGTTAAAACAATTCTTCGAATCAGGAAGTAGAATCGCTAAATAAGGCTACATGATACATCGTGTGCGTTTAACTTCCACACACACGCAAAATGTGCTAGCAATCGTTGCCAGCCAGTAGCCACAGATTTTAGATTTTCCTGTTCTGAGTTGCTAGCAATAGTACAGCTAGCGATACTTACGACTCAACAAACACTGCACATAAAGACGACCTTGCTAAAAATGTTTTAATTTTTACCAAGTTACCGATTTTTGCTGATGAATGAAACTGAAGAGTTCTGTTTTAAATAAGAATAAGAATAAGAATGGATTTATTTTTAGCATCACACAATACATCATAATATAAGTCAGTGGTACATATCGACTATAATATTATAAAATTAATTTACTACAATGCTGTGTGACGCCAAAAATTGGCCCCAGCTCAGCAAACGCAGCAAGCAAGCCCGCTGCACTGATATTCTCCAGAGGCCAATGAGTGGCTTCACAACGCTACTAAACTAAACACAACATTTACAGAAAAAACCGGCCAAGTGCGAGTCGGACTCGCGCACCGAGGGTTCCGTACAAACCTGCAAGGTTTACAAAGTTTGATTTTGTTACAGCTTAAAGGTATTATAGACCTGAGTATTTGGTATGAATTTCAATTTAATACCTCTACGCGTTTATGAGGAAATGGGTAGTAAGTTTAAAATTATTAAAAAAAAATATATTATGTGATGTAACTAAAAATTTATGGTTTTCGTAATTTTTCCTTTATCTATGCTATAAGACGTTGCTTCGTACCAAATTTCAAGATTCTGAGTTCACGGGAAGCACCCTGTAGGTTTTGATTCCCTTGCAAGTGTCGAAAATTTGCGGCATAAACGGCTGTATCTTTTGATTGCGTTGGCTTAGAAGTTTGATTTTTTCACAGCTTCAAGGGACAGTAGACCTGAGTAATTGATATAAATTTCAGCTTCATACCTCCACGCGTTCCTGAGAAAAAGGGTCTTGACAGACGGACGGACGGACGGACAGACGGACAACAAAGTGATCCTATAAGGGTTCCGTTTTTTCCTTTTGAGGTACGGAACCCTAAAAAAACAAATAATAATAGCGACAAGAACTGATACAACAAATTACAAATTATTACATACATATTTTCAATCTACAGAGTACAGGTGTCTTTAACTTTGAAAAGAGAAAGAAAAAAAAAAGAAAAAATAAAAATTTGACAGATGGTTAAAATTAAATAAAAACTTAAAATGGTGGTTTGATGTCTGCGTTACTAAAACGTGGTTTATGACGTGGCATTAATAGAAAATCTAAATAGGAATACATGAAATATCTTAACAAATTACGTGTAAATTTATATAATATGAAAGGTCTTGAGCAATTCCAAGTGAAGTGGTAATATATAACAGGACACCGAGAAAAAGCAACCGGCCATTATGGGATATTGTTATGTGCCTCACGCCGTTCGACAACCTTCGCTACAAGCCAGTGGTGCATACACCTCAGGTATTTACCACTGTCCGTTGAATTGAAAGTAGGTGACATCTGTAATGTAGACTAAAGGTTTTTTTGGTTTTCAGCGCCCGGAGAGGAGGTGGGAGGTTGTTCCAACAGCGAGAGGCCGCATACTTAAAAGATCCTCGAAATGTGGCCGTCCTATGCTGTGGTGTCAAAATGCGGTATCGGGAGGCTCTAGTACGAGTGTTAACCTCACTTGCCCAGGATAATTTCTCATACAAATAGGAAGGAGTTTGGGTGCTTATGATGTCAAAAAGGAGTACGGCAAAATGAAGTTTTCTGCGTGCTTTCATCTTAAGGAGGTTAGCATTATTAATAAAAGGGGTAACATGGGCACGAGGAGGAACAGTGAAGCAGAACCGCACAGACGCATTCTGGACTCTTTGGACAAGTTTCTCTGTTCTGGCTAACAGACTATAACCTATTACAGTGTCTGCATAGTTCAGCTTCGACAGTACTAATGTCTCGCATAGCCTAATTCTGAGCTCCTCAGACAGGTAAGGCCGGTACTTGTACAGCATTTTGAGTCGGTAAAAACAGCCCCTTGTCACCTCTAACATGTGTTGCTCAAATGTAAGGTGCGAGTCGATTACCACTCCCAAATTACGTGCTGTACTTACCTGCTCGATCTGTTGTCCAGAGACCATAATATTTGGACGCTTAGCCAAGATATCAGCAACCTGTTTTTTTGAGCCCAGAACTATGAACTTAGATTTTATTGGATTTAAGACTAGCCTACTAGAGTTCGACCATTCTGCAATGACCATTATGCAATAAGTTGGAGGTCATCATTTAGTTTTTTTAGGGCATCAAGCATGTCCTTTGGAAAAAAACTGATGTAGACTTGGGTGTCGTCTGCATACATGTGGTACCTACAGTGAACTATGTTTTTGGATAGGTCGGCACTAAAAAGTATGAAAAGTAATGGGCCTAGGATCGATCCCTGTGGAACTCCTCTTGGAACATCACGACATTCTGAGTATACCTTGCTACCATTGCTGTCAGTAATTTCTACCTTTTGTAATCTATTAGTCAGGTAGCTGCGGAACCAATCGATCACTGAGGGCTCAAAACCATAGTAAGACAGCTTAGATAGGAGAAGAGGAATACTAATTGTTTCAAACGCCCTGGAGTAGTCTAGCAAGACTAAGATGGTGCCCATGTCTTGGTCTTGAGCAGTTATGATATTGTCCAGAACGTCCAAAAAAGCTGTCACAGTGCTGTGCTTACGTCGAAAACCAGACTAATACTTCGGTAAAATTTGGTTAGTCTCAAGATAGTTCATGACTTGGTTGTACACTGCCTTTTCTACTATTTTTGACAGGCAGGGCAAAATGCTAATTGGGCGGAGATCTTGGGGTGAGGAAGGATTGGGACTTTTAGGGATAGGTTTAATTAAAGCTGTTTTCCAGCTCGAGGGAAACGTAGAGGATTGCAAGGACTTATTCACAATGTAGGTGATAGTTTTCAAGGTATTAGGAAGTGTTAAGTTTAGCATCTGCAAGGAAGTGTTATCTGTACCAGTGGCATTGGACTTGATAATTTGAATGATTTTTAAAACTGCATTTTCCGTTACAGGAGCAAAACAAAATTTGGATTTACTAGCCGAATGAGACTCAAAGTATGATTGTAGAGAAGAGCATTCTAAGGGTTGTCTAGGAATATTAAGAAAATGTTGATTAAGAGTATTGGGATCATTGCACGAGCTAGGTAAAAAATTATCTAATTTAGAAAAGTTTAAATTATTTTTAATATTTTTCCACAAGACTTTTGGTTTGTTAATATTACTGTTAATATTTTTATTAAAATAAGCACGTTTTTCACAGTGTACGGCTGAAATAGCTAAAGATTTAATTAAGTCTTTATAAGCTTTTTTGTGGACAATATTTTTAGTTGCCTTCCATTTTGTAAAACTTCTATCTCGTAACTCCATCATTTTTTTTTTTACAGTATCAGTTAGCCATGGTGTAGATTGCCTTTTATAAATGCTGTTAATTGTTAGCGTCCATCACACAGCATTCATTATATAATATTTTTTTAATTATATGCTTTAACCTCTTACTAATAAAGATTAAAGATATTTCAACAGCAAAAACTAGACTTGTCTTTGTTTGGGATAATATTAGAAAAATTAATAAAATGAAAAGACAGCCAACCTTAAATGAGCTCCTTAAAATATTAGATATTGTCTTTATTAGTTTGAGGTTGTTGTTGGTTTAAGGATTTTATGTCCCATTTCTTCAGTTTCAAAATTCTATCTTTCGCCGTGCCCAAGATCCTTATTATGTTTAAGAACAAGAATGTTTATTTATAAATGATGTTCTCTATCAAATGATACTCCTGCAGCAGCTTCTCCCGTGCATCTGTTATCGCATCGTTATCGGACCAATTAGGTCGTCATTGTGCTTATTTATCTATCACGCGTTTACCCATCGCGAACCTTTACACTACCGGTCACTCAGTCACTGCGCAGCCGCGGAGCCGTGCGCGCGGGCTCCTAAATCTGACGTTTTTTTCTTTTACAAGTGCAAAATTACGATCGGGCGCCGCCGCCCGCCGGTCAAATTCAGTCGCCACTGCGCCGCCGTGTCGTGCGCACGTACGCGATTCGAAAATCGAATCGCTTTGACGTTTAGTTTTTTTTCCGTAAAAGTGGAAGTGCCAAGGTATCACGATTGAGGTGCTACGGGGTGATGTGAACGCCAGCATGGAGACGGTGTATCACGCGTGGAACGTGGTGGACCACGCTCGGGTGGCGAGCGGCGCGGCCGAGCTGGCGATATTCACGGCGCTGCTGTACTGGTTCTTCACATCGAGGTATGCTGCGCACGCGCAACTTTCCCGTTTGCGATGTGTGTTGAATTCGTCGCTGGATGTTTGAGTGTTTGAAGTTTGGACTCGATTCCAATCGATATTGTTAACTAGTTTGTGAATTGAGGTATTTGAACCTTTGGGACTATTTTTAGGTTTGGTCGGATAGGTTAGGCTGTCTATAATTAACTGTGGTATTTCAAAAATTTTATCGATAAAGGCCTATCCCACAAGATCTCCTATATGTATGTATGCTGAGTACTTGAAAACAAAAAATCAAAAACACTAGCTTTAAAAGTCTACTATTGAAATCAATTTCACTAAAATCAGTATACATGAACTTCTCTTTTAAACATGAGTTGAATAATTTGAACAAATGTACAAAAGTAAACAAAATCAACAAGATCAATATTGAATATACAATGTTTACCGGCAGTTAAATAAGTGTGAGTGATGTAAAAATAAATACAACTCTATTCTTAAACTAGCTGCTTTGACTGAGCATGTTTATCAACAAACATCGGTTTGATATTTTATCCACGAAATAAAATATTCAAAATAAACTGTATAATAAAAAAAAAACACAAAGATGTTATCACTAATTGCAACGAATCAAAGTCTTTAAATATTGCACAAAGCTAATTACCAAAAAATTTTAACAATCGCACTCAAGTTTAGAGGTGAACAAAAATCTTCATGAATAAGGGAATTATACAACAGGACATAGAGCTAAGAATTCAGAAACAGTTTGTTTTAAAATAACCACACTTGTACTAAAAATATAAATAAGATGTTTATAGCGGAAAGGCTGAGGTGAAACTGAGTTCAATAAATAACAACAATTAGTATTAAATTCACAAAACAATATAAAATAAATTGCGCTATTTAAAACATAATCACCTTAAAGACATGTTGAGATGTGAGAAAGATATGGAAAACAAATATAAAATAAGTGTACCAAAATGAATTGCATTGTTTGAATGATAAAGAAAAGAAATCAAAAGTCAGGTTTAGTACAACGCAACAAGTGTTATAACACTCGTGATGCAATGATAATACAATAACAATCACCGATACTGAAATAAACAATAACAAACGTCACGCGTTACGGAGCGAAAAGTGTTACTGAAATAGAAAATTAAATTCCTAGCTAGTGGGGATAGGCGGGCGATAGTATAAAGTTAGAATTGAAGAGGTGAGTGGATGATAGGGGTAACAATTTGAAAACTGTCGTTATTTTTGCCGAAATGGAGGACCGGGAAAATGATTTTAAATCCAAAAAAATTGGGTTTTATGCATAGCCAGAAGTATTAGCCAGATGATGAAGTAGATAAGTTACAAGGTTTGTTCAAATTATTAGGGAAAAAATCGGCCAAGTGCGAGTTGGACTCGCCCATGAAGGGTTCCGCAGCAGCAATAAGGTTTATTTTTATGAAATTAAAAAAAGTTTTTGATTTATTTTTAACCCCCGACAAAAAAGAGGGGTGTTATAAGTTTGACGTGTCTGTCTGTCTGTCTGTCTGTGTGTCTGTCTGTGGCATCGTAGCATCCAAACGGGTGGACCGATTTTGATCTAGTTTTTTTTGTTTAAAAGCTGACATGATCGAGAGTGTTCTTAGCCATAGTTCATCATTATCAGCCTGCTCAGTGCTGGAAAATCACGGTTTATCTGGTTCTCGAAAGGCCGATGAGCAAACTTGCAGTCGTTTGATGGGTTTTATATTTTGCATTCTACATAGTTCGTGACATTTATGAATATATACATATTAATGGAAAGTTGACCTGGTGCTGCAGCATCACCTGGTAATCAATAGGATACCCAACTCCTCACCAACTTAGAGCAGAGGTTTCGTGTTTGGGCTCATTTAATTGCGATAACTAGTAAGACGTAGATAAACAGTAAATATTTGAATGCTGCTGCTGCAGTATCACCTGGATTCTATAGGAGCCGAGCTCCGTATGAACACAAAGTGGAGGTTTCATATTTGCGCTCATATTGACGGCCTTATTCATGGCTGGTATTCATTGGGATATGATCCTGTTGATAGGAATTATTTTGAACTATAACCAACACAAATTTAAAAAGCATTAAATAAAATTAAATTAAGAAATTTAAAAAAAACCCCCGCCAAACAACTTTAAAAAGTAATGAAATAATATTTACTGACTTTAAGTTTAAATAATTCCTAAGTATTTCCTTAGTATAAAGTAATATTTTAGTCCATAATTATTTTTGTCACGGTGTGTCGGGGGACCGCGCATATAGTTTAAGGGTCAGTTCACAGCGGACCGAATCGAGACAATCAGCGACTTGTCGATACAATATGCAAAAGTCGCTGTTGTCGTAGTTTACTTGGTGGTGGTGGTGGTGGTGGTGGTGATATTAGAAACCTCAATAATATGATTTTTGAAGACCCTATCCATAGATACCCCACACGCATAGGTTAGATGAAAAAAATTTTTGTTTCATTTGTACCTATGAGGACCACTAAAATTTTTTAATAATTTTTGACTAAACTTTGACTTTATGACTAAAGCTTATCTATTCGTTGGCACATTTGATTAGCTAGCGTCAAAACATTAACCAATCAACAACGCTATTGAATAAACAATATAATTAATGTAGAAATCCTGTGATAAATAGGTGACAGTTCATCTGATTTCTCCAAAAAAACAGGAGCCCCGGACCTGCCGTAGGCACGCCTCGGTGATAACTGTAGAATATAGTTATAGACTAAGAAGGTGACATGTGCTGTCACCAAGGCAGTTGTGATGTAGACGAAATAGAGCTGTGTATTATTGATGTGAATAAAGGTTTAAGATAAATGATAATGCAATTATTGGTGTCTTCTTCATGGTCCTTCGAGCCGGATAGTAGATGAGCTGGCCTATGCTATGGAAGTATTGTAAGCAGAGCTAAAGAAGTAATAATAATCGATGTAAGAATTATTGCAATTGCATCTTAGAAAATTTTGCTTGGTATCCTTGGAAACAAGTAAACAAGAGTGGAAAATATTCAACTAAAATAATATAGTATTTTTATGCAATGGAAGGACTTGTTAGAATACAAAAACATATTCAAATTCACTATGAAAATTTGCAAAAGTCAATTAAGGATAAAATAACACGAGCTCATGTAAAAGTGAGGCTCGAAAGTTTGGAGAATGCATGGTCCCGTTTCCAAGACAATCATTATGAATTGATAAGAATGGGGGAGTTGCCACACGATTCTGAGTATCTATCCGACAAACTATTTGATGAAATTAAAGAAGCATATTACGAATATAAAGAAAAGTTACCTAGAGGATGTTCACTCAAGATACATTAATGACCCCACTTTTTCTAAGGCTAAACAAAGAGACGCATTGTCAATTAATCTACCTAACGTTGAATTACCAACGTTTTCGGGAAGGTACACGGAATGGTCGTCTTTTTACAATTTATTTCATACATTGATACACAGAAATCCAAAGTTACATAATATTGAGAAACTTTATTATTTAAAAACTTATATCACCGGTGAAGTAGAGCAATTACTACGCCATGTACCTAGCACAGAAGCTGGTTATGAAGATTGTTGGAAATTATTGATAAGGAGGTATAATAACAAAAGGTACATAGTAAATCACACATTGAATCGCCTGTTCGGACAAAAGAATTTAAGTTCAGAGGAAAGTTGCGGAATAAAACAATTGCTCGGTACCACAAATGAATGTTTGAGCGCTAAATTAAATGTGGATGCCTCGACATGGGACCTAATGATTATTTACTTTATAACACAAAAGTTAGATCAGGAGTCTAGAAAGCAATGTGAGCACAAAATCAGTAATGATTTAGAGAATTTACCTACTTTAGATGAATTTTATACGTTTTTAGAAAACAGATTAAGAGCCTTAGAATTTTTAGAGCTAAGAGAGCGGAAGACGATTGCAGATCAAAGACAAAAGACACATACCTTTGCTACCACTGCCGTGATATATTTATACTGTAAAAGGAACCATACGCTAGACCAGTGTGAAACGTTTCGAGAAAAAGACTTTGGCACTAGATTTGAATTTTTTAGAAGTAATCATTTATGCTTTAATTGTTTTAGCTCGTATCATAGGGCATCTGCATGCAGGCGTCTTAGTACGTGTCAACGGTGTAGTGGTCGACAGTCGACACCACACATTGTTAAACTGAGAGAGAACTACTTGGTATCGAAAGAGGAACATAAGGGCTGTAGATGAGGTTCACGAAGAGAATAAACAGACTTAAAATGCCTCATGTCATGTTGCCCACAGCCTTGGTTAAGGTTGACACAGGGAATACCGATATCAAGGGCTCGGGCGGCGGATTGGGGAATCCGCTGCCCATTGCACGAGCCCTGCCCGGAAGAAGAGCGCCCGGTGTCTCGGGCTGCTCTCCCGAAGGCTCAACAGCTTACAGCTGCTGCGATGGAGTCTGCACAGGCAGATGCCGCTAACTAGGCTGCCGCAGATATCGGCCTCGTAGGCGGGTCCGATGACCCAGCAGCGTAGCGGAGGAAGGAGGCACCGGTGGGTTTTAGTGTATAAACCCGGATGCTCCTCCTTGCACCAGCACCTGGGGAGTCCAACATATTCCGGCGGCCATTCCCCCGGGCTGTCGGGAATTTCCCACCGAAAAGGTATACCAATATCACGCTAAAAGCATTGCTAGATCTGCTCTGGTTCCTTCCAAAAAAGAGCCCTTTTGTTGATAGTTCACCATGGTGACAGTTCCTCTAGTGCAGTGGTCCCTAACCTTTTCAGAGCTGTTACCTCTATGACCTGTTAGAGAAATTCATTTTACCCCCCCTTTAAAAATATTTCAAGATAACAATACTGCAATTAAAAATAATTTTATTTAATACGTGTATTAGTAAAAATATTAGTGTGAATCTCGCTTCGCGCTTCGGTGAAACGTGAGAGATCGCCATGAGGCGCGGCGTACGGCGTACCTACCTGCTAATATTTTATTTTAAACACAAAAACATTTATTTTTTTCTGCCTATTTTAGGTGCCACCTCTGTTACCCACTTACACCTATAGAATAGCTGTTTTACCCCCGCGGGGGTAATTACCCCCAGGTTCGGAACACTCCAAAAAACAGGAGGCCCGGACCTGCCGATGGTTCACCACGGTGACAGTTCCTCATTAAAACTGGAGCCGACGCGACGTGTATTGGTGGTACCATGGAAAAATGGTGAACCAACCCAAAAACAAGAACCTTTTTTCTGATACTTCACCACGGTGAAAGTTTCCCTGGAGGCATGAACCTTAGGTGGTTAATCACGGTGACACTTGCTCTGGTGCCTCCCATAAACTGTAGAGGTGGAGGCACGGATGTATGGTCACTATTGTGACAGCTATGTGACGTAACGACGTTCCTAGTAACAATCACCGGTGTGTTACACTGACCCCCTTATGCAACGCCGATAATGTTATAGTTGATGGATGCTTCTAGAATCTAAAATAAATAAAATCGGCCAAGTGCGAGTCGGACTCGTGCACGAAGGGTTCCGTACCGTTATGGAGCAAAAATAGCCCAAAAATTGTGATTTTTGTATGGGAGCCCCCCTAAAATATTTATTTTATTTTTATTATCAATTATTAAAGTACAAATATAATTAAAGATTTTGTAAAATTTCAAATGCCTAGCTAATTAGCTACAGTCACTATTGATATCGAGCAAAAAATAGCAAAAAAATCACGTTTGTTGCACCCTTATATATTAATTTTATTTTGATTTTAGTATTTTTTGTTTGAATAGCGGCTACAGATATAATACACATTCTGACAAAATTTCAGAAGTCTAGCTATAGTTCTTAAGATACAGCCTGGAGACAGACAGACGGACAGACAGACATCGAAGCTATAATAATAGGGTCCCGTTTTTACCCTTTGGGTACGGCACCCTAATAAAAAAGACATTTGAAGACGTGAGTGGATCAATTGGGTAAGTAATATTTTACAACATAAAAGCAATTACTCATTTTTAGGGTTCCGTAGCCAAATGGCAAAAAACGGAACCCTTATAGATTCGTCATGTCTGTCTGTCTGTCCGTCCGTATGTCACAGCCACTTTTCTCCGAAACTTAAGAGCTATAGCTATAGCTAGAGCTAAGAGAAACTTGGTAAGTAGATGTAGTCCGTGAACAGCATTAAGATTTTGATATAATAATGGAAAAATTATTAAAAATTTTAGGGGTCATAGGTACAACTGAATTAAAATTTTTATTTTTTATTTTCATCTAACCTATGCGTGTGGGGTATCTATGGATAGGTCTTCAAAAATTATATTGAGGTTTCTAATACCTATAATTTTTTTCTAACCTAAATAGTTTGCGAGAGAGACTCTTCCAAAGTGGTAAAATGTGTGTCCCCCCCCCCCCTCTAACTTCTAAAGTAGGGGCATGACAAGTCTAAAAAAAAATATATGATGTACTTTACTATAAAAACTACCAACGAAAATTGGTTTGAACGAGATCTAGCAAGTACTTTTTTTATACGTCATAAATGGTAAACCTTGATTTAACTTTCATGAAATATAAAAATAAATCAAAAACCTTTTAATTTCATAAAAATAAACCTTATTACTGCTGCGGAACTCTTCATGGGCGTGTCCAACTCGCACTTGGCCGGTTTCTTCTTTCTTTTCTCTTATAATTTTAACAAACCTTGTAACTTACCGACTTAATCATGTAGCTAATATATATCTAGCTATATAAAGAATCCACATTTTTTAATTCAAATCATTTTCCCGGTCCTAATGGCTCCATTTACGCAAAAAACGACGATGTGTGTGTCTGTCCTGCATCGTAGCATCCAAACCGGTGAACCGATTTTGATCTAGTTTTTTTTTTTTTGTTTTGTTTGAAAGTTGACATAATATTTGAGAGCGTTCTTAGGTCATCATAATCAGCCTACTCAGTGCTTATTGCTGGAAAATTTGGGCTTTATCAAGTTCGAGTTACTTTATTTGTTACGAGTTGTTTTATCTCTTTTTATTTCCTAATTTATTAATATTTTCAAGACTTATATCGCAATGCATATGAATTTTCATATTGAATTTGTTCACGTTGTCAGACAATGAAGTAATAAATCAAAGTCGATGGGTATTTTGAGCTAAGTATAAACTGTAGTTAGATGCTCCAAACATATTAATTAGATTCACCTTGTAGAGGTTAGATTTAGTGTGATGAGTAGTGATGACTGATGACTGATGATTTTTAATTTAGTCTGGATTTATATGCTTCCGCCCAAACGCGCGGTTTGGACGTAGTATGTAACGACTCATTTAGGGCGAAGCCAAACGAGCGTAATTTGTGAGTTGTGAGTCGCTGAATTTCGGTTCGGCAGAATTCTGCTGCATTCAGTTTCATACAAAAGTCCTGTTTGATTCACACGAGCGTAATTTTGTGAGTCATGATTTGTATGAAAAGATATTTACGCGGCAGAAATTCTACGACTCACAACTCACAAATTACGCTCGTTTGGCTTCACCCTTAAGAGCAGGCGGTCAAATTTTGCTGTGTTTTCTAATAGGTATTACGATCCCGGAAGACGATTGACTCAAATGAAATTAAGATTTATTTAATCATTGTATATTTATCTGATATTTGGCTAACCAAAAACACGATCCACTTATTTTGACTCGATAGTTTTATTTTTTGAAATTATGAATCTTTCTGGGCTTTTCAACAAATACCTGTTACACTTATTGAGTTACTATCATTAAATAACTTGCACTACTACAATCACACACTTTATAACATAATAGCTAAAGGAAATATTAGTATTGTATTTAATTTAAGTAATCATCAAAAACGTTTTTAGGACTTACGACCTTTACTTTCGTGCTATAATGCGAGAACCGTTGTTACGCGATATTGTTCACTATTAGCTGCAGCCTAAAGCATATTGCCCGGGTGCACGATTCATGGAATCATTGTATCACGATTGGAGGATAGTGGTGTGTGTAGGCGTTTTGACAGTAGGCACTTAAATAGCGGCGCGCTGACATTTACATACATTTGCTTGTTATCTTGCGGACAATGCCGTAATACGCCTCGGTTTATAAATTCATATTAATATTATAAATGCGAAAGTCTGACATCTGTCTGTTACCTCTTCACGCCCAAACTGCTAAACCGATTTTGCTGAAATTTGGCATGGAAATACATACTAGTCCTGGGAAAGGACATAGTATACTTTTATCGCTAAAAATGTACCGTTCCCGCGCAATAAAGGAATTTTGGCGCAACGAGCTGTAGTTATCTAGTCGTTTTATAAATAGCTAGGTCTATGGACTATGATGATACGGGCATGACAGAGAGATCATTTATAATATAAAAGGTCAATGGATAATGTCACCAATTGTAGTACCCGAATAGTTCAATTGATGGGGAAGTGAGTTCCAACTTCCAAGGGACCAATTATTTATACGCCCTTCACATTGACCAAGAAATTTAAGTGGACTCGAATAAGGGCTCCCACACGTAACTGCGAATCGCATCGCAAATATCTGCAACAAAATTCATAATAAAAATGACATTGCGATGCGATGCGAATTCGCAGTATTGTGTGAGGGCCCCTATATCGTAAATCGTTACATAACTCGATTTAAAGCGGGTTTTTGTTATTCCAATACAGTGATCTAATCCAGCATTGAATTGCGACTGGATTAATGTAAACCACCACTGGAAGGCCACTGGAAATTCAGGTCATTCCAGTCCAGTACCGGTTTATATTTTCCCAGTAGCAATCCAGCGCTGGTTTGCTACTGGAATAATGTAAACGGGCACTGGAAGGCACTGGAATGAAATTCAGTGCATTCCAGTCCAGTACCTGTTTATATTTTCCCAGTAGCAACCCAGCGCTGTTTTGCTACTGGAATAATGTAAACGGGCACTGGAAGGCACTGGAATGAAATTCAGTGCATTCCAGTCCAGTACCTGTTTATATTTTCCCAGTAACAATCCAGCGCTGGATTGCAATAATGAAAACCGGCCATACCATTAAAATTAAAATTAGGATCAAGGATGAACATATTATGGAAACGAAACTGAATAGAATACTACTTTTGATTTTTACTTTTTTAGGTTGCCCTTGTGTCCGAAATTACTTTAAATGGGAATGATAATAATTATTGTGAACTATAGTTTTAAAGTTAATAAAATATGTTAATTTAATGCAAATTAAAGTTTAAGCAATATTGCCAAACTATGTTGCTATTCTGTGAAACAGTGTTACCAATTCATGGGGTTCGCGGTTCGCCTTTATTGGGGAAAAATAATGTGGGATGGGATTTTTGGAAGCGTTTAATTTTTGGGCTGTTTTGCTTTTTACAGTTGTTATAGTTAATAAATAAAAATTAAAGCATACAATTAATTGTTGTATGTGTTTTATCATGCATGTAGTAAGAATAATGAGGAGCCAAATTTTAAATATGTATGTAGAGGTTTTTAACTTAGATTTTAGTATAAAATATGTTCTTGGAAGTTGGTAACACTGCTATCTAATCTAAAAATTATGAATTGAGTTCAGAAGCCGATTTCACATATTTTCGCGATCATATTGAGGGCACTACGCATCATCTGATAACATCTACTGTTTAAATAAACAGTATATGAAATGAAATAGGTTAAATTATTGTAAAGTATGAAAGACGTTAATCATCATGAGATAACAAACAAAGTAAATAATATAATATATTTTGAAATGCAAATAAAAATAAAGCCTGCTTCACGCTTCGCGAATATTTAGCAATTGCGTATTTGCGTGATTCTCGCAGATTCGTGCGTGAATTGTGAAGAAAGAAATAGAGGAATACTTTGGAAATTTATTCCCTCTCTTCCGTGCTTTTCTGGTATAAAATTGGTTGCCGATTGGCTTTAAAGCCTTTTCAGTTTATGAATGAAAACGGAACCGATTGTTGCTTTAAAAAAAACGTTTTTTAACACCGTAAACACACTAACTAAACTCTACCTAAATTCTATTGCCACCTGCAATCTATTTGCCACCAGCATAGCTAGCACGGCGTTGCCCAGTCGATTCTTCGGAAGAAAGTAACGGCAGTTTCTTTCCCATGTCTACTTATCTTTTTCCCGAGCATGGCGCTACCCATCGACTCGAGTTTCAGTGGACAAAGACAAGAAACTCTTTCCATAGCAACCATTATAGCAACGGCAATTATTTCTTTCTGACATTTAGTTTCTTGATTCTTTTTTTTTATTATGGCACTTCGGCTATAAAACCATGGCCAGTGTCGAATAAATGGCGGCAAATTCAAAAAATCGACGTGTAGCAATCCTATCTACAGGTTGCAATTAAACCTTCCTGCCAAATTTTTTCCAGGGCTTAGGTATCATTAGGAGAGTCCATTTAACCAAAAAAAATTGGGTGTTATTTTTTTTTCAATGACATTTTATCCCATTTAAAATCGTTGCAGAACAATCACTCGCGGCGCGGGGGAATGAGAAGGGGTGACGCCGGGATGAGGCGCGCGCGCGGGGGCACGTCACGCGCGGCCGACGCTATAGACAGAGTTGCTATACATCGATTTTTTTAATTTGCCGCCATTTACTCGACACTGGCCATGGTTTTATAGCCGAAGTGCCATAATAAAAAAAAAGAAACTAAATGTCAAAAGCGGATAAAAATTATGGTCGTCATGCTTGACATATAGATTTTCAAAAGCGGAAGAAATCGAGATACGAAAGAAACTTTTTCTCCAATGTTTTTCCGGTAAAACTGTCAAAGTTTAGATTCTTTCGTTTGTCTACTGACGGTATGCTAGGCCAGCAGGTGCCGCGATGTAGCCGTCAGGTCTATCGTGACAAATACACATATTATTGTGACACATGACAGCTATATCGTGACATATGAGTTATGACAGCGGTTTGACACGATAGACCTGACGGCTACATCACGGCACCTGGTGGCAAATAGAATTTCAACAACCCTCATTCTTTTAAAACGACGATACTTGCTTTATATGCTCAGAACAATTGAGAGTATGCAAGGCCATAGACTACTCTTTATACTGAAGTATAATGTTGTTTGCGTTGTTTCAGCCTCGTGGCGGACATGCTGGAGGTGGTGGGGGAGCGCGTGGGGGGGTGGTGCGGGCGCGACGGCTCGCTGCGGCAGGCGGTGCGCGCGCGGCGCCGCGACGTGTACACCAAGCTCGACGCCGACGCCGCTGTGAGTATGTACCGCGAGGTGCTGGATTAGACCGGCCATAGACGGACCGCATCTTGCAGTCGAAACCGACTGCAAGATGCGGTTGCCGCACCGCGCACGGCGATCTGCAGTTTTCGTATTAAATTCATATCCGCAATACACGGACCGCTCGAGCACTTCTTGAGCGGTCAGAGCATTTGTTCAAAGCGACAGCTGACAGCTCTAGGCTATAAAAATAAATAATGCTTTTGCTGCACGCTTTCTCGCGGTTCACGGCGTCGTGTAAAAACACCCTATGCTCAATAGTGGGCAAGTTTTTGGCATTTCTCGCATATCAATCGAGTAGTTATAATTGTTTTTCCTGAATGAAACAGCGACTCTAGTTTAACATTTAAACTAGATGACGCCCGCAGCTCCGTTGCGCCAAAGTTCGTATATCGCGCGAGAACCATTCATTTTTCCGGGATAAAAAATCTCCTATGTCCTTTCCCGGGGCTCAAAGTATCTCCATACCAAGTCTCAGCAAAATCTGTTCAACAGTTTGGGTGAGAGACAGGTAGACAGGCACACTTTCGCATTATTAAATTAGTATGGATATGTCATAATGACACTCGCACTCGGCGCCATTATAAGTCAGTAACGTAATAAACAAATGATTTACTGTAAAGTTGAGTTATGAGAATCAGCTGCGTGACAGTGCAAGGTCATTGACCCGGACGACTTAAGCTGGTTTCAGACTACGCTATAATATAATAGCATATCGTATACATATAGCTCATAGTCATAGCACAAGAATATCGCGCACCATACATAGCAGGCCAATAATATACATAATGTGTGAACTGTGAACTTGTTCATAACAATGTATGGTGCGCGATATTCTTGTGCTATGACTATGAGCTATATGTATACGATTATGCTATTATATTATAGCGTAGTCTGAAACCAGCTTTACACTCGTTTTTTTTTTTTTTGCAGCTAGTAACATGCCCAAAAAAAATAATTTCATTAATTATTAACCCCCGACAAAAAAGAGGGGTGTTATAAGTTTGACGTGTCTGTCTGTCTGTCTGTTTAAAAATACAAAAGTCGCTGTTGGCGGTCCCCCGACACACCGTAACAACAAATATGGACTAAAATATCACTTTACACTTACAAATTATTGAAACTTAAAATCAGTAATTTTCCTTATTTTCGTTAATTATTGGGCGAGAAAAACCTGAAGTATCATCAGGATTAGATAGTGAGTAACTGATGATATCGAAGAAGGAAAAAACACGTTTGATATTCAGGACGAGTGTTGCGTAGGTCAAGAACACAAGCTGCATGAGGTCGATCTCACGGCTGATGCAGATCCGAGGTCGGAAGACTGAAGGACAATGAGGCTGCCTTCACATTAAGTCGCGAGTACTGCGGCAGCCGCGCGAATCCATGGTAAACAGAGTCGCGCGGCAGCCGCGAGACTGTCTTTAGTATGGAAGTCGCGCGGCTGCCGCAGTACTCGCGACTTAATGTGAAAGCAGCCTGAGGGTGTTTGAAATTTTCTTTGCCACCAGGTGCCGCTATGTGGCCTTAGAGTCTATCGTGTCAAACTGCTGTCATATGTCACGATATAGCTGTCATGTGTCACGATAATATGCCTATTTGACACGATAGACCATAAGGCTACATAGTGGCAAATAGAATTTCAAACACCCTCATTCAAAAAAATTATAAGATGACGCCCGCAACTGAGTTGCGCCAAAATTCGTTTATTGCGCGGAATCCGTACATTTTTCTTAGGGATAAAAATTATCCTATGTCCTATCCCGGCACTCAAACTATTCCCATAACAAACAGCAAAATCGGTTCAGCGGTTTGGGCCTGATGAGGTAACCGACAGACAGAGAGACAAACTTTAATAAATATTAGTATGGACTGCTAGGAACTGCACTATAATCCGCCTAAAATTGAATATATTTGTTTTGTACTGTACAGTGTGTAACAAAACTAAGTGATAATACTTTAGACTGCCTTCACATTAAGTCGCGAGTAGTGCGGCAGCCGCGCGACTTCTATACTAAAACGAGTCGCGCTGCTGCCGCACTACTCGCGACTTAATGTGAAGTCAGCCTTATGATGTGTATGGGGCCCCTATATAGAGTTGGCTTTGTATGGAAAAATTCATGACGCTCGTACGCTTGCCCATACAAATTACAAAAATGCTGTTTCAGCGCTCTGCTACTTTAGCAGTAAACTCTTTATAAGAGACACTTGACGCATCGCTTGAATGCAATAACATGCGAGCTCCATAATTCTATTGTTACACCTTCTAGTATTATGTAGAGGTATAGTCTCTGCCTTGATGATCACGTTTCAAACGTGCATTCAATGGCAAATGGTCTATCCTCAAGAAAATCCCCAAGTGTATGGCGTGAGGTCGATCCGACCTTGCACTAGTATAGTACCACAGAGTAGAAAACATACACGAAGAGCCTGTTTCACCACTTCCTGATAAATTGCCGGATAGGCTATCCACAACTTTTTTGACAGATTCTCCATACTCTATCCGTCAAGTGGTGAAACAGGCCCTAAGTAAATAAATAAATAAGTATTTACTCGAACAAGCAAAATAAATCAATTTACAAAAGTTCACAATTTACGCAAAATTTCAGAAGTCTAGCTATAGCAGTTCTTGAGATTCAGCCTAGAGACAGACAGACAGACGGACAGACAACGAAGTAATAGGGTCCCGTTTTTACCATCTGGATACGGAACATTAAAAATCACTAAGGGATAATCAAAATTACGAGGCACAGATTTTTATAATTATATAAATTATGACTTTTTAGGGTTCCGTAGTCAACAAGGAACCCTTATAGTTTCGGTCTGTCCGTCCGTCTGTCTGTTCGCGGTTTTGCTCAGAGATTATAAGACCTACAAAGCTGTAATTCGGCATGAATGCAGATATTAATGATGCCGACAAAATGGTACATAAATTCTTAAAAAAATTTTTTTTTTTATGGTACCTCCCCTACATCAAGCGGGGATGATTTTTTTTTCGCGTCCACCCGACCGAGTGAGGTATCGTTGGATAGGGTTTTTAACAATATTACGAGTATTTATAGATCATTCTCCGATTTAGGGATCCATTTGTGAAATATGAAGTTTTAAAGTAGAAAAAATCGTTAAGAGAATAGAGTCCAGTGTCGTCGCCCCCCCCATATGATGTTGTAGTAGTGTAAAACACGTTATAAATGTATATTCATTGACCATACAAAAGTTATCAAAAACTAGCGGTACTACGGAACCCTATATTGCGCGTGGCCCGACACGCACTTGGCCGGTTTTGTTGTTATTTGAAGTTTTGGACTGATTCGCCATTTGAACTTTAGTACGAATGATTAGCTGATCAATGATCATAGATCGTTTATCGACAACAGCGTTTGTTAAACGCTTCCTATGCAAATGTGAATACCATTGAAAATCTAAAGAAAAACAACTAAATATTAAAAAAAAAATGACCTAAGATCATTGACCTCACACAGCTGATTATTATTAGAGATCAGTGGTCGACAACAGCCATTGTTCTTAGGTGCTAACGTAAAGTAAGCAAAAAAACTTTAAAAATCTGAAAAAAAAACCAAACACGAATATTAAACTCTTGCTGATGGTCGTTGAACTATGTGTTTGACACAGCCAAGACGTTTTCTTTATCGCTTCTTTATAGAATTGCCAATCAAAATGTATGGAATTGACGTAAGCGTTCGATAAAATAAAGTCGATATTCGACTCATGTTATTTCGGCGATTCCATAAAGAAGGAATGAAGAAAACGTGTAGGCCAGGGATAGCGAACCTCTTCGTATCAACGTGCCCTTTTGTAAAGAAAAAGTAGTTAGTTCTTTTCTCTTTCCGAAGAAGTCATAAATGTGCAATTCAATATTATTTTTGTGATTCGGTGCGTATTTCAAAATTTGCCTAATTTGATACTCACTATGCAGAGGACGTGGATCTTTTTAAACCTTCATTGTTGGTAATATAATTATTTCGATACTAGTTTTGTGACCCGCGTGCCCCAAATATTATGGTGGCACGCGTGCCATTGGCTCGCCATCCCGGGTGTAGACTGTAGGCTATGGGTGCTGATTAGAGATCATCGTTATCGTTTGCCCTCAGGTCCGCAACGCGACGCTGTACAGACTAAAGGAGGGGCCCGTGGTGCCGCCGCCGCAGCCCCACACCAGGCCCACTATTGGGCTCGCATGCCCACGCTGCGCGCCGCACTCCAGGGTAAGTAAAATGTTATATTAAGAAACCTTACTAAGGGCTGCCACACAAAACTGCGAATTCGCATCGCATCGTAATGTAATTTTTAATAACACATAGGCTACAATAATTTTTACTGACTTTCAAAATGGAGGAGTTTTTTTATGTTCAACGATTACTCCGCCGTTTGTAAACCGATTTTCAAATTTTTTCTTTTGGTGTATAGGCTATCATCCCAATTTGGTATCGTATTCGTAATCGAGGGAACTCCTCAAAATTTATATGGAAACATGTGGTGACTTCGGTTTCGTGAGCAGTATTCTAAGCATAAGCTACCAACAAGTAAGATTTTGCACCAAGGTATACCATCGTTCGGAAGGTGCAAAGCATATGCTACTATGCAAATTACATTCATCATCATCATAACTACCATAAACCATTATAGAACCATGTATCGTCCCGTTTTGACCCTATTATTGGTACTTTTCATAGTCTTTTATTATATATCACTTAAACCGCGGGTAACACCGCGGGCCACAGCTAGTATTTAAGATATACTATAAAGGTGTAACAAAACTAAGTGATAATACTTTAGGATGTGTACGTGTTCCTTATAGTGAGTTTACTGTGAAAGTAGCAGCGCTGAATGATCAAAAATTTTTTCACTTTTGTATGGGCAAGCGCCCCAGTGTAACGAGTTTCTCCATACAAAAGTGAAAAAAAATTGGTCTTTTAGCGCTGCTACTTTCACAGTGAACTCTATGTAAGGAACACATACACACCCTAAAGTATTATCACTTAGATTTATGTATGATATATAATATAATAATAGTCTAAAATTACAATAGAACAATCAGAGAAATTAATTTCTAGGCAGATGGCGGACCTAAGTAATTTGGTCGCGTTTAAAGTTAAACCCAACTGACAGATCACAATTAACATTGAATTGACATCATCCGACTACATGCCGTTGGTCTGTCAACTAGCTAAGAATCAATTTCCTCGATAGTACATGCTAGCTATTTTAGTCACTACTGTTGTTCAAATTGTAATCGAACACCAAATATAGTAAATGATCACCAAGCTTGACAACTTCAGCAAACTTCAAAATGCCTGACAAGTGACAACAGTGCCTGTTTTTTTTAATGGCTGTTGGCTATAAATAACCATAATAAATGCCAGTGTCAAGTATTAAATGGCGATTTGGCGGTACCCACAATTCGCCTAACATTCCTGCATTGCGCTATCGAAGTTTTCTGAGCGCGTCAGTATATATACGACAGCTGAAATGTATCACGTGGGCTCCGGCCTGACCGAGTATACCACCTCGCTCGGTCGGAAGATCTTCCTTTGCGGCCTCCACGCATTATTCCCACAGCGAGAAAAAAAAATTCGTATGACGTTTCTCTCGGCGAAATTGACTACGTGACAAAACCCTAGACCCCCACCCCCCCTCTTGTGACCGAGCGTAGTATTTTGAAGACCCCCCTCCCCCCCCTAAATGGGTCACGTAGTATGGGTATGTTCCCTAAGCTGTACGCGTTGAACGCACCGCATAGTACACGAAATGCGGCGCGTACGGCCGGCGCGGACGAATGTGCGAGGTTTCACATCATTTCATATCTATACTAATATTATAAAGCTGAAGAGTTTGTTTGTTTGTTTGTTTGAACGAGCTAATCTCAGGAACTACTGGTCCGATTTGAAAAATTCTTTCAGTGTTAGATAGCCCATTCATCGAGGAAGGCTATAGGCTATACATTATTAAGCTAAGACCAATTGGAGCGAAGAAACAGAGGAAATTGTGGAAAAACGGGGAAAATTATATGAAATTGCTTATTATCTTAAGAACTACTGGAGAAATTTTTATGTTATTTGGCACACGTGAAGAATAGACCACGTGAAGGGACATAGGCTATTTTTTGCGGAATGTACGGTTTCCGTGAAATTCCTAAATTACACGGGCGAAGCCGCACGGAACATCTAGTACCTAACGAATAATTCTAAAATGCGGCGCGTTCGGCGCGTGTTTGCTGATAAATGTGCGATCACCTTTATCGATTCTTTATAGAATCGTCAAACAAAATGTATGAAATTGACGTAAGCGTTCTATGAAAAAAGTCGACATTTTGATAGGCGATTCTATAAAGAAACGATAAAGAAAACGTCTTGGCTAAATGGCCAGATGACGCCCGCAACTCCTTTACGCCAAAATTCGTTTATCGCGCGGGAACCGTACATTTTTCCCTGATAAAAAGAATCCTATGTCCTTTCCCGGGACTCAATCAAAGTATGTATCTCCATACCAATTTTAACGCCAAACTTACTCGTATAACACCCACTGCTTTTGGTGGGGGGGTTAAAAAAGCACCGACTTAAAAAAAAATACTAGAATTCTGTACAATATACTTTTTGTTTTCAGACTTCGTGCGTAGTTTGTTTTCCACTTGGTCATATAAAAGTCAGAATTCACACATTCACATAATATTATTCGAAATTTGAATAAACTACGTCCAAAATAAGAATTTGAATTTCTAACCGTTTAATCAATATAATTATACAATGTGTCCCGACACCGGTGTCCGATCCTTTAATGTCATAAATCATAATGTATGTCATATTTTATCGACAAATTGGCTCTCCAATTTTTTCTGTCTCTCGCGGTTGTAAAATAACAGCCATTTTAGTTTTTATCGGGCTTTTACACTAATCTGACCAGTATTTCTCATGTAAATATCC
Organism: Cyaniris semiargus; assembly: GCA_905187585.1. Lineage (NCBI taxonomy): Eukaryota > Metazoa > Arthropoda > Insecta > Lepidoptera > Lycaenidae > Cyaniris > Cyaniris semiargus. Next base: position 10,801,188 of record LR994568.1, on the reverse strand, counting down.
TATGAAGATAAAAAAGGTCTCATTTGATAGCTAAACCTGTGAACTACGCTTACACATACAATTTGTTATGAATTTCGTGGAATAAAACATAGAAAAATCAAAGTTTAAGGAAAAAAAATTGTGTATTTTTTAATTAATGGCTTTTTGTGAAGAATTTGCAATTAAACTGGTTCTTTTTTATTTTAAAAAGATAGGGGAGGTTTTCATCTTTGCCTTTGCTTCTATGCTCTAGTTTAGAAGTTATAACGATTTTTTTATGAAGTATTAGTCAGATTTGTATGCGAGTTAGAGATTTATTTTTTTTAAAGTTAGAGAAAAAAAAATTGAGAGCCAATTTGTCAATAAAATATGCCATACTATGATGTATGGCATATTTTTTACATTAAAAGATCTGACACCGGTGCTGGGACACATTGTATAATTATACTGTGCAATGTTTTTTATGCTAAAAGCAGCACCATTGGCCACTGCACCAGCACGACAGTAAACAAAAAAGTTTGGTTCGACGTTTCATAATTCTGTCAATAATCTGATATGACGTGTACAACATGTCGGATTTTGGTTGGATTATTTACTGTATGTTTAGCCTGAAATAAACATATTTTTTTATTCTTTACTAGACGTTCCGCGCGTAATATTACGTATTATTATATATTTAATACGTAAATTAGATATTTCACAGACAAATCAGTCTACAAAAAATAGCCTATGATCCTTCACTGACTTATCTAACCCAAATAACAGAAAAATTGCTCTAGTAGTTCGTGAGATAAGCCCTTTCAAATAATTTCCGCCGTTTTTTCCACATTTTCTTCTATTTCTTCGTTCCTATTTGTCTTAGCGTCATAAAATATAGCTTATAGCCTTCCCCGATAAATGGGCTATCTAACACTGAAATAATTTTTCAAATCGGACCAGTAGTTCCTGAGATTAGCGCGTTCAAATAAGCCTTTTCACATAATTTCCCCCCGTTTTTTCCACATTTTCCTCTATTTCTTCGCTCCTATTAGTCTTAGCGTGATAAAATATAGCCTATAGCCTTCCTCGATAAATGGACTATCTAACACTGAAAGATTTTTTCAAATCTGACCAGTAGTTCCTGAGATTAGCGCGTTCAAACAAACAAACAAACTAACAAACTAACAAACTCTGATGTGCTAGTAGCTCCCTCTGCTTCGACCTTTGCGTAATATTCCCTATTGTTTCGTACATATTAAATCCGAAAAAAGTTAAAAGATTTGTTCAAAATACAACGGAAGGTATGTAGGTATGTCAATGTTTAAAATGCAAAACGAGTACGACTTACGTACGAGTTACGACGAATTGTTATGACACGTCATGCAAAGGTCATGCAAGATCAACTAAAAAGCAAAGTCTTGTCACAGTTATTTCGCGAGAAGCTTTCCTCGACTTTTGAAAGGTAAAAAGCTGAAGAGTTTCAGCCCTATAATTAGGGCATCGAAACCCGGACCCAATTTTCAAAACCCGGGTTTTCGGGTTTTTGTTAAATAAAAACCGGGTACCCGGGTTTTTCGGGTTTTTTCGGGTTTTTTACAATTCAAATATTAACAATGCGAAAATACGTTACATATGATTTTCTGCGATTGCCAGCACCTACCCAGTTAAATACTATTTAAATACCATAGTTTCGGGTCACAGCAGTGCCCAACCAAGTCTCGAGTAAACGGGCACGGCCGTATCATACTTTTATTCAAGCGACTATTTTACCTCTTCTATATTTTGGATCTTATCAAAGCTTAAAAATTTAGATTTTCGGGCCAAAATTACGTGTTAGAACAAGCTTCACCCCCAAATATACATGTATTATTAAAATGTATTTGCATTTTATGAAATATATGTATAAAAATCTATCACGAATTTTTGAATACAGTAAATTGAAGAATAAACTTTAATATAAAACGTATGCCAGCAAATCTTTTACATTTTTACTATTGATTGTCAAATTATTAATAATTATTTAGTCCTAATTGATGTTTGGCATACTTGTAACACAATTTTTGTGCCATAGTTTTTACCTTAAATTGATTTTTTCTGCCTCGCTACGGTATGAGGTCGATTCTTCTTCTTGCAATTTAAGTTAATTTTCTAACTTACTGGAAAATCCCTCAAAGAATTTGTCGTTATTTGTTCTAGTATATTGTGACAGAATTCATGTCAGATAACCATTATTTGACCAGACCAGACCACTCGGCAAATGCGGAAGGTTTTTTTTTATGAGTTTGGAAGATAAACCATGGTGTCATGGTACAACACACAAGAAATAGTCTCTGGCGCTGGTGCTGATAACAACCCCGGCTTGTATTTCATCTGGGTTCACTAAAATCACTGTATTAATAATTCCGCAGTGAGTATGCCATCCACGATCGGCTATGGAAAGATCATTCGACCTATTATGTGTTACCATCATCAGTCTCCGAAGCCCATGAAAAGCAATCTGCCGCATTTACCAGACTGTAATGATGGAATATAAAATGATTTCACATCATAAGAACAAACTTGATGGAAACTCCTCTGGATGGTTTTATCGGTTTCTAGGGGCTGCTTTCCTGGAGCCTTTTTACTGGTTGTATTGTCTTAATATTGGGTTAATTTAACCAAATTATTTTAACTTAGGGCTAGTTCACAGTTATCTGATATGATTGACTATTGTGAATATATATCAAATAACGACAAAAAGCTTTAAGAGGTTTTTTAGTAAGTTAGACGAGTGTAAAAAAGATTTTAAATTGCAATGAAGACTGGGCCCCATACCACAGCAAGGCACAAAAATGTATTTTTAGGTAAACATCAATTATTATTAGTACTAACTAAAAGCCGAGCTTTGTGGCTCGCGTCGTTTTTTTCCGTGGTAATAATCTTTAAAGCAGTTTTTTTTTATATTTTAATAGTTACCAAACCTTGACTAACCGATGATAACACATCTGAATCAATAGGCGTGGTACTTTTTCCGTGTTTTTCGGGTTTCGGTAAAGTGTACCACAAAAATGCTCAGGTTGTGGGATATACTAGGGCTCGCTTCGCTCGCCCTGATTAATTATTATAATAAATTTGACAATCAGCAATAAAAATAATCCATTCGAATTAAATTTCCAGTTTATAAAACGAAATAATGATTTGTTGACATATCATTGATTTTTTAGAAAGCCTTAGAAAAATAAATTTCGGAAAAGTGTTTTAATAAACACAATAAAACATTATTAGAGACCAAAACATAAGCTATCATTCTTCCATTTACTGTCTTCAAAAATTCCTGACTGGTTTTTAGATATTCTTTCATAGAGACTTTGTTGATGGGTGTATTTTATCAGCAACGGTCGATCCAAGTTACAACGTTTTGTTACCAACTAGCGGCTGACTTGCCCACTATCAAAAATCTAAGGTACTATCAGAGAAGTTGATTCCTAGGCAGATGGAGGACCTACATAGTTTGATCGCGTTACGTCAAACCTAGCCGACAGATCACAATCAACATTGAATTGACATGATCCGACTAAATGACGTTGGTCTGTCGACTGCCTAGGAATCAATTTCCTCAGTGCTACTTTCAGCAGACTTAACACCCTTTGAAGCTGTTTTCTTCTGACATTGTTTTCTTTATTTCGTAAGCCTTTGATCACAAAATGAAGAAAACTGTGGTCAGTCACTGAATGTTGATTGAAAACTTTTTGCGATGGATAGATTGCTTGAAGAGACTTTGCTTTTTTACATTGAATAGTTTTGGTAGGATGTTCAAAATATTAATAAATATTTTTGTGACAATTTTTAATCTGTGACGCTCTAAAAACGAAACTTTTACTTTATAATATTATAGTTTGTTTAATTATGAATAATAGAAATAATTAAATCTATACTTATGTTATAAAGATAAAGAATTTGTATGTTAGTTTATTATAAATACCTTAAATCAGGTCTTGCCTTTAATAATAATCAAAAAAATGAAAAACCCGAAAAGCTCGAAAAACCCGGGTTCCATTTTTGAAACCCGGGTTTTTTCGTGATCCCAAAAACCCGGGTTTTCCCGGGTTTTCGAGTTTCGGGAAAACCCGGTCTCGATGCCCTACCTATAATATTTTAGCGCTTAACTCCTCAAGTGTTAAAATGGACCAGAAATTTTCATTTTCAACCCTTAAATTTTCAACCCCCACTTCGCTTAAATTATTCAACCCCAGTTCGCTTAAAATTTTCAACCCTCAAATTTTCAACACCAGTCCGCTGGAAGTTTTTGGTACTCAACCCCTAAATTTTTAACCCTTGTCCGATAATATGCCGTGTCTAGAATTTGAATAAACTACACACTACGATAAGCGAATGTCAAAATTAAAGGTATAACAACGGCACATTTAAAATAAAATTTCGCTTCTAACCCCACAAAATTTCATGAAGTTTTTTATCACGCGGGAACCGTATATTTTTCCGGGATCAAAAGTATCCTATGTCCTCTCCCGGACTCAAAGTATCTCCATAACCTCAGCAAAATCGGTTCAGCGCTATCAGCGTGAAGCGGTAACAGACAGACAGACACACATTATAATATAAGTATATGGATATAACGCTTTAACTACTAACACTACCACACCAACAATAATAATTACCATCTTTATAGGCCCATAACAAGTCTTTGAACTAATACCTCTAGACTAGAGTTTATAACAGACATTCTTAGAATTCATTATTCAAATTATTTTTTTAAACTCCCTAAACGAGTTTTACACTTCATATTTATTACTTAAACTACCTCTAGTTACTTCTATTACCTCTATTTCTATGACCCTTATGTAGTTCAAATAAAGGTTCTATGAAAGGTGAAATAAATATGAATGGACTAGTAAATTATATTTTATTAATATTTGTCGAAAAAAATCTTGTCGTGTTGTTGTTTGACATTGAAATGTGTCGATGGACTGACAGAACCGGTGTTTTTTTACGTGTATGTGTGTCAACCTGTTAGCTTATAACTCCAAGGTCATGGTCCATGGATAAATATATTTAAATATATTACTAGAAATGTAGCATTATTTTGTATTTTGTACGCATAAACGGACTTTGACTTGCTTTAATATGTTATAGTCATCAAAAATAACGTAACGTAATATTTGTCAGCCGCTGTCTCAGCGTAATTTTTAAGGTATTGCATAGCCCTTATCGCGGGCTATAAGGGGGCGACCTAATCAAAAAATTCATGGTCTAAACCAGGGGTCACCGATTAGTTTCGCTCGAGGTTCATTTTAAGAAATTATATGACCTTCGCGGTCCACACATTTCATAAAAATATATTTATTAAACAAAGGTAATTACGGAAATTACAAAGGTATTAATATTTATTTACATGTCAATGAGAAAAGTGACAATTTTTCTAGCTAATTATCTCTCTGATGTTTGGAGTGAAATTGGTGCAAGCTATTGATATAAAATCCTGGATTCATCAGTAAGTCGAGACCGAAATTTATTGTTAACGAAGTTCATCTTTGAAAATACTTGGTCCGCACACAATGTGTCGGCGCGGCGCGCGGCGGTCTGGATGCGGACCGCGGTCCGCCATTTGGTGACCCCTGGTCTAAACTCTAACGTCGTTTCAGTTCGGCAGACATCGGCACGGTATGCGTGTAGACTAGCTATATTGCTATGCAATAGCTTTACCGCGGCAGTCCCGGAGTATTTTTTCAATAATATTAAAATCGATTTGTGGCCCGCATTGGCCGGTACCGCCGCAAAAGCTACGTCCCGCAATTTTTAAATCTGTAATATCTTCGAAAATATTCATTTAAATCATAATATGCTGTAAAGGGCCATATAGATCTATATGAAATCAACAATGTATTTAAAGTATTTAATTGAATAAGTATTAATGCTGTATTGGTTAAAATCGCTTCGAAAATTAGCCATTATTTGTAGTAAAAAGTTAATGACAAAAAATGTTATTGTGGGATATCCATAAGAGATAGACATATACCAACGCGAAGTTTTCTGTAGACCTTTTCATTGTGGTATAAATCTCGTAGGGTTCAGCCTGCGTTTGCAATGTAAGCGGGAAAAAATGTAATTATTTACGACATCACATTAGAAACCTCAAAAATAACAGTATTTCTCCACTATTTAATTAATGTTATTATACTTATAAACCTTCCTCTTCAATCACTCTATCTATTAAAGAAAACCGCATCAAAATCCGTTGCGTAGTTTTAAATATTAAAGGGAACAAAGAGACATAGGGACAGAGAAAGCGACTTTGTTTTATACTATGTAGTGATTATTAAAGTAAACATACAAATTGAGGATGTTGTGAAAATTGCAAGTGCCTACTTGTTTGTTGGCATTATTGATATCGAGCAAAAAAGACCAAAAAATCACGTTTGTTGTATGGGAGGGGCTCCCATACAACAAACGTGATTTTTTGGCCCTAAATTTTAATTTTGATTGGTTTTTAGCATTTGTTGTTATAGCGGCAACAAACATACACAATATTCTCTGAAAATTTGATAAGTCTAGCTATAGCGGTTCTTGAGATACAGCCTGGAGGTAGACGGACAAATAACGAAGTCAGTAATAGGGTCCCGTTTTTTACCCTTTGGGTACGGAACCCTAAGAATGCAACTAATAATATTAAAATTTAAAAAGCCCCCAAATTCTAGTTCTTTAAATAGTTAATAGAATCAGGCGTTACTTTGCGGAAATCCATAGCTTAAAAAATTAAAATTTAGTTTGTTATTATTTTTAGCAATATTCCGCGAAATAAACCTAGTTCTTGTTGAGTCATCCTTCTAGGCTCTTGAGTCTAGACGGTTCTGCGGAGTGCGGTGGTGATTATGGTTACAAAACTAATTTGTCCATCGCGGTATCCGATGTTGCAACCTACAATGTTCCTGTCACCACACTAGTGGTGTAATGTGGATAGGAAGGGAATTAAGGACATTATGATACTCGTATGTTTGTACTTAGAGCGTGGCCGAATACCTACATCTCTGAGCGGGCCCCTAGACGAGCAATATCACGTATTGCGTAATATTATTGACCGTCAATGGTTGATATTGAACATCGCGCGCCTTCAATCTAATTATCATATAAACTGTTCAATAAAATTGAAGCGTGATATTGACAATACAATTGACCGTCTAGGGGCCGGCTGACAATATTATAGAGATCAATATTCATTTTATTTTCAAAATGTTATAAGTAGGTGACATTTAATTAAGCAGTATTAAAATAACAAGTGTGTTTGGTTTTTGCAAGATTATAGCGCATCCAAATTTTGAACAATTTACCAGATATACACGCAAGACCCCCTGCGTCCCGCTGGCAAAGTGCGTGTACGCTTTGCGTCCCGCACTCAAAGTGCGTGTACGCTTTGCGTCCCGCACTCAAAGTGCGTGTACGCTTTGCGTCCCGCACTCAAAGTGCGTGTACGCTTTGCGTCCCGCACTCAAAGTGCGTGTACGCTTTGCGTCCCGCACTCAAAGTGCGTGTACGCTTTGCGTCCCGCACTCAAAGTGCGTGTACGCTTTGCGTCCCGCACTCAAAGTGCGTGTACGCTTTGCGTACGGCTTTACGGGCGCGTACGCATTCATTCAAAATCAAAAATTAAAATATTTTTTTTTTATTTCTGAATTTTAAAATAAATGTTTTCAGAATGTCTACATGGTTAAAATATTGTTACGAAATTATGACATTGTTTATTGTATAAACCAATACAATAGCACTTTCTACAATGACTCATAGACTAGATTGGTAGTAGAACAAAATTTACATTATACTGACTCTAAATAAAGCCTGCGAAATCAAAAATGTTGAGGTACCTACCAAGGCTAGTACTACATGCCAGGCAAAGCAGTTATTTCTTTTATGCAAGCTACGCAAAAACTTGTGTAGTAATGCGAGTTAATTGGTCCGCTAAAAATAATTAACTACGTTGGCTGTTGACACTTAACTGTTTAGTTAAACGTTAACGGGACTGTATGAAGGTAATTATATCACTTAATATAATGTAATGATTAACTATTAATTAATGATTAACGCACTTATAATATTATAGAAACGAAATTGTGGGTGTGTATGTGTGTGTGTGTGTTTGTGCGTGTTTGTTACGCGATACTTCTTAACGCCAATACTTTCTTAGGGTGAGGCCAAGCGTAATTTTGTGAATCGTGAGTCGCAGAATTTCGGTCGCGTAAATATTTTTTCATACAAATCATGAGTCACAAAATTACGCTCGTGTGAATCAAACAGGACTTTTGTATGAAACTGAATGCCGCAGAATTTTGCCAGACGAAATTCTGCGACTCACAACTCACAAATTACGCTCGTTTGGCTTCACCCTTAAGGAATTTAATAAAGTTTATCATAGTACTTAGTTAAGGTTAGGATTTACATATTAAATTCCACTATTTATAGCAAAAATTACCCTGTCGTAATTGTGGTCGGGCTAATTCACAAGCAAATTCTAGTTAATGATTTTATGGCACTATGTTCAACATAGACGACTTTAATAACTCCCGCACCGGTTTCGGTGACGGTGGCCGGTTTCATTGAAACCAGGCCAGTTATGCAGGAGTAATTGCTCAAGTGTGCACACAGTATACAAGAGTTCTCTTCCTCTACTCTCGTAACCCAGTGGGACGGACGACCGACACGACTGGCGAGAGATCAGGCGCAGGACCCACTTTTTACATGCCCATCCGATGCATGGATCATCATACTTGTCAGACAATCAGGTGATCAGCCTGCATTGTTCTAACTAAACTTGGAAATAACATGTCAAGAGCCACGCTCTAGACCACTGGACTACGGGGGCGTTTCTAGACTATTAAGGCGACGCCTTGATAATTTGGCTGTAGCGATATCGATTTTTCTCAGCAATTCAAATTCAAATTATTTATTTCAGACTTTCGTCCATATTTTACATAGTTTTTACACATTAGTAAACAAAGGGTCCTTATTCTAGTGTTAGTGAAATTATAATATTGTAATTAATTTAAATCAAATGTATGGGAACCGAGCTACCGGAGCATGGAGTTGCACCCAATGCTCCAACAGCTGGGAGTCCCATCTTTTACCCCAGCCGTCTTTTGCCAACAGAGGAGAGTGATTTAAGCTTCCAAAATTTGTACATAGATTGGTTCAAGCATACACTTTAATTTGCACATAGCGTATATGAAATATATTTATGGTTTTTAAATTACGCGACAAAAACCATTTTGTCGCTTACGCCCTTTCCATTTCTTGTTTTCTATGAGAGGCCGGCCCGGCCTCTCATAGAAAACAAGCAATTTTGGAAGCTTAAATTACTCTCCTCTGTTGGCAAAATTAGAATCCATTTTTTATAGAGGTCTTTTTGATTGATTATTCTGTGTTATAAAAGTTGACCAATCGTGTTTGCTATGGGTAATTCAAAGACAAAGACATGATGAATACTGACAATGAACTTTAATTAATTTCTTAGCTTTAGTCATTGCTGAAAAAAATCGATATCGCTAGAGCCAAATTATCAAGACGTCGCCTTAAACCTAGGCAATACAATTACTATGCTATAATGGCTGGGTCATCGAACGGGCGTTGGCGGTGTAACGGATATCGGCTATACGTGGGTTCACGGTCTACTGGAGATCGGTAGACCTGGGGTGAAGACACTTGGGCGTCTCCGTCTACTACAGATCGGCAGACCTGGAATGGAGACGTCAGCACTTGGTGATGATCATCACAAACTAAGTCCTCACGATGGACTATGGTGGATCACCACCATGAGCATAATCAACGTCAATCATATTATTATGAAATCGTAAAGGAATAATATGTCTCTCGATCGCCTATATTCGCCGAATCTCACGAACTAATAGACCGATATAATTATTATGTATGTAATTTGACACAAATATAGACGACGGTGAAGGACATAGTCTAAATAATGATAAATAAATCAAAAGAAAATCTCACTGGAACCTTACATTTTGAGTACTTACATAACTTCCAGCGTACATTTTTCCGCGATAAAAGTCTTCATTGACAGAAAAACAAAAATTTTGATAATCGGTTCACAAACGGCGGAGTAATCGTTGAACATACACAAATAAAAATATAAAAAAATATATATATCCACAGCCGAACATATAATCTTTTTGGAAGTCGGTTAAAAAGAGAAAGAGAAAGGAAAAATATTCCTTCGTATCTTATCCATACTTCCATACTTCCATATCCATATCCATACTTCCATACTTACTAATATTATAAATGCGAAAGTGTGTCTGTCTGTCACCTCTTCACGCCCAAACCTCTGAACCGATTTTGCTGAAATTTGGTATGAAGATACTTTGAGTCCCGGGAAAGGACATAGGATACTTTTGTCCCGGGAAAATGTACGGTTCCCGCGCGATAAACGAGTTTTGGCGCAACGGAGTTGCGGGCATCATCTAGTACTCTATAATTCTATATTCTATACTCTATATCTGTCTTTCATCAAAATCGGTCTAGTAGTTTTGGAGCTAATTTAAAGAAAACTTTCCTCTTTATAATTTGATTACAGATTATGCATTCTATAAGTAAATTAACGTTATTTTATTGTGTTTTTCGCATTTCGAGAATCAAGGTTGCGGCCTGCGCGAAAATCTAAATTCCAAATGCATATTACATACTAACTGTTACATAAGAATATATAAATTGCTAATACGACAACAATAAATGTGTTTTTCAGTTTCATTTGTTCGGGTAGCCGATTAGTTTAAAACATTATAGAGTTTTGTTAGAAGATATTTTTTAACCGGTTACCGTGAATCCTAAGAGAAGAGTAATGATTTCGGTATGTATGTATGTGCCCTCGTATCTGCTAAACTACTGGTCCGATTTTACCAATTGTGGCTTCAATAAGTATTAATTTTACCGCGGGTGAATCGGTGAGCTTCCTATCATTTCCATCCTAATATAAACCTTCCGACTTCCACTAACATTTCAACACTAAAATTAGCCAAATCAGTTTAGCCGTTCGAGAGTAACAATTAACAAAATTTAATTTCAATTTTTCTGTAACAAAACTGATTATGATAATACTTTAGGGTGTGTATGTGTCCCTTATACATATAGAGTTCAATGTGAAAGTGGCAGCGATAAAAGAGCAAAACTTTTTTATGATTTGTAGGGGCAAGCGCCCCAGCGTCAGGGATTTCCCCATACAAAAGTTAAAAAAGTTACTCTTTCAGCGCTGCTACTTTCACAGTGAACTCAATACAGGGGTTTCATAGTATGAATGTGATAATACTTTAAGGTGTGTATGACATTCATACACACCTTAAAGCATTAATATCATATAGTTTTGTTACACCTTGTATAAACTATCAAGAGATTGTGTACCTATTTTTAAGTAGTCGGGTTATAGATTTAAATTTAATACATATTGTAATTATTACGTTGTAAAACGACATAATAATGAACAATGTTGATTTTGAACCCGGTATTGACCAATACGTATCAACATTTTGTTGGCAGTATGCCTTTTGTACCCCGATTGTAATTAATGCAACATCAATGCATTTTCGTTCATAGTTTTTTATTATAAAATAAGTGGGCAAACGAGCAAACGGGTCACGTGATGGAAAGCGACTACCGTCGCCCGCAACATTAGAAGAGCTGCAGGTGCGTTGCCGGCCTTTTAAGAGGGAATACGCTCTCTTCTTGAAGGTTTGCAGGTCGTATTGTTCGATCGGGTTTCCTATCATTTTCTACGCGACATTGGTTTAGACTCTAGCGACCCATTCCGTCGCTTTGTAGTGGCGTAGAGCAAAATGAAACCTATTAGCCTAGGTCATAAATTGGCATTTTGAATTTTTGGTGGTAGATGTCGCTTGCAACTTGAAAGTTGCAGTAAAGGTCGGAATGTCACCTATGCAGCGATGCGTGATGCGTCGTGTCTCCTAAAGTTTTCCGTTAATCCAAAGCATTGATATGGCAGAATCAAGAGTGATTCACGATATTTGCAAACATGTTTAAGTCTTAATATAGCCGGCTATAATAAGACGTAGGGCTGTCGCTACTTTGTTACCAACTTATTATAATTTGTAATAAAGTTTTCAACATAAATTATGAACACAATCCATCTCCATACTTCCATACTAATATTATAAATGCGAAAGTGTATCTGTCTGTCTGTTTATCTGTCTGGCTGTCTATCTCTCTTTCTGTAACCGATTTTGCTGTTTGGTATGGAAATACTTTGAGTCCCGGGAAAGGACATAGGATACTTTTTACCCCGGAAAAATGTACGGTTCCCGCGCGATAAACGAATTTTGGCGCAACGGAGTTGCGGGCGTCATCTAGTATGTAGTTTAAGTTAGCTTAGGTTTTTTTAAACAAGACTATAGTGCTATTAACTGAAGTCAAGCGACACTTCTACTGTGCCAAAATTTGGTGCATAATTGTGTTTGTGATAAAATTCATCAGACCCACGGCCCACCTAATGCTATAGTATTTTACCAAATGACGCTCGCAACTCCGTTGCGCCAAAATTCGTTTATTGCGCGGAACCGTAAATTTTTCCGGGATAAAAAGTATCCTATGTCCTTTCCCGGTACTCAAAGTATCGCCATGCCAAATTTCAGCAAAATCGCTTCAGCGGTTTGGGCGTGAAGAGGTAACAGACAGTCAGGCAGATAGATACACTTTCGAATTTATCATATTAGTAGGTATGGATTAAGTACATATATATTTTTTTCTCTGCACTGTTGCACATTTCCACACTGGAAATAAAATACATTGTAATAACTGATAATAATATATTTTATTCTTACTTTGAGTGACCCCTAAAAATCTCGTAATCCCGAACAGGTTCAACTAAAAAACTGCTATGATATACATATGATGTTATGTAAATATATTTTAAATAATGAGATATAGCATATATGTGCTAATTATAAATACAAGGAAACTCCAGTTTTTAAGATTGAAAGTGGCACTTCTAGGTAACAATTAACAGCCAATATGCAACATGACAATATGTCAGTGTTAGAATTGTACATACGGGTGTAACAAAAATAAGTGATAATACTTTAGGGTGTGTACGTGTTCCTTGTAGAGAGTTCACTGTGAAAGTAGCAGCGCTGAAAGATCGATTTTTTTTTTCACTTTTGTATGCACAAGGGCCCGAGCGTCACGAGTTTGCCCATACAAAAGTGAAAAAAAATTTTGGTCTTTCAGCGCTGCTACTTCCACAGTGAACTCTCTACAAGGAACACGTACACACCCTAAAGTATTATCACTTATTTTTGTTACACCCTGTATATGTGAGTAACATAAGTACATATTTTACTACATAACATAATTATAACAATGTTAAAACACGTGTCATCGAATGTGATAACACTTCATTCATTGATCTAGGGCTGAAATATAAACCGTAGGATGCAAGCTCCAAATAATAATATAGAGTTTGACAAAAAAACTATGTGATAATAGTTAATTACTTTAGGGTGTGTATGTGTCCCTTATATAGAGTTCGCTGTGAAAGTAGTAGCTGAAAGAGACAATTTTTTTTGTGATTTGTATGAGCAAGCGCCCGACCGTCGTGAATGGTCCTATACAAAAGTAAAAAAAAGTTACTCTTCCAGCGCTGCTACTTCACAATGACCTCTATATGAAGTGACAACAGTATATCATAATGATATATCATTATGATATAACTATATCTGTCTATAGACAGATATAGTTTTGATTAAACGTTTCTTAAACTTATTGGTTGCCTTAGTTGTTACATGACATAATATTATGTACTTAATATTAATTTAATATAGTATTTAATGAGTTAATGGGAAATACTACCCTTCTAACGGCCGTTCCCAATATTTGATCTATCTCTGGTTTTGCCCTACTAGAGATAGGAATAGCTCTCATTAGACATTAGAGACATATATTTTATGTCAATTCAATGTTAGCTGCGATCGGTCGTATGTCAAACCAGAGATAGATTGAATATTGGGAACGGCCGTTAGTCGTATGTGTAACACATTAGGCAAATTCTAATTTGGTGCAATTACGATGTAAAATACACCCATGACATAAATTTAGTTGTGAAATACCGATCCACCTTGACGAATCTCGTTATTTTTGAATTTGACCCACATATTTTCTTATTAAATTAAAAAAAAAAATGTTAGGATTTTTTTTTATTAATATGGTAGACCTCAGAGGATAAGTCGCATAGAGAAGATGTTAAAAGAGTGTTACGTCTTCAGTTAGGACTTGACTCTTTGGAGACTTGGAAAACTTTACGACTTTGCGCCAATAATCGTTTATCGCGCGGGAACCGCACATTTTTCCGGGATAAAAAGTACCCTATGTCCTTTACCGGGACTCAAAGTATCTCCATACAACATTTCAGCAAAATCGGTTCTGTAGTTTGGGCGTGAAGTGATAACAGATAGCTGATAGATAGACAGACAGACACACACTTTCGCATATATAATATTAGTACGGATTGCAGTAGTCTGTCTTATGACTGTCGCTTCTTAAGACTTTTCAATGATCGCTTGCCCTTACTACCACGATTTAACCTTCCGTGGTTCACACGTGCTTATGCATAACTCATAAGGAATAAAATAATAATTAATGTATGTATGTAAATGTATTTTGGACAGCCCTATTGGCTATAACGCGCAAGTGTCGGTGGCGTGATCGAATTCGACCAACCGAGCGCCGTGCGACGACCCCGCCACGCCAACAGACAATTTTCAACGCTTAACCATTACTAATAGAGTTCATAATGCAATGCGCATGATGAGACGAGCCCGCCACGCAAACAAATTTAAACTTTAATCCTCTATTAATAGAGTTTTAAATGTAGTGACAGTTTTGTGATTTCACGTGGCGATCCCACGTATTCGCGAACTTCGTTAATCAGGAACGCGAAAAGTACATAAGAAAGCACTTTTTCATACAATAATAGACTATAATATCTTATTAATAGAGTATAGTATACCGTGTATGATTCGATCGTAAAAATACAATGAAAAATTATACAGCGTTTGAAATTTACAGCGCTTTACGTTTAATTGTATTTAAATTTACAGCCGGGAAACTAATTTACCACAACACAATATAATAGTAATGTGTCTGAGCATATTTAATGGTACAGCGGCAAAAAAACTGAGTTTATTTATTATTTATTTTATTTGTGGAATATATTATACAGTTGTATCAATTTTTTCAACTAAAGTATGTTATGCATCTTATTTTAGAACTAATATTAAGTAAGTAAAAAATGTTTTATTTCCAAACTAGATGACTCATGACGCCCGCAACTCAGTTGCGCCAAAATTTATTTATCTCGGGGGAACCGTACATTTTCCGTGATAAAAGTATCCTATGTCCTTTCCCGGGCCTCAAGTATCTCCATACCAAATTTTAGGAAAATCAGCTCGCGGTTTGGGCGTGAAGAGGTAACAGACGGACACACTTTCGTCCTTATAATATTAGTATGGATATGGATTCGCTTCGCCCTACTGTATGAACATATCAGCTGATGTGCTATAAGTCTAACGTGACCATACGTTATGGTTGCCAACCGTCCTGTTTTCCCAGGACATGTCCTAGTTTTCTTAGTGTCCTGGGACGTCCTGAATAGTTTTTAGATAGCGTCCTGGGTTCACTACAAATTATCCAAGTTTAAAATTTTGTTGTAAACAAAATTGTTTGTTTTATAATGATAAATAGTTTTAACTATATTGTTTTATTGATTAAAAGACATTATTATTTTAATTTCCTAAACCTTAGTGTCTTTTGTCACTAGATAATTCTACTATTCTACTATTGCGAGTCTTGTGCCCTGTTTTTGGGCGAAATTTTCCTGGTTTTTGTAACATCAAACCTGGTTTTTTAAATTTTAGGTTGGCAACCCTACCATACGTCCCGCTTTCAGGCAGTCTGTCCCGGTGTCCCCCGCGAGGCCGAAATTGTCCCGCTTTTGCAAACAGACCAAACGATAATTTAAAATGTATTTTTACGTTCGAAATACCTGTGCAATGCCTGGAAGTAACGCACTCCCATACAACATAAGTGATTTTTCTGCCATATTTTGCTCGATATCAACAATGGCAACTCAATTGTATTTATAGTAATAAAATGAAAATAAAATTCATAATTAAGGGGGGCTATTGTACAAAAAACATAATTATTGCCTATTTTTGCTTTATAATATAAAAAAAATATAAAAAAAAGTACGGAATCTTCGTGCGCGAGTCCTACTCACATTTGGCCGACTTTTTATATTTTATGTATGATTCCGCAGATGTCCCGCTCTGACAAAAAAATAAATGTTCACATTAACTATAACTAGCTAACAATAAGTGCAGTGTGCAGTGGTGCGTTACTGCACTGCTCGCTCGGTTAATCTCGACGCGAAAGTCACAACTGTTCGGCCAGTTCAGCTGGCAAAAAGTATGGTTTCCGTGGATAAGAGCAATAATTTTTAACCGACCCCAAAAAAAAAGAAAGCGGTTCTATATTCGGCTGTGGATATTTTTTCATATTGATAAAACACTGCATTAATTGCCTCTAAAGTGTCACTAAGCAACTTACAAGCGTCTGAAGTTTTCACAAAACTCAGTAACGCAAATGCTATCAAAGCCATAAAATGAGTCCTTTTAATAGGAACTCCTCAAGAAAATAATACTCAGTGCTTAAGCTTACTTACTGAACTTACTTTTTATCCATCTCTATATTTCTCAATCTCATGTTTCATACCCATTTATTTACCCTATTCTCTTGTTTCCAGGAATCATGGCAAGAAGCAGACGGACAATCAGACACTGTAGCCAACATACTGGACATCGGACGCCAGAGGTTCGCTGGTGGAGGAGTAGTCTCCCGGCACCTGTGCGACCTGGCGCAGTGTTTACAGCTGGAGACACACGACTATAAGGATGTTACGCCAGAGGTGAGTGGGAGAGATGTAGAGGAAGGTGGAGGAGTGGTTGAGGCAGAAGACAGGGTGAGAAAGTAGACAGGGTTAGGCAGTAGACAGGGTGAGGCAGTAGACAAGGTGAGGCAGTAGACAGACGAGGACAGAAGATAGGATGAGGCTGTAGACAGGATGAGACAGTAGCAAGACGAGGGCAGAAGGCAGGGTGGTTATTATACTGGACATCGGACGCCAGAGGTTCGCTGGTGGAGGAGTGGTCTCCCGGCACCTGTGCGACCTGGCGCAGTGTCTGCAGCTGGAGACACACGACTATAAGGATGTGAGGCCTAAGGTGAGTGTCTTTCTCTCTTGTTATCCGACAAAATGTGAGTGCTATATCACATCTTCTTGATATGATATGATACAAGACACTGTCTTGCAAATAAACGTTCGATTGATGAGATATGATGTGATACGAGACATTGTCTTGCAAATAAACGTTCATATTCTTATTATTCCCATTTCCAGGTGGTAGCAGACGCGCGGTTCCAGAGCGCCATCGACGAGGAGGCTAGGCAGCTGGCTGACGGCGAAGGGTACGCCGCAGCGCGTAGACGAGTAGAAGCACGCGCCATGGCTGTGCTGACCAGCATCAGCTCAGCTATGAGCAATAATGTTCTTAGGTGAGTGCCATCGACGAGGAGGCTAGGCAGCTGGCTGACGGCGAGGGGGGGTACGCCGCAGCGCGTAGACGAGTGGAGGCCCGCGCTATCGCCGTGCTGGCCAGCATCAGCTCTGCGATGAGCAATAATGTGCTTAGGTGAGTGCCATCGACGAGGAGGCTCGGCAGCTGGCTGACGGCGAGGGCGGGTACGCCGCAGCGCGTAGACGAGTGGAGGCCCGCGCTATCGCCGTGCTGGCCAGCATCAGCTCAGCGATGAGCAATAATGTGCTTAGGTGAGCTGGGATGTAACCTAAGCAGGCCATAAACGCAAGGGTGTACTTGACAGGTTTGTCTGTGCAGTTACGCCTGTCAGGCAAAGTTGAGGCAAAACCTGCACAGTTCTGTAACATACACGCTTTGTGGGGGTTAGGGATGGCTGCTTTATGGATACCCCATCCAGCTCTGAAGGTCTACTTGACCTCCGATAAAAGTAAAGCTCAATTTTTTATCTTATTTTCTTCTTGGTAACTGTAGGAATCTCGTCTTGCACTGCTGGACATTTTTGACAGTTGCTTCCCACTGCCAGACTTTGGCACAGCTTTATACTTTAGGGAAGTTTTGAAGGGAAGTGGCAGTGGGGATTATTTGCCAACAACAGGAAATAGGCTAAAACGGCAGCCATTTATCATTTATCAGACTCGTATCACCTAACTCCACTTAATATAATATTTTGTTGCAGGTTAGTAGCGTGGTTAACGCACAAAGCGGTGCGTCGCGTAGCGGGCGCGGGGTGCGGCACGCGCGCGGCGGTGCGTCTCGCCGCGGCGCGCGCCGCCGGCCTGCCGCTGGTGTTCGTGCCATTACACCGCTCGCACTTGGACTACATCCTAGTGACGTTCACGCTGTACCTGACGGGAGTGAGGCCGCCGCTGGTCGCCGCCGGGGACAACATGCGGATACCGTTGTTCGGGTGAGCGTTACGCCGGCACGCCGCTGGTGTTCGTGCCATTACACCGCTCGCACTTGGACTGCATCCTAGTGACGTTCACGCTGTACCTGACGGGCGTGAGGCCGCCGCTGGTCGCCGCCGGGGACAATATGCGGATACCGCTGTTCGGGTGAGTGTTACGCCGGCACGCCGCCGGTGTTCGTGCCATTACACCGCTCGAACTTGGACTACATCCTAGTGACGTTCACGCTATACCTGACGGGCGTGAGGCCGCCGCTGGTCGACGCCGGGGACAACATGCGGATACCGCTGTTCGGGTGAGTGTTACGCCGGCACGCCGCCGGTGTTCGTGCCGCTGCACCAATCGCACCTCGACTACATCCTAGTGACGTTCAAAACATGCGGATACCGCTGTTCGGGTGAGTGACGACCTATAGCAGTGTTACCCAACCTTTTCCAGCCACGGAAATCAAGCACAGTTTTTACGGACCCCCTTAATAAAATAATAAAAAATTGATTAATTTTAAGCACAATTTGGAGGCGTAATAGCATTTATGTATGATCCAGAGATGACACCGCGGACCAAGGGTTGGGAAACACTGACCTGTAGCAAAAACTGTCAATGACCGAGAAACATTTGAAAGATTTCATGAAAAAGTGGAGTTTTATAAGTATGCAAACAGTGGACCGAATTTGGTCTAGCTTTTTTTTTTTGTTTGAAAGCTGACATGATGAGGGGTGTTCTTAGCAGTAGCTCATTATCATCAGCCCGCTCAGTGCTGAAATATCTAGTTATATCTAGTTCAACTATATCATGAAAAGTTGTGAACAACTTCCAGTGATATCCATTCTGATTCCTGACATGTATTCTTAATAATATGATAATTAATATTTATTTTTATTTCCTTTCTAAACGCCTTGTTTATATGAACTATACAAATGTTGACAAGTTCTGTAATTTGAAATGACTGTATACAGTAGTATGTCATTGACCTTACAAAGTAACACGACTGATTTGAAAACGTTAATTTTCAGATGGTTCCTGCGCGGCTGCGGCGCGTTCTTCATACGACGCGGCCAGGAGGGCTCCAACCACAATAGTGATCACATATACAAGTCGGCACTTAGGTGAATACGTACTGAATATTTTAAAATAATGAGACAGCGCAATTGATAACCGTAACCACGCCATCTATCGCCTTATAATGTAACTCTAAAGCCTGTGCACCACTGACCTCCATTATACAAGTACGCTGGACTTATGATACCCACCTGCTTTTTGTGCCTATTTGAAGCGGAATCAGCGCCCCCAATGCGGGGGAAGAGAACTAAATTTGACGTAACCACAACCAATAACAACAGTTGTCATCACTAGTGTTAGTTCCAAGTACTCTCACTACTGCTTTCAGCGCCAATGTGGCGACTTTCAAACGTCATTTTACGTCAGATTTAGTTCTTTTCCCCCGCATTGGGGGCGCTGATTCCGCTTCAAATAGGCACAAAAAATAGCTGTCATTTCAAAGGGTATCAGTCCAGCGTACTTGTATAATGGAGGTCAGTGCTGTGCACTCACAATAGCATAATGCTGTAAAATATAGCTGTCAATTCGTCAGGGAATTTAAAAATAACTTTTTCTTTTTAAAGTGGCACTTAATTACAATGTAATAAAGTCGTGATTTCAATGTCCAAATATTGGACTCCAAATGCATATGGCATTTTGACATTGGAGTCCGGGACATAGAAAAAGGCAAAGAAGAGAAATTATATTGTTTCTCTTTCACTCTTATATTTGTGTAACAAATCGTTGTTATATCCTTCCCTAAAGGGCTAATTCCACCTTACTAAATTTAGACGTCTAAATTGATTCAGTAACTAAATTTAGTCAAGTGAAATAGCATTTAGTAAGTTTGGATCCTAATTAGCGTACTAAATCGGAAGAAGTGAGGCTTCTGATCGGTGGAATCAGAAGCTTCTAATTAGTCTTCTTTTTAGGATCCTAATTAGGACGTCTAAATTCAGTAAGGTGGAAAAAGCCCTTTACCTATACCACGTTATATACTTATTTAATGTCTGTGTGTGTGTCCAGGGCGTACATCCTGAACAGCCTGGCGGCGAACAACAACTTAGAGTTTTTTATCGAAGGCGGCCGCACCAGGACCGGGAAACCGCAGCTACCTAAAGGTGATCATCATCACACGATTATGCTATTTTAACCGACTTCCAAAAAAGGAGGAGATTTCTTAATGAGAGTTGTTTGGCGCTATGTAGCCGTCGGGTCTATGAATCTGATCCATCAGTCTGGTAAAGATTGACGGAAAACTGATCGTCTAACCCACGGATTGATGGATTGATAAATTTTTTAATATGCACTTTTTATAACCATCAGTATTCCGTCAATCAGATTTTTCAGAAATTTTTCAATTTTCGAAAATGGCGTGACGGTTAAACGAATATTATCAATTTCTATCAGATTTTGTAACATGACACTCACAGTGACACAAATTTATTTGCATCTCTGTTTTATTGTTTACGTTGTAAGAAGTGTAACAAGGAGAGAAACAATATAAGCTGGCTTATATTAGGTCGTATTAAGACGCCCATTTTGGGCGCTTGACAGATGAGAGGATGACACTGACACTGACGTCTGACACTAATTTTTAACTTTGCGCATGCGCAATGCACAGTAAAAACACGTTGAAAAACGAAACGAATACGATTGTTGTAGATTCGATTCATTCAGGACCCTAGCAAACAGCAAAATCGTCGCAATCGTAGAACAAAGACGGATCTACAATTTAGCAATTTTACAGGAGAGCCTTTCAAAGGTGTTGTCTTGTATTTTGTTTCATATTTTCAGAACTAATAATTTATTTGACGTGAAATTTGGGCAAGTTGTTTTGTTTTATGAATATTATAATGTGAGTCATAGTACAAACACCTAATTTGTGTAGTTTTTTTAAAAAGTCACATCGGTCGTTATTTACTGGAGTACAATGTGACGTATGTAATGAACCGACGTTATTGTATGGAGTTTTGTTTTTAAATGCATGACGGTTGACACTTTCCGTCAATATTCTAGGGATAGGTACAAAACTTTATGGACGGTTTTGACAAGAATAAGTCTAGGAAATGAAATAAAAAACATTTATTACTTTCACAATTAGCTTTTTAGTAAGCTTAATTAAGAAAAAACAATATTATAAAAACAAATTCTTGTTTAACTAAATTTTTTTTAAAACTTAATGGATATTAATTCCTGTACAAAAAATATTTTCATATAAAAATAACATATTATTATAAAAATAAACGAACATAATTATACGATACAATATAATATAGAAAAATATATATTATTATAATGAAAAAATACTATTATTTCTGCAATAAAACAATAGTACTTGTCTAAACAAGTAAAATACTCATTACAATAGAGAGGAACCCTTTCGTGATAATATTTATATTTTAAAACAGTCTTTGTACGAATCGATAAACGAAATTCAAGAATCATCTCTTATAGGTACATATCGCCCAGATATTGCATCCGTTAATATTCCTGAACAAAAAGACGATCCTTTTCTGCCTGCAGGTGTAATGACGCCTATTGGGGCATACGAATTTCCTCAATCAGAAATCTGTTGACTCCTATTTTTAGTACTTTATCATATCCAATAGCTAAAAAAATTCAAGATTCTTCTCAAGTGTTAGTACTGAATATTCCAACTGCATCACCAGTAAATAGACATGCAAAATGTGATGACCCGTTTTGTTGCCAACATGAAACTGGTGATATTTTCTGCCGTTCTGTATCTACAATTGGCACATACTCTAATTAACCATCTCCATCCTGTTCAACGATCTTAAAGAACACAGGAGATAAACGCGAAAATCTCAAGACGCTCTGCGTTTTAAATTTTAGTAGTGCATTGGAATTTGCACTGGCATCGAGATTTCATCGTTTTAGCATCAACTATACGCCCTTTTTTACATTTTTCCTAAGTATTTAGAGCTTTTAGTTTTATATCTCCCCACTTTTCATAATTTCAGAAAACAAAATGGCAGAAAAAAACATTAGTTTCATATTGGCAACAAAATGGGTCGTCACATTTTGCATGTCTATTTACTGGGGATGATAGTTGGAGAATTGAGTACTTACACTTGAGAAGAATCTAGTTCTTTTTCAGTTATGGATGTGATAAAGTACTAAAAATAGGAGTCAACGGTGTTGGAAATCTAACGTTGCTGAGAACTTGTGAGATTTCTGATTGAGGAAATTCGTTTGCCCCAATTATAGGCGTCATTACACCTGCAGGCAGAAAAGGATCGTCATTTTGTTCAGGAATAGAAACGGATGCAATTAATTTATATTAGTGATATGTATAAGAGATGATTCTTGAATTTCGTTTTCTGAAAATGCCTAAATCCATACATCTTGCATTCGCTGAGTCGACAATATTACAGCTGTTCCTTGTGGTGATAGCGTCACAGATGTCTGCTCCGCTGAAAAAAAGGAACTTCTAGGTGCCTAGCTACCATTTACTTATTTTTTTTTCCTCAAGCAACAAAATATTATGTACTCTTAGAATATGTCACGCTATACAAGACAATCATAAGTGACATTGGGGTTGCAGAGAGATATAAAGCAGTGCGGTTCTTAAGATGAAACTTATCAAAGTTGTAGGTTTTGCAAGTAATTTCAAAAAGCCAAATATAAGAAATTTTAAACATCAATTTAAAAAATGTCATAAAATAAGAGTTATGCTCACGATTAAATCAAATTACAATTTAAAATATCAAAATAACTTCATTATTTTAAATCAAAAAACGACTGATGTTAAATTGTGTGCCACGAATAACGTCGGATATGCACATCCAATCAGCATCTATCCATAGAAAAATGACGGTTCATACGGTACGCCCTTAAATGATCCATAGAATAAAAACAGTTCGTTAATGCCGTCAGTGAAAAAGTACCTATAGAACAAATAAAAAAGTGTTTCGACTCTTATAAAGTTACTATTAATATAGCTTAATCAGCGTAAATACCAAAAATTATACACCAAAAAAGTAAGTCCTTAGAACAACGACGGATTTGTTAAATCCGTCGTTGTACGGTGGATAAGTAAATTAAGTCTTCTGTTCGGTCGAATTCGGTCGTGTACATCAATTTTCTACTGTTCTTCTATTAATTAATGTAGCAAAAGTGTTTTATTTGTAAGTAAACAACATCTTAAGTCTTTACGAAGCAACAAAATATTATGATATCCACTTACCCATAATATTATCATCAGTTTGCACCAACGCTAACATCCGTTTTGACCTTCAATGCTAAATGTTTTGAACTTATTCTAGTTACATGTACCTAATACGTATTATAAACTATTTTAATATTCTTTAAAAATTATTAAAAAGTGTGTTACGAGTGACACGTACGCGTTACCGTAGAACAGGGACGGTATTGACCATCCGCCGCGGTAAGCGGGGGGGTGGGGGACGGACGCCGTCCACCGAACTCAGGCGCATTGTTTAATCCGTCGTTGTACTACGGTCACACAGTCAAATCCGTTGTTTTTCTAGTATATAAATCAGGCATTTAGTGGATTCTTTAAAAAAAAGTATTATCAGTCGATAAAACACATAAAATACAAGTCGATTTATGCAATAAACCAAAAATTGAAAAAAATCAGAACAGTCTTTATTCTACGATCATGACGAAATATTCGATTCATCTAGAGTTTTAACCAATCACAGGGCGTTTGAGGTTGTTTTGACATATTATGAGAATACATTTGTACTATCCGAGAAGTTGATAAATAGGCTGATAGCGGACCTACATATTTTGGGTGCGTTATGTCAAACCCATCCGGCAGATCACGACAAACATTGGATTGTCATAACGCGACGAAATGACGTATATCCGTCAACTGCCTAGTGCCTATGAATCAATTTCTTTGATAGTACTTTATCAAACAATGACCACAAAAACCAAATGGCAGCTGAATGTTTTTTTTTCCTGTTCATAATGAAATTGAAATAAATTAGATATTATTATTTGTTACACCCCAACTTTGCAATATACATTGTTTAAATGCTGAATATTAAAACCACTTAAATAATTTTATTGATTCTTTCAATCATATAAACTGTTTTCTTTACGCTGAATTTGGATATGAAGAATTTGAAATTGGTAAGTGTAGTGGTAAAAAGCGATAATAATTTAATTTGGTTTTTTTAGATCATAACTGACCATAGCAATCAATTTTTTTTTAATGAAATAAAGGGGCAAACGAGCAAACGGGTCACCTGATGAAAAGCAACTTCCGTCGCCCATGGACACTCGCAGCATCAGAAAAGCTGCAAGTGCGTTGCCGGCCTTTTAAGGGGGAATAGGGTAATAGGGGAGGGTTGGGATGGGAAGGGAAGGGAATAGGGGAGGGTAGGGAAGGGAATAGGGTAGGGGATTGGGCCTCCGGTAAACTCACTCACTCGGCGAAACACAGCGCAAGCGCTGTTTCACGCCGGTTTTCTGTGAGAACGTGGTATTTCTCCGGTCGAGCCGGCCCATTCGTGCCGAAGCATGGCTCTCCCACGTATTTCTACATAAAGGTACACACAAAGGACTTAAATATGCAAGGCCTACTTTTTAATTTTTTCTCTGTCAAGTGACATATCCTACGTATCAGATAAAGAAAGCATCTGTCAAGCATAAAATCGGCCAAGTACGAGTAGGACTCGCGCACGAAAGGTTCCGTACCATTAAAGAGCAAAATTAGGCCAAAAATTGTTTTTTTTTTGTATGGGATTAATTAATTTAATTTTTATTTTTTTATTTTATTTTAACATTATTATTAAATATTAAAGTACACATATAACTAAGTACTTTGAGAAAAATTCAAGTACCTACCTGTTGCCATTAGTAAAACTTTAATTTTGAATTTCCAGCGGGCATACTCTCAGTGATCCTGGACGCGTATCTCGAGGGAACCATATCGGACGCCCTGCTAGTGCCAGTCACAGTCAACTACGACAAGCTGGTGGATGGGAGCTTCGTCAGGGAACAGCTCGGGGTGCCCAAGCGTATGGAGACGTTTTGGTCGGCTCTACGGGGGATTTGGAGGACGTTGAACACGAATCACGGTGGCATACGAGTGGATTTCAACCAGCCTGTATCGCTAAAGGTGGGTTTAAGGTTGTATGATAGTGTATGTCATGTGTAAAGCGTATATGACAGTATGGCATGTTAAATATAACAATATATGTCACGCTGGATGATGATATACGGCTGGATATTTTACGTATTATACTCTATATGTCATGTTTGAGTTGTGTACGGCAGTGTATGTCATGCTGAAAGCACAAATATGCCAACATAATATGTCATGCTCTAGCATACGACTGGACTTTTAATCAAGTATGACAGTATATGTCATACTCTGATTATGTATGTCAGGCGCAACATATCATTGCTAAGTAATGCTAAGTTTGGGGCGATTAGCTCTAAACGTATAGAAAGTTTTAATATTATTTATGTACTATCAGAGAAGTTGATTCATAGGCAGATGTGGGACCTACGTAGTTCGTCGAGTTATGTCAAACCCAGCCCACAGTTCACAATTAACATTGAATTATAATTCTCCTATTTTGAAACATTTAATTTATTCTCAAACTCACAATACGGTTTTAGGAATGGCCGTTCAACTGAAGACGCTATTGTTGCTCTAACCAAGCACATTGTTGATCAAGTAGATCGTAAACAGAAATGCTAGGCATTTCTAGGCCGTTTTCCTTGATTTGAAGAAATCGTTCGACACCGTCTCTATTCCCGTTCTTATCAAAAAAACTAGAAAATAAAGGTATACGGGGAAGGCCCCTAGATTTGTTGTCTGACTATCTTCAAGAGCGAAAGCAAAGGATAAAAATTGGTGAGGTCGTTAGTGAGGACGAGGATATTTGCTATGGGGTTCCACAAGGCAGCGTACTCGTTCCAACCCTGTTCCTCGTCTACATTGACGACCTCTGCCGACTCGAACTCAACAACGCCAAAATCTTCTCTGCAGATGATACTGCTATTGTTTTCACTGGCAAATCATGGGAAGAAGTTAAACAAAAGGCTGAAGCTGGGCTCAGACTAATGTCTGAATGACTTAATAACAATTTTCTTACCCTCAACGTTATTAAAACCAACTTTATGACTTTTACAAAGTATATATAATAACACACAGCCCCCCACTAACTACAGTGTAAAAATTCACTCATGCAATCGTAATGCTCCTGTATGCCCCTGTCCTGAAATCACTAAAGTTAAGACAACCAAGTACTTGGGCATAATGATTGATCAGCGATTGTTGCTGGCGGGTAGAGTTAGGAAACTTATCTGGATATTTAAAGGTTTGAGACAATCCGCTACAAAACCTCTATTAAACCAAATTTATACTTCCTTAGCAGAATCAAGTATAAGCTACTGTATAACTGTTTGGGGCGGAGCCATAAAGAGTAAATTAATAAAGAAAGAGCACCAAGGTCTCTCATCAAAGTAATGTACTCTAAACCATACAGATATCCAACTCACCTGCTTTATACTGAAACAAAATTGCTTACGATCAGAAAATTATATACCTTACACATAGTCCTAAAAGTCCATAAACAAATAAATTATAATAATAGCAAAACAACACAGCGAAGAAATAAAAACATTATCAATAAAGTCACAGTAAGATCCAATTTTGCTGCAAGACAATATGCATCTCAATCCACCCACATTTACAACCTAATTAATAAAAAACAGAATATTTATGGCTTAAGCAAATAGAAATTGAAAGAGACACTAAATAAATGGCTACTACATTTAAGCTACGACGAAACGGAAGCACTGTTTGATAGGTTATGTTACGTTTTCCTTATCCAAAATTTAATAGTTTCTACCCAGCATGAATATTCCTCATTTATTAACATACATATATACCGAACATCGTCACACACAACAGACACACACGCACATCACCCACACCCACAACACACACACACACACACACACACACACACACACACACACACACACACACACAACACACACACCCACATTCACATTCACCTACAGAAGTACATGCGTATGTATGCTCGCTTTCCGAATAGCTTTTAAGATAAGTAATTATAATAATAAAAAAATGTAAATAGTAAACTATATATTTCTCCTTGTAGTAATTACTAGCCTCACTTAAGGACGCTATCACATAAAAATTAGCAGGTCGATGTCTGTCAGTATGAATATCGACATTAAGGACATTCATATCAGCGCGCCTTATACAGTGGCGGTTACGACGCTCGCCGCGTTCTTGATAGGGCGAAAATGTATGAAGAAATTTGAGAGCGTTTCTTATTTTTCTTATAAATGGAAATGTTATTTATTTTTATATAAAATATTTAGCTATTCGTACAGGGAACTAAACAAGCAACAATTTTTTTGTATATTTGTTTTCCTTAGTTCAGTGTATTTAGCTATACTGGTACCTAATCAAACCCCAGTTTTAAAAATCTTTTGCGATTATTGTGATGGTTAAAACGTATTTATGTGAAAATTTTGTATGCGGCTATAAAATTTTTATGGTGTAGACGTGGAGATGAATATATTATCTTTCATTTGAAACCAAAATATCCTCGCAGTGTGACTCCTAATTCTTTAAAATGGTACCTGAAAATCGCTGATATTTGTGAAAAAATGTGATAGCGTCCTTAATATATTTACTTCCCAAATTTTATTGTTTTCGGCAGAGCGAGATTCCCCTAACACAGGTAAACTTTACTTAAAGGGGGTCTTAAACACTGCAGTTATTATATTGTATTTTAAGTTTGTGAATAAAGATTTTGTATTTGTATTGAATAGGGGTGTAGACAGTAAACGAAATATAACACAAATTATTGTTTTTTTGAGAGTTTGTATTATAGAATTACCGAAAATGACATATTTTTACTCATTAAATTTATAATATTTTTTATTTTATTTAATAAAAAGTAAATATTTAATTCGTAATATCACGTGATCGCAAACAGCCATCACAGGATGTGACGTAACGATCTCCAAAACATTGTGTGTGACAGTGACATTTCGATGTCAAACCCATACAAAGACTTTTGTTGTTTATGGTTGTTTTGAGGACCGTGACGTCATAGCGACGCCATGATGACTTTAGCCTTTCAGCGGGTTTTAGCTTTTTATAATTTTGAAACGAAATTTAATAAGTGACTTTTTTAATTTAAATAAGAGTGTATTTATTTTTTATATATATTTTTAGGTGTAACACATGTACATCTGTAAAATAAATATATTTCCTGAAAATAGTCTACACCCCTATTGACATGATCCGACGAAATGACATTGGTCTGTCAACTGCCTAGGAATCAATTTCCTCGATGGTATTTAACAATTTACATCTACCAACTTTCAGGAGCTGGTATCATCGTTCGACAAGTACAGCCACATCCTGCCCGCCGGCGCGGGTGCAGGCGAGGAGGTCAGCCTCGACCGGCGGTTACTGTACGCGCACAGTCGCAGCACCCTCTTCGGTGCTGGAGTCAGCGAGCGACAGCGCCTCATGGTGGAGGCCATCGGCCGCCATCTTGTTTACGGTGAGTCCGGCTCGAAGGACCAAAAAAACTGTGCCAAACTCTGTCATACAAAGTGTGTATTGTGTATGACAGAGTTTGGCGCACAATTTAGGCAACTGTGCACAATCCCGAATCGCGCTACCGAAGTTTCTCAGATCTGTAAGACATATAATGCAACGTCTGGAATGACGTCGGTGGGCTGGACCTGACCGAGTATAGTATCTCACACGACCGAAAGATCTTCCTTTAAGGCTTGCCAGCGAATCCCTAGTTAAGTGGTTGGGTTGTAAAAGTACGCACGCAATTTTGGAGTTATTTGTTTTGTCCGTAGAACGAATTCGAACCATGAACATTGAACATCCTATTTTATAATGTAAACAGTTAACTTTTACTATTAAATAATATATTTTTCCAATTATAAATTATATTTTCTAGACGCGGCTCAGTCGACGGCGTTGATGTGCACGAACGTGACCGCGTACGTTCTCGCCGCGGAGATGAGGGGGGGCGGGACCCTCGCCCGCCTGCAGAAGCTGGTGGCGGCGCGCGGGGCGCTGCTGCGGCGCGCCGGCCGCGACCTCGGCTACTGCGGCGACGTGAGCGCCGTCGTCACCCGCGCCGTGAGTAGAGGGAGATAGATAGATGAGGGGGGGGGGGGGGGGACCCTCGCCCGCCTGCAGAAGCTGGTGGCGGCGCGCCGGACGCGACCTCGGCTACTGCGGAGACGTGAGTAGAGAGAGAGGGAGATAGATAGATGAGGTGGGGTTGGACCCTCGCCCGCCTGCAGAAGCTGGTGGCGACGCGCCGGCCGCGACCTCGGCTACTGTGGCGACGTGCGCGCCGCTGTCACCCGCGCCGTGAGTAGAGAGAGAGGGAGATAGTGTGCGAGAGAGAGAGAGAGAGATGCAGCGCTGTTATACAGGGTGTAATAGAACAAAGCTAAGTGATAATATCCTAGAGTGTGTATGTATGTAAGTTGTATAGAATGAAAATTAATGCCGTTGGCGCATTTCTCATCATCACTTTCTTTTGTTATACCCTGTAGAGAGAGAGGGAGAGACGTGTACGTAAGCCTTTGAATTTCTTTTTGCACGCAAATGCGGACTTAACGTTACGTCACGTAAATATGTAACGAGCGACTCTTTCTTTGTAGTTTTTTTTATTGACGTTTATAGTAATAATAACTTGATAGAGTAATTTATGTAATTTATTTATTATATTCCAGTTGGACACATTGGGGCGTGGTCTCGTGCGTCGCGGTCGCGTGGTCCGCGCGGCGAGCGGGGTGGGCGCGGCTATAGAGCTGGCGTACTACGCCAACGCGGTGGTGGCGCATTACGCACCTGCTGCGGTTGTTGGTGAGTGGAGTACTGTCTTATTGTGGACTAGCGAGCCCGACAGACGTTGTCCCGCCTTAACGTTCCAGCTAGCCCCTGGATCTTGACAAAAATCTAGGCAAAAATCTTGGCAGACCTGCGCCAAAACAAATGGCGCCCCGCCTACCCTCTTTGTACAAATAATATTATTACTTTACAATCTAACTATATTTTATGTTTTTGTTAAGAATTTAATAATAGCTAATAAATTTCCTATCTATCAAGCCATCATAATATAGTATTTAGTCTGATTTAATATTCGTTTCACAAGTATAAACTTTGGAAACTATATCGCTGCCTGTTTCACAATAAATAAATGAATTCTTTATTATTATCCTACTTACAAAGGTTTATACTAACTGATTATGTAAACAATTCGAAGAAAGAAGTTGAGATGTATAAAAACAAAGTACTTGAAATGGGACACTCCTCCGTAAGAAAAAAATTATCCACAAGCAAACTTCGACCTTAGTGCTATACAAATAAAGTTCAAAATGGCCGCGGCCGGCAGAAACCCCTTGAACATTGTCAAATGTAAACCGGTTTCCTGCCGGTCTGTGTGATATATTGTACAACAATTTGATATTGTACGACAGTAAATCGTATTCTACACTAGTTATCTTTACTTCTATAAGCTTTTTACGTCATTTATTTACAAATATATTAAGTAAATCGCGTCCAAATCACTTATATAGAAACCAACTTTTCGAGTGTAACCTAGAAGTTATTACGATGAATTTCTTTCAAATGATTATCTAAAAATATTTATAATTAGGAAAAAAAAGTATTTAAAATACAAAACATAACTTACATTCGTGAATATAATAAATAACACACAAAAAACAGTCACAACACGCGCGCCGCAAACACGATTTTCAATAGACTGAAATCAGATGTTCGCCCACAGAGTAACATATATTTTTTCATTGAGAATGTTGCCAATGTATCATAGATCGTAAGTAACCAAACTTCTTCATACAAAAGTAATCTCTAAGTCGGCGAAATACGTTACTTAATCGAATGAAAGAGCGCGGCCCACTTGGGCCTTATGGTAGTTGACGGAATGGCGCTGTACAAATGGCGCGGCCCAAGTGGGCCTTATGGGGATTGAGGGGCTAGAACATTGGGGCGTGGCCTCACGCGTTGCGGTCGCGTGGTCCGCGCATCCGCATCTGATATATCCGTAGTGTGCTTTACCAAACACAGCAACCACGTTCGGTCAGCTATATGCCTTTGGGCCTACCCATTTGAACTTATGATCAAGATGAAAATAAGGCAAGAAAATGCGTCACCTTTTATTTAAACATGGAAACAGCATGTTTGTTTTCAAGAAGTTGAGAGCCAAGCGTTAGATCACCGAACCGTGCATATTTTGTTACTAAGATGCTATTCATCGATTTTGTTCCTAAGTTATTCATCTATTTTGTTGCGAAAATACTATGCTTTTTTACATAAGATCCTTTTTTTAGCGACGGCCCTGGAGAGTCTCATCCAATCATCCCCCGAGTCATCGGAGGTCAGCTACGATGATCTCATGTCGGCGTCGCTCCGGCTCGCCGAGATACTGAGCCACGAGTTCATACTGTGCCCGCCGTGCCAACGGATAGAGGATAAACTCGCTGAGGCCGTAGATGAGCTAGTGGCGAGTGACGTCATCGCGGAAGTCAAGGTGAGAGCCGCCCCTTAACGCACTACGCGGCAGCAATGATACGCGACACTACGGCTACGCGGCATCGACGCGACATGTCGTGTCGCGTAGTCTCGGTCTCGCCCGTATTATGTAACTTTGATGAACATGAACTTGATTGGTTATGGTCACAATTTTGACGTTTGATCCTTCCAAAACGTTTTTTTTTACGTGGGAGAGCCATGCTTCGGCACGAATGGGCCGGCTCGACCGAAGAAATACCACGGGCTCACACAGAAAACTGGCGTGAAACAGCGCTTGCGCTGTGTTTCGCCGAGTGAGTGAGTTTACCGGAGGTCCAATCCCCTACCCTTTTCCCTTCCCTACCCTCCCCTATTTCCTTCCCTACCCTCCCCTATTTCCTTCCCTACCCTCCCTTATTCCCTTCCCTACCCTCCCATACCCTATTCCCTCTTAAAAGGCCGGCAACGCACCTGCAGCTCTTCTGATGCTGCGAGTGTCCATGGGCGACGGAAGTTGCTTTCCATCAGGTGACCCGTTTGCTCGTTTGCACCCTTATTTAATATCTTATTCTATATTTCCAGCACACAGACGCGCTGGAGGAGCAGCGGTGGTCGCGGCGCGTGGCGGCCGGGCTGGACGACGCGCCGCCGCCCGCCGTCCGCTACCGCCTGTGTCATACGCCCGCCGCCGCCGCAGAGAGGTCAGTGTGCCTGTCTGTCACATCTGTCATCAAAAATCGGCACCAGCACACAGACGCGCTGGAGGAGCATTAGCTCAGCCGACCAAAATCCGACATGTTATACACGTCATATCAGAATATTGACAGAAACGTTGTCAAACGTCGAACAAAACTTGTTGTTTACTGTCTGTGCTGGTAGTGGTCCTGTCTCTAGCGTGATAACATTGCGGTCAAATATTAGTATTATTACTGTTTTAAGGCCAACTTAATTTTAAGATATATGGCCCTTAAAGAAAAAAAAGTACGCTGTCTAATAAATATTTCAGACGGCGGCTGATCCTGACCCTACGTCCGCTGCTGGAGGCGTACGCGGCGGCGTGCAGGCACGTCGCGGACGCGCCGCAGAAGACGCTCGTCACCGCCACGCTCGACGCCATGTTGGACGACTTCGCACACAACAGGATGACTTACGGTGAGTGTCAGATACATGATCTGGATTGAACGATAGAGTGGGACTCAGGTAACAAATGTTTTTAGGGTTCCGTACCCAAAGGGTAAAAACGGGACCCTATTACTAAGACTTCGAAGTCTGTCCGTCTGTCTGTCTGTATGTATGTCTTCAGGCTGTAACTCAAGAACGGTAAAAGCTAGAGTTGAAATTTTCACAGATTATGTATTTCTGTTGCCGCTATAACAAATACTAAAAACAAAATAAATTAAATATTTAAGGGGGGGCTCCCATACAACAAACGTACGGAACCCTTCGTGCGCGAGTCCAACTCGCACTTGACAGGTTTTTTTTAAATATAAATGAAGACCCCCCCAACCGTATGTAACGTTATAATAGAGAAATGCAAATTATGGGCCTACGCAATTTGGTTGGGTTATTTCAGGCCCAGCCGACAGATCACGACTACTTTTACATAAAAAAATCTCAGCTTGTCTTACAAACAAAAAGCATAGTTACAAAACATTGCAAGACGTAGTTTTACCGTTTCGAATGTTTACTGTGTCTTTCCTCATTCGATGTGACTCTAAATATGAAATTATCAATTTCAGGCGAGGCGATATCCACCGACGCGATTCGCAACTGTCACCGGTTACTTCGCCAATGGGGTGTCATAGACATTATCACTGAGGACAAACAGCGAGTTGTGAGGATACAGGAGCCATACACCAGCGAAACGCGACTAGCCGAGATATGTGACCACTTGTACCGATACAACATGAGTACGCCACTGCTTGATGAAGTGGCCACCTAGGCGCCCACTTGAGTGGCATGACAAATACGCCTCTGATTGATGAATATGGGCTTGTGTAAATATGACCCTGCTAGAAGAATGTGGGCTTGTGCTAATACGCCTTTTTGGCGAATAACATGAGCCTCTTATCGATTATGTAATTGCGTTCCTGCTTAACGAGTGATATGGGCACCTATCAGCCAATACGCCTTTGCACAACACATGTAGGTTCGTGTAAATACGCCACTGCACTCCTTGAAAAGTTATGGGCAGATTGGGCACCTACCAGTCAAATATGCCTCGGCATAAAGACTTATGGACTAAAAGAGGTGTTATTCTGTTACATTGATAAGTCCAACCAGTATAATATAAAAACACAGAGATGGGTGTCAGAAACTGACATTGTGACTCTTATGTCAATATATAAAACATGGGGGCGACTTTTACGCTGAATATGCCTCTGCTAGAGTGGCCGTCCAATATCAGGGTTGCCTACTTGTTAAATAAGGGGCTTGTTCAGTGAATAGTGACTTTACAATTACAGAATAGACAATGTGAAAATGACTTGTGAATGTAGCAGCTAATAAGAACTATAACTTTTAGAGCAATAGCGCGCTAGCGGCCAGGTCGCGGCGGCCATAAACCACGCGCACCTGGCCACCACGCGGCCAGCGGCCACACCAAGGTCTCGATGGCCGTCACGACCTGGCCGCTGCGGCCTAGCCGCTAGTGCGCTATTGGTCTTACGGTTTTTATGGCGTTTTTGTAAGAAAAAGTGTGTAAAACTATATTCTGTTTCAATTCATTTTAATGTGAAGGTCCATATAAGTAAAAATTTTATTCAACGGTCCAATCATTTAAACGCGATAAACTTTTTTATTTATATTTACATCAAAATTAATTGAAATGGGATGTACATTTTTTTTTTATTTCTTATAATGTATGTATGTAAATTATCTTTAGAAAAGACCTATAAAATCTGTAAAAATAGTCTTACAGTTATGTAGCATTTTGTATCATTAATTTAAGAATATCATGTTAATAAAACCAAAAACACAAAGAAACTTTAACCTACAACTTTTTTTTACTTAGAAATCTGATAACTTTTGTTTACAAAATGCCCTTATGCAGATAAGTCTGTTTATGTTTACATTAAAATATCAGTGTTACATTAATTTAAAGTAGTTGAAAAGCCAGAAACATACAAAATATTGTTAAGTAAATATGTTATAATGCCAGAAAAGAAGTTGTATGTATGACAAGGTATATTGTAGCTTAGACAAGGAATGTAATTTAAATTACCATAATAGCAATCCGTTCAATAGAAAGAATTTAAAAAAAAACTGTTTTTATCTTCCACTAGCATATGAAAGTAATGGAAAGAATTCGATATAACACGAATATCGGTAGTTTCGTGTCCAAATGAGACAAGCAGCTATAGATAAAAAGCTAAAGTCCTCTCTTACCGTTGACTGGACTTTGATAATATTATCATTTGTATATTATATTAATTGCAATACTTTTATACTAAACTTTGAGGTGGTGTAAAAAGTAATATTATTCTTTAAAACCAAAGTAATTGACAATTACAAGTTATTTCCAATATGTTCGCTTCAAAATAAGTAAAATAATCACGAGGAAGTTAAAGTCTAACATTATTTTATTTGCATTTAAATAATATTTGTAATGCTTAATTTTCATGACAAAGGTTGCAAATATGTACAGTCACTGACAACCACTAAAGGCCTACTCTAAGAATAATAAAAAAAAATTGTAACTTTTGAACTGCATAGACCTTAAATGCATTCCAAAATGATGTAGACATTTTGTTTTGTATATATTTATGGTGTTATATAATTGTTTCCTGTAGCCTTCAAATATTCATACACGGAAATCATATTATAGTTGCTATAAAGTGACTTTTTAAATGTATGACACAAAAATAGCAATTTTGGTTAGCTTGTCCGTTGTGTAAATATTTTATTCGTGAGGGATTAAGTATGTAAAAAACGACAAATTTGTACCAAAAATGAAGATAACTGTATTGTATTTACTTGCTCAATTAGGAAAATGAAAAATGTTACTTTAATAAGCTTTAGCTTGGTCTAAATGTAAATAATAATTACCTACTAATTCAAATGTCCTATGTAAACCGTTGACGTTGACGACCTCTGTGGCTCAGTTGGTGGGCTGTTGGTAGCTCAAGCCGGGGGTCGCGGGTTCGAATCCCGCCGACGGAACAAAAAGTTTTCAAAAGTTCCTGGGTCATGGATGTGTATTAAATATGTGTATCATATAATAAAAATCTTAAATATATGTATAATATAAAAGTATTAAATATATTTCCGTTGTCTGGTACCCGTAACACAAGTCCTTCAGGTACTTAGCACGGGGCCAGACTGACGTGGTGTGAAGCGTCCATAGATATTATTATTATTAAACCGTGCAATAAATAGTACACTGATGTTTTGCTTACATTTAGATCAAGTTGTTTCAGAATAGAGTATACTTGGAGCTAGGTGTATAAAAGTGTATAAAACGAACTAGTATTTACTAAATGGTGCGATGTTTGTGATTTATAACGATAAAAATAAAACTTGTATAAATATTAACTGTCTTTTATATCGGCTTGCAGAGGAAGTGAAACTGACTCGCGAATTTTATACATAAAGGTGGCTTTCCGATCCTTTTTTAGTTTTCATTTTCTACCAACATTGGTCTAGCGATTGATGCCGCCACTGCTTTGTAGTGGCGTAGAGCAGTAGCGTAGAGCATAATATAGCCACCTTTAGATTTGGACTTGTTAAAATCGTTTTAAAAACTTGTCAATTGGAATCTCTGCTAGTCTTGAAATTCGTCTACAGTTTCGAGATGTTTAAAACGAATCACAGGCTGTGCTGTTTGATAGTTTAGCTGTTACCTCTGAGTGTAAGTATATAAGGATAGGTATTACTCTTGTAGGAACTCAAGAGGTGATATAACTATGAACAAACTGTAATTGTGCAAAAGCTTGTTTTTGCATTTTGTAATAATATATGATTTTAAAATGGCAACAAAATTATTACTGGTCTGGTCTCGAATCACAGAGTTCCAATGAAAATTTTGATTGTTTTCACAGTTACATGAAAGAGGAATAGAATTATTTTTGTTTAAAGTAAAAAGGCAAGCTATATCAATGTTCAAACTCTGTGAGTCCTGACCAAATACAATGATTATTGTCATTTTAAGATTACTATTTTGTTTCTTTATGTACTATTGCTGACGTATTACAAAACTTTTGCTATATAAGACAAAGTTAACAAAATGTATAATAGATTGTTTTTATTATTGTAGACAGCTTTTATAACATGACGAGTCTGGCTGGCGATGGCTCTTAGGCTACAAATAATAAAAACTAAGGAAACGTAACTCCCATACTATTACCGTTTTAAATTTGGTTCCTTTCGAACTGTCATGTAACGTCAGCCTGATACCGCTGAAGGCCACCTAAATATTGCAAATGAATTGAAAATGTGTACCTAGGTACACATTTTTGACAAGTATTGTAGAACATGTTTTTTGACGGAGTTACTTTTCCTTTTTATTATTCGTAGCTCTTAGGTTATTTTCTTTTACCCAAAGGTTTTGAAATACGTCAGTGAACCAGTGAGGGTTCACAAGTATTGTAGAACATGTTTTTTGACGGAGTTACTTTTCCTTTTTATTATTCGTAGCTCTTAGGTTATTTTCTTTTACCCAAAGGTTTTGAAATACATCAGTGAACCAGTGAGGGTTCAGTACTTGTGATCTATAGTAAGTTTAGTTATGTGGTACAATTTAAATATTGTCTGGTGGTGTATTTTATTCTTACGAAATGAGAAATAAATGTTATACTTAGACTTTTGTTTTTTAATACCTAAAAGTTACAAAATAATAAGTAACCTGCCTATCTATCTAGTACAGCAGTTCTCAAACTTTTGTGGCAGAACCGTTTTTTTTTTAGAAGTTATATAATGTTATATATTACTTTAAGAAGTTATATTTTTGACGGACCCGTAATAAGAATGTTTTGTCTTTGAATAAATTGTCTCCATGCTGGTGTCTGATGACATTTTTAAAAACTTTTTATGTATTGCTCGCGGAGCACATTGATAATGGCTGATCTAGTAATTCATCTAACCTTTAAAAAAAGTTTGAAAAGGAAAAGGTTGTATTATTTGCCCTGTATATATTAAGGCAGCTGTTTGTATAGAAATCTTTTCCTGTGTCAATTTTAATACTCTTAATTAGATTTTCTTGGCTTGAAAAGTTTCTGAAGAGGTTTAAGAACGAATGAAAATTGAAATTGAAGATTTTCCCACCTAATTCATTATGCCAAGATTATAAACAAAAAAATTCGTTTAAAAGTGAGTCATTTATTGTTAAGCCTCAAGTACACATTGGGCCAACATGTATAGTATGGAATGTCGCTCCCTACTTATGATCTATAGTAGGTCTCCATTTTGCCTCAAATCATTGGCCCAATGCGCTGGCTCAATGCGTTGACCCAATGTGTACAGTCAGCATCAGATTCAACACACATACATACAGCCAGTAACAGTACTGCTATCCTTCCTTTGACGTTCAACAATACTGTCACCGTAAAATAAAAATCTACCAGTGGACTTATATTAATATTTATTTGCATCCTGACAAAGAGTTTGGTATAAAATTAACTAAATTACTTCCCCGCAGCTGTGGCCATGGGGTTCCTTAGTACTAAGATCACAGAGTCCCCACGGAGGAACATCTTGGAGATAAACTTGTCCTTATTTACTGCTTTACCCTGAAAATAAAAGATGAGTTTTTAAAACAAGAATCAGAATTACACAAACATTAAATAATGATAACACTTGTCAGTATCATTCTTAGGGATGGATCTTTGAAAATCATATCACACTAATGTTATAAAACGCAAATGTTTGTTTCACGTCTAAACGGCTGGAGCAATTTGAATAAAATTTGGTATGGAATTAGTTAATACCCCGCATTTACACATAGACTACTTTTTACTGCGGAAGACTACCACAATTTATTTTCCCTAAAAAACCGCAGGTAGCAAAGTAGGACACAGCTAGTCTTAAATAATCGGAATGTGTGTGGAGCAACTGATATTGTAGTGTTCCGGACATTATATATGAATAAATAATTAAAGAATTCAGATTACGAAGTGAGACAATGTTTTTATGCTTTATAACCAGGATTTCCATTGATTGATTTTTATTTAAAAATAATTTTAATAAAATTTGGCATAGTCATAACATTTGTATTGATGCATTATACACGGAGCCGACAATTTGAAACGGAGTATACAATAGACTTGAGGTTATGTTTAGGTTGATTGTAAGTAAGGCTGTAACTATGCAATATTTTAGAATATTTGACAGTAAATATTACCTTTTTGCCTTTTCCTGTCCTGGGGACCTCGGTCCACATCTCTTTGACGTTTTCTAGAACCATATTACAATGCCGGTCGAACGCTTTCACGCGACCCAAGAGTTTTTTGTTGTTGCGACAATTTATTAGCACTTGAGTATTGTTTTTTACGGACTGTGTGAGGACGGAGAGAGGTCCTGTGCTGAATTCTTCCTCCTCGATCTTGGATAATTCCTCCAAAGTCATCTCCGAACGTGGTTTAGATGTAGTGGCCCTAAAACATATTCACAAGTTATTTAACACCAAAACAGGAAAGTAGGTATAAAAATCAAGCTTCATTACAGTAAATCTTACATTTTGTGAAGATAAACTGGTAGAATTAACTGCTAAAATTAAAAGTTTTACAAAAAAGCGCAATGTAGTTTTTCAACACACGCCAAAATCATAGACATCTTATTTTTGTTAATTCGTCCCGGTTGGGACAGGCAAAGGGAGCGTTGCCCATACAGCCACAAAATCATAGACAAATGACGTTTTAACTAGAGCTGTAGCAAACCGTATTTATTCGGTACTGAGTAACGGGTACGCCATCGTTCCGAGTAACGAAACGTTACTCAGGTTTTTTTTTACTAAAATGTCGCGACGAGCATATCGCATACCAGCAGCTGATGTTAAGCGTTAACGCTTGCAGTATTATATACTGTACTCGGTGAAACATGGCGGTAGCGGTCATTGACTCCCTGTCGACAACTTGTCATTTTCTATAAAAAGCCGCGATTGACAACATCATTCTGACACTTCATTGTCAATAGCGAATCGTTTATATAGAAAATTACAAGTTTTTGTCAGGGAGTCAATGACCGCTACCGCCATGTTTCGCCGAGTACAGTATAGGCTTAATTTAATCTTTTAGAAAAAAGATTTTATAGTCCGGGTTCCCTAGAACATTTTTCGTGTGTAGCTTCATTTTGATAAGACGAACAACAATTTCCTCTGCGAAAATTCTTGAAAGTGGTAGCTAACAGAGATAAAAAGGATTTAAAATTTCGTTTTGATGATCCTAAAATATGCATTGGTCTTTTTGTAGGACAATATTACTCTTAAATAAAATAACTATAAACCTATCAAATATACAAAAAATCGGCCAAGTGCGAGTCGGACTCGCTCACGAAGGGTCAAGGGTTCCGAACTGTGATAGATTGAAAGTAGGGAAAAATGGTGTTTTATGTATGGGAGCCCCCTTAATTATTTATTTTATTATTAAATATTAAAGTATATATATTATATAACTCAGGATTTTGTGAAAATTTCAAGTGTCTACATGTTGCCATTATGTATTACGAGCAAAAAGCCCCACTTAAATATTAACTTCATTTTGTTTTTAATATTTGTTGTTATAGCGGCACCTGAAACACATAATCTGTGAAATTTTTTAGAAGTCTAGCTATAGCGGTTCCTGAGATACAGCCTGGAGTCAGACGGACAGATGGACAGACATCGAAGTCTCAGTAATAGGGTCCCGTTTTTAACTTTTGGGTACAGAACCCAATAATCAACAAAACTTGGTTGTTATGTATGAGGTATCAAAATTCAAACTAGAAAAAATAGTAACGAGTACTAACAGTTAAAGTAACGAATGCATACGGGTACGCTTTTTTTCGTTACTTTTACAGCTCTAGTTCTTCTTCTTCTTCTTCTTTTATTTATGGCAAACAATCGCTTTTTAGCGACATTCTGCCATACAGCTCTAGTTTTAACACCGTTAGCCGTTTTGACTTTTGACGTTTCATTTGACAGGAAGGAACATAGACAACTTAAATTTTTACTCAAAGCAATGAAGCACAAAACTTCGAAGGTGACCTAATAAGATACTTTTATTAAAATTAGAGATTGGTTTGCTGTTATCTATACAAATCCTACCTTTCTGTAGATAATAGCAAACCAATCTCTATTAACAGCAAACCAAATTACTAACCCTCCGTGACTGTCCCTGACATGATTTTCCATAGTGCAGATTTCCTTCAGTAACGATAGATTCTTACCTTATCAAGTCACTCTTATATTTAGAAGGCTTTATCATTGTAATTTAACTAACCCGCAGGGAGTGCTGAATTTATATATTTTATGAGTGTAGGCCATTTTACTTCCGCCGCTCCATGTACGAAATCTACTGGTCCCCTATGGACGCTGCTACCCCTAGGACTATACTACCATATACGGCCTATTTATAAATCCGGGCCTGCCCCCAGGCCACTGCATTATACTTTATACTCATAAGAAGATCACTCTCGTGTTATTCGTTATGATGATTTTAATAGGAGTATCTAAAGTTTATAGTCAGTAGGGCTACTACGAAACAGTTTTGAGTCCTGCTCTAACAACGTCATTTCACGTTTGTTAGAGTAGGACGCGGCATTCTCGTCCGATTGTTTGAGTCTCAAAACAGTTTCATGGTACAGGGCCTGATTAGACTGTAAATTTATTGTAACGTATATCGTATGTGGTATAATCCAACCTACAGCGGTTTTTGCTAGGGGAGTTACAAAGGCAAAAACTCCAAAAGCACAAAATAAAACCACACATTTAAATGTTGCATTTTATTGCTTAGAACACAAAACGTAAAATACGATTTTGGCTGATTTGTAATCACTAAATAAATTAAACTAGAGGTTGTCCTTACTTAGCCTGCCTTTTCACATAAAAAAAAAAAAAAAACAAAATAAATGCACACTGCCATAGGTGCATAATTTTTACCTATTTATATCTATATCTACACTTTGAGGCCTGAAATTTATGCCAGAATTATTATGGAAAAAAAAAAAAAAAAAAAATACGAACGTTACACAGAACTGAATTTAGTACCCTTTGTCAACACAATAAAGCTGAAAATCAAACACTCGAGCGTCAAATACTTTAAAATTTGACTCGACATTTAGTTTTCAACTCTATTTGTTATTAGCACAGATTTTCAATTTCCTTGCAACTCCGGAATTCTGGCGCATAAATTCCAGCTTTAATCCAACACTCATTTAAAGGCATAGCGTTTGCATATCAGCATAAAATATTGGACACAAGCAACAGCCTTAAAAAACTTAGCTTATTATAATATTTACAATTTAACTCATAAAATTTACCACTCTTGTCTTATTATCTTCGAAACTTAAAAATAAAAAAATTTCGTTTGTTGCGACCCCATAATATTAAAATCAATATTTTCTGCTCCTAAAGTAGGAGTTCTCAACCATGGGGGCACGAAACTCCACGAAATTACTGTTTTTTTTTTTAATCCGAAGTGATGACAACAGGTTGGGAAAGCCTACAATAAAAGATCAAATTTTTGTCTAGCGAAAATGACTTTTGACCTCCAAATTCAAACCTTAAGACCTTTAAGGTCAATGTACAATATACAAAGCACCACGATTTTGTACCAAATGGCAGTGGGTAACATGACAAAATGCATACACAAAGGATTTTTTTATTAATACCCTTCTCTATGCAAACACTTTACTAAAAGCTAAACATGAACTAACTATAATATTGTGAACATGACGCGAGATCTTTTGTCAGACAATTAATACAATAAAATTAAAAAAAGACAAAGACACAAAATACCCACGTCCAAATTCTAAAAATTCAAGTCTCATTCTTACGTAAGTTTTGATGAAATATTTTATCGTATAACTTAGGCAGCCCTACACAAAAGGCCTTTCAAAATTTGATATTTAAGTATATCTGTTAAAACATTATATTTTCGATGTAAGTAATAGTTTGGACGCAGGACAGAGAGAAATTTAATCAAAATCATTGACCTATAGTTACTTGACTCACAAATAAAAACATAAACATGTTAGGAATTTTTAATTTTTATTAACCAATATGTTTGTGCGCGTCGCATATTTGTTAGCACCGTACGCGCCGCACGCGTCGAACGCACCGCATAGTACACGAAATGCGGCGCGTACGGTGCGGACGAATGTGCGAGGTTTCATCGTTTCATACAACGAATCCTAAAATGCGGCGCGTACGGCGCGTGCGTGCTGATAAATGTGCGATCACCTTTACAGAGACAAGCAGCTA
The DNA here is from genome assembly GCA_905187585.1 of Cyaniris semiargus. Classification (NCBI taxonomy): domain Eukaryota; kingdom Metazoa; phylum Arthropoda; class Insecta; order Lepidoptera; family Lycaenidae; genus Cyaniris; species Cyaniris semiargus. The sequence goes on along the minus strand of LR994568.1, from coordinate 10,757,670 downwards.
TAGGTCAATGGCCGAGTTTCGCTCTATCCGGCGACCGGACTTTAGGATGTTTTTTGGCTGCATTATTTGTGACAAAACTATACATAAATTTCATAAACTCATTCAAAGCATCGGGTATATACAAACATTTTATGTGTCTATGGTATAATATTATAATACTTGCTAGTATTTCATCCCTTGAGGGCAAATAATAATAAATATTATTTATGCGGCCATATTATCTTGTACTTTTTATTTTACTGGGTATTTATAATATGATTAAGAAGATAAACTATTACAAATTATAATTTTTACTGTACAATGTAAATAACGTAATTCTTTGAAATATACTATTAGATATAAAAATCTGTATTATGCAACTCTGTTATACATCTGTATATAAAATAAATGATCAGTTATAGCACCTGATTACTGTCAAAAGTACCATCGAAGTTTAAGGCGAATCATACAGAAAAAAAATTTCTTTGTTCACTAGATGGCGCTTTAAGCTTTCTACAGTCACTTGAAATGTTTTTGAAACATACTTCTGTTCATAGCTGATCTGCCTGCTAAAAAATTAGTATTTCACTGAATTAAAATTGCGAGCACCATCTCTACATCTGTGAATAAATTATTCTTGATTATCTCTTGACATTGAAATCTGTGTTCAAGCAAAATTTTCTATTTATTATAACGTCATAAAGTCACAACAGACTATATACTTTTACAATTTTAGACAGCAATTTATACATCTGCTGTCTTTCTCTGACACGTTGAAAAAGACATGTAACAGAAGAAGACAGAGAATACTGTTAGGCGCTGTGTTTTAAAGGTTTTTTTTGCCAAACTGCACATGTCATAAATAGCTAGCGAAAAAGACATACTTTACATAGTTAAACAACCTTTCTTATGCCAATTTATAAAGCGGCCACACATTATAAAAATACATTTACGCTATTATGAAATAAGACACTTGTCGTTTATATCTACTATATACAGTTTATGTACAGTTATATATTTAAAATGCCATCATACATATGAACACATAAAGCAGAATGTGGGTAGCTTTAATTTACTTTAACCATTACTCCAAAGTAAGAAACGACCCTACTTATCTAGTCTTTATGCAAAGCAATAAACTTGCTCCTCATTTCTTCATAAAACCTGCTAATAGAACTTATTCTTATTTCAGCCTCGCAATGTTATTGTAAAATTGTAATATTCATCAATACACTCAGCCATGGCCAATCACATAAGGAGCAATTATTAAAAAGAAGAAGAAACTGACTTTTTTTATTTGTGACAAATATGTAAAAGTAAATGTCTTTTTTCTATGAAAAAATGCTACTTAAACTAATCCAGTCTTAAACCGAGCTGCCTTCTTTTACGCCTTAAAATAATTAATAAACATACTCTCTTACTAATTAAATATTTACACAGCAGACTATTCAAGGTCGGTCTTTGTCATGTGACTTTTCCAATATGCTAAAGACGCTGACTGTGAACAGTTATTTTCTGTGTAATTATTTTTATTATTAAGGCATAATATTATATTAGTCATAAGTTATTTTACTCATTAGTCACACAACATACAACTTTATCTCATCATCACAAAAATAAACCTTCAAAAAAGAGAAATATTTAAAGCTACCCACATAACCTCAAACAACGAAACTGTCACATTGGTTTAGGCTGTTACATCTAGCTTACGATGCTCGGCCATTATATTAAAATGCGTATGTCAAAATGTCTCGCTATAAATAATAATTATGTTTGGTTAATTTAAACTTATCATTGTCAATTTTGACTTATGTAATGATTGACTTTATTCCTAAAAAGATATTAAGATATAGCCTGATCTCAGAACACGTGGAAATTTGACAGTTTACCTACCTCTACTTGTCTCTCTCGTTCTTATTCTATCTCTTTCCCACAGGTAGAGCGTAACGGCTATATTTTCGTGTGTACATGAAGGAGACAAGTAGTGATAGGTCAGTGGCCGAATTTTTACGTGTTCGGTAACCAGAGTATATAAGATAATACACACAAGAATTGACTCTATAAACCGCATTTTAAGAGATTTTTGGCCGAGCACTGTATATTTATTACAAACGGCTCGTACTTTATCGACTAGAAAACATTCATTTGTATACAATTTCTAGCAATCGAAAAACCAAATCCGAATTTCTGAGATTCTAGCGTTTTATCACAAAACAGTCTTTTAATACTACTAAATAATCGATTGCGTTTAAATTTAGATTTTATCAAAAATAAAAATTAAATTTTCATATAGTTCTTTCGTCAAATACTGTGAATCGTTGTTGCAAATGTCAAAATTTACTGAAGCAACGCTGTGTTCATTAAAAGTGGGTTCTAAAATATAACCCAGTATACTGGCCAGAGCTCATGACGTCTAGAATCGACGCCATACTGAACGTTTCTACGCGACGTATATTTTTTTATGATTTTAATATAATTTAATACTAATACGTCACACTTATCTCAACAGTGGCACACCAACACTATATGACGTCAGATACATGATATCTTGACTAATGGTCAGAATGCTGGATAAAATTTTGGAACTAGCTCCGAAGTTAGCTTTCACTACGCGTTATCAGTTTTGACATTTGCACTGATGATTCTACATTTTTACGCGTATAAATATAATTGTCTAAGCGTGGATATTTTGTACATCTATTTCTTCGCTGGTATTTCTTTGCCAATGGACTTTCTGTTTTCGAACTTCTGCTGCAAGCTCGCGACTTTAGACGGATTTGCGGACAGTTTGGTTGCGTTCGTTTTGACTTCAGTCTTCTGCGCTACGTTGGTCGGTTTCGGCACTACTTTAGGTTTATTCTTATTAAGGTTATCGGCTATCGCTTTAACGTTGGAATCAGTTTTTGAATTCGATCTATTTATCGGAGTCTTTTCATTTTTATTTGCGTTAACTACTGGTTTCGTTGGTTTCACAGCTGGTTTTTTATCTACGCCCGGCGCGGGTCGCAACGGTGGACGGTTGTCGTTTGGTTTCACTGCTGGTTTGGTTGTTACTTTAGGGGGTTCACTAGGTTTATTATTGTTAATCACATCGGGAGGTTTAACGTTTTTAACGTTGTCTACTCCACAACTAGAAACGATGTCTGGACTGTTGGGTGCTGCTCTTAAAGTTGGATTTTTATTTACACTTTTTGGGGATTGAGGTACGGCTTTGAACGAGGTAGTCCGTAAACCGGGAGGGGTAACTTGTCGACTAAATGTAGGTATTTTGGAGTTCGCTTTTAGAGATGGCGACGGAGGTTTCTCTAGTTCTTTGCTATCATTTTGCGTGTACGTTGGTACGTTCACTGCTGACGGGTGCAAGTAGCCGCTGCTAGTCGTCGATGCGGTGGATTTTGCTCCCGAATTACTGTAAACACTCTCGGGCGTTTTATAATCTGTATTCATGTATGTACTGTCTCTACTATCATTTTTGTTCTTATCCTTTCTTCTAAGAGTCGATGCAGAGTAGATAGATTCACAATTTCGATTCTCTAGTTCAGTAGCTATTTCGCCTAGTAGTCCTGTACTTTCAGTATCTAGTATTGATTTAGGAACTTTATACTCTTCACTATCATCGTTAGCCTTAAAATTTTTCATTCCGGGGAGCGGTTTGAAATGTTTTTCGGGGCTCTCCTCTATTATAGCGTAAATATTATCACCGGATTCCTCATCTATATGAGCTAGAGGGGCGGGTTTTTCTTCTATGCAGTCAACATAGTCGGTAGATTTTATTTCGTTTACAAGTCTAGGGTTTTGGTAGATTGATGCATCTTTGTTTGGATTTGGGACTGGTAATGGTGGGGGTGGGGCAGTAGGTCTACCTACACCTGATAAAGGTCTGGGGACACCTGGAGCTTGTCTCATAGACCCGAAACTTTGTAGAGGAGGCTTTTGGGCGGCCGGCGCTCGCATACTTTGTGTTCTATTCACAAAACTTTTCGGTTCGTCTGCATCTTCAGAATCGGAAACCACTGGGACCGTACTCACTGGCAATTCGATATTCTTTTGTAAAATCGGATTCGATATTTTTAGATTTCTTAGCGCCACTTTATCAACGTTCTTAACAACTTTCACTTGGTTATTTGGATTTTTCGGAAGCGAGTGACTCCTTTCAACGGGACTCCTTTCTTTTTCTTTATTTTTGTCTTGTTTAAGGAACGATGCGATTCTATTTAGAGATATTCCTTCTTTAACTTTCTTAGGTTCCTCTGGTAGCGGTTTTTGTGGGACATTACCAGCGGAGTGCATACTTAAGGGTCTCTTGGGGAGATCTGGTGAAATTGTTGGAATAGTAGGTGCAGCACGTACAGGTCCTAAAGTTTTAGACCCTTGTAACGGCGATATAAGTTCTTTAGCAGTACAAGTAGATGCTTCTAATATGGGACTAGATATTACTGGTCTTGGTGCAGGATCAGGAGCCGTTGGCTCCTCAGCTTTATCCGCACTCATGAGTGCTTTTATACGATTTTGTACCGAGCTGTTAGTTCTTTTGACGGAGGGGCTAGTTTTTGGGGATGATTTTGTCGTATTAGGAACTACAGGTAAAGGTGGCGCTGATCGTAGTACTGGCTTCAAGACACCTTGACTGATACTCTGGCTGTTACTGCCGCTTCTGTGTACTGGAGTTATTTTAGCACTCTTAGCTGGCTCCACTTTAGCCTCTTCTTTATTTTGATCTTTATCTATTGGTGCGAGAGTGAATCCTTTGAAATTGCCAAAGAAGTTGACGGAAGGATTGATATTCCCTGATGGACTGTGCTCGGAGTCACTTCGAAGGAGGCTAGAGCTCATGTCATCAGGGTTGGAGACGGTATGGACATTAATAGGCTGAGCGTTACTTGGTGCACTGTGATGAAAGTTTGCGGCGAATTTGCTTGCACTTCTCGAAAGGCGACGCTGCAGGCCATTCTTCTTTGGTGACTGTACCCTGTAATATAAAAAAAATACATTAAAATTCGAAATGTAAAATATAAAATGGTGCTTAAGCTTCATGCGTAAAAATATTTGTCAAAAATTATGTAACATGCACTAAACTTTTGTAATTAACAACCAAAAACTCAATTCACTTGATTTGATCATTTTAGATATTTTAATGCTTATTAAAAACTTATGAAATGATCACACCCTCCAAATGTTTTGTGGTAATGAGCACATTCTCAGTAATAGTTGTAACTATGAGATTTTTTTTTGGGTAACCACTAGCCAGTTATGAAAAAGGAGTTGCTAATCAATTAACATGCAAAGGCAAACACAAGCAGGAAAATTTAGTGAAAAAAGAAAAACAACTCACCAAACAAGAAAAGAGCTACAAAATACCAAAACCAAAAGAGATGGTTAGGAAGACAAAGTAAATAGAATAATTAAGACAGATGAACCAAAAGACATAAATGAACACAGAACAAGAAAACTACAATTTGTTTATCTTAGTTAAACTGGCAATAGGTAAACTAACAAAAAGTTTTTGATGGTTTAGTTATTGTAAAAGTAGGGATTATAATTTATAATAAATGCAGGTTAGAGTGAAAAAAGAAAGGAAGGAAGGAATTTAGGACTCAAAACATTTATTGCACCAAAACCAAACCCAGCATACACATTACACAGGAAAACACATTTTTTAAAGTCTACAGAGAGAGGTCATGCTCTAGCACAAGAGTACAATTAAAAAGAAGCTCCCAAATATTAAAAACATGAATAATATATGGGAACTCTTGTGCCAAAACTCTAATTAAAATTATATTTTAAAGGATGAAAGGATAGTAAATCAATAAAAAACACCACACCATTAAATGAAAAATAAAACATGACAAACATAAATAGATTAAAAAAAAAAAAAAGATACTATAGGCGGGACGCTGATGACAGAGATAAAGCTATAGATTGTCTCTTTCATTCGTGCAGGAAATATATCTATTGCGTTTCTACAGGAGCGTTAAAAGTATATTCTCCTGAACAAGAGACAGAGATAGACTGTACAAGAGCAGAATTTCTCTGTCGTCAGCGTCTTAACTTTTACAGCTGTTATTACTGTAACAGTAAAATGAGATCACCACCAAGCACCAAAAGAAGTTAAAGAATAAAAAACAGAGATTAAACAGATAAAATTACAAAACATAAGCGTATACTACCGGATAAAACAGGTAATTTACATGCTGATATGAATTTATATGATTATGATTTTACAACACAAACTAACAAACAACATTCACTACTTACAATACTAAGTACTATACAACTACTTAAAACAAATCTAATACTAGATATAAAAATCTCTACTCAATCTTTGGTATATTAACTATATGATATTATGCATCTTATTTCTTTTCAAACTTCGCAATCAAATTATTTACTTTTGTATTACCAACATTATTAGGTTGTTTGTTCAATTTTACGTTATTTTTTAAGTTTTTATTGGTTGTAGATTTTTTCGGTTCTACTTTTTTATTATTAATATCTTTAATATTATTAATAATTTTGTCTCTTTGGTTCAGTACACTCTGACTCGTGTGTGCAGAAGCGAAATTATTCTTAGATACTTTCTTCATTTGTAAGTTTGCGTAGTCATTTCTATCTATATTGTTACTGTTAGTACATTTACTAGTATTAGTGCTAACTGCTATACTAATATTCTCGTTAGTAGTGAACACTAAACCTTTATTAACTATATCTAAGTTAGTTTTATTCTTTGGTGCGTCTGTACTACCTTTGCGTATATCCGCATTATATAACGTCACATTTTCTACATTGATCGTTGCAATATCTACACCTACTTGGATATCGTCCTTGTTTATTTTACGTTTAACTTTAATAGGTACTTTAGTTTCTTTCTTAACAAATTTAAATTTAAACCAGCTAACTTTACTAATTTTATTCACTCTAGTGAGATCAACTTCACTTTTAATACTAGCGTAATCATGTTCTTCAACACTCTCGTATATATTTTCTTCTTTATCATCAACGCTAGTTTCTTTTTCTTTGTTACTTCTAAAAACGGGACATGCACGAGGTATACACACACAGAAGCCAATAGGTGGTGTCATATCCCAGGTGAACCAGTTACATGGGTTGTGTACGTACGTTTTCCTCGGCTTCTTCCACCAGAAGGGTACGTTGTGTCTGACGTAGTAGAGCAGGAACAGGACGAGGAGTATACACGGCAGGATGCCGAGGAAGATCACGTACATCGCAACCATGAAGTTGCGTTGAACTGTAAGAAGTGAAAATGAAAGTTTAAAATATTATATGTAATACTAGATAACGCTAGTAACTCCATTGCGACATAATTCGTTTATCGAGCTGGAACCGTACTTAGTATTACCACGTCTAGTTACACTTTACAATGTGACAGAGCCTTACCACAGTTTTTTAGTCAACACGTTTTCTTCATCGCTTCTTTATCTCTCTATCAAATCAAGTCATGTCAATCCATACATTTCGATCGACGATTTTTTAAAGAAGCGATAAGAAAACGTGATGGCCAGGTGCTTTGAACTCACTGGAGGCATCTGATGCAGGTCCGGAGTCGTATGAGCCACCGGGGCCGGGCGCGGCGCACAGCGGCGGCGCGAAACCCACCTCGCAGTGACAGTGACCTGACAGACATGATGAAGGATAATGTTAAGAAAATACCGAATTTGATACAGGGATCAAAATGTTATCTCCCAACTGACAGCTTAGGATAGAGGGGGCTTCTGATGGCCCCTATTATGATGCCTAAAGCCACATTCATGGCATTTAATGATTACTTAAACTCTATAATTAATTATTATCAAAGTTTCTTCTCTTCTTTTAAGCGAAAAGTTTTTATTAAGAGCCTACTGTGAAAACGCTAGCCCGCCTTCACACAACGCTATCCTCCAATCGTGATATAATCCATGAATCGTGCTCCCGGACAATATGCTTTAGGCTGCAGCTAATAGTGAACAATATCGCGTAACAACGGTTCCCGCATTATAGCACGAAAGTAAAGGTCGTAAGTCCCAAAACTGTTTTTGATGATTACTCTAAAACTAAATACAATAAGTACTAAAATTTCCTTTAGCCATTATTTTATAAAGTGTGTGATTGTAGTAGTGCAAGTTATTTAATGATAGTAACTCAATAAGTTACTATCATTAAATAACAACAAATACCTGTTAGGTATTTGTTGAAATGCCCAAAAAGATTCATAATTGCGAAAAATAAAACTATCGATTCAAAATAAGTGAATCGTGTTTTCCGTTAGCTAAATATCAGATAAATATACAATGATTAAATAAATCTCAATTTCATTTGAGTCAATCATCTTCCGGGATCGTAATACTTATTAGAAAACACAGCAAAATTGCACAGCCCGCTCTTAAGGTGACCGCACGTTTATCAGCACGCACGAACTTTCGTCGTATGAAATGATGTGAAACCTCGCACACTCGTCCGCACCGTAAGCGCCGCATTCCGTGTACTATGCGGCGATCGTGTACTATGCGGGGACCGTCCGACAGACCGTCAATTTCCGACATAAAACTATCCTTATCCTTTCTTGGGACTCAAAGATTCTTACCCATGCACAAAGGTCAAGCGGTTCTAGCGTAAAGAGGATAATAGATATTATGTCGCAGTCATCTGGTCCGAAGACAGCAAACCTTGGGAATAGGGTTGCCCCATGCAGGTTACTTTACTTTTATTTTTTGTTACATAGCAGGTTCTTCTCACCGGGTTAGTTCCCGAACCGGTGGTAGGCAAGGTAGTTTCGACGTTCTTACTCCGACGTTCAAAAAGCGTATTCATGATACCTATTTTGAATAAAAGGATATGTATTTTATTTTTTTACCCTCAGAGTTGCAGACGCCATGTCCGGAGCAGTTGGAGGGGCAGACGGAGCCCTCCTTCCGCCCGACAGCTGACGTCACCATCTCCACAGGCACGCAGCGTTGTTTCAGACACATCTAGGAAATATATATTTAACTTTAACTAGATGACACCGGCAATTCCGATGCGCCAAAAATCGTTTATCGCGCGGGAACCGTACATGTTTCCGGGATAAAAAGTATCATATGTCGTTTCCCGGCACTCAAAGTATCTCCATACCAAATTTGAACAAAATCGATTAAAGAAGTTTGGGCGTGAAGAGGTAACAGACAGACACACTTTCGCATTTATAATATTATTATGGATGTTAAAGGGGCTGTAGAGTTTACAGCATGTTATTTATATTTTCGAAGATATAGATTTAAGATGCTGGGACGTAACGGTACATTAATGATTGCCAGTGAACTAACCATGTCCTCTCCGCACTTGGCGCCGTCAGGCACCATGCCGGGGTCGGGGTCGCTCTGTCCCAGGTCGACTATTGCAGTACGGCACACCAGCAGTTTACCTGAAACATTTATTTCATTATTTTTTCAGGTATTATTACTTTTTATTCAAAATAGGTATAATACTACGCTAACATACTCGTTGTCTGTTACTGCTCTTACTTTCTACTCCTCCTATTATAGATTTTTTCTGGATCTCAAGATAGCTTTAGCGTGTCCTTCGGGCTCCCTGAGATCATATCAAGAGGTATTCGTGGTAGGAGAACCAACCCTGGCAACACAGGAGATACAGTGGTGCATCATCTTTTTTTGCTCGCTGTTCGGCAGGAAAAAATGAAAATAAATGAAGAGCCCTGCTCGTTGTGTATCTGTCTCTTTCGCACCTACATCCATCACATCCTTCCCCCGGTCTCTGTAGAATATTATAGAGCTCTGCTTGTTATGTATCCCTTTCGCCCGGGCGGGAGCATACTAAAGAGCTCGTTGTCTCTCTCGCACTTACCTTTCCCCCGGCCGCTGGGCAGCGTGGTGGGGTTGTGGTTGATGAACTTGGCCGATAGCACCGAAACTGACTCCATGCCGAACTCCAGCTGCTCGTTGAGGTGCTGACACTGGAGGAGGCCGCATAACGCGTCCGCGGGGGCGCAGCGCTTGTACTGGGGCGGGTCCCCGCGTATGTAGCCGCAGTGACCGCTCCTGTGAACATTATAAGCATAAGATCGTTTATTTGGAAGACATTGTAATTATAATAAGATGGTACAATGTAAAACAACACTCATATAATAAAATATATCATTCTCTCGGATATATAATATCTCGAAGTGCGAATATTTTGTTAAAATAAAGGTTCTAATCGATTTTTATGCTATTTGGCATGAATATAGAGTAAACCACTGGGAATGACATAGGCTACTTTTAGCCGGAAAATGCATGGTTCTAGGGGAATTTCTTATTTACGAGTGTGGAGTCGCGCCGAACGTCTAAGTAGTTTATTATTATAAGCCTAAACTGTCCCACTGCCTCCCCCAAAGTCGGATGCCTCCCCCATCTTTCTCTCTCCAGTCCTCTCTCCGTCTAGTGGTAAATAAAAAAAATGCTCACCTATCACCAACGACGTTGGAGTTGTTGTAGCACAGGTAGTCGGAATTAGCGGCGGTAGAGCCCCACAGCAGCCGGCACTGCTCGAAGTGGGACCGGCACGAGCCTTGCACGCAGTACGCCTGATAGATAGACATTTATATAACATGAATAAAACAGGTGAGAAGAATGAACCTTGGGGAACACCTTTATAGTACACATTGATCTATATAACATGTATAGATCAGGTTAGAACAGTGAACCTTGGGGTGCACCCATATTTTCCACTGAAGTTAGATTATATTCGATCTTTGCAAAACATACGGGTGTACTTTTTTTTCATGTGTTTTATGCCCTATGATTCTCCTAATACTGAACAATTTGTTTAAGTTTTGCACAGTGTTTTGCGAATGTCAAACAGTGGCCAAAAGTTTTTTATTTTTACTGTAGGGCACGATAATCAAGGAAAATACATCTAACAACAATAGATCTAATTTCTCCAAACTTTGTAAGCAAGCCAGATCAGCCATCATATACTTAAATTCACTTATATATCAAATAAACAAAACCGGTCCAACTATAGAACCCTGTAGCACACCTGGTTGTTGCCGCACGGCGTCGCGTCCATCTTGAACACGTCGCGTGGACAGAACTCCGAGTGACCCGTACAAAACTCTGGCAGGTCGCACTCCTTGTCCGCGGACCGACACTCCGTCCCTGCCGACTTCGGCCGGCACGTCTGAAATGTTGAAAGCCTTTTATAAGTCTGACATTGAAGGAGAAGACGAAACTTCAATACTTAATGTAGATATATTTCTTTGAATTTACTTAATGTGGGTAAGGAATTGCTTACAAACGCGTTGTGCACGTTTGTGCGCATGCCCTTGCGTTTTGACATTGAAAGTGGAAATAACGGTGACGTACTAAAGGTATATTTTTTAAAATGTTTTTATTTCACGTTACAAATAGCGTTCACACACGTGCGTACGCCTTTGCGTATACGTGCAATAACCTGCGGGTCGCAGCATTCTCCGACCGCGCACGTCGCGTTACGTCGCAGCAGGCACGCGGTGGGGTCGCAGCAAGCGGCGCAGGCGGGCGAGGGCCGCAGCCCGCAGTCGCACTGTTCGCCTGCTTCTACAAAACCGTTGCCGCAGGTCGGCGACTCGAACAGACGTTTCGGTTTGTTGCTGCAAAGTAAAATTAGATTAAAAGATTATTAATATTATTTTAGCCTTTTCTTTTTTTTTGTTGGTTGCTTTTTATTTTAAGCTTAATTTTATTAGCGATTAAAAGATAGAGAGAGACAAATAACATGTATTGTAGAGTGTACGTATATAATCCCTAATTTCATAAAAAAATAAAGAGCTTCCGGGGAGCAGTAACAAAATAATTTTAATACAGTTCATAAAAATAACGTGTCAATATCCGTCCGCGAAACTGAAAATGCCACTTACCTCATACAACTGATTATTATTGACAATGTATATTTTAAAGTTTCATAATTATTTTTCTATCTAGGAGGCTTTGTACAGTGTCTGGCATTATTTAATATTATATACTGTCCCAACATTTTCAAAATAATTGTTTTCACTAAAATTTTCACAAGTAATTAAGCGAATCATCAAACAGAAACAATCTCTTACTTACCGTAAACAATAATCCATGCCCTTCTCAAACGCTAGAGCGAGGGAACTCAAACTGCACGAGGACCAATGCGTCGGCACAACTGACGTGCTGGACGGACTCATGATACACTTATCATCTGGGCATGTACAATCTGCCTCCGTATCATGTTCCATACCGAAGTTGTGACCCATCTCATGAGCTATAGTGGTCGCTACCAGGCCTATGACTTGGGAGTGGTTGGTGGCTACTCCACCAGAAAACTGGTACGTGCAGATCGGTCCTTTGAGTGCCTTGCCAACGACACCGCTGTTGAATTGTTGCCGACTGGAAAAAGAATTAAAGCTATAATGTTATAGAGTTACGTATTAAATTAAAAAAGGGTGGTGGCTGTATTTGCCTATTCTGTAATAGTAGATGTAATGTTTATTTTATAAATGCGAAAGTGTATCTGTCTGTCTGTAACTTTCTCACGTTTAAACAGCTGAAACAATTTGGATCAAATTTAGTATAGAGATGCTTTGAGAGACGGGAGAGGACACAAGATAGTTTTTGTTGCGGGAACCGTACGTTCCCGCGGGATAAACGAATTTTGGCGCAACGGAGATGCGGACGTCATCTAGTTATACAATACTCACGTGAGTAAATGCGCGTTGTCGTTTGGTATATCCCTCGATAGTACCTCTCGTCTGTACTGCAGGAAGTGAGTGAGAGTCTTATCGCCGTCCTCTTCTAGCACGATCTCGTCCCGCTCACTCCACACCACCACGCCGACTAGCGCGATGAATATATTGAGGGGGGCGTATACCTGGAATGATAAAAAAGAGAATAAGAGGTCGATGATAATTAAAAATACGATAAAAATTATAACCAAATAAATAATAGTTATACGAAATAAATAATGGTGAATAAAATGTAAAATTAAATGACAACGATAAAAATAATATTATTGTCAATGAAGACGATGACAAAGTAACTACAAGCGGGCCCCTAGATGATTATTGATCATCTAGGGTTAATATTAAACGCGCCAGCCTTTCAATATTATTGTCAAATAAGATTGAAAGGCGGGCTCTCAATCTTAAATCTTAGTATGCCATCTTAGCACTAGTTTGACGTAGCGATACAAGTGGTAATAAGACATCCAATAACGATGATAATGATGACGTAGTTAACAATGATGATGCTTTTAATGATATTATAACTAAAGATGACGATCCTAACAGTGACGAGAAAGATGATAAAACCAAAGATGATAAAGGCCATATAACTTACAGAGTTAATAATATTAGCGACGTCTTTTGCCTGTCTACGTACGGTATCCATACCTTACTAGCGAGGCACTTGATAAAGATGATAATGCACACAAACTTAAGCTAACGACCCACACGATAAAGTTAATGCAGATGATCCTAAAGTGAACGATTAACGACGTCCTTTAGATTTTGAAGCACGGTGTCTATACTAGTGAGGCAGTTGATAAAGATGATAATGCAGACAATCCTAAAGCTAAGGACGACAATGAAGTTAATAATAATGATAAATTACAATGTAAATTACCGAGTTTAAAATATTAGCGACGTCCTTTAGCTGTCGATGCATCATGTCCATACCATACCAGCACAAGCTTTAGTCGATAAAGATGATAATACCTATCTAAAGCTTAGGACGATAGTGAAGTTAATAATAATGATGATAAAACTTACCGAGTTAATAATATTAGCGACGTCCTTCAGCTGTCGATGCACTGTCTCCATGCTCTCGCCATTAGCTATATATTCTCGGTGGTCAGCGACAAGCACGAGCTCGACGTAGCGGGACAACTTGTTGGCGTTGAAGGGACCTCTGACCATCGTGTCCTCCGAGGTATCGCGCTTGTACTGTGGGAGAGAGATGGTGAGATGTGAGAGGTTGGTGTAAGAGCAGGATAGAGTAATAGTGTAAGGTGAAGAATAAACTTGTAAATCAGCGCACAACTTAAGAGATGTGAGTAGTGGAGGAAAGAGAGGGATGGAGTAAATTTACGATGGAGGTCTTTGCAAGAGTAGCAAATACTTTATGGATAGCCCCTTAGAAAGAGACGCAAATATCTCCTACTCACCCGACTTATCCTACTCTTCTCTCTCTCCATCTTCTCTAAATGCTGCCTCATCAGCTCAGGGTCATACTTGGTATTGTTCGTCACACCACCCACGTATCCACAGTGGTACTCTGTGCCTAGATCGGAATGCGAGTAGAAGTAGTGTTCGGAGTCTAGGCTGCCTGGAATAAAAAAAAATAAACGTCAATAAGTTTTGTTTTTAAATTAGCTAATACAAATAAAGTGATTAAATTACATAGATGACCGTTAAATAAGTTTAAAGCAGTCTTTCCCAAAGTGGGCGATAACGCCCCCTTGTGGGCGCTGAAGGTCTAAAGGGGGGCGGTGTGGGACCTAGAAAAAAAATGGGGGCGTTGTGTAGAGAGAGGCTTGTGGGTGATTTATTTCATCTGGATGCATTTTAAATTGAAACAATGGGGGTGCTAAAACATAATTTGCTCTCAAAGTGGGCAGTAGACAAAATAAGTTTGGGAACCCCTGGTTTAAAGTATTACATATTTTATTACATAAAACAGTGTAAGAGACAATTTATAAATTAAGAAAAGACAAAAAAAGATCGCGTGCTAGATGATGCTTGCAAATTCGTTGGGTAAAAATTTGTTCATCGCGCAGCAACCATGTTTATCACGGATATAAACCTTTAATCCTTTCATTGGACTTACACTGTACAGTATCTCCATAAAATTTTCAACAAAATCGGTTCAGCGATTAAAGCTTGAATACGTCAGAGACAAACAGACAGACAAACCTACGTCCTACACATTTATCACTGATATCCTTACGTATCAGTCAATCAGCCACTCTTATTCGTCTTTAGGAGTCACCAAAGATTATACAAGGTGAAATAATAATCAGACGCTTCATCATACATAAATAATAATGAATTTTAAATTTTGTTAGTCTCGCTTAAACTCGGGAATGGCTGAACCAATTAGGCTAATTCTAATATTGAAATATTCGTGGTAGTCCAGGGAAGGTTTATTTTAGGAGCAAAGTGATACGAATTTCACCGGGTCATCTACAGGTCTACCAGAATCTGATGGCAAAAAGTGAGAAAGTAAATTGACTCTAGCAATACAGGGGTAATTGGAATAAAACATTTTGATCCTTTTTTTTCCTTATAGCGGCTGATTCTGTGTGTGAAACAGGCAAATATATAAATTTATCCAATGATCAAGGATATTTTTTTAAAATCTGCTGTCAAAATTTGCCATCAGATTCTGGTAGACCTATAGTAAGATTTTTTTTTCCATCAAAAATATAGTTTTAATAGAGTCCCAAGTTACCTTGCGTGGGTTCGATGTAGTATACGTCCCTGCCATCACTGATGACGCCCCTCAGGCCGTGGCAGGTTGAGACCGCCACTGACGAGCCCGGCGCCCCCCGCACAGTGCCGGAATACTGACAGATGTCCAGCTCCTGAAATTGAAAGGTGTTTGTTATATTTTGAACACGTTTTTGTTGCCTTGGGCTGTATGTATGTAACGGAATCTTTAAACACGATTTTCACCTATCTCCAGTAGTGTAATTCGAAACTTTGCGTGCGTATTAATAGCCAATGACAATGCAATAATTCGATAAAAATTTTGTGAAAAAAATAATGAATTTAACTATTATACATATATTGCCTTTGAAATTGTCCTTTTAGCTTAGTCAGGTAAAAAGTACCACCCTCACTAAACACGACCAAGAAGAATCTTCGAATAGACATCAGATATCAATTACTCTTTTATTATGAACCGCTATGCGACTGAAATTAGGATGAATTATTATAATTCTCGGATTTAGCTTATCAATTTCCTGGTGCACAATACGTGCCAATTCATAGTTAATTGTAATAAACATCAATTAACAATGTTATTTATTTCAATGTTATTGTTTTTCCACACACATACTATACAAGATATTTCCTGAAACTATGATGGAAATGTTCTACAGGATATCTAAATATATATATAAATAAATAGATAACTCAAAGGTGACTGAGTGACTGACTGTAATCTATCAACGCACAGCCCAAACCACTGGACGGATCGGGCTGAAATTTGGCATGCAGGTAGATGTTATGACGTAGGTATCCGCTAAGAAAGGATTTTGATCAATTCTACCCCTAAGGGGATAAAAACATACCAAAGAGATAATAGTTTAGGGTGTGTATAAGTCCCCTGTATAGAGTTCACTGTGAAAGTAGTAAGTAGTAGTTTAGGGGACTCATACACACCCTAAAGTATTATCACTTAGTTTTGTTACACCCTGTATATATAGAGATGAAGATGATGAAAATATTTTTCGGGATATCTTATCCCGAAGAACATTTTCCATGCAAAAATGAGGTTTGATCTGTACCACAATTGGACTTGGACAGGAGTTTATCTCTACAAATACTGTTGTTGTTAGGTTATATTTTGAGGTTAGCCAATCAGAAACACTAGCAAATATAACACTTGACAAAATTCTAAGAGACGTCAATCATACGAAAATCTGTCCAAAAAACTTTATCCTACCATCTTTTTTCGTTAGTGTCAAGGAACAAACATGTCATCCTAAACCAACATCGTATAATATTTATCCTGTCGACCTCTGCTTTATCAGCAGATATATAGGTCTACCAGAATCTGATGGCAAAAAGTGAGAAAATAAATTGACTCTAGCAATACCGGGGTAATTGTAATAAAACATTTTGATCCTTTTTTTTCTTATAGCGGCTGATTCTCTGTGTTTAACATCTATACTAATATTATAAAGCGGAAGAGTTTGTTTGTTTGTTTGTTTGAACGCGCTAATCTCAGGAACTACTGGGCCGATTTGAAAAATTCTTTCAGTGTTAGATAGTCCATTTATCGAGGAAGGCTATAGGCTATATTTTATCACGCTAAGACTAACAGGAGCGAAGAAATAGAGGAAAATGTGGAAAAAACGGGGGGAAATTATTTGAAAGGGCTTATTTGAACGCGCTAATTTCAGGAACTACTGGTCCGATTTGAAAAATGAAATTAGCGCGTTCAAATAAGCCCTTTCAAATAATTTCCCCCCGTTTTTTCCAATGGGATAAATGGGCTATCGCCCATTTATCGAGGAAGGCTATAAGCTATATTTTATCACACTAAGACTAATAGGAGCGACGAAATAGAAGAAAATGTGGACAAAACGGGGGGAAATTATTTGAAAGGGCTTATCTTACGAACTACTAGAGCAATTTTTCTGTTATTTGGGTCAGATAAGAAGTAGACCACGTGAAGGATCATAGGCTATTTTTTGTAGACTGATTAGTTTGTGAAATATCTAATTTACGCGGGCGAAGCCGCGCGGAACGTCTAGTGCAAATATAAAAATTTGTCCAATGATCAAGGATATTTTTTGAAAATCTGCTATTAAAAATGGCCATCAGATTCTGGTAGACCTATACAAACCTTATATTTTGATAATTTCATTCACAAGCTACGGTTATTGTACTGTATTGCAGTTCTTTGTAATTTTAAACCTCAAAGAAAAAAAACACGACTGAATAACTCTAAATAAATATTTAGAGGTGCTTTATGCAATCGTATTCTACTTTGCTATACTCAGAGACCTCTCTTGTTCACCTTACTTAAGACAATACAAAAATAGTTTCTTCCAAGCCGATAAATTACCTTCCTGGAACCGCAATCACATGGTGGCAAGTAATCAGCTCCTTTAACCACATGACCAGCACGAGCATACTCTACAGGAGTAACTAAGTGTCTCTATAGTTCACTTTACTTAAGAAATATGTGACATAGATTGTTCCCAGTCCAGAATTGATATCCCACCGCTGCCACCACTAGTAAAGAACATCAAGAATAACCTTAACTATAAGCCTATGCAGCACCGTCTTCCCATTCTTCTGGTACCGCACCACGTGGTCTCCAGCCACCAGGTCCTCATTCAGCCGCAGGTCCAGCACCAGCACATTTCCAGGTCCCTATAGTTCTATGAAATCCCACCGCTGCCACCATTTTCAACGAATATCAATCTACCCTCAACACTAACCTCAATTTTAGGCATATGTATCACCGTCTTCCCGTTCTTCTGGTACCGCACTACATGGTCTCCAGCCACCAGGTCCTCGTTAAGCCGCAGGTCCAGCACCAGCGGTTTATCGAGGTCCACGGTAACAGTCACCTCGCGGTGGTGGATGCCGTCCTGAAAGATGTAGGAATAAGTTAAGAATTAAAATTTCGCTTCATTGTATTATGATGAACTGATCAAATCACTAGTTGCTAGAAGTTGTTCTGAAACTGTAGAAGTTGTCATGAAATAGATAAAACCAATTTTTTCAGCGCTGAGGGGGCTGATGATGGTTAATTAGGACTAAGAACACTACATCATGTCAGCTTTAATATACGAAAAAGAGATCGACAGCGGTCAACCCGTTTGGATACACCTGTGTGTGACTGACAGACGGACGCGTCAAACTTATAACACCCCTCTTTTATGTCGGTGGTTAAAAATAATATCATTAATCAATCACGTCAAAAATCACGTCATAATAATTACTAATTTACAAGTTTATTATGTAAAACGTATGTTATGCGTTTTATACCGTAGGCCGTTGACAAAATTAACCCGTCGATCGTGGGAAAACGAGACACAATAGATATTCTATTGTGTCTCGGTCACCGGTGGCCTTATAAATACCAAAGTTTGCCTGTAACCTTTTCACGCCCAAATTGCTGAACCGATTTCACAGAATAGATTTAAATAGTACCCGATTTGCTGGGTATCGAGATACTTTAAGTCCCGGGAAAGGATGTAGGATACTTTTTATCCCGGAAAAATTACGGTTCCCGCGCAATAAACGAATGGCACAACGAAGTTGAAGGCTTTTTTTAAATTTCTTAATTTTATTTTATTTCATGATTTTTAAACTTGTGTTGGTTATAGTGCAGAATTATTCCTATCAACAGGATCATATTCCAATGAATACCATCTATGAATGTCCTCTTGGATGAGGCCGTCAATATGAGTCCGAACATGAAACCTCCACGTTGGGTATATATGGAGCTCGGCTCCTATAGAATCCAGGTGATGCTGCAGCACCAGGGTCAACTTTCCATTAATGTGTATATATTCATAATTATGTCATGAACTAGAATGCAAAATATAAAGCCCACCAAACCAAACGACTGCAAGTTGCTAATCGGCCCTTCACGAACCATATGAACCGCGCGCACTGAGCAGGCTGATGATGATGAACTATAGCTAAGAACACTCGATCATGTCAGCTTTCAAACAAAAAAAAAAAAAACTAGACCAAAATCGGTCCACCTGTTTGGATGCTACGATGCCACAGACAGACAAACAGACAATAACACCTCTCTTTTTTGTCGGGGGTTAAAAACACAACAGCTCTTAAAAGCTCTCAAATCTGAATGAAATGAAACCCAATCAGAGTTTTGTACCGAAATAGCGTTAAGCGTGAGTCAGTGTGGTAGAAATGTGACCCACTTCCTGGCGGGAGAACTCGTTTCCTACCTGAAATCTGGATGACTACAAGCATCTTTTATATCCTACCTGAGGCCCGATTCCTAAACTTCGAAGTTCGAAGGTTAAGGTCCAAAGATATGCCGGAATTTGCTTGTGAGTTGTGACTCTACTTTGTAGCTTTTGGAATCTTTGTCAGCCTCCAACCTACCTTGTGCAAGGTCCTTTATGTATAACTAGATGACGCCCGCAACTCCGTTGCGCCAAAATCCGTTTAGCGCGCGGCAACCGTACATTTTTCCGGGATAAAAGTATCCTATATCCTTTCCCGGGACTTAATGCCTCCATACCAAACAGCACAATCGGTTCAGCGGTTTGGGCGTGAAGACGTAACAAGGCAGACAGATAGACGGACACGCTTTTACATTTTTAATAGTATGGATATGGAAGAAATAAGTATGGATTTCTCATGCTTACCGTGTGTTTGGTAGATGAGATCTCCCTCTTCGTCCGTCCATGGTGTACGGTCGGTATCACCACGCGGTGTCTGCTGAACTCTGGCGCCGGCTGTCCTGGAAACAACATGGCGGACGTTAGCACATATGTACGTGGGAGTTTTTGGATGATTCTTACACACACATTTCGGAATAAAAGTCTTGTAAGAGGTAAAAATCTATAATAACATTGTAATTTGTAGCTCAAACAGAATCCCTACGTAGGGTATATTAATACAAAGTAATAAAAATTAAAAAACTAGGCCTTTGCATCCGTTGTGGATGATTTATACAGTATTTTCAGAGCGAAGTAACCACTCCTCAAATGCTGTAGTGCCTGGGACAAGATTTAAATGTCAGTATGGTTGCCCAAGCACATACGACATTCTCTCAACATAGTCGGCCTAGTTCAGAGGAAAGAACTAGTCGATACGTCTGGGACCAACCATGTGCGGGTTTCCTCACGATGTTTTCCTTCACCGTACGAGCGTCCGTGTTATGTACTTGAGATCAGAAAATGTCTCATCGGTACACGCCTCCACCCGGGATCGAACCTGCACCCTCTACGAGTGCGAACCAAAGGTCTACCCATTAGGCCACGGACGCTTTTTACAAAGTAATAACCTAATGTTATAAGGTTAGTATTAGGCAGTTAACCTAGGTGTGTTACGTGTATCCGCTCCATGGTCCCATATAATATATCTAAGTTCACTGTAAAAGTAACAGTGCTGAAAGAATAACTTTTTTTACTTTTGTATGGGCAATAACGCTAGAGCACTTGCACATACAAATCACATAAAAATAACTCTTTCAGCGCTGCTACTTTTACAGTGAACTCTATATATTATGAACTCTATATTTCGAAGTAGGCTTCTAGAATGGTGCGAATTTTCACGTCTTCGCAGGAATCTCATACGCAGTTTACAAACATAGTTAATTAATTGCAACGCACATAACTACACCAATATTATGCTTCCCGTTACTGGCCTTGTACCATGAAACTGTTTTGAGACTCAAACAATCGGACGAGAATGCCGCGTCCTACTCTAACAAACGTGAAATGACGTTGTTAGAGCAGGACGCGGCATTCTCGTCCGATTGTTTGAGTCTCAAAACAGTTTCGTAGTAGGCCTAAGATTATTCTTGGAAAATATTATAAAGGGGGAAAATCCTATGCTATTGTTGTGACCGCAGTATTATACAATTCCGTATATTTTCCAGGAGTCACTGTCTGTGTCCGTTGTTTTCCTACTGTTTGTGAGACTTCCTTATTTACATAATTACATTATCATTTTGTACCTTTACAGTTTACACACTTAAAGACAGAACGTAGTTATATAAAATCTAGTTTAAAAACGCTACTTCTTAAAAGGGTTCCGCCACCAAAAAAGTTTGAGAACCGCTGCTATACACATTTCAAATTGTGATCTAAAAATGCTGTTTCCCATACAACACTCAAATACCGCTGTTAGCGCTAACTAAGCCACTTAACGCGAATTGCCAAAAATAATTTCGTTCGCGTTGGTCTGTCTGTTATATTCTGTAATAATTTTGTATGTTTACTGACAATACCTTATTATTTTAATAAAGTCAACGAGGACTTGTTGATTACAGAACCCTAAAACGGAACCCTAACCAGCTGATTTTTTGTATATTGATAGGTTCATAGTTAATAGTTATATAATTTAACCCATCAAGCCCCATAAGGACACCGGTGACCGCGACAACAATAGAATAACAATAGATTTCCAAGAATCCGCGATCGAAGGAGAGTAACATTGTCCTACAAATAGAACAATCCATATTTTAGAATTTAGGACCATCAAATCGAAATATGTATTAACTAGAAGTTCCGCGCGGCTTCGCTCGCGCAAATTAGATATTTCACAGACAAATCAGTCTACAAACAATAGCCTATGATCCTTCACGTGGTCTACTTCTTATCTAACCCAAATAACAAAAAAAATTGCTCTAGTAGTTCGTGAGATTGAACGTGACGTTCGCTTTCAAAGAATTTCCCCCGTTTTTTCCACATTTTCTTCGATTTCTTCGCTTCTATTAGTCTTAGCGTAATAAAATATAGCCTATAGCCTTCCGCGATAAATGGACTATCTAACACTGAAAGAATTTTTCAAATCGGACCAGTAGTTCCTGAGATTAGCGGTTCAAACAAATAAACAAACAAACAAACAAACTAACAAACTCTTCCGCTTTATAATATTAGTATAGATTTCTTTCTATCTCTGTTAGCTACCACTTCGAGATTTTTCGCAGAGGAAATTGTTGTTCGTCTTATCAAAATGAAGCTACTCACAAAAATTAGCTTGATAGTAATAAAAAAAAATGTTGTAGGGAACCTGTACTAATATGATATAACATAATCAGTAGTGATCACATACGGGGAGTCTCATCGTTTGGGTTGGACTGACAGCAGGCCGACTGACCGATCGGATTTTTTTATAAAATTAGGAGGCTAACGAGCAAACGGATCACCTGATGGAAAGCAACTACTACACACTACAACTAGCGTTGCCGTACGGTATACCAAGTACCAACTTTTGCGTGTTGTATGTGTGTATATTTAAGTATGATTGTATGTATGAAGATGTCGTCAGGCGCTGATGACACAAATTAGGTCAGGTCATCGTTCTGGAGTCTAGACGTAGGCATGCTAGATGTTGTAAATAGAACTACATAGTTAGGCGATTAGACGTTAGTATTTAACAATTTGAGTTCATTTGGTGGTTGGGAACAAAATAGATTTTAATGGCACGACTTAGCCTTATATTATGTAGGTAAGCTCACTGAGCGAATTAATTTATAGAAAGAAACCGAAGAAAGAAAAACTATTACAAAAGTTAAATTCAATGAAGTTTAACTTTTTTTTATTACAAATTCTAAAAAAAGTTACACTTCTTTTATATTTTACTGCAAATGTTAAAAACCTACAGGCTTTTTTGGAGAGCAGCCAAAATCAGAACTAATGTCACCTTATAGGATATACATTAAACATATTATCTATTACTGCGATGGTTTCACGCTAGAGGCAAATGGCTATTCGACGTTTGGAAACGTTTCTGTCAATATTAAAATAATAGGTCTGTACTTTCGAAACCGATCGTAAACTATTCATTATTGATTGCATTCGCCTGGGCTACTATTAACTAGGCCTAATTAGATCTCGATTCTAGAGTCTAGTCTAGTGTACTAGGTCTAAAGATATTAGTAGAATATGTCGCCTAATACATTCACTTATGTCATTACTCATTATGACGACATGACTACCTACTGTTGATATTATGATATTTATACGTGGGAGAGCCATGCTTCGGCACGAATGGGCCGGCTCGACCGGAGAAATACCACGTTCTCACAGAAAACCGGCGTGAAACAGCGCTTGCGCTGTGTTTCGCCGAGTGAGTGAGTTTACCGGAGGCCCAATCCCCTACCCTATTCCCTTCCCTACCCTCCCCTATTCCCTTCCCTTCCCTACCCTCCCCTATTCTCTTCCCTTCCCATCCCTACCCTCCCCTATTACCCTATTCCCTCTTAAAAGGCCGGCAACGCACTTGCAGCTCTCCTGATGCTGCGAGTGTCCATGGGCGACGGAAGTTGCTTTCCATCAGGTGACACGTTTACTCGTTTGCCCCCTTATTTCATAAAAAAAATAAATTAAAAGGTTTAAACTTCAAAGTGAGTGGATATATTCCATAGTACTAATATTATAAATGTAAAATCTCTGTGGCTCAATGGTTAAGAGCGTGTGGCAGCTCAAGCCGGGGGTCGCGGGTTCGAATCCCGCCGACGGAACAAAAAGTTTTTCAAAGTTCCCGGGTCATGGATGTGTATTAAATATGTGTATCATATAATAAAAATCTTAAATATAATATGTATAGTTGGATGCGAGTAGCAGGAGATCGGTCATCTTGGCGTTCATTGAGAGAGGCCTACATAGGCTCGACATCCAGCAGTGGACGAATATAGGCTGATTTGATTGATTGATATGTATAGTATAAAAGTATTACATATATTTCCGTTGTCGGGTACCCGTAACACAAGTCCTTCAGGTACTTAGCACGGGGCCAGACCGACGTGGTGTGAAGCGTCCATATATATATATTAAGTATTATAAAAGTGTCTGTCTGTTACCTCCCCATGCATAAAACCGCTGAACGGATTTTGCTACTTTAGAATTGATTATGGAGATACTTTGATACCCAGGTCGTAGGATGGTTCTCATCTCCAAAAAGTACAATTCCTGCGCGATAAAGGAATTCCGCAACAAGTGGACACAATATGACCTTATTTAAACCGATCTTCCTATTGAACCATAAACTACAAGGGCCCAGCTCCTTCTCAACTCTATGTACAAACTATATTAGAGGGATTAATTCGTATGTTTACATTCTCTTTTTATGTGTCTTCTTATTGTGCCCATAATGGAACAAGTGATTGGCCATATTATGGACGTAGTTTGTGCAATTGTATAAAGTTGTACTAGATGACGCCAGCGACTCTATTGCGCCAAAATTAGTTTATTGCGCGGGAACCGAACATTTTTTCGTGATAATGTCCTTTCCCGGGACTCAAGGTATCTCCATACCAAATTTCAGCAAAATCGGTTCAGCGGTTTGGGCGTGAAGAGGTAACAGACAGACAGACACACTTTCGCATTTATAATACATATTATTATGGAATAGCTATAGACAGCTTCGCAATCGGGGGTGGTTATGTTTTGCCATTATGTCATAGCTTGATATGGAAAATGCTCATTTAATATCATATTATGAGCCAATGACTATTTAGCTGTAGTAATTGTTGGTAAATCGTGCGTCACGCGGTAACCGTACCTTTATACTCATGGAATCAGTTCAGCTTCTCACGCGTGAAGTGGTAACAAACATACAGACAAACTTTCGCACTTCCAACATTACTATGGACTAATTAGCTTGATGATGACCCCCCCTCCCCTCCTGTTCCTACTGACACAATTCCGCACTTCCTCTTTCACACCCACCGCGGGGTCACTGAACCTTATCTCATCCTATTTACACTGCTCACTACAAATTACAATGTAATAAAAAACAAAACACGACATTTTATTGTTCTTTGTTCGTAAAGTAAGAGAGTACATTTGTTCTGGAATAAAGACTATCTGGAACGAACTGTCATCAGTAGTATTTCCGGACCAATACAACCTGCAAACCTTCAAGAAGAGAGCGCCCTCTTAAAAGGCCGGCAACGCATCTGCAGCTCTTCTGATGTTGCGTGTGTCCATGGGCGACGGTAGTTGCTTTCCATCTACGTCCTTTCCCTTACCTTAAAGTATATTCATACCGAATATCATCTAAATCGGTTCAGTGCTTTAAGATAGACATAGGATGTGTGTAGGTCGGAGAATACTAGTAAAATCGTCTTTAAAACTCTACTTCTTCCAGCATACAAACTCTTAACCCGGTTGCATTAAGCCCTGAGGCTGATGTTCTTAATTCAAAATCTCTTCACAAACACGACGTGTGAGATAGCTAGGGTAATAGGGTTGGCACAAAGAAGAAACGATTTTTTTTTAATCTTAACTTAAATATCTCATCCAACGTATGCAAGTAGCCTTATTAGTAGTCTTATATTATGGTGTCCTATGACCTATCCCAGGATAAATTAATGTACGAATTAGAATACTGTTAAAGAATAATTTAAAAAGATTAATGTTGTAATATTTATGAACTATAAGAATGATAAACGATGATACCGTAATTGAAGACATGAGTAGATGAAGTGGGTAACTAACATTTTGTAACATAAGAGAAATTACTCATATAGGTACTTGCCTTATCATTTGAACAAACCCTGCAACTTTCCTAATTCATCATCTTGCTAATATATCTAGCTATAGCCACATTTTATGATTATGCAAAAAAAACTATAGTTTTCTAATATTATTATTGTTCATCCATCCCTCATGTCTTCATTCTTCAATTATTATAAGTAGCTTAAAATGACGTTACTTACATAAAAAAAACTTTGTGGCGACTGTTAAAAACGAACGTATGATATAAATTTTGTTTTATAGTTAAAATTAACACAGTAACAAACTAAGTTTAAATGATTAATAAACTATAAAGAGCTGTTTCCAATTACATTAATTGACAAACATCATAAAAAAAATAAATACAATAACTATGTTTATAAACTATTAAAAAAAAGTAATAAAATGAACTAATGAAACAAAACTTAACACCGAATAAACACAATCCGTTCAACTCGTTTTAAGATATAAATCTGATGCAAGGACAAAAACTAGTTCAAATATTGCTATCAAATTATTATGTACAACGTCAAATTCAAATACTATCAGAGAAGTTGATTCCAGTTTCCAAGGCAGATAGGGGACCTACGTAGTTTGGTCGCGTTACGTCAAACCCAGCCGACAGATCACAGCTAACATTGAATTGACATAAGCCGACCAAATGATGTTGGTCTGTCAACTGCCTAGGAATCAATTTCCTCAATGGTACATAGAGTTTAAAGAAACCTCCTTCTTTTTTAAATTCATTAAAGAAACCTCCTTCCTTTTTAAATCAGTTAAAATATAATATGATATCGAAGCTATGACATCGCGCATCGTCACCACATAGTTTGTAGAATAAAATATGTAGTTGATGGAAGATTGATACCTAATCTTTGATGTAAAATTTTGCCACATTGTAGCGTAATGTCTATACTATCTATATCCTATCTATACTAATATTATAAAGCGGAAGAGTTTGTTAGTTTGTTTGTTTGTTTGTTTGAACGCGCTAATCTCAGGAACTACTGGTCCGATTTGAAAAATTCTTTCAGTGTTAGATAGTCTATTTATCGAGGACGGCTATAGGCTATATTTTATCACGCTAAGACTAATAGGAGCGAAGAAATAGAGAAAAATGTGGAAAAAACGGGGAGAAATTATTTGAAAGGGCTTATTTGAACGCGCTAATCTCAGAAACTTCTGGTCCGATTTGAAAAATTATTTCAGTGTTAGATATCCTATTTATCGGGGAAGGCTATAGGCTATATTTTATAACGCTGAGACTAATAGAAGCGAAGAAATATAAGAAAATGTGGAAAAAACTAGGGAAATTATTTGAAATGGCTTATCTCACGAACGACAAGAGCAATTTTTCTGTTATTTGGGTCAGATAAGGAGTAGACCACGTGAAGGATCATAGGCTATTTTTTGTAGACTGATTAGTCTGTGAAATATATAATTTACGCGGGCAAAGCCGCGCGGAATGTCTAGTTATTTATAACTAGACGTTCGTTTTTTTATGTTCAACGATTACTCCGCTGTTTTTGAACCGATTTTCAAAATTTTTCTTTTGGTGTATAGGTTATCATCCCAATTTGGTACCATATTCATCAAAGTGGTGACCTGATGAAGGGATCCATAAGAAATCGAGGGAACTCCTCAAAATTTATATGGAAACATGTGGTGACTTCGGTTTCGTGAGCAGTATTCTAAGCATATGCTACTAACAAGCAAGATTTTGCACCAAGGTATACCATGGTTCGGAAGGTGCTGAGAGAACTTCTGACTCTTTATAGATACAAGTTTGGGAGTTTCGACGTTGCTTTAAGAACGGAAAGCATATGCTACTATGCAAATTACATTCATCATCATCATCATCACTACCATAAACCATTATAGAACCATGTATCGTCCCGTTTACCCTATTATTGGTACTTTTCATAGTCTTTTATTATATATCACTTAAACCGCGGGTAACACCGCGGGGCACAGCTAGTATCTCTATAAGTGCGACTCAAATGCTAAATTAAAAAAAAAAACAAAAACAAAAAACTAACCCTCCAAAGGCAGCCGGAGTTCTGTAACCTTCCATGACAGATACGGTTATATTAAGAGGCCGAACTCACGGAGCGGTTTTCTCCCGCGCCCGCTGTGGTTGCGGGCTTTGCGGGTGAGTTTTGCTTTCGTTTTTTACTTACAAAACTGGATTCTACGAAGGCTGCGGGCCCGCAACCTCGGCGGGCGCGGGAAAAAACCGCGCCGTGAGTTCTTAGCTTTACATTTCCATAAAAGTCACATATAAAGCCCATTCAACTTATTACGCCTCGCAGATTAATGAAAATGTACCTTATCTATTGGGCATAAGAGTCAGGGGTGAAATGACTGAAGGAGATATAGAAATAACTTCTGTAGCAGGGGACGCCATATGTTTGTTGTCTACATTAGAACGCGCTATATTTGAAAATGGAACAAATTTGGACACACGCGCACCAATTTGAACATTTGAATATGGAATAATGAGTTTTGGCAATTTATATCGGCCATGTTAAAACTAAAACAAAATGTAGGTAGTAAAAAAAACTTTTGCTTTAAAGCTGTTATACTAACAATCTTCAAAAATTAAAATAATCCGATAGTTACACCTCTCATAATAATTAGTAGAACTATGTTTAAACTCTACGTCACCTAACAAAAGAACATCTAATTAAAATTTTATGAAATATTAAAATCTTTAAAAACATTTTATGAACTTAAATGAAACAAATTTTGAAAAAAAAAATAATGATGAAAGGCTTATGTACCTAATGAAGTCAAATAATTCGTGGTCACATTTGACATATGGATGGACGGACTGCATCTCATTTTAGTTTATAAATATGTAGATCGTATTTTTTGTGCGTGTTTCGATACGGTCCCCTGTTACAACGATGCGCTGTGTATATTTTAGGGTTGATTCTTACTGCTCAATATGAATACTTTTATTGGATTTTAATTTTTAAACGACAATAGTTTTTAGACAATTTAAATAAAGTACTGTGTAAGTAAAATATGTGTAAACGCGAATATCACAAAATTTTGCGACATGCGTGTAAATTTGTAAAACCGCAAAATTTTGTGATAATTATGCGCACTACTTATTAAAAAAATAACGCATAAAGTCTTTACTGATGTTATAAAAGCGAATGTGTGTCTGTATATTTATCTGTTACCTCTTTAAGCATAAGCCACTTGATGTAGAAGAAATTTTGTATAGATATACATTATACATTCAGAGACCGCAAAGGACATAATTAGGATAGTTTGATGCAGAAAAATGTACGGTTTACCCGATAAACGAATTTCGACTCAACGTCATTTTTTTCGCAAATATTTAAATTCCTCAAAATCCTCTACCAACCCTTCATCATTAAAACTGACCTAATTTTACTAACGAGATCTTTTGTACCCCAAGGCCCAATGTAAACTGATACTGAACCAAAACGGCTTAAAAACGTAGACAAAAAAGCGATAAAAAGGACAAAAAAGCATCCTTTTTTTAGTCGCGTCTTGATGACGCACGCTTCCTTCCATTGTGAGAACTGAGAACGCTGCGCCGCTCCTGCTACCCGGCCCTGGTACAACGACATTTGAACCGGAGTGATTTTAGTTACATTTTAACTAGATACTAGCTAAAAGCCGAGCTTTGTGCGGGCTCGCGTCGTCACATCTTGGCTGACTGATGATTACACATCTACATATAAAATACCTTGACTGACTGATGATAAGACATCTACATATAAATAAAAATGACTATGTTAAAGCACAAATCAATTTTTTTACGGTACCTCCCCTACACATCAATCGGGGATGATATTTTTTTTCGCGTCCACCCCACCGTGTGGGGTGTCGTTGGATAGGTTTTTTAAAAATATTATGAGTATTTATAGATCATTTTCCGATTTAGGGGTCCATTTGTGAAATATGAAGATTCAAAGTGGAAAAAATCGTTAGAGTCCAGTGTCCCCCCCCTTCTACCAGCTAAACGGTTGCTTCTGGAAATGTGAAATAATCACGAGGGTAGGAAATATACTGAATTTAAAAGGAAAATTATCATGGCTAAGAAGACTTCATAAGTTACTGAGTAATAGTCGAACACTTGGCCGGTTTTTTATAATATATTCTGTGACCCTAGTACTTGGTTAAAGCACTCGCTACGCCCTTTTGTTCATTTTGGGCTTTTGATGCACGTCATTAAGACTAACCTCATTAGAAATGTGGGGGATTATTGTACGCTAGCTACAAAGGGTTAAATGTTAAGGGTAAGCTAAGGGTGCTGATTAAAATCCGGGGTTTATTAAATATATCAGCATACAAGTAGCATTCTCTTAAAACCATTTAACAATTCGTAATACCAATTCACCTTAAATTGTATGATTTCCTCTTAAAAGTCCGGCATGACACTTGCAGCTCTTCTGGTGTTGCGAGTGACCATGGGTGACGTTGTTGCTTTCCATAAGGTGAACAGTTTGCTCCGTAATTATTTATAAAAAAAAAAAAAAAACATTACGCTTCTTTATGGCTTCGACGAAATTGGGTGAAATTATCCACTTTTTAGCGCTCTCCCAGTCGTTATTGAAGTACCATAATCTTTAATACATATAAATCAAGTACATCTGTCAAGATAATCATTTCGAAGGTTACTCTGAACTTTCTCGATCGCTGATTGAATGTCATAAATTACTGAGCCCGTTTTGATAAAACTTAATGGGCGGTATCAATCCGCCGGAGGGATAACGTTAAAAGCCGATGGCTGCTAAAGCACACTTTCTCTCTGAGTGGAGTGTAAATGGTAATAAAGTTATTTTAAGAACACCCATTTACTGGATACGGTGATACAGTGTTCCACAGTTCTAATACCGAAATCTAGTTTAAATACTGGCGCAAGCTACTGTATCGATGTTTAGCTATAACTTCGAGGAGTAGGAGCTAGCCAATTCCCTTCCCAAATCTACCATCGGTCTATTTGTCTGCTCGTTTGGTCCACGATCCGAAGTGGTTAAAGTCTAAGTGACTGCAATTAAGCAATTAAAAGTAACCTTGCGCCGGTAGCCCCAGAGTTTAATGGAAGAGAAAGCCGGTCCGGGCAAGGCCTTGCTGATTTAATAGTATAAATGTCCATATAAATTATATAATCAGCTGTTGACATGTTTACTAATATTATACATGCGAAAGTGTGTCTATCTGTTACCTCTTCACAAACCGCTGAACCAATTTTGCTGGGTATGGAGATACTTTACGTCCCGGGAAAAAACACAGGATACTTTTTATCCCTAAAGAATGTACGGTTCCCGCGCGATACACGAATTTTGGCGCAAGTGGCGGAAAATGGCGGAGTGCGGGCGTCATCTAGTAATTTATAACGATTTGTATTTCCTAATAAATTATTATACCACCTTATTCAAGTAGTTTTAAGTTTAGACCACCCATATACCGGAGTTAGATTAAGATCAATCTAATCCGGCTCGAAGGACCATGAAACTCAATTCGCAGTATCACACTGCACACAGCTGTCTGTCAAGTGTTCATAGAAATTATTAAATTTTTATCACACGAATCTATACTAATAATAAAATCGTGAAAATGATCTGTCTGTCGGCCTTCGGTCTGTTGTCTGTGTGTTGCAATTTTACGCTTGAACCACTGAACCGATTTTGCTGAAATTTGGTACGGAGATACTTTGAGTCCCAGGAATGAACAAAGGATAGTTTTTATACCGGTAAAGTGTACGTTTCCCTTTAATCAAAGTTGGAAGCGGGTATGTAAAGATGTAAAGCCAAAAATTACAATTTTCCAAGATGGCGTCTTTTCAACATGGCGCCTGAAATTAGCCACCCCAACTGCCACTTGTAACGGCCATTAATAACAATTAACAAAAACATTAAGCAATAATATGATATTGACCTAATAAACTCATTTTACGCATTTTATTCTGTGGTAATTAACATAACGTGTCAAGTAACAGGCACAAATTCGTCAACAAACAACATACACATTAGTTATTAAGGATCTGAAGTAGTTACTATAGTCACATATACCTACTTTACTTTTATAGCTTTAAAATCAGTCTCAACTCTACTTTTCTCTACTTAAATCCATTTGTTTTTTATTAATTTATTGTTTTTCATTTTAAATCTCTCTCTAATTTTTGAGAAAGCAAGAGTTACTGTTTGTTCCGAAACTGATCGGCCGTTTTGATCAAATTTAACACTAAAATAGAACGAGGAATACGAGGACGGACTCTTGGAAAAATGTACTCTACAATATTTCACAGCTTCTTACAGCAACCGAAAGTTGCAAGGGATGCTACCAATTTCCTGTCAACGTATCCTAGCTTAGTAACTAAATTTTAAGTCTTTAAAAGAAGAAAAAAAAATTTCGAAACCTCTGCTCTCTTCATACTTCTACAGGAAGTTTTACATATAAACCTTCTACCTTCTACCAACCTTCTACCTTAGATACTCCAAAGTAACCCGTATATCGTCGACATAAAGCTGTAGGGTCCTAACCATACACGGGTCACGACCCAGTCACGGTGGCGTGCACCAGAGTCTGTAGCCAAGACGTTTTCTTTATCGCGTCTTTATGGAATCGTCGATCAAAATTCAAAATGTATGGGATTGACATTAGACGAGTCGAACGTCAACGTCATATCAACGAACGCTTATGTCAATTCCATACATTTTGATCGGCGATTCTAGAGGATGTAACAAAAGTAAGTGATAATGCTTTGGGTGTGTATGTGTTCACTGTGAAAGTAACAGCGCTGAAAGAGCAATTTTTTTTGTGATTTGTATGGGCAAGCTCCCTCGCGACATGAATTTTTCCATACAAACTTTTAAAAAGTTACTTTTTCAGCGCTGCTAGTTTCACAGCAAACTCTATACAGGGGGCCCATAGTCCATACACACCTTAAGTATTATCACTTAGTTTTGTTACACCCTGTATAAAGAAGCGATAAAGAAAATTGGCTAAAGGGCCAGGGTACGAAGTGGGTCACGCTTGACGCCTCAGCGTCAGCTCACACCATGTACCGTCATCGGCATTGTCATGGAAATGCACGGGTGATTCATACACAAACAAAAATGCATATAATGAGTAATGATTTACGGAAAAACATTAGGTATACAGGGTACTTTAGGGTGTGTACGTGTTCCTTGTAGAGAGTGAGAATTTTTTTTTCACTTTTGTATGGGCAAGGGCCCGAGCGTCACGAGTTTCCCCATACTTTTGTAAAAAAAAAAACGTCTTTCAGCGCTGCTACTTTCACAGTGAACTCTCTACAAGGAACACGTACACACCCTAAAGTATTATCACATATTTTTGTTACACCCCGTATACCTAAATTCACAAGAAGGAAATATACACAATTCGTCATAATTATGCAAACTATTTATCATTATTAGTTCTATATCCATACCATTGACCAAATAGGTATACCATTTTCATGTGTCTATGTCCATACTAATATTATAAATGTGAAATTGTATGTCTGTTACCTCTTTACGCCCAAACCGCTGAACCGATTTTGCTGTTCAGAATGGAAACTTTGAGTCCCGGGAAAGTACATAGGATACTTTTTATACCGGAAAAATGTTCGGTTCCGTGCGATAAACGAATTTTACGCTACGGAGTCTTCTAGTACCTGCAATCTTCATAGTTTGTCTTGCGACTATCAGCAGGCTTAGCATAACGACATTATAAACTGGAAAGAATAATACTGACAGATTTAAGTGACAAACGGCGGATTTCCTTTGTCTACCTGTCAATTTGTCTATTCTTCCGTAGAAAGAAACTGCTTTTATGGTGATGAACTGGCATTACAGGTGGTGTGATTCGAGTCCTAAGTCCTGACGCAAGTCTTTGACTCTATTCTAAAAGGTGTAACAAAACTGAGTGATAATACTTTAGGGTGTGTATGGGTCCCCTATAAAAAGTTCACTGTGAAAGTAGCAGCGCTGAAAGAGTAACTTTTTTCAACTTTTTATGGAAAAATTCATGACGCGGGGGCGCTTGCCCATAAAAATCACAAAAAAAATGTTGCTCTTTCAGCACTGCTACTTTCACAGTGAACTCTATACAGGGACCCATACATACCCTAAGCCAGCGGTCGGCAACACGTCCGCATGCGGCCCGCGAACGTCTTACTTGCGGCCCGTGAATGTTTTGTGAATTAAAGTTATATGTATCAAAAACAATGTTTTCTAATATTGCCAGCAGTTATCGCCAGTCGCCACTTAAGAACCTAACCTAGTTTGTGTCATTTTATAACAAACAGCGAACAACTCGGCGAACATGTATTCAGTATACAAGCACCGTTGCATTGTATGCGTTCTGGTCATAGGCCATGGGTCGTGTGGGACAGTCACGGTCGATTTACCAGTACCACTGCCCTCACTAACAGTAATACTTTAATGCAATGTACTGTTTAGGATAAGAATGTGTTGTAGCGGACCAAACATCGCACATTCCTGAATCGCGCTATCGAAGTTTCTAAGATCGGAAGACATACAATACAATTTCTGAAATATACATGTACAATTTCTGAAATGACATTGGGCCTCCGCCCGACCGAGTATACAACCTCGCTCGGTCGCGAGATCTTCCTTTGTTGCCACCACCCAAATTCCCAAACTGTCCTATAAAACAGGGCTTCCCAAACTGTGCGTCGCGACGCCCTGGGGCGTCGCAACATTGTCCCAGGGGCGTCGCATATCAAAACAACCAAATCAAGTGAGCGCCGCGCGCATTAAGTCATTCATACATCCCGGGCAGTCTTAATCCCCGGTTTCAGAAGCTATGCTCAGAAAAGAAAGCGGTTTCTTTCTACGGAAGAATAGACAAAGTGACAGTTAGAGAAGACAAAGTGACAGCTAGACAATGGAAATCCGCCATTTTGTCGATAAAATCTGATAGTATGTCGATTCTTTCCCATGTCTACTGTTGTTATGCTAGCCCTACTGCTGTCAATAGAGAGCAAGGGTGCGGAGAGCTAGAATCCGATTCTTAAACGCCGAATGTTGTATAAGGAAAAGGACATAGGATACTTTTTATCCCGGAAAAATGTACGATTTCCGCGATAAACTAATTTTGGCGCAACGGAGTTGCGGGCATCAACTAGTCAGCTATACACGACAAAATCCCATCTATGATCTACTTACGTTTATTATTTTGACTTTCCAGAATTTTCATTCGACTTCGATTTCTACCGAATCGAGTGGCACTTGCCCAACCGGCGCACGCCCGACCTCACTCTTCGAGAATAGGAAACGCGGGTTTGTGTAATTGCTGGTATCATTGCTACGCCTACGGAATACAGACAGAGCAAGCGTTCCAATTGTGTATAAAAGACCTCATTTTTATTCGTCAGTCGCATTCGTTTTGGAAATTTTAAAAAGAGGTACCGTAGTCGGGGAGATGTTATTTTTATTAGCGCCTTTATTTCGATCGCACAAGCATATTATACTCTCAAAGAACGACCTCTGTGGCTCAGTTGGTAGGCTGTTGGTAGCTCAAGCCGGGGGTCGCAGGTTCGAATCCCGCCGACGAAACAAAAAGTTTTTTTCTGTCATGGATGTGTATTAAATATGTGTATCATATAATAAAAATCTTAAATATATGTATAGTATAAAAGTATTAAATATATCTCCGTTGTCTGGTACCTGTAACACAAGTCCTTCAGGTACTTAGCACGGGGTCAGACTGACGTGGTGTGAAGCGTCCATAGATATTATTATTATTATTATTATTAAAGAAACCTCCAGGTAAAGTAGTCATAAACTAACCATGCAGATGTGCCATTTCTAGGAGTTCCTACAATCCTGTTGCCACAGCCCTATCTTTAGACTTTATCCATACAAATATTATAAGTGCGAAAGTGTGTCTGTCTGCCTGTCTATCTTTTACCTCTTCAAGCCCCAATCACTGAACCGATTTTGCTGAAAGGTATGGAGATACTATTTATCCCAGAAAAATGTACGGTTCCCGAGCGATAAACAAATTTTGGCGCAACGGAGTTGCGGGCGTCATTTAGTTATCTATATTTCCATTTCAGTTTTCTCCCATTTCCTTAAGATTAATATCTAGCCCTATCACAACCGGTCCCTGTCAACTTTAGATATGTATCTAGGTCCAATAGCATCTAGATCCAGGCAACCCCAGCACCATAACTCATGTGGTCTGTCGTAACACCCACGGCCGATCGATGTCTGAGTCACGGCGGAACTTGGCACCGCGCCAGCTGCATTTTTACACCATTGTCTTCCTTATACGATCAGGTCCCACTTGGTTGAATGGGATTAACTAAATGTTGCCCGCTAGTTTATTCGGCTGGACATTCATTTATCCGCACATTTTTCCGAGACTAAAAACTAAGCCTTGTCAGGTACTCAAAGTACGTCCATACTTTTCATCAAAATCGGCAGCAGCATAAGCGTAAAGATGTAAAAGACACTTTCGCATTAGTAAATATTAGGGTAGAAGCTTTCGAAAATCGCCAGTATGTCCCTGAGAGGAGCAATCCATGTTTCAATTAAATAATAGTTAATTTAATAACGTACGTGATTCAAATTGAATCACTAAAACAAGAAAATTTCAGATTATACCAATAATTGATCAGTGAAATCCGAGATTGCAGCAGCCTACTCGTCTCAAAGGATGACTCATTCGTACTTCCAAACGAGGCATTTCCAAATACACCTTCAATGCCCTTCCTTTGGTCATGAGGCTCACTTACCGATCGTTTTAAGTAATTTCACCTATGACCTCAGACTTTGACATTTAGATCACAATATTCGACAGTCATCCTTAATTTAACTAAACATACAATATGATTCATATCTAATATTTATTATTATTAATACCTAATATTCAGTAGCATGTCTAGGCAAAAAGCAGATCACCTAAGCAAGTCAGCTTCACATGATGATCATCATGGTCCAACTAAACAGTTAAAAAGCGTTCAATTCCTTCCGGAATTTCCAGAGAACGCTCCACGTGTTACTCATAACATTGCTGACATTAGCTGATGTGTGGTAATTTCTAACGTAAATACAAGAGCAAATGATTCATTTGAAGCGACGAGAACGCCTCGTGACTCCAATTGTTTTAATCATGGGAAATGTGACTCAATCAATTCCGTGTGAAGAGTTTTTTTGTCAATAAGCGTTATTGGCCAAACAATTATAGTCGAACGACCGGTTCCTGAAACTTGATCCTAGCTCTTTTAATTGGGATGATTTTCTAACGGGAATTGAGCCCAGTGCCCACACCACTGCACTCCTTCTACTCCTGCAACCTTTCGTTTCCTGAAGGAAATGTTAAATCTGTCCAAGTAGGTAGGGATTTTAAGGACTAGGAACATTATTTAAAATACTAGACGACAGATGATTACATAGTTTGGTGTTATTTCTAACTCATTTGGAATCTCGGTTGTCCATTGTCGATTATACTTACTTAGGTTATACAATGTGTCCCGACACCGGTGTCCGATCCTTTAATGTCATGATGTGGGGCATATTTTAGTGACAAATTGGCTTTAAAAAATTTTTTCTTCAACTTTTGAAAAAAAAGAAGAAAATCTTTATAACTTCTAAGCTATCTGACTTAAAGCATAGAAGTAAGGAATTTATTTAAGACGAAAACCTCCTCTATCTTTTTAAAATAAAAAAGAACCAGTTTAATGCGCTAGATTTTTCACAAAAAGCCATTAATTAAAATATACACAATTTTTTTTCCTTAAACTTTGGTTTTTCTATGTTTAAATCCACGAAATTTATAACATATTTCCTGTGTGAGCGTAGTCTTCAAGTTTAGCTATCAAATGAGACCTTTTTTATCTTCGTAGGATATTTACATAAGAAGTACTGGTCAGATTAGTGTGAAAGCCCGAGAAAAACTAAAACGGCTGCCATTTTACAACCGTGAGAAAGAGAAAAAAAAATTGAGAGTTTTGTCAATAAAACTTATCGACAATTCGTCGATAAAACATGCCATAGATCATGACATTAAAGGATCGGACACCGGTGTCGGGACACATTGTCAGTATATATCTGTTCGTTTTCTGGTTCATTATCTTACTGCTCTATCTCATTGGCATTAGCACGCATTAGTAACTTCTCTTAACTGAAAAGATTTCTATCGAATTTATACATTAAGGGTGCACCAGAGGCATGGTTAAAGTTATGGTTATAGTTAAGGCTAATTTAACTTTAACCTTAACTTTGACCACAGAATTTGACGGAAGACGTTGCTGATCCGACAAGGCTTTAAATGAACGTGGGCGGGAGCGCTGCTGGTAAAGGAGAACTGTCAAAAATGGCGTTTTTTGTATGATGACAGCGTTAGTTCCTTTTTTCACCACGTGCATTTAAAACCTTGTCGAGCTCTATGGTTATGGTTAATATGGCGTCCATTTTTGACTTTAACCAAAGATTTGACATTTTGCATTGTAGTAAAGTTACAGTTATAGTTAAAGTAAGTTGGTGCAACCCACCCTAACATGCCCCTAACCACTTGTTAGTTTGACAGACAAATTTAAATTTTGAATAATAAAGCGTTTCCGGCCCATAAAGGATTAACTTAACAGAGGAAACTATATAATTATTATTATTAACGTTTTTATTGGTCATTGTCCCGAATACAAACGTGTGTCAGAGCTCAGAGTATACTAGTGCAGTCACCTGCAGAAATAAAAAAAAATAAAGCCTTTATTTAACGAGAAGAAACACAATATTATGTTAATTCGCAAGGCCGGATGTTGGCGCTACACATGACAGGTGTAAAGGTGCCATCTTGAGAATGTGTCATAGTTGTAAACACATAAAAATCGTTACGATGACATAAGTTCATTCATGTCGTGCCAATGTCAAGAGTACGATAATCGAAAAGTTTTTGGCATAGTAAAAACAGTAACTTATACAATGCCAATTTTTCCGCAAAAAATTTACTTTCTAGGAATCTTTTATTTTTAAACGCGTTTAATACATTATACGTTATGCATTCGAAATTCGATTTTTGAACTGTGGGTGAAGCAGGTGCTTAAAAAAATCGTTCAGACGCCATCTTGCTTGCAATGTCACGTTGACAGATGGTGGCACAGGTGGTCAACAATCAACATAATATTATTATTTTTACTAAGTATAAACATGTATTACATTAATTAACTTAAAAGGTCGTTGTTTATCAGGCCATCAAGGTTATCAAAGTACAGTACAGTTTAATAGTATTATAAAATATTAAAACTTTTATTTACTACTGAACTGTACAGCTTTGGTAGGTACTTAAAATTTAATTTAAGTCATAATACCGTAGGGACCTATCAGACAGAGAGCGGTCACGAGTTCAGGCGTTCTGCGTTCGAGCGGTCAGTCACACAGGAGCAATTCTGACGCGGTCAGAAAGCCCCTGTGTGAGTATGTCTATACATTATAACGTAATACTACACAAAGATGAAAGAACGCAACGCTGGTGGTGGTGGTAGATTCTTAGTATCACCATTTCTGTTTGGTATCACTATTTTGCTACCGTCGATGGCAGACTTGCATTAATCATGACTAATTATAAACGATTGCAATGTGCATGTGCAGTTGGAAAGTAAAACAAACCTTGTTGCATTGCTCATAACATTTAATTTCGCCCACCACATGGTGGTAATGGTACTCAATCTGGTGTCAATACAAAATTGACTTTATTATAATCGCGATAAGATTTACTATCCTCTACCACGCGTTTCAGTGGTCACCATCGAAATGCCAATGTGAATTCAGATCTACCACAATGGTGTTATGGTACAATTTCCACCACAGCGGCTGGTGGTGGTGAGTCAGGC
The DNA here is from genome assembly GCA_905187585.1 of Cyaniris semiargus. Taxonomy (NCBI): domain Eukaryota; kingdom Metazoa; phylum Arthropoda; class Insecta; order Lepidoptera; family Lycaenidae; genus Cyaniris; species Cyaniris semiargus. The sequence continues at coordinate 10,717,964 of LR994568.1, read as the reverse complement.
GCTCGATACGACTAGACATAGTGTTCATGACCCCATGTTTATGTTTGCACACGGTTGTAAACTTTTTTTACGCCTACTGGAAGGATTATATATTTTGTTATGCTGGCTGACGGCTGTGCTAGTTGCAGTAGGTTATATATCGTCGTTGGAGCGCCATGGCTCATGGCCCATGGGGTTTGCATCATGGTTGACATCTCTCAGAAACTTTTGGCTTTGATGATAAACGGTGTTCCTGATCTGCAACGCCTAATAGGTTAGGGTTTCTAAAAAAGACTACCAAAGATGATTGCGAGGAGTAATGCCTATTTGCTGTGGTGATTTATGGAGAAAATTCAATAACATTATTTATTGGTAAACATTAGCCGATTAAGCCCGGCCGCACATTATCCGAAATCTCTGATCAGAAAAATTCGGACGCCCGAAGGAACGCACTCTGTTCATACATTTCTTTGTGGCCCCGCATACTATCAGAATTCTGACGTGTCAAAATGTAGGTAGCGGGGCGGGGCGTCCGAATTTTTCTGATCAGAAATTCGGATAGTGTGCGGCCGGGCTAATGTGCTAGTGAATAGATAAACTCAAGCTAAAATACCTAAAAAACCTAGAATTAGACAGCTAAACTAACTTTAAGATGCATTTGAGAATTCCGCAACTAATTCAAGACACTTTTGTCTGATTCGAACCAGCTATCCGAAAGTGGGTTACGGGCAAAAGCCTTATGAATATGATAATGACCACAAAAAACAGCCAAAGGTATCATTATGTTACACTTTCACGGGCAAGATCGCAATTCGCATTCAAAGTGCAATGTGGGCCGTTAGTTGGTCTCAAAGTCTAGAGATCTAGACAGACTATCATCTTAGCATACATATTATGTACCTCTTGAGTAGAGTAAACAAGACCTTTGCATCCGTTGTGAATAATTTATACAGTATTTTCAGAGCGAAGTAATCATTCTTCAAATACTGTAGTGTCTGGGACAAGCTTTTAAATGTCCGTAAGCATATAGGTACGGCCTTTTTGCAACATAGCCGGCCTTGTCCAGAGGAATGAGCAGGTCAAACGTCTGGGACAAAGTACTAACCATGTGCGGGTTTCCTCACGATGGTTTTCCTTCACCGTACGAGCGTCTGTATTATGCACTTGAGATCTGAAAATGTAACATCGGAAGACGCCTCTACCCGGGATCGAACCTGCACCCTCTCGAGCGTGTACCAAAGATCTACCCACTAGGCCACGGACGCGTTTAACGTGCAAAAGCCTTATAATAATGACCATAAAAAACAACTAAAGGTACCTAACAAACCAAACATACTTTCACGGGCGAGATCGAATTCGCATTCAAAGTGCAATTTGGGCCGTTAGTTGGTCAAAGTCTAGATAGAGTATGATCACAGCATATAAATCTACTGAAAGTAGAATCCATTCAGAATACTGTTACATCGGAGCTTAGTATTAAATTGATCTCATTAGCGTAAAGATCCTGTTAGAAGTTAAAATCTTGATGAAATTCGAAGCTTGTTCCTGCTTAGTGTCTTTGAACCATATCTACAAAGGATGCCTGATGCTAAATAAAATTGAATATTATTCATATATTCCGTGTTTATAATATACCTACCAATATTATAAACACGGAAGTGTGTCTGTCTGTTACCTCTTCACGCCCAAACCGCTGAACAGATTTTGCTGAAATTTGGTATGGAGATACTTTGAGTCCCGGCAAAGGACATAGGATACTTTTTATCTCGGAAAAATGTACGATTCCTGCGCGATAAACGAATTTTGGCGCAACGGAGATGCGGGCGTCATTTAGTTTGAAATCATTTGCATAAAGATCCTGTTGAAATGAAGACACTCCATGAGTTTGGTAGTTTCTACTTATTTTTCAAGTCAATGCCTCAGGTCTAGCGTATTACTAGTAGAGCCTTATTGATGATCAGGTTTAAAAGTGGTATTTTATTAACTATACATGGTTTTGAAGATTGTGTGCATCAGAGGCCCATGAGTTGTTGATGATGGGTGAAGAACACCCATACCGAATTGTAGAGTTCACCAAGCGATCGAAATTGTTGGTGCTGATGATAATAATGATTGTATGTATACCAAGTAGCCCTTTATGTCATTCCCAGTCCCATATTACATCCCATGCGGTACATTTGTTTATCACTTGATTCACATGTCAGCTGATATTTTTATTTCTTAAAGCCAAGTCCACATCCTCTCACAATATTAATGTCATATCGTGTTCAGACCCAATTTAATGTAAACGTAAATAATGCAATGCTATCAATTTTAATCGTCATCTATTACCGTGCAATAATTTAAAAACTGCAACAAATCAATTTCGTAGTTTCCACCTTTTATTTCTAAATGAATGTTACAAAGTGACATCCCTAACGATACTTCCTAACTCCACCGCTAGATGTCGCTGTCAGGCGTCTACATCGCGCTATCGGTGTGTCCAGCCGATTACATGTAAGCGTACCGTAAGCAGACCTGGATAAAAAGGGTATTCACCACTTCGATGGTGCGTGCGCCTCTCGGGGCGCGCGGGGTATGGCCATCAAGACATACCCAATACGTAATTTTTATATTTGCGAGGCTGTTGGCTACCCCTTACGTACCGGCGCCTCTCATAATTAAAATTAAATAAGAATTAAATGGTTAAAAATTTAATTTCCAAGCAAGATGATCTAGATTCCAGTGAACTTCGTATCACTGCCCTCTCTCCTAATAAATATAAACCCTTCCCTGGACTTCCATTCCCCACCCAAATCAGTTTCGTACTCGAGTTTTAGCGAGACTAATAAAATTTTAAATTCATTATTTATATTATACATTGGTTGAAAGTTGGAACTTACATTTCGAAATGTCCAGCTTGGTGCCTACCACCGATTCGGGAACTAACCCGGCAAACAGAACAGGTGTAAGAAGATCTAAAATCTGTATGTCCAATGGCGAATTAAACGCGCTTTTGGGATACCATATGAGTCTTACACCAAGCATCAAGTAAGTTGTTATACGTGATCCTTATTCCTGGTATCTTCTAAGGATAAATAGAAACTTAGTCCACGGTAAAAATGAAAGAAACAAAAACCTTTGTACCGAATACCGATAAAGCAAAATCATAATATTATGTAGAGTGCTTTCTCTCCAAGTTAGTTTTTCCTTTTCTTTTTTATTTAGGGAAATTCTCTCCAAGCTTGTTTTTTTCTTCTTTCTTGTGTTATTTAAGGCAAAGCATCGTTTTTGCAACATTCTGCCAGTGTCAAGTAAGCTTGTTATTCTCTCGAAAGTGTACTACCGTCGTAACATTGACATTTCCAGATAAAATGGCCGTTCATATTTTATTTACTCGTAGTAAATTACATTCGTAATTACTGTAGCGGATACCGCCTGCCCGCGCCAGCTGTACAAGGATTTAAACCACTTAACATTGAACTAACATTAACAATATTCATTAACTAGCATTCTAACATTAAATCCAATAGTTAAATAGCTGATGAAGATCTAGAATTTGTGATCTTATGTTCACCGAAATAGTGGAATGTTGCATGTTTGATCCAATGGAAAGCGTATGGAGAGAAATTTAAAATAGGGAAACATTTAACGTTTACTTAACTTTAATAAAATAAAATCAAGTAAACGCCTTTGAGAGCAGCCGTAAGTTATACGAAAATCAGAATGTAGGTATTTTTAACCGATTAGGTAGTTATTCTATTATATTGTTTCTGTCGGTCTGTTAAATCATATGACATGTTACATTTTTTTTTATGAAATAAGGGGGCAAACGAGCAAACGGGTCACCTGATGGAAGGCAACTTCCGTCGCCCATGGACACTCGCAGCATCAGAAGAGCTGCAGGTGCATTGCCGGCCTTTTAAGAGGGAATAGGGGAGGGTAGGGATGGGAAGAGAAGGGAATAGGTGAGGGAAAGGAAGGGAATAGGGTAGGGAATTGGGCCTCCGGTAAACTCACTCACTCGGCGAAACACAGCGCAAGCGCTGTTTCACGCCAGTTTTCTGTGAGAACGTGGTATTTCTCCGGCCCATTAGTGCCGAAGCATGGCTCTCCCACGTATAAAATTGCTCATACTATACAATATCAACAAAACAAAAAATAAACAGTTACATCAACATCTCGTCATCTCATTATATTATACCCACCCATCCCATTCACAACTATTGTAATACTATCTGATCCCATCTGTTCTAGATCTGCCACTATATACCAACACCTGTCGTAGCCTTGAACTCGATAGAGACAACCGAGTGTGCTAATTATGTAAAGTTGAAACGACCTAGGTGCCACACTTGTGTATTTTCGCTCGGGTGCGTAACTTGCAATATGGTAATGCTTTATGCTGTAGGCCAGCGGTTCTCAATGTTTTTGGTGCCGGAACCCTATGGAATGACATTTTTGCAACCAGGACCAGCAAAAAATAATGTTTCGCTTTTCAATGAACGGCCTCCATGCTGGTATGTCTGATGACATTTCTAAAAGCAATTTATGTATCTCTCGCGGGGCCCCTACAAGGCCTTTGCGGAGCCAAGGCGCCGAGGATCTGTCTACGGCACACTTTGAGAATGGCTGCTGTAGGCAGATGTTTTTGTGGAGACTAATTTATTGAACAGGTGACTCACTTGAGCAAAATAATCAAAGAGAAATATACATATTATTAATTAAAGCTGCTCTACAATCTCAACGCAGATCTTAACCAGTTATTACAGACGGCTTGTTTATGCAAAAGATAAGACAAAGGTAATAGAAGAAAATCCATACTCGAAAGTGTGTCTGTTAGTTACCTCTTTACGCTTAAACCGCTGAACCTATTTTGCTGGAACCTATGGAAATACTTTGAGTATCGGGAAAGGACATACGACACTTTTTATTCCGGAAAAATGTACGGTTCCCGCGCGATATGCGAATTATGGCGCAACGGAGTTGCGGGTGTCATCTAGTCAAAACTCATACATTTGTCAAATGAATAACCCAATTTCAGGTATTTACAAAGCTTCAACTTTACGCTGCATTCTTATCATTTATCATTGCTAGTCAAGGTCTCTTTCAATTTAGGCTTTCATATCATTCAAAATTGGGTTTTTTAGGATTAAAAACCTTAAAATTTCCAATGTTATAAATAGAATCCTACTACATTTTATAACAAGATAATCTTTATATAAATAATAATTAATTTTTAAGTTTTGTTACTCTCGCTTAAACTCGAGAACGGCTAAGCCGGTTTTTCCATTTTGAAGTATTCGTAGTAGTCCATGAAAAGTTTATATAGTGAGGAAATTTAGGAGTTAAGCGACACGAAGTTCACGGGTCATCTAATTTATAACATTTAAGCCACATCTGTGATTTAAGCAGTCGAAACCTTACAAAATTCCACTGACCTCCATTATACAAGTACGTTGGACTAATGATACCCTTTGAAATGACAGCTATTTTTTGTGCCTATTTGAAGCGGAATCAGCTCCCCCAATGTGACTGATAGGAACTAAATTTGACGTCAAAATGACGTTTGAAAGTCGCCATATTGGCGCTGATAGCAGTAGTGGGAGTATTTGGAACTAATAATAGTGATGACAACCAATAATGATTAAGCGGCCATTTGCAAGTTACGTCAAATTTAGTTCTCTTCCCTCTCACCGGGGGTGCTGATTCCGCTTCAAATAGGCACAAAAAAAAGTGGGTATCATAGGTCCAGCGTACTTGTATAATGGAGGTCAGTGCAAAATTCCAATATACTTAATTAACGACAGAATCTTGTCAAAGCATGTCATCACATCAAACGCTCCGAGAGTCGAGAGCCGCCACTCACTGACCTATATTTCGGGCGCCACATCAATCCCAGTTTAACGGTCGTAAACGTACGCTGGGTGTGTCAATTTCACAATGGGGGACTAATAAAAATCTAACTATATTAAGGCCATCCCCCGAGCAAACGACCTTGACCATACATGCGTCGCCGAGATCGCACAAAAATCCTATTTTTTTTTTACTTATCTTAGTTCAAAATTTATCTAAAAAAAATTTAAAACGGGGAATATGTAGTTAATGAAATTGTCTATCTAATAATTATCGTGTGTTTCAAATAAACGTAATTTGTAAATACTAGGGAGATGCTGAAAGTATGCTTCAATTTTAATAAATTGGTATTACTTTGGAAGCTAATATCATGAGTATAATAAGCAAAAATAGAAAATTTAAAACGGGAAAAGGAAAGTTCATATACTGAAGATTATTGCTGTATTTTTATTATAACTTTGTAGTTTTCAAATTATGAGTTTATAAGGCTCTAAATACGGTAAATTATGGAATCTCCGTAAGGGAAGGGCCTTAATAAGAAAAGATAAATTAAAGGCTAGAAGTTGCGACGGCCTTTAAAAAGTTTTTTGCTGACGTTCCGGTCTCAACCACGAAAAATTTAAACTCCTCACCTGCAGCTGCCAAAAGCTACTCAAAGATAATGGAAAGGAATGTAATGTCAATTTTAAGTTTGAAGAGATTGACCCCAAAGACTTACTGTTACTTATACTTTTAAATTATTAAACATTAAAAATACCACCGATCTTTGGGGCATGTCTACAAAAATTATTAAATCGAATAGTTGACATCATAGCTCCTCATCTAGCAATGATTTTTAATAACTGTATAGAGAGTGGTGTTTTTCCCGACTTAATGAAGCACAGTAAGATTATACCTTTATTTAAAGCGGGAATTAAGTCTGATCCGACAAATTACAAGCCTATATCGATTTTACCGACTCTTAGCAAAATATTTGAAAAAATAATTTTAAAACAAAGTACACTTTAATTTAAATAATTTTTAAATTACACGATAATCAATACGGTTTTACTAAGGGTCGTTTCACAACGGATGCTGGTATAGGTCTTCTATGTAGTATAAAATTTGAAGCTTGGGAGAAGTCGCAGGATGCCTTAGGTGTCTTCTGTGACCTCTCCAAGGCCTTCGACTTTGTCGAACATGCTACATTGATTAGGAAATTGCACCACTATGGCATAAGGGACTCAGCACTCAACCTTTTGACATCTTACCTCAAAAATAGGACTCAAAGGGTTGAAATTAATAGTAAGAGATCCAATGGAACCAAAATAGAATTACCGGTGGTAGGCACCACTAGCACCAACGTTCTGAAAGCATTTGTTTCAAATCTATTCAGAAATAAAACAATTTTTATTTTTTATTTATTTTTTATTTCCTTAAAGTGTCTCTCGTGACTCGTCATAGTATGATTTTTACCAAAAAAGTGAAAGCGTCTCGGAAGACTCCTAACATTGAACAGCTTACGAGAATGCTCAAATGCGTTTAGTAGGAATACAAAAGTTTTATTAATACAATGTTTGGTCAGAACTCAGACCTAATAAGTACTTACTAAAATATAATTTTTTACTTTTTTTAGCAAGAAGGAAAAACCGGACAGCACGGATATGAAAATTCAGTCTTGCATAATTATTTATCATGTTTTGTACAAATGAAGAATTTTAAATTAAATCAAAATGAATCAGTGCAATTTGACGCAGGTGTTGGGAGGCGGTCGTTGTGGCAGATTTGCTCAATCATAGCGTGCAACTACAGAATGTATAAGTGATAGAGACGGATTGAGTAATCATTGCTACTTGAAGCATGCAATAGAATGATACTGAAAAGATGAAGTAAGAAGAACGTTAAGGCGGGCTTAAACCCCATTTTGTTATTTCTTGATACCCGATTTACCTAGTTCCAATATAATAACGAAATGGAAAAAAATATGAGATATAGAGCACAATATTTTAAAAGGTTTAAATCAAAAACATTTAAATAAAAAATAATACTTTCGCTGTAATTAATATACAAACTCACCTCCGACAAAACTCTTTGTCATCGAAATATAAGTATTAACAAGAATAACTTATATTTTATTTTAATAAATTGTCAATGAATCTATTTTAAAAAGGTCTGAAACGAATAATCTTTTTTCTTAATATTTATTTCGAAAGATATTTAAAAAAAACACACAAAAAAATAAAAAAGAAGATCCGCCCGTCGTAACTTACAATTTTATGCTAAGCTAAAATGAATCTTATTGCGATGCGTATACGCTTGGCGTTCGCGTTCGCAAGGTTATCGTTTTGGAATTGAGGTAAGTGCTCGCCTTAACGTTATGTTAGTAATAGAAGATCATGTAAGAATAATGAAATGCATCACTAGATGAGGCCGCTGGCCGGCAACACCAAAGTAAATCATCAAACTTTTGGCACATCTATGCATCACAAATCTGTAAGTGCAGCGCCAAACCGGTTCAGCCTACAATACAATTTCCTTGTATCTCGCGCAATTTCTAAACGGCTTGAAATGTTGCGTTTACATTTGTAGGATGTTATAGGCCGATGAGTAATTAGGCCAATAAGGGCCATACCTCACCGGGACGACGAGATGTATGACGGGTAACTCACCTGTAGCCAGTCCTAGCACGGCGACCAGTGGAAATGCGAAAGTATAGACAAACTGTTGAGATAAACTTAAGGTGCCGTTCCGATCTTTTTTCGTTCCGAAAAATTTAATTAAAATGCCACTTTATGACAGACTATAGTCACAAACTGTGGAGATAAACTTAAGGTGCCGTTCCGATCTTTTTTCGTTCCGAAAAATTCAATTAAAATGCCAGTTTATGACAGACTATAGTCCTAAAAATTCAAATAATATCCTACTTTATGACATAATATAGTCGGTCATAAAATGGCATTTTAATTGAATTTTTGTCGGTCGCGATTAGCCGCGGTAAAGATCGGAACGGCGCCTTAAGTTTATGTCCACAGTTTGTCTATACTTTCGCATTTCTACTGGTCGCCGCGCCGTGCTAGGGCTACTGGCGACCGACTGGCGACGTTGCCAAGTAGCCAGAGTCGACCGCTCCGCTGACCGCATGCGGCGACTGGCAACGTTGCCAGTTGTTTGCACGTCTTTGTATGCTCCGTCACTCAATCAGTCGCTGATTTTAGTGATATCCTCAGATAATTGAACATTTTTTCAAGGTATGTTCTTAAATTTTCATAGAATTTAAGAAAAACACCGCTTTGCGGCGACGACGTAGAGACGCCAGACATTGCCATGGTAACGTCACTAGCTACGTCGCCATGGCATCCCGGTGAGGTATGGCTTGGTAAATACTACTAATATATATTCTGTGGTATGGCTCTAAGTATATTGCAATTGGCGTCTTCCACAAAGTTGAAATTAATCAACCTGAAGTTTATGCTGACCTAAACCTGACTTGGTGTTTTGAGGTCACGTATATTATCATATTTCCTTATATAAAATAAGGGGGCAAACGAGCAAACGGGTAACCTGATGGAAAGCAACTACCATCGCCCGTGGACACTCGGACTCACACATGGACGCTCTCTTCTTGAAGGATTGCAGGTCGTATAGGTCCGGAAATACTGCTGCCGACAGTTCGTTCCAGAACTATTTTAGCATTGTCCAACATGATAGCCCAGTGAGAAGATAGGACGTGAGAAAATCGCAAAGGTCTTTTAGCAGAAAGATGACTCAAATATGATGGCTATTTATGGACCCGGATTTTCCCAACTTTTTTATGTTCAAGTAGTAGACGTAAATTTTTGCCGAATTCAAAAACGAGGTTATATTAGTGGAATGTTGTGACCGCATTGATTTTGAACTTAACCTTCCGAGTTCAGATGAGGCGGAAAAACCTCTGAATTGTTTAGATGATTCGAAGGTCAATGTTATGGCGTTAGCTATTAGCATCATTGCCAATTAGAACATTATATACATTCTGTTATGTAAATGAACGAGGCAACAAGCAGGCATATTGCCTGTTGGTAAGCGATAGCCACCCCCCTACCAACATCCCTCCCGTGCGACTTGCGAGTTTCTTACGTCGGTTTTTCTCACCGGCTTAGTTCCCGAACCGGTGGTACGCACCAAGTAGAACATTCTGAGAGAGTTAGTTGCTAATCTGTTTGAAATTAAACATTTTATAATATTTCATCATTAGAAAAGCTACGAATGTCTCTCTCCTTACTCCTAGTGTTTCAGGTTGCGTTCCTGGTTCTTAAACTCCCACCACTCTATTGCCTCCTACCAAGGATATTTCATACATTTCGAAACACAAAAATTAGCTAATGTCAAAATGTTAACCAATCAGCAATGCTACCGAATAGATATACTTCTGCCTTAAAACCCCAGAAACAAGTATATGGGCCTTATTACACCTTGCGAGCAGAGTGGCGAGAGAGTGCTCTCGGCCGAGCATTCCGTAATCCGTATGTATATTATGCTGGCCTATCACCCGGTAATGTGTTTATACTTTATACATACCGAGTGCTCGTCCGCGCCGAGGGCACTGACTCGCCACTCCACTTGGTAGGTGTAATCAGTTCCTAAGTAATGTTGAGGAAACAAGACACCTCGTTTGACAAAGGATTGGCGAAGGTCCAGCAAAGTACTTTATCTAATCATAACAGTTTTGGTAAGACCAGTAAACTGCCGTAGTAAGAATAATGACATTGACCATAAGCGTTCATTCCGCATACCTTATGTGACTACTGTGTATGCTGATAGTATGTTAAAAACTTCCTTTGTCTAGTAAATTATACCTTTCCAGACTAATATGGCTTTGGTACAAATGCAAAAGTTAGTCTGCTTGTCTGTCACGCTATTCTTTTTTGCTAAATACGCTGATTTAGGCTTCGGCTTAACATAGGTTTCCCGCACAAAAAATAGTATTTTATTCTCTTTTCGGGGAATGGATTCTTGTAAAATCCTTCCTTAGTGGAATAATCATAAGAGAAACACTGAGGAATTTGACGTTTCAAGGGCTAGGGGTTTGGCCTGTACGTTGATCAGTCAGTTTTACCTTTTACACGCAATAGATAAATAAAATATAAAACATAAACATAATATGTCGCCTGTTAAGGCACATGCACCGGTACAAATTACTATTATTGTGTTTAAGAAGGTTTTAATGTATGTACTGTTTGGTGTCCTTCTGTCTGTCTGTATATTTGTTCCAGCATCACACGAAAACTACTGATCCGATTTGAATGCGGTTTTCGCAGATATATTTGTCTTCTTCCAACTTAACATCTGGCGTATAAATTTTTTTTCCCCCACCCCTCTAAGGGGACCAAACAGGGGGTCATATTTTGTATCAAACTTTTTTCTTTAATGGACTTACTTCATATTATTTACTGTGTTTTCCATCTTAATATCTGGTGCATAAAATTTTTCCCCCCCCCACCCTCTTAGGGGACAAAAGAGGGGGTAAGGTTTTGTATCAACTGATTAAGTAGAAATACTTTAAATGGCAAAACAACGTTTGCCGGGACAGCTAGTAAATAAATATAATGTGTTATTTAATCATCATACACAGATACTCCACTACAACATCTTATCAACAATCTACGACCTACAATCGAGCACTCAGCTACCTACTAATTGTGGAGTACTTCCACTGTCCACAGGATGATCTTAATTCAGCCGAGTAGACCGTTTCGTCACACCTCGCCCGGCCATTGTACCAAATGGGTCAACAGCACTCGCAGGAGGTTAGACTTCCGGCTGTGGAAGGTAATCTTAAGGCCATCCCCCGAGCAAACGACCTTGACCATCCATACATTTGACGCGTTGCCGAGATCACACAAAAACCATTTTTTTTTACTTATCTTAGTTCAAAATTGATCTAAAAAAAATTAAAACGGGGAATATGTAGTTAATGAAACTGTCTATCTATTGCCGTGTGTTTCAAATAAACATAATTTGTAAATACTAGGGAGATGTACTACTGAAAGTATGCTTCAATTTTAATAAATTGGTATTACTTTGAAAGCAAATATCATGAGTATAATAAACAAAAATAGAAAATTTAAAACGGGGAAAGGAATGTTGATATACTGAAGATTATTGCTGTATTTTTATTATAACTTTGTAGCTTTCAAATTATGAGTTTATAAAGCTCTAAATACGGTAAATCACGCAATCTCCGTAGGGGAAGGCCCTTAACAACAGACACCGTACGCGTTCGTAATTCACCGTACTCTCTGCCGCGCACTAACGCCTTCGTGGTCCGGTGGTTTAGAGCGCGGCTCTTGACTCGGAGGTCGTGAGTTCGATTCCCGCGTTGGAAACGTGTTATTTCCGAGTTTGGTTAGGACAATGCAGGATGATCCATGCGTCGGATGGGTATGTAAAAAGTCGGTCCTGCGCCTGATCTCTCGCCAGTTATGCCGGTCTTCCGTCCCACTGGGTTATGAGAGAAAAGGAATAGCTCAGAGTGCTCTTGTGTACTGCGCACACACTTGAGCACTATAAAATTACTCTTGCGTAACTAGCCTGATTTCAATAAAACCGGCCACCGTCACCGAAACCGGTGTGGGAGTTATTATTATTATTTCTGCCGCGCACTGTAAAACTCTGGAACGAACTGTCATAAGCAGTATTTCCGGACCAATACGATCTGCAAACTTTCAAGAAGAGAGCGTATTCCCTCTTAAAAGGCCGGCAGCGCACCTGCCGCGGCTCTGCTAATGTTGCGGGCGACGGTAGTTGCTTTCCATCAGGTGACCCGTTTGCTCGTTTGCCCTCTTATTTTATAAAAAGAAAAACGTTTTTTCTATAAAACCTACTCATAAGGCAGAGTTTCCGTTAACGCACTCTGAGATTGGCGACACACTTAGGAGCCGTTTTATAAAAAAGAAGAAGAAGGTAATCTACTAGGGTCGGCAGCATTGACAGTTTCGCGATCATTGAGATAGACTATAGGAGAGAGCCTTATATCGGTGTATAAGCGTCAAAAGCGTGTAATGTTATGTCCTACTTACCAGGACATAACAATGGAGTCGATCTGCATATTACATGTAATAAAAGTGTTAATAAAGGTTTTTAGTGAACATTTTATGCTAGATATTGTTGAGTTTTGTGGTTCCGCTAAATAATAAACCATAAGAACGGCCAATGAATGCCTCAAACACGTGGATTTGACAAGTTTTAAACAACGTTTTTTGGGCTTTTCAATCGGTATTTTTTGTAAGCTAAAAAGAATAAGGCATTAGTGCTAAAAATGTCACATCAATTAATAATTTGACTACAAAAATTGCATAGCTTTTTAGGTGTGTTTACGGATTCTCATTACTTGAACTATAGTTTATCGATATCATGAACTAAATGACTTTCTTTTCTGGATTATAATGTGCTTCGAAATGATCGACAAATAGAAATATTCAAGAAAATACACGCATACTACTTGTATGAAAATAAGCACAAAATGGCCACGCGATGACGGGCTAAGATTACATCTATACTATAATACTTTATCTATGTTCGCGATGGTAGAGTACTTATAACGCCCGTTTTTACCGAACCTAACATTATGTGTCTAAACACACTAGGCCTAAAATACGCGGCCGAAGTTTGGTATGATTACGCCGCAATGCGCTACGCGTATACGCTATAACGCGACGTAATTTCGGCATGGTGTGTCATCAGTAATTTAAAATACATTGCAGGCGTAATCATGCCGAACTTCGGTCGCCTATTTTCGGCCTAGTGTATTTAGACCATAAAGTTAATATACCAAACGGAATAGAGCAACAATCTCGAGCTGTCAAACGAAACGAAAAAGAAAACCTACATACACTTACACAAGCATGATTGAACATGATTTCTATGAGATTAAAGCGTGTCCCAGACAGACGCGGCCTGCGGTGGCGGTAGCGGTGGCGGTCAGTTGGATGACTTGAGAGTTCTAGGAACGACACAGACACACGCGGCCACGCGGCCAAGCCATTCAACTGATCGCCACCGCCACCGCCACCGCAGGCCGCGTCTGTCTGGGAGACGCTTAAATTGTCAACGTTGCGGCACGTGCCGACTGGACGTCAAAAAAAGAGTGCTGCTGTCATGTATCACACGTCTCTTTTTACCACGCAGTGTTACTGATAGTGACATCGCTCTTGCTCAGGCCTTTGTTTCTCTATTCCGCTAGGTATATTAACTTTATGATTTAGACACTAAGTGTACCCTAGCAGCCAGGGTACCTACCTATCTCTTAAGGTTTAGAATCTAAACCTTAGGTTTAGAATCTAAACCTTAGGTTTAGAATCTAAACCTTAAGAAATAGGTTATCAGAGGATAGTGGCTTTTGTCTTGAACCTGGAAGTTATTAAGGTATAGATAATAGCCTAGAAGGAAGTAGATATAAAGGATACGAGGACAGGTTCTGACAGGTTCAGGAAATTGCTCTGAAATAAAGCAATCAGCCAGATCATGAGCCAATTTCGCGCTTTTGCGTACTTTCTGTTTCTACTTTCTAGTTTCATTAAGTTTATCTGAGTTTTGGAGTATACCGTTTATGCGAGTCTTGTCGTCTTGTCTTAACCATATTCTTTGGATTTTCGCCAATCTCTCCAATCCATGTTTCATCCTTTCATTTCCAAGCCATAGCTTTAAATATCGCAAGGTGCACATGCAATTAGCAATAACAAAGGGCATATCGGGTTGCCTCAGGGTTCCACCAAATTGGCCCTAATTGTCCCAATGAACGCCCACTCTCTCCGCGGTATGCGAGCCTGGTTGCGACTTTCATTGGAGCATCAGCAATGATCTACTTCAAGGGCTCGATTTTCATGCCAAGAATGTCGATTGCAAGCTATATCATATCTGTGCTTATATTATCGTAGGTATATTATCTATATCTGTGTGTGCGTATGTGAGGAGTCTGCAATCGAAGCGACATTAGAGGCGAGTGAATTTGACTTCTGATTTATCTTCCCTTTAAGCTCTTTGCCGAAGAACAGTCCTGAAGAAATAAAACGATCTTGGAGAAAAACGACTTAATATGCTTTTAAAGCAAAAACAAGTCGTTTTCTCTCTCGTTTTTAAGGTTTTTAGACAGAAGTTTATCCATTCGATATATTTCGTATTTATTAAGTCAACGTGTTTGACGTCAGCCAATCAAAACCGCTAACAAATAGATAAAACCTCATCAAAACCCGGGAAAAAGACATTACTTTTCCTTAAGGACTGTACAAGCTGAATAATAATAATATTATAATCATTAATCTACAGTTTAATTCCATAATATAATTTCCACTTTAGAATCATATCTATTACAATAACTTTTTCATATCATCCACTTATCGATCGTAGAGCAATAAAGACAACATCCATGTACTATACTAATATTATAAATGCGAAAGTGTGTCTGTCTGTTACCTCTTCACGCCTAAACCGCTGAATCGATTTTTCTGTTTCGAATGAAGATACTTCGAGTCCTGGAAAATTACATCTAAGGATACTGTTTATCCCGAGAAAATTAAGGATTCCCGCGTGATAATGAATTTTGGCGCATCGAAATATGAGTATCATCTAGTAACTTATAAAAATTGCGTTATCGATCGTAGAGTATTAAGAGTGCTTCATATTTCACCAGCCAATTGCGAGCATACATATTTTTGCTTCAAAGTCAAGCATACGAGGCCTTGGCCCGCTGCCCCGTTGGCAACATGCATGATAATGCATCATGCATCGTATGGCCTTTTTATTAAAAGCTTTTATTTAACTTGCTTTGTATGTATGTAAGTATGTGTGTTACGGTGGAATTTTGGAACTCAATTTTGAAGTAGATTGAGCTAACCGATTGAGCTGAAATTTTGCATACACGTTTAGCTTGGATAACAATGCACGATATGGTATGTGACATCACTCTAAATCCAATATGGCCGACCATCCAAGATAGCGAAATAGTTATTTTCTATGCAGTCCTACAATATGGATATTAAATGAAAGGGCTTTTTGAGAGTAACTCGAAAACGAATGTAATGTCATTCTACATCCAATATGGCGGCTCATCCAAGATAAGGAAATAGTTATTTTTAATGCACTTCTGCAATATGGGTATCAAATGAAAGGGCACATCGAGAGTAACTCGAAAACGAATGTAATGTCATTTTACATCCAATATGGCGGCTCATCCAAAATGCGGGAATAGTTATTTTTAATGCACTTCTTCAGTATGGGTATCAAATGAAAGGGCTCATTGAGAGTAACTCGGAAACGAATGTAATGTCATTCTACATACAATATGGCGGCTCATCCAAGATAGGGGAATAGTTATTTTTAAAGCACTTCTGCAATATGGGTATCAAATAAAAGGTGTCATTGAGAGTAAATTGAAAATAATAGTCAAGTCAAGTCGTGTCGTGTCGTGTCGTGTCGTGTCGTGTCGTGACGTGACGTGTCATGTCATGTCGTGTCGTGTCGTGTCGTGTCGTGAAGTGTCGTGAAGTATTGTGTCGTGTCGTGTCGTGTCGTGAAGTGTCGTGAAGTGTCGTGAAGTATCGTGTCGTGTCGTGTCGTGTCATGACGTGACGTGTCGTGTCGTGTCGTGTCATGTCATGTCGTGTCGTGTCGTGTCGTGACGTGACGTGTCGTGTCGTGTCGTGACGTGACGTGTCGTGCCGTGTCGTGTCGTGTCGTTTCATGTTATATATCAAGTCATATCCAGCCGGGTTTTAGAAAATGCCCGTTTGAATCCGGTCACTTTTGTAAAGTTAAATTTAACTTTTTAGTCACGCAGAAAGAAACGGAATATAGTATTTCACTGATCAAAATCAAATACGATTTCTTAAGGACTTAAGTAAATCCGATTTTTACAAATTCTTGAAACAAAACAAACTACAATCAAACAGACTAAGAAATCTAGCCAGAGAATAACTAAAAAACAAAAAATAAATAATAATCAAAAAACTTTTTGAAATAAAAGCTTTTATTTAAATACTCCAAGAAAAAAAAAATCTCCTTAAAAAACCTCAATATAAATTTTACAATTTGCATGATAATAAAAGCTTGTCGCGCGATTTGTAAATAGTTTATTTAGTACCAATTTAACTGAGTAAATTGTTATTATATTTTATATTTTTATAAATTTATTAAATACTGACAGATTGTTAAGTCTCGCGACAAGCTTTTATTATCATGCAAATTGTATAATTTATATTGAGGTTATAACTTAATAGTTAAAAATTTTTAAGGAGAAATTTATTTTTTTATTCTTGGAGTAAGTATTTAAATAAAAGCTTTTTTTCAAAAAGTTTTTTGATTATTATTTTTAAAATTTCAACAAGCCCGTCGTCATGACAACCAACTAGGGCAACAGAAGCAGAGATTTGCATAATTAAAAGCGTAGAGCTTTATAGGTCTACCAGAATCTGATGGCAATTTTTGACAGCAAATTTTCAAAAAATATCCTTGATCATTGGATTAATTTTCATATTTGCATGTTTAACACACAGAATCAGCCGCTATAAGAAAAAAAAAGGGATCAAAATGTTTTATTCCAACTACCCCGGTATTGCTAGAGTCAATTTATTTTCTCACTTTTTGCCATCAGATTCTGGTAGACCTATACTTAATCATCTATTACTACATATCCTTTCATCTGTCACGAACTGTCAAACCATTTTCGAAAATTTTTCAATTTCCAATTACTCTCATTAAACTGATTAAATTATCTAAAGAAATCACCATGAAAGCTATATATAATTTTTATATAATTAGAATTTTTAATAAATAAGCTATTAGTCGCAAATACACATAGTTTTATATTTGAAACAAAATACTAAATCGGTGGTCTGCAAAGTAGAAGAAGAACTTTTGAATAGTTTTAGAGTAAGACGGCCATTTTGGGCGCTTGACAGACGAGCTAATATTATTACGCGAGCGAAAAACTTTGGATCCCTTTTGGACGAAAAATGCGGAAACGTAGGTGAATGAAATTTTGCACAGTTATAGTTTATATGGTGAAGGAGTGCATCGAGCTAATATTATTTTGAAATTATGCTTTTATCATACATTTTTTAACAAATAAAACATTACACACACTACAACACACACACTAGGATATTTTGATTGACAAGCCTATACACACGATTCACGAATTGTACTTTTTATAGTTTCGGTCTGTCCGTCCGTCTGTCTGTGCGTCTGTCCGTCTGCCTGTCCGCGGTTTTGCTCAGAGACTATAGGGCCTACAAAGCCGTAATTCGGCATGAATGCACATATTAATAATGCCGACAAAATGGTATATAATATCTTTAAAAAAATTGTTTACGGTACCTCCTCTACACATCAATGCGGTGGTGATTTTTTTTTCGCGTCCACCCCACCGTGTTGTGAAATATTAAGTTTTAAGTGGTGGAAATCGTTAGAGTCCAGTGTCCCCCCCTTCTACCAAACTTTTAAACTAAACGGTTGCTTCTGAAAATGTGAAAAAATTCAGGGGAGAAGGAAATATGCTGAATTTAAAAGGAAAACTATCACGGCTAAGAAGACTTCATAAGTTATTGAGTAATAGTCGATCAACTAAAAAAAAATGTATTCGTAGAAGTTCTTAAGGAACTGTTCGTTCAAATTCCTTTCAACGTGACTGAGATGATGTTGTTAGTAGTGTAAAACACGTTATAAATGTACATTCATTGACCATACAAAAATTATCAAAAACTAGCGGTACTACGGAACCTTACATTGCGCGTGGCCCGACACGCACTTGCCGGTTTTTATTTATGGTTGAAGTCTGTTGTCAAATTGAAAAAAGATTTAGTTTTTTTTTATTGAATCTTAAATACTGTTAGACAATTATTACACGACCAGTCTGTCATCATTTAACTCTATTAATCCGAGACTGTCGCAGGAATTATGTTAAAAAAATAATAAAGTCAATATTTTGACAATAGAATATCAATTGTAGTACGGGAGCCCTAGAACATTTTTTTTTTTTTTTTTATTACTATCAAGCTAATTTTTTGTGAGTAGCTTAATTTTGATAAGACGAACAACATTTTTATCTGCGAAGAATCTCGAAAGTGGTAGCTAACAGAGATAGAAAGGATTTCATACTTTGAATTGATGATCCTAAAATATGGACTGTTTTATTTGTAGGACAATGTTACTCTTAAATTATATGACTATTAATCTATCAATATAAGTACAAAAAATCTGCTCGTTAGGGTTCCGTTATAGGGTTCTGTAATCAACAAAAACGGTACCCTAACAAGCTGATTTTTTGTATATTGATAGGTATTCCGGTCTACCTGCGCAGGCATACCTGCACAGGTGGACCTCTCCGATAGACCGTAGCGTGTATGGCAGGCATGAGTCGCGATATTAAAATTATTGTATGTCAAAATTTGTAAAAAATTGTATGACTCTTGTCGTGCTTTGGTTTACCTTGTCTTCGTTTACGTAAAACATATTTTTTTTTTCTTCATAAAATTAACTCTACATCGCGCTACAGTCGTGACCTAAAAATGTCTTGCTTTTATGTTGTGACCTATGTTTGAATTTTAATCTACACTGGAAAAAAGGCCTGTTCATAATATTGAATAATGGACCCATAGATTAAGGTTAAAACATGGATTTTGTAACATCTTATATCGCAAAAAGCACGGATACTGTGGGATAGGACACCTTTTTTTTTTAATGAAATAAGGGGGCAAACGAGCAAACGGGTCACCTGATGGAAAGCAACTTCCGTCGCCCATGGACACTCGCAGCATCAGAAGAGCTGCAGGTGCGTTGCCGGCAATTTAAGAGGGAATAGGGTAATAGGGGAGGGTAGGGATGGGTAGAGAAGGGAATAGGGGAGGGAAGAGAAGGGAATAGGGGAGGGAAGGGATGGGAATAGGGGATTTGGCCTCCGGTAAACTCACTCACTCGGCGAAACACAGCGCAAGCGCTGTTTCACGCCGGTTTTCTGTGAGAACGTGGTATTTCTCCGGTCGAGCCGGCCCATTCGTGCCGAAGCATGGCTTTACTAAAACTGTTACATAAGATAATTGTAACTTCGTTACACATATTAGCTTTTATTATGTGTAAAACCTCACGCCTATCAAGTATATAATACACAGTATACCTGATATGGCTAATCGATTACATGATTATTTATTTTGTTCTCCTAATACGGTAGCCACCTTGCAGTTACATATTCGCTAATTATGTTTAAACATGGGCAAGCAAAACAATCTTATAGCCGCACAGCGCACTCAGAGACATCGATTGATAATGATGTTTTTTCCTACTAATAATAATTATTATAATTTATACGAAAGTCCGTTTGTTTGTTACATTTTTACGCCGAAACCGCTAAACCGATTTTGCTGAAATTGAGTATGGCGATACTTAAAGTCCCGTGGAAGGACATGGGATACCTTTTTCCCCGGAAATGTACGGTTCCCGCGCGATTAAGGAATTTTGGCGCAACGGAGTTGTAGGCGTCACCTAGTTTATTATAACTGATAGCGAAGAATGGTAGGATTATACTCCAATCAAACAATGATCACAGATCACAATGATCAAATACATGCATTGGTCTCGATTCTCAAGTCGCGAGTCTCATACAAGAATCATCACACAACGTACAATCTCTATCCATACTTAATCTACCTCTAGCGGGACCTTAATACCAACCATATTAGGTTGAAAGTCTTAGTATAACAACTCGAACTATATATACAAAGTTCGTTTGTCTATTTGTGGCGCAGACGGTCGGATATAGCGCGAACTTTGACATCTCTGACGAATTCTTGTCGTACATCGACGAATAAACACAATGGCCAAGAAGTTGTAGAAAACCGGCGAGACTCTGGAGAGTGAGTTTTGTCACTTAGTAAGAAGAAGAAGCTAGCATAATGTTGTCAGCCGTGGGCCGTGGCTTCAAAGAAAATATAGTGAAAGTAGATGACGCCCGCAACTCCGTTGCGCCAAAATTCGTTTATCGCACGGGTACTGTGCGTTTTTCCGGGATAAAAAGTATCCTATGTCCTATTTCCCGGGACTCAAACTATCTTTATACCTTTCATCAAAATCCGTTCAGCAGTTTGGGCTTGAAGAGGTAACAGAGAGACCGACACACTTTCGCATTTATAATATTAGTATGGATTAACACAGATAGGTAAAAAACTTAAGTGACACTATAAAATAAAGATCTTTGTAGAACTGTAAGAAAATATGTCACACATTTGACCACAGTTTGCGACCTACAAGAAAGCAAGACAAGCAAATCAATGACCATGTTACCAACACATGATCACAATTCGCTTCAATTAGTGACCACGGTCACGTGGTCACAGCTCACAATATAAACCTCCCTAAAAGGCCTCGATTTACTTGGTCGTATCATACAAGCCAGTGGTCTTCAACCTCTGGGCAGCGAGTACCCCCTGTGGTTCGCGAAGCTTTTGCAGGGGGTTGCCACAGGTAGAGAAAACTATTTCATTAAAAAAACAATAAAGAATTAAAATATTGATATACATAGTATGTAGGAGAATTTTAACAAAAAGACATTCATAAACATACATAACATGATAAATAATTGTTATTATTACTTTAATTTATTGACACAGCATTTGCAAATAACTTTATTTTTATGAATTTTATTTAATATTATTTTAATCCTAAAGTCTCTTATGTATTGTTGGGGAATGTAAGAGTTTTGTTTTTATTTTATTTTTATTTTTATATAATATGTCGCAATGAATTTATGATTATTATTATTATTTGTAGTTAATATTAATAAGTATTTAATATAAAAAAAAACATGTGTGAATGTGAAAATTATATTTCCTATAATTATATTGTTAAATGACTTATTTAAATATTTCAGTGTAAATGGAGTGCTTGTAGCTATTATCATTATTATTTTCTTTCTGGATGTGAATGTTGTGTATAGTATTTAAGGCCTGCATGGTATAATGTTACTTATTTTTGTATAATATTTTGTTAACTGTATTACTTACTTTGCTGTCTGTCACTATGCCAAATAAATAAATAAATAAATAAATAAAAAGTAAAGGGTGGGGAGTCGCGAAATATTTTTTCATACCAGGGGTCGCATTATAAAGAAGGATGAAAAACACTGATATATTATATGCTATTTACGGCGTCTGCGTTAGTCTCAACCGGTTTCTGGGCAGTAGGAGTTGCAGTGGGAGGTAAGTCTGCGAGCGACCAAGACAGACCTATAAGAAACTCTACAATAATGTATTTAATTTCTGCTAGGTATGTGAGTCCTATGAGCCTTAGCTCTAATTATATGCGTCCGCGCGAACGCGCGGTTTGGCGGCTACAACGCGAGATCACAAGCAAATCTATGTAAATGACGAAACGTCTAGTATGGGTCTCGGGCCACAGTAACGTGACCGCAACGAAACCGCCGACGAACTGGCTAGTGGCTGGGCTTGGGGCCGAGTCTCATATATGGCCCAGAACCGGTCTGTGTAATATCTCCCAGTACTACAAAGCAAGTGATTGAGGAAGGGGGTCGCAGACTAAGCAGAAATCAACGGGTTGAGAGTTGAGACCCCTGGCCTTGAACACTCCACTAATTCTTGGCTTTAACAGGAAACTATCAGAATTAGTGCTCACCGTGGGTAGGAATTAATTAAGAATCCTTACTGAAGCCTAATATAACTGGGCACTGCAAGCTCAATAAGCACCTTCACAGAATAGGTGTTAGTAGCTTAACGACTTGCAGATTCTCCGAGGGGGAGGACGAGACACCTATTCACCTTCTCCTCGACTGTCCTGCTCTATCTACAGAGCAGAAACAGGCATATATACTACGAATAATAAAAACTAAGGAAACGTAACTACCTTCAACCGTTTTGAATTTGGTTCCTTTTCGCACACTAAAATATGGCAATAGCAACGAAACACTTTACACTCAAATTTACGAAATAAAGCCGTTGACATTAATTGTCACTTCTATATTTACACAAAATTGTGTACCGAATACATGCATAAAGTATGCATGTATTCGGGTCACATTTTGTAGACTCGTGGACAAATTTTTTGACACAGTTACTCTTCCTTAGTTTTTGTTATTCGTAGCATACATATTATGTGTTTATCTTGTGATCTCGCGGTGTAGCGGCCAAACCACATCCAGAACAAATACAAAACAAAACCTAAAAGTTGTAAGAAAAATGCCGCCCGCCCCGCTGCGTCACAATGTGCTCGTACCTTCAGGCTCATACGTAATCTGAGTAATCTCTATGACAAAAGCCGGTTAACCAGGTAATGGGATCACAAGTTCAAGTTCACACATGGCACGTGGGTGGTGGTAAACACACCCACACACACACACACAGATTAGTCATAATGAGATGTCTCTCCTATAATAATAGAGTTAAGGTAAAGGCGGTTCCGTCTTTGCGATGCGATCGACTAAAATTCAAATAAAATGCCACTTTGCCAATCAACAAACACTATCCAATAGATAAACTTCAGTCAAAAAACGCTCAGAAACCAGACACAAACACCTACTTTGATCGTGGCAGGGTAGTTTGACTAGTAACAACCAATCCAGCCCCCCTAGCATACGCCAACGAGATATATCTCTTTTTCGCTAACATGCGTACGTCGAGACTCGAGAGATAAATTTCTCGTTCGTATATAGTTCGTTACTCGTTAGTATATAGACAAAAATAGCACATATAAAAAAAAAACAAAATTATCTCTAATTTTGACGACAGACGTACGAGAAAAAATGTATGTCATGTTAGGGTCAATAGAGATGAAGAGATAAACCAGTTAACATCGAGAAAACGTGTAGGCAAAATTTTCTCGTTGGCGTATGCTAGCACGGCAGGTCGACGAAAGGAACACTATACATTAAAGTGCATCAAAGCTATCTGGCGTTCTTTGAAGAACTGTGTAGAGTCTTTTGATTGGAGACTCTTCTTTGAAGATCTAGGCCCAAGATTCTAGGGCTATTCTAGGGCTTTTCTAGAGCTTTTCTAGGGCTTTTTGGCAAACACTACGTGAACGCCTGCATGAATTAGGACTCCTGTGACGCTAACGTTGATTCCTCTAAGGAGGTAAAATATTACCCCCATTAGGGGGGTTATTTTGTAAAATTCTTCCATAATGATTCGGTTTAGTTAAATAATTTTCGCACATAATCGGAATTTAGTAACAAACTAACGATTACATTAATTGTAAATTGTAATTTTAGGTAGAGATATAATTTGTTGAAATCGATAATTAGTGACAAACCAACCTACAAATTAGTTATAATGAATACTGATTACACGTGAGATGTCTATAAAGATCCGTAATGATGGAATTATTCTTGGAAAAACAACGTTAATACCACGAAAACAATGACGAGGCCTCTAAGATGAATATTTTACGTGTTTCTGTGAATCACCTACTGATTGACTTGACTAATCAGTAGATAAACACGTATATCGAAGTCAGTGAAGTACAGGAACTTACCTGGAAAGAAAATAAAACGGATTAATATTTAATTAACTACTCGATGGAAAGCGACCACTGCACCGTCGCCCATGGACACTCGCAACATCAGAAGAGCTGCAGGTGCGTTGCCGGCCTTTTAAGAGGGAATACGCTCTCTTCTTGAAGGTTTGCAGGTCGTATAGGTCCGGAAATACTGCTGGCGACAGTTCGTTCCAGAGTTTTACAGAGCGCGACAGAAAGTTACGCGAAAAACGCTCCGTGGAAGACGGCCACTCATCAAGGTGATGAGGATGGTATATTTCTGGCCATTTCTGCCCGATTCCTAGTCTACACAATTTCGCATAGGTGCTCTTTACCAGAACTACCGTGCGCCTGGCGCCCCGCCAAGCGTTGTTTACATAACATGTGGTTCATCGTTCTATACAACTGCATCATCATGGCGTTTTCGGAAATGAGCGTTTTCGATATTTCATTTGCCACCAGGTGGAGCTATATAGCCGCAAGGTCTTTCGTGGCAAACACCTGTCATATGTCAAGATGTATTTTTTTTTTTATGAAATAAGGGGGCAAACGAGCAAACGGGTCACTTGATGGAAAGCAACTTCCGTCGCCCATGGACACTCGCAGCATCAGAAGAGCTGCAGGTGCGTTGCCGGCCTTTTAAGAGGGAATACGCTCTCTTCTTGAAGGTTTGCAGGTCGTATTGGTCCGGAAATACTGCTGGCGACATTCCAGAGTTACAAGTTTTATAGGTGTTCGGTATTTCATTTGCAATCATAATATTATGCCAAAAGGACATATTCTAACAGATTATACAGAATGTAACAAAAATAAGTGATAATACTTTAGGGTGTGTACGTGTTCCTTGTAGAGAGTTCACTGTGAAAGTAGCAGCGCTGAAAGACCAAAATTTTTTTTCACTTTTGTATGGGGAAACTCGTGACGCTCGGGCCCTTGCCCATACAAAAGTGAAAAAAAAGCGCTTCTCTCAAAAAAAAGCTCTTTTAGCGCTGCTAAAAAAGCGCTTCTCTCAAAAAAAAAAGGTCTTTTAGCGCTGCTACTTCCACAGTGAACTCTCTACAAGGAACACGTACACACCCTAAAGTATTATCACTTATTTTTGTTACACACTGTATACTACTATACGTGGGAGAGCCATGCTTCGGCACGAATGGGCCGGCTCGACCGGAGAAATACCACGTTCTCACAGAAAACCGGCGTGAAACAGCGCTTGCGCTGTGTTTCGCCGAGTGAGTTTACCGAAGGCCCAATCCCCTACCCTATTCCCTTCCTTTCCCTCCCCTATTCCCTTCTCTACCCATCCCTACCCTCCCCTATTACTCTATTCCCTCTTAAAAGGCCGGCAACGCACCTGCAGCTCGTCTGATGCTGCGAGTGTCCATGGGCGACGGAAGTTGCTTTCCATCAAGTGACCCGTTTGCTCGTTTGCCCCCTTATTTCATAAAAAAAAATACATCTCGACATATGACAGGTGTTTGCTACGAAAGACCTTGCGGCTATATAGCTCCACCTGGTGGCAAATGAAATATCGAAAAAGCTCATTTCCGAAAACGCCATGATGATGCAGTTGTATAGAACGATGAACCACATGTTATGTAAACAACGCTTGGCGGGGCGCCAGGCGCACGGTAGTTCTGGTAAAGAGCACCTATGCGAAATTGTGTAGACTAGGAATCGGGCAGAAATGGCCAGAAATATACCATCCTCATCACCTTGATGAGTGGCCGTCTTCCACGGAGCGTTTTTCGCGTAACTTTCTGTCGCGCTCTGTAAAACTCTGGAACGAACTATCGCCAGCAGTATTTCCGGACCAATACGACCTGCAAACCTTCAAGAGAGCGTATTCCCTCTTAAAAGGCCGGCAACGCACCTGCAGCTCTTCTGATGTTGCGAGCGTCCATTGGCGACAGCAATTGCTTTCCATCAGGTTCTCAATCTCAAATTAGCCAAATCCGTTCAGCCGTTCTCGAGTTGTAGCGAAACTAACAAAAATTAAAATTAATTTTGTATTTGTATAGATTTATGATTTGAAAATATTAAAATTTAAATGATATTGTCTAATATTCATAAACATGCTCTACATAATATCCGTTCCGGTAATTCTAATTATGTATTATATACCTATGCATAATTTGTTAGGGTTGTCAAAAAGCAGAAAATCATTTTTAGGGTTCCGTAGTCAACAAGGAACACTTATAGTTTCGGTCTGTCCGTCCGTCTGTCTGTTCGTCTGTCCGTCCGTCCGTCTGTCTGTCCGCGGTTTTGCTCAGAGACTATAGGACCTACAAAGCTGTAATTTGGCATGAATGCACATATTAATGATGCCGACAAAATGGTACATGAAATCTTAAAAAAATATTTTTTTTATGGTACCTTCCCTACACATCAAGCAGGGATGATTTTTTTTTTTCGCGTCCACTCCATCGTGTGGGGTGTCGTTGGATAGTTTTTTTTTATGAGTATTCTAATATTAATATTATGAGTATTCATAGATCATTTTCCGATTTAGGGATCCGTTTGTGAAATATTAAGTTTTAAAGTGGAAAAAATCGTTAGAGTCCAGTGCCCCCCTTCTAAACCAGCTAAACGGTTGCTTCTGGAAATGTAAAAAATTCACGGGAGTAGAAAATATGCTGAATTTAAAAGGAAAACTATTACGGCTAAGAAGACTTCATAAGTTATTGAGTAAAAGTCGATCAACTAAAAAAAATGTATTCGGCGAAGTATAAAGGAACTTTTCGTTCAAATTCCTTTGAACGTAACTGAGATGATGTTGTTAGTAGTGTAAAACACGTTATAACTTATAAATATACTTACATTCATTGACCATACAAAAATTATCAAAAACTAGCGGTACTACGGAACCCCATATTGCGCGTGGCACACGCACTTGGCCGGTTTTGCTAATTTTATAGCTTTGCGGTTGTCGCAAAAATAAATTGCAAAGTAGCGTTTAAAAATGTTGAACTGAACACGTGACTTGATCAAAAATTCGTAAGACGTACGGTACACCACAGCAGATCGCCAAGATCCGCAACACCAGAAGACTAACAAGTGCGTTACGCTAACGCCAATATTTAAATTAATCATTACACTCGTGTATAGTATATAAACATTTCACACAAAACTGGAGCAGGGAGCAACAACCTAATAACTCCGTGATGAGTTTCAGATGTTGCGTGACGTAAACAAACACACATCAATCTGTTGGCTCTACATTTCAATTAAACAGCGACAGACCGACATGACATTTAATTTCCTTTGTAGTAGGTAGGTACTACACAGTAAGTAGTAACAAATTAATAAAATGATATTATCATTTTATTAATTTTTGGTGTGTCATTTTACAAAATTAATATCAATAATTTATACTAAGTACCTAAGGCAATAATAAAATAAATAATAAATATGTATTATAATATAGAGTTCACTGTGAAAGTAGCAGCGCTGAAAGAGTGACTTTTTTATTATTGTATGGGCAAATTCATGACGTGGCGGGTATTTTTCATGGAAACTTAGAGGTCAAAAGTTACTTTTTCAGCGTTGCTACTTCTACAATGTACACGCTTTCAAAGTACCATCGAAGAAATTGATTCCTAGGCAGTTGACGGACCTACGTCATTTGGTCGCCTTATGTAAATTCAATCTACAGCTTGGCAAAGAAGAGTCTGACGCGGTGACAGCTGGAACTAAGAGTTTTTATTTATGACAACACTACATTACTTGTCAAAGTATATATGGTCAAAAGTGATGCGTAGTGTTGCCTATATTTAAAGAAAAGCGCCCTCATTTAATCCATACTCTTCTTTGCCAAGCTGTACAGCTCGACAAGGCTTTAAGCGTCTCCCAGACAGACGCGGCCTGCGGTGGCGGTCAGTTAAATGGCTTGGCCGCGTGTGTCTGTGTCGTTCCTAGAACTCTCAAGTCATCCAACTGACCGCCACCGCTACCGCCACCGCAGGCCGCGTCTGTCTGGGACACGCTTTATATGAACGTGGGTGACATTGACGGGAGCGCTACTGGTAAAGGAGAACTGTCAAACACATGTCAAAAATGACGTTTTTGTATGATAGAAGCGTTTAGTTCCTTTTCTCGCCACGTTCATATAAAGCCTTGTCGAACTGTAAGTGTGATATTCTGTCGGTTGGGTTTGACATAAGTCATAACTCGACTAAATTACTTAGGTCCTCCATCTGCCTAGGGAATCAACTTCTCTGATACTTAGTATAATATTTATTATATCTAAAACTGTAAGTTGTCAGCCCTAGCACATGCAACAACTGGGCGCTTCCGAAAAGCATTTCCTCGGGAAACAGTAATAAGAACGTGTTTAAACATACAAACATTTCCAAACAGGAACTCTGATCTAATTTGAGATTACATGAGTGTGAGTTTTGTACTAGAGGTGAAGAAGTTAACTAGGAATTTCCATACTAATATTATAAATGCGAAAGTGTGTCTGTCTGTTCAGTGTTACATCTTCACGCTTAAACCGCTGAACCGATTTTGCTAAAATCGGTACGGGGATACTTTGCGTGTTTACACACGCGCCGCAGCGGCAGTGGCACCGTCACCGCGGCGGCGCCGCTGCATACTCATCCTTGTATTTCTATGGGCCCTTTTCACACGGCGCCGCCGCGGCGGCGCGGCGAGCGGTGCCGCAGTTTTCAACAAACATACGAGAGTCGAGACTAGTCGGACCCATGATCGTGCCGCAGTGCGCGCGGCGGCGAAAAACGCTGAGTCCCAAGACTTTTTTATCCCGGAAAAATGTACGGTTTCCGATCGATAAACGAATTTCGATGCATCGGTTGTTGCGGTCGTCCGCGTCATCTAGTTTTTATTACAATATACTGACCAGCGGATCTAAAATGGCCACTTTGGAGAATCATAATATTATAATCATAATATGATTCATTTTTTTTAAATCGCAAAATGGTCGCCAAACCAATCCAACAAATAGAAAATCTAGAAGTGTCTACCGTCGCGCCATCTGGTGCATATTCTAAAAAGAAAACAACCCATTTGACATTCATTAGTTTGACAGTTTTGACAATTCATTTTCTGAATTGATTTGAGAGGAATTGCATTTTGTGACCTTTTTAGGTCTGCTGAACACTGGTTTATATTTCAAAACCTACGCTATAGTACACCGGTTTTTGGCAGTCTTATAATCGGGGAGGTCGGTGGCATTTCGCACAATGCACTTCCGGTCACGCTCCACCGCCGACAACGGTACACGCCCGGTCGAATTGACGACATTATAAAACCATTAGTCGCGACTCGCGGCTATTGTAGACACTAGATGCACACTTACAATAATCTTGAAGGCTCAAACATAAGGCTGGTCGCATACACACGTTTTCCGTATTCGATTTCCTAATGTGGAATTACGATTTGGAATTTCGTAAGACTTGCGCATGCGTTCGTTTTTTTCACACGCGAACGCGTCGGCTTGCACTTTAAACGTACATGCGGAATTCGTTTTATTCGGAAAAAATCTAACGTGTGCGCAAGTTAACGTATTTTCTACTGATCCCATGCATTCGTATTTCCGAATACGGAAAACGTGCCAGCCTAAGGGTGGGTTGCACCAGAGGCGTGGTTAAAGTTAATGTTATGGTCAAAGTTATGGTTATAGTTAAGGCTAATTTAACTTTAACCACAGAATTTGACAGAAGACGTTGCTGTTCCGACAAGGCTTTAAATGAACGTGGGCGGGGGCGCTGCTGGTAAAGGAGAACTGTCAAAAATGGCGTTTTAGTATGATGACAGCGTTAGTTCCTCTTTTCGCCACGTGCATTTAAAGCCTTGTCGAGCTCTATGGTTAGGGTTAAATATGGCGTCCATTTTTTATGGTTATGGTTAAATATGGCGTCCATTAACTGTAGTGTAGCTTTAACAAAAAAATAAACGCAACAGACATCTGTCAAATTTTGTGGTCAAAGTTAAGGTTAAAGTTAAGTTAGCCTTACTTATAACCATAACTTTGACCATAACTGTAACTATAACAACGCCTCAGGCTTTGTCCACATTTGTATCATGATGGCGTATCAGATCTCCGTCGCGTAGCATCGAAGCGTATCATGATCGCTAGTGTGGAGTGTGGACGCAAAATGATCGCGATCATCGCGTACATTTCTAGCGATCATGATACGCTTCGATGCTACGCGACGGAGATCTGACGTGAACCCCCCAGTACCAACTCCACACTCAGGAGCCCCCCCGTTTTGGAGCTACTCACCTTTGAAATTTTCGTAATATAGAGGTTAGGTCATATGTTCTCGGGTGTTTACGAAGTGTTTTTGAAGCATCACAAGGCTGTGGTTGAGTGAAGGATGTATATTTCAATTTTGTTTCACGATATAATCCAAGTTTTGTTAATAAAAATTAAGTAAAATTAACAAAATTCACTACATACAAACTACAAATAAAATCTACCGTATTATCACTTGACATTACTTTGACTTTTTTTTTATCATAATGCAGCCTCCTGCTTAGGAATTGCACTCTAGGGGTTGGCAAATTCGTTTTTGGGACCATGTCCGTCTGTCACGTCTCCGGCTTAGGAATTGCACTCTAGGGGTTGCCTTAGGCAGCTCCGGCTTTTTGGTCGCCTTCGGCGACCAGCCTCCGCCGCCACGGCGAGTCCTGGTTCCTCGTTTCGTTACGGCGGGCGGGGGCTGCTCTCCCTCCGCGCCTCCGGCTTAGGAATTGCACTCTAGGGGTTGACAAACAAGTACTACGTGGAGTCGGGGTTGACAGATTTGTTTCTGAGTTATAATTGATTTCATAACCATATTTTCAGATAAAATAAAATAAAAGGCTCAAGTAATCGGCAACACTTCAAGAAATATTTTTATACATTGTATCAAAGACACATTTCTCATTTAAAATATTCATGTTATTGTGATAAAAAATAAATAACATTACCTAAGTATATTTATTTATGAATCAATATTGAAATATTACACTACGTAAAATATAATCCTTAAAAAAATTACGAAAACAATGCAAATCTGAACGTAAATTGTGCCGAAAGCCAACAAAAAAAAAAAAAAAAGAAGAAGAAGCCAAATATTTATTAGCCAAACCCATACAATTACTATATAGTAGTGAATTTTGATAATTTTACTTAATTTTTATCAAGAAACCTTGGATTATTTATTTTAGGAATGACGGAATATTCGTCCCCCACTCACCACAGCCTTGCAATGCCATGAAAACACTTCGTAAACACCAGAGAATAGAAGACCTAACTTCGAAATTACGAAAATTTTAAATGCGAATTTCTCATAATCGGAGGGTCTCCTGAGGATGGAAGTGGGGGGTTTTCCTCATCCAACCTATCCCTCCTCAACCCATCTCACCACCAAAATCGTTGGGCATGATTCTAAACTTTAGCCAAAACAGGCTTGGGAGGAATTATGCCTAAAAGCACCAAGGCAAGTGCAACTAGAACCTCATCCATATTCACTCACAAGATGAACAACACGGCCGAATACTCTACTCCTAATGATGGCTTCCTGCACGGCGTCTGTCGCAACGACTAGTCGTCGATGCATGCGACAGCTCGACGTGTAGACGCAACGACTAGTCTTCGGTGCAAGCGACAGCTCGGCGTCTAGACGCAACGACTAGTCGCAACGACAAGTCGCACTGTTTGCGATGGCTCTAAGGCAACAGAAACGTTGTCAAACGTCGGACAAAACTTTTTGTTTAATGTCTGTGCAGGTGCTGCCTCTAGCGTGAAAACATTGCAGTATAGAATATCCTTTACCCTACCATGTATTACATTGTATACATTGTTTTTAGAAATGTCATCAGACACCAGATTTTTTTTGCTTTCGTCAAGAGTGTCACTTCTTAAAAGGATTCCGCCACCAAAAAGTTTGAGAGCCGCTGATCTATACTATACATGAAGAATTAGTCGAATCGAGATGACCCGTTTACAAGAAGTAGACCAATGACCACATGGGGGGGGGGGGGGGGGGGCACAATATTTACGACTGGGCACTCCCCAGTAGCGTGGCTGCTGTAATTAGCCCAGCCCCGATTGCCTGTTACCAACTAATTAGGATAAGCTACCCAATTGATTTGATGCCACTATCGTACTAGCTGATCCGGCAATTGTTGTTTTGCCATATTCGGTGTGGAGCGCCCGAAACGACAGAGCGAAAAGATTCTTCAACCTACAACAGCTTCACGATATTCGATAAGCAAACTTCAACACATTCGGTTCAGCTATTTCGTTTCGCGTTATGTCAAATGCAGAGCCAATCCATGCTAATATGATAAATGCGAAAGTGTGTCTGTCTGTTACTTCTTCATGCTCAAACCGGTGAACCGATTTGCTAAAATTTGGTATGGATATACATACTTTCAGGTACCGGGAAAATGTACGCTTCCCGCGCGATTAAGGCGAGGCCACTTCGAAAAGACTGATTTTTAAGCTTCCAGTCTGAAGAAATTATATGGAATTCTCTTACACCAAAATTGATGTAGACTCAAAAAGGAACAAAGTAACAAAATAACCGAACAGAATATTGAAAAATGGCATGGTAATTCTGTAAAAAAATCTTGAATATCATCATAAAAGTACACTTCAAATTCGAACATCTCGTAATTTTCAATGACAATGATATGATTTATTTTACAAAAACCGGCCAAGTGCGAGTTGGACAGGGGACATGAAGGGTTCCGCAGCAGCAATAAGGTTTATTTTTATGAAATTAAAAGGTTTTTGATTTATTTTTATATTTCAGTTGATTTAATGAAAGTTAAATTAAGTTTAACATTTATGACGTATAAAAAAAAAACTACTTGTTAGATTTCGTTCAAACCAATTTTCGTTGGTAGTTTTTATAGTAAAGTACATCATATATTTTTTTTACTTATCATGCCCCTACTTTAGAAGTTAGAGGGGGGTGGGGGACACATTTTACCACGTTGGAAGAGTCTCTCTCGCAAACTATTCAGGTTAGAAAAAAATGATATGAGAAACCTCAATATGATTTTTGAAGACCTATCCATAGATACCCCACACGCATAGGTTACATGAAAAAAAAAATATTTTTTTAAATATAAAAATATAAAAAATAAACTACTTGCTAGATTTCGTTCAAACCAATTTTCGTTGGTAGTTTTTATAGTAAAGTACATCATATATTTTTTATAGACTTATCATGTCCCTACTTTAGAAGTTAGAGGGGGGGAGGGGGGGCACACATTTTAGCACTTTGGAAGAGTCTCTCTCGCAAACTATTCAGGTTAGAAAAAAATGATATTAGAAACCTCAATATGATTTTTAAAGACCTATCCATAGATACCCCACACGTATGGGTTAGATGAAAAAAAAAAAAATTGTTTCAGTTGTACCTATGGGGACCCCTAAATTTTTTTAAATTTTTTCCATTATTGTATCAAAATCTTAATGCGGGTCACAGACTACATCTGCTTACCAAATTTCAATAGTATAGCTCTTATAGTTTCGGAGAAAAGTGGCTGTGACATACGGACAGACAGACAGACAGACATGACGAATCTATAAGGGTTCCGTTTTTTGCCATTTGGCTACGGAACCCCCAAAAAAGGATAGCTTTTTTATAGTTCTAACAAAATAACCAAATAGTTTTTTTAATAAATGATTCGGTCATTAAAAAAAAATGTATAATTTTCTCCTATTTCGCCCTATCAAGAACGCGGCGAGCGTCGTAACCGCCACTGTACAAGGCGCGCTGATATTAATGTTATTTTAATTTTTTTAAACGTCGATATTCATACTGACAGACATCGACCTGCTAATTTTAGGAACATCCTTGCCTTAAGGAACTTTAGCTTCGTTGCGGGCGTGATCTAGTATGAAATATGTTTACGTTGTCTGGTACCCGTAACACAAGTCCTTCTGGTACTTAGCACGGGGCCAGACTGAGATGGTGTGAAACGTTCATAGATAATATTATTATAACATAAATATATTATTAGACCAACCAGTGTACAAATGTAGTGCTCCTACTTTGTTATATTTTTGCACAAACACACTACTAGTTAATGCATATAAACAAATATATATATATATATATATATATATATATATATATATATATATATATATATATATATATATATATATATATATATATATATATAACCGTTAGTTTGCGTCGTTAAATAACAATTCGGTTAATCTGTGTATCGCGGTTAACCGTAATCGCTAACTGTTACTTACGGCACTTCACACTGGCTGCGATTATCGCTGCGACGAATATGGAATAAGAACGTGAGGTTGACCATAACTAGAAACGAATCGATTTGAACAGAATTACAATCAAATAGGTAAGATAATGTGGTATTTTGATTTAAAATATTATTTTTGTTTTAAATTAAGTCAAAACCTTTATAAGGGCTGGATACTACTAATACTTTGGCCGGACACGAAATAATAAAGCCTATGTCCGACTTTTTTTCAGACGCAGGACAACTCTAGCTAAGATAAACAAACAAAAATTTAAAGTCTGTTTTCTGTCCCATAAAGTTTGGACTTTAGACTTTCCTCTTCATCCCATCACTATCGGCTTTCACGCACCGCATCATCGCATCAAGTATGAAGATCACAATACAAAACCAAATGCACACGTGCGTCTGACTCACTATGTTTTACCACGGCTGAAACAAATGTTGCATACAATGTACTCAGATCCGTGTTTGTATGGAGGTCAGTTTTCGGTGGAGTCAGCATAAACTTACAATGGCTTCCTTTAAAACGTTTAAGAATTTAAGTCAAATACCGTTAAAATTGGTAATTTTTGTACAATAAAACCACTGGTTAATTTAAATTTTATCAGAATATTGAACGTACATAGAATATGAGTATAAACTGTCGCCAGCAGTAAATCCGGACCAAAACGACATGACAGCATTCAAGAAGAGAGCGTATTCCGTTTAACAGGGCCGGCAACGCACCTGCAGCTCTTCTGATGTTGCGATTGTCCATGGGCGACGGTAGTTGATTTCCATTAGGTGACCCGTTTACTCGTTTGCCCCCTTATTTTATAAAAAACCGGCGAAGTGCATGCAAATTTTTTTTAAGAATTTATATACCATTTTGTCGGCATCATTAATATCTGCATTCATGCCGAATTACAGCTTTGTAGGTCCTACAGTCTCTGAGCAAAACCGCGGACAGACTGACGGACAGACCGAAACTATAAAGGTTCCTTGTTAACTACGGAACCCTAAAAAAGAAACCCCGAAGTGGCCTACGTAACGATCAAAATAACCAGTATCCTTGGTCAAGCCGAAACCCACTGTACTCATTTCAAAAGCTGTAAATGATGTCGCGCAGACATGACAAACTTCGATAGCGCGATTTAGGATTGCGCGCTGTTTGGCTCGCTACTACAGATTTGATTTTTTCAATAATAATAATTATAACCATAATGCATTGTGATTTGTGAATTTTGCTGCGCTAGAATGAAATTTTAACTTCATCAAAGATTAACAGAACGAGACAGAAGGGCAACAGCATAAAACCATCGGTCAGTCGGAAAGTCGGTTAGCGGGGTAATTAGAACTAATTATGCCGGTTCCATGACCGATGCTGTTAGATGCCGGAAGTGTAAATTTTAATTACTATTAAGGTGCTCCCTCACCGCCCACCGGGAGCATTCACTTGTAATGTAACATCATAGATTCGACATTGAGCATTACATTACAGTAATACCTCTCTGACTGACGAGCATTCGCGTGTAATGTA
Organism: Cyaniris semiargus; assembly: GCA_905187585.1. Classification (NCBI taxonomy): domain Eukaryota; kingdom Metazoa; phylum Arthropoda; class Insecta; order Lepidoptera; family Lycaenidae; genus Cyaniris; species Cyaniris semiargus. The sequence continues at coordinate 10,681,903 of LR994568.1, read as the reverse complement.
ACATTATAGATTCGACTGAACATTCCATAGCAAGCTGACTTCACTGTCACGTAGCATTGATGTTACAAGATGTATCAAGAAATTACACATTGTATCATTACAAGGTGATTCTAATGCTCGGTTCTCCTCCCTCACTGATGTAATGCTCGACTTTGTACCGTTACATTACAAGCGAATGCTCCCGGTGAGGGAGCACCATTATAGATTAGCTAAGAGAGACAAATCAACAGGTTTATAGACTAGGGAATAAGCAATAATAATTGCCTATGACAATTGACAAGTACTAGTTTTACAATTTTAAATTTGAATAAACTAAAAGATGAAAATTCGTTTATCGCGCGGGAACCGTACATTTTTCCGGGATGATAAGCATCCTATGCCCTTTGCTGGGACTCAAGTATCTCGAAATTTCAGCATTAGGGCCGCGCCACACCGGAATGGCAGCGGCGCGGCGAGCACTTTCAGTGTCATACATAAAGTTAGTATTCCGCTAGGTATATTAACTTTATGGTGTCATATGATTTTAAACTTTATCTTCATTATTGTAATACATAGTATCGCTTGAAAATCTAGCGGCCGCCCGTGGCCGCCGGCGGCCGCGATTCCTGAAAGTGCTCGCCTCGCCGCTGCCATTCCGGTGTGGCGCGGCCCGACAGACAGACAGACGTCAAATAATGTAACTATATTCTGTAGGTTGCAACTTGCATAGAGCATGTCACAATAATTATGTCTACACCGGTTTCGGTGACAGTGGCCGGTTTTTATTGGAACGAGCCAGCTACGCAACTCGACACAGCTACGAGTGCTCGACCGAAGACAGCCCGCAAGAACAAACTGCTCATCACATACTCTGGGAGTGCGGTCTCTGGCATGAGGAAAGAACTGATTTATTAAACAGCCTCCAATGTGTCTCTGGAGTCGTATATTACGATGACCTCGTAGGCAGCGCAAAGAATTTCCGTGCTTTCAAACGTTTTTGTCATAAATTCTATTGGAAACAATCGAACACAAGTTTGCCATTATAAATAAATGTCTTTTTTTTTTATGAAGTAGGCATATTATATTAAGCATAATTATTTATTTTTCCCGTGGTGCTTCCCCCTTTTGTTCGGACATCAATGTCATTACAATTTTGGCTGTCTCCCGCTTTGGGGAGGGAAATTGGATATCTCCTACTCCTCCTACATTTCTTCTGATTAATTTCGTTGCGGGTCCCAAGACAGATTTAGCTTGTCCCTCGGGCATCCCTGAGATCATATCAAAGGGTTTTCGTGGTTGGTTACCACTGTTGATCCTGGCGACACAGGAGTTGCAGTGGTGGGAATGTGTGGTGGGCCTTTTGCCCGTTTAAAAAAAAAAAAAGCTACGCAACTCATTTTATAGTGCCCAGGAGTGTGCCCAATACACAGGAGCTCGCGGAAGGAAGAGCCTTCACTCTCGTTACACAATGGGACGTACCATTGGTTATCGAGTCAATTATAGACGAAATCTATCTAGGATAGATGTAACCCGACCAAATTACGTAGGTCCACTATCACAGGTATGAATAAATTTCTCTGAATTTTATTGTATAACAAAATATAAAAAATGAATACATAGCACAGCTACATTTACCGTAACAAATTCAATCTTTGCATAACATTAACATAACATGCATCTGAGATTAGAGATTTCTAATTTTAAAACGTTTCGTTATAAATCCATACAATTTCTTTTTTGCACCAAAAACAAAAAAATAACAAATGCGAAGCGTGTCTGTCTGTCTGTTGCCTCTTCACTCCTAAACCACTGAACCAATATGAGCCCCGGGAAAGGTCATTACAAAAATGATTTTCCCGGAAAAATGTACGATTCCTACTCGATAAACGAATTTTGGCGCAACGGAGTTGCGGGCGTCATCTAATAATATACTATAAGAGACACATACACTGCTACTTTCACAGTAAACTCTATTATAGAGACTAGAGTTTACTGTGAAAGTAGCAGTGTATCTATCTATACAAGGGACACTTTATCACTTAGTTTTGTTACATCCTGCATAGTATGCATTATTATTAATATGTTAGCGTAACTTTTCTCCAATATAAATAGTTTGATTGATGTTATAGGTAAAGAGCTATTAATTTACCTAGCCATTATAGTCATAGGAAACAAGCCAACTTCCTGACGCCAAGTTACCTACATCCGCCAAGTTGCATAAAGACACCATGACATCCATTTCCCTCTGTCGGATGTTGAGACTCATTATTTTATTAAATTTACATTTAAAAAGGTATGCGACAAAAAAGGTGTTCGACTTAGAAGTGAAATAAATCTTAGGGCATAACTCAAGAGACATTCAATTATTACCTAATTTTAATTTTATGAAGACTTGTCATACTTAAACATTGTTTTTCAAACAAATATTACGGAAAGGTCGGTACGGTAAATAATCCGACCACAATCCGACATGAACAAAGCTTCGTCTACTGTCTATGCTGGTGCTGCCTCTATCGCGGAAACATTGCAATAACGTATCCTATTTGTGAGAAGTATAGACTCATCTATACTAATATTATAAAGCGGAAGAGTTTGTTAGTTAGTTTGTTTGTTTGTTTGAACGCGCTAATCTCAGGAACTACTTGTCCGATTTGAAAAATTCTTTAAGTGTTAGATAGTGTATTTATCGAGGAAGGCTATAGGCTATATTTTATCACGCTAAGACTAATAGGAGCGAAGAAATAGAGGAAAATGTGGAAAAGACGGGGGGAAATTATTTGAAAGGGCTTATTTGAACGCGCTAAACTCAGGAACTACTGGTCCGATTTGAAAAATTCTTTCAGTGTTAGATAGCTTATTTATCGAGGAAGGCTATAGGCTATATTTTATCACGCTGAGACTAATAAAAGCGAAGAAATAGAAGAAAATGTGGAAAAAATGGGGGAAATTATTTGAAAGGGCTTATCTCACGAACTACTAGAGTAATTTTTCTGTTATTTGGGTCAGATAAGAACTAGACCACGTGAAGGATCATAGGCTATTTTTTGTAGACTGATTTGTCTGTAAAATATCTAAATTACGCGGGCGAAGCCGCGCGGAACGTCTAGTTTGAGAAAATATGACATCGACGTAACTTTTGTACTGGTTTAACTCTAGAACGAACGCCAGCAAACCTTCAAGAAGAGAGCGTATTCCCTCTTAAAATACCAGCAGGCAGCAACGCACTTGCTGCTCTTCTGATGTTGCGACTTGCGAGTGTCAATGGGCGACGGTAGTTGCTTTCCATCAGTGACCCGTTTGCAATTTGCCTCCTATTACATCATTTCAAAAAAAAACATCCGTTTTTTAATAATTTCTCCATGCCACATCCTGACTAAACTTTTGATGAGAATGAAATCGTTTATAGCACATGCGACCAATAAACTTATCTATTATAGTAGAACATTATAAAACTAATTACAACGCCTGAGTACAATAAAAAGCCGAAGAGCCATAAGCCAACGATCTCAGCTGTTTTTAGATCGACCACCGAATATGGAACTCTTGGAACAACCATCAGTACCGTTAGACAGGCCAAGCTGACTGGTCGGTGTCGCCAACTAAGTTTGACCTCTGAGTTCCAATCTATAGTACCACTAACTAGTTCTTACCAGCTGGTCGGCAGTACCAGTTTAGTTAGAGCTTTTGGTTCATAGTTTTTTTATGACAAGGCAGTTCAAGTTGACTGGTCGGTTATTTCTGAACCGATATGGGAAGAGTCACTTCCCCAGGACAAATGACGTCACATCCTTCTATATTTTTAGCCGAATGGATGTGGCATGGGACAAGTCACAACAATATGTTTCGGGAAATAATTTTAAGTGCCATGTGAAACCGACGGAAGAAGGGACGGTAATGTATTTCGAGCATATGCTTTCATGGATTTTAGAAGCTCCTTATTCCTTGACGCTGTCGTCAACGTTACTAATATTATAAAGGCAAAAGTGTTTGTCGTTCGATATGTCTGTTACCACTGCAGTCCCTGAACCGATTTTGATGAAAATGATACTAAAGATCACAACTTCAGCCTCAAAAATCTCTTGAAAGGTAAGTACTTACATAGGAAAGTATTTATCACGAAAAAATCTAAGGTTTTCGCGAAACGAACGAATTGCTAAATAAATCACAAAGAATCAACATGTAGCTAGTTTTTTAATAAAATAATTTACAATTTCGCAATTAAATAAAGAATACAAGATGACGCCCGCAACTCCGTTGCAACTTGCATCCAAAGCAAATTTCAGCAAAATCAGTTCAGCGATTTAAGCGTGAAGAGGTAACAGACTGACAGTCACACTTTCGCATTTATAATATAAGTAAATTTTTTGTAGCTTCTAAGGTATTATGTATTATGCAGTTATGCTACATGTTGTCAAGCAATTTTACGCGAACGTAAGTTCTAAAAGAGTTTAGGAGAAAATAAGTTTGGTTAGTTTAGCGAAGTTCACTAACGGCCGTTCCCAATATTCAATCTATCTCTGGTTTGACATACGACCGATCGCAGCTAACATTGAATTGACATAAGATATACAGTGTATGTCTCTAATGTCTAATGAGAGCTATTCCTATCTCTAGTAGGGCAAAACCAGAGATAGATCAAATATTGGGAACGGCCGTAAATTTCGCGTTCTTCGCTTCTACGAGAGTCAAAACTGTACCAATAACGACGAAGTTTAGACGCGTATGCAAAACGCTCATTAATATTTAATACTTCCTACTAATATTATAAAGGCGAAAGTTTGGATGTATGTATGGATCATGGATGTATGGATGTTTGTTACTCTTTCACGCAAAAACTACTGAACGGATTTTAATGAAACTTTACAATAATATAGCTTATACATCAGAATAACACATAGGCTACAATTTTAACCGACTTTAAAAATGGAGGAGGTGTTATGTTCGTTTTTTATGTTCAACGATTACTCCGCCGTTTGTGAACCGATTTTCAAAATTTTTCTTTTGGTGTATAGGTCATCATCCCAATTTGGTACCATATTCATGAAAGTGGTGACCTGATGAAGGGATCCATAAGAAATCGAGGGAACTCCTCAAAATTTATATGGGAACATGTGGTGACTTCGGTTTCGTGAGCAGTATTCTAAGCATATGCTACCAACAAGCAAGATTTTGCACCAAGGTATACCATGGTTCGGAAGGTGCTGAGAGAACTCCTGACTCTTTATAGATACAAGTTTGGGAGTTTCGACGTTGTTTTAAGAACGGAAAGCATATTATGCTACTATGAAAATTACATTCATCATCATCATTACCATAAACCATTATAGAACCATGTATCGTCCCGTTTTGACTCATTATTGGTACTTTTCATTTTATTATATATCACTTAAACCGCGGGTAATACCGCGGGGCACAGCTAGTATATAATATATAATGATGCTAAAACAAAATGATTTATGATTTTCGCATGCAAACTGTAATTTAACAATCACGTATTATGTGAGGTTTCTGACCTGAGACACGTACATTTTTTTAAAATAAAATAAGTGCGCAAACAAGCAAACGGGTCACCTGATGGAAAGCAACCACCGTCGCCCATGGACACTCGCAACATCAGAAGAGCTGCAGGTGCGTTGCCGGCCTTTTAAGAGGGAATACGCTCTCTTCTTGAAGGTTTGCAGGTCGTATTGGTCCGGAAATACTGCTGGTGACAGTTCGTTCCAGAGTTTTACACTGCGCGGCAGAAAGTTACGCGAAAAACGCACACATTCATACTTTTAGCGCCCTTTTTTTAAGACCCTACGCTGTCCCACTGCTTCACTACACTTGTATGTGTCAAGTTCATCGCGCTATCTTTCTAGAAATCGGCTACGGCGGCGTCGTCCAGCCGTCGGGATGCATGCGTGATGTGGCTAGTAAGGCCCAAGTTATCCATGCATGGTCATCGGTGTTTTGCTAAATTGTCATTCTTGTTAACAACAATAAAGAGCATAAATGCATACTAATATTACACAATCCTGCATCCATGGTAAAATTATTGACGGAAAAGTGTATCAATCTATCTGTCTGTTCCTTCTTCATGCTTGCACCACTGAATCAATTTTGATAAAATTCAATAACAACATGTAAATTTGCTGGAAGCAAAGGAATGAGGATTTATTCTGTAAAACATGTACAGTTCCTGTATGATAAAAAAAATATTCAAACATACTTGCGGTCATCTAGTTAGTTATCATGATATTACAATGTAACAATTAGCATAATCACCATTCACATCCTGTCTATCGGAAGTTGGTGGTGAATCACTGTATTATTTGCTACCTTTTTTTCTGATATCAACTTCCGCTGACACATAATGGTTTTCCTAGGTCAACGGGCAGACAGATTGTCTCACTGACAATAACACCTGCTGACCATACATACATACATACATACATTAACAAATTTCAACCAGATATCGACAAGCTTTAAATATCGCTTGTCGATATCCAGTTGAAATTTGTTTTAGTGGCCAAAATCAAAGATGTGTACGTTTGCCTTAATTCTTAAATAGTAATCAAGAAGTTTGACTTTTAAAAAAATATGAATTTTAATAAGTATCTTGAACTAAGAACTACTGGAAGAAAATCTTGTATAAAATTATGTGGATACAAACTGTATAGATATTATAGTATAGACATTGTAATGTCATATTACTGCTCACTTCAACCGTTTTCCCAGTCCATATCAAATCATACTTCAGTTGTTTACTGAAGTATGATTTGATATGGCAGTGATATTTTGATAATGCTAACAGAAAAAGAAAAATGACCATGAGGCCATATAAAATGCTATGATGGCATAAAACAGCATTTGCCATTTTACTTATTTACTATTTCATAAAATAATCTTAAATGCATTAAAATATAATTATTCAATTACTTTGATAAAATACAAACCAAAATCTGCAATAAATTATATAATATTGTTTATACTCTAGTTCAAATCATTTTAATATTAATGTTAACAAAAAATGCAAGCATGCAAGAAGATTACAGCTACCTACCTATATAGAGCTTTGTTTACATTAAGGTCAAAATTGTTTTAAAACACAAGAAATGTCTTAAGTTTACATACACTATCAAAACAACTTTTCGCACAATACGTTTCCGATGATATATTTAGCAATATGAATCACAAACTGCCTAGCGTTAAGTTTTGGTTGTGTACGACTTAAAACGGCTCCGGAAATCTACGAAGCTTCACGACAGACATTTTAACGTTATGTGATTAGCATTCGCAACTTGTATGAGCTACCAAGAAACTGGCTGGCTGAAATTTTAAGAAAATGCATACTTTTGCTATATCTAACCATGCAAGAGAACAGCCGTAGAGTATATCAAGTTAATACTTACTTATTTCATGTGTCTCAACAGTATCCTTTGTCAGAACTAATAAAATTACACACACAAGAATGCACACCACACTCGGCCAGCACTTGAACATTGTAACACTTTAATCTATACTTTTATGCTCTTAAAATATAACTACATTAATTATATCTGATAAATAAAGCATGTTTATAAAATATTTTAAAAATATAACGTCAAGGCACTAAAACATTTCACACGACCAACGGGACGAACGACAAGCGCAAACTGACAAGTGACAAGTGACAAAAAATATTTTGAAATTCGCTGTCAACTGTCAAATAAGCGTCATATGCGGTGACAGTTATTTTTTTTAGGTTTCGTTTGTTAGTAGCAAAAGAATCATTTTCCATTGATTCGATCTAATAATACTTGTTGCACAACATGGGCATTGCGCATATTGTAACAAAAGGAATTTAAATGGTTGCACTAGAAAAGTTAAAGCTATAGATAACATGTATATTTTCCATTATTAATTGTGTTTTATATCACGACAAAATGCCGAATACTTTTAGAGAATATTTTATATAGTATCATAGGACGACACAAGTTTGGTTGGTAAAATATGGAACTTTTATCTATTAATTTATTTTATGAAACCAACAAAAATTGCAGAAGAAATGAAATTGGATTCCAAATTCCAATCCAACATTCAAGTTAAGGTGTACGCGCGCCATCTCTCGATGCATAATAAAATAAAAACGCCATTTAGAGAGTTAGCACTTAGCGCTACAAGTGGGCTCGCAAGTAATGTTAATTAGAGACAATAGATGTCGCTGAAACCACAACACACCTTATCGTTCAATAGCCCGTAAAGTAGTACGAATTACGATAATACCGCGGATCGCATTCGCGCCAAACGTAGTTTTCACTCGCATCTACATCAGCGCGTATTGTGATTTGTGAAAATTCCATTATCCTGCTCTTGTGCGAATATTTGTGCCAATTTCACGCTGCATTCGGTACACAAACAATATTCCACGCTATAAAACACAGTGATTTTTGTGCGAAACATTGAGCAAAATGAACATTGATTTCATTTGTGAAATACACTGGATTTTTATTAAATTTGGCCTGCATTACAAATTTACATTGTAAAGGTAAGCAATATTATTATTTATATTTTATTATTCGAATAACTATAATAGAAAATAAATTAGTTATTAAAAAATAATACTAGGATTAAACTTAATACATTTTTAAATCGCGTATATTTTATATTTAGGATGTTAGCAGTTAAATATCTAGTGTATTCTAACACGAACAATCATCAAAATTATGCAAATAATTTTAATTACTTAGTTGAATTAATACATTATTAATTTATAAGGACGCGTAAATAACACATCTCGTTTTAAATATTCGGTAAAATCTTCATGATTATCACCATAAATTGTGGTTTATTATTTCTAAACTGTATATATAACCTAATTATACAAGGTGTAACAAAACTAAGTGATATTACTTTAGGGTGTGTATGTGTTTCTTGTAAAGAGTTCACTGTAAAAGTGGCAGCGCTGAAAGACCAAATTTTTTTTCACTTTTGTATGGGGAAACTCGTGACGCCGTGCTGGGGCCTGGGGCCGGGCGCTTGCATAGGGAACACATACACACCCTAAAGTATTATCACTTAGTTTTATTACACCCTGTATATATTTTAAGTGGTATTACTAATTATTGTAATAATTAGTATTTAAAATGTAAGAGGCGATTTATTCTAAGTAATTATTCAATTATTAAGTATACTAGAATCTAGATGACGCCCGCAACTCCGTTGCACCAGAATTCGGATACCGTACATTTTCCGGGATAAAAAGTATCCTATGTCATTTCCCGGGACTCCAAGTACTTTATCTCCATACCAAATTTCAGCAAAATCGGTTCAGCGGTTTGGGCGTGATGAGGTGTCATAAACAGTGAACAACTGCCCAAGGTCCACTTGTCTGTGTCTGGCACGTTGGAAAAGTAGCATGACAAAATATGAAGTCAGCTCGGTCCTTACGACTGCACTCAGAGACATGATGATTAACCTTCAATTAAATGAAGAGTTTGACAGATAATGTATGGGGTTTATATCAAAATCTGCATTTAATTATATATCTATATATATAAAACTCAAAGGTGACTGACTGACATGTTGATCTATCAACGCACAGCCCAAACCACTGGACCGATCGGGCTGAAATTTGGCATGCAGGTAGATGTTATGACGTAAGCATCCACTAAGAAAGGATTTTGATCAATTCTACCCCCAAGGCGGTAAAATAGGGGATGAAAGTTTGTATGAAACTTTGTCAATTTTAAATCGATCGGGCTGAGACTTTGCATGCATAAAGCTACTACGACATAGGCATCTCCTGAGAAAGGATTTAAATAAATTCAACCCCTAAAGGGGGTAAAATAGGAGATGAAATTTTGTATTAATCTTTCTCAATTTTAAACCGATCGGGCTGAGACTTTGCATGCATAAAGCTACTATGACGTAAGCATCCCCTAAGAAAGGATTTTAAAAAATTCCACCCCTAATTCTACCCCCAAGGGAATAAAATGGGGTATGAAAGTTTGTATGAAACTTTGTCAATTTTAAGCCGATCGGGCTGAGACTTTGCAATCATAAAGCTACTATGACGTAAGCATCCCCTAAGAAATGATTTTAAAAAATTCTATTCCTAAGGGGGTAAAATTGGGGATGAAAGTTTGTATGAAACTTTGTCAATTTTAAACCGATCGGGCTGAGATTTTGTATGCATAAAGCGACTATGACTTAGGCATCCCCTAAGAAAGGATTTTAATAAATTCTATCCCTAAGGGGATGAAATAGGGGATGAATTTTTTTATGAATTTTCTTAGACTTTCGACTGATTGAACTGAAATTATTAAAGATTTGAGCCTCTATGACGAAAACGTTCGCTTAAATAGGATTTTGATAAATTCAACCCCCATGGGGATAAAATAAGGGATGATGGAGGATGTAAATATATTATTTTGAACCTATCAGTATCTAATGGAACGAATAAATTAAGACGAACAATTAAATTGAATATTTTGTGGTCATATTATCAAGTGCCTCTGTTGCCAATATTTATGTCGAGCAAAAAAGGCCAAAGTAGCGTTTGTTGTATGAGAGCTCCCCTTAAATATTTGCTCTATTTTGTTTTCAGTGTTTGTTGTTATAGCCGCAACAGAAATACATAATTTGTAAAAATTTCAACTATGTAGCTTGCGAAGTTCTTGAGATACATCCTGGAGACAGACAAACAACGAACATTGCAATAGGGTTTCTTTTTTACCCTTTTTATAAGAACCACAAAAAGGGAAAATTATCCATCTTTGTTATTATACTATGTTAACGCGGACGAAGTCGCGGGCAACAGCTATAGTAACTTATAAGTTATAAGTAATTAACTAGAAGTTCCGCGCGGCTTGGCCCGCGTAAATAAGATATTTCACAGACAAATTAATCCACAAAAAATAGCCTAGTGAAGGATTCACGTGGTCTACTTCTTATCTGTGCCAAATAACATGAAAATTGCTCCAGTAGTTCGTGAGATAAGCCCCTTCAAATAATTTCTCCCGTTTTTTCCACATTTTCCTCTATTTCTTCGCTCCTATTAGTCTTAGCGTGATAAAATATAGCCTATTATAGCCTTCCTCGATAAATGGGCTATCTAACACTGAAATAATTTTTCGAATCGGACCAGTAGTTCCTGAGATTAGCGCGTTCAAACAAACAAACTCTTCCGCTTCTAACAGTTAGTACTTACTAGTTACTACGTAATATAGGGCTTATTTGGTGGAAACAAACCTTTATTCTCTACTAGATGACTCATGACGTATGCAACTCCGTTGACAACAAAAATTATTTTATCGCGCGAGAAATGCGCTACATTTTCTGGGAAAAAAGTATCCAATGCTCTTTCCCGGGATTCAAAGTATCTGTATGACCAAATTTCATCACTATTGGTTCAGTGATTTAACCATGAACAGGTATAGGTATACCAGAATCTGATGGCAAAAAGTGAGAAAAGAAATTGACTCTAGCAATACCTAATTATTGGAATAAAACATTTTGATCCTTTTTTTTTCCTTATAGCGGCGGATTCTGTGTGTGAAACATGCAGATATAAAAATTTATCCAATGATCAAGGATATTTTTTTGAAAATCTGCCATCAAAATTTGCCATCAGATTCTGGTAGACCTATACAAGACAGACAAGTTTAGTAAGGAAGTAAGGATGTATGTTATTATTTGTTAAGTAGTATGTATGTATAATATTTAGTAGTGTGAAAAGATACTTTAATGGAGTATGCACAGTTACATTCGATTAAAAACAACGCCGGTCACTGGTCTACAGTTAAAAATAAACTGGAGTGAACAGATGCGGCAGACCGGTACCGCATCTGCTCTACAGGTGAAATTTATCTATACTATGTCTATACCGTACTTTTATAATAACTTAACCATGACGCCCGCAATTCCGTTGCGCCAAAATTCGTTTATCGCGCGGTACCATACATTTTTCCGGGATAAAAGTATCCTATGTCCTTTCCCGGGACTCAAAGTATATCCATACCAAATTTCAGCTAAATCGGTTCAGCAGTTTGGACGTGAAAAAGTAACAGACAGAGAGACACGCACTTATTGAGTCAATACTCAATACGTATCTAAATCTACACATACTAAGACTTCGTTGTCTGTCCGTCTGTCTGTATGTCTGTGTGTCGCCAGGCTGTATCTCAAGAACCGCTATAGCTAGACTTCTGAAATTTTTACAGATTGTGTATATCTGTTGCCGCTATAACAACAAATACTGAAAACAAAATAAAATTGATATTTAAGGGGGGCTCCCATACAACGTGTATTTTTCGGCCTTTTTCGCTCTATATCAATAATGGCAAGAGGTAGGCACTTGAATTTTTCACACATTCTTTTGTTATATGTGTACTTTAATATTTTATTATAATATTAAAATAAAATAAAAATTTAAGGGGGGCTCCCATACTTACATAAAACACAATTTTTTGCCTATTTTTGCTCTGTATCGGTACGGAACCCTTCGTGCGCGAGTCCGACTCGCACTTGGCCGATTTTTAATTACAGTTGAGTAATTAATATTCGTCTCTGAGTGCGGCAGTAACACTACACTGTTAACATGATCAAAATGCATCGGAATTCGGAACATAACGCTGAAAAGTATTGTCACTAGAATGTTTCATTAGTGCGAGTGTGGGGATATGGGGAGTTACCCACTCCCATATAGTGGGGAAGTGGGCATGTGACCCGGATTCCACGGGGGGCTGCGAGAGCGGCCAGCTAAGTAAACAATTTTAGGGTTGTCTCATAGTTTTACATCTTATTACAACTATCCATACTTCTAGAGGTATCCATTCTTCTAGAGGTATATTCATACAAATTTTACAAATGTGAAAGTGCATCTGTCCGTTACCTCTTCACGCCCAAACCGCCCAAACGATTTTGCTGAAATTTGGTATCCAGGAGATACTTTGAGACTTGAGAGACGGGAAAGAACTTATCTACTATTATAAGCTCTATATATTTCTTGTTGCGAAAGAAAGTATGGCTAACGAGTTATGACTGTTGCGTTTAACAAATAACGGCAGATATAGCACATCTGTTGTCTTTCAAAAATATATTGTATCGAACGAATCTGCTGGACATAGTATTAAATCCGCTACAAAATTCAATATTATGCTACCATGCAGTCTTCAACTCATTCCATCCATTGCCCAAAGTACATCTTACAAGCAGTAAGTAAAATCTTTGAATCTAGATGACCTCTCCGTAGGGTCAGCCCTAAACCAGACCGCCTTGGATGAAGGTCGCGCACGTTTTCCGAGCTTCGGTGACTAGTGATTTTATAAATTGTAAACAAACACATGTTGCTTGTTAGCCATACAAATATTATGAATGCGAAAGTGTGTCTGTCTGTCTGTTACCTCTTCACGCCCAAACCGCCGAAAGCTTTTTGCTGAAAGGTATGAAAATATGTACTTTGAGTGTCGGGAAAGGACATAGGATACTTTTTATCCTGGATAAATGTGCGGTTCCTACGGCAATAAACGAATGGCACAACGGAGTTCCGGGCGATATCCAGTTTATTAACATAACAATATGTTTATCAGAAACGCAAAGAGATAACAGACATACACACTTTCGCATTTATATTATTCGTATACGAGATAGAAAGGCTTTCTCAGGGAGCCATTTCATCTCGTTTCATTTAATGTTTTAAAGTTCGATTTATCCTATCCTACTAATATTATAAAGGCGAACGGAATTAAATGAAACTTTACAATAATATAGCTTATACAACAGATTAACACATAGGCTACAATTTTATCCGACTTTCAAAATGGAGGAGGTGTTATGTTCGTTTTTTTATGTTCAACGATTACTCCGCTGTTTGTGAACCGATTTTCAAATTTTTTCTTTTGGTGTATAGGTTATCATCCCAATTTTACCAAATTGAATATGAATATGGTACCCCATATTCATAAAAGTGGTGACCTGATGAAGGTATCCATAAGAAATCGAGGGAACTCACCAAAATTTAGTTTAATTTAGCATATGCTACCAACAAGTAAGATTTTGCACCAAGGTATACCATGGTTCGGAAGGTGCTGAGAAAACTCCTGACTCTTTATAGATAGAAGTTTGGAAGTTCCGACGTTGTTTTAAGAACGGAAAGCATATGCTACTATGCAAATTACATTAATCATCATCATCACTACCACGCCATTATAGAACCATGTATATTGTATAGTCCCGTTTTGACCCTAATATTGGTACTTTTCATAGTCTTATTATATATCACTTAAACCGCGGGTAACACCGCGGGGCACAGCTAGTATTTTATATGCGTCCGTCAGCGGCCGTCCAGCCTTATAATATAATTTTAAGTTAAAAGCTATTAAAAGTAACAAATCAGTGAATTAATTTCTATAAAGTAGGAGGGAATGTATAGGGAAGGGAATAAGGGGGAATATTGATTGATTGTAATTGGCCTGATTGCTATGGCTTCTATCTAATGCACTCTGATTTAGTAACACAATGTAAATGTGACGCCATGTTGGAAATTACGTATACACCGTTTCAATTAATTTCGATCTAAATGTAAACAATCCATACTTTTACTCTAATATTGTAATGCGAACAATGAAGACAGTCAGACATACGTCCGTCCGTCCGTCCGTCCGTCCGTCCGTCCGTCCGTCCGTCCGTCCGTCCGTCCGTCCGTCCGTCCGTCTGTCTGTTACCTCGTCACTCTCAAAAGCCAAACCGACTTTGCTGAAATTTGGCATGGACATACTTTGAGTCCCTAAAAAGGACATAGGCGTAACGGAATTACGGTCGTCATCTACGACCTCTGTGGCTCAATTGGTTGAGTGTGTGGCAGCTCAAGCCGGGGGTTGCGGGTTCGAATCCCGCCGACGGAACCAAAAGTTTTTAATGTTCCCGGGTCTGGATGTGTATTAAATATGTGTATGATATAATAAAAATCTTAAATATATGTATAGTATTATTAAAAGTATTAAATATATTTCCGTTGTCTGGTACCTGTAACACAAGTCCTTCAGGTACTTAGCACGGGGCCAGACTGACGTGGTGTGAAGCGTCCATAGATATTATTATTATTATTATTATCTAGCAGGCTAAGGCCCGTATTTTTGGTCAGTACTTAAGATGCGACCCGGTCTCAAGGCACGGTTCGGCTCTGTGACCGGTCCAAATTTTGACAGCCAACCAATCACAGAGCCTGAACTGTGTCTTGAGACCGTACTCAAGATGCATTCTTGAGTACTGACCAAAAATACGGGCCTAAGGCCGGTATAAACAGAGTACTCAAGATGCATCTCGGTCTCAAGACACGGTTCAGGCTCTGCGATTGGTTGGCTGTCAAAATTTGGACCAATCATAGAGCCGAACCGCGTCTTGAGACCGAGATGCATCTTGAGTACTGACTATTTATACCGGCCTTAGTATAATGCTACCAATATTATAAATGTTTCCCTCTGACCTCTCTACACTGTGCCATGATGGATTTTGCCACCATGGTTTAGAAGCCGTATGTAGCATGCAAATTGACGTCAAAAATGGGTTATGAATTATGATTGCCCATTTTTTACTCTCATCATCATCATCTGGCTAATATATTATCTTTAAATACATAAAATGCACTTCGTTAATTTCAAATTATTTTTCCGGTGCTAAAGCCTCCATTTATGTTAAAAACGTCAATTTTCAAATTGTTACTTACCTACTTCATCCACTCACGTCTTCAATTATGAAATACAAATACATTATTTTGGTCGAGTTTTGTTCACATTAAGATCAAAATTCAAAATGATTTAAAACTCAGTACCTACGCAAGACAAAATCAATCATCTACATAGCTTACGGCGAAACCTTGCGAGACCAATCCACGTTTTAAGTTTTAACCTTAATACTGACAGGTGATAGATGTACTGCACAATAGCATTCTAATAGACCAGCGGTTCTCAAACTTTTTGGTGCGAAACCCTTTGAAGCGACATTTTTGACGGACCCCCAATAAAAAAATAATGTTTTGCTTTGAAATTTGAATGAATTGTCTCCATGTCTCCATGCTGGTGTCTGATGACATTTCTAAAAACAGTTTATGTATCGCTCAGAAGCCCCTACAAGGCCTTTGCAGAGATCCAGGGCTCCGCGGAGCACACTTTGAGAATGGCTGCAATAGCATACTTACTAATTTATACTAATATTATAAAGCGGAAGAGTTTGTTAGTTTGTTTGTTTGTTTGTTTGAACGCGCTAATCTCAGGAACTACTGGTCCGATTTGAAAAATTATTTCAGTGTTAGATAGTCCATTTATCGAGGAAGGCTATAGGCTATATTTTATCACGCTAAGACTAATAGGAGCGAAGAAATAGAGGAAAATGTGGAAAAAACGGGGGGAAATTATTTGAAAGGCTTATTTGAACGCGCTAATCTCAGGAACTACTGGTCCGATTTGAAAAATTATTTCAGTGTTAGATAGCCCATTTATCGAGGAAGGCTATAGGCTATATTTTATCACGATAAGACTAATAGTAGCAAAGAAATAGAAGAAAATGTGGAAAAATCATTTGAAAGGGCTTATCTCACGAACTACTAGAGCAATTTTTCTGTTATTTGGGTCAGATAAGAAATAAACCACGTGAAGGATCATAGGCTATTTTTTGTAGACTGATTTGTCTGTGAAATATCTAATTTACGCGGGCGAAGCCGCGCGGAACGTCTAGTTATACTAATAGATACAGTTAGTATGCTGTATGCACCACGCAACGATTCTCACGTAAGTTGGCACGATTTTACGGAAATCGTTCCGTTGTCATTTCCTAGATATATCGAACGCATATCGGAAGGACATACTAGCGAGTTGCAGGCGTAACAATATAGTCTTATTTGACGGCTTATAATTAACTGACCACCAGATTTGAAAGGGCTTATCTCACGAACTGCTAGAGCAATTTTTCTGTTATTTGGGTTAGATAAAAAGTAGACCACGTGAAGGATTATAGGCTATTTTTTGTAGACTGATTTGTCTGTGAAATATCTAATTTACGCGGGCGAAGCAGCGCGGAACGTCTAGTCCTATATATGCAAAATGACTCCAATAGAGCGTTCGATTTATGTCGTTCGAAATGTCGAAAAATGTCGTTTCTCAAGCTAGGGAGAGTTTACTCGGCAAAATATTTTAAAAAACAGTGTTTTTTTTAGAATGTGGTACTTATCCGTTTATCGACCCACTCGCGCCGAAAACAATATTGCAAGTGTCACAATATCCTTGGTTTTCTGTACATCTATACTAATATTATAAATCGGAAGAGTTTGTTAGTTTGTTTGTTTGTTTGTTTGAACGCGCTAATCTCAGGAACTACTGGTCCGATTTGAAAAATTCTTTCAGTGTTAGATAGTCCATTTATCGAGGAAGGCTATAGGCTATATTTTATCATGCTAAGACTAATAGGGGAGAAGAAATAGAGGAAAATGTGGAAAAAACGGGGGGAAATTATTTGAAAGGGCTTATTTGAACGCGCTAATCTCTGGAACTACTGGTCCGATTTGAAAAATTCTTTCAGTGTTAGATAGCCCATTCATCGAGGAAGGCTATAGGCTATATTTTATCACGCTAAGACTAATAGGAGCGAAGAAATAGAAGAAAATGTGGAAAAAACGGGGGAAATTATTTGAAAGGGCTTATCTCACGAACTGCTAGAGCAATTTTAAGAAGTAGACCACGTGAAGGATCATAGGCTATTTTTTGTAGACTGATTTGTCTGTGAAATATCTAATTTACGCGGGCGAAGCCGCGCGGAACGTCTAGTTATCAATAACTGACCGTGATTTATTTTATGACAAAAGCAATTACAGATTTATAATTTATATCTATACTTAATATTATAAAGCGGAAGAGTTTGTTAGTTTGTTTGTTTGTTTGAACGCGCTAATCTCAGGAACTACTGGTCCGATTTGAAAAATTCTTTCAGTGTTAGATAGCCCATTCATCGAGGAAGGCTATAGGCTATATTTTATCACGCTAAGACTAATAGGAGCGAAGAAATAGAAGAAAATGTGGAAAAAACGGGGGAAATTATTTGAAAGGGCTTATCTCACGAACTGCTAGAGCAATTTTAAGAAGTAGACCACGTGAAGGATCATAGGCTATTTTTTGTAGACTGATTTGTCTGTGAAATATCTAATTTACGCGGGCGAAGCCGCGCGGAACGTCTAGTTATCAATAACTGACCGTGATTTATTTTATGACAAAAGCAATTACAGATTTATAATTTATATCTATACTTAATATTATAAAGCGGAAGAGTTTGTTAAATTGTTTGTTTGTTTGAACGCGCTAATCTCAGGAACTACTGGTCCGATTTGAAAAATTCTTTCAGTGTTAGATAGCCCATTCATCGAGGAAGGCTATAGGCTATATTTTATCACGCTAAGACTAATAGGAGCGAAGAAATAGAAGAAAATGTGGAAAAAACGGGGGAAATTATTTGAAAGGGCTTATCTCACGAACTGCTAGAGCAATTTTAAGAAGTAGACCACGTGAAGGATCATAGGCTATTTTTTGTAGACTGATTTGTCTGTGAAATATCTAATTTACGCGGGCGAAGCCGCGCGGAACGTCTAGTTATCAATAACTGACCGTGATTTATTTTATGACAAAAGCAATTACAGATTTATAATTTATATCTATACTTAATATTATAAAGCGGAAGAGTTTGTTAGTTTGTTTGTTTGTTTGAACGCGCTAATCTCAGGAACTACTGGTCCGATTTAAAAAATTCTTTCAGTGTTAGATAGTCCATTTATCGAGGAAGGCTATAGGCTATATTTTATCACGCTAAGACTAATAGGAGCGAAGAAATAGAAGAAAATGTGGAAAAAACGGGGGAAATTATTTGAAAGGGCTTATCTCACGAACTACTAGAGCAATTTTTCTGTCATTTGGGTCAGATAAGAAGTAGACCACGTGAAGGATCATAGGCTATTTTTTGTAGACTGATTTATCTGTGAAATATCTAATTTACGCGGGCGAAGCCGCGCGGAACGTCTAGTTTCCGATAAAATTGTTTACATTTTTATTTTTTCCGATGTTTATATCACCTTATATGTTTAAATAATAAATAGCTATTGTATATTATTATGTTTAATTTAATAATATTTTTTGTAATAACATTTTTCAAATTCCGCTATACATATAAAGGGGAGATAGGGGTCCCTTGTACAATTTTTTTTTACATTTATTTTTCGTTATTTCGTTTATTAATAAGAACCGTACATTTTTCAACATAAAAACTATACTAAGTCCTTTCTCGGAATTCGAAGTATCTCTATACTAAATTTCATCAAAATCAGAGCGGTTTAAGCGAAAACAGGTAACATTATATTATAGAAAAACAGGTAACAATCGGACACAATTTAGTAATTTTTTCGCGTTTATAATATTAGTTATTATACTATGGAAGAACAGATCCACAAAATCCAATATTATTCAAACATTTGAATATTAAAAACATTTACTTTGCCTTCCTCAGAAATTATGAAAACAATCCCAACCTTTAATAACACGAGAGAATATAAAGTATCATTTTTATTCTGCGTTTTTAGACTTTCAAGGTGAGTCCTTATCCTTATCTAGTCCTTGGATGTCTGTCTGTCACGAACTGGGCCAAGTAGAGCTAATGGTGCATGTGGCAAGGAATAAGGATCCTTTAAGACTACTTTATACACCTCCAGCGCTGGATCTACATACTAATTTAATTAAGACTGTTTTACATTGTTCGAGTGTTGGATCCAGTGTCTAGTTTTATAAAAGACTGTAGCTCTCTATGTTTTCCATAATATACTAGATATCTAGCTATGATGGTCCAAGGTTTTGTAGCAAGGAATTACTAGAGAGTAGAGACTGCACTTGCATTGTTGACGTCATTTTTGTCAAATGGCGAATTCTATGTGATTTTTGTACGTAATAATGCCTAACTTACCTGAAATTGTTGCTATACTTATGCTTCAAACTATACCCACCACCACCAGTGACCGGACAAATGAAAATATATTTCGATTTTGTTAGTCTTGCTAAAGCTCGAAAACTTTTTTGGATGTCTTAAAACATTCGTGGAATGCCAGGGAAGGTTTATTTTAGAAGGAAGTAATACAATGTTCACAGGGACATCTAGTTTACAATAAAAAAACGACATTAAATCACTAGGATGAAGTAACAGCAAAGTAAGAGGAAGTTTGAGTAAGCTACTGGACTAATGTCACTTAGCCTTTACGCTCCCAACTCCTGTGTGATGTCACAGGGTGTGGAGAACGTTCAGCTCTGAGTTATATGAGAATCAACCTTATGTTATCGACATAAAGGTAATAAAGGCTAAGCACTAAATGGATTGTAAACTGTTGAACTTCCTAATGGAGTTTGCTCAGCTCAATACGGTCCAAGTTTCGACGATGATCGATCCTTGCGTTTGTAAAAACTTGGTTAAAGTTTTCTTGATGTATATCTTCAACAGGGTGAAGTAAAATTTGAAATTTTAGGTTCTGTTATTACTTATTAACGTTTAATCGCCAAATATAAATAATACAACTTACCTAGAAGTTTTGTCAGCGGCAGCTTTACTTTTATGACGTTACCCTCATGTCAATATTATCTAACTGCTTAAGATAGTGTGTGGAAGTGTATGGAGATTGAGTATTGAGTTATTGACACAAAAAAACATGCAGCTGCCTTACGCCCGACAGAATCAGGCCTTGTACCATGAAACTGTTTTGAGACTCAAACAATCGGACGAGAATGCCGCGTCCTACTCTAACAAACGTGAAATGACGTTGTTAGAGCAGGACGCGGCATTCTCGTCCGATTGTTTGAGTCTCAAAACAGTTTCGTAGTAGGCCTACAGAATCGAATCGAGAATCGAATCAGCTCGATCTCAAAGCCTTTGCTACTTTCGACATATATACTAGCGCAAAATCGTGCTGCGGCTCAATTTGGAATTAATCCGATCTCAACGGCTAGGCTTTCCCACTCGACAGAGCCTATGCTAGCGCACGATCGTGCTGCGGCTAAATTTGAAACTAAACCTCGTAAATAAAAATCGTATACTACTACGAAACTGTTTTGAGACTCAAACAATCGGACGAGAATGCCGCGTCCTACTCTAACAAACGTGAAATGACGTTGTTAGAGCAGGACGCGGCATTCTCGTCCGATTGTTTGAGTCTCAAAACAGTTTCGTAGTAGGCCTACAGAATCGAATCGAGAATCGAATCAGCTCGATCTCAAAGCCTTTGCTACTTTCGACATATATACTAGCGCAAAATCGTGCTGCGGCTCAATTTGGAATTAATCCGATCTCAACGGCTAGGCTTTCCCACTCGACAGAGCCTATGCTAGCGCATGATCGTGCTGCGGCTCAATTTGAAACTAAACCTCGTAAATAAAAATCGTATACTACTACGAAACTGTTTTGAGACTCAAACAATCGGACGAGAATGCCGCGTCCTACTCTAACAAACGTGAAATGACGTTGTTAGAGCAGGACGCGGCATTCTCGTCCGATTGTTTGAGTCTCAAAACAGTTTCATGGTACAAGGCCAGTTTCGAGGTTAAGGTTGCAGTACACCGAATGCGGTCCTCACATATCGCATAAACAACTCCATCTAACGCCAACAATAAATGAAAATACTATAGTAATACCATGTAATACTAAGACCCAATTTCACCAACGTCTGTTAGTGTTAATGGCTTGTTAATGTCATGTCTTCTCTTTCGTTAGTGTGAAAAACGAGAGAGGTAACGTGATACTAATTCAAACATTAACTTAAACAGACGTTTATGAAATCGGACCTAAATTAGTTTATTACACCAGCTGCTGGAACAGTCTCTTCCCCACACACTTATCCAGCGCCTGCATGAGATCCACCACCTCCTGCTCGCAGGTCTCTGCGGTGTAGGCCTTGGATGTGACCCGCTCCTCGCACTCCTGGAACGCCTCGTACATCTGCTGCACTTGGGTGCTATCTGAAATACAAGGAAATGTGGGGGGGAGGACCAAAAATGTTTTTTTTTACGGTACGCAAAGTATAATTTGTTCGCAAGTGGCCGTTGTCTGAAACTGACTGAAACGTATAGGAAATTAGATGACGCTCGCTCCGTTGCGCCAAAA
Source organism: Cyaniris semiargus (assembly GCA_905187585.1). Classification (NCBI taxonomy): domain Eukaryota; kingdom Metazoa; phylum Arthropoda; class Insecta; order Lepidoptera; family Lycaenidae; genus Cyaniris; species Cyaniris semiargus. The sequence continues at coordinate 10,659,790 of LR994568.1, read as the reverse complement.
CTCGTTTATCGTGCGGGAACCGTACATTTTTCGGGATAAAATTTATCCTATGTCCTTTCCCGGGACTCAAAGTATCATTATATATTATACCAAATTTCAGCAAAATTGGTTCAGCGGTTGGGGCGTGAAGAATGGTGGAAGGTAACAGTCATACAGGCAGTAGTATGTAAAAAGGGGGGGGGGGGGATCCTTTTCTGGGACGCAAAGTATATTTTTACGTAAGTGGTCGTTGTCTAAAACATGACGTGGAAATGACCCCCCCTAATTTTCACAGAGGCTTACCTACTTCTCATTATCTGACTGACAATTTTCTAAGAAAACTGACACGATTGAGTGTGTTATTTCCTATAGGTAAGTACTCATATTTTTTTTCAATAAGGACATTAAAAATTAATAATTTATTAATTTAATAAAAACAATGATATTAAGTTGAGAATCTGGACGGTAATTTATATCTTCATTTCCAGAATCTGTATGCATTATTATGTTAACGTTGTTTAACGTCGCTTCTCACTGCGCGGCGTATAATTTAATTGAGAATTGAGTCTTGAATTATATTATATAATAGAGCTTGGACATTGAGATATATAGGTATAAAGTTGATCAAAATGGCGTCATTTGGACAAAATGATTATAATATAATATATTTTTATTTTTTACAGGCTATTTGAATATCGTGGTCACCGAATACGCAGAATTTTGGCCAATGATCTACAACAAAATTTCTTTCTACGATGAAGATGAAAAGGCGAAGTATATTGACAAATAAAATCTGTTACTTTGTGCCTAAAATCTTGTTTTGTTTTGCATTGACCGGACTTGTTTTGTGCATTCCCGTGTTTGTACTTGAGTTCAGTCAAATCGGCCTGTGATCAGTCCGACTGGAACGATCTGCTGGTCTCATATGAGGGACTTTTATCTATTACTATTTTACTAGATAACACCTACCTCCTAACCTAACTCCGTTGCGCCAAAACTTGTTTATCGTGCGGGAACTGTGTATTTTTCCGGGATGAAAAGTATCCTGTGTCCTTACCCGAGACTCAAAGTATCCCTTCGGGACTCTCCATACCTTTCAGCAAAATCGGTTCAGCGGTTTGGGCGTAAAGAGGTAACAGACAGACACACTTTCGCATTTATAATATTAGTATGGATAATGAAATTTGTGTGAAATTAACTGTCAATACATTACGTACTTTCCAAACAGTCAACACGCAGTTGAGTTAGGGGATCAGCAGAGTCCTGAAACAATGTTTAATGTGGTTTACATACATGAATAAGGGTTAAACTTGAGTTTTAAATCTAAGTTTATATCTAGTGTTTACTGGCATGGATCTGGGCTACATAAAAGTTAAACCTGAGTGAAATATCGTGTCATGTCTTTTATGCGAAGAACGATGTTAACCATAACGCTCATCCCGTTACTATACCTAATGGGGGTAAAACTTACAAGATGGCCCTAAAAAGGGGCCATTTAAAAAAAACAATAGTGACGCCGCACTGTGCACAATTATGCAAGCAAGCTCAGACAGAAAATTTACATTTTATTTTTATTAGCAAAAAGCTTCTTTAATACAAAAAAATGCAGATTACTTTAATTAGAACCTTCATTTTATGAAATACGTCATACAATTTTTTTCTCAAACGCAAGATACAAAGATTTATGACTTATTTCTTTCCTACACTACTAATAACCACAGACTATAGTAAATATTTGTTTTAACGTGTGTATTGTCATACACACGCTGAGGTCACTGTGTTTACCTTGTTATGATTTTACTGGCCATAAATACATGAAATAAGTTTGACAAGGACGAATATGATCACAGGACTACAAGGCTAGGTACTTAAAGACAAAATAAGAACTAACGCCATATTGTAAAATGCCATTTAAGAGACAGTTTTAGAGACGTCTTTCAATATTATTAAAGCATTATGCATAATATAATGGCCACTCTACATAATTCGAATCCAGTGATTCAATCCAGCGTTGGATTGCTACTGGAATAATGTAAAGTACTGGAATGCACTGAATTATAAACTTGCTATTATCAGAGACCAGATATATCTGGTCTCTGCTATTATGATCGAATTATGAAATCTCTGGTGTTACTTTTTGTATCACGGGATCGATGACATTGTCATGACAGCATGATTCACGCTGTCATGACAATGTCATCTACGTAAAAATCATCCCAATTCCCTGTAGACGTAATATTATGTTGAGTCTCAACAACACATACAAATAGAGATATGAAGAGAGCCAAGCTTTAGCACATTTTACTTGTAGCACTGGTTGCCCATGGTAAGATCTGCCCATTTGCCTCAAAAACCAGCTCAGGGAATAACAGATGAACCCTATGCCCTAGAATTGCAGCTAAAAACATTGTCCTACATTTGTAAGCCCCGTGAAAACCGCATCGACCGAATGAAAAAACTTTTTAAATAGAACGACGTATTGTATAGCTCTGAATTTAAATGTTTTCAAACGTGGAATTGGATTATTTTTTTCATATTTTTGAAATGGAATTAAAAAAGATAAAAATCACTACATATTATAAAACAAAGTCGCTTTTTTCCCTCATGTCCCTTTGTTCCCTTTAATCTTTAAAACTAAGCAACGGATTTTGATGCGCTTTTCTTTAATAGATAGAGTGATTCAAGAGGAAGGTTTATAAGTATAATAACATTAATTAAATAGTGGAGAAATACTGTTATTGTTGGGGTTTCTAATGTGATGTCGTAAATAATTACATTTTTTCCGCTTACATTGCAAACGCATGCTGCCCTACGAGATTTATCAAAATAATGTACCAAGTATTGTACACATTGAAAAGGTCTACAGAAAACTCCGCGATAATATGTCTTAGATCTCTTATGGATATCCCACAATAATTTTTTTTTGTCATTTACTTTTTACGACAAATAATGGCTAATTTTCGAAGCAATTTTAATAAATACAGCATTAATCCTTATCCAAATAAATACCTTAAATACATTGTTGATTTAATGTAGATCTATATGGCCCTTTACAGCATACAATGATTGAAATGAATATTTTCGACGATATTACAGATTTAAAAATTGCGGGACGTAGCTTTTGCGGCGGCACTGACCAATGCGGGTAGTAATGAATATAAATCAAAGCTACTGAATCGATTTTAATAGTGACATAGGCTATATATTTTATACCCGTGCGAAGCCGGGGCGGGTCGCTAGTATTTTTATAAAAGACGAACATCTAATGTAGCAACAAGCTGTAGCCAGTACTGGTGTCTGGTACTATAAGATAAACTTTTTTTTTTCATTTTCTACTCAGAGCAAATTGCTCTGAGATTTTCTACTAGGAGTGGACGAAGGGTGCCCATTTTCCTTTTAGACTTACCGAGAATTTTTTTTCCTATTTTTTTATCTAACTGCGTTAAGCGTATCGTTTAATTACCCGATTGCGCCAGAAGAAGGGTTATGTTTTTCAAGTGTGGCACTCGTGGACTGCCGCGTTAAATATATTGCATATCATTTTTGATCAATCTGTGAAATTATAATCCGCATACACGCACATAAACACCATACCGGTCGGAGTTTGGTTTACAACCCCTGTGTTAGGTTTTTTCGTTACGGAATTTCTTTATTCGGTCGCCCTGCCGCGCTCAAAGCCCACAATAAAAGCTATGCAAAAGCTTAAAAAAACAAAAAGTAGTTGTTTTTAAATAACACAAAAACGCAGATTTTTTAGGTCTTCACTTAATATCTTTTTCGTGAAAGGAGTCTCAATGTTTTGCGTCCGATATGCAATTATTTATAATTGTTCCCGTTTGGACTTATTAAAAACCGACCAACACCGGCGCGATCGAGTACGAATTATGCTCTGTCTCCTTCTAACATTATTAATTGTATGTCCCGTCTCTTTCTAACACAGTTGATTGTATGTTACGTCTCTTTTTATCACAGTTCATTATCTTATGATTCGTCTCCGTTAAGGCCGTGTTCAAACCAAACTGACTGTCAGCCGCCGAATGTGAGCGAACGTTACGCAGTTTATTGTATTTCCATAAATATTCACTTTTTCGTTCACACCTAACCGACAATACGTTATTACGCTAGGCGTAGGCGCGGACATTCGGCGGCCGATTAATATGCTATATTAATCGGCCGCCGAATGTCCGCGTCACTACGGCCGCGTTCAAACCAAACTGACAAATAACGTATAGTCAGCTTACTTACTCTACCTAAGTCCCCTACATACTTGTTGTATATATTATCCCTCTTACTAATAAAAACTTCTTAAACATGCGTTCAATGTGTGAATAGTTAAACAGGAGTTTTTAAGTTACACACACGTTACACAGAGTCTATACAGAGAAATTAGTATGGAAATGACAGCATCGTTATACAGGCCTTATGTCAAAAAATGATTATTAGTAGAAAAAATCTTATGCACCCTCTATACAGGCTGTGTAACTTTTTATTATTAAGAGGGTGTATGTATTGTTACATGTAATTTATATTTTGTATGTATGTGCAGAGACTAGATATGCCAGTATGTGTGTACATTTTTTATGGACGCTTCACACTACGTCAGTCTGGCCCCGTGCTAAGTACCTGAAGGACTTGAGTTTAACAGGTACCAGACAACGGAAATATATTTAATACTTTTATACTATACATAATGCATATATTTAAGATTTTGATTATATCATACACATATTTAATACACATCCAGACCCGGGAACATTGAAAACTTTTTGTTCCGTCGGCGGGATTCGAACCCGCGACCCCCGGCTTGAGCTGCCACACACTCAACCAATTGAGCCACTGAGGTCGTCTTATACGTATGTTTACCACTTGTATCAATTAAGATTTTTTTGCTCGGCTGCCAAAAAATTCTCACGAAAATAACTTTTTAAATACTTGCAATTTAAGTTCAAGAACTGGGTGACTTACTGAATTACAGTTTACAGATATAGATAATGGACTGTGCATTGTGCAACATCGTCAAGCGCCATCTAGCCAAGCTATTAATTTCAGAATGTGCTTTGCGGAACCCTGGGTTTCCGCAAAAGCCTTGTAGGGGCTCCACGTGCGATGCATAAATTGTTTTAAGAAAATATGTCATTAGTCATAATAAGACACCAGCATGGAGACAACTCATTCAAAGATAAAACATTTTCTTTTTTGGGGGTCCGTCTAAAATGTCACTTCTAAGGGTCAATCAGACCGCAACGCGATGCGTAGATGCATTTCTAAATTTGTACTGAATTGACATATTTCAATTGCGCGTCTTGCAAATCTGTCAAATCCATACAAATTGAGAAATGCATCTACGCGTCGCGTTGCAGTCTGAATTGACCCTTAAAAGGATTCCGCCACCAAAACTGTTAGAGAGCCACCGGTGTGAAGGGTAGTTTAAAAACAAAATTATTAAAATACTTTTGTAACTATTAATTTGATTTTTTGTCATTTTGCAAATGAGCAACAGCATTTGAGTTTCGAAATTAAATGGCGCAGCTTTTTTCCATTTTCGGTTAATTTTGGAACGCGAACAAGCAATTTTGTTTGAGAGAAGCATACGACCAAGTCTAGCTTTAAAAATGTTGTTTAATGTTTATTAAACACGTACCTACTATATCCATGATCTGACCTCGACTGACGTGACGTATCAACTCGTGATATTTAGACACACCTACGCCGCTAGCCAACATTTTATCTGCAAGATGCTGACTTTTTAATGTACTACTTAACTCTTGAGAGATCATTATTGTTTTGTATAGCTTTTCGCTCAGGGGAAATCTTTAAAGTTTAAAAGATCATCCTGAGACTTCAAGAATGAGAGTCAGGAAATGAGTCACATATGGATATATATGAACTACGCTAGTGCTAGTGGCGAAACTAGTAGAAAGTAGGATAAAATCCAGTTCACTAGTATTAAAAATTTTAATTTACAGACATCCTCTTACTTAAAAAGCCTAAATTAGACCCTGAACACGGGAATACAAGTAAATACAGTTTAACCTTGAATACCAATTACTTACTAAACAGACTATTAGTCCAAACAACGAAAGGTGGGTTTCACCAGAGGCGTGGTTAAAGTTAAAGTTATGGTTATAGTTAAGGGTAAATTTAACTTTAACTTTAACCTTAACCTTAACTTTGACCGGAGAAATTGACAGATGACAGCTGGTCCAACAAGGTTATAAATGAAAGTGGGCGGGGGCGCTGCTGGTAAAGGAGAACTGTCAAAAATGGCGTTTTTGTATGATGACAGCGTTAGTTCCTTTTTTCGCCACATGCATTTAAAACCTTGTCGAGCTCTATGGTTATGGTTAAATATGGCGTCTTGATGGCGTCCATTTTTAACTTTAACCAAAGATTTGACATTTGGCATTGTAGTTAAAGTTAAAGTTACAGTTAAAGTTAAAGTAAACTGGTGCAACCCACCCTAAGCCTTCTTCAAAATACTTTTGAGGCTCTGCAGTCCCTTTGGGACTGTATTGTCAGAAAACCGGTGAAAGGGTTAAAATTGAGACCATTAAATATCAAATATGTAACTCTGCCCCAAATTAGAGGGAGAGCCATGCTTCGGCACGAATGGGCCGGCTCGACCGGAGAAATACCACGTTCTCACAGAAAACCGGCGTGAAACAGCGCTTGCGCTGTGTTTCGCCGAGTGAGTGAGTTTACCGGAGGCCCAATTCCCTACCCTATTCCCTTCCCTTCCCATCCCTACCCTCCCCTATTACCCTATTCCCTCTTAAAAGGCCGGCAACGCACTTGCAGCTCTTCTGATGCTGCGAGTGTCCATGGGCGACGGAAGTTGCTTTCCATCAGGTGACCCGTTTGCTCGTTTGCCCCCTTATATCATTTAAAAAAAAAAAATTAAAAGAGGTGAATATCTAATACTACAGTGGTTGTCAAGTAAGCCGTTCATTCGATTTTTAACTTAATCGTATTACTCCAGAGTTCTATTTTCAATGCTTCGAATTTCTTCATCGAAACCCGTTATTTCCAGCCACTTGGCATGTCGCATGGCTGGCTTGTCTACCACGACCATGGTGGCGTCGCCACTGGCTGCGCCGCCGTCCAAGAGCAAGAGGAGCATCTTTGCGGAGGCGCGCCAGAACAGCCTGCAGAAGCTCAGCGTCATATTCGACCATGGGAGTAAGAATAGTGAGTATTCTATGATACCACATAGCAAACTAAGGCCTTGATTATACCTATCGAGTAGAGTGGCCACTGGCGAAACCTAAATTGGCCGATAGCACCGAGTGATCGGCCGAGGGCACTGTCTCGCCAGTCGTAGGAGTATAGGAATGATCACTCGTGTTTACAACAGAAATGCGCCAACAACCGGTCCAGATCGGCCTACGATGAGTTTGTACGCTCGAGGATCTTATAATTTGCGCAGTGTTTGATTTTTAGGTCTCTTTGGTATTTGATAGTGCCCAGGTCCCACGGCAGGAAGGCTGACAGGGGGGGGGGGGTTTACTCGGTAACCTCCAGCGCACCGTAATACCCATATTATTATCCTCCTCCGGGGGCGGTAGGGAGCGTAGATGCCTAACGAATTTCCCCTCCTTAAAAAAAAGTCTTCTTTGGTATGGCTAGCAGGGGCGGGTGGACGACTTAGTTATATTTAATTTTGTGTTAATCCAAGGTTAACTGTAAGTTATAATCCATATCTGTGCAAGTGAACTTTTAAACGACATGTCGTAGCAACCCAATGATCATTGTAGCAACCATATTCATTCAAAGTTAAGAAATCCCACTCTCCGTCTACTATATATCATTAAAAAAAACAAAAATACCTACGTAAGTGATAAGAAAGCAAGGTTCCCCCAAGAAAACCCTTTTGCGGAATATTTTTCATACCAGGGGGTCACATTAAAGGAGTGAGCACACTGAGACGGGCCGTGCCGGGGCTCAGCGTGCCGGGGCGCATTGCAAAAATCCGCCTCCATACAATTTGTATGGAAGCGGATGCGCGTATCGCACACTGTGCCGGGGCGCATCGGCGCGGATTTTTGCTCGGCGGATTTGCGTCAATGCGACACGGCCCGACAAGACCCGCTGCGCCCCGGCAAGACCCGCTGCGCCCCGGCAAGACCCGTTGCGCCCCGGCAACAGTGTGCAATAGCAAGCGGCGCGCGGATGTGATGCGATGTAATGGATGTGATGTGATGCATTGCGCGCCGACCCGCCCCGGCACAGTGAGCGTTTAAAATCCGTCAATGTTCCACATATTTTTCAGCAGTAACTTTCGCATACTCCTTAAATTTAGGCACATCTATAATTTCTCCAGAAGTAATGGCTTGTATTATTACCGCGAACCTACGTATCAGGTCTTCATCTAGTCCAGTAATTGCGGCAGTTTTTTGAGGGCACTCAAAAAATTTTCTTGCTGTGTTTCCATCACTAGTTGTACCAAAACCTTGTTTAACGGCACCAATCAACAGATTAAGCTCATTTTTAAATTGTTGTTTGATAATGGTTTTTCTTGATTCGAGCATAGATTTGTGAGTATCTTCTCTGGCAGACCACTTCTTAAAATCAAGGCGATAAGCTATATGAAGAAGATATTCCATCACATTAATACGGGCATGTAGTGATGATAGGCCCAACTCATACACACCAGTAGTAACTGTTTTTGCCATAACCGAATTTAAATTATTCATTTCAGTTGGCTTAGCCAAACACAAGTAGCAGGCAGCAGCTGATCTGGCATCAGATAGATACGTACAAATTTTCCCGTCTATCATCGTCATCATTAATCGATGGTTAATCGCATTGGATTGTAAAGTTGTTGGAATCAAAGCTTGTATTTCATTGTCCATTCTTGTTTTCTCTCCAATGACAATTTCTTCATTTTCCTTCACAAAACTAAACTGCACTGGACGACAATATGTAGATGAGCAGGGTTTGGGATTTATCCATATAGTATCATTTTCTGCAACCAACTTTAGTGGAACTAAAGAGGTCATAAATATGCTCGAATCGTCTTGATCACTGTCTATCTTTTGTTTATATCTGCTTTGATTAGACGCACCATCAAATCCCCATTTAGAAATTAATGTTAGTTCCTTGCCTTGTGTACAACCACTAGGAAGGCTTTCAAAAATCCTGGTTACTGTTAAGTCCAGTAACGCTTGAAGTGAAATTGTAGCTGAGGAATCCGTTATATTTACTGATGCCTTTGGTGGATAACACTGTAACTTGGCCTTTTGTATTTTGTAATACGACGGATATACGTCCTTTAAACCTCCTCTTATGTTAGATTCCCTTAAGGTTATGTATTGCCATTTCGATAGTTTTAATGAAATTAGCAAACCTAATGCCTTTTCTGGCGAAAACAAAGATGAAGTAACTGGTTTTGTTATGATGTCTTTGATCTTTGTCGCTGCCTCAGGATTTTTAAGCATATATTCAATAACATATGCAATATCATCCCGACCATCTTGCTTCAACAGCATTGCAGCTGAGTATCCCAATTCGGTGGGATTTTCGCTTTTATGCTCATCAGATCTTCTCTTCTTTTGCTTATTTCCTATGTCTTCAAAAGGTTTTCGAGATCTTTTTGTCATTGTTGATACTGAAGCCGTCATCGCTGATGTAGATGGCACTGGTTCAGCAGGTTCGGTAGAAGTATTTTCCTTTGAAGGTTCTTGAGTTAGCAAATAGGTGCGTATGCAGTTGGGCCAGTCAATACTTGCTTGAAGCCAATCACTGTAATTACTTCTAAAAATGTCTGGTTTTCGGTGAGATCTATTCCATCTCTTTTGAACAGCACGTACAAATCTTCGACAGAATTCCTTGAGGGTTACACTATCTTCATCACTAAGTCTGGACGTTAGTCGAATAATAAGTGAATTGAAGAATGATTCGTAATCGAAAGAGCGGTCACCCATAATCACAAACAAATCGAGATTTGTAATTATATTTTCCATATTTCACAAATTTTACTTACTAGCAAAACAAGTAATAGGTAATGTTAGCAGTTGGATTGTTCAAAGTGAACTAGAAATATAAGTTAAATTTTCTGCTATTTAAGGTAATTGACTAATTACTTGTTCCTAACTCTTCCCCCTGTTAAATTTCTTTTGTGTTCATTAAACACAAAGGTTTTCAAAACAAATTCTAATATCAATTAAGCCAATACATAGCAGTGATTACCTCCATCATTACCTAATGAGCACTCAAATATTTATAGTAGATCATTAAGGAAAGTTAAATACATTGTTGTTTAAGCAATTTATGTGTGATCCTATGATATGTCTCTCTGTCTCCAGATAGTTTAAGTTTTCGCAAATTATACATATCTATTGCCGCTACAAGAAAAAATACTAAAAACAAAATAAAAACAATATTTAAGGTCTGCTCCCATAAAACAAACGTGATTATTTGGCCTTTTTTGCTCTATATCAATAATGGCTACAGGTAGGTACTTGATATTTTTACAAAATCCTTAGTTATATGTGTACTTTAATATTTAATAATAATATTACAATAAAATAAAAATTAAGGGGGGCTGCCATACAAAAAACACAATTTATGGGCTTATTTTGCTCTATAATGGTACGGGACCCTTCGTGCGCGAGTCCGACTCGTACTAGGCTAATTATGTGATCCTATGGTATTAAAATATTATGAAAGAGACCTCATTTAATCACAACATGAACATTTGAAACAAATACAAATAGAATAAATATTTTTATTTTCGTCGAATTTTAGAAAAAACAATCGCAAATGGTGCCGTAATACAAAATATGCCAAAATGTGAGTAATAATTAGTACTATAATAGTGTGTGAGGATATAACGGCCAACCATGCGATTCTAGAGATATGCTCATTTTTCCTGTCGGCTCCATACAAAAATTTCTTTAAAAAATTATAACTCCCTTATTATTACACGTAACTGAGTCTCTTAGCATTTTACTATGTAATAATAACTAGGAGAACATATTTCAGCCCAAAAAAATGACATCTGGAAATTCAAGTTCCTATGTCTATGAAACTCGATTTTCGATCCACTGTGCGGCACGCGCCGACAAAGTGTGCGCGAACCTCAAAAGGTTGAAAAACACTGACATAAAGTTGAGGTTCTAGTCTAGAGTCTAGACTCTAGTAAAGGGAAAAACAAATCTCAAGTCTAAACGGACTTTAAATTTAGAGGATGTAGAAAATAATTGTTTTTTTACCTCATCAAATATTCCGCTCATGTCTTTTTTAAATCCTCTCGAAAAGGTCGGCAAGCAAATGAACTTGATAAAATATTTATTTTGTAATTTCCTCGCAATCAAAATTTACAGCGAGTCAATTTTTGACGTCAAAATATCGTAAAAATTAAAAGAACGTAAAACGGAAATTGACGTCCAAGCCCGACCCGACCATAAAGTTAATATACCTTCCGCTAGGTATATTAACTTTATGGACCGACACAACAACGAGTTTTGGATTTTACGTAAAAAATGTAATTTTTTATTATAAAAATTACAGCAGTTATAGAACAGCTGTTGGCTATGTGTTGGCTGTTGTAGCTTTTATTAGCTGTGGCTAAAGCAGCATTGGTAAAAGTTACGAGAAATGATACTAGATGGCGCTCAAAGATTCAAAACGAATTGCGCGCTCGATGTGACTGTTTTGCAACAAGCCCGTACAAGCCGCTCCATATTTTGACATTGAGAGGTTTAGGGTTACTATAGCTTAAGAAATCTACCAGTTATAGTAGAAAGAAATAAATTAATTTGTCTACTGTTTTTAACTTTTTAATATTTATTACAAAATATTTAATGACTTTTTATATGGTTGTATTTTTTATTTAATTAATCGTTGTTACTTTCGTAAATCAATCACAAATTTTGTACGTTTTTTTCTTTAAGCTTGTACTTTTGCTTTTTTTTTTAATTAAAATTAATACGATTTTAAGATTAAAGCTACGTTTTTTACAATATATTTACTAAAATTTGTTTTTTAAATAGGGTATTACACGAATTTTTGAAATATATCTTAAACAAAATGTTTTCTCTGTGGTCATGACGTCATATCGTTACAAGCAACAAACAGCACTAATATTTTGCCCAATTTTCTTTAAAATTTAAAAAAATGAGTAATTATACTCCATATCGTTGGTGTGCTTCTGAATACAAGAAAGAATACGAGTGTTAAAACACCAGACAAATTATGGATTCAATTTTCAAATACCAATGGATATAAAATAATATGAGAAACAAAGCAGAACAAAAGTCGGGACCGGGATTTTATTCTTGGTAAATGTGTGTTGTCACCTTTAACGTATTACGTAACCGTCTTTCATGATTTTAAATTTTTAAGGATATTAATGAAATGAAATGCTTCAGTTGCAGGAAAATGTTTTAAGAAGTAGAACTACATTTAAAAATATATTAAGCTATCTTATGAAGTCAAAAAAACATTTTCCGATTGCTTTTCCTCTAAATTATCATAATAATACATTTTTTATTTTTTTCTCATATTATGTAACACTAAAAATATACCCTATTGACGTTACCGGTGCACCGGTGTCGTATAGTAGGTATAGCCATTAGCGCGATAGCTGCTGATAGCTCATAGCAGTAATTTTATTTTCAATATGGCAACACCGCGTTCTGCAGTAATTTATTGTGTATTTCTGAATTTTCTGAGCGCCATTGCTTTTTACCGATGAAATGATGAAATGAATCTAATCTATTTTCATCCGCAATTGTGTGTAATGTTTTAGAAAAATACTAGAGTGATCGTGTACTAAAACTATCGAACTCGCTAAACTTTTGTGGTGGGCTTTGACATGGCCGGTAAGTGCTGACTTTAAGCGCCCGCTAGACAAGGGCGAAAACGGATCGGAATACCGCAAACTGAAATATATCGAAGATGTTTTATCGGTCAAACTCCGACGGTAAATGCAATGTTCTATTTAGTGTGATCACTGATCTGCCCTAGTGTTTACATTCTGTGATTGTGCTGTGTTTGGTTACTGCAAAAACTATTTACGCCAATATCACTTTGTTTTTATGGTTATGCTTCGAATCTAATATAAAGAAAGTTCTCGCAATGGTTTTCGGCGTTCATTTGCCCCGTATAAACGTTTGTACGCGTCGTGTATAAATTGTTTTTGTGATCAGATGACTGGATCGTTTGTTGATCGCATGCGAAGGTCAGAGCGCCTAGAGTCAACAGATTTTTGCAATTAAAGCTCTCGCCGAGCCATTTTGAAGCCGGCAATATTGTAACGGTAGACAAATACCAGGAAAACCTTTCCAAAATGAGGTTACTCACAGGTGAGCCGATTTTTGTGTGTACCCACTTATCAAACCTGTTTTTTCGTAATTATACATTGTTAATTTGTTGTCGTTATTTAAAAATTATATACTTCATCATTTTTGTAGAGAATATTCGTTGGTAAACATAGTATTTCTTGTTTTTACTTAGTTTGTAACTTAACAGTAGGTTTGAAAGGACATAACCTTACAATATTGACTTTCTATCCATAAATTTTTGTGTTCATATAAAAATATATAACATGCAGTATGCTGTAGTGTTAGTAAAAACATTATGAAATGTTATATAAACGTACATATGATAAGAACATAAATAATATATTGATAGGGTAATTTTGGTTTGTTGGATCGTCAGAAAACTAACTTGATAACTTCTTTTACGCAACCAACAAACAAGTGACAAATGAGAGAAGAGCAGAAGTATGTAGTAGCATATTTACTGAGCTTAAAACACACAAATCTAACAACTGACCCATGAAACACTATTAGTTGATATTTAAAAATTTTGTGCCATAGTTCTGTTTTGGACACACAATTCAAATTTAAAAATACTTTGCCCAACAACTATAATAGAACTACAGGCAGCACTACACTCTTAAAATGGGTGATTTTGCCAGTGCTGATTAGGAACTTATGAAGATGTTACCTGTAATCACAGACATAGATCAAGATAGATACCGCATGTCGCTCCTTTTGTATGAAAACAAGTGTGTCACTTTTTTCCTACCACTGTGATGTACCGATGATAAGAAACGTGTCCATTATCAAGGCCAATGTTTCTATTTGAATTTCTACAGCTCAATAAGGCACTTTTAAGCATTTAGGCATTTTTAAAATTCCGATTGACGTGCGATTCCAATAGCAGACTAAAGAACAGACTTTCGAAAGAATGCTTGTCTTTTGGGAACATGATATGGCACGTGAAGTACATACACATGCGGTATCTATCTTGATCTATGTCTGTGCCTGTAATTATGTTCATTTAGAGATTTGTACATACATTTTTGAATATCCTTTTGGTTTAATTGTGAAGAGGAAACAGACAGACACCTCTCCAGATTCTTGATTGTCCTGCTCTACAACAGAGCAGAAACAGGTGCCTTGAGCTCTATGCATACTCGTCTATAGAGGAAATTCGCTTGAAAAAAACCAGTACGAACCAGAACACTTCATCAGTTGCTAAGAAATTTAAAAGAAACTTAGTAGCCAGCATCAATCGTTATCAATTCACATGCAACTATGATTGTAAGACGGAAAGCATAGTATAAAATCAGTATTAACAAACAGTTGCAATATCAATTTATTGCATCGAGAGAAAATGACAGATCAGTTGAAGGTCAATATAATGATAACAGATAGCTATAATAGATGAGTATTAGTTGTATTTATAGTTTTGTGTTAATGACTTCGTTAGAGTGGTGATCGTGAGCTACAATCACTTTGGATGGTGAATAGATTAGCGAGAATTTGTAAGGGATCAGAATATCCTTTGTGGCAAAAAATGGAAGCTATGTTATAAAATTTTTAAGGAATGTTTGACGGTAAGAACAGAAGCTTAAACTCGTCATACACTATACAAGTTCTCAGGCACTATGGTATTTAAAGGTTTATTTACTTGAATGATGCTTATTTAAATTATAAAAACAGAAGTTTGTATGGATATTCTTCACTTCTATACTTAATGGACAGATAAATTTTGTTATCTTAAAAGTTTTGCACGGGAATTGTTACAGCAAAACGAACAATGCTGTTATTTATTTTTAACTTAAATCAATCACACAATGACAGACAAAAAGACAAAGGCATATTTTACGGAAATACATATAATAATTACTTACAATAGTTACTCTTTTCTTTATTGAAAACAATACACAATATTATAATGGCTGTCAGTTTTGTTAATGTAAATTGTTTTTAACAATATTGTAGAAATGATAAAAATGATAATATTATAATGATGAATTTGTACTGTCATAAGACAGTGCACATTATTAATTAAAGTATGTGTTACCATTTATGCTTTTTATACACTTAAATAGAATAACACAGCTTAGAAAAGTAATATGAACTCCTTTATACTCCTTTATTCTTAGCTAAGCAGCGTAAAGAATGTTTCAATAGTGTTAGGTTTCAGGAAACTGGTTTTATGCCACTTTTGTGCTCAGTTCTATTCAGATTTGCCACTGTTTGTGTGTTTTTGAAGTAAATTATGTCATCTAAAGTAAAATGATAAGAAAAAGAGACATTTCGTGGTCCAGTCATCATATAAGCTATTGGAGGCAGGATATATTCTGTTCGCATTGGTACTCGAGATGTGATTGTATGTATTTCATATTTAATAACAACATTTAATAATAAGTTAAAACAAACAAAATTAGAGAGAAAAGAAAAGACAAATAAAATAAAGGAAGGACGTGAATTAAAATAGGATGAACAAAGTAATAGAATAAGTCTAGACAAGAATGAAAGCATAGTTGTATTGTTTTATTTTACAAACATTAAAAACCTATTGTTTAAGGTAATAATTCTC
Organism: Cyaniris semiargus; assembly: GCA_905187585.1. Classification (NCBI taxonomy): domain Eukaryota; kingdom Metazoa; phylum Arthropoda; class Insecta; order Lepidoptera; family Lycaenidae; genus Cyaniris; species Cyaniris semiargus. The sequence continues at coordinate 10,643,974 of LR994568.1, read as the reverse complement.
TTCAAATAAATATTTTGTTAATTCATAATTCATTATTCTTATACCTAGAAAATATTGTGAAATAAATATAGAAATTGAAGTAACATTTAGGGCCTGTTTCACCACTTTCTGATAAAGTGCCGAATAAGCTATTCACAGCTTTTTTGACAGATTCTCCATACTTCATCTGTCAAGTTAAGTGGTGGATAGCCTATTCGGCACTAATCAGGAAGTGGTGAAACAGGCCCTTAGTATAAATTACATATTGTGCAAAATTACAACTTTATACATCAAAGTATTTATTACTTCCAAAAGTATTTTAATCATTTTGTTTCTAAACTTCACTTTTCACCAGCAGTTCTCCAACTTTTGGTGTGGGAACCCTTTTAAGAAGTGACATTTTTTATGGCCCCCCAAAAAGGGAAAGTTTTCTCTTTAAATAAATTGCCTCCATGCTGGCGTCTGATGCAATTTCTAAAAACAGTCATGTACCGATCACAGAGCCCCTTCAAGGTCTTTGCAGAACACCAGGGCTCCGAAAGCGTACTTTGAGAATGGCTGCTTTACACAATATCTAATGATGATTCCGTCAGTAATGTAATAATGTGGGAAAGCAAAACCTTTATTTTCACCAGATAATAGTCATTAATATTTTATGATCTTCAAAATCTTTTGTTATGCTACTCTGGGAACAACTGGTTAGTGTTATTTTTTACACTAAACAAAATTAGTTTTCTTTGTTATTTGTCAGTAAAAGATTGAATTTATAAAATATATCTTTATTTATCGGCTATTCTATGTGTGTAAAATGCTAAGATTTCTAAAGTGGTATATAGTGTTTTATATGAAGAAAATAACAAAAATATACAATAAATTGTTTAGTAGAGAGGATAGTCAATTTTATGGTAAGGTTGATAACTTAATATTGTTGGGTAGTAATAAATTGAGTTTTAAAAATATTGTGTAAGTATACAGTGTGTAACAAAAATAAGTGATAATACTTTAGGGTATGTACGTGTTCCTTGTAGAGAGTTCACTGTGAAAGTAGCAGCGCTGAAAGACGAATTTTTTTTTCACTTTTGTATGGGCGAGGGCCCGGGTCACGTGTTTCCCCATACAAAAGTGAAAAAAAAAAAATCCGTTTTTCAGCGCTGCACTTTCACAGTGAACTATCTACAAGGAACACGTACACACCCTAAAGTATTATCACTTATTTTTGTTACACCCTGTATAGAGAATTTAAAAGGTTTTGTATGGTAGCATCCCATACATAGTTACATTCAAATAATAGCAGGTACAAAATTATTATTGCAAACATAACCAAAAATTTACAGATATATTTACAACCTAAATCAAATGATTCCTAAATAACAACCTACTGTATAGTGAAGTCTTGAAAGTTGGCTAAATAGAAAAAATATTAATTGTACACCAAGTACAACAAAATGTTATGTAGTATTTTAAAAAAGTATAGCATTAGTCTGTTGATTCATAATAAAGTTTAAAGTAAGTCATCCGTGCAACTGTAATTGTACAGAGATGTTTTTGGCGTGTTACTAATAACAAAGTAATTTTACACTTGCATTGATGACTCATAGTTTTATAAACTATATACTATAGTATAAACCAGCGGTTTTCAAACTTTTTTGTTTGCGGAACCCCACACTTTGAGAATGGCTGGTATAAACCATTGCGAGAACTAGTATGCGCTGTAGTTGTAGAGTACATTGCATTTACCCCTCTCTAATATTATTTTCACCCTTGTTACTAATCAAGCATCTCTTTAGAATAGACTAGTTTAAACTTAGTTTAACTTACTGTTAACACTTTAAAATATGGGATTGTGTTGGTCGTGAGAAGATGCAATTTAGAAGTACATGCAATAGGGAATATTACGCAAAGGTCTAAGCAGAGGGCGCTACTGCCACATACAGTAAATAATCTGACCACAATCCGACATGTTGCACACGTCATATCAGAATATTGACAGAAACATTGTCAAACTTCTTGTAATTACTGTCTGCGCTGGTGCTGCCTCTAGAGTGAAAACTTCACAGTAGTATATCCTATTATTTACTTCTAAATTGTTATGTACTATAGGTTCTCGTTGGAAATTCATCACAAAGAATAATAAAAATATAAATTATAGGCTATAATGCTACCATTTAATGCCAGAAATACAATACTATAGTCTGTCAAAAAAGTGAAGAAATTAAAAAGTGGCAACATCGTAGTGTCATCCCTTTCAAATCAATCTAAGAAAAAAGGGATGACACTACAATGTTGCCACTTTTTAATTTCTTCACTTTCTGGACAAGACTATATGTACATTAATTTGGTTGTGTTTATATTTTTTGTTTACATTTAGATCAAGTATTAAATAAACTGAAACAGAGTATAGCCACAGAATACATGTATAGCTATAGTGTACATAGTTGACTATAAAATGTAAAGAAATAAGGCCCACTTGCCAGATTTAAGTTAATCTTTGATCGAATCGAAGAGTAATAATCGGCCAAGAGCAAGTTGGACTCGCGCACGAAGTGTTCTGTACCGTTATAGAGGAAAAATAGGCGAAAATGTGTTTTTTTATGGTAGCCCCCCATAAATTTTTATTTTATTTAAATATTATTATTAATTATTAAAGTACACATGTAACTAAGGCGTTTATAAAAATTTCAAGTGCCTAGCTGTTGCCAATAATGATGATGCAAAAAAGGTCAAAAAATAACGTTTGTTGTATTTGTTGTTATAGCGGCAACAGAAATACACAATCTGTGAAATTTTCAGAAGTCTAGCTATAGCGGTTATTGAGTTACAGCCTGGAGACAGACAGACAGACAGACGGACAGACATCGCAGTCTCAGTAATAGCCGTTTTTACCCTTTGGGTACGGAACCCTAAAAAATACGCTTTTGTACAAAAAAACATCTCGTTATAGGCAGTCTATAGCGCAGTGTTTCCCAGCCTGTGGTCCGCGAAGTTGTCCGTTATATGTATGGGGGTCCGCGGTGTTATCTCTAGACCGTACATAATCCGATTTTTTGGCTGTTTATTTTACCATGGGGGTCCGCGAAAACTGTGATTGATTTCATAGGGGTCCATGGCTGAAAAAGGTTGGGAGGCACTGCTATAGCGTGATCCCGTCTGATTGCTATCTACCAATAAAGACGCGTCTGATCACCTACCAATAGCATGTCCCCGCGGGAGGGCCCACCAAAGAGACCTGAAAATCGGACACTGCGCCTTCCATTGTTACTGAGTGATCATACTTTAGGGTGTGTATTTGTCTCTTGGTTCTTACTTTGAGAGTACCAGCGCTGAAAGAGTTTTTATTCGTGATGTTGGGGCAATTTTTCATGGAAACATCGAAGTCAAAAGTGATTCAGCGCTGCTACTTTCACAGTGAAACATATAAGGGACACATACACACCCTAAAGTTTTATCACCTTGTTTTGTTACACCCTACATATTATGATAGTGATCCTTAATACATCGGCATAAAGGTTATATTAGAGTATACAGTGGTTTGATCATTCAATGAGATGGAATCCAGAGTTTTCCATTGACACCATAACGGCGATAGCAGTGACCCTGCGCTAGCCTCGCATGCCACTAATTACTATGTTATAACGTACTAGATAACGCCTGCAACTCCGCTGCGACAAAATTCGTTAATAGCGCGGAAACCGTACATTTAGACTGCCTTCAGATTATGTCGCGAGTAGTGCGGCAGCAGCGCGACTTAATGTAAAGGCAGCCTTAACCGGGATAAAAAGTGTCCTATGTCCTTCCCCGCCACTCACAGATTCTGTGGTTTAAGTTCGTCTGTCTTATCTCTTAAGTTAACAGACAGACACAATTTCGCATTCATAATTTAATATTAGTTTTAGTATTTTCCGGCATAAAATGTATCTTATGTCCTTTCCCGGGACTCGAAAGTATCCACATACCTAGTAAAATTAGTTAATCGGTTTGGGCGGTTTTAATCTAGTTCTAGTTATGTAAAGACCCTTTTCTGTCGTGTCATCGCCCGCGCGCGGCTCTGGTCCGCATGCCAGTTGCTCGCATCCTATCATTTCATAGATGTATTTCCCGTCATGCGGGGAAAAGGCGCGTGGCCAGGAATGTCACCCGCATGCGGACCAGATGAAGACATGTCAGTAAACGGGCCCTATGAAAAAAATATTGTATTTCATTGTATATATTATTGGCCGTGTCTAATGATGATGGTGTTGCAGGCAATGGTGGCGAGACGACGTGGTGTTTCAGCCAGGTGAAGGGCACACTCGAGGACGACGTCACCGAGGCCGACCTCATCTCGTGCGTGGAGTTCAACCACGACGGCGAGCTGCTCGCCACCGGCGATAAGGGCGGCCGCGTCGTCATCTTCCAGGTAAGAGAGAGAGAGGCCGACGAGGTGGGAGTGGCAGACTTCATCTCATCCTCTAAGATGCCTCTTCTCCTGTAGTCTCTTTCTACAGGAGAAGAGGCAGAGTGACAGACAACAAAGGGTGTCCGTCATTTTCTCCCTAACATATGTCAGTATTTATATTATATTGCATTGTAGAAATGTTTTTGTTTAAAGAATACAAATGCTTCTGTTTGTATCTGGGGACATAATTACAGATTTCCGTTATCAACCTGACGTTTTGTCTACAGTTCCATAGAAAGAAACTTATCTAAAAGTAGGTAGCCGGAAGGTCAAAAAATTGTCTTGATTAATAGAGAAGTAAAGCTATTTAGCCTATATACAACATTTACGCTATGTATTCTAAATGAGGTACATCATATACCATTTTCAATTAATGCTATCATGCGCGCAAGCCCCCGTTCTCCAGCTACGCTAATCATCATCAGATGACGTGCTGTTTACAATGTCAACGAGGACATTAATCAATAGATAAAAATCTGGGGTATCTAGGTAGTGACGCGTCAGTTGTCAGTATATGGGTCAACGTATGTAAACATTATAATTTATACTGTATACAGGATAAATAAATCGGCCTTGACTGAAATCAAAACAGTGTCTCGGACAGAATAAAAAATGAAGAATTTTATGTTCCTTTAGTTGAGTCAGTCAGAGTTAGAGCCCCCGCAGACTGCAGACTTTTAATCAGCCGATAGCTTAGTTTGGCTCTTGATCAGTATGAAGCTGTATGGAAGTGCGCATATTACAACGATACCGAGTCGGCCGATAATTAAGTTGGATGGGCTATACGATTGCCTTAAAACTTAACCATCGGCAAACTGTTGGCCGATGCCATAAAGTTTGTTGCCATAATTACCTAGCGGAATAGAGAAACAAAGGCCTGAGCAAGCGAGATGTCACTATCAGTAACACTGCGTGGTAAAAAGAGACGTGTGATGCATGAGAGCAGAACTCTTTTTTTGACGTCCAGTCGGCACTTATCGGGACGTTGACAATTTAATCTCATAGAATTCATGTTCAATCATGCTTGTGTAAGTACATACACATATTTTTACACACAGATGTAAACCAATTTCGGTTTCGTTTGACAGCTCGAGATTGTTGCTCTATTCCGCTAGGTATATTAACTTTATGGCCGATGCTAAATCAGTACGACGTTCATCCACGCGCGCACACGATGCCGATTGTTTGGTCGGCCGACTCGGCAGAAATCCAAATCGTGTAAAATTTTCCACTCAAAAATCTATCGCTGTGAGTGGAACCGTGCGAGAGCAATCGGCCGACAGTGTTGTCTTGTCTGCGTACTCACCACCAATCCAACTGTTTAGTTGGCGTAGTGTGCGCGCTAACAGCCCAACCCGACCAAACTATCGGCCGATAGAAAGCCTGCAGTCTGCAGGGGCTCTTAAAGTTAATCGTGCATTTACATAGTTTTGTGTATTACAAATAGAAGGCATGATATTTTGACAAACCATTAAAAACAATCCAGACAGGTGTTAATCAAGTATACTCAAGGATTTGTCTATTTGTTGAGACTTGACACACAAAACACAGTTTTATTTTGAATAGAAAAGTTTTTTGATTTGACATTCAGTCTTAATAATAGAGCCTACATTTACCACTACATCACAGATATTTAGTTCCAAATTCATACAAATCGTAAACTCCACAATACAATAAACTAATACCAACACCCTCACTTTCCAGAGAGACCCAGCGTCCAAGCAATGCGTGCCCAAGAAGGGGGAGTACAATGTGTACTCGACGTTCCAGTCCCACGAGCCAGAGTTCGACTACCTCAAGTCACTCGAGATTGAGGAAAAGATCAACAAGATACGTTGGCTGAGACGCAAGAACCCAGCACACTTCCTGCTGTCCACCAACGATAAGACCATCAAGTTATGGAAGGTGGGTATTTTTTTTATTTAGAACACAATATACAGTCGTTTACATTGTTGCAGACAAATATATACTTGTAAAAATACCTAAAGGCTCTTGAATTAAGTTAAAATACAGTTTGGATACTGGAGCGTAAATCATGCATAGTTACAAGGTATTAAGACTCAAAAGTTTTGAGTATCTTCAATTTTTTGAGATCACTGGAATCTGAAGACCGCCGATCGTTTCGCGATTGTATCGATGAAAACGCGAGTCTATTGTAGTGCGGGCTAGATTCCTATGGCAGAGTCAACAGAACTAACTTGTAGGCCGACTCAGAGGAGATCTCGAAATGTATAAGTTTGACGTAGTATGTCATATCGGCCGGCGCGCGCCGTACTAATGCGTTACTCACACTGACCTCCATTATACAAGTACGCTGGACCTATGATACCCACTTTTTCTTTGTGCCTATTTAAAGCGGAATCAGCGCCCCCAGTGAGAGGGAAGAGAACTAAATTTGACGTAACTTGCAAATGGCCGCTTAATCGTTATTGGTTGTCATCACTAGTATTAGTTCCAAATACTCCCACTACTGCTATCAGCGCTAATATGGCGACTTTCAAACGTCATTTCTACGTCAAATTTAGTTCCTACCACTCACATTGGGGGAGCTGATTCCGCTTCAAATAGGCACAAAAAATAGCTGTCATTTCAAAGGGTATCATTAGTCCAGCGTACTTGTATAATGGAGGTCAGTGGTTACTCAGCATTATGAAACATATCGAAAGTGACACTCGCGCCCAACTCGCGTATATACGCCCGTTTGTTTGAAGTCGAGGTACTCCTTAGTTCTGTCTACTTTGCCTATGGTGTGTATACTGTATATTAAATAATATATAACCTGTCAGCTATATTATAGTATAAAACCCGTGTTCCAGGTGTCGGAGCGGGACAAGCGCGTGACGGGGTACAACACGCGCGACGAGGGCGGGCGCGCGCGCGAGCCGCAGCGCCTCACCCAGCTACGCGTGCCCACCGTGCGCCCCGCGGACCTCGTCGTCGAGGCGTCGCCGAGGTACTACTACACTCACCCGAAAACCCGAAAGAATTGACTGGTATTAATAATCGTCCGTCTTTTAGCAGTCAAAATACTGGTAGTTATGTCTATTGTGGCATGGTGGATCAACACAATGAGAGATAACTCATATAAAGAAATATTGCTATCGAGATTCTATCGCGTACTAGTGGAAACGAGATATTATTATCTAAGTAAAAGAAAAATACGTGTGGCACTCTGGGACTGCCGCGGTAAAGCTATTGCATAACATTTTTTATCAACTTATGCGATTATAATTCGCATACGTCTAATCGCACGCAAACAAACACCGTGCCGAAGTCTGCCAAAATGAAACGACGTTAGAGGCGACCCGATCACGGCAACGCCGCACCGCTGTGCCGGAGAACTTCCGTAACGAAAATAGACCTAACAGACTTAGGTTTATTTTCGTTACGAAATTTCTTGGTTTGGTCGCCGCCCTCAAAGCCCGCGTTAAAAAGTACTAGTTGAATTTCTACTCTACGACCGTACTATACTACAGATAACATACATTTTCCTCTTCTAAACACCTGCGATTAGCAGAAATGACAGGCACTCGCTAATAAAATGGTATTAACCCGTCAACATCACGATCATAATATTTGTCTCATGATTGTGAACGCTAAAATGTTGAGCACACAATGAATGACAATAAAATTAGCAGGTATGTCAGGGGTCCGCAAACTTTTCAAAATGTTTATTTGGCTACGTCGAAGCAAAAAAGAGGGTTATGATTTTGGCATGTATGTATGAATGTGGCTATGGGTGTTCATCTGTACCCCTTATTAAACTTCTAAACTGATTATCATAATGAGGGTTTTATGGCGCTATGTAGCCGTAGGGTCTATCGTGTCAATTGTCGTGTTAAACAACTGTCATATGTCACGAAATAGCTTCCACATGTCACGATATATTTGTCATATGCTGTCTGACACAACATTTGACACGAAAAACCTTACCAACTACTGTCCCTCTGATGGCAAATGATAAGTATATCGAAAACCCTCATTAGACAAAATATAAGATGTCGTAAGCCCCTAGATCGTCCGCTGGTTATAGGCTACACGGTGTCACGTTAAAATGGCTACAGCGCCTTTGAGGGGACATAAAGTAAAAAGTATCCTGACGGCGACATCTTATCAAATGAAAGAGTTTTATTAGCACACTACAAATATGCTAAAATTATAATATGTAGTCGGGATATAGTTTTGTACTTGTTTTGACACGTCCTATCTCTATGTTCCAGACGCATATTCGCCAACGCGCACACGTACCACATAAACTCAATATCGCTGAACTCGGACCAGGAGACGTATCTGTCTGCGGACGACCTGCGCGTCAACCTCTGGCACCTCGAGATCACCGACCAGAGCTTCAATATAGTTGATATCAAGCCGGCGAATATGGAGGAGCTCACCGAGGTAATACAATCGTGTATTCTAAGCTTACTTCGTCCTTGTCTCTTCACACTTAGCGGACCCCTAGACGAGCAATTTTATGGCGCAATATCACGTATTGCGTAATATTATTGACCGTCTAGGGTTGATATTGAACATCGCGCGCTTTCAATCTAATTGTCAAATAAACTGTTCAATAAAAATGAAGCGTGATTGTCGGCTAGGTTTTACAAAACGACCAAACTATGTAGGTCCGCCATCTGCCTACGAACTCTTCACGCCCAAATCGCTGAACCGATTTTGATGGGTATGGGGATACTTTGTATACCGGAAAAATGTACGGTTCTCGCTCGGTAAACGAATTTTGGCGAAACGGAGTTGCGGGCGTCATCTATGACTAAAATGTTTGTATTAGCTGGCACTACACTTTAGAAAGAAAAGGCGAAGCTTAAATGGCCCAAAAGCCAGCGACCTTCGTTAGAGTTTTTCTGTATAATTATGTCTCCTATACAGGTAAAAACGAGCATGCTTACTTTGGGTAAGTTTTAAAATACACGAGATTCCTACAGTTCTCCCAAAGAAAATATTATAAAGGTTTTATAGTCCAACAAATGTTAGGAAGACCTAAATCATTTGATATCTGCTTAAGTATCTGCGACCTAAACTTCATAGTTGCAGGTCGTTCTTACCTCTATGGCACTGACCTCCATTATACAAGTACACTGGACTAATGATACCCTTTGCAATGACAGCTATTTTTTGTGCCTATTTGAAGCGGAATCAGCTCCCCCAATGTGAGTGATAGGAACTAAATTTGACGTAAAAACACAATACAAATTACTCACGGACGTAAAAATGACGTTTGAAAGTCGCCATATTGGCGCTGATAGCAGTAGTGGGAGTATTTGGAACTAATACTAGTGATATCAACCAATAACGATTAAGCGGCCATTTGCAAGTTACGTCAAATTTACTTCTCTTCCCTCTCACTGGAGGCGCTGATTCCGCTTCAATAGGCACAAAAAAAAAGTGGGTATCATAGGTCCAGCGTACTTGTATAATGGAGGTCAGTGTCTATAGGGGATGTGTACAGAAAAACTTTCAGCATTTATAAAATGACGGAAATTTGGCCCTGGCTCCTTACTCTTATAAGTATATAAAAACTTGAAAGGTGTCAAGGGGCACCCGGATGGAACGAAGTTATAAAACAAAACGCCATCTATTGAGGCCCAGGAATACTAACGACATTTTTGTGGAATTGTAATAAAATTTATTTAAACGTCCGGTAGATGTCGCTGTTTATTCTCAAAAACGCCATCTAATTGACGCACAGGAATACTAAGTAACACTCAATATACTTATCAACGCGATCTGCCCCTACTTCGCAGGTACTAAAAAGTGTCGAGTTCAAGTGTCGTTCCGTCTAGCCTCCTTTCGCAACGCCGAACGCGCGATAAGGAACTTCGTTCCAATAATTAATATGTATGTTAGTCTGCAAGGTATTTGCAATATGGGCTAAGACGCCTGAAATATGTAGCTTTCAAATTATGAGTTTATAAGGCTCTAAATACGGTAAATTACGGAATCTCCGTATGGGAAGGCCCTTAATGTGTCTGTCTATGTGTTTGCAGGTGATCACGGCGGCGGAGTTCCACCCGACTGAATGTAATCTCTTTGTATATTCTAGTAGTAAGGGTAAGTAAACTATATTTTCCATTTTAAAACTTCTATAATGATAAACTATACAAGATTTCAGACAAAGTTTTTTTTTTTATTAAAACCGTGTATCGTTTCTCTTAGTATCTCCTTTTCTTGGTTATAAAATGAGTCCACACTATTATTATAAATGCGAAAACGTGTTTGTCTGTCTATTACGTCTTCTCACTTAAACCTCTGAACCGATTTTGCTGAAATTTGGTATGGAGATACTTTGAGTCCCTGCAAAGGACATAGCCGTACATTTTTCATAAAAATGTACGGCTTCCTTGCTTATAAAGGGAGAATAAAGGGCTTTTAACGATGTACTTGGTGGCCGAAAAAGAAGATCTTCCGACCGAGCGAGATAGCATGCTCGGTGACGGGTGAGGCCGAAGCCCATTGACGTCATTACAGACGTTGTATATATCATGCCGTTCTCCGAAACTTCGATAGCGCGATGCAGGATTGTGACGCTAATTGTGGGTACTGCCACAGGCTTTATTATTATAACATTATCTGTACTTTCAGGCACTATCCGTCTGTGTGACATGCGGGCGGCGGCGCTGTGCGACCGGCACGCCAAGCTGTTTGAGGAGCCCGAGGACCCCCACGCGCGCTCCTTCTTCAGCGAGATCATCTCCTCCATCAGCGACGTGAAGCTCAGCAACAGCGGCAGGTTAGTAGTGTCGGTGTCCGGCGGAGATAGGTGGCCCTGCTTCAGCGAGATTATCTCCTCCATCAGCGACGTGAAGCTCAGCAACAGCGGCAGGTGAGTAGTGTCGGTGTCGGGGACAACCGGCGGAGATAGGTGGCCCTGCTTCAGCGAGATTATCTCCTCCATCAGCGACGTGAAGCTCAGCAACAGCGGCAGGTGAGTAGTGTCGGTGTCGGGGACAACCGGCGGAGATAGGTGGCTCTGCTTCAGCGAGATTATCTCCTCCATCAGCGACGTGAAGCTCAGCAACAGCGGCAGGTGAGTAGTGTCGGTGTCGGGGACAACCGGCGGAGATAGGTGGCCCTGCTTCAGCGAGATTATCTCCTCCATCAGCGACGTGGAGCTCAGCAACAGCGGCAGGTGAGTAGTGTCGGTGTCGGGGACAACCGGCGGAGAAAGGTGCCCGATAGCTGGTAGGAGAGGCAAAAATAATAGTTGCTTGATCGACGGGCGATTACGTATCTAGCGACAGGTAAACAACAGATTTTTGACAGCAGGTGTGTCTGTCTGTCAAAAAATTCTTGCTCTGCCGTTTGACAGGCTTCTGCATGGGATGCAATACAATCCAATCTAGGAATGCTTTTAGACCACGGCAGTTTCTTGCCCTGTTTACTAAAAGTCTACCGACAGAGTGGCTGTTCGACAGTCCAACATTACGTATTTAGCGACAGGTAAGCAACAGTTTGATAGCAGATCTTGCAGAATCTGATGTCTGTCAAAATTTTTCTGTCGCAAGACACTTTGCGAGATGGATGATGTTTTCACACAGCTTGGCCTCGTTACGACACAAAGGAAATACATTGAATACTTTTGATATAGTTTAAAAAAAAAAGATATATTGAATATACTTATAGTTTTATAAAATTTTAACATTTCTCAACGCGCAACTCGCAGCTATGTAGTTGGATAGTCAATTTATGCCTAGGCCCTATTCAAGTGATATTGCGATATAGTATGTACCATCGAAGAAATTGATTTATAGGCAGCTGAGGTCCGTCATTTGGTAGGCATATGTCAATTCAATGTTAGCTGCATAAAGTTAATATACCTAGCGGAATAGAGCAACAATGTCGAGCTGTCAAACGAAACCGAAATTGGTTTACATCTGTGTGTAAAAATATGTGTACGTATACACTTACACAAGCATGATTGAACATGAATTCTATGAGATTAAATTGTCAACGTGCCTATAAGTGCCGACTGGACGTCAAAAAAAGAGTTCTGCTGTCATGTATCACACGTCTCTTTTTACCACGCAGTGTTACTGATAGTGGCATCTCGCTTGCTCAGGCCTTTGTTTCTCTATTCCGCCAGGTATATTAACTTTATGGTTAGCTGTGATCGGTCGGATGGGTTTGACGTAACGCGCCTAAATTACTTAGGTCCGCCATCTGCTTAGGAATCAACTTCTCTGATAGTACACATAAAACACAGTTGAACTTTGTTTTTTCCGGGCTGCGGTTTTTGTTCTAATGTAACTATGGAATTTTAAATTTCAGGTATATGATGTCGCGAGACTACTTAGGTTTAAAAGTTTGGGATCTCAGAATGGAGACGAAACCCGTAGAAACATATCCAGTGAGTATTATCATAATATCTTATATTTATCTGCTTTTGGATTAGGAGTTAGGCTGGATTTATACGCGTCCGCCCGAACGTGTGGTTTGGCCGCTAAACCGCAAAATCACGAGCAAATGTATCTAAATGACAGCGCGTCCGCGCCGCTATTAAAATAAATCTTTATATATGTCGCAGTCATCTGGTTCAATCTGCGATTCGATTGAATGACTAGCGCATGACTCGGCCGAACGTTGATTGAACAGTCGTCACACAACGTCCAACTATTTGCCTGTGATCTCTCTGTGTAGCGGCCTACCTGTGCGCTCGCGCTGTCTTATATAAATCCAGCCTTCCATAATCATTGCAAAGAAACTGCTTCTTGTATTATGTATAGTGAGACATAACCATACAAGACGGTCACCGAGTGTAAGGAAAATTTTCATATTAGACTGCATTCATACCTCCCCTGCTTATGGATTTAAATTGTCTTTTAAAAAGTTCAAACATCAAAATTGTGACCATAAACATACATAATAAGAGGACTGTTCTGTGACCAAACTGTTGAGTTATACGCACTGACCTCCATTATACAAGTACGCTGGACTAATGATACCCTTTGAAATGACAGCTATTTTTTGTGCCTATTTGAAGCGGAATCAGCTCCCCCAATGTGAGTGATAGGAACTAAATTTGACGTAAAAACACAGAATACAAATTACTCACGGACGTAAAAATGACGTTTGAAAGTCGCCATATTGGCGCTGATAGCAGTAGTGGGAGTGTTTGGAACTAATTCTAGTGATGTCAACCAATAACGATTAAGCGGCCATTTGCAAGTTACGTCAAATTTACTTCTCTTCTCTCTCACTGGGGGGCGCTGATTCCGCTTCAAATAGGCACAAAAAAAGTGGGTATCATAGGTCCAGCGTACTTGTATAATGGAGGTCAGTGGTTATACGTGTTGCAGGACTTATACATTATCTAATATCTACTATAACCTATAAATATAATATATCCAGATAATCTAAGGGCCTGTTTTAACCACTTCCTGACAAGTGTCCGATAGGCTATCCACAACTTATCTGACAGATACTCCATACTCTATCTGTCAAGTTAAGTTGTGGATAGCCTATCCGGCATTTGTCAGGAAGTGGTAAAACAGGCCTTAAAGTTTCTTAATTCTAGGTGCACGAGTACCTGCGCTCGAAGCTGTGCTCTCTGTACGAGAACGACTGCATATTCGACAAGTTCGAGTGCTGCTGGAGTGGTGACGACCAGCGGCTCATGACCGGATCGTACAACGGCTTCTTCAGGTAACACCTATTTCATCTACATACTAATACTTACTAGTATTACATATGACAACGAGTTACGAGAGTGTAACGTGTCGAGCTAACGGACGGTCGCGCTCCACGTTATGCACAAGCAGCAAATATTAATTGTTAGTTAATATTTCCGTAAATCGCGCGGCTGATTGCCGCTGCACGTCACGATGGCGCTCGTGGCGAACGAGTTGCTGGCGTTCATCCAGCACGCCATCGACACAATGGACGAGGTGAGCATACTGCAGATCTGCAAGTCCTCGTTCACCAGCGAGGAAATATGCAAGGGAAAGCTGTTGCTCTACGAGACGCTCGACCAGAGCGCGAATATGCCATCACGACGGAGGGATGGAACCGAAAGAAGCGTGCAGGACATAATATCCCTGCTGAAGCAGACGGATCCGGATGAGGTGCCGGCTTTTATGGCTAAAGAGCTGCACAAGCTGCCGCCCGTCACGCTGGATCACGTCGACGTCGTCAGCCTACTGAAGGACATCAGGTTCCTGAAGGAGGAGCTGGCCGGAGTTCGGGGTAGATTGCAGGCGTCAGAATCTACGATTAGTGATCTACGTAGTGAATTATCACAATTAAAAAGTAATAATTCATTATGTAGGTCACCTGATGCCGCATACGTCAACCGTCGTCGAGGCGCGCAGGCGATCACGTTTAGCCCGTCAGCATTATCGGACGGGTCAACGAACACCGCCGCTGCCACCCCCGCCCGCGTTCCCCTCCCGGTTGCGCCGACTCCGAGTCCACAGACGACTCAGCAAAACTACGTGTTGCTGGTCACCCCGCACCTCCCCCGCGGGCGAAAACAAATGGGGAGAATGAGAGCCGCAAAGCTTCAGAGAGCCGCAAAGCTCCAGAGGAGCCGCAAGGTGGAGTCTTCTCGACCTAGCAAGGATGAGAGCAGGGGGTGCGATGAGGAGGGCTTTATACTGGTGGAGAGAAGGAAGAAGAAGCCCGCCGCCCGCAACCATCGCGGCATCGCACCCTATGTACCCGAGCTGCGTCTGCGGAGCGAGGTCCCCGCGACGCCCCTGTACATATCCCGCCTTCACTGGTCCATGGAGGTCGAGGACGTCGTGGACTACATCCAGAAGAAGACGACACTGCGCCTGAGGGTCGAGCGTCTGCAGTCTCACCAGAAGGTTAACTTTAGCTCCTTTGTGGTGGGAGTACCGACAAATCTTCTGTCGACTTGACCGATGGATGTGGTCTACCGGATGTTCCGGGGGAGACTCCGGAACGAAGCGTCGAGTCACGTCGCCGGCAACAAGTGACAGTGTTAGTTTATATATAAAATATGTATGTTAGTTTTTAAGGTATTTATTATATTATTAATATGTATGTTAGATTTAAGGTATTTGTTATATGGGCCTCTGATGCCCGAAATAAAGATGATTTGATTTGATATGAGAAAGTTTGTCTGTCACCTTTTCACGCTTGAATGGATGAACCATTTAAATGTAATTTTGTACGGAAAAACTTTAAGAGACGGGAATGGACATAGGATAGTTTTTATTCTATATTATATTATATCCAAATTTAATCTTTAGTGCTGTAAATTATCCCCAGGAATCTAACCAGCGTTTGACATTTCCAGGATATTCGAGCGCGGCGGTGCGGGCGCACGGCGCGGCGAGCTCACTCTGGAGGCGTCGCGCGACGCCGCCGCCCGCCCGCGACAACCGCTGCGGCCGCGACGTGTCGCCGCGACAGCTAAGAGGAAGAAGGTAGTGAAAAAAATATACATTCTTATCCTTAATAATATTTTAAATGTGAAATCTGTCTGCTACCTTTTCAAACTTAAACACGATGAGGAAACTCGCACATGGTTGGTCCTAGACGTATTGATCTAGTATATTGACATTTTTTTATTGTATGACATTGTGGATGCTGTATATGCATTGTGCAACCATACGGACATTTAAAAATCATTTACCAGGTATTTAAAATCACTACATTCTTTGAAGAGTGGTTACTTCGCTAAGATTAGTGTTTTTCAACGTGTGGGTCGCGACCCCCTGGGTGTCGCCAGAGGTCGAAATAACTTTTTCAGTAAAACAAACTATAGGTAAAAAAAATTGATATATTAAGTAGATAGGAGAATTTTAACAAAAGGATATATTATTCATAAACATGCATGAATGATAAATAAGCAAAGGTTGGGGAGTTGCGAAATATTTTTTCACACCGGTCGCGTTATTTATTTATTTATTCAGGTATAATTACAGACAACAGAATAATACATTTACACAAAATTAAAAAAAAATTAACAACATTTAGACTGAAGTCCTATTGCAATAGGCTACTTGACCTACTTTTTTCTTCATGCTAATCGCTTCTTAATCATTCATTTTCACCAAAAAAACTAATATTTTTTTCAATAGAAACCCATAAAAATGTTGATTGAAAAATATGCCTTTTAAATGGCGCCGAAAACACTGTCCGCCATAGTGTGACGTCATATTTTTTGAATATTATACTTTCTTTACTGATTTTTTTTATGTGCTAAACTTACGAGTCTAAAAGTGCCAAAAATTAGAAAATAATTAAATAAGAAATGAGAAATCATTTGTAAATTGTAATTTCGAAAACTTTTGGAGAAAAATTTTTGCCATTTCATTTCCCAACTACAGTAAATGGAGATAATATATAAAACTGATGTTTTATTTGAATTGTTCAAGAAAATATATTTTACAAATCTTTCTAGGCTTATTCTTATTATTTATGTACAGATAAATTACTTACATGTAACGAGCGCGTTAAATAAAATATATTAAATTACTAGTGTGATGACGTCACATCCAAATCGGAAGTACCTCAAAAGCGTTTTCGTCAGTACAAATTAAAAAATATAAAATCATATTTTCAAATCGACTTTATTTATCAATCATAAGCTTTTATTTGATGATAAGGGTGAAATACGGTTTCCTAGGCCAAGTTCTACTAGAAATATGCATTTGTTCAATGAAATTGAATAAAGGTCAAGTAGCTTATACACATCATTGCACTCATTAAAATTATTACTGTAATTGTTATAAAAAAGGTTGAAAAACCAGTGGTTCAGATGATACTGTATAAATCAACAACGGATGCAAAGGCATTATTTTACTATGATGAAGTAATAACCAATCCACCTTTCCCCAGGACGAGATAAGCGTGGACTGCCTGGACTTCAACAAGAAGATCCTGCACACCGCGTGGCACCCCACCGAGAGCGTCATCGCCGTCGCCGCCACCAACAACCTGTTCCTGTTCCAGGACAAGTTCTAGCGCCGCCCGACGCCAGCCCGGGACCAGGTACTGACGATACATGTATAGAGAGTGAATTCCTGCAACTATAATAGCAACTGGGGGCAAAGATTTTAAAGCAATTGTATAGCTTTTATCGCGGGTTTTGAGCGCGGCGGCCGAATCAAGAAATTCCGTAACGAAAATAAACCTAAGACTCGTCCAACGTCGTTTCAGTTCGGCAGACTTCGACTGCGTGCCACTAGACGTTTGCGTGTAAACTAGCTGCTCATGTATTGTAAGATAATAAAAATCTTTTAAACAATATTAATTTCTCATTGATCCAATAAAAGAAAAGAAATGTTTACTTATCGGTCACCACGCACTAAAGTGTAACTTGAATTATTAATATCAAAGGAAAAAAAAAAATACGGCATAAAAAATAATAATAATTCCTTAAGTTGATAAAAAATGCTATGCAATAGTTTTACCGCGGCAGTCCCCGAGTGCCACACGTATATTTTTGCAAATACTCATAGAGAGGAGTACTTTTTGGTAGTGACTCTTTGGAATGGTAATATTCAATTTTTTTATTTCCAGCAATTCGAGGTGTGTGCGCCGACGTCGCTGATGAGATTAGTTAGGTTTACACAACTATTGTACTCCCGGCATGTCGCTCAGTTGCTATAGTAACCAGCTTCTAACAGTTCAACATTGGCCCTCGTCTTGAATGCCAGTAGCACTTTCAAATGCAATTTAAAAAGTTGAAACGTCAAAACTTTGACACCTCAAGTTTTAAAAAAGTTGAGATGTCAAATTTTAGTTGAGATGGTTTTCTTAATAGGTCATACTAAAAATGTATGACTATTGCATAAAACTACTGCAATACTAGTACTATGGCAAGATTATTCGAAACTTCAATAACTAAATTTGTAAACAAACTGAAAATGAGTAATCTTGAATGAAGGCTATGTACTGAATTGAAACAAAAAAATACATTGTAACATCTCGTTTCGAATAATCAAATAATTCAAAATAAAAAAAACATGATAATCACAAATTATGATTCATAATATTGTAAGACATGTCGGTGTAGAGAATATAGATGGAGCCTCTGTACATAAGTACTCTTAACACGTAGACTGCGTAGGTACTAGACGCTACAAAGTCGCGGCGCGACGCGACAAAACATTTGGACGATGCGACAAAATAATCGAGCGATGCGACAAAACAGTCGAGCGACGCGACAAAACGGTCGAGCGACGCGACAAATCAGTCGAGTGACGCAATTAAACGGCCGAGCGACGCGACAAAACGGTCGAGCGACACGACAAAACGATGGAAGACGCGATACACAATTTGTTGACTAGCTATAATCATACTACTGATGTTGAGGACTCTATATCGGTTGTAAAACAGGCGATAATATGTCGTGTTTTGAACGTTACTCATTAACAGATTGTTTTGCATAAATAGAAGTGCTGTCCTGTCGCGACGCGTCGTAACTTTGTTTTATGTCTAGTGCATTCTGCATTCAGATTGGAATTAATCGAAACTTAAACAAATCGATTTAAATTCTAATAAATAATGCGTCATATTTTGTTTATAACTTAAGTAACATTTAGATTGGGAGAATTATAGTTTATCCTCCTTAATATCGGGTTTATATTATTCCAATCCAGTGATCCAATCCAGGGCTGGATTGCTACAGGAATAATGTAGACGGATACTCGAACCCACTGGAATGTACTGAAATGCATTTCAGTGCATTCCAGTCCCCGTTTACATTATTCCAGTAGCAATCCAGCGCTGGAGTGGATCTCTGGATTGGAATAATGTAAACCGGCCATATTATTAAATGATCCATACTGTAAATACAAATGTTCAGTTACACATCGTTTTGTCAGTCTTTACTACGTTATAAAAGTCGCTTGACAGACATACATGTTTTTTTTTTGTTAGTGTTTCGATTAGTTTGTATCTGAATAGAGATTACAGTCGGAGCGTGGTGTAGAGTAAAATTATTCCACCGTTAGAATGTTTTGATTCACACAGTAAGAGAAGAGCAGCGCGCGGGCGACTAAATTGTCTATCGGCATTGGAATATCGCCTTTAGTGCGTTTAAAATAGAGTCTACTGAACGAAACATTCGTTTTTTCTATAATGGTTACGTTTTGCGGGGATTTAGGCTCTATTTTGTATGCGATTAAGTCGATATTACAATGACGATGGAGGTGTCAAACGCGCTGGCTTTGGAGTACTAATATGAATAGCCAAAAAGAACAAAATAATAATCAAAATTGTCTTGATAAGATGATGATGTAGGCTTAAATCTGAGAGGACATTTATGTTAAAACAAAGGTTCGTTCACAAAGACGGTGCGGCATTATAAGATTGCAATTTAAAATTTGATTTTACTGGCTACCTAAAAGATATTTTATCGCAAAGTACTACGTTATTTAATGCAGCTCAAAATTAAAAGCAACTAGCTGTCCCGGCAAACGTTGTTTTGCCTGTTTTCCCTGTCTTCCTGCTTTTCTCTTGAAGTTTTTTCTCATTTTTTTTCTATAAACCTCACGTAGCCCTAGACCTTTCCAACGAATGCAAAACCATAGAAATCGGTTCGTGCGTTCTGGAGTTATAGCGTCAGGAAGGAAAACCCGACTTATTCTTTGAATAGCAATTAAACATAGTTCATGTTTTGAAGTCAATTTTGAATCGCTTTCTAAATGCCACATTATTTTGCGTCTCGCTACAGATAGCTCTTGAGAGAGTAAAAAGAAACTTATGCTTATTATATGCCACATCGTGGTATCACTCTAGAAAGAGTTAAGAAAAACTAAAGACAGAGATCTAGAGTAAAAAACCTATCAATAAAATTACTGTGTGAATCGAATATATATTATATAGCATACGTAATAGCTACTACGAGTAGGTTCGTTTTGTTTTCGGCCCGTGCCTTGCATCCAGTGTTAAGTTGTTCGTTCATTATTTATTTTGTATTTTTTTTTAATTTGTGATCAGTTTCGTTAAGTTAGTTAGGTCACGATTCTGCCCTCGGTGGTGTGTTAAAGGAGGTTTTTAACACTTTTCTACAGTATTTGCTTATAAAACACAGACTCAAAAAAAAAAAACATTAAATTTTGTTCGAATTTGGAAATTGAACTTAACGTTTTTTTTCAATTGTCAGGATTATTTTAAATTATGTTCCATTTTTGATTTATAACAATTTAAAGTAGTTTACAATGTATAAATATATGCTGTGTATAACGAATATTATATGCTGAAAATTAACTAGAAATATGCTCTTGAATTTGTGTTAAGAGTTGCTTCGTTCTGATTCAATATCAGAGCGCGTACTGAGCGATTTACCAACAGTATGTTAAAGTCTTTGTCTGCCAATGGATTTTTTCAAACGAAATAGAAAAAGGCAGCTACATTGAAGAGCAGTTGTGCATTATCAGATTCGAATGCAACGGCATTTAGAACGACCTTTTAGAATGGATTTTAAATTTTAAATTCTAAGTTATGGGTTTAAATTAAATTGAATCAGAACGGGGTAAAGTAGAGATTGTGTTGGGAATTTCACTGTGATGGCGTCAAATGTATATTGTATATGTTTAGGGGTGGCTGTGAATCGTGCTTAGTGTTGCGAGGGCAGAATACTTTGTTGTGGGTACACGGAGATATATTAGACAGTTGATTCGGTAATCGCGCGGGAACCGTACATTTCTCTGGGACAAAAAGTATCCTATGTCATCTGGATTCAAATTGTCTCAATACCGAATGTCACTTAAATCGGACAATCCTAGGCTTGATTGAAATATGAAATGCTAATCCAGCGCTGGAATCCAGTAAGATTGGTGCCTGTCATTGTAGCCCTTATGTAATGCATAAGAAAATGTAGCGACATTTTCTTCAGTCATATTTTGTATGAAAATCACGTAATAACTTTTCATAATAATTATTTATAAATTATGTTCTGTCAAATGTATCTCTGTAGACCCTTTGCTAGGTTGGGGATCTTGTAATCATACTGGAGTGAAGTTTTTCGCGTTGGCATACTTATTCAATCGTGTAGGAATTGTTCAGTATGATTATAAGTTCTTCATCGTAAGAAAATGGACAAAAATAGATTAGCAAGACTTGTACGTTCGGCAAAAGATCTTGATGTGGCACATTTAGTTCGTTTCACAGGTGCAAAACAAATGATCAAACTTTTGTTATCAATTTGAGGGTACTTTAAATTTTTTTGGACTACCCTCTTGCGGTATGGTTTTGTGTCATTTTCTCTGCAGCCGTGGAACGGAGCGCACGTACATTTTGTTATAAATAATATGGTGAATCAATTTGTAAATACGCGAACGAACGGAGGCCTGATTATAAATATAGATTATGTCACAACACTCTTGTACAGAGTTATGTAAAGCTTGAAATGAAATTATGTTCTGTAGTACTATGGGGCGTGAGCGAAAGAGAGGTACTCGATGCTCTTTACGTCTCTTTCGCACAACGTGAAGGTGCACCGTGGACTTCGAAATGAGTTAATGTAACTACTTATTTTGAAGTTTAGGGAAAAGAAATGGTCGATGATTTTAAACTACTCGCAAACGTTAGTGAATTATATTTTTACTAAGATTTTAAATAAAAATTAAAAATAAGAAAAATTAAGTATATTTTCAATTAAATTAAACTTGTTACAAAATTTTTCAGAAAAACAATGCACGCTCCGCTAATAATCACGCCATTTTATATCATGCCCCCTCCTCTCCTCGTCTCTCCCGCCAGTCTCCTCTGCTGCACCCTTCACCCCTTCTCCGATTACCGCACCACTCCGCCCGTTACAATGACCATTTCTGTCCCCTACGGTGCGGCGGATTGAGACAAAATGCCTAGGAAATTTTAAATTTGTAAGGCACTTCCATTGCTTGTGAAAATCAGACTTGTTTTAATGTTGATCAGTTGTATAGTTTTGAGGTTAGTTTGTGTTTTGTACGGGGGCGGAGTCTACTGGCTCGCGGTCGAGTCGTGTGGGACTTTAGTTATGACGTCAAAAAATATCTAACTACAAATATTGCTAGATTCTTCTTCTTTAAAAATGACCACAAACTACTGCTAGATTATCATCTAAATAGTAGCAAAATATTTGATGAACCATTCAGATAACGAAGGTTTTTATAGATTGGGGGTAGTTGCGATGTTTTTTGACGCGTCCGAAACCGCACAAGTCGACCAGTGATCGTTGCGTTTAGACGTAAGCAAAACGATACGCTGTCCGCTAATATTGGCCGATAGATCAATTAGTGATATTACAATGTGTGATATTTATCGTGAAAAATATTGCCTTCGCCGCTTTGAAAGCAATAGTCGGCCCCGCCCCGCGCTGTAAAAACGATTTTGTGTAGAATAAGCGAGTGCGAGCGAAAGGGACGCGTGATAGATGTAAGTTTAGGTGATAGTTAGGCGAACTGTGAAAGCAATCGGTTTTTTTTCTTTTCTGCGTCGAGGGATCAACGTGTTTTGTGATATGCGGGCTGCAAACCTCGAGTGGGCGGTTGTTGACAACGAACTAGTTTGGCGCGCGCGCCGTCGACTCCTGTCATTGGCTGTCAAACGTCAGTGTCAATGTCAAATATACTTTTTTATCACAGACATAGATCAAGATCTATGATCTTGGTCTATGTCACCAAACCACAACCATAAACACATTGTTATACAGTCGAATGACTTGGAGCCAACACGATGAGCTCTTTAAAAAAAAATTAAAAAATACATATCGGATTCTAAATTTGAAAAACGGAATGTGATATCGTGAGTTGCCAGTACTTATTTTTGTTTTGGACAATTAAATGCATTGTGTATGTGTTATTTATTTTAGTGAAATAGTGTGGATGTGCCATGTGGACGGCGCGCCGCGGGGTGATGTTGTTGAATCCAAAATATGTCCTATAATAAAAATTTTTATATCTGACATTTTGTTTTTTTTTTTACCACACATGACCATACCATTTAGATTTAATTTATTAAGTAAAAGATGAAACTTGCCTAATTTATTGTGCCCACGTATTCTATAATGCAATTTACTATGTTTACAGATGTTAACTTTATTAAAATGAAACAAAACAATAATGTAAAATGTTTATTGTTATAATGCTACCAAATCACATAATTTATCACAATAACCATGTTGAATTCGGTAATCTTATTACCATTGTACAAAAACGTAAATAACTAGGTATAATATTTACAAAAAATCATAAATACAAAAAATCATAAATACAAAACTTTTAAAAATAAAAACATGGAAATGTTACGTCAGTACAATTAATAATTTCAATTTATTAATTCCTATTTCAATACCAATAATTTAAAAATAAAGTACTGGAAATTCTCTTTACAGTTAAGGGTTTTCCTACACAAAACTGCGAATTCGCATCGCATCGTAATGTCATTTTTATTATGAATTTGTCGCAGATATTTGCGATGTGATGCGAATTCGCAGTTATGTGTGTGAGCCCTATATGTATGACTAAAACTAATTATTACTAATTAAACTGTGGGCTATTTTTCAGCTACCTATCTTGAGCATGTTCAATTTTTCTCAAAGTACAAAAAATTTTTTCTTCAATTTTTTTAATATATTTTTACACTTTGTATTACAAAGTTTGTGAAGTAGATAATTATATAAGTACTATTATATAAATAAATAAATACAACAATAAATTTAAAATTATAATTTTTACCTGTTATAAAATTGCCAATAAAAATAGTATTTGTGATTTTCCTTTTAATTTTGTTACAAAAAATGCTTTAGAAGAGGCCTTGCAACTTATCACTAGGATCATAAAAAATATTTAAAAGGGGTACGAACCTTTGTGCCCATAGGCCATCTTGATTTTTTTTCCAAATTTCCGTTGAGTCCAAAGGACACAAATGGCGATCTTTACTTCCAAATATATCGGAAACGTGACACTTTAGGATACCATGTTATATACATTTTTTGTTTGTATAAGTGTCCTCTATCCAAATATACCACTTTTATCGTGCTCGGAAATTTTGAAAAAAAAAAAAACAAAATGGCCGGCGGCTAGATATGCCAGGCTCCATACAAAAATGTTCGAACCCCTTTTACTCTACCATTATCTGAATTTTTTTACAAAATCTACCGTCCAGGTAGAATTACAAATACACCATAATATAAGAGAGCTCACCATAGCAGTCTTACTTCGGCACAATATAAAAACTTTCAATACAGTTTGTACAAAAAATACTTTACTCGTAATCGTTTCGTTTTTCAACGTGTTTTACTGTGCATTGCGCATGCGCAAAGTTAAAAATCAGTGACAGTGTCATGTGCTAAATTTTCATAAATTTCTGTCAGATTTTGGCACATGACACTGACACTAATTTTCAACATTGCGCATGCACAATGCGTTGAAAAACGAAACGAATAAGTAGTATTGCTAATAATTGCTCTCGGTAATATACCTTTGTCTACAAAAATTATGCCTAAAAAACGACAAGTACAATATAAATTCGTTATTACACTCATAATTTTATTACTTACAATTTAGATCAATACATTTTTTTACTTACTTTAATTCATTCTTCCTCACTTTCATTACTCATTTTTCCATACTACAAAAAAAGTCACAAAACATACTTATTTCTACAACTGGCAACACTAACTATATTCTACTATATTACCTTCTCACTACGTTTTCCTCAACTTGAGCTTGAGTATACACATACCTAGCATGATAAACACCCAAAGGGCCGTCACAAGTAGACCGTAGTAGACCTCAGGACTGGTGAGAGTGGAGCCCTTAGTCATGACGTCACGTAGGGAATGCGCAGGGATAGTGAAGGGCAGGCAAAGAGCGAACACTTGGAGAGCGTAGGGCATGCCCTCGAGCGGCCAGAGGATACCTGGAATTGGGAAGATGCTTGTACCATCGAGGAAATTGATTCCTAGGCAGTTGAGTGTCGACAGACCAGCGTCATTTGGTCGGATCATGTCAATTCAATGTTAATAATTGTGATCTGTCGGCTGGGTTTGACGTAACACGACCAAACTACGTAGGTCCGCCATCTGCCTTGGAATCAACTTCTCTGATAGTACAAGGTGTAACAAAACATAGTAATAATACTTTAGGGTGTGTGTGTCCCTTGTAGAGTTCACTGTGAAAATAGCAGCGCTAAAAGAGCAATTTTTTTTACGATTTGTATGGGCAAACGCCCCAGCGTCATGACTTTTGTCATAAGTAAAAAAAATACTCAGCGCTGCTACTTTTATAGCAAACTCTGTGTATGGGACCCATACACTAAAGTATTATGACTTAGTTTTGTTACACCCCGTATAAAATTACGCGGCAAACGAGCAAATCACCTGATGGAAAGCCGTCGCCCATGGACACTGGCAACATCAAAAAAGTTTAAGTACACCGGTCGTTTTAAGAATAAGCGCGTGTTCAGACCAAACTGACTATACGCCGCCGAATGTGAGCAGGCTCACTGTGAGCCCCAGTGTGAACGTGAAAATATACGGTATCGAATGTCCGCGCCTACGCCTAGCGTAATGGCGTATTGTCGGTATGAACGAAAGTAGGTGTGAACGAAAAAGTGAATATGTATGAAAATACAATAAACTGCGTAACGCTCGCTCACATTCGGCGGCTCACAGTCGGTTTGGTGTGAACACGGCCTAAGATGATAGTATACGCTCTCAAGATTTGCTGGTCGTAATGGTCCATACTAATATTATAATAGCGAAAATCTGTCTGTTTGTTACCTTTTCACGCCCAAATCGCTGAACCGATTATGCTGACATTTGTTGATACTTTGAGTCCCGCAAAGGACATAGGACTTTTTCCCCCGAAAAATGTACGGTTTCCGCGCATTAAACTATTGGTGCAACGGAGTTGCGGGCGTCATCTAGTAATATTATAAAGGCAAAAGTGTGTCTGTCCGTCTGTCTGTCTGTCTGTCTGTCTGTAACCTCTTCACGCCCAAGCCGCTGAACCGATTTTGCTGAAGGTATGGAGATAATATTTTGAGTCCCCGCAAAGGACATAGGTGACTTTTTATCCCGGAAAAATGTACGGTTCCCGCGCGATAACCGAATTTTGGCGCAACGGAGTTGCGGGCATTATCTAGTTCAGGGGTACTCAACCTTTTTTTACATGTCCCACAAACACGTATTGGTATTGGCGTCGCGGGCCGCAACCAAAATAACTACACGCGGGCTACTGAAAAAAATCCCGCGAGCCGCATGCATGCCGCATGTTGGGGATAGCTGATCTAGTTAGTTAGTCATAAACCTCTGAACTCACCACACAGTAGTACCATCGGGTAGAAACTGCCCGTCGCCGTGAAGAAGGACAGCGTGTAGCTGCTGCAGTAGACGGACAGCAGGAACCCGAAGCACATGCCGCCCAGACCCTGGGTGAAGAGCAGCAGCCCGCAGAGGGTCAGGGAGCCCCGCGATGTGAGACCGAAGGCGCCGTATGCGAGAACAACTGTTTCTAATGTCTGAAAGAAAAGGAAAGGTGAGTAAAGCTATTGGTTAGTTCTTAGTATGTACCATCGAAGAAATTGAATCTACTCATGGTCTACTCGTCTACTCCCGGTTTACTCACCTGTATGACCAGCACGATGGTCTGTATCCCGACGTGCACGTACAGCATCTCCTGTGATCTACTCGTCTACTCGTGGTCTACTCATCTACTCGCGGTCTACTCACCTGTATGACCAGCACGACGGTCTGTATTCTGACGTGCACGTACAGCATCTCCTGTGATCTACTCGTGGTCTACTCGTGGTCTACTCGTCTACTCGTGGTCTACTCGTCTACTCGCGGTCTACTCACCTGTATGAACAGCACGACGGTCTGTATCCCGACGTGCACGTACAGCATCTCGTGCGCGCGCACGCCGGCGACGGCCGACCGCTCCCAAACTCCCTCCAGCCGGTCAGAGATCATCAGCGTCGATGTGCTGAGGGTCGGCATGAAGTAGATTAACCTGGAATGATGATCGTTTTGGAATGAGTCCAGTTATCTCCTCAGAATTTCAGAATTTTTCTAGAAGAAGCAGCCTCTGCGTCTGCGTCGTCGGATTGAAGTATTAATAAATAATAACGCATTTTAAGCCGGACGCTATTCCTGTCATGTTCTGTACTGTCCCCCGCGCACATGAAAGTTGCCCGCATCCTATCATTTCATGGATGTTTTTCCTGTCATCCTGGCAACACGCGCACGGCCAGGAGCAGTTTGTTACCCGCATGCGGGCCAGAGTGACAACACGCATGATAGGAAAAGCGCACTAACGCCCATTGCCTAGTGCCTACTGCACACAGTGTGGAACTTTTTAAGCCATAAAACATTAATCTTTTAGGTGATGCTCTGATGAACAATGCTTATTTTTTTAACACAAAAACCGTTGTCTAAATTCTGGATTCAAATATAATGACTTTTAATGCCAAACTATATCTTGACATTATAAACCATTTTAAGCCATACTGAGCTTCTGATAAACGGATCCATGTTTACAAGTGAGGGTATAATAAGTTACTCACGTCATAAGTATCCCAGGTGCCATGTAGTCGAGCAGCTGCGCGTCCATGATGCCGTATATTGGCGTCTCGAAGTGGACCGGCATCTGAAGGTTGAGAGAAGCAGGCGATGAGTTAAGGTCAAGGTCATCAGGTCTAGGGGAGTCTGTCAAGAAAGAGTAGACGCAGATCAAAATTTTCTAAATGTAATCCCGCTCAAAAGGTGTTTTTTTCTCTTTGTATTTCCACTTATAATCGCCCCATGTACGAAATCTGCCGGCCCCCTATGGATGACTATACGGCGTACTTTTTTATAAATCCAGGGCTGATAAGCTATCTTTACTAAAACTATTTTATTTGCTCAATAAATTAACCAATTAACTACTCTATAGCAAAGATAAACTCCTGACAAAGAATGTCAGAAACTAGGCACTAAAGATTCTGCTTCCGTAACGTGTAACAAAACAAAGTGATAATATTTTAGGATGTGTATGAGTTTCCTGAATAGAGCTCACTGTGAAAGTAGCAGCGCTGAAAGAGTACCTTAAAGATTATCAGTTAATTTTGTGAGACCCTGTCCTTATTACCTGGACGAGATGTTCGTGTTTCCCGCAGGCGAGCATGGAGCGCTTGGCGAACTCCTCGTAAGTCTTGTACAGCTGCGTCTTCAGGAACTGTGAGATCTGCTGGTCTGGAATCGGGATATTGTGATTTTATTATCATTCTTTATTTAGGTCTCCCACACATAACTGCGAATTCGCATCGCATCGCAAATATCTGCGACAAAATTCATAATAAAAGTGACATTACGATGCGATGCGAATTCGCAGTTTTGTGTGGGAGCCCTTAATGGGAATTGGCCCACAGGCCACAACACATTCCTATCTTTGCTCCTGTGTCGCCATCATCGATAGCGGTAGCCAACCACGAAAACCCTACACTATGATCTCAAGGAGCCCGAAGGACTAGCTTAAACTGTCTTGGGAAGTTTCCAATTTTTATCCTCAAGTAAAGCGAGATATTACAAACGAAATGACAAAGAACTAAAGGAAGCATAAAGGGAACAATGATATTATTATGTCTAAACTCATTGTGTTATCTGTATTCTGTGTTCGGATAAATTATTATTATTTTCTAAGTGTAAATCTCTTAACTTTCAAGAGATTTATACTTGGAAACTGTAAGTATACTCGTACGTAAGTAACACATAACTAGAAATGAAGACGGATTTTGGTGTTTCTCGAGAGGAGCACGATTATTTTATTGCAAGTTTTCAAGAGACCGTGTCCCTGGCCCATGTGTTCCACGTCCATACAGCTATACATGAGTTCCTACATAGTTACCATCGAGGAAATTGATTCCTAAGCAGTTGACAGACCGACGTCATTTGGTCGGATCATGTCAATTCAATGTTAATTGTGATCTGTCGGCTGGGTTTGAAGTAACGCGACCAAACTACGTAGGTCCCCCATCTGCCTAGGAATCAACTTCTCTGATAGTACCTACGTCCATACATGCATAAGCTCCAGCTACCTGTAAAGTCAATCCAAATGCTGATGGTGCTGTCATCCACCACATCATCCTCCACTCGACCTTCGGCGACCCTCATGGCGAGAGACGAGCTGAAGTTCCGCGGGAAGTGGATGGCGCCGTAGATCTTGCGTTTGGCGACCGCGTGCTTGGCTTCCTCGGTTGAGTTGTAGGGTGTCTTGAAGGAGGAACATTTTAAGGTTTGGTTAAAATCAATGAATCTTCTGTTAGGAAAAATAACTCTGGAACGTACTGTCGCCAGAAGTATTTCCGGAACAAATGACCTGCAAACCATCAAGAAGAGAGCGTATTCACTCTTATAAGGCCGGCAGCGCACCTGCAACATTTCTGATGTTGCGGGCGACGGTAACGTGAACCCCAGCTGGTGGCAGCGGAGCTGGTACTCACCGCCAGCAAGTTCCGCTTCTCCATCTCGTCGAGGAACCAGCAGCTCAGCAGGTGCGTGTCACACGACCACTCCGACGGCACCACGTACGCCGCGCTCTTGTTGGCGCAGATGTCATAACCCATCGAGAACCCCAGCTGGTGCCAGCAGAGCTGGTACTCACCGCCAGCAAGTTCCGCTTCTCCATCTCGTCGAGGAACCAGCAGCTCAGCAGGTGCGTGTCGCATGACCACTCCGACGGCACCACGTACGCCGCGCTCTTGTTGGCACAGATGTCGTAACCCACTGAAAGAAAAAAAAATGGCTGTTTGGGTAGATTTGGTCAAGGTCAACCATCCGCTTGGTCGTATTTTACTCCTTGTTCAAGTTTTACCAATCGCTGGGCATTTTCTAGGTCTTAAACTACTTTTAATCCCCGACGAAAAAGAGGGGTGTTAGTTTTGAGGGAATAAGTTTGACGCGTCTGTCTGTCTGTGGCATCGTAGCATGCAAACGGCTGAATCGATTTTGATCTAAGTAGTATTTTTTTAAAGCTGACATGAAGTGTTCTCAGCAATAGTCACCATCAGCCCGCTCAGTGCTGGAAAATTTGGATTTATCTACTTTGTAAAAAGTTGTAAGCAACTTCCAGTGATTCAACCGGTTCATTTTGTAATTTGATTCCTGACACAATTATTACTATTATTAGATTTAGGGCCTGTTTCACCACTTCCTGATAAGTGCCGGATAGGCTATCCACCGCTTAACTTGACAAATAAAGTATGGAGAATCTGTCAAAAAAGTTGTGGATAGCCTATCCGGCACTTTATCTGGAAGTGGTGAAACAGGCCCTAAATCGGGGGTTGTTTTTAAATTTCTAAGTAAACATTATTAACTCACCTGGCGTCAGCGCCGCCTCCTCATTGACAACAGCGAGGTCTAAGTCTCGCGGGTCGTGTCCCACAGCCAGGAACAGGCACACCACCTCCACGAACGGGAACAGCAGCGAGAAGATCAGGCCACTGGATGGAGACCAAGAAGTTTAGTTATAAGTCAGAATAGGAGTAAAGGAAGACGACAAACAATGTTTAGAAAAACCTTAGGGTGGGTTGCACCAACTTACTTTAACTATAACTGTAACTTTAACTATAACTTTAACTATAACTACAATGCAAAATGTCAAATCTTTGGTTAAGGACGCCATATTTAACGATAATCATAACCGCTCATACTTATATCGAATTTTTTTCGTGAAAATTTACTATGGCTCAAAGTGTTGTTATTACAAATATTTTTCCTGTCGATTTTTACGGATAATTCAATTTTTTATACTCTCAATCCCATTAACTATAGCTTTAATAAAAAAATAAACGCAACAGACATCTGTCAAATTCTGTGGTCAAAGTTAAGGTTAAAAGTTAAGTTAGCCTTAACTATAACCATAACTTTGACCATAACTGTAACTATAACCACGCCTCGGGTACAAACCACCCTTAATCTTTTTTGCCTTATCTCTATTATATAGTAAGTAGAAATGGGATGTCTGCCACACCGGTCTGGGTGAGAGCAAATTCAATTGAACCTAAGTCAGCTACGCAGGAGTTTTCTTATAATGCCCGACTATATATCATTATGTGCACTCTCCAGTTTAAGGAAAACTGCAAGTTTCAGCAAAATCGATTGAGTAGTTTTGAGATACGGAATATACTCTCTATTCTCTCTGTCTATTCTCAAATACGTGCAATTTTGAAGTCGTTTTTTTAAACACTATTATTATCGCAGGAATCGAACCTATGACCTTCGAGTCAAGTCAAGTTGACTTGACTCGGGGGTCATAGGCTTAGGGCCTGTTTCACCACTTTCTGATAAAGTGCCGAATAGGCTATTCACAACTTTTTTGACAGATTCTCCTTACCGTACTTGATCTGTCGAGTTAATTGGTGGATAGCCTATTCGTCACTTATCAGGAAGTGGTGAAACAGGCCCTTAGTGTTATATATTCCGAGGCAGTGGCGTAACTATAACATCTGGGGCCCGTGGCAAATTGATGGGGCCCTAACAGTAAAAATCGTCACGTTAATAATACAACAATGTAAAATAAATTCTGACTTTACGGCCTCTTGGACCGGGGCCCTTTTGGGTCGAGGGCCCGTACCATTTTGCCAGCCCTGCCACCCTATAGTTACGCCACTGTTCCGTGGGCTCGATGCAATTGGAGGCGTTATATTATTTCTTACCCTGGATGTCGTCCGAACTGCTGGATGCTCTTGATGAAGGTGGCGTTGTATCTCCCTGAAGGTTTGCTGCGGAGCACCGGCTTCTCCTTAGGCGTGAGGACCTGGAATGGATAGATGGACCCTGGATTATGTTATAAGGAACTGCCAGAGTTTTTCACTAATTCCTGATCTCGAGTATAAAATATAGAATATGGATTATCTGACAGGTATTCCATAATCTATCTGTCAGATAAGTTGTTTATATCCGGCACTTATCAGGAAATGGTGAAACAGCCCCTTAGTACAGGATGTAAAGTCGCTAAGAGCGCTTACAGACGAACGGCACGTGTCAGCGGCAGTCGACGGCAGTCGGCGGCACGTGTCGGCGGCAGTCGACGGCAGCCCTCGACAGTTTATTACGCTTGCAGTTGTGACGTACCGCGTAAAGGTAAGCGTCCACAGGTCGGTATCGTACGCAACGGACGTATCGCATCAAACGGATATTTTTTTTACAATACGTACGTCCACTGTATCGGCAGCGTACGGATTACCGACTAGCCAGTATGTTTACCTTCAAATTGGTCAAAACAAAGTTCCTAAGTCAAAATTCCTTCTTTCGACTTCTCCATCCACACCCCCCTTTTGAGCATTCATTTACTAGGCTAGTCGGTAATCCGTACGCTGCCGATACAGTGCAGGAAGTACTGTGAAAAAATTATCCGTTTGATGCGAGACGTCCTTTGCGTACGATACCGACCTGTGGACGCTTACCTTAAGGAGGTACGTCAGAACTGGGGGCCTACCACCACCTCTACTAAGCGACACCGTTTGACAGATGATCAATATTACTTTAACATCAAACTAGCGATCTTAAAAAGTTGATATTTCACAGCGGATTTAACAATGTTTTGCATTTTTACTGTTTCTTAGTAAAATTATTATATTTGAAAAGTGAGTACGGTAATGTTATTGTAATCTTACAACAAAGTGCTGGAAGCGTCATAAACTGTCGACGGCTACCGTCGCGTCGGCTGCCGCTGAAACGTGCAGTGGAAAAGTCGAAAAGTATCCTATTTCCTTTCCCGAGACCCAAAGTGTAGGTATCAAATAATCAAAGCGAAATAATAATTGGTTTAGAGGCGTGAAGAGGTAACAGACATTCAGACAGACAGACGGACAGACAGGCAGACGGACAGACAGACACACTTTCGCATTTGTACTATTATTTTTATACGTGGGAGAGCCACGCTTCGGCACGAATGGACCGGCTCGACCGGAGAAATACCACGTTCTCACAGAAAACTGGCGTGAAACAGCGTTTGCGCTGTGTTTCGCCGAGTGAGTGAGTTTACCGGAGGCCCAATCCCCTACCCTATTCCCTTCCTTTCCCTCTCCTATTCCCTTCTCTTCCCATCCCTACCGTCCCCTATTCCCTCTTAAAAGGCCGGCAACTTTCCATCAGGTGACCACTTTGCTCGTTTGCCCCCTTATTTCATAAAAAAAATAAAATAGTATGGATGAGAGAAGGCCACTTTATTTCCGCCGCCAGATGTACGTACTCTGTAGGGCCTCTATGGATGCTGTCACCCCCTCCCCTAGGACGCTCTGCCGCATAGGCCGTGGCCTATAACGGCCTATTTATAAACCAGGGTTTGAACAACTTACATCAGTGCTAGTGCTGGTCACACCGTTGAGAGTGTCCTGTGACTGGTACAGCATCTGTAGGGTAGGTGTCTCGTTTGGTAGCGCCGCTGAAAACATAAAAAATGAGTGTAAGTCATTAACCTGACTACGCAAAATACAATATAGCCGGTGTGGACCATCGAATATATCTATGGACGCTTCACACCACGTCAGTCTGGCCCCGTGCTAAGTACCTGAAGGACTTGTGTTACGGTACCAGACAACGGTAATATATTTAATACTTTTTATACTATACATATCAATCAATCAAATCAGCCTATATTCGTCCACTGCTGGATGTCGAGCCTATGTAGGCCTCTCTCAATGAACGCCAAGATGACCGATCTCCTGCTACTCGCATCCAACTATAAATATTATATTTAAGATTTTTATTATATGATACACATATTTAATAAACATCCATGACCCAGGAACATTGGAAACTTTTTGTTCCGCGACTTTTCAAAACGTAGCATCACCTCCCCTACTCCTTGTAGAGAGTTCACTTTGAAAGTAGCAGCGCTGAAAGACAAAATTTTGGGGCAAGCGCCCCAGCGTCACAAGTTTCCACATACAAAAGTGAAAAAAAAAATGGTCTTTCAGCGCTGCTACTTTCACAGTGAACTATCTACAAGGAACACGTACACACCCTAAAGTATTATCACTTAGTTTTGATACACACTGTATGTGTCCGCCCGGACGCGCGGTTTGGCCGCTACACCGCGAGATCACAAGCAAATGTTTAAATTGGCAGCGCGATCGCGCCGCTATTGAAATAAATCGTTACATACAATTGCTTGTGATCTCGCGGTGTGACGGTGTAGCGGCCAAACCGCGCGTTCGCGCGGACGCATATAAATCCAAGGTTAGAAATGGTAACTTTTATACATTTGACCGCTCAAATGTAGCTCTAGCTACTGACATAAATATTATTATAGTCAGGACAATTTAAGGTGGCACCAGCGGTCATTGACCTTTCTAGTCTAGTAGTTATGTGAAAAATACTCGCACTGCATTCTGTTAACTTAAGAATAAAATTGAATTCTTGTAAAGAAACAGACTATTATAGTTTCATCGGAAAACGTTTTGGTTACCTCTTCGTCTGATAATCTCCAACTATTTATGAGTTTGAAGTGATATAATTCATACTGTGTTCACATTGTGTATGCAAATTGCAAAATACGATTAGACTAGGAACATCTGACACTTCATTGTCAATCGCAGTTTAAAAAAAAATGCAATATGACAAGTTTTTTGACAGGGGGTCAATGACCGCTATCGCCTCTATTCGCCGGGTACACAATAGCTAGGAGTAACTATATTTAGTAATCTTGGCTAGGGTAACATTTCCTAGGGCAATAATTAGCATTCTGATTCTTCTCATTCTTGACAATTTTTTTTTAATTTTTTTAATGAAATAAGGGGGCAAACGAGCAAACGGGTCACCTGATGGAAAGCAACTTCCGTCGCCCATGGACACTCGCAGCATCAGAAGAGCTGCAGGTACGTTGCCGGCCTTTTAAGAGGGAATAGGGTTATAGGGGAGAGTAGGGATGGGAAGAGAAGGGAATAGGGGAGGTAAAGGAAGGGAATAGAGTAGGGGATTGGGCCTCCGGTAAACTCACTCACTCGGCGAAACACAGCGTAAGTGCTGTTTCACGCCGGTTTTCTGTGAAAACGTGGTATTTCTCCGGTCGAGCCGGCCCATTCGTGCCGAAGCATGGCTCTCCCACGTATACCTTCCTACTTGTATTATCATAAATGATAAAAGAAACATTAGGCATAATTTTAGAAATACGTATCAGTTTTTATTTTATTTTATTACCATCATTAGTTTAGAAGAGTTAATAGCATGTTAGCAATCCAAATAACTGTCGATTTTGTTTAAACGCTATTATGGTCAATGTTTGGCAGAGCAACAAACTTGACATTCAAATATTGACTGCTCAATTCGTTCCTCAAATATGTATTCGAGGCACGCAGTCCCAACGTACTCATTATCCTAATTGGACATATTTTGTGGACCTTCAGTGTCCATTCATGACGTCAGCATACTAGTTTATATTTCGGAAAAAAATATTTCATCCTTCCATCCATGCCACCACGTGACGCGCCCAAAGAGCCTTGTACAGCATTACAATGAAATTTGGAAATCATTTATTGTTTTGTTTTTACTTCAAATTAATAAGACATATTATTTTAAAGTAATTCTACTAAAACGTAACGTATAATGGTGCTCGCACACGTTACGACTGCAGGCTGGCTCATGGAAAGGAATAATGTCTGCTTAAATGTAAATGTAGGTAATTGGACCGTTTCTTCTTATATAATAAAAAAAAAAACTATAATGTATAGGTCTACCAGAATCTGATGGCAATTTTTGACAGCAGATTTTTAAAAAATATCCTTGATGATTGGATAAATTTTTATATTTGCATGTTTAACACACAGAATCAGCCGCTATAAGAAGAAAAACGGATCAAAATGTTTTATTCCAATTACCCCCGCATTGCTAGAGTCATTTTATTTTCTCACTTCTTGCCATCAGATTCTTGTAGAACTATATATTTCTTTTAACAAAAATTCCAAGACGTGTTCTATTTTCAAATTCAAATTTATGTTTTCAGCTTTGGCCATAAGTTATAATATAAGCTTAAAATAGTTTTATTTCGATACAAAAAATCATAGCCAAGATAATTTCCTACCTGTATTATCATAAATGATAAAAGAAACATTATGCATAATTTAAAAATAAAATTGATACAAAAATTAGCATTTTAAAATACTTAGTTTTTGTGGTGCTCACAGTGATGATAAATATAATTGATATTTAAATCATGGTTAATGGTACTCTTTACTTCCTGATATTGTCATTTATTATTTTTTGTGCTAATAATAATTACTTTTATTAGTGGATAAGTCAGTTGTTTGCTGAAATCATTGTCGTTTAGTTTCGGAAATGACTCAAGCAATAATTAAAAGAAAGGAAAATACATGTTTTGTTTAATTAATATTAAAAACTGTTGGCTGATTTAAATGTACCTACCTTATATGTTACAACAGTATTGCGACAGGCGATTGACTACATATATTGTACCATCGAAGAAATTGATGCATAGGCAGTTGACAGACCAACGTCATTTGGTCGAATTGTGTCAATTCAATGTGATTCGTGACCTGTTAACTGGGTTTGACAAAACGCGACCAATTTACGAAGGTCCGCCACCTGCCTATATGAATTAACTTCTTTGATAGTATCTAGTCTTCGCCTGTTGCATTGTTGTCGCAACTCGCAAGATACAAATTCAAAAGATACAAAATTTCCAACGCTTATTACATTATAGCATTATTGTTAATATGCAAATTAACATAATAGGAACGGTTAATTTTAAGATCATACTGTGTATGCAAATGAATTTGAATTAATAGACTTGTGCCCCCGGCTAACTTGTTCCCCAAGCTGCTTGAAAGGGTGTGCGCGCTCCATGTATTTGTCCAATTGGACCAACAAATAGGTCGTTTTAATTCACAAAACCTTAACATAAGTACATAATCGTTTATGTACTCTTGCGTTATAAATATCTAAGCTTGGTCAATATTAGCTGTAAAGTCAAGCACATTTTTTGAGGTTAGTTCCATAGAAGTACAATATGTACTATTTTTTTATTCCTAGGCAGTTGACGGACCTTCGTCATGTGGTCGGCTTATGACAATTCAATGTTAGCTGTGATCGGTCGGATAAGTTTGACTTAACACGACCAAATCCGTCATCTGCCTAGGAATCAACTTCTCTGATAGTACAATATATGTACATATAGGTCTACCAGAATCTGATGGCAATTTTTGACAGCAGATTTTCAAAAAATATCCATGATCATTGGATAAAATTTTATATTTGCATGTTTAACACACAGAATCAGCCGCTATAGGAAAAAAGGATCAAAATGTTTTATTCCAATTACCCCGGTATAGCTAGAGTCAATTTATTTTCTAACTTTTTGCCATCAGATTCTGGTAGACCCAAAGGGTAAACCTATAATTATTTTGTTGTGGACAGGACATACCTTTATCACTTTTTACCTAATTTAAAATTGGAATAACATATAATTATTATAATTATACATGAATATATTATTAAATAATAATATAATACAAGATAGTTTTTACAATATATAATGATGTCATATGAAGCAAAACTAGCAAAAATTGTACGTTCTAGTTTTTGTTCATTATCTCACGCAATTTTCAGTCAGACTAAAATGCATTTAATTATACCTTTGCATGAATAATACACTTATTTAAATGTTTAATATTCATTGAATATTTAATCCCACCAAAAACATTTCTTGTAAAATGTTGCCAAAGCGACCACATAAGGTTTACCCTGTGAAAAAGATATGAGATCTCATGTAGAGCCAAGCTTCTGAATCTACACGGCCTAACTCTACTGACCCTAACTTAAACAAATTCTAACTTAAACAAATTTACTAACCAGTAAATATGTATGGCTTCGCCGTTTCGCTACTGTCACAGAGGTGATGCGAATATTTAGTTTCTGATCTAAAGTTAGTGACGAAACAGCTGAGCCATACATATTTACTGATATGTAGAATTTGTTTAAGTTAGGGTCAGTAGAGTTAGGCCGTGTAGATTCAGAAGCTTGGCTCTACATGAGATCTCATATCTTTTTCACGGGGTAAACCTTATGTGGTCGTCTCGGCAACATTTTAATTCATAAAATTGGTGAAAGTCTTATATAAACCTCCACCCTCCATTTTTGGGGATGGGGGGGGGGGGGGGGGGGGAAAGTTATAAGTTTATGAATGTTTTTGTTGGTTGTATACTAAACTTAGATTACATACCAAATTTCAGCTTTCTAGCACTTCAGGAAGTAGCCAAACATTTTGATGATCATCAGTGTGTCAGTGACGAAATCGGTGTATTTTAGATATCAATAAAATCTAAAGTATTAGAGCTATTCAATTGAGACTTTGTACGTTTAATTAGACTATTAATGACATCATATCCTGAGAATATCAACTATCTGGTAGATCGGAAACCAACTCTATGAGAGTTAAAAAAAACGACGAAACACTTCGAGAAAAGGTAGGTAGTGCCCTTGCGCTTGGCTCATCTCGGCAAATATTTGTATATTTAATGTAACATAAAACTTTTTTTCTCCCATTCTACTATTGATATTGTTGTAAAATTGAACCAGTCTGAATTTCCTATCGAACTACAAAATTTTTATTATACCGTTTGTTTGAAAAAATGTTTACGCAGCAAAAATTGATAAGCGTGATTAAAGAAGTGCGCTGTTTGGTATGCTAAAATGTTACCACGGGAAAGGCTATGGGCTACTTTTTTGCGGAAAAACGTACGGTTCCCGCGCTATTCTTCAAAACTCAAAATATTATTTTATATCTATACTAATATTATAAAGCGGAAGAATTTGTTTGTTTGTTTGTTTGAACGACTAATCTCAGGAACTACTGGTCTAATTTGAAAAATTCTTTCAGTGTTAGATAGCCCATTTATCGAGAAAGGCTATAGCCTATATTTTATCACGCTAAGACTAATAGGAGCGAAGAAATAGAGAAAAATGTGGAAATTATTTAAAAGGGCTTATCTCACAAACTACTGGAGCAATTTTTCTGTTAATTGGCACAGATAAGAAGTAGACCACGTGAAGGATCATAGGCTATTTTTTGTGGACTAATTTGTCTGTGAAATATCTAATTTACGCGGGCTAAGCCGCGCGGAACGTCTAGTACATATTATTTTCTGAACGTCGAGTCTACAATAATTATACCTACTACATTACAAAAACGTAAATAAGCAGGTGTTTATGGATCACCTGCTTATTTACGTTTTTGTAATTTAAATTGTAAGTATTTTCTAGTTTTAGACCATTGCATTTGCATGTATTTAAATTCACACACCATTGTTACGGTAAAATTGTACAGAATCTTCATTATGTCTCAAAACTCCTTGTAAATTCTTGTGAATAAAGAGTTATGAATTACGGAAGGTCTATTATACAAGGTGTAACAAAATTAAGTGATAATACGGGTATGTCTGTGTCTCTTATGTAGAGTTTACTGTGTAAGTAGCAGCGCTGAAAGAATAACTTTTTTTTAACGTTCGTATGGGAAAATTCATGATGGTGGGGCGCTTGCCCATACAAATGACAAAAAATTGCTCTTTCGCAACTTACTTGCACTTAGTTTCGTTACACCCTATATTTATATATCCTCAGCTCAGCTGGAGGAGGATGCGCCTGACCTCATGGCCGCAGGATGTCAGGCGCATCCTCCTCCAGCTGAGCTGATGATGATGAGGATATACTCACGTGGCGGGTCGATGGCCCGTCCCTCGTGCTGCCTCATGGCCATCTTGAGGAAGGCCTCCTCGAGCGTGCGGGCGTCGAAGCGCCGCAGGATGTCGCCAGCAGCTAAACTGATGATGATGAGGATATACTTACGTGGCGGCTCGATGGCCCGTCCCTCGTGCTGCCTCATGGCCATCTTGACGAAGGCCTCTTCGAGCGTGCGGGCTTCGAAGCGCCGCAGGATGTCGTCGGGCGCCCCCTCCGCTAACAGCTGACCGTCGCGGAGTAGACCGATCTGATGAGGAGGAGGAATTGAGAAAATTATAGTCCTTTAAGGCTATCTTAGCCATAGAGAGAGGCTGACAGAACAGAGCAATATTCTCTCTTAGTCGAGAAGTAACAAGTAACTGTTATGATGCATTTCCACCGTAGCTGCGTTGCCAGGAATATGTTTTTTAAGATCCATTCTATTGGATGGATCACTGCGCTGATCAGGCAAATGAAGAGATTTTATTTGTTCTCAAAATCACATTCCTCGCAACGCAGCTCCGATGGAAACGGACAACTTAGGGCGAAGCTAAACGAGCGTAATTTGTGAGTTGTGAGTCGCAGAATTTCGGTTCGGCAGAATTCTGCTGCATTCAGTTTCATACAAAAGTCCTGTTTGATTCACACGAGCGTAATTTTGTGAGTCATGATTTGTATGAAAAGATATTTACGCGGCAGAAATTCTGTGACTCACAACTCACAAATTACGCTCGTTTGGCTTCACCCTTAATAGTTATTTGCAGTTGCTCTATGACCAATATAAGAGGCAAAATACAGACTTAGCTATGTCTGCACTCTATGTACGTTATATTTATGTTACACCTAGAACCTGAAGTATGGCTACGTGATACGTCTAGTTTTAACCGGTTAAAACTAGGTGTAACCATTAACACTCGGTTAAATCTAGTTTCAGCCAATTGTTTTCAAATAAAACTAATTTTAGTTGGCATCATACCGGCTTGTACTCCAACCAAACTGAAGTGGTTGATACTAAAATAAATAAAAAATAATGTGGTGACGGCTG
This sequence comes from Cyaniris semiargus, assembly GCA_905187585.1. Classification (NCBI taxonomy): domain Eukaryota; kingdom Metazoa; phylum Arthropoda; class Insecta; order Lepidoptera; family Lycaenidae; genus Cyaniris; species Cyaniris semiargus. The sequence goes on along the minus strand of LR994568.1, from coordinate 10,602,886 downwards.
CAACGTCAAAAATGGTCTAATGTAATTCATGAGTGGCCCCAAGAACTAAAGCGCTGCTAATTTCACAGTGAACTCTATATAGGACACATACAAACTCTAAAGTGTCATCACTTATTTTTGTTACATCCTGTATAAGGAAACCATACAAACCCTGAGGTTCTATCACTTTATTTTATTACACACTGTAATCTTATACCTTGTAGTATTTAGTTGTTTTGACAGTCAGCAATAAAAGATTTTTAGGGTTCCGAACCCAAAGAGTAAAAACGGGACCCTATTACTAAGACTTCGATGTCTGTCCGTCTGTTCCTAACCTAACCTAACCACTATAGCTAGACATCTGAAATTTTCACAGATTGTGTATATCTGTTGCCGCTATAACAACAAATACAACCCATACAACAAACGTGATTTTATTGCAATTTTTTGCCCGATATCAATAATGGCAACAGGTAGGCACTTGAAATGTCCCATACAAAAAAAAACACGATTTTTACCCATATTTGCTCTATGATCGTACGGAACCCTTCGTGCACGAGTCCAACTCGCACTTGGCAGATTTTTTTAACTACTAGTCTTGTTATATTTACCTTATGTGCCTGCTTGGTCTCGTCTATGTAGTGTGTGGTGATAATGACTGCGGTGCCACCTGCTGCCACCTCCGTCAGGAAATTCCAGATCCTGAAGACATTTTATTTATTTTTAACACGCTTTAACCCTTCAACTCCGATAAGGCCCACTTGAACCGCGAGAACAATACATTTACCTATAATAGATTTCCAAGAATCCGCGATCGAAGGATTAAGGGTCAATTTATAATAGCGCAGAGTCGAAGCGCATCGAAGCGTCAAATTCGCAACAAGTCGAACGAATGCGCGCGAATTCGCCAGAATGCCTACAGTGATGATGCGAAGATTCGCTTGTGGGCGCATGGATGCGCGAGAATGCGCATGCACCAAAAAGCGTTGGTCAAGCGAATTCGCGTGAGTGTGCGCGAATGCGCGCGCCTTTCTAAAATCTCAGATGTAATGTGTGCGTTTACGCTTTGGAGTTGGACCCTTAGGGTCAGTTTATACTAGCGCAGAGTCTATGCGCATCGAAGCGAATTATTAAAACTGAACATAACATATTCAAACTTAACTTCAAAGCGTCAACGCACATTATTACTTCTGAGAATTTAAAAAGGCGCGCGCATCCGCGCGAATTCGTGTGAATGCGCCCGACCAACGCTGATTGGCCTCGCAGAAGTAATGTATGCGTTACGCTCTGGAGTTAAGGTTGAATTTTCTATGTTCAGTTTTTGGTAATTCACTTCGCTTCGCTTCGACTCTGCGCTATTATAAATTGACCCTTATTAGCTTGGGAGCTGTATGTATGTAACGGAATCTTTGAGCACGATTTTTACCTATCTCCAGTAGTCTAATTAATTCGAAACTTTGCATACGTATTAAGAGCCAATGACAACAATAATATGTTAAAATTTTTGAAAAAAAAAACAATATTAAAAAAGTTTTTTGTTTTTAGGTTTTTTAAACTATTATTTATTATTTATTTACTTATCCACCAGATGCCGCCCGTAACTTCGTTACGTCAAAATCGTTTATCGCGCGTGAAACGTTCATTTTTCCGGGATAAAAAGTATCCTATGTGATATTATGTCCTTTCCCAACACTCAAAGTATCTCCATACCACATTTCACCAAAATCGGTTTAACTGCTTAGGCATGAATAGGTTACAGACGGACAGATACATTTTCGCAAATATAATATTACTATGGATTTTTGCCTATCGGTTATTAAATCATAATCACATACATAAATAATGAATCATAATTGCTAACTACTTAAGTTTTGTACGGCTATTAAAATTTTTATAACTTGATTTTTATTACTGGCCATATTTTGCGATACCTATATGGAATTAATAATTACATATTATTAAGGTATTTTATAACTACAAAAAATATCAATGTGAATCACGTTTACAGACCAGAGCCACTAGCCAAGACGTTTTCCTGCTTCTTTATAGAATCGCCGACCAAAATGTATGGAATTGACATTAGACGAGTCGAATGTCGACTTCATAATATCATTATCGAACGCTTATGTCAATTCCATACATTTCTATAACGAGGTGATAAAGAAAAGGTCTTGGCTAAATGACAAGATATTTGGCGCGTGTACGACATTGTTATGGAGGCGTGGCGAAAAAGGTGTCACTAAAATGACGAACGGTTCGGTGATAACTGATAACTGAACGGTGTGCGTCACTCGATAGATTAGTGCTGAATGTGTGGACGAAAGCCCAAGCCGTGGGTTTTACTTTACGTGATTGCTCGATCGAGTAAAACCGTATGTGAGTACTTAGCATAAAACAGTATTGTGATAGCCTTTTATAATCATCTTGGATTACCCAAGATTGTCTCCATGATTTCCAACATAATTCCAAAGCCATTCTACCACGCACGATAAAACTCTGGAACGAACTGTCATCAGCAGTATTTCCGGATCATTACGACCAGCAAACCTTCAAGAAGAGAGTCTATTCTCTCTTAGAAGGCTGGCAACGCACTTGCAACTATTAAGGGATGACGACAAGGTCAAAGATTAGCTGATTTTTTAAATAAAATAAAGACATAGCGATAAAAAATAAGTATTCCCAAAATTTCAGCTACATAAATTATGTATTTTTTTTTGTTATGAGCCTTCAAAGTTGGTAAGTCAAGTCGATTTTTTTTAATATCTTAATTTTTGTATACCATTCGATAAGTTATGCAATTTATAACAATTTTTCTTATGAGACCACTTTCATAAACGCAATATAACATAGCTATCGAACAAAATCTTCCCGCGATGCGTACAAACTAGCTAGGCGTGACGTCATAGTTAGCTGACGTTTAGGAAAGGTCTATTTTATGTGAGTTTTGAATTGTGATATCTTGGAGAGTTTTTAAGCTAGATATCAGAGTCATTTTTTCACCGATATTTATATTTTTGAATAATCCTTTACTTATCAACACATGCCTATTCTGATGTTGCGAGTGTCCATGGGCGACGGTAATTACTTTATTGGACTCGTTGGCCCCTTAATTTAATTAAAAAAAAAACATGCACAATCGAAGTCGATGATAAGCAACCATAGACGATTATACAATATTATGTTCATTTTTGCCCATCGTGGGCTGTAAAGAGGACGCATTTAAGGATTATTTAGTTCCGACCTTGAAATTGACTTTAATATTATACATAATAAATAAATAAAACGTGATCAAAACCAGTCCAGCGGTGAAAATATTCCTCCGATATCCTTGTGAACTGGTTATTTTGGAGGTTCAAATTAAACGCATAATTTTATACTTAAATTATATAGATCTTAGTGTCTCAACACACCATGCCGAAGTTCCGCGGCGGAAGTTCCGCGGCGGAAGTTCCGCTTGATTCCGCCTGCAATGTATTTTAAATTACCGATTACACACCATGTTGAAATTCCGTGGCGTGGTTGTATTGTATGCGTTTGACATTGCTGACGTAATCAAGCCGAACTTCCGCCGCCTAAATTCGGCATAGTGTGTTTAGACACTTAGGCTGTTTACACACACGCCGCTGCTGCGGCGGCGCTGGCGCCGCCGCAGCAGCGGTGCCGCTCCATTACTCATCCTTGTGTTTCTGTCGCAGTCAACTGGTTAAAATAGCCGTTCAATTAAACAGCTAGCCCTTTTACTGAACAACGCCATTCAATCACACGTCTAGCTTTTTAATTGAATATTCGCGTCGCCCAAAACGTTTAACACTACAGCTGATTCAAAAGCAGCCGTTTAATTGAATTTAGATCAGCGCTCACCACTGAGGCGCTAGGTGCGTTTTGTTTACAATATGGCGTCAACTAGCCGGTGTTTTGTGGTTGTATTAAGATATTTTTCGTAAATATACGTTACAAGTGTTATTAAAACGACAGAAATTATGAGGGCACATACGAGTGAATCAAAATTTAAACAAATATTTGAGGAGAAATTACGGGATAATAAAATGCATCACCATTTATTCTGCTTGTTATTATTACGATTGTGTAATAATAACACTAAACTTATGGTCACCTTATTAATATGCTATAATTTAACCAGTTAGCTAAGCGTCGGCTAGCTGTAGTGTTGAACGTTACAGTCAACAAGTCGGCTAAACGACGTATAGCCGTTTGATTGAACGGCTATTTGAACCAGTCGACTGTGACATTTCTATTTGCCCTTACACACGGCGCGCGGCGTCTCGGTGGCGGCGATTATTTACCGCGGCGGCGAAAAACGCTGCCGCGGCGGCGCAGCGCCGTGTGTAAACACGCTTAAAGTAAAAAAAACGCCAGAAATAGTTCAACACATGCTTTTTACGTACTAATATGATGAATTAGAAATGCTGTCTATCTGTCACCTCATGGGAAACGCGAAACAATAGAATCCACGCTACTTCAGTTTTTAACCCCCGACAAAAAAGAGGGGTGTTATAAGTTTGACGTGTCTGTCTGTCTGTTTGTGTGTGTCTGTCCGCGGCATCGTAGCATCCAAATGGGGCTGATTTTGATCTAGTCTTGATTGCGGGCGTCATCTTGTTTATAATATTAGTATGGATTTTCGTTCTCTGGTTATATTTCAAGGGTCATACTGTAGGTATAATATCTTTTGTAATTAAGAACCAGTGGGCCTACTACGAAACTGTTTTGAGACTCAAACAATCGGACGAGAATGCCGCGTCCTGCTCTAACAACGTCATATCACGTTTGTTAGAGTAGGACGTGGCATTCTCGTCCGATTATTTGAGTCTCAAAACAGTTTCACGGTACAAGGCCAGTTTCTTTAGGGGTTATCCAGAAACCAGTAATAGGAAACCAGAATGACTGGCAACCAGTTATTTAAATCATCTTGATGATTATGATTATCATAATTTATTGATGATCGATGATGTCATGTGATCTCTAGAATTTATAATTACAAATTATAATTTACTTTTGAATTATTAATAAGTACATGATATCTAATCTTCTTCTAATAATATAATAAAATTATCGTGTCACAGTGTTTGTGCGCGAACTCCTCCAAAACGGCTCAACCGATTTTAATGACATTTTCTATGTACATTCGTTAGGCCTGAGAATATAAATAATTTATATGGCAAAACAACGTTTGCCGGGTCAGCTAGTGTACTAATGAAGTCCAGGGCTTGTCTAGAGGTCGTGGATCAAATAAATATAATTGGCTAGGCGTTATGTATTAATTTTATTGCAAAGTACTGATTATAACAACGACAGCGTCAAGAAAAGTGTATAATATCTTTAACATCTGTTTGTTATCTCTGTTTTATAGTGTGGATCTTTTTTTTTTTAATATATAATATCTATGGACGCTTCACACCACGTCAGTCTGGCCCCGTGCTAAGTACCTGAAGTACTTGTGTTACGGGTACCAGACAACGGAAATATATTTAATACTTTTATACTATACATATATTTAAGATTTTTATTATATCATAGACATATTTTATACACATCCAGACCCGGGAACATTGAAAACTTTTTGTTCCGTCGGCGGGATTCGAACCCGCGACCCCCGGCTTGAGCTGCCACACACTCAACCAATTGAGCCACAGAGGTCGTCGTTTTATAAGAAAATTATATCTTTTCCTTTCATCTAAATTGGTTCAGCCATTTAAGCGTGAAGAAGTAGAAGTAACAGACCAGCAGACAAACAGACACTTTTGCATTTATAACATTAGCAAGGATATCTACTCACTTCTTTTTAAGCACAGGGTCTATTAATTTCATCTAAATCGGTCCAGCGGTTTAAGCAAACAGACGGACGAACACATTTTCTTCTCTTATCATTCAAAACTTCAAGAAGAGAGCGTATTCCCTTTTAAAAGGCCGGCAGCGCGGCGCCTGCAGCTCTTCTAATACTGCGAGTGTCCATAGGCGACGGGAGTTGCTTTCCATCAGGTAACCCGTTTGCTCGTTTGCCTCCTTATTTTATTTAATCCTTCGATCGCGGATTCTTGGAAATCTATTGTAAATCTATTGTTCTCGCGGCCCAAGTGGGTCTTATCGGAGTTGAAGGGTTAAAAAAATCTCATATTAAGGATTATCAGGGCGAGTAAAGCGAGCCCTAGTTTATCCCACAACCTGAGCACTTTTGTGGTACACTTTACGGAAAAACTATCACGCCTATTGATTTGTGCTTTAACATAGACGCGAGCCCACACAAAGCTCGGCCTTTAGCTATTAATATTAAGGATACTCACCTCTCTCTAAGCACAGGATCCAGACCGACGGTTGGCTCGTCCAAGATGAGCAGTTCCGGCTCATGGACTAGCGCTGCAGCCAGCGACACTCTTCTCTGCTGACCTCCCGAGAGGTTCTTCACGTATTGCCCGCTCGGGGGCAGATCCAGGAGGTCGGAGAGGATCTCGAACCTGGATTGATGGAATGGTTTGTTAGGTTTAAGCGAGTATTGCACATATTATTTTTTGCACTTTTCTTATTTCCGATGTTTTGGTGCGTTCTGCGTAGGTCGGAAGACACATTATATTATAGTTAGCTAGATGACGCCCGTAAATCCGTTACGCAGAATATCTTACATTTTTCCGGGATAAAAAGTATCCTATGTTTCCTGGGATTCAAAGAGTCAACATGCCATCATCAAATTCGGTTCAGTAGTTTAAGCGTGATGATGATGTAAGAGGTAACAGTCAGACAGATAGATAGACATAAGTATAGACAGACATACACGCTTTCGCATTTATAATATTAAGTAGTAAAGATAAATTCTCAACTTCAGTGAGTTGGACGCCCGTCACCTCAGTCCACGCGACCACGGCCGCTGGAAAGCAGCCGAAACGTCGGGAATAAGAAAAGTGCTCCGCGACAAAATCCGTAGCTATCAAAGTGTAGGAATTTAAGTGGGAATAAGGAAGATAATATAATTGTAATAATAGTATCTATGGACTCTTCACTCGTTCGTGATTTGTGGGAAGATACGAATCAGCAGGCTTAGCATGACAACATTAGAAACGGGAAAGAATAGACATATTGACAGATTTTAGTGACAAAATGGCGGCTTTCCTTTGTCTATCTGTCACTTTGTCTATTCTTCCGTAGAAATAAACCATTTCTATGGTGACTATGCTAAGCCTGCAGAAGTCAGAAGAGTGGTATGGTCGCTTTTAGGATTTGCGCAGCATTGTAAAGTTGGTAAGGCTTGAATTATAAACATCCACAAGGAGCGGATGGCCGCTACACCGCGACTCGCGAGATCACAAGCAATTAATAATAATAATAATATCTATGGACGCTTCACACCACGTCAGTCTGGCCCCGTGCTAAGTACCTGAAGGACTTGTGTTACGGGTACCAGACAACGGAAATACAGACCCGGGAACATTGAAAAACTTTTTGACCCGTCGGCGGGATTCGAACCCGCGAACCCCGGCTTGAGCTACCAACGCGCTCACCCACTGAGCCACAGAGGTCGTCTTTCGACCAAGAGATCTTTCGACCAAGCTCGGTCAGAAAATTTACTGACATAGTTTCAGATGTTTTTAGACGTCTTTTAGAAACTTCGATAGCGCGATGCAGGATTGTGACGCTAGCACCGCTACAAGAGCATAGTAATGGCATTACACCTATAACAGAGTAGAGTAGCGAGACAGTGCAAACATTTGATTGGCTAAGAGCACTGCGTCGTTGCGCTTGCCAAAACCTCATGTCAAGTTTTCAGGGGTAGACAATAAACTATTTTATTGAATGATTGATGGACTTATCAATAAATTAAAAAGTCTTAGTTCATAATAAGATTTGCCACCATACTGCATTTTTAATTTAATGATAAGTCCAACCATCATTGAATAAAATAGTTTATTGTTTACCCCTGAAAATTTGACTAAATACATATTATAGAGGATTTGATTGAGGACTCTACTCGATAGGTGCATGGACTAATTATACATAGACTGGCGATTCCCATAAAAATCAGCGTGTCTGCAGTTTTTAGTTCTCATCTGAACGATAGATGGCGTTGAGTGTATTAGCATAACGATGTATAATTCGTCTATGGTAGGTGTGATCAAGGCATATATAGGTCTACCAGAATCTGATGGCAAAAAGTGAGAAAATAAAATGACTTTAGCAATACGGGGGTAATTGGAATAAAACATTTTGATCCGTTTTTCTTCTTATAGCGGCTGATTCTGTGTGTTAAACATGCAAATATAAAAATTTATCCAATCATCAAGGATATTTTTAAAAAATCTGCTGTCAAAAATTGCCATCAGATTCTGGTAGACCTATACAAAATTATTATAGAGGATTTGATTGAGGACTCTACTCGGTAAAATCAAAAATCAAAATCATATTAAGGTAGGTGCATGGACTAATATTCCCATACAAATCAGCGTGTCTGCAGTTTTTAGTTCTCATCTGAACGACAGATGGCGTTGAGTGTATCAGGATAACTATGTATAATTCGTCTATGGTAGCCAGTAGGTGTGATCAAGGCATATAATATCGAACCTCTCCTTCATGCGTCGCGCAGTCATGCCATAGATGCGAGCGAAGTAGTAGACTGCGTCGCGTACTGTGAATTCACCGACTAGGGCCATTTCCTGAAATTAAATGTCAAATGAAATATGTTTTATATCTGAACTTGTTGCTGCGACTTCGTCCGCATCAACACAAGAAAAAGCTTTTTTATAAAATAAACGAGCAAACGGGTCACCTGATGGAAAGCAACTACGGTCGCCCATGGACACTCTGCAGAGAGAAGAGCTGCAGGTGCGTTGCCGGCCTTTTAAGAGGGAATACGCTCTCTTCTTGAAGGTTTGCAAATCGTATTGGTCCGGAAATACGGTTTTACAGTGCGCGGAAGAAAGTTACAGGAGAAACGCACGGTGGAAGACTGCCACTCAGCTGAATTATTTTCTCCGTTTTTTCCATATTTTCCGTCGATTCTTCGCTTCTACTGGTCGCAATTCGCAAATTGCACTACCTCGATAAAAGGCAAACACATAAATTACTATTTATTTCCCTATTTAAACCAGTATCTAGTTCCTTAGATAAGTGCGTTCAAACAAACGAAATAACAAACTCTTCAGCTATAATATTAGTGTAGATTGGTTACAAAGAAACTATTTCTGGAAAATCTATGATGCCTACCTAAGAACGGTAGAGGTATAAGGTAGTTTAGTCAAGATTAGATCCGACAGCAAAGTTGGATAAACAATAGGATTTGACATATTGCCTTGCCAAGTGATATGGCATGGCTGATGCCTTAAGACGGTCGCCCTACGGAGATGCCGTAATTTACCGCTTTTTAGAGCTTTATAACTCATAATTTCAAGGCTACAAAATAATATTAAAAATACACCAATAATCTTCAGTATACGAACATTCTTTTCCACGTTATTAATTTCCTATTTTTGTTTATTATACTCATGATATCAGCTTCCAAAGTAAAACAAATTTATTAAAATTCAAGCATACATTCAGCATCTCCCTAGTATTTACAAATTACTTTTATTTGAAACACACGCCAATAGATCGACAATATCATAAACTACATATTCCACGTTTTAATTTTCTTTAGGTCAATTTTGAACTAAGATAAGTAAAAAATAGGGTTTTGGTGCGATCTCGGCAACGCGGCAAATGTATGGTCAATGTCGTTTGCTCGGGGGACGGCCTTTAGTTTTAATATCACAGCAATTCGTCCTTGAACTTGACTCATTTTACATTTATATTTTTGATAGGATCATTTTTGAAGTAAAACTTCCTTAGGCACGTTGAGAGTGAAATTTCAAGGACGTGTCCTAAAAAAGAGGTGGAAATAACAATATTGCGGTACGATGCCGTCACGATTTTGAACAAAAGTTTTACTTCTGAATCGTGTACTCTGTACGCTCTTTTTTCTAAAATCAAAGGCTATACCCAACTCTCAAAGGACCTAGAAGGGACCTAAAAGGTTTGAGCGCTTTACTGGGGCGCTCAAACCTTAAGGACCTATAAGGAGACTAGCTGAAAGCGTACCTGTGGCATATACCCGACTCTAGGCCCCGGCACTCCACTGCCTTGTTCCCCGGGCTTGCCACCCAGTACCCAGATGTCCCCACTGTCCAGTTTTCGTCGACCCACGATGCACGAGAGCAAAGTCGTCTTCCCGCACCCTGATGGACCGAGGAGGCCGTAGCTGGAACAGAAGATGAGCGGTCAAGTTTAAAGAAAAGAGTAATGAAAGAAGTGTCTTAATTAGCTTTAACAAGTTTATGGAATATGAACTGCTGTTTGTGAAATAGAACAGAAACTAAGCAGAGTTTATGTTTTCTCTAATTTTAAAAAGTAAATATACGTCAGCCAATTATGAAAGTAAATTAGTATTTCCTTCGGTAATTCACGTGGAAAAGTCCAATGTTACATTGAACCACTCATTATTATGGCTTTCGGAACTTGATGACTCAATTGAAGATATCTCTTTTGAAAAGGTTTATTTGTAGACCTTGAGTCTTGACCCAGAATTAAGTTATCAAACTTATGTTTGTCTTGCTGTCCTTGAACAGTCATAAATACTTTCTGAGAGTGACTAAGTGACTTCTGTCAATAGTATGTAACACTAATAATAATTTCTTGTTTGCACCATTAAATATCAACTTGTCTGCCACCACCGCCATGTTAAAATCACTTGTCTGAGAGTGTTCTTGTACTAACTTACATGATTACCTGATTCTCGACGGTCATGTCGCGTGTGTTATGTTTGTTTGTAATCATTTTTTCTCCTTACCAAAACCGCCATATTATGTAACTTGTATACCACCACCGCCACGTTAGAATCACTGTATTTACATAATCCATCTTGGACGGTCATATTATCAAGGTCTCTCACTTATTCTCTGTACCAAAACCGCCATGTTGGGTTACTTGACTACCAACACCGCCATGTTAGAATCACTGTACTTACATGATGCCCTTCTCGACGGTCATATCGAGGTCTGTGAGCACGGGCGTGTAGTCAGCTTTATTCCGCCGCCCGTAGTACTAGTTCGCGCACTGCACCACCATCGCCGCCATCATAGACTTACCACCACCGCCATGTTAGAATCAATACGAACTTACATAATGCCCTCCTCGACGGTTATATCGAGGTCTGTGAGCACGGGCTTATAGTCAGCTTTATTCCGCCGCCCGTAGTAATTGTTTGCGTGCTGCACCACCACCACCGCCATCTTAGATCTACGGCCACCGCCATGTTAGAATCACTGTATTAACTTACATTATGCCCTTCTCGACGGTCATATCGAGGTCTGTGAGCACGGGCTTGTAGTCAGCTTTATTCCGCCGCCCGTAGTACTTGTTCGCGCGCTGCACAACCACCGCCGCCATCTTGTAGTGTGTGCCGTCTGAAAAAAGGGATTTTGTTAGCTAATGTATTTTTTGAGAAATTTGCCTGTAGAAAAGCAATATTTTCTATTATTCGGCATAAAATCCACAACTGATAGATAAAGCTCTGGTTTTCTAAGATCGCGGTGCCATCATAATCAATTACTGCTCTAGAAAACTTTGCTTGTTCGAACAGAAATTGTTCATTCATTGCAGCATTACAGCCGTTTTATGACGATAGCGCGACAGAAAAAATCAGAACTTTACTGACGAAGTATCATTGGCCGTGCCGTGATAGTTTTCTTAAATAGCCAACAAAAGAAATCCTTATTAGACAATAGGCATGATGACTATTTTTTTTCTTATTGGTAATTGAAAGACCCTTAACTCATCAAGCCCCATACGGGCACCGGTGGTCGCGACAACAATAGAATACAATAGCATTTCCAAGAATCCGCGATCGAAGGGTTAAAAAATAGAAACATCGCTGAAAGAATGACTCTGATAGCTTAAAAATTAACCAAGATATGGTAATTCAAACATCTCATAAAATAGACCTGCCCGAAACGCTCCATACAAAGTGCTACGAAAGAATGACGTCACTCTTTGGTAGTTTGTACGGTAGGTATACTTTGTTCGGTAGGTATATTAAATATTGCGTTTATGAAAGTGGTTTCATAACAAAAGTTGCTTTTAATTGCATAAGTTATCGAATGGTATACAAATATTAAGAAATTTAATTGAAAAAAAAATCGACTTGATTATCCAACTTTGAAGACGCATAACAAAAAAAATACAAATGCTATCAAGCTGAAATTTTGGGAACACTTAATTTTTACCGTGATTTCTTTATTTTATTAACAAAATTCGCTAATCTTTGACCTTGTCATCATCCCTATTGTTTTAAATATGGATTGTAACGATTCGATAACATAACGAAGCGCCCCTTAAAATCATTGCTATATTCTTAAAAAAACTTTATCCAGGGCAGTATCCATACTAATATTATAAATGCGAAAGTGTGTCTGTCTGTCTGTAACCTCTTAACGCCCAAACCGCTGAACCGATTTTGCTATTGGCATGGAGATATGTACTTTGAAACCCGGGAAAGGACATAGGATACTTTTTATCCCGTAAAAATGTACCCGCGCGATAAACTGGCGCAACGGAGTTGCGGGCGTCATCAGCTAGTAATTATTATAATTTGTTAATTTAGTTATTACACAGTTATGCCAACAAAAAGTAGCCTAACGGGACAGCGTAGTGGACCACACACCGAGAGTAATTTCTGGCAATTTATTTACGATCCCAACAAAATCTCGGGGGAACTGTACATTTTCATGCAAGAAAAGTAACCTATGTCCCGAGGTCTACTGCGTATTATATTGGATTTTATCAAAATCGGGCCAGTAATTTTGGATCGATGCTAACAAGCAAACTTAACTTTTTAAAATGACGTAAGTACTAAGTATTATTGCTTATAATTTTTTTCATATTATTGTTTTTTATCCTATTTTGACAAAGTTTAAAATAATGGACATTTTGCCAAAGAAACCACATTTTGAAGTAAGAACCTGGCGTTCTTATGGGAACATAACATTGCAGCATTGAACGGAAAATAATATTATCATGAATCATTAACTCATTATGTTTACATTTTTTGTGAGAACTACGATAAACGTCATAGATACAAATTACAATGCCACAATATTATATTACACAGTGTGTAACCAACTTAAGTAATAATAATACATTAGTGTCTATGTGTCCCTTTACCCTTATAATATTATGGACTTCGCTGTGCGCTTTTTAAAAATTATGGTATGGGTAAATTCCTGACATTCCACAACGAATGTCGTAGAAATAGAAATTTCCGCAGTACAGTGCGACAAGGCTTTAAATGAACGATCAGTGCGACAAGGCTTTAATCGAACGAGAAACTGTCAAAAATGACGTTTTTATATGATGGCAGCGTTAGTTCCTTTTTTCGCCACGTTCATTTAAAGCCTTGTCGAGCTGTAAACACACACCCTCTTACTAATAAAAACTTCTTAAACATGCGTTCAACGTGTGAATAGTTAAACAGGAGTTTTTAAGTTACACACATGTTACACAGAGTCTATACAGAGAAATTAGTATGGAAATGACAGCATCGTTATACAGGCCTTATGTCAAAAAATGATTATTAGTAGAAAAAATCTTATGCACCCTCTATAAATAAATAAATAAATAAATAAATAAATAAAAGTTTATTTGACCCAATAGGACATTACACTACAATAATTCACATCAGCAATTAGAATTTATATAAACATTAACACAATAACAATACAACACAAAAAAAAAAAACCGGACACAATAAAAAAACAATGAGAAACAACAATAAAAGAACTTGAAATAAAGCAGTAGGTACTGTATGAATTACATGGAATGGTAGGTAGTGCAATGCCTTATGTGCCAAAAAGGACACCACTCAGGCGTAACTCTGTAGCGAGCACCACAGCACTATACACGCTGTGTAACTTTTTATTAGTAAGAGGGTTAGTGGATTAGGGACACATAGACATATCTGAAACTACTAGTTACAATCACTACATACACAGTTTTGTTACACGTTGTATACATATTATCGCCTCCGTGATCCAGTGGTTTAGAGCGTGGCTTTTGACTCGGAGGTCGTGGGTTCGATTCCCGCATTGGAAACGTGTTATTTCCAAGTTTGGTTAGGACAATGAAGGCTGATCACCTGATTGTCTGACAAGTAAGATGATCCATGCGTCGGATGGGCATGTAAATAGTCGGTCCTGCGCCTGATCTCTCGCCAGTCGTGTCGGTTGTCCGTCCCACTGGGTTATGAGAGTATATGAATAGTGAGTGCTCTATATAGTGCCCAAGTGTGTACTGCTTACACACTTGGGCACTATAAAAATTATCCTGCGTAACTGGCATGGTTTTCAATAAAACCGGCCACCGTCACCGAAACCGGTGTGGGAGTTATTATTATTATACATACAAGAGAGTATCTAGACTGAGTTAGGCTTTACAGAGAAGAAAGATGCAGTATCAGATGAGATGCGTTATCATTGTCACAAGTCTGACGTGTGGCAAACATTTCATTTCATCAACAATGCAGAGTTATGCTACTGTATGATTTTGTATTGTGATAATAACTACAATAATAATATGTAATAATTCGTATGTATTATTTATTCTGACAAAATTAATTATATTATATGTCTGACAGTTGATCTTCATTGTCTTACAATGTTAAAAGTTGTTGGTAAAATAATTATTGTTTTATGTTAACATTACATACAGGTATAGACTTGTATAATAAATATACTTACTGTCGCACTCAGAGACATTTAATGATGCTAAACTTTAATTTAATGAAGAGTTTGACAGATAATGTATGAGATGTCGAAATCTTCATTAATTACAGTTGAGTTATTCGTCTCTCAGTGCGGCAGTTAGATACTTAAAACTATGCAACAGCTTTTAAGGCGCTCCCCCTAAGAACATGCCGGAATTTACCGTTTTTAGAACCTTATAACTCATAATTTAAAAGCTACAAAATTATAATAAAAATACAGTAATAATCTTCAGTATATGAACATTCCTGTCCATGTATTCATTTCCTAATTTTCTTTAATATACTGACGATATCAGCTTCCAAAGTAATACCAATTTATTAAAATTCAATTATACTATCAGCATCTCCTTAGTATTTACAAATTACTTTTATTTGGAACACACACCAATAGTAACCCTGACGTCACTGCGACCTATGAGGATCTATTGTGACTCTTTTGCACTAGAGTACCGTCCCCAACCCAATGCTGCTCATAAATTGAACGATATGGTTGGGGTTGGTGCCACGAATTTCCTCTGTGGATGAGTATTCGTGGCGACCAAGGTGCCTGTTCCTGCTCTGTAGTAGAGCAGGACAGTCGAGGAGAAGGTGAATAGGTGTTTCATCCTCCTCCTCACAGAATCTGCAAGTCGTTATGCTACAAATACCCATTCTGTTTAGGTGTTTGTTGAGCTTGCAGTGCACAGTTAAGGCTTCTGGTAAGGATTCTTAATTGGTGCCTACCCATGGTGAGCACTAATTCTGACAGTTTCTTGTTGTAGCCAAGAATTAGTGCCTTGGAGTGTTTAAGGCCAGGGGTCTCAGCCCATTGCTTCCTGCTTAGTCTGTGACCCTATTCTTCGAGCACTTGCTTTGTGGTACTGGAAGATATTCCACAGACCGGTTCTGGGCCACATATGAGACTCTCGGCCCCAAGTCTAGCCAGTTCGTCAGCGGTTTCATTGCCGGGGACGTTGCTGTGGCCCGGGACCCATACTAGGTGGATGTTGTTGTTCCTTCCGAGCATGTTCAACGTCTCAATGCATTCCAGAACCAATTTGGACGAGATTTTGCGGCAGTCAGTGCTTTAAATGTAGCTTGACTATCGGAGAAGATAAAGATATTTTTATTAACTAGGGCCATCTCCAGGCTTTCTAGTGGGCAACCGATGATTGCGAAGACCTCAGCCTGAAACACAAGCGGTCATTGACTCCCTGTCAAAAAACTTGTCATCTTTCGTCGTTTGCTATACAAACCGCAATTGAAAATGAAGTGACAGATGTTTCTAGTCTAAGGGCGATATCGTATTTTGCATACACGATGTGAACAAAGTTTGAATTATATCACTTCGAACTCATAAATAGTTGAATCGGTTATTTTAGAAGTGGAACAAGTCACGGTAAATTTTTCACGAGACGAGAAAACTAAATTATCTTAAGATTAACAATAAATTATCATTTTCCTCCAGTATTATATTAAAGTACAATTAATTATGTTATTTTCCAATTTTTTTTCTATAGTCGTAAGTATGTGCAATAATAATCATTTAAAAGTTGCTGACATGTTCCATTTCTAACTCAAACGGATAAAAATAAGACAAAATTAATATAAAAAAGTGCTTTTATTCATCATCCTTGGCCAATTATCTATGATATTCACAAAAAAATCTTTGTAGCTATGTGGGATGTACAGCAACGTGCGTCTCAAGTCATCAATTTTCTTGATATTAATAGGTATAGGTCCATTGTACGCCTTTTCGACTGGCAGAACTGGTATAGCCGACCGATTCTTTCGTAAATCGAATGTGTTGACTCAACAGATGCTCTGGATAAATGGCTGCGTTATTACGCAGCCTTACAGATCCGTAGAGTATTCAAACTCTAAGAAGTGTTGCCCGAACAGTAAAAGTAAAGTGCTTAAGAAACGGAACAAGTCAGTGACTTGTTCGGTTTCATAACTTTTCATAACTTTATGTAAATTTTGATTCCCTATAAGTCTGGAACAAATAGTGGGACGTGTTCCATTTCATAACAGTTACGTCCGTTTTGCCATAGACAATGGAAAATCGTCAAAATCTCCATTTGCGAAAATACCTGACTTGTTCCCTTTCTTAAATAACCGATTCAGTTGGAGAATCATACGATGAGTTACCAAGACGTTTTCCGATGAAACTATAATAGTCTGTTTCTTTACAAGAATTCAATTTTATTTTTAAGTTAACAGAATGCAGTGCGAGTATTTTTCACACAGCTCCTAGACTAGAAAGGTCAATGACCGCTGGTGCCACCTTAAATTGTCCTGACTATAGGTAAATGAGTATCATCAATACCTAGTTGATCTAGGTCTCCTGAGTTAATTGCAATAATTGCGTATTGTTTCAACAGCGGGGTAAAAAAGGCTTCCTGTACGTGACGTCATGGAATGTTTTGGTTAAAAGGGCGTAAAACTCCTCTGGTGATGCGGATACGAACAAATAGCACTTCTCTTTCACTCACTTTAAGCAGGACAGTCTTGAAACCTTGCGCCACCTGTCTTCTTTGAAGCGAGCGTAACAAACTCATTTTGAGCCATTTCTTATTTCCTTCCTTCTTTCTTGTCTTGCACAGCATCGTAGCATTACAGATATTATTATGTTATCGTGTAAATAAATTTTATGGGTATGGTCACGATCTAATATCCATACTAATCTATATAATATTAAAAAGCGGAAGAGTTTGTTAGTTTGTTTGTTTGTTTGTTTGAACGCGCTAATCTCAGGAACTACTGGTTCGATTTGAAAAATTCTTTCAGTGTTAGATAGTCCATTTATCGAGGAAGGCTTTAGGCTATATTTTATCACGCTAAGACTAGTAGGAGCGAAGAAATAGAGGAAAATGTGGAAAAATCGGGGGGAAATTATTTGAAAGGGCTTATTGAACGCGCTAATCTCAGGAACTACTGATCCGATTTGAAAAATTATTTCAGTGTTAGATAGCCTATTTATCGAGAAAGGCTATAGGCTATATTTTATCACGCTAAGACTAATAGGAGTGAAGAAATAGAAGAAAATGTGGAAAATCGGGGGAAATTATTTGAAAGGGCTTATCTCACGAACAGTAGTTCGTGAGATAAGCCCTTTCAAATAACAGAAAAACTGCTCTAGTAAGAGCAGTTTTTCTGTTATTTGGGTCAGATAAGAAGTAGACCACGTAAAGGATATATAGGCTTTTTTTTGTATACTGATTTGTCTGTGAAATATCTAATTTACGCGGGCGAAGCCGCGCGGAACGTCTAGTATATTATAAAGCTGAAAAGTTTGTTTGTTTGTTTGTTTGAACGCGCTAATCTCAGAAACTACTAGTCCGATTTGAAAAATTATTTCAGTGTTAGAAACTCTATTTATCGAGGAAGGCTATAGGCTATATATTATTAAGCTAAGATCAATTGGAGCGAAGAAACAGAGGAAAATGTGGAAAAAACGGGGGAAATTATATGAAATTGCTTATTATCTTAAGAACTACTGCAGCAATTTTTATATTATTTGGCACATGTCATAAAGAATAGACCACGTCAAGGGACATAGGCTATTTTTTCGGAAACATGTACGATTTCCGTGAGATTCCTAAATTACGCGGGAGAAGCTGCGCGGAACATCTAGTATAATAATATACTAATAATATTGTAAATGCGAAATCGTGTCTGTCTGTCTGTACCTTTTCATGCGCACACCGCTGAACCAATTTTGCTGAAATTTGGTATAAAGATTCTCTGAGTCCCGGGAAAAAACCTCGTATACTTTTTATCCTGAAAAATGTAACATTCCTGCGTGATAAACTGATTTTGGCGCAACGAAGTTGCGTTCATCATCTAGTATTTATATAAAATTCTCATGTCGGGATGTTTGTTGCTTAACTCCTAAACAATATTTGAGAATCTGCCAACATCTATTTTTCATAACATAATAATGTTGCGGACCAAATAATGCACAAATCCTGGCCTTGTACCATGAAACTGTTTTGAGACTCAAACAATCGGACGAGAATGTCGCGTCCTACTCTAACACACGTGAAAAGACGTTGTTAGAGTAGGACGCGGCATTCTCGTTCGATTGTTTGAATATCAAAACAGTTTCGTAGTAGGCCTATTGAATCGCACTATCGTTATAGTTTATCTGAAACAGGAAGCAATCTGTGCAGAGGTGTATGGAATTGTCATTACGAATGAAATGACAACTCCTAGCTCGGTCGGAAAATCTCGTTTTCCGTATTCGGAAATCCGAATGTAATCGGTACAAAATACATCAACTGCCGCACACGTTCGTTTTTCTGCGTACGGAACGAATTCTGCTCGTACGTTTCAAGTGTAAGTCGGCGGGTTCGCTAGGAAAAAACGGCATTTCCGAATACGGAGAACGGATTTGGAAATCGAATGCGAAATACGTTAGCGGCCAGCCTAAGGCTATCAAGAATATTCTCGAAACGTATGTAGCAGAACAACGTTTGCCGGCTCAGTTACTTGTCACATAATATTTTGTCGTTACTGCTTGAGGTAACATTAAGCAATAATAAACAATTAACGAATTAAAAATAAAGCAAGGTCTACTACCGATCATTCTCTTCCTCTTCCTAAATCTTCTTCCCTTCAAATTCTGTACTTAATGTCAAAACTATCTCGTCCAAGGCAAATCTACCCGGATTATGATATTTTAATACAACATTACAGTTTAGATATAGCTTGAGGTACTTTTATTACAAGTATGTATAGAAATAATCGGCCAAGTGCGAGTCGGACTCGCGCACGAAGGGTTCCGTACCGTTATAGAGCAAAAATAGGCCAAAATTGTGTTTTTTGTATGGGAGCCCCCCTTAAATTTTTATTTTTATTTAATATTATAATTAAATATTAAAGTACACATATAATATAGAACTTTGTAAAAAAATTCAAGAGCCTATATCTGTTGGCTGTTGCCATTATTGATATGGAGCAAAAAGGCCGAGAAAATCACGTTTGTTGTATGGGAGCCCCCCTTAAATAGTATTTATATTTTGTTTTTAGTATTGGTTGTTATAGCGGCAATAGAAATACACAATATGTGAAAATTTCAGAAGTTTAGCTATAGCGGTTCTTGAGATACAGCCTGGAGACAGACGGAAGGACGAACAGACATCGAAGTCTCAGTAATAGGGTCCCGTTTTTACCCTTTGGGTACGGAACCCTAAAACTACTATATAGTATTACTAGATGATGCCCGCAACTTCGTGGCGCCAAAAGTCGTTTATTGCGCGATAACCGTACATTTTTTCGGGATAAAAAGTAAGTATCATATTATGACCTTTCCCGGGACTCAAAGTATCTCCATATCCAGCAAAATCGGTTCAGTGGTTTGGACATGAAGAGGTAACAGACACACATTTGCATTTATATTATACTCCATGTTTTTTTTGTCTCAAAGCACTTTTGTTATATATTACCTAATTATTTTGTATGAAATATTAGCGTCTGTATGATTTTTGTCATCTGCACTATAATATTATAAAGAGGAAAACTTTGTTTGTTTGTTTAATTGTAATGAATAGGCTCATAAACTACTAGACCGATTTTAAAAATTCTTTCACCATTCGAAAGCTACATTATTCACAAGTAATATAGGCTAAATTTTATTTTGGAAAAAAATTGGGTTCCGTAAGATATTTGGGTTTTTCTGACACAAGGTGTAAAAAATCAACCAGAAAAGTTACTTATTTTGCGTACGCTGCCTAAACTATAAAAGAGAGAACCATAAAATATTCTAATTAACTGTAGATCTTATAAATATCTACAAAAAAGTACGCGACACACTATACCTATCTATGTCGAGTGAGGCATAACAACCATTTTTTTGTTTAAAACTCTTGAAGTTTTATTTGGACTAAAATATTTAAGGGCCTTCCCCTACGGAGATTCCATAACTTACCGTATTTAGAGCCTTATAAACTCATGATTATAAAGCTACAAAGTTATAATAAAAATACAGCAATAATCTTCACTATATCAAAATTCCTTTCCCCGTTTTAAATTTCTATTTTTGTTTATTATACTCATAATATTAGCTTCCAAAGTAATACCAATTCATTAAAATTGAAGCATACTTTCAGCATCTCCCTAGTATTTACAAATTACGTTTATTTGAACACACACGACAATAGATTTCATTAACTACATATTCCCCGTTTTAATTTTTTTAGATCAATTTTGAACTAAGATAAGTAAAGAAAATAGGATTTTTGTGCGATCTGCGATGCGGCAACGCGTCAAATGTATGGTCAAGGTCGTTTGCTCGGGGGATGGCCTTAAACGCGTTTATTTTACTCATGCTATAAATCCTTATCAATATAAATTATTTCATCACTAAGTACAGTTTATGTAGATAATATTTGGTCTGTAAGTGAATAAAATTGAACGTTTGCTTTTGAAGTTAGGCGAAATTAAAATATTACGATTTCTGCTGCACGGCCCGTTGCGAAGTGGGCGTCACCAAGGCGGGGGTGCGCGTGCGAGAGAGGAGCTTAGATCTATGAGTATTGAGTAAGGCACTTTGATACCTTATTATCTTAACGCGAGCGAAGCCGCGGGCAAAAGCTAGTTATCTATATAAATAAAAATAAATTTTTAATTTTGTTAGTCTCGCTAAAACTCGAGAACGACTGAACTGATTTGGCTGATTTTAGTATTGAAATATTCGTGAAAGTCCAGGGAAGGTTTATACAGTGTGTAACAAAAATAAGTGATAATACTTTAGGGTGTGTACGTGTTCCTTGTAGAGAGTTCACTGTGAAAGTAGCAGCGCTGAAAGACGATTTTTTTCACTTTTGTATGGGGAAACTCGTGACGCTCGGGCCCTTGCCCATACAAAAGTGAAAAAAATCTTCTTTCAGCGCTGCTACTTTCACAGTGAACTCTCTACAAGGAACACGTACACACCCTAAAGTATTATCACTTATTTTTGTTACACCCTGTATAAGGAGGGAAGTAATACTAACTTCACCGTGTCATCTAGTTAAGAATATTATAATACTAGATGACGCCCGCAACTCCGTTGCGCCAAAATTCTTTTATCGCGCGGGAACCGTACATTTTTCCGGGATAAAAAGTATCCTATGTCCTTTCCCGGGACTCAAAGTATCCCCATACCAAATTTCAGCAAAATCGGTTCAGCGGTTTAGGCGTGAAGAGGTAACAGACAGACAGACAGACACACTTTCGCATTTATAATATTAGCATGGATATTAAGTTTAGCAGTATGATTCTAAATTATTATTTATCATAGTATATATGTTTTTCTGTCGTCTGGTCTACACTAGGTGTGGTTGTTCGGTAAGCTTTGTAATCATCAATACCAATCATTCATCATCATGATCACCTAATCGTCTTACCCGGCTGCGATGTTAGAGTTAGGTTTTGGAATTAGTTCACTTTTAATGGAGAGAACGTCTCTAAGAGAAAGCTAGTTTATTATTAAATTCATTAAAATCGGTCTAGCCGTTTACACCATAGTTTAATCGTGTTTACACGTGATGCCGTGACCAAGGCCTTAGAAATTTATTTTTGTTTCATTGTAGAATGAGAAAATTTACAAATCTGCAGTTTTGGCTTTTTTTGTATAAATACTTCCGAATGAAATACTTACTTATCTAATATATTACTTACTTATTACTTTCCTTTTGACTTCGGCGTAATCGGGTAAAAATTATAATAATTTCAATCACATTTTACAATTATGGGAAGCCGATGCGTTGGATATTTTTGTAATTGCTCAACTACATGACTGTGCATAAGCTTACTCATTGCTTAATTGTCTAGAACTGAGTTATAAGCAATTAATTTACAAGATATTGCTTACTAAGATCTTCAAATAGAATTCCTCTAATCGCTGCATCAGAGATTTTAAATGATCACTTAACTTTAATTTAATGAAGATTTTGACATAAAATCATACTTCATATGTCATATCGGTCTCTCTTCATTAAATTAAAGTTAAGTTAAGTTAAAAAAATAAATAGGGCGAAAAGTTAGAATTCTAGAAAAGAGTTCAACGCGAGTGAAGCTCCTGTAAAAAAGACCTTAAGAAACGTTATGAAATAATAATTTAATATTTCGAAGCTTATAAGCTGAAGAATTATAATAATATTTTTTGCAGTTTTTCTTTGATTCTAATGCCTAAACTACTGAATACTGATCCAGTTTTACGTAGAATATGTCAATAATACTGTTTCTGGTAGAATCTAGTAGTGGCCTATTAGTGCCGAAGCATCATAATTGCCTCTAACGAGTCAGTCACATTTCACCATCAGTCTAAGTGTAATAGCTGGTTAATGGTTATATATTACATATTGCATGGTACCATCGACGTGCTGTATGTAGAGACGTCGCACGTTAAGGCCCTATAGACCCAATTTCACATGACTTTGAATCAATAATAAAAAAACTTAACAGTAAATTACAGTGGGGTCCTCACATTGCTAATCTTGCAGGTAGGCTCAGTTCTGCAGCATATGCAGTCAGAAAAATTAGAGAAATTTCTGACGAAGACACGGCACGATTAGTATATTTTAGTTATTTTCATAGTAGGATGTCATATGGAATCCTTTTATGGGGAAACGCTGCCGACATTAATACAATATTTGTGCTGCAGAAGCGAGCCATACGTTCTATTTATAAAATGTCTGCTTTAGAATCTCTGAGAGATAAATTTAAAGAAATTGGTATTCTAACTGTTGCTTCTCAATACATTTTGGATAATGTAATATATGTTAGAAAAAATATAAGTAAATTTAAAGTTAAAAGTGACATTCACTGTAGAAATACTAGAAATAAGCACAAGCTAGATATGCCGGTGATCAGACTTAGTAAAGTCAGTAAATCCTTTAAAGGTCAATGTATACGCCTTTACAATAAAATCCCAGAAAACGTTCAAAATCTTTCCATTAATAAATTTAAAAAAGTAGTCAAAGAACGTTTGTGTGCCAAAACCTATTATAAGGTCAATGATTTCATAAACGATGGCACATCTTGGGAGTAGGATGGCTTCTTGCAAGGCTACTTCTACATTAGTGTATGACTTACAATTATGTTGACATTGTATAATTTTAAGTTACAACATTGTAAATTTTATTTAAAAGATTAATTTTTTTCTCAATTTTTTTGGTAAAAAAGTGGGCCCCGTTCGAGTTTCTTACGCCGGTTCTTCTCGCCGGGTTAGTTCCCGAACCGGTGGTAGGCACCATGTAGTATCAACATTCTGAAAGCATTTTTTTTAAATCTATTCAGAAATAAAACTATTTTTATTTATTTATTTTATTTATTTTTATTTTAAACAAATAGTGACTTTTAAAAGCCAAAAAAATACACATTGTTGTTCACTTAATGTTCTTTGACAATTTGTGGTTCGAAACATAATATTGAAAACTTCACTCGATCAAATATAACACCGAAATACTTTCAAAAATCATATCTACGAAAAGCTTATAACTTAAAGAAGAATAATTTGTGATTACATTTTGCATTTTGGTTTAATTATCTAGGTAAAAAGGTTTTTTCTCCTATTTCGCCCTATCAAGGACGCGTCGAGCGTACCGCCACTGTACAAGGCGCGCTGATATGAATGTTATTTTAATGTCCTTTACGTCGATATTCGTACTGACAGACCTACTAATTTTACGGTCTATAGGGCCTTAAGTAAAATGTGGTATTCTGTAAAAAAAAAGGTATTGTTTTTATACACATACTAAATAATGCCCGTAATTACATTGAGACAAAATACCCGCGGGAACAGTACATTTTCCGGGATGAAATATTATGACGTCCTTTCTCAGGACTCAAAGTATCGCCATACCAAATTTCATCGAATCAGTTTTGAGCATAAAGAGGTGGCAGCTGGACAGACACACTTTTGCCTCTATAATATTAGTATGGATTATAAAGTTTAAATTAAAAATACCGCCACCTACCTAAGTCCTAGAGGAGTGAACTAGCGTATCTAATATAATGGTATCTATTGAAAAAGCATAAAACGGAATTCGCGATCGGAACAGACAGACAGACAACCGAACCAAATTTCATGGTATGTCAATTGGACTCTAGAACTGCAGTCCCCTTCAGTTTGCATTTTGAAACTTTTTTTATCAACTCAAGGTTACTTACCTTTCAGTTTTTTTTATTTATCATTGTATATCAAATGTAACTTCCGTGAATGTATTTTACGTCATTTGCTAACTTTAAACGTATGTAATAGTTGTATTGAGAGCTTACTTGAGAGTTGAGACACGACAGTCTTAAGACAGACAACTTTCAAAACATGAAGATGTGCACACACAAACACAAATCATATTCTGCATCACATTTGATGAAGCGTTAGACTTCAAGATGGTGCAGGTTCGATCCCAGATGAATTTAATCTAATTAATGTGTCTATAATATAGACTAAGATATTACACTATTCCGTAACTTTTGACTTTATAGTAAGTACGCTTTAAAATATTTAGTAAGCAATGAAAGTGACCGTAACGACAGCAGACGTACGTGTACATGTAAAATGGATCATTTTCGTTACTTTTGAATACAATAATTTTTGCCATCAACGCCTCGTGTCTTTTACTCAACTATGGCGAAAAAAGGGGGTTTATGATTTTGTGCCATGTATGTGTGTGGCTATGAACGTTCATCTTTTCCCTCACAACTTCTAAACTAGTTATCATAATGTAAATAATTAATTGAATAATGAGACAAAATCGTTGGATAGCCTTTTAGTCGTCCGCTGGTTATAGGCTACGTGACGTCACGTTAAAATATCCACAACGCCCTTTAGCCCCTAAAGTTAAGTCACTAGGCCGTAGGCCGACTTCAAACTAGCTGACGAATCGGCGCGAGTACTGCATCTATGAACGCAGTTACGCCGCGCGCCTGCGCCGTTCGCGCCGGCCAATGTGTCAAACACAGAAATAAATCAAGATAGAACGGTGACGCGCGTGCGTTGCTAAGGAATAACTCGTGTCAATTTTCGATTTGCTTTTAGTTAAAACAAATAACTTACCCGTGGAAAGAAATACCTCCTTTTGACCGATTCACCTTCGTACTTCTGTTTTTGCAATTAGACACTGCACAATGAGGCATTTTTGCACAACCGCTCCGGTGTAATCAAGTCGAGACGTGCGCGCTGACTGAATGAACGTTCAACGAATCTTGCACACTTGTGCAAGATTGAAACACGCGTACTCCACCCGCTTAGCCGTTCTATCTTGATTTATTTCTGTGATGTCAAAGTTCAAACGTATAAATTTCGGGAACACTTCTGTCGGCCTACTGGTTCGTTCTGTCTATTAGGCAGTGTGATTTTATAATAAAGAATTAAAAAAAATCATGATAAATTTAATAATTTAATTTAGTTTTAGTTTAAAATATTGTTGTGAGGCCGAATGTAACAAGTTATTGTATCTAGCTGTAATTTTCTATTAATCACGAATGTATGTATTTATTGATACAAAACTGTATTTGGTCCTAAAATAAATAACTAAAGACCGGCCGCATACATACATTTTCCGAATTCGATTACCGAATTCGTTTTCCGTATTCGGAAATCCGAATGCATGGAATCAGTAGAATATACATTTACTGCTGCACACGTTCGTTTTTATCCGTACCGAACGGATTCCGCACGTACGTTTCAAGTGCAAGCCGGCTCGTTCGCGCGTGATAGAACGAATGTTTGCTCTATTCTCATATAATTCCGAATACGGAAATTGAATACGGCAAACGTGCGTTTGCGGCCAGCCTTAAACGTAAGAATGATATTTTTTTGTGTAGAGTCAGCATCGGCTTAGTAAATCGATTACTAATTTGCTACAGTACGTCCAGACCTTGTAGTTTCTAAAAGTAACCCTTATGCCGTTGACATAGAGTTAAAAGTGCAATAACTATTGGACATTGATTTTTTTATTGATATCGACAGTGATGCAACAGTGACGTCCGACAGAACAATAGTGATTGTTTATTGTTTCACACATAACTCGTCAACTTGTCACCTACATATCGACACTAATGTTTTAATCCTACATTACGTTAATACTCGATTTCGGTGACGGTGGCTGGTTTCATTGAAACAGAGGGGTTAGTGCGAGTTTTATTCGATCATACGCATCGAGCGCGTAAACGCGAATTTATATGGGATCAAAGCAGTATCCACGTTAGCCAGTAGATGGCGCTGCTTTGATCCCATATAAATTCGCGTTAACGCGCTCGATACGTATGATCGAATAAAACTCGCATTAACCCCTCTGAACTGGCAGGAGTACTTTTATATTACCCAAGTGTGTGCGCAGTACACAAGAGCACTCTCTATTCCTTTACTCTCATAACCCAGTGGGACGGAAGACCGACACGACTGGCGAGAGATCAAGCGCAGGACCGACTTCTTACATGCCCCGGGTCCAGTTTCATTTTCTACCAGCATTGGTCTAACGACCCATGTTGCCGCTACTTTGTAGTTGTGTAGAGGAGAATGAAAGCTATAGCCCTTGTCATAAAGTGGTATTTCATTTGAATAATCACGGTCACGGTCGAGTGTCGCGAGTATCGGAAAGCCACCCTTAGAGCGCGGCTCTTGATACGGGGGTTATGGGTTCGATTCTCTCGTTGAAAAGTTTACAATGCATGCAGGCTGATCACCTGATTGTCTGACAAGAAGATCCATGAATCGGATAGGAATGTACACTAGGAGTGCTCTTGTGCAGTGTTTTCCAACCTGTGGTCCGCGGAACCCAGGGGATCCGCAAGTATATATGTACATATATGGGGGTCCGCAGTGTCATCTCTGAACCAAACAAAAATGCTAATGTCTCGTAAGTCGTAATAGTGATACGGATCGCCGTGCTTACACACCCTAAAGTATTATCATTTAGTTTTGTTACACCCTGTACATGATAAAAACATAATTATTTGGTCTTCTTGTATGTAAACATATTTTTTGTTCACACAATTATTGTTAATTAAATAATTACTGATCTCCGTGACATAGTTGATGGCGCAAGCGCGAAACAAAATGGCGGACTACTACTTGCAAATTGTTATCCGCAATTATAAATGCGAAAGTGTGTCTTTCTGTCTGTCTGTCTGTTACCTCTTCACGCCTGAACCGCTGAACTGATGGGGACATTTTGAATCCCGGGAAAGATGAGATACGCTCTCTTTTTGAAGGTTTGCAGGTCGTATTGGTCCGGAAATACTGCTGGCGACAGTTCGTTCTAGAGTTATTACAAGATGGCGGACTGTATCACATATTGCAAACTTGACCCAAACGAGACATCTCCTAAGCGGGCCCTAGACGATCAATTTTATTGTGCAGTATCACGTATTGTGCAATATCATTGACGGTCTAGGGTTAATAAAGAACGCGCCTACCTTTTCATTGTCAAATAAATTGTTCAATAAAATATTGTTCAATATTATTGTAGGTTTAGGCGCTGCCTTAGGCATTTTTTATTTACGTCAAATAAAAAATAAACAAACAGCGTATAAAGCGTTATGCCCTTTTTCGGACAGTCGGACGAAAACAGTCGTTTTAAGACTCAATCAACCAATTATCCATAAATATACTGTATACATCTGTGTGAGAAAAAGAAATACGCGCCACAAATACTATAGACGAGTAACAGCATCAAAAAATGGTTCTACTAAATGCAAACCTAGGTGTACATTTCATGTAACTTTGGTGCTTCAGTTGTTTGTCGAAACTAGCGTCCGTCAGACAATTTCCGTTGCCCTAGCTACGAATTTATGTCTTGTTCATAACGTTAGTAACTGGTTGAGCCGTGAGCGTATGGGGGCTCAAGCCGGGGGTCGCAGGTTTGAATCCTGCGGACGGAACAAAAAGATTTCTATGTTCCTGGGTCATGAATGTGTATTAAATATGTGTATGATGTAATAAAAATGTTAAATATATGCATAAAGTATGAAATTATGAAATATATTTCCGTTGTCAGGTACCCTAGTCCTTCAGGTACTTACCATGGAGCCAGATTGACGTGGTGTAAAAGGTCCATAGATATATTATATTATATTTGAGCGGTCAAATTAATAGCCCAGTATGGAAATACATAGTTCAGCCATGTATGAAATCTGAAATTTATTATAGTCAGAAATTTTTTTGCACCAATGTTTAGGGGGGGGGTCATAACTCATGCATAGCTTAAATTAAAAAAACTCGACCAAATCCGACTGGTGCGTTAGCCACCATATTGGTTTGAAGGTCAAATCTTTTTTGGTATTTATGGCCCCTTCCCCATTCCAAAAGAAGAAGATAATAATGAAGACGTGAGTGGAAGAATCGAACAAGTAACATTTCGTAACATACGGACAATAACTCATTTTTTCCCTAATTATTTTAATAAAACTTGTAACTTATCTACTTCATAACCTAGCTAATATATCTGGCTACACATATAATCCATAGTTATAAATAATTTTTCCGGCCCTAAAGCCTCCATTTAAGCAAAAAAACGGGGAGTTTTTTCATGTTACTTATCTTATTCTTTCACTCACGTCTTGAATTAAATTTAAGGTCGAATTTCGGCCATTGGGCGATCTCTAGTTATTTATACTAATATTATAAAGCGGAAGAGTTTGTTAGTTTGTTTGTTTGTTTGTTTGAACGCGCTAATCTCAGGAACTACTGGTCCGATTTAAAAATTCTTTCAGTGTTAGATAGTCCATTTATCGAGGAAGGACTTTAGGCTATATTCTATCACACTAAGACTAATAGGAGCGAAGATATATAAGAAAATGTGGAAAAAAAGGGGGAAATTATTTGAAAGGGCTTATCTCACGAACTACTAGAGCAATTTTTCTGTTATTTGGGTCAGATAAGAAGTAGACCACGTGAAGGATCATAGGGTATTTTTTGTAGACTGATTTGTCTGTAAAATATCTAATTTACGCGGGCGAAGCCGCGCGGAACGTCTAGTATTGTATATTTCGATGAATACTAGTACTTGTACATTGACAGCGATTCAACAAGATAAGTAATTTAATGTGCAGACACGATATAACGATTTACATTTTACAAACATAGGTCATAGACACATACTTCCATACTAATATATGTATGCGAAAGTTCTGTTACCTCTTCACGCCCAAGCCCAAATTTGGTATGGAGATACTCGGAGTCCCGAGAAAGGACATAGATACTTTTAATCCTAATTTGGCGCAACGAAATTACAGGCGTTATTTGGTCTACAATAATAGTCATTTACAGGCACTGCTTAAGATTTTAACGATACTGTCATTTGGCCTAATACGTATGTGTGTGATGATTGTGACACATTTTGTTGAGTTGTGTGTGTGTGTGTACTGTGTGTATGTGATAATGATGTGTGAGGTGTGTATGTGTGAGTACAATTGTCTCACGGAAGCGGAAGGATGGCTGGAGAAAGTTATGACTATGGTGGTCAGTTTGTCATACATATTTTAATAGAAATGCACATGTGACATCGGACGCGTAAAAAACCCACAGCAACCACTTTACCGCGATAAATGGCCTCTACATAGTGTTAAAAAACTAAGTGGTAATACTTTAGGGTGTGTATTGGTAGCCTGTTCGCTGTAAAAGTAGCAGGCAGCAGCGCTGAGAGAGTAATTTTTTTAAAACTTTTGTATGAGATACTCATGACGCTCGTCCGCTTGCCCATACAAATCACGAAAAAAATGTTGCTCTTTCAGCGCTGCTACTTTCACAGTGAATTCCATACAGGCGACTCATATACACCCTAAAGTATTGTCACTTTATTTGTTACACCTTGTATTAATGTGTTTGGCGGTTTGAAAGACCAAAAATGCAATACAAAATTATAATGATTGCATCGTCGCGTCGCCTCACGTATGTGTGAACGCATATGCAATAGTCTTAACCAGTGCTTTTCAACATTTTTATGATGCCATCCCCCCCTGGTATTAAAAATATTCGCGACTCGGGACCCTTTGCTTTTTTATGACGTATGTTTATGAATATATATTTGTTAAAATTCTTCTCCTAAGGGCCTGTTTCACCACTTCCTAATAAATGCCGGATAGGCTATCCAGAACTTATCTGACAGATACTCCATACTCCATCTGTCAGATAAGTTGCGTATAGCGTATCCAGCACTTATCAGGAAGAGGTAAAGCCCCTGAATATATCAATTTGTTGTTATTTAATGAAATAGTTTTATCGACCTCTGGCGAACCTACAGAAGCCACAGGTTGAAAAACACTGGTCTAAACGATATGACAGGTAATAAATGATGCAATTGACAGTTTCAAAACGAGCGGCCATTTTATTAGTCGTCCTACTTGACACAGTGCAACTTGGAGGTCAAGTCCACTGTTTCACTGTCATTATGGCGATACTATGCCCTATATGTTAAATAGGTCTACCAGAATCTGATGGCAATTTTTGACAGCAGATTTTCATAAAATATCCTTGATCATTGGATAATTTTTTATATTTGCATGTTTAACACACAGAATCAGCCGCTATAAGAAAAAAAAAGGATCAAAATGTTTTATTCCATTTACCCCGGTATTGCTAGAGTCAATTTATTTTCTCACTTTTTGCCATCAGATTCTGGTAGACCTATAGTTTATAACAGTTTTCTACTTGTACTCATGCTATTAGACTGGCCATAGACGGACCGTAAGTTGCACTCGGGACCGACTGCTCTTGAGCGGTCGCGTTGGCACCGACCGCTCAAGAACTGCTCGAGCAGAGTTTTTGCCGGGAATGTGAAAGAGTGATGTTGTGTTTTTGTATTATTTTCCTAAAATTGTGTTATCTGGGTTTTTAATGTGTAATATTGGTAGAATATTAACCATTAGATATTCGTTATCGTGCACAAGTGTAGGAAAGTGATGCATTATCCAGAAACGTGCTATTTTGTGTTCCCTCCAAAACTCCATCGAAAGTCTCAGTAAAGCGTCTACCACTTTACTGAATCGACCGACTTGATTTCTTGACTGTTTTGACTTTTACTTAGACTTTGACTAGAATATAGACCTGACAATATAGAAAAACGATGCTGAAAATTGTATTAAAGAATATTGTTTTCCCGCCATATTTATACTCGACACTGGCCATGGTTAAATAGCCGAAGTGCCATAATAACGTATATACGTGGGAGAGCCATGCTTCGGCACGAATGGGCCGGCTCGACCGGAGAAATACCACGTTCTCACAGAAAACCGGCGTGAAACAGCGCTTGCGCTGTGTTTCGCCGAGTGAGTGAGTTCCCCTACCCTATTCCCTTCCTTTTCCTCCCCTATTCCCTTCTCTTCCCATCCCTACCCTCCCCTATTACCCTATTCCCTAATAAAAGGCCGGCAACGCACCTGCAGCTCTTCTGATGCTGCGAGTGTCCATGGGCGACGGAAGTTGCTTTCCATCAGGTGACCCGTTTGCTCGATTGCCCCCTTATTTCATAAAAAAATAATAATAAGAAAAAAAAAAACTGCTCGAGCGGTCCGTGTATTGCGGATATGAATTTAGTATGAAAACTGCAGATTGCCGTGCGGCGACCGCATCTTGCAGTCGGTTTCGACTGCAAGATGCGGTCCGTCTATGGCCGGCCTTACACGTGTGTATGCAGTATGATATGTTATAGTAGTAGACGATGCCTAAAACTTCGTTACGCGGAAATTCACATATCGCGCGGTAAACGTACATTTTTCCGCGATATATTTTTAGGACATGTTTAATTATTATTATTATTAATGACTTATGTATAAAATTGATTTGAATATTGTTAGCGTAAAATATGTTTTGTATGACTATAATTTAAAAATATACTTGCATGCTATTTTAAGCATAACTAAAAGTGTTAGTTCTTAAGAAATGATCATTACCACCTACTGTATTTACCACTTTTATAGCAAATAAACGAGTTGAATTGAATTTAATTAAAACCGGCGGGTACGGATAAGGCAATTTTAATTAAAACGACCGGTTAAGTGAATTAATTTACTAATAACATAGGAAAGACTTGTTTTTTTGCGAATCGCAAGGTCGATTTTAGTTGAATTTAG
Source organism: Cyaniris semiargus (assembly GCA_905187585.1). Lineage (NCBI taxonomy): Eukaryota > Metazoa > Arthropoda > Insecta > Lepidoptera > Lycaenidae > Cyaniris > Cyaniris semiargus. The sequence continues at coordinate 10,570,068 of LR994568.1, read as the reverse complement.
CACAGATGTAGAGTAGAATACGAGGAAACATAACTTTTAGCTTTTATAAAATGACGAAAGTCTGGCTATCGATGGCTCTTACTCTATAAGCAAAGTAAGTAAGTATCACGTTAACCGCTCAGTAAAGAAATACAATGACATATAAAGGAGAATGAACTGAAGTGGTCCAAATGTCCCCCACTAACGAGACCCATATTATAGACTTTTTATCTATTTAATATAGAGTAACTTTCAGCATGAGACAAAATAAAAATAAGCGGCCAGTAAAAAGTTATGACTATATGAAAAATGAATTTTTTGAGTGAAAATATTGATATTGCTGTTCATCCATTTCAGTGAAAATCTAAAAGGGAATGCCAAGCGGCATGACATAACATAGATAAAGTAGTTAAACAATGCAATGGATCATATCAACAATATATAATGGAATAAAATGGTAGAAAACTTTTTCATTCCATCATAACTTTTTAATAAAATCATCCCCGCTTGATGTGTTAACCTTAAATTTTTTTTTAAATATCTCATATTATTATACCATTTTGTCGGCATCATTAATATTATGTGCAGTCATGCCGAATTACAGCTTTGTAGGTCCTATAGTCTCTGAGCAAAACCGCGGACTGACAGACGGACGGACAGACCGAAACTATAAGGGTTCCTTGTTGACTACGGAACCCAAAAAATGAATATTATACTATGTAACACAAAAAGCAACATGACAGTTCTTCACACGTTATTCTGTACAACCATAATAATTAACTGCGATCGTTAAAATACTAACTGTCTATTACACTGTTTACAAATTTGAAGTTACAATGTTAAGGCTTAAGCTTCGGCCAAACCTACGCGACCAAAGCGACTGCGAAGCTGGAGCGTCTGCAACGCGGGACGTTCGCGTCGGCAGAGCGGGAATAATCCACGGTTTCGCACCGTAGTCGCGCAGGGGGTGTGCCAAAATCTTTTCGTTTTCGCTTCGTTATAGAATCGCCGATGAAAATGTATGGAATTGACATAAGCGTTCATTAGTATAACCATAGACTGTATAACGTTGACGTTCGACTCGTCTTATGTCAATTCCATACATTTTGATCGGCGATTCTATAACGAAGCGAAAACGAAAAAGTTTCGGCTAAATGGCCAGGTGTGCACACCAGTTTCGCGGTGCAGACGCTCCCGTTCCGCGTCCCGCGTTACTGACGCGTAGGTTCGCCCGAAGTCTTAGGCTGGATTTATATGCGGCGGTGCGAACGCGCGGTTTGTCCGCTACAAGATCAGAAGCAAATGTATGTAACGATTTATTTAAATGGCGGCGCGGTCGCGCTGTCATTTACATACATTTGCTTGTAATCTCTGAAAAAAATTTAAAGATACTTGTGGCACTCGGGGCCGCCGCGGCCCTCGAGCCGCAAGCCACAAGCTATTCCTTAGTATTTTTTATCAAGAGCCTGTCCACACGGCGCGTTGCGTAAGCGTTGCGTCGACGCAGCGTTGCCGTTGCGTTGTTTTACTTACAAATAACCAAGGTGTTCACACGGCGCGCTGCGTCGTGACAGCAGCGCGCAACGCACACATAAATAAATAAATAAATAAAAAACAACTTTATTAAACATACAAGGGACAGAACACAGCCAGAGTTAATAACAAAACAAGGAATTACAAGTGAATTGACATGACGCACACAACATACATACAACATTTAACGACTTAAAATTAAACTAGAAAAGTACTCGGTTATGGCTGTGCAATGCACACACCGCATGTTTAAATGGTAAGCCACTCAGGCATCGACCGCGGCAAGCCGTGGCGCCTGATCTTCCGTGGCCCCCTGTCAGTCTGTGATCCCACAAACGGCACTCTCTAAGTATTTCCTATAAACATTACAACAAACACATACATAAATAAACACTGGACAATAATTTACAATGGACAGATAAGAGCGGCAAATTTTCCCACGGTCTGCAACTCGGGATAGACAATGTAATTAAAACAAGTTAGTCGGCGCAGGGACGCGCTTAGTGCTACAGGTCCCGTCTATGCGCTCGACCTAACTATACTATACCTGGTATAACTATATACTGCTACACTTAATAACAATATAATAACTAATAATAGAAATAAAAGTGCATAAAAATGTGATCCTGGGTTGTTACAACTTGTGCTACAAGCAAAGGGCTTGGCAACATGGAGTTATACCGCCGTGGTTCCGGCTTACAACTCTCCCGGTAGGTAGGTCGGTATTTCAAGATTTTCAAGGTTTGATGACGGACAGCAGCCCCCAATACGAAGCGGGAGGGGGTGTTTACGTCAAGACTGCTTCGTAATAACGCTGCGATGACGCAGCGCCCGTGTGGCCGGCTATGCGTCAAACGGCAGCGCTGCGTCGTGACAGCAGCGCGCAACGCACACATGACGGACAGCAGCCCCCGAGACGAAGCGGGAGGGGGTGTTGACGTTAAGACTGCTTCGTAATAACGCTGCGATGACGCAGCGCTCGTGTGGCCAGCTATGCGTCAAACGGCAGCGCTGCGTCGACGCAACGCTGCGTCGTGACAGCAGCGCGCAACGCACACATGACGGACAGCAGCCCCCGAGACGAAGCGGGAGGGGGTGTTGACGTTAAGACTGCTTCGTAATAACGCTGCGATGACGCAGCGCTCGTGTGGCCAGCTATGCGTCAAACGGCAGCGCTGCGTCGACGCAACGCTGCGTCGTGACAGCAGCGCGCAACGCACACATGACGGACAGCAGCCCCCGAGACGAAGCGGGAGGGGGTGTTGACGTTAAGACTGCTTCGTAATAACGCTGCGATGACGCAGCGCCCGTGTGGCCGGCTATGCGTCAAACGGCAGCGCTGCGTCGACGCAACGCTGCGTCGTGACAGCAGCGCGCAACGCACACATGACGGACAGCAGCCCCCGAGACGAAGCGGGAGGGGGTGTTGACGTTAAGACTGCTTCGTAATAACGCTGCGATGACGCAGCGCCCGTGTGGCCGGCTATACGTCAAACGGCAGCGCTGCGTCGACGCAACGCGCCGTGTGGACAGGCTCTTATGCAATTATAATTCGCAAACATCTAGTCGCACGCATACCAACACCGTGCTGAATGCAACGCCGCACCGCTGTGCCGGTCGAAATGGGGTGTGTTAGATTTTTCGTTACGGAATTTATTAATTCGGTCGCCGTGCTCGCATAGCTTAAGAACAAAAATGAAATGAATTGCATCTATGAAGCAAGCAAGTGATGCTTCACTTCAAAATTATCTCTGTCTGATCTAGTACTCGCTAGTACTTACTGTAAGTATTACTAAACAATGCTGACAGTAACGTAAATAAGAGCAAAGTCAACACAACGGATGTACGGAGGAATGCGGTAATAATTGAACACGTGAGTGGAAGAACACGATAACTAACATTTTGTAACATACGGACATTTACTCATTTTTTCCCTTATAATTTGAACAGGTATGTTCAAATTATAACTTACCTATTGCATCATCTAGCTAATATATTTAGCTATACATAGGATCCACATTTATTTGATTTCAAATCATTTTTCCGGCCCTAAAGCCTCCATTTAGGCAAAAAAAATGGCAATTTTTTTACTGTTACTTATCTGGTTCTTCCACTCACGCCTTAAATTGTTAATTGTTTTGTTGTGATTTGTGGTTTTGTTAAGGAAGGATCATCGCAAAAAAATAATGTTAGGGCTGTTTAGGTTTGCGTATTAAATATTTTTTTTTCCAAAAAACTCACTTTATTTCTAGTTTAATTACTTATAATGGGAGGACCACCTTTGAAATATCTTCTTTCCAAAAAAAAAAAAAAGATTCATAAAAATCGGTTCGTAAACGACGAAGTTATCCCCGAACAAAAAAATAGGTACGGTCTAAGTGAGGAACCTCCCCTTCTCTTTTAAGTCCATCTGTCTGGCTGTCTGTCACCAGGAAAACCGTAAAAGCTAGAAAGTTGAAATTTTCACAGTAAATAATGTATTTCTGCTGCCGCTATAACAAGAAATATACATGTATATAGTGTATTACACTATATACCTTTACAACAAACGCAATTTTTTGCCCTTTTGGCTCGACGTCAATTATGAATACATAATCATACATTTTTTTTTATGAAATAAGGGGGCAAACGAGCAAACGGGTCACCTGATGGAAAGCAACTTCCGTCGCCCATAGACACTCGCAGCATCAGAAGAGCTGCTTTTAAGAGGGAATAGGGTAATAGGGGAGGGTAGGGATGGGAAGAGAAGGGAATAGGGGAGGGAAGGGAAGGGAATAGGGTAGGGGATTGGGCCTCCGGTAAACTCACTCACTCGGCGAAACACAGCGCAAGCGCTGTTTCACGCCGGTTTTCTGTGAGAACGTGGTATTTCTCCGGTCGAGCCGGCCCATTCGTGCCGAAGCATGGCTCTCCCACGTGTACATAATCATTAAGGGGGCTCCGATACAAAAAACGCAATTTTACGGTACGGATTCTTCTCGGACTCTTCTGTTGTGAGTCCGACTCGCACTTGCCCGGATTCTCATATAATATTATGGCAAAATAGCCAATTATGGACACTACGAATTCATACTACAAAAATTCAAGTCATTGACATTTATAATAGCACTTGACACATATTTTATGAAAATATATAATTTATTAAAATATATAATTTATTAAAATATATAATTTGAAATAGACGTGAGTGGATGGACCACATAACTAACATTTTGTAACATAAGGACAATTACTTATTTTTTCCCTTATAATTTGAACAAACCTTGTAACTTACCTACATTTCATTATCTGGCTAATATATCTGGCTATACATAAAATCTACATTTTTTTTATTTTAAATAATTTTTCCGGCCCTAAAGCCTCCATTAATGCAAAAAACGGCAATTTTTTAACTGTTATTTCCCTGCTTCACCCACTAACGTCTTCAATTATTATGAATATCTACGACCCAAGAGCCAGCGATAGCCAGACTTTCGTTATTTTATAAAAGAACGACCAGCAACTGTCGAGTTTCGATCGCGGTTGCTTTAGGAAGTATCCAGCTCTGAAGGCCTACCGTCTACCTGACCTCCGATAAAGAGTTAAGGTCAATTTATATAGCTTATTTTCTTCTGGATAACTGTAGGAATCTCGTCTTCCAGTGCCGGACATTTTTGACAGTTGCTTCCCACTGCCAGACACCCTTAAACTTTCTGAAAGTATTATACTTTTAGGTAGTCTAGCAGTCGGAAGCAACTGTCAAAATTGACCTGTCTCAAACTGTCAAAAATAGTTGCTGGTCGTTCTTACCTTCTAGGGTCATAAACAGGTAAACTTTCAGCTTTTATAAAATGACGAAAGTATAGTTGTCGCTGGCTCCTGGCTAACCTATCACATAAAAAATCCGTAATAATAGCGGTAAATAATAAAAATCCTGAGTGCATGAGCAAAATCTAAAATCCGCCTGACACTAAAAACGGCCTTAATACCAGCTGGTGCGACCGTCCATTTTTTAAAATGAACATTAATGTTACGTTGACCTCAGGCTCCCTTGTAACTGCAAATTTAAATGCTCAAACCAAATCAAAACCTGTTCAGCATTTCCGCGAATCAAGATCATGATACAAATTACAAAATTAAGTACTTATTAAGTTCCTTAAGATAGGAAACGTTTTAAACATGACAACCTTTTAAATAAAACAATTATAATCCTGATTTTAAAGTTTTAACGTATCTTATTTAGATGGGTATGGCGCGCGTTCGAGGTATGGCGATATTTTTAATCCCAGTCCTTACATAGAATAGCTTTTTTTGCACCAAAAATACCGCGCGATAAACACCAGACAACACCTTGTTTTTAAAAATAACTATAATGCATCGGATACAGAGAGTCATGTTACAGAAAACTGATGCCAATAGTGTTTTTTTTTTTTTTTTTATGAAATAAGGGGGCAAACGAGCAAACGGGTCACCTGATGGAAAGCAACTTCCGTCGCCCATGGACACTCGCAGCATCAGAAGAGCTGCAAGTGCGTTGCCGGCCTTTTAAGAGGGAATAGGGTAATAGGGGAGGGTGGGGATGGGAAGGGAAGGGAATAGGGGAGGGTAGGGAAGTGAATAGGGTAAGGGATTGGGCCTCCGGTAAACTCACTCACTCGGCGAAACACAGCGCAAGCGCTGTTTCACGCCGGTTTTCTGTGAGAACGTGGTATTTCCCCGGTCGAGCCGGCCCATTTGTGCCGAAGCATGGCTCTCCCACGTATAATTATATTATAATAATAAGTGTCATTTTATTATGCAATCATTATTATCAAGAACAAATCAGCATTTATATTGCACTGACGACAAAATTTGTCGTCCGCCATTCTCATTTTAGCACCTCTAAATGCCGCACTCAGAGATTACTATTAATTGCTTAGTTGTAATTAATTAATGTAGATTTTGTTATTTTAATATGAAAAATAAGAAACTTATACTATTCCATTAAAAGTTTTTTGTAACGGTTCGTTAATTTTCCTGCTCTATTTGAAAAGATTTTGAGCATTGCATCGTGATGATTTTGCAATGTGGTTTCAGTCACAACATAATAGAGATTAAGGGCCTGTTTCACCACTTCCTGATAAGTGCCGTATAGGCTATCCCCTACTTATTTTGACAGATAGAGTATGGAGCATATGTCAAATAAGTTGTTGAGAGCCTATCCGGTACTTTACCAGGAAGCGGTGAAACAGGCCTTTAAATCTTGTGAATTTACAAAAACCTCATCCTTTTTTGTAGTCGGTTAAAATTAGTAATTATTTAGTTTTATAATTTGGGTCCAGGCGCGGTCGCAGCCTGAAATTTTGCAGGGGGTCACTCAGTACACTAAAATTTTGTCGCTGCTATGAGATAGCTAGAAATGTATTATTCTATATATATATATATATATATATATATATATATATATATAGAAAATATTATTTGGCAAGATTTTGAGATTTTTCAATTTGACCTCAGATTTGGGGGGGGGGGGGGGGTCATGTCCCCTGTGACCCCCCCCCCCCCCCCCTGTAATTGGGTCGCGAAGCTGCTACCCTTCAACCACTTTCACACACTACAATCACGTGTAACGTAATGAGTGTGTTATGACTTATGAGTGTTCTCATAATTAAATACAAACAGTGGAAGAATATTCCTAAAGAATAAATATTTTGAATTGTTTATTCAAATATTATATGGGTATACATACATCTAACAAGTACGCGTGAACTTGACTTTGAAACATAGAAAAGAATTACAAGTTACAAGATGACGCCCGCAACTCCGTTGTGCCAAAATTCGTTTATCGCGCGGGAACCGTACATTTTTCCATTCATTTACCAAAAAGATGGAAAATGTATCTTTTCAAAATAAAAAATTTACAATATTATGACTTACAGCTATGTAAAAAAAAAAAACAAAGTAAAGTAGCCTGCATGGGGCTATTCCCAGGGTGTGCTGTCTTGGGGGCGATACCGGTCCGTCCACGTCGTGTCCCTGGGTACCTCCCCCGTGCCATCGTGAGCCTTTTCACGGTGACACGGGAGGGGTGGCTGAACGCCGGTATGGGCGAGTATTTGTGTGTGTGAATGGCTGCGCCCACAGTGTGACGAATGGGCCCGCGACCCGGGGTGTCGGAGGGTAGAATCATGGAGTCACGCAACAGGAAAAGTATTCTCCGGGTGGGTCCCGGCTCTTCTGGAGCCGGGGAATCCCACACATTGTCTCCGGACAGTGTCAGGCCCGTGTATACGGAGGGGCCAACTGCTGCGAGGAAGGAAGAGGAGAAGGAGGAGAGAAAGAAAAAAGGAAGCGCTAAGAAGCGCGCGGATCCCAAGCCGGTGCACCTAACCGCACCGGCCAGGGAACCTATTACTGATGAGGACACGGATTTCTCCGTACCGCAGCCCAATGCGGTGAAGCGGCTCGGAGCCCTGATTGACAAGAAGGTAGCGAGGGGCGATACGGACGGCATAAGGCGGGACTACTTGGAGTTCACCTATGGCCGTCCGGTTCGCGACTGGAGTAATACTGACAGCGAGGACTGTTACTCGGCGTCCGCCAGCAACATGTTGCTGGACTCCAAGGGAGTGCCCGCAACCTCCGGACGTACGACTCCTCTGAAGAGGAGAATCCCGGACGACGACGAAGTAGTGCCGTCCACCAGCAAGGTGACGGCGCCAGCACCACCCAAGAGAGGACGAGGCCGGCCTCCTACGACCGGTCAGTACGTCGGCATGGCGAAAGCCAAGGCCGACTACAACAGGGAAAAGCCGGAAAGCCTCCGGCTGCTTGCTGAGGAGCAAGTTGCCGAGACGGCTCGGGCGGCGAGGGAGGCGCGAGCCTCTCTTCGCAAGAGCCCCACACCGGCTGCAGAGGATGCAGCTAGGACGAGCGCAACACTATGCGCAACCGTAGAGAAGTCGCTGGAGACCATTTCTATGGTCGCCAGCAAGTCCTCTAATTTAAAGGGGACTTTTCAGCGGTACCTCAAGGAGGCGGTCGCCAACATAAAGGAGGCCGTCGCCGACATGAGGGACCGCTGTCAAACGGATGAGATGCGGGCTCTGGAAGCACAGAACCAGCAGCTCCAACAGCAAATCGGCACCATGCGCCGGGAGCTGGAGGAGCTGCGTCGGAAAGTCACCAAGCCCGCCGCCACGGAGGATATACAGAAGCTGTTGTCGGAGGTCTCACGCTTCAACATTGAGACCTTCGGCAACATGCTGAATGTGCGAATCGCCAGCCTGGAGGATCGTATCCCTCCAGAACCGAGGCGGAGGCCGCCGCTAGCTGCCGATACAGCGGCTGCTGACGTGGAGGTGCCGGTTAAGAGGGGACCGCCGATGGCTACCAGTGAGCCACCGGCTAAAAAGAAGACAAGGACGGCAACGGAAGCGGCAGGGCCATCACAGGCTCCCGCCACCAGCGTGCTGCCCAAAGAAGGAGGGAAGGGAAAGAGGAGAAAAAAGCACGTGAGGCGGAACAGATGAGGGCACGAACACCCGCCCCGTCTGCGACTGACCCCTCGTGGTCCACAGTGGAGCCGCGGGGGAGGAAAAAGAAGGGTAAGGGAGCTGGCAAAAAGGCTGCCCCCAAGAGAAATAAGAAGAGGAAGCTGCGTCCGCGCAAGTCCGCTGCCATCACTCTCACGCTGGAGAAGGGGGTGGACCAGAGCGTGACGTACGCTTCTATACTCAAGGAGGCGACGAGCTGGATCGACCTTGAGGAGGTAGGAATCTACCAACGAAGCCATAAGGTTCGATTCCGGCTAGCGAAGACGGGCGCCCGGATACTTGAAGTGTCCGGGGAGGACGCCCAGCAGAGGGCGGACGCCCTCGCGAACAGGCTGAGGGAGGTCCTCGACAGGGACAAGGTGAAGATCGCTCGCCCTGTCCAGAGAGTTGATCTGCTCGTCTCCGGCGTGGACGACGCAGTGACCGCCACCGATGTCACCAAGGCGGCGGCGAAAGAAGGCGGCTGCCCGGCCACTGACATCCGGTCGGGTAGAATAACGGTGGGCCCTAGGGGCGCGCGGAGCGTGTGGCTCCACGTCCACACGGCGGCCGCCAAGAAGTTAGTAACTTCTGGGCGGCTGCAGGTAGGCTGGGTTATGGCGAAGGTAGTGCTGCTGGCCGCGAGGCCAATGCGGTGCTACCGATGCCTAGACACCGGCCACCTGGCATCGAGCTGCCAGTCCCCGGTAGACCGTAGTGGGAATTGCTTCACAAGGCCGCCGACTGCGCGGAGGAACCTAGTTGTTTCTTCTGCGCAGAGCTCGGCAAGGAAAGCGGCCACGTGCTAGGGAGTAACGGCTGTATCACAGTCGGCAAGCCTCCCAGCACGAGACAGAAGCGCAAGGCTCCCTCCAAGGCTCGGCCGCGTAAGTGGCCAGGAGCCGATAAGGCCGGGGCGAGCGAAACCGCCCCAGCCATGGAGGTTGAAGCCTAGGCCTATGGGCGGTTGATCGGGAGATCACCGGCCACAACATAGGCCCGAGAAGAAAGGCTCCCCCGATGCCCGGGGAGCCTCTCGGTGCAGATAGGCGGTGGCTAAGGCTGCAGCAGCCAAAGAGGTGCCGAAAGCGGCAAGCGCTGCGGAGGACGCGGTAGAATGCGTAGCGATCCCGCTCCTCCGCGTGTAGCGTTGACGAGGGCAATGGGGGGTTTTAGTCGGTAAACCTCTGCGGAGGGAGTCCAACATACCCCTGCCCCTTCCCCCGAGGGGGCGGGGAATGCGTAATGCATTTCCCCTCCTCAAAAAAAAAAAAGGGTGTGCTGTCTTCGATAAAATCATTGATTTAATAATACGCTTTAGCACACAAACGTTCTTTAACTGTTTTTTTTAATTTATTTAAAGGTAAATTTTGAACATTTTCTGGGATTCTATTGTATAAGCGTATACAATGACCTTTAAAGGATTTGCTTACTTTAGCTAGTCTGAACATTGGTATAGCTAACTTGTTCTTATTTCTAGTATTCACATTATGACTATCGCTTTTTTTTTTTAATTATTTAGGTTCTTTCTAACATATAAAACATTTTCCAAAATGTATTGAGATGCGACTGTCAAAATGAAGAATTCATCTGATAATTTGTATGGGGCTTATGTTAAAATCTTCATTTAATTATATAGTTAGGTGAATTATATTCGTCTCTGAGTGCGGCAGTTAATCTTTATAGCTCGCTTTTTTTAGACATAGTAATAATTTTTTTGGAATTTTTAAGGCACAATTTTTACGTCTCTTGCGTTGAAGTCTTTTACTCTGTAAAACTATATACAATATTTTTAAGGCATTTTTACCGACTTAAAAAAGGAGGAGGTTTCTCAATTCGACCGTATAATATGTTTTTAGGGTTCCGTACCCAAAGGGGTAAAAACGGCACCCTATTACTGAGACTTCGTTGTCTGTCCGTCTGTCTGTCTGTCTGTGTGTCGCCAGGCTGTATCTAAAGAACCACTATAGCTAGACTTGTGGAATTTTCACAGATTGCGTATATCTGTTGCCGCTATAACAACAAATACTTAAACCAAAGTAATATTAATATTTAAGGTCTCCCATACAACAAACGTGAATTTTTTGGCCTTTTTGCTCGATATCAATAATGGCAACAGGTAGGCACTTGAAATTTTCACAAAGGCCTTAAATATATGTGTACTTTAATAATTAATAATAATATTTAAATAAAATAAAAATTTAAGGGGGGCTCTCATACAAAAAACACATTTTTTGGCCTATTTTGCTCTATAACGGTACGGACCCCCGGCTTGAGCTACCAACTCGCTCACCAACTGAGCCACAGAGGTCTTCAACTTTGAGCATTACATTATAATACTGCCTCCCTGAGTGACGAGCATTCGCGTGTAATGTAACATTATAGATCAACTTTGAGCATTACATAGCAAGCTGACTTCACTGTCACGTAGCGTTGATGTTACAAGTTGTATCAAGATATTACACATTGTATCATTACAAGGTGCATTGGTGCATTACATCAGTGAGGGAGGAGAACCGAGCATTACAATGCGCACATTGTAATGCTCGATCCTCCTCCCTCACTGATGTAATGCTCGACTCTGTAACGTTACATTACAAGCGAATGCTCTGCTACAATGAAGCCGGTGAGGGAGCACCTTTATAGTTGCATTATTATATTTTATAGATATAGCATTTTGAATTACATTTATATTTATCATTTATTTATTTTGTCATTTTTATATATTATCTTTTTTTTTTCTGTTTATAAAATTGCTTATTTTATTATAGTATTAGTTTTACTTTAACGAGCATATATTATTGTATATTTTATTGTAATCATATTTGTGCACGTCCTATCTGCTGTTTTAATCCTATCTCTCTCCGTAGGACTGTTGGAAGAGATTTATTTTTATTAATAAGCAGATCTTTTATCTTTCTGTGTAAACTGTAATATTGAAATGTTTCCTGTGCACAATAAATTATAAATAAAATAAAAAATACCTTCCCGGAAACATGCTTAACGAGTTTTTATCAAGATCTGTTGGTTTTAAATGTCATATTTATTGCTTAGATACACTAAATGGAGTAACCTGTTGAGTCATAATATGTAATACATTGTCATAATATGTAGTACAATGTCGCGGTCGGAGAAAGTCATGAGTCTAGTTGTTTTCTGATTGCTGAATATATTTAGAGGAAGTCATGATTAGTCATGAGTGTAGTTGTTTTAATGATTCCTAAATGTCAGAGGAAGTCATGAGTAGTCATGAGTATAGTTGTTTTCTGATTGTTTGAAGTGTTGATTCTTCACGATTATATTGCTTTAAAAATGATTGTAGAATTCAGTGATCATTGTAAAATTCTTAATTAAATTTGATTTAGTTTCTCATATTTTTATTAGCTCTAAATATCTTGGTTTCAATTAAATTGTTATTGTTTGATTAAGGACCCATCAGAGCAGAGGGCGCGCGCGCCTTGAGTGGGGTCGAGGCGCCATCTTTACTTTAGAGGGGTTGACAGTTTTGGGAGCACATTCGAGTGTGAGCAGTCGATCGAGTTGGATCGTGGCTAGTTCTAGCGTTGTGCTAACTAAAGAAAGATCGGTGCCCCGAACTCACTGCTCGTTTTGGAATTTGTGTTGTGATTTTAGAATAGGGATGACGACAAGGTCAAAGATAAGCTGAATTTTTAAATAAAATAAAGACATAGCGAAGAAAAATAGGTATTCCCAAAATTTCAGCTTCATAACTTATTATATTTTTTTGTTTTGAGCCTTCAAAGTTTTTTCGTCAAGTTAAGTCAAGTCGGATATTTTTTTATAAAATTCCTTAATTTTTGTGTACCATTCGATAAGTTATGCAATTTTTAATATTTTTTCTTACGAAACCACTTTCATAAACTCAATATTTAAGTAATTTAATTTCTTAGGTATCGAACAAACTAACTAGGCGTGACGTCACAGTTAGATGACATTTTGTATGGAGCGTTTTGGGAAGGTCTATTTTATGTGAGTTTTGAATTGTGATATCTTGGAGAGTTTTTATGCTATCAGAGTCATTTTTTCACTGATATTTCTATTTTTGAATGGTTCTTCACTTACCAACAAGAAAAAAAAAATTTCGTCACGCCTATTGTAGTAAATTGTGTGAAAGTGCTATAATAGTGTTGTGTAATTGTTTATAATAAATTTTTGAATACAAGTGACAATTATTGTGTTTTGTGTCCGTATTTACCCAAAATGGCGTCCACTAGAATTCCTAACGCTGGCAGCAAAGATGACCAGGACAATGATTCTCCGACATACATATTATACTAATCATGAAGCTAATAATAGTAAAATATACAAGGTGTAACAAAAAAAATACGTGTGGCACTCGGGGACTGCCGTAGATCACGGTAAAGCTATTGCATAGCATTTTTTATCAACTTATAATAATAATAATAATATATACGCTTCACACCAAGTCAGTCTGGCGGGGCCCCGTGCTAAGTACCTAAAGGACTTGTGTTACGGGTACCAGACAACGGAAATATCTTTAATACTTTTATACTATACATATATTTAAGATTTTTATTATATGATACAAATATTTAATACACATCCATGACTCAGAAACATCGAAAACTTTTTGTTCCATCGGCGGGCTTCGAACCCGCGACCCCCGGCTTGAGCGCTGACCATGCGCTTAAGGCGACGCCTTGATAATTTGGCTGTAGCGATATCGATTTTTTTCAGCAATGACTAAAGCTAAGAAATTAAAGTTCATTGTCAGTATTCATCATGTCTTTGTCTTTGAATTACTCATAGCATAACACGATTGATCAACTTTTATAACACAGAATAATCAATCAAAAAGACCAATCGTGGGAGAGCCATGCTTCGGCACGAATGGGCCGGCTCGACCGGAGAAATACCACGTTCTCACAGAAAACCGGCGTGAAATAGCGCTTGCGCTGTGTTTCGCCGAGTGAGTGAGTTTACCGGAGGCCCAATCCCCTACCCTATTCCCTTCCCTACCCTCCCCTATTCCCTTCTCTTCCCATCCCTACCCTCCCCTATTCCCTCTTAAAAGGCCGGCAACGCACTTGCAGCTCTTCTGATGCTGCGAGTGTCCATGGGCGACAGAAGTTGCTTTCCATCAGGTGACCCGTTTGCTCGTTTGCCCCCTTTATTTCATAAAAAAAAACCTCTGTAAAAAAAAGGGATTCTAATTTTGCCAACAGAGGAGTGATTTAAGCTTCCGAAATTTGTGCATAGATTGGCTCATATGAAATATATTTATGGTTTTTAAATTACGCGACAAAAACCATTTTGACGCGCTCCCCCTATGGAGATGCTGATGCTATGAGATAATTTACCGTTCTTAGAGCCTTATTAACTCATAATTTGAAAGCTAAAAAATTATAATAAAAATACAGCAATAATCTTCAGTATATGAACGTTCCTTTCATAGTTATTAATTTCCTATTTTTGTTTTTTATACTCATAATATCAGCTTCCAAAGTAATACCAATTTATTTAAATTCAAGTATACATTCAGTATCTCCCTAGTATTTACGAATTACGGTTATTTGAAACACACGCCAATAGATCGACAATTTCATTAACTATATACTGGTCAATTTTGAACTAAGATAAGTAAAAAAATAGGGTTTTGGCGCGATCTCGGCAATGCGGCAAATGTATGGTCAAGGTCGTTTGCTCAGGGGATGGCCTTAACAAAGTGATAATATTTTAGGGTGTGTATGAGTCCCATGTACAGAGTTCTCTATTAAAATAGCAGCGCTTTTGAGTTAGCGTTAGTTTTTAAAGAGTTAGTTTTTTAATTCTGTAAAAGTAAAATAAATTAAAAAGTCAATTTTTTAATCTTTTGTATGGCCAAATTCATGACGCTGGCGCGCTTGCCCATACAAATCACAAAAAAAATTTTGCTCTATCAGCGCACTACCACAGGGAACTCTATATTACATGGGACACATACATACACTAAAGTATTATCATTTATCACTTTGTTTCACCCTGTTTGTTACCTCTTCACGCTTAAACGGGTAAACCGATTTAGATGAAACTCGGTATTACATAATATATTTTGCGAAGTTGCGGGCGTAATTTTTTATTTTATAATATTAGTTATACAAGTTATGAGTTATGACGAACATCTAATATTGTACCTTATTTTAAGCAAATAAACGATTTCTATTTCTATTTCTATGACCTTCTCGTTAGTGTTTGCATATCTTAATACAAGAGTTAGGCTGCCTTCACATTATGTCGCGGGTACCGCCGCAGCCGCGCGGCAGCCGCGACATAATGTGAAGGCAGTCTTAGCGTCAGTCCACATTTCAACGTGACAAGGAAGGTGATGCGATTCAATTTTAAATAAGCCATTTAAAACTCTATTTACACCACAAGAAGATATAATTATATTGAAACTAGATGACGCCCGCAACTCCGTTGCGCCAAAATTCGTTTATCGCGCGGGAACCGTACATTTTCCGGGATAAAAAGTATCCTATGTCCTTTCCCGGGACTCAAAGTATCTCCATGCCAAATTTCAGCAAAATCGGTTCAGCGGTTTGAACGTGAAGAGGTAACAGACAGACAGACAGACAGACAGACACACCTTCGCATTTATAATATTAGTATGGAAGTATGGATATAGACTTGCTAGCGGTGATGGCCTGTTCCAAAGAATGGCTTGATAAAAAAATATGTTCCCAGCCGAACATATTATTATAGAACCTTTTTTTAGGAAGTCGGTTAAAAATACATCGCCTTTCGAGGTAGCAATGTGATCTAACCCTTATTCGTTGTCATCCATACGAATATTATAAATGGGGAATTCTGTCTGTCGGTTACCTCTTCACGCCTAAACCGATTTTGTTGAAATTATGTCCCGGGGGCCGGGAAAGGACATAGGATACTTTTTATTCCGGAAAAAATTACGTTTCTCGCGCGAATTTTGGCGCAACGGAGGTCAACTAGTTTAATATTAATATTTTCCTGACGTGTCAATCAATATTTATTTATTTCTTAATCCTTATGTCACCTCCAATTGACCTTAAAATGTTGGCCCTTGAACTAAAGACTAAGGCAGGTAAGTATTAAGTACCTGACAACAAAACTAGTCAAGATTAAGTAGATTGTAGACTGTGTACAACACAGTCACATTAAGGCCATCCCCCGAGCAAACGACCTTGACCATACATTTGACGCGTTGCCAAGATCGCCTATCCTATTTTTTTTTACTTACCTTATTTCAAAATTGATCAAAAAAAAAAATTAAAACGGGCATATGTAGTTAATGAAATTATCTATCTATTGTCGTGTGTTTCAAATAAACGTAATTTGTAAATACTAGGGAGATGCTGAAAGTGTGCTTCAATTTAAATAAATTGGTATTACTTTGGACGCTAATATCATGAGTATAATAAACAAAAATAGAAATTTTAAAACAGGTAAAGGAATGTTGATATACTGAAGAATATTGCTGTATTTTTTATTATAACTTTGTAGCTTTCAAATTATGAGTTTATAAAGCTCTAAATACGGTAAATTACGGAATATCCGTAGGGCAAGGGCCTTAACTTGACGCATCGATATATACCGAGCCTCGTTACGCGGGGCTCCCACTTCTGGGTGGTTAACAAAGATTTATCTAGATGACTGCGACATATATATATATATAAAAACCGGCCAAGTGCGAGTTGGACTCGTCCATGAAGGGCATTTCGTTCAAACCAATTTTCGTTGGTAGTTTTTATAGTAAAGTACATCATATATTTTTTTTAGACTTGTCATGCCCCTACTTGGGGGGGGGGGGGACGACGACTACGACGACACACATTTTAGCACTTTGGAAGAGTCTCTCTCGCAAACTATTCAGGTTAGAAAAAAATGATATTAGAAACCTCAATATGATTTTTGAAGACCTATCTATAGATACACCACACGCATAGGTTAGATGAAAAAAAAATTTTTTGATTCAGTTGTACCTATGGGGACCACTAAAATTTTTAATAATTTTTCCATTGCTGTATCAAAATCTTAATTCGGTTCACAGACTACATCTACTTACCATATTTCAATAGGCTCTTATAGTTTCGGAGAAAAGTGGCTGTGACATACGGACGGACAGACAGACAGACAAACAGACATGACGAATCTATAAGGATTCCGTTTTTTGCCATTTGGCTACGGAACCCTAACATGCGAGCTCCATAATGACGTCATCAAACCGTGCGTCTAGTTAATTTGACCGTGTTATAGTCTGTACTTTAGTAGTATGTATGTTTGCCGGCATCTTTGTTTGCGCAGATATTAAACTATCACGTGAAAATTGTACATTTTGCAGGGATAGAAATTGTGTTGTCTTATGGTCTAAAATATGTACTGAATTCCATCTAAATCAGTTCAGTGCTTTTAAAATTAGTCGTAACTTAGAGATAGACAGATTATCTGAATATAGTCTTAATTGTATCGTCTTTGAATCGTACATTTTCCCGCTGTAACAAATATCCTTTATCCTAACTCTTATCCCGTGGTCTACTCGATGTATATGCCAAGTGTCATCAAAATCAGCCCAGTTGTTTCAGAAGTTCAGAACCTATTTAATGCAAAGAAACCGTTGGGAAATAGCTTCCGAAAGTTTTCCTAAAAAACACCACAATTAATGGACACTACGCGTCGCCGGCGTGTGCCGCGGCCGGGCCTCCCACGCCACCCCCCGCGTCACCCCCGCTCTACCCACCGCCGCGAAGTGACCGTTCTGCAACGATTTTAAGTGGGATAAAAATGTTATTGTAAAAAAATTAACACCCTATTGTTTTTTGGTTAAATGGACTCTCTTAATGATACCTAAGCCCTAAAAAAATTGGCCGGTAGATTTAATTGTACCCTGTATAATTGTCGGTGCTATATCTTCAAAATTACCTTAGAATTTTAGGATTTGTGTTATTTACCGAAGCTAGCAATCTCACCTAGACAATCGAGAGAGATGGCCATAGTATATTTACTTGAGCAATAAAAACCGGCCAAGTGCGTGTCGGGCCACGCACAATATAGGGTTCCATAATACCGCTAGTTTTTGATAATTTTTAGGGTTCCGTACCTAAAGGGTAAAAACGGGTCCCTAAAAACACAATTTTTGGCCTAATTTTGCTCTATAATGGTACGGAACCCTTCGTGCGCGAGTCCGACTCGCACTTGGCCGATTTTTGTAGAGTCAATGAATGTACATTTGTAACATATTTTACACTACTAATAACATCATCTCAGTTACGTTCAAAGGAATTTGAACGAAAAGTTCCTTTATACTGGACTCTAACGATTTTTTACACTTTAAAACTTCATATTTCACAAATGGATCCCTCGGAAAATTATTTATGAATACTCGTAAGTAATATTTTTAAAAAAACCCCATACGGTGGGGTGGACGCGAAAAAAAAAACATCCCCGCTTGATGTGTAGGGGAGGTACCATAAAAAAATATATTTTTATGATTTTATATACCATTTTCTTGGCATCATTAATATGTGCATTCATGCCGAATTACAGCTTTGTTGGTCCTATAGTCTCTGAGCAAAACCGCGGACAGATAGACGGACAGACAGACGGACGGACAGACCGAAACTATAAGGGTTCCTTGTTGACTACGGAACCCTAAAAAAAGACTTACGAAATGTATGGCAATCCATAAGTTGTCTGATAGAAGTTGCGAAGAAATTCCCATAGTTTTTAATGACACATCTGAGAGTGAAACTGAAGATAGAGAGAAAGATAACTGCAAAGATTGTGGTTATAATTATTATAGGACACAAATAATTATTGAAGACGGATACAGTCAAATTTTACAAAACACTGTAAGCCAACCCGGCTTACAGTGTTTTGTAAAAATATCAAATATTGCAGGGTTTTGTACTCGTAGTAGGATAACAATCGCCCAAGTTTAAACTTATTTTTATTTTTGCAAAAAGGTGCAAGCTGAGTTTGCCTCTTAATATTTTATACTGGCATATGTTTTATAGTATTTTAGAATAGTATTTTAATTTAAAAAAATACGATAAAATAATGTTCTAATGAAAATTTGGAAATATTATAAGTAATCAGCTCATAAAAAACCATGTACCTATCTTCACTGGATAAAATTTGGTAACTTTAATCGTAAGTTAAAAAAAATTAAACTCATTTTTTGAAAGTTGACGTGTTACAGGATACAGCGTTTTGTCGTAACAGGGTAGTCAAAAGATCTCAAGGGCAAAGAGAAAGCCAAAAAAAGTACTGGCCATCCCTCCCGGACACTCTGGGAGAGAGCCAGTCGTAGTTTTTTTTTTAAAGTTGAATATCTCGTGTCTTTTCTTTGTTTAAAGTGATTTATCGTCAATTTTCAATAAAAACAATAATTAATATAGAAAATTAAACTTTATTTTCTATATTAATTATTGTTTTAATCATCATAATAACTTCACAGTAGAGTCTCAAAGTTACTAGGGCCTACTTCCCCGGAATTACCCTATAATATGCCAGCTACGCAAATACTTAATTATAACAGAGCCCATACCATTATAAATCTCCCAACTCATTAATTAAAATTAGATCAGCAGTTTAGGCGCTACAGCTACTTTGTCAAAATAATTGATTTTCTTTTTTGATTTTCCGTAATCGGGTAAAAATAGGCACGCTGTAAACTTTTTTTCATTTTCTAATTTATTTTTGAAAATTATATTTATGTTTAATTATAGAAATAAAATGGAATACCTACTTACGTTTAATTAAAAATATTCTTACCTTGTAGTTAATTTTCAAAAAAATCACATAAACTTTAGCACTGCACTGAAGCACGTTCGAAAATACAAGCATCCAGATTCGTAATTCAAATTTGACACAAACTTTTTTCACACACAACCGTAGTGGCAAAGGCGCGCGCGCGAACTGCTCTAAGTAGTACACTTTCATCTTGACTGTAGCGTTAGGAAACTACTACAATTGACAGTTTTTGTGTGCAAGATTGCGATTATAAACAAAATAAGGTTAAGCAATCATTACTTAAGGTATTGACATAGATTCAAGGTGCGTTTATTAAGTAGTGTCTATGTCTATGTGCCAGAAATAAGGTCATACAATTTTATTTGTTGCGCCGATTTCGGGATAAAATTATCCAATGTGCTTGCCCTTAAAGTCAAAAATCTAACGACGTAGATAAAAAATAATAATTTAACAAATACGAATCTATAAAATTTCATGAAACTACAACAAATTTTCAAATCTTTCTTTCTTCTAAAGGCTATGGTTACTTTCAGTCTCTATGGTCTACTATGTTTGTTATCATTTCTTTGACTTGCTTGTACTATAACCCTTATAGAATAACGTGACCGTACATTTTTCCGGTTTAGAAAGGATCCTATGTTCTTTCTAGGAACTCAAAGTATCTCCATATAAAATTTTATCAAAATCGGTCAACGGTTTGGGCGTGAAGAAGTAACAGACAGACAAACAGACATACTTTTACATTTGTAATATGTCTTCTTGATCAGTGGCAGTTTTCTACCGTGCATTTTACTATTTCGCGTAACTTTCTGCCGCACACTGTAAAGCCCCGTATTCATGGTAAACATTTGTTTAGCAACAAAGTTGAATCAACGTGTTGCGGAGTTGCTGTCAACATGTTGCTGGCAACACTGTGTGTTGCAGAGTTGATAACAGCATGTTGACAAGCTCTCGCTCGATGAGCGTAAACATCAGTTTAGCATCAAATGTTGCCGTGTGTGGACACAGTTTATAAACGTGGCAGTAGTGTAGATCAATGATAAAATAATGCAATTAATAGAATTATTTCAATCAAAATCATTACTATGGGATTCTTCTATAAAAGAATACAAAGATAAAAACAAAAAGAACGATGCATTCGAAGAAATTTCTCAAGCCCTAAAATTTTCTAATCACTCATCAATTTTTCTCTTTGCAGAAGATAGTTTCGAATCCACCATCTTTTTCTCTTTTTTATTAGAAATCCTATACATCAGATACAAAGAACACAACAACACTACTTCCTCGGGCAACATTTTAACGCAGACTGGCGTGTGGACAGCCAATATCGATTTAAACAATGTTTCCAGCAGCATCATCAACCATGTTGATCAACTGTTGCTAAACTTTTGTTTACCATGAATACGAGGCTTAAAACTGTCGCCAGCAGTATTTCCGGACCAATACGACCAGCAAACCTTCAAGAAGAGTGCGTATTCCCTCTTAAAAGGCCGGCAACGCACCTGCGGCTCTTCTGATGTTGCGAGTGTCCATGGGCGACCGAAGTTGTTTTCCATGAGGTGATCCGTTTGCTCGTTTGGACCCTTATTACATAAAATAAAAAATCGGCCAAGTCCGTGTTCGACTCGCGCACGAAGGGTTCCGTACCGTTAAAAAATAGGCCAAAAATTGTGTTTTTGTATGGGAGCCCCTTAAATTTTTATTTTATTTTAACATTATTAATTATTATTAAATTACATATATAATTAAGGACTTTGTGAAAATTTCAAGTCCCTACCTGTTGCCATTATTGATATCGAGCAAAAAAAGGCAAAAAAAAAAATCACGTTTGTTGTATGGGAGCCCCCCTTAAATATTAATTTTATTTTGTTTTTAGTATTTGTTGTTGTAGCGGCAACAGAAATACACAATCTGTGAAAATTTCAGAAGTCTAGCTGTAGCGGTTCTTGAGATACAGCCTGGAGACAGACAGACAGACAGATAGACGGACAGACATCGAAGTCTCAGTAATAGGGTCCCGTTTTTACCCTTCGGGTACGGAACCTTAAAAATGGATAGAGGGGTGTGTCACTATATTTACTTTAGTCGATTCTTGGAAACGAACATAAAAGAGTTGCGAAAAATGACGAGCAAACGTGAAATGATAATAATTAGTATTGCTAACTATAAAGTCAAAGTTTAGTAATGTTTGTTTATCTGACTTACACTGGTTAAGCTTTTAAGTGCGGTGAAGCTTTTTTTTTTATAAATGCAAACGAGCAAACGGGTCACATGATGGAAAACAACTACCGTCGTCCATGGACACTCGCAACATCAGAAGAGCTGCAGGTGCGTTGCCGGCCTTTTAAGAGGGAATACGCTCTCTTCTTGAAGGTTTGCAGGTCGTATAGGTCCGGAAATACTGCTGGTGATAGTTCGTTCCAGTGTTTTACAGTGCGCGGCAGAAACGCACTGTGGAAGACTGCCACTCATCAAGGTGATGAGCATAGTATATTTTTCGCGTGGATCGATGGCCAAAAGTTGCAGGCGAAGGGCGATTAGTGGCGAAGGGTGAATATTTTCGGAAGGGAAGCCGGAGTATAAAATTTACTACTACCACTACTTACCAAAATGCTCAGCACTGATGTGTATGTCCGAGTTTCAAGTTTGTTTAACATGTTTTTTGTTTTTTATACGCTTCAAGAACAAAGTTTTCTTCGGACAGCATATAATAATAATCTGTGAGTGAACAGTCTATTTCATTTCTATTATAACGAACGAACGACTATGCGATGACGTCAGTATAACACACAATCCAAATTAATTTATTTCACCCATAGATAAAGTATTATAGTATAGATGTAATCTTAACCCGTCATCGCGTGGCCATTTTCTGCTTATTTTCATAGAAGTAGTATGCGTGTATTTTCTTGAATATTTCTATTTGTCGATCATTTCGAAGCACATTATAATCCAGAAAAGAAAGTCATTTAGTTCATGATATCGATAAACTATAGTTCAAGTAATGAGAATCCGTAAACACACCTAAAAAGCTATGCAATTTTTGTAGCCAAATTATTAATTGATGTGACATTTTTAGCATTAATGCCTTATAAAGTAGGAATAAGGGATTATTAAACTTATAAATAATCTTTTTAGCTTACAAAAAATACCGATTGAAAAGCCCAAAAAACGTTGTTCAAAACTTACGAATTTAATGTCAAATCCACGTGTTTGAGGCATTCATTGGCCGTTCTTATGGTTTATTATTTAGCGGAACCACAAAACTCAACAATATCTAGCATAAAATGTTCACTAAAAACCTTTTATTACATGAAATATGCAGACCGACTCCTTTGTTATGTCCTGGTAAGTAGGACATAACCTTACACGCTTTTGACGCTTATACACCGATATAAGGCTCTCTCCTATAGTCTATCTCAATGATTTCACCAAAACAAATAAAATTCGACAAAACAAAACAAACAAGTTGTTTAAAATTCGCACTATCCGCCATAAATGTCAAACTTAAAAACCAGTAAAAAAATGTATGACGCGCGTGTCTAGATTTAATACCGCTATAGTCATTCTTAATAAAGTCGTATTACAAAAAATCCTACCAAATAAAATGCATGACGCGCCAGCAAAAGTATAATGCCGCTACATTCATTCTTAATTCGAAGCTTAACAATTTTTCTTCATGACTGATCTTTCTCGCTTGCACCTGTGCGTTGCTAATTAACCTTTCTCTGTAATAAGCCGGAAGGCATCGAGTTGTTTCCGAGTATATTCGCGCGTGCTAGAACGAGAAAGAACATGACGATCAGTTCACGGGAATGAAAAGGACAGATGCTTTGTATGAAATATTGTTGTACTAGATGACGCCCGCAACTTCGTTGCGCCAAAATTCGTTTATCGCGCGGGAACCGTACATTTTTATGGGATAAAAAGTATCCTATGTCCTTTCCCGGGACTCAAAGTATCCCCATACCAAATTTCAGCAAAATCGGTTCAGCGGTTTAGGCGTGAAGAGGAGGAGGAGAACAGACAGACAGACAGACAGACACACTTTCGCATTTATAATATTAGTATGGATGAAGAAGTAACTCGTAATATTTTATCGGCTTGCTGCTTGATTCTCTCGGAGATGTTCAGTGCATTGCCTATTTTTTGTAGGCGCTTAGTAAATTCAAACTATTTAAATTTTCAAGTAAATAAAAAAATTATTGGTTATAAAATTTTGTAGGCAATTAAGTAATTCAAAGTTTTTTAAGTATGTATGTAAAATATTTATTAAATAAAAATGTCGTTGGCCCAAGGGAAGCCGACGGGAATCGGGTTATATGGACACTTCGCCACTGGGAGGTATGATTCTGAACAATTCCTCAGAGCACTCCCCGTGATACAACCGATAGAGGATGCAGAGTGAAGCTACATTTCGGCGTAATTCCAAGGAGTCCAGCCTGTTTGAAACATTATGGCAGTCAACAATCCGAGCGGCCCTTCGTTGGATACGATCCAGAGGGAGCAGTTGGTATTTTGGCGCCCCAGCCCAGAGATGAGAACAGTATTCCATATGAGGCCGAACCTGCGCCTTGTAGAGTTGTAGGCGTTGGTCCGGACTGAAATACTGTCTCGCTCTGTTAAGAACGCCAAGTTTTTTCGAGGCTAACTTGGCCTTACCCTCTAGATGACATCGGAACTGGACTTCGCTCGATATGCTTACGCCAAGTATTTCAATGTTGGGGGAGAATGTTAGAGAGGTGCCCTCAAAACGAGGATATACGACCATTGGTGACTTTTTAGTGGTGAATGTGCAGACTTGTGTCTTGGCGGGGTTGAATTGGACTAAGTTACATCTACCCCATTCAGAGACTTTTTCCAATGAAATCTCTATTTTATACAGTTCGTTTTGACTCTCAAATCTCAATGACACTTAGCCGAGAACTATGAGGGGAGCCGGTTTATAGGGAATTACCTGTACTATTATCCGCATAGCAATGAATGCCGTTGGTCTGTAACATGTCATTGATATGCAGTATAAATAGGGTAGGCGATAGCACACAGCCCTGAGGGTCACCAGCATCAACAGACTGAGTTTCAGAGCATTCACTGTCGACTACGACCTTAATGCTTCTATCTGCTAAGAAATTTGTGACCCATTTGCATAATTTCTCGGGGAGCCCATATGGTGGAAGTTTTGATATCAGCGCTTTGTGCCAAACCCGATCAAAGGCTTTCGCAATGTCCAAACTAACAGCCAATGCCTCTTCCTTCAACTCAATCGCCTGAGCCCAACGATGAGTTAGGTACGCCAAGAGATCACCAGCCGAACGACCCTTATGGAACCCGTACTGTTTGTCGCTTAGTAATTCCTGACCGTCCAAGTATCGAAGGAGCTGGATATTGATAATGGATTCCATTATCTTCGAGAAGACGGAGGTTATAGCAATTGGTCTGTAGTTGGAAGGATTTGTGCGGTTACCCTTTTTGGGGATCGGGTGTACCAAGGCTGTCTTCCAAGAAGCCGGGACAATGCCAGAAGAATAGGTGAGCCGAAAAAGACGCGTTAAGATCGGCTAGTTAAAAGCTATTTAGAAGTAATTCGCAGAAATTTCTTTTGCCGTTCAGGAACCGTATATTTTACCGGCATAAAATGTATCCTATGTTTGTTATCATTACTATGAGTTGCTCATCCTGTAATCCCTTACTTATTTTTATAACTACAAGATGACGAAGGCGACTCCGTTGCGCCAAAATTAGCTTATCGATTTTTGGCATGTAGATACTTTGAGTCCCGGGAAAGGACATAGCATTCTTTTTATCCCGGAAAAATGTACGGTTCTCGCGTGAGAGATGAATTTTGTCGCAACGGAGTTGCGGACGTCATCTAGTAAAAAATATAAATTCGGCACTGGTTTATAGAGACCAGAGGCCCTAGCCAAGACATTTTTTTTATCGCTTATTTATAGAATCGCCGATCAAAATGTATGGAATTGACATAAGCGTTCGATAATATGAAGTTGACGTTCGACTCGTCTAATGTCAATTCAATTTTGATTGGCGATTCTATAAAGAAACGATAAAGAAAAAGTCTTGGCTATGGGCTCTGATAACAATTACATGTTTCGATTCAAGTAATGGTGCAACCATCAGATAAAAGATTCTATTGTTTTTGTTAAAATAATGAATTAATTATTATCTACTTGCCTTAACACTTGCGTGACAGTTCGGTTGCATGTCAGATGAACCTTGGTTTTATTCCGTAAGCATCTAGAATCAGATATCAGATATTGATTCATAGGCAGATGGCCGACCTATGTACTACATACTTATAAATAATAATTTAAAAAAACCGGCCAAGTGCTTATCGGGCCACGCACAATATAGGGTTCCATAGTACCGCTAGTTTTTGATAATTTTGGTATGGTCAATGAATGTACATTTATAACGTGTTTTACACTACTAACAACATCATCTCAGTCACGTTGAAAGGAATTTGAACGAAAAGTTCCTTTAAACTTCGCCGAATACATTTTTTTTAGTTGATCGACTATTACTAAGTAACTTATGAAGTCTTCTTAGCCGTGATAGTTTTCCTTTTAAATTCAGCATATTATTTCCTACTCCCGTGAATTTTTTCATATTTTAAAACTGCATATTTCACAAACGGATCTCTAAATTGGAAAATGATCTTTGAAAACTCGTAATATTTCTAAAAAACCTATCCAACGACACCCCACACGGTGGGGTGGAAGCAAAAAAAAAATCATCCCCGCTTGATGTGTATGGGAGTTACCATAAAAAAATCGAGATTTTATACCATTTTGTCGGCAATATATTGTGCATTCATACCGAATTACAGCTTTGCAGTAGGCCCTATAGTCTCTGAGCAAAGCCGCGGACAGACAGACGGACAGACCGAAACTATAAGGGTTGACTACGGAACCCTAAAAACGAAAAAAACACGCTTCTTTTTTTTTTCCAATAAAAATTAACAAATTATTGCATTGTCATAATGACTCTTAATACGTATGCAAAGTTTCGAATTAATTAGACTACTGGAGATAGGTAAAAAATCGATTTGGGCAAAGATTCACGTGTAAATATTTAGAGCCCTGGGAAAGAATGTACGGTTTCTGCGAATTATTATTACTCACCATCCTTTTAGTCACGTGCCACATCCCAAAAAAAAACTAGATTTATATTAATATTCACGTTTTCTCGATTTTATTCCGTCTTACATTTACGTAGACGTTGGAATAATCTTGTTTTAATTATTATAACAACTCGTGATCACTAATTTCCTGCATGTTTCATCTTTTATAATTTATTATTTCGAAGAGGTCTTTAGTTTTTTTCATTTTAGGAAGTTTTGCGGTATTTCCAAAAATTATTGAATTAAGTTGTTATAGTATAAGACAAAGAATAACTATTACAATACAAAGTATTACTTAAAAAGGCCCTTCTCTACTTTAGCAGTAGGATTAATGTATAGGCAGAATAGGCCATGGCTTATGGGCGGCACCTATGGCGACCTAGGGCTGCGTCCTTGGATGGCGGCAGAGTTCGTACATAGGGGCGGCAAAATTAAAGTGGCCTATACTCATAAAAAATACTTGCCCTGTACTTTAGGCCATGATTGTAAGCCATGATTTTCACCATGATCGTGTAGTTGTTGTCCTTTATGTGTAGAGTTGTAGAGTGTACAGTCTGCCAAGAAAGAGTAGACGCAGTACAAAATATATATTCTAAATATATATTCTAAATGTAATCACGCTCAAAAGGTGGTTTTTTCTCTTTGTATTTCCACAGAGAACGCTTAATATATACTTTAAATATTATCACCTTGCACATTTTTATCTCGATTTAATAAGGTTTTCATATTTTTTTATGTGATTTCAAAATTGTGTACAGCGTGAAGCGTCTACTCTTTTTAACCCCCGACCAAAAAGAGGGGTGTTATAAGTTTGACGTGTCTGTCTGTCGGTCTGTCTGTCTGTCTGTCTGTCTGTCTGTCTGTCTGTCTGTCTGTCTGTCTGTTTGTCTGTCTGTCTGTCTGTCTTTCTGTCTGTCTGTGGCATCGTAGCACCCAAACGGGTGGACCGATTTTGATCTAGTTTTTTTTGTTTGAAAACTGACATGATCGAGAGTGTTCTTAGCTATAGCTCATCATCATCAGCCTTTTCATTACTGAAATATCACGGTTTATCTGGTTCGTGATAGGCCGATTAGCAACTTGCAGTCGTTTGATGGGTATTATATTTTGCATTCTGGTTCGTGACACATACGTGAATATATACATATTAATGGAAAGTTCACCCTGGTGCTGCAGCATCACCTGGTAATCAATAGGATACCCAACTCCTCACCAACTTAGAGCAGAGGTTTCGTGTTTGGGCTCATTTTAATTGCGACAACCAATAAGACGCAAATAAGCAGTAAATATTTGCATGCTGCTGCTGCAGCATCACCTGGATTGTATAGAAGCCGAGCTCCGTATGAACCCAGGGTGGAGGTTTCATGTTTGGGCTCATATTGACGGCCTCATCCAAGAGGATATTTATAGATCGTATTCATTGGGATATGATCCTGTTGATAGGAACAATTATGCACTATAACCAACACAAGTTTAAAAAACATAAAATAAAATTAAATTAAGAAATTTAAAAAAACCCCCGCCAAACAACTTTAAAAAGTAATGAAATAATATTTGCTGACTTTAAGTTTAAATAATTCCTAAGTGTAAAGTAATATTTTAGTCCATAATTATTGTTGTCATTTGACAAGCTTTTTAGACTTTGGAGCCGTGGAGACATATTCTAACTTTTCAAACATTTGTTGATCTCACGTTCCAACTGATTTTCATCTCAAAGCAAACAAAATATTGAAAATTGAAGCAAAAAGCCTAATATTTAGAATATTCTAATTTATTAAAATTTAATTCACGGCCAGCGAAGCGAGCCCTAGTATATCCCACAACCTGAGCACTTTTGTGGTACACTTTACGGAAAAACTATCACGCCTATTGATTTGTGCTTTAACATAGTATTTTTATATATATTATGTAGATGTGTTATCATTTATCAATAAGCATCAGTCAGTCAAGGTTTTTTATATGCAGATGTGTTATTATCAGTCAGTCAAGGTGTAATGACAGGAGCCCTCACAAAGCTCGGCTTTTAGCTAGTAGAAACAAATTGATTGATTTTTTTCTGCGTAATTAGGACCCATTTTTTCAAGAGTGGCATCTATTGATACAAATAAGAACTAAAGTCAGTATGATACTCTATAAAATAATTACAAATATTTCATGAAGATGGCGCTTTTCTGTCCACTGTAGCGACATCTAGTGAGTAATATGATAACAAGCTTTAAGGCTGTAGTTTTGTATAGTTTTTTACAGCGACACATAGATGGCGCTGTAATGCATGTTTTAAGTCGTGTAGTGCGTTTTTAGGGTTCCGTACCCAAAGGGTAAAAACGGGACCCTATTACTGAGACTTCGTTACCTGTCTGTCCGTCTGTCTGTCTCCAGGTTGTATCTCAAAAACCTTATAGCTAGACTTCTGAAATTTTCACAGATTGTGTATTTCTGTTGCCGCTATAACAAAAAATACTAAAATCAAAATAAAATTAAAAATTGAGGGGGGCTTCCATACAACAAATGTGATTTTTTTGGCTTTTTTTGCTCTATATCAGTAATGGTAACAAATAGACACTTGAAATTTTCACAAAATCCTTAATTATATGTACACTTTATTAATTAATAATAAAATAAAAATAAAATAAATATTTAAGGAGGGCTCTGTTATGATATCATTTCCACGGTTATCCTATTCAAGGTGAAAAGCTGAGCATGCGGTCTCACGCTTGTGCAATATTTCATAGAATCATCATTTTTCGTTTCCTTTCTTTCATTTTGCAATAATTAAATCAGAGTAGCTTTGAACCTCGGCGCGACAACACATTTATTGTGTTCTTTCAATTTAAATAAATTTCAGCTGTAAAAAAAGTTTTTTTTTTAAAAACTTCCCCCTGACCCACTCCGTAATAGTGGTGTCAGAAGTGGGATGCTCGAGAAACCGTCACGATTTCGGCAATCTTAAAAACGGCGCGAGTGTAATTTTGTGCAGAACTAAAAATTTTTCGCTGAATAAACTCAAAAGTTGATGATTGTGATCACGACAGTAAGCCTCAGATCGGACTGACTGAGCCTGCTGATCATTCCGCGCGTTTTCTCGTCGCGATTCGTGGACATCTTCAGCTCTAAGCGTTAAGAGCAAGCCAGTTCCAAAACCCGGGCGACTCCGTCGGGCTCACTGTGCTGCCGCTGGTGTTTGTCACGCCGTTCGCGCTGTGCCGTTGTTCCTGTGCCGCTGTCGCTGCTGCCGTCGTGCCGGTTGGGCCGTAACTTCTCCGTGGGCGCTATCTGGTGGTGCCACGCAGCTGCTAGCTGCCTCCTGGTCTTCTCGAGCTGCCCGCCATCCGTGGGTCTGGGACGTCGCCGCGCCGCCAAAACATCGATGGACACTACTCTCCTTCTCGCAGCAGTACTGTGAGTCGAACATATTATTATTTTTATATATTGTGCGCAACAATCCTCTAATTCCTTCCTGAAAATTCTCATAAGATTTCCTCAAGCGTTAAATAATTTTAAATAATTATAATTCATCGTAAAACGTAATTAAATATCGTTGCGTATAACTTCAATTAAATTCTTATTTAATCTATAATTGCATATTTAATATTATATACTAAAGGAAATATTAAAATCTAATATTTGTGGCTTAAATTCAACTTAATAATAATTTAATTTTTATTCTTCATTGTGCTTAGTGTCAATTTACCGAATTTTAATATACAATAAAATGTCTGTAAAATCAGATAAATCGGAAACTAAGGTAGAAGCCGTAACTACGGAACAATATCCTATCAAAATTTTATGTGATTTTATTAATAGTTATAATGGGGAGCGTGATACATTAACAGCATTTCTGACAAATTGTCGAAATGCCCTAGAATTAGCATCCCCTAGTCAGCGAAATTTACTCCTTAAATATATACTTTCTAAATTGGGTGGTAAGGCTCAGATTGCTTGTGCAAATAAAGTTTTCGAGGATTTCGATAGTTTAATGAATTTTCTTCAACAAAATTTTGGAGAGAAAAAACATCATAATCATCTTTTGTTAGAATTACAGTCATGCAAACAGTCCTCAGATGAATCTGTAGCACAATACGCGTTACGCATTGAAACTTGTCTCACTTCCCTACAATCAGAAATAATTAATTCCAATTGTTCAAAAAATGAAATTCCGGGGCGTATCGCCATGACAGAAGACCTAGCTTTATTTTCATTTTGTATAGGGCTTCGGCCTTCACTTAGTAGCGCTGTCCGTAATAGAGAGCCTAAAACTCTCAATAATGCCGTAAATATTGCTATCGAGGAAGAAAAGATACAGAATCATATTTCTAAAATAAATTCAATTAAATTATGTTCGTCGTGTAACCGATCAGGACACGCAGAAAAGGACTGTCCGCGTAAAATTAAAATAAGACCATTCTTATCTCGAAATCCTACGACTTCCACTATGTCACAAAATCAAAATGTTTCTAAAGTCATAGTTTGCCGGTATTGTAAGAAACCGGGGCACGACATTTCGCAATGTTTTAGACGGAAACAGAATTCTCAGGGTCCGTCCCGCGATAATAATATTCCCAGCCAGCATCATGTTACTGCTGAGTCGCCGCCCGCCGCTAGTTACGAGCACGATGAAAATTGTGAACAATGCGAGGTAGATTCATTCGAACCAGATAATTTAAACTAAATAATCGGGTATCACCATCGTGCCGCCGATCACCCGATAGTAAGATAGGCACAAATAATACAAATATTTCCTCTAACAATTTTAGTGACGACCCTCAGCCTACTCCTTCTAGAGTCTCTAATTCGCTGAGCCGCGTTCGACCGATATCTTCGAGATGTCTTCTGTCGACTCGGACGGTCTCCTGTCACGTTAATAAAAGCAGTAATAACTGCCCACATCGTAATGATGATATTAAAAACCCTCAGCAAACTCCCTCTGGAGTCTCTGATTCGCTGAGCCGTGTTCGACCGATACCTTCGGGATCTCCTTTGTCGAAACGGACGGTTTCTTGTCAAACTCAACTCACTCCGCCGAGAGTCACTAATTCGTTGAGTCCTATTAAAAACAAAACTCCTAATGTTAAGAGTTCATGTAAAAGTGTTCACGTGCAGACGGATACTCCTTCAAATAATAAAAATAAAAATACTATTTCTAATACGGAAAATACTCCTATTTATGAGTTAAATTCACATGCAAAAGTATCTTTGCCTCATGTATTTTTAAAAACTAATTACTCCCAAAAGCCTCTTTGTTTTTTGTTAGACACGGGCGCTTGCGTAAGTATCTTACGTCAATCAAATTTAGAACGTAAACCTATTTTATCAGATGAAAAAATTAAATTAAGGGGTCTTAGCGATAATGATTCATATTATGAAACGTTAGGGTCGATGAATATTGATTTTAATTATAAAGATATCGATTTTTCTTTTAAATTTCATGTAGTAAGTGACAAAATTCAGTTTAAGTATGATGGTATATTAGGGAGCGACTTTTTCAAGACGCTACAAGCCGATATTAAATATTCTAGTAATTATCTATTTATTCTGGGGAGACGCATACCTATTCATTATAATTTATTAGCTTATAACATTCCCGCTAGATCTGAAGCCGTCATAGAATGTGGTATAAAGAATGATGCATCTGAAATAAAAGGTTTACGCGAAGCTCTCGTTTTAGATCATGTCTATAGTGCAGGCGTATACATAGCTAATTGTATAGTAAATATTAAACCAAACAATCGAGTAAATGTCACAGTCCTTAATACTACTGAATCCGATATCACGATTCAGGATTACCGCGTGCGATTGTCGTTTATAGATAATGAGGCTATTGAAAAAAATAAATCTCAGAATATTCACGAAATTAATAATCTTAATATTTCCTCTCTTGAGAGATCTCAACGCGTAATCGATTTAATACGAACTAATCATTTGAATTCCGAGGAAACAAAATTATTATTAGAATGTTGTTCAGATTATTCTGATATATTTTATCTAGAAGGAGACCCGCTATCATGCACTAATGGTATTGAACACTCAATCAATACAGGGAATGCAGCCCCTATTCACGCTAAGTCTTATCGTTTTCCCGAGTGTCATAAGGCCGAAGTAGGAAAACAAATTAAAAGTATGTTAGACCAGAATATTATCCGACCATCTAATTCTCCTTGGAGTGCTCCTGTGTGGATTGTGCCCAAGAAAAAGGACGCTTCGGGGGCACAAAAGTGGCGCTTGGTAATCGATTACCGGAAGCTCAACGACGTCACTGTCACTGAGATATATCCTTTACCTTTAATTACTGATATATTAGATCAATTAGGACACTCAAACTTTTTCACCACCCTTGACCTTGTAAGTGGTTTTCATCAAATAAGCCTAAATGGAGAAGATTCCCAAAAGTCAGCATTTACAGTAATCACTAACGGAGACTACTCAGGACACTACGAATTTAATCGTATGCCTTTTGGGCTGAAAAATGCGCCCGCGACGTTTCAAAAACTTATGAATTTGGTCTTATCTGGTCTTCAAGGTCTTCATTGCTTCGTATATTTGGATGACTGTATAATTTATAGCCATGATTTAAAATCACATATGGAAAAATTAAAACTAGTCTTTGACAGATTCCGTAAATTCAATTTAAAGTTACAGCCAGATAAGTGTGAGTTCTTACGCCGCGAGGTAGCATATCTGGGTCATATTATCACTGAAAAAGGAGTATCTCCAAATCCAGACAAGGTCAAGGCAGTCACTAGTTTCCCTACTCCTAAAAATCCGAAAGACATTAAGTCATTTTTAGGGCTGGTCGGATATTACAGACGATTCATAGAGAATTTTTCAAAATTAACAAAACCTCTCACTTCCCTTCTTAGAAAAGATGCTGCATTCCACTGGTCTAATGAGCAAGAGCAAGCATTTAATATATTAAAAACTAAATTAACTTCTGCTCCGCTCCTACAATATCCTGACTTTAGTCAGCCTTTCGTCCTTACTACCGACGCTTCAAATTATGCGGTCGGAGCGATATTATCGCAAGGTCCTATAGGAAAAGACAGACCTATCGCATACGCATCTAGGACCCTTAATAGAGCAGAGGGTAACTACTCGACAACCGAGAAAGAACTATTAGCTATCCTATTTGGCGTCAAAAATTTCCGTCCTTATTTATATGGTCATAAATTTAAAATAGTCACAGACCATAAGCCGTTAGTGTGGCTATTCAATGTCAAAGATCCGGGGTCACGTCTTATTCGCTGGCGCTTAAAATTAGAAGAATATGATTACGAAATAGTCCATAAGCAAGGCAAACTTAATTGCAATGCCGATGCACTATCGCGCTTCCCGGTAAACATATCAGATAACGTCAGTTCGGGACCCGAACCTCAGCCGCACGCGCCGGTCCGTAACCCGATGCCGCCGCCAACCTGTGAGGCGTCCGTCTGCGAGACTTACGATAGATTTTTACAAATTAGTAGAGACCCTAGTCATCGTAATGATACGGTAATTGTCGAGCATAATGAATCTCTTTTAAAAGCCAAATGTAAATTGATAGCATACCCGACCTCTATAGACTTGGATGAGTCAGTGCCCTATTGTTCTGAAATTATAGAATTATCCACGAGCGAACCTAATATAAGAGATATAGAGAGAGAATTATACACTTATTATAATACTTCAAATGATAAACACTTATTTACTCATCTTTTTACGCGTGTTCATCATTATGATGAAATGTCTTATAAAGACATATTTAATTTACTACTTGCCTATCGTGACATGATAAAATATTGGTACATGGAAGAGAAAGAGTTCGCTATATCGGATTTTTCTGATCCTTTTAATAAATTGTCCTATACAAAAATTTATAATATTTTAGCTTTTATTTTCCATAATACGGGTATAAAAATAAATATATACAAAAATTCTATTCTTTTCCCTACTCCGGAAGAAATAAAACAAATTCTTAAAGATCATCATGACTCGCCGTCCGCGGGTCACCCTGGTATAGCGCGTATGTTTGAGAGAATTAAATCCATGTATTGGTGGAAATCTATGCGTCAAGATGTAGAGGATTACGTTAAAAATTGCAGATCGTGTCAGATTAATAAGCCTCTTCGTCAGACTAATCGCGCTCCTATGATTATAACGAGTACAGCGATCAGGCCTTTAGAGAAAGTATACCTAGACATAGTAGGTCCCCTTCCGGAGACGTACGAATTAAAATACAAGTTTATTTTAACGTTACAGGATGATTTAACAAAATATTCTCAAGCCTATCCATTACAGACCTGCTCGGCGGAAGAAACTGCCAAGAAATTAATTCATTTTATATCCCACGTAGGTATTCCCAAATTTATAGTAACGGATCAAGGTACAAATTTTAGCTCCGAAGTTTTACGTCAACTAAGTACATTATTCGGGATAAAACATATATTTGCTTCCCCTCATCATCCACAAACTTGTGGAGCTCTGGAAAGAAGTCATTCGACGCTTAAAGAATATTTACGCCCATTTGTCAATGAGAACGCTAATACCTGGGATTTATATATAAATACTGCAATGTTCTCGTATAATTCTAATACTCATACCACCACAGGTTTTCCGCCGTTTGAACTCCTATTCGGTTTCAAACCGTATATTCCAAAGTCTATAGATACATTAGAAAATAATACTTATACTGATTACATACGAGCGGTTAATCATCGGTTATACTATAGCAGGCAGAAGGCTCTTCAAAATATCCAATCCTCTAAAGAAAAATCTAAGAAATATTATGATAGTCATTCTAAACCGGTGACGTATAACGTCGGTGACATGGTTTATGTAAAATGCCATCACAAGCAAAACAAGGCCTTATCACCCGTATGGAAAGGTCCATTTAAGATTGTTAAAATGAATGGTAATCATTCAGTTACACTGCTTATGAATAGGAAACATGTACGTCACCATTATGACGAAATCAAACTAGCTTCTGATGTTACGTGACACGTCATAATATCTCTTTACAGGTACTGCTTAGTCCCGGTGACTCACTGTATGTATGTCACGCCCATACGCGACAGTCCAGGTCTTTACTTTGATAAGCTTATAGATATTAAGTTCACTAGCACTAAATGGAATGTTGTGACGCATTTAAATGTGGATCATGTAAAACCTAATCTTAATGAAGTAGAGTTCATTTTTGAACGAGTCAATAGTCTTTGTAGCTCTATCCAATTTAATCAAATCAGAATCGACTGTAGGAATTCTTTAGTCGCGTTACGTAATCAACATTTAAATAACGTCAACAAGTTTTCCTCTATCTCCTATTTAGTAGATGACGAGCAACTTCATCGTCGCTCTAAGCGAGGGCTGTTCGATTTTGGTGGCTCGATTTTAAAAACATTCTTCGGCACCTTAGATTCTGAGGACGCTATAAAATATTCTGATGCTATTAACCAAGTACAGACGGATGAAAAACAACTTGTAGCGTTAATGAAAGACAATATACATGTAGTTAAATCGACTATAAATTCCTTCAATAGTTCTATAAATAAAGTAAATGAAAACGAGAATATTTTAATGAAGAATATGGATATAATTCAGAAATCAATGCAGGATATTTTAAACAGCAACGATCAGTTAGTAATTAAAACACAGTTAAATTCCGTTATTAACGCTTTGGATTCTATTGTACTATCACTTTCATTTAGTATAGATGATATTAACAATGCCATATTATTTTCAAAATTAAATATTTTACATCCGACTGTACTAAGTCCGCATCAGCTGTTTAGCGAGTTAGATAAACACCGAAATGACTTACCTAAGCACTTTGACTTACCCGTAACGTTGTCCTTACAGAATATACATGAATTGGTAGATATTTCCGATTTGATATGCTATTTTCATGCCAATAAGATTATAATAATAATTAAAATTCCTTTAGTATTGCCGCAAACATATAATTTATACAATGTTATATCATTCCCAGTTCCATACGATATCCAACACCCAGATACCTTTATCCTAATTGCTCCCTCTAGCCCATATGTTGCAATAACTCAAGATCATATGTTCTACTCACTACTGTCGAGACTAGACGAGTGTAAAGTGATAAGTGAAAAGTGCTATATCTGTGAGTTGAGAAACGTATATTCGGTGATCGCGAATCCCACGTGTGAAACGGTAATTTTAAGTGAAGTAGTTGATAAGATTCCTTCCTCTTGCCAGACAAGATTAATTCATGGATCTGTAGATCTTTTTCATAAATTAAGTAATAACAGATGGATATATGTTCAGTCCGAACCGGGCAAATGCCACGTCAGCTGCAATGACGATCTGACGACCCACGAAGTCATCTTGTTTGGTACAGGTGTTTTTACTTTACCTAGGCATTGCAAAGGCTTTTATAAAACCTTACAGTTTACACCTTCTGACCTCGTTTATACCAATGACAATATAACTAATGTAATATCTAATTTTAATATACTTCAAGACGATTGTTGCGAAAGAAATAAAATAAATAAGACCTTGTCTCAAATCCATTTATCAAAAATAAATAATATTAATAATTTAGACTCTTTGTTACATGCCAGTATAAATTTAGATTCCTTAGAAAAAGAACTTAACAAAATTCAAAATCCTTCTCATTTTAGCACTTATGCCGTTCATTACTTAACGACAGGTTATATTATAAGTTTTGTGATTTTTGTTTATTTTCTATGCAGATGTAAAAGAAATTTCTTATCCAGGCCATCATCATCAACATGTTGCATAAAAATATTTAATCAATGTAATAATAAAAGGTCAGAGGACAAATCAGTTTCACATTCTATTAGTATCAGAGGTAATGATGATGAATTTATATCAACTGAAGATATTGAATTAAAGAATACTCCTATACCATGTAAAAGAAATATTTTAGTTAACACTAATCCAAAAACCATGTAAGATTCAGTTAAAGCCTAGTAATACTTTTAAGTTTTTCTTTAACTTTTAAATAAACTAGAAATAGTTTAAATTACATTTTAGTTTTATTTTCATTTTCTTTTATTTTCTTTATTTGTAATGTGGCAGCGAAGTTCAAAGCTCTTAGAAAATTTGAATAACTTTTAGATTTCGCATCTCCTTAAGGGATGTTGCTCCATCTTATCCGGGGGGCTGTTATGATATCATTTCCACGGTTATCCTATTCAAGGTGAAAAGCTGAGCATGCGGTCTCACGCTTGTGCAATATTTCATAGAATCATCATTTTTCGTTTCCTTTCTTTCATTTTGCAATAATTAAATCAGAGTAGCTTTGAACCTCGGCGCGACAACACATTTATTGTGTTCTTTCAATTTAAATAAATTTCAGCTGTAAAAAAAGTTTTTTTTTTAAAAACTTCCCCCTGACCCACTCCGTAATAGCTCCCATACAAAAAACACAATTTTTTGCCCACTTTCGCTCTACAGCGGTACGGAACCCTTCGTGCGCGAGTCCGACTCGCACTTGGCCGATTATTTAGGGTTCCGTACCCAAAGGGTAAAAACGGGACCCTATTACTAAGACTTCAATCCGTGTCTGTCCGTCTGTCTGTCTCCAGGCTGTATCTCAAGAGCCGCTATAGCTAGAGTTCTGAAATTTTCACAGATTATGTAAATCTGTTGCCGCTATAGCAACAAATACTAAAAACAAAATAAATTAAATATTTAAGGGGGGTCTCATACAACAAACGTAATTTTTTGTTATTTTTTGCTCGATATCAATAATGGCAATAGGTAGGCACGTGAAGTATTCACAAAATACTCAGTTGTAATTATACTTTAATAATTAATAATAAAATTTTAATAAAATAAATAATTGAAGGGGGCTCCCATACCAACGTCGTTCGTTCGTGCGCGAGTCCAACACGCATTTGGCCAATTTTTTGTTATTTTAGTTTTTAATACAGGCTAGCTAGGCAGTTATTAAAAGCCTGGATGTTTTATAATATTAGAGTTATATTAAGTTTTAAGTAACATTTTTAAGACTTCGTTGTCTGTCCGTCTGTCTCCAGGCTGTATCTCAAGAACCGCTACAGCTAAACTTCTGAAATTTTCACAGATTGTGTGTCTGTTGCCGCTATAACAACAAATACTAAATAAAAAACCAAATAAAATTAATATTAAAGGGTGGCTCTTTCTGCTGTTGGTTCAATGGTTCAAAACCCTGAGCGAGTCCGAGTCGCACGTACCTGATTTTAACTTAGATGTAGGTATTATTTTATGGGCAGATTTATGACATTGGAGCCTTTTTAGGGTTCCGTAGCCAAATGACAAAAAGATTCCCTTATAGATTCGTCATGTCTGTCTGTCTGTCCGTCCGTATGTTATAGCCACTATTCTCCGAAACTATAAGAGCTATACTATTGAAACTTGGTAAGTAGATGTAGTCTGTGTACCGCATTAAGATTTTGATACAATAATGGAAAAAATATTAAAAGTTTTAGGGGTCCACATAGGTATAACTGAATCAAAAAAATTTTTTTTTCATCTAACCTATGCGTGTGGGGTATCTATAGATAGGTCTTTAAAAATCATATTGAGGTTTTTAATATCATTTTTTTCTAACCTGAATAGTTTGCGAGAGAGACTCTTCCAAAGTGGTAAAATGTGTCCCCCCCCCCCCTTCCCTCTAACTTCTAAAGTAGGGGCATGATAAGTCTAAAAAAAATATATGATGTACATTACTATAAAAACTACCAACGAAAATTGGTTTGAACGAGATCTAGCAAGTAGTTTTTTTTTATACGTCATAAATGGTAAACCTTAATTTAACTTTCATTAAATCAACTGAAATATAAAAATAAATAAAAAACCTTTTAATTTCATAAAAATAAACCTTATTACTGCTGCGGAACCCTTCATGGGTGAGTCCGACTCGCACTTGGCCGGTTTTATTCATAGTACTAACATATTAGTCAAAACTCAAAAGTAATCCTTTCAGCGCTGCTAGTTGGTACTTTGGGTGAAGCCAAACGAGCGTAATTTGTGAGTTGTGAGTCGCAGAATTTCGGTCGCGTAAATTATTTTTCATACAAATCATGAAACACAAAATTACGCTCGTGTGAATCAAACAGGACTTTTGTATGAAACTGAATGCAGCAGAATTTCTGCCAGCCGAAATTCTGCGACTCACAACTCACAAATTACGCTCGTTTGGCTTCACCCTAAAACAAAACTCTATACAGTGTGAACAAAACAAAGTGATAATAGTTTAGGGTGTGTATGTCCATAAAAATCCCAAAAAATTGGTCTTTCATCGCTGCTACTATCACAGTCAGTGGCGGCGCAACACCCAAATTTTATGTGGGCAAAATATATTTTGCGAGGCCCCCTGATTGATGATGCAAGAAGACGGATTTTGTTGAAAGATTTTTTGATACTCGTAAATCCTAAAAAAACTCGCCGTCCAAGGGGCGCGAGGCCCCTAGGACCGCGAGGCCGTGGGCGGTCGCCCTCACCGCCCACGCCTTACGCGGCCTCTGATCACAGTGAACTATACAAGGGACTCATCCACACCCTAAATTATTATCACTTTGTTTTGATACTGCAGAAAGTGTTATTGTTAATATTAATCTCATTAAAGTGATCGCATCACGTTCCACCTATCACGTATGAGAATTAAGACACGTACGTACATTACAATAAAATCATTTGTGTATTTGTTATCTCTGATTATATCTTAAACAATTATTGTTCAGAGTCGATTATCTATATACCTACATAATATCCATACTAATAATGTAAATGCGAAAGTGTGTCTGTCTGTTACCTCTTCACGCCCAAACCGCTGAACTGATTTCGCTGGGGTATGGAGATACTTTGAGTCCCGGGAAAGGACATGGGATACATTTTATCCCGGAAAATGTACGGCTCCCGCGCGATAAAGAAATTTAGCATGTCTGCAACGATTTTAAGTGGGATAAAATATTTTGTAAAAAATGTAAATTGTAAATTTTATCCCGGAAAATGTACGGTTCCCGCGCGATAAAGAAATTTAGCATTTCACATTTCTGCAACGATTTTAAGTGGGATAAAATATATTATTGTAAAAAAAATTACACCCTCTTTTTTGGTTAAATGAACTCTAAAAATTTTGGCCGGTAGGTTTAATTGCATTCTGTATATGTATATAATATTATATTAGACATGTCTGTATGTCTGTCCGTCGCTCGATGACTATAGCGTAAGGTATTCACTACTAATTATTATGGTAAACCGCGCGGGTGTAAATTAAACACAGTATAAATATCATACAGTATAGTAACTCAGCAGTGTCCTTGATCTATAAATTGTGTGGTTTTGGATGATTAATGACGCTCCCCTCCCTCTTCAAATATATCAAGAGATTTCGGCTCCCCCCTTCCTACTCTCATGTAGATCACGGAGAAAACGTACTATGCTTAGTCTACAGTGATTCATATTAAAAAGGTCATAAATTAAAATGATGTTTAAAAAATATCATAACAAGTATTGTGCTAGAAAGCACAAGCCCCTGTTCTCCCTTAAATTTGATTTAGCGAGATTCGGTTGGAGTGGATAAAGGGAGTTTAAGGGGGTGGCTCCTTAAGAGGGAACGCTAACACTGTTTTTCCATACAAACGTATTCCCCAATTTACTCCCTGGACAATGCGTCTAGACAAATATTTTTTTTATGAAATATTGGGATATGTTAAAGCTATGCCTCTACGTTCGATTTTTTCTAAATTTACTAATATATAAAAAAATATGACCCTTCAAAAATCGCAAAAAATGAATGCCCCGTACCCCGCCAATCCACCGACCATAAAATTTTTTTGAAAGATCTTTAAGATAATATAAAAACGTAGAGGCATAGACTCACTCCTCCTGAAGATATTTAAAAAAATAATAATTAGATAGGCTCTATTTTGAAGGAGAAATCAGAGGAATTCGTTACGTCGATTTACTGTATCTGTCTCTATCACAATACACGTGCCGGCGCAGGGTGAAGCGTGATGCCAATAGTTTCTTCGTTTAAATTCTACTGTACCCGCGTTCCCTCTTAAATACTTTACATAGAGATTTCACAGAGACAATACGGGTAAATTTTTATTTTCTACCGACATTGGTCTAGCGAGCCATGCCGCCGCTGCTTTGTAATGGCGTTGAGCAAAATGAAACCTATAATCCTGTGTCATAAAGTGGCATTTTATTAGAATTTTTGTCCGGTACCTTAACGACCGTAACATCATTTTGCTAC
Source organism: Cyaniris semiargus (assembly GCA_905187585.1). Taxonomy (NCBI): domain Eukaryota; kingdom Metazoa; phylum Arthropoda; class Insecta; order Lepidoptera; family Lycaenidae; genus Cyaniris; species Cyaniris semiargus. The sequence goes on along the minus strand of LR994568.1, from coordinate 10,527,965 downwards.
TTAAGGTTTTCTGCCACTAATGTATGCGGCGATCTTATAAAATGTTCTACTGTATATCATTTATACTATTTACATAGTATAAATGATATACAGTACCTACGCGCCTAATGCGTTACTAAATAGTGCTAATTAGTAGATGTGTGTTTATTATAAATAAGTTACACGCGACAGGATATCCAGTGGACACCATACATTTTGCCGCAATGATCCTACGTCCTTTCGAAACTCAAAGTATCTTCATGAAAATTCTCATCATAATCGGTTCAGTTATTTAATTTTTAAAAGGTAACGAACATACTTTCGCATTCATTACTTATTACCTATTGACAGATAATGTGTAAAAATACAAATTCTTACAAATATCCTGGATATCCGTACTAATATTATAAATGCGAAAGTGTGTCTGTCTGTTACCTCTTCACGCCCAAACCACAAAACCGGTTTTGCTGAAATTTGGTACGGAGATACTTTGAGTCTCGGTAAAGGACATAGTATACATTTTATCCCGGAGAAGTGTACGGTTCCTACGCGATAAACTAATTTTGGCGCAACGGAGTTGCGAGAGTCAGAGTTGTGTATAATTTAAATTACATAATATTATTATGATGTTCCAGCAGAAAAATGATTGCCACGAAAAAAAAACTTCCTTTTGCAAGCTTTTTTTTTGGCTTTTAGCACTGACATCGGAGGTGTACTTTGCCACATACAAAGGTAAGTCAGTCTTCTTCATAATAATTTTCATCAACGTTTTACTATATCGTCACGTCTAAAGTCTAGTCAAAGTCTAAGTAAAAGTCAAAGCAGTCAAGGAGTCAAGTTGGTCAATTCAGTAAAGTGGTAGACGCTTTACTGAAACTTTAGACGGAGTTTTGGAGGGAACACAAAAATCACGTTTCTGGATATTACATCACTTTGCTACATTTGTGCATAAAAACGAATATCTATTAATGGTTAATATCCTACCAATATTACACATTAAAAACCCAGTTAACACAATTTTAGGAAAATAATACAAAATCACAACATCACTCTTTCACATTCCCGGCAAAACTACCCATGTAATTTTTTATTTTGAATAAATAATTATTATTTTTCTACCTAAACATTATGTAAGCAATAGATCATACATAAAAAATATTTACAGTTTATTTTTTAGCACCTGTTATGGTGATAATAAATATGATTCTGATGAGTAAAACACACAAAACAAGTTTGAAACAAAAACCACAATAAAAATGGTGGATCACAACTCACAAGGCTCTACCTACGTACTTGTGTTTACAACTTCTTAATATAAAAATATTCCATTTAAGCGAAGGAGTGAGGTGTACGGACCTTGGGAAAACCGACTGAAATTAGTGTCTATAATATTATACTTAACCAGACGCGGTTACGCAATATTCAACCATATTGAGGTTGCACAAGGTTGTGTTTCAATTGCGGCCGTCTGAAGGCGAGCAAGTTGGCTGCGACTACGCAAGGCAAGTTCAGTGTTATGCCAGCGAGCGCGCGCGCGCTACGTTCTAAATTCGAATTTTGAAAATTGTGGTGTGCCAGTGGTTATTGTCTATGGATTATTGTTTTTTTATGTGAAAATTTAAAAGGTAAGGATATTTTGTGTTGTGTCCTCTTGTTTTGTTATTGTATATAATTTTAGTTTAAAGGATATCGAGGTGAGTTTAAAGAAACTTGTTTTGATGGACGTTACGGCAAGGTTTTTTTCGTTTTACCGGAAGATATCAAAACAATATTAATAAATAAATTCTAGTAATTTGTTTTTGCTAACAAAATAATTAGTCATAATAAAATATTATCAAAAATTACTATACTAAGATATAAAACTAACAAGTTGCAACCTTTTAATTGCGGGTAGTTTTGAAAGGGATGTTACTTCTATATACGTATAGGATCTATGGTATAAGGTACTTGTAAAGTTTGATTAATTCTAAACTAAACTTATTATATGGCATAAAATAATAATTATATTTAATTTATATTAATGGTTACATCCGAAAACCTTGGTTTTGTTATTGTGTAATTAACTTAAATGTAACTTAAATATTAAAATTGGGTTAAAATTTTTCCGTTGCATTCCAATTTTAAAAGTTCATTAAAACGCACAACAATTATTATTATAAATACGAAAACGTGTCTGTCCTGTTTGTCTATAAATATATACTCTTTATTATGTTACCTGAATTAATTATCATAAAATTCTATGTATAGGTCTACCAGAATCTGATGGCAAAAAGTGAGAAATTAAATGACTCTAGCAATACGGGGGTAATTAGAATAAAACATTTTGATCCGTTTTTCTTCTTATAGCGGCTGATTCTGTGTGTTAAACATGCAAATATAAAAATTTATCCAATGATCAAGGATATTTTAAAAAAATCTGCTGTCAAAAATTGCCATCAGATTCTGGTAGACCTATAGTTAGAGATATTAGTCTCGAAAAAGGAGTAGGATAGTTCCTATCTCATAAAAATGTATGTATAGTCTGTCAAGAAAGTGAAGAAATTAAAAAGTGGCATCATCGTAGTGTCATCCCTTTTTTCTTAGATTGATTTGAAAGGGATGACACTAGGATGTTGCCATTTTTTAATTTCTTCACTTTTTTTACAGACTATAACTATACCTCAAGGAGTTTTGCCGGGAATGTGAAAGAGTGCTGTTGTGTGTTTGTATAATTTTCCAAAAATTGTGTTAACTGGGTTTTTAATGTGTAATATTGGTAGAATATTAACCATTAGATATTCGTTATCGTGCACAAGTGTAGGCAAATGGTGCAACTTCCAGAAACGTGTTTTTTTGTGTTTCCTCCAAAACTCCGTCGAAAGTTTCAGTAAAACGTTTAACCACCACTTTACTGAATTGACCGACTTGACTCCTTGACTGCTTTGGCTTTTACATAGACTTTGACTAGACTTTAGACATGACGATATTATAGTAAAACGATGATAAAAATTATTCATACCCTTGTCTGTGGCACAATATATGCAAATCTGTGTCAAGTTGCCAAAATTAAAGAAGAAAAAAAAAAGAGTATACTTACCTAAAAAAAAAAAAAAAGAATTAAAAACATCCAACAACATCCATACTTAATATAACAAATGAAAAAGTATGTCTGTCTGTCCGTCTATTATCTCTTCACGCGTAAACCGGTGAACCGATTTTGCTAAAATTTGGTATGGAGATACTTTATAAAAGGACATAGGATACTTTTTATCCTGGAATAATGTACGGTTCCCGCGCGACAAAGGAATTTTGGCGCAAAATAAATGTGGGCAACATCTACTTAGTCTATATAAACTTTTTATGCGTCTGTCCCTTTCATAAACGAGTTATTTCAACGTCAAAATCCTGTATTACGGGTTTTACAAAATAACATTTGCTCGCGTTTTTATATTTATTGTAATGATCTATTTTTATCTCTCTCTTTATGTTTGTATGGAAAATTTAAGATAAAGTCTATAAAAGAATATATTAGGCAAGGTTACTTGGTCTTGCGCATAAAGGGTTATGAAGAAATGGCAAATCATCCCTTAACTATTTATTTTTATTAGGTGTCTAAGCTGTTGTGTTTTTTTCTTTTCTTCTTTTTGGGGTTGCCAAAGAAGAGGCTGATAGAAAAAATCGTTCTGCATTAAAAAAATAATATCTATGTCCTTTCCCGAAACGAAGTATCTCTATAGCAATTTCATCGCTAACTTAGGTAAGTATGTATTTGATAGAATCTATATAAATAAGAAATACATATTTTTATTAGTTTCGCTAAAATTAGAGAACGGATGAATAGATTTAGCTAATTTTAGCGTTGAAATATTCGTGGAAGTTCAGGGAAGGTTTATGTTAGAAGGGAAGTGATATTAAGTTCATCGGGTCATCTAGTATACATATAAATATATAATATGCGTACAAGAAAAAGGGCCCTTTCAGCCGGCCTAGAATGCGCAAACGAGAAAATTTTGTCTACATGTTTTTTCGATGTTAAGTGGTTTATCCCTGGACCCTATAACATGACATACTTTTTTTCTCGTGTCTGTCGTCAAAATTGGAGATAAATGTGGTTTTTTTTCTTAATCTGTGCTATTTTTGTTTACGAACCCTAACATGACAACACATTTTTATCGAGTTTTGCCAAGATTTTGACACATGAGAAGAGTAGTTTGTCGATATATACTTATTATCTGTGAAGCTAGTCTACGAACGAGAAATTTATCTCTCGACGTACGCATGTTAGGGAAAAAGAGATATCAACAATATCACTACGCTCGAGAGTGAGATATCCACGAGATATCTCGTTGGAGTATGCTACGTCTATTCGGTATAATATATATTATTATTATACTAGTCTATTCGGCACTTTATCAGAAAGTGGTGAAACAGGCCCTAAGTGTGGATTATCTAGGTGTTATCTACATTTGTTTATCGCGCAGAGTAACGTACATTTTTCCACAAAACTGTCTCATTCTCTTTCAGACTCAAAATGTCTCTGTACTAAATTCCTTCAAAATCGATTCAGCGGTTTTAGCGTGACACACAAATAATAAAGAACATAATTTTTGCGTTAATAATAATAATAATTATTATTATTAGCAGCCTACAGTGTCCCACTGCTGAGCGAAGGCCTCTCCTCTTTCTTTCCAAAGTTCACGATCCTGTGATATTATTGGCTAGAAACTCAACTCTGTAAAAAACCACAAAGGAACGCATTATACCAGTAATAAAGCGGTCGTCGTAAATCCAATTATGTATAACTATACAAGATCTTCCTGTATAAGGTATAACAATTGATATGATTGTTGTAGAGGTAATATGTAGAGATGTTCCGATCATGACTTTGGCCGACTAGCCGACTAGCCAATTAGTCGGTTGCAAAGAAGCCGACTAATCAGCCGACTAGTCGGCCAAGCCGATCATGGTTTCGGGTGTTTCCGTAACGCAGCAAACGCTTGGTTTACTGCTGATTCGCGGGTAAATCGCATACACCGCCTGCGAAAGTGTCGGATCGTGTTTTGTTAACGTCATGATACAGTTGGTGGTTTTCAGGATATTATATTTTTTACTCTACATCATGTGTAACATTTAATCTTGAATTAATAATTTCCTAATTAGTGAAAATGAAATCCGAGTCTTTTATTTAAATAAGGATAATTATTATAAAATATGTTTATTGAAAATTTAATATTATGTTGTTCTGTTTGGTATTTATGATACAAATTTTATTTATTAAATGTCATAGATATTTATTTACAAGCAAGTTATTTCAGAACCAATTCATTTAATTTAAAAATAATCAAGCTTTTTCTTAAATGTGATTTCAATCAGAGTAAAATAAAAAAAAGCCGGATAGTCGGCGATTTTTGCCGACTATTCGCCGACTAGTCGCTGACTACAAAAGTGGCCGTATAGTCGGCTTTACCGACTAGTCGGCACATCTCTAGTAATATGACATTGAGACTTCCGTATAGCTTCCTTGGTAGTTATATTATGTAGAGTAGACAGAACTAAGGAGTACCTTGACTTCAAACAAACGGCCGAATATACGCGAGTTGAGCGTGAGCATGGCGTGAGTGTCACATTCAACATGTTTCACAATGCTGGCGTACGGCGCGCGCCGGCCGATATACTACGTCAAACGTATCGAGATCTCTTTTAAGTCGGCCTACTCGTTAGTTCTGTTTACTTTGTATTATGTCTGCTTATCAATTTAGGGTGTGTATGTGTCTCTTACATAGAGTTCACTGTGAAAGTTGCAGCGCTGAAATGGTAACTTTTGTAAAACTCTTGTATGGGAAAATCCACGTCGCTCGCGCGGCTGCCCATACAAATCACAAAAAATGCTCTTTTAGGGCTGCTACTTTCACTGTGAACACTACAAGGGATATATAAACACCCTAAAGTATAATCACTTAGTTATGTTTTTTCACCCTGTATAAACAAAAATGTATTTTAAATTTTGTTTGTCTCGCTAAAACTTAAGAACGGCTGAAATTTAATACTTAAAATAATAATATCTTTTGTAATGGCTGGCATACATCGTTGAAGCCACTGAAAAAGACAGACAGAAAAGAAAGAAAAATGTGTTCAAAAATTACTGTAAAAAAGACTTAAACGCGTGCACAGTAAAAACATACTTATATTATAAATGCAAAAGTTTGTCTATTCTGCTTGTTTATTCTTTAGGCTTAAAGCTGACATAAATAAAAATTTGTATGTCCTTTCCTGGGGCGCAAAGTTTTTAGTTAAAATTTTGAGCAAGACATAAATAATACAATATTTTAATAGTTGTCTTAGTTCTTATGCTATAAAAAAACTACTGACCGAAGTTACGGGAGTTATCGCGAAGGAACCGTACATTTTTCCAGGATAAAAATTATGCTGCGTGCTTTCCCGGTTCAGCGGTTTGAGCATGAAGAGGTAACAGAGACACACAGACATAGTTTCACATTTTTTTTATTATTTTAATTATTAGTATTAGTATGGATACTATGTTGACTTCGGTAAAGCTAAATTATGTTAATCTAAGCTATAAGCTACGTATGTGCTCAAAATTTAAAATGCCAAATCCGTTTTTATTTACCCGCACTGTTCTTGTAAAGTTACTGAAAAATATTGTTTTTAGGGTTCCGTACCTCAAAAGGAAAAAACGGAACCCTTATAGGATCACTTTGTTGTCCGTCTGTCCGTCCGTCCGTCTGTCAAGACCCTTTTTCTCAGGAACGCGTGGAGGTATGAAGCTGAAATTTATATCAATTACTCAGGTCTACTGTCCCTTGAAGCTGTGAAAAAATCAAACTTCTAAGCCAACGCAATCAAAAGATACAGCCGTTTATGCCGCAAATTTTCGACACTTGCAAGGGAATCAAAACCTACAGGGTGCTTCCCGTGAACTCAGAATCTTGAAATTTGGTACGAAGCAACGTCTTATAGCATAGATAAAGGAAAAATTACGAAAACCATAAATTTTTAGTTACATCACATAATATATATTTTTTTAATAATTTTAAACTTACTACCCATTTCCTCATAAACGCGTAGAGGTATTAAATTGAAATTCATACCAAATACTCAGGTCTATAATACCTTTAAGCTGTAACAAAATCAAACTTTGTAAACCTTGCAGGTTTGTACGGAACCCTCGGTGCGCGAGTCCGACTCGCACTTGGCCGGTTTTTTTTAACTCTATCTTTCAATAGAATCTAAAGATTCAAGTTGTCATAAAAATATTATGCTGTGTCATTATTACTGTCATCCTAGTCATCAATAATAATCTAATTAAGAATAATGATAGAGATGTATCTCTTAAAATAATTCCATGACGTATTATACTGTAAATCTATTTTATATATATTATCACTCTAGATATTATATAGATATTATAGATATAATTGAAGTCCCGAAAAAGAACATAGGATACATTTTGTCCCGGAAAAATGTAAGGTTACAGCACAATATACTTTTATGATTTGCGCGTAAACTATTCAATCGATTTTGATGAATTTTGGTATGGAGATACTTTAATAATAATAATAATAATAATAATAATCATTTATTCACTTGATGCGGTTTACAATTAGATGGTTTATAGTGATTAATTAAGAACGTACACATCATACCATTACATTGGTGTGTGAATATTGTCACCGTTATAATTATTTTCGTATTACAAAAATAGTCATATATAAATATATTAACTTAGATTAAAATTTCAAAAAATCCAATAAATATAATATGTATAAAATAAAAAAATAGTAATACTTAATTAATTTGAATTTAAAAAGTCTCTAACAGAGTAATAACATTTGTCTATCAAATATTCCTTTAAGAGTTTTTTGAATTGTCCAATATGTAATAGTTTTATTTGCTCCGGTATTTTATTGAATATTTGAATTGCCATGCAGAATATACTTCTGTGCATTAGTTCGGTATTGGCCTTAATACTTCTTAATCTATTATTGTGTCTTCGATTCCGTGGAATAGAAGCAAAGGTCTCAAATAATTCAGGATTATTTTTAACAAAAACCGCGGTTTCGTAAATATATAAGGATGGAACTGTAAGGATTTTAAATCTCTTAAACCATGGTAAGCAACTATCTATCGTTTTCAATTTAAACATGGATCTGATGCACCGCTTTTGAGCTTTAAATACTAAATCACGTTGTACCGAGTTGCCCCAGTATATAATTCCGTAACGTAGATGTGACTCGGCCAAACCGTGATACGCTGTAATCAAAGCATCTGCGTTTATAATTGATGAAAGTCGAGAGAGTGCGTACGCGGATTTGCTAATTTTTTTACATAAATTATCTATTTGTGTTTTCCAATTAATTTTACTGTCAATAATTAAGCCTAAGAATTTCGTATTAGTCACTTCTGTAATGTCAATATTATTATAATTTATTTTTAATGTCAAAGGAGATAGTTTTTGGCAGAATTGTATTATATTAGTTTTATTTAAATTAATTTTTAAATTATTGTTAGTCATCCATTCTATAATTAATTTTAATGTCATATTTATATCATATTCATATTGGTTTCTATCATTACATTCTATTATAACAGTGCTATCATCCGCAAAAAGGGACATATTTTTCTTAATAGCAAATGGCAAATCATTAATGTAGATAATAAATAATAAAGGACCCAACACACTACCTTGCGGTACGCCATACCTAACAGATCGTTTCTTGGAAAAGACCTTTTCTTCAGTCTTTGTATTTTTGTTCAAGTATTTAATTTCAGTAAATTGCGATCGGTTACTTAAATAAGATTTGATTAATTTTAATACATTGCCTCTAATACCATACACATTTAATTTCTTCAACAGTATCTCATGGTCCACATAGTCGAAAGCTTGAGTCATGTCACAAAAAACTTTGAGTCTCGCGAAAGAACAAGAGATACTTTTTGTCCCGGAAAATGTACGGTTCCCGCACCATAAACTTTTATGATTTTCGCCTAAACTATTTAATCTATTTTGTTGAAATTTGGCATGGAGATACTAATTTGAATCTCGGGACAAGGAATGCTTTTTGTCCCGGAAAAATGTGTGGTCCCCACACAAATCACAATATACTTTTATGATTTGCGCGTAAACTATTCAATCGATGTACAGGAACAACTATAAACTAAAGTCTACGCGGACGAAGTCGCGGGCAACAGCTTGTAAACAAATAAAAGACAGTGGCTATTATTTTTCTATTTCAAACATTTTGTAATAATTTATTTTAATTTATAATAATCTTATACTAGTTGGTGCCCGCAACTCAGTTGCGCTAAACTTCGTTTATCGCGTGGGAACCGCACATTTTTCGGGATCAAAATTATTCTATGCCCTTTCCCGAAACTTAAAGTATCTCCATACCAAATTTCAGCAAAATCGGTTCAGCGGCTTGGGCGTGAAGAGGTAACAGACAGACAGGCAGATACAGTTTCCTATTTATAATGTTAGTATGTATTTTATTGTACGTTTTATGCCTTGAGACTACTTCAAGGCTTTCAATACTTATGAAATGTAGAGACGTGCTGAGGTCAATACTTTTCTCTAGAGACAATATGCAGTATATTTTGTACTGATGTCTACTGTATAAAATATAATCTCCGCATATTGTATCGATTATGATGAAAATAAGCACAGTTATAAAGTTGACTACTGGTGACTAAAACAACTTTTTGTCGAGGAAAATGTACTGCGGGGTAAGCCAAGGTCTTTTCGTTTTCGCTTCGTTATAGAAACGCCGATCAAAATGTATGGAATTGACAAAAGCGTTCGTTAATATGACGTTGACGTTCGACTCGTCTTATGTCAGTTCCATACATTTTGATCGGCGATTCTATAATGAAGCGAAAACGAAAGGATCTTGGCTCACCCCCCTGTTTATTTTTCGCGGTAAGCCGATTTTGATGACACACATTAGATAAATACTTTTATAGTAAAACAAGTCGCATTTGCCCTAAATAGTTTATAAACAAATCCGAGGTAGATAATAAGAAGTTGAATCAAATACGGCTCGCCTCGTGCGTACTGCTTACCCTTATTAACCAGCCTATGACATACACGCTCCAAAAACCATGGGAATAAGACTGACATGGTCTCTTGTAAAGACCTTAGGCTTAGCGTTCACCTAAGACACGAAAGTCTTAAGGCAGAATATTATTATTGCTATACAATGCAGCTGAAAATTAAAACGCATATACAATTATTATGTATTCTGTACTCAATTATGTTGCGCAGTAATTTGTTTATCTCACGGGAACGGTACATTTTTCCGCCAAAACACTCTCCTATATCCTTTCCCGGGACTCAAAGTATCTCTATATCAAACGCCTCTGTGGTCCAGTGGTTTAGAGCGTGGCTCTTGACTCGGAGGTCGAGGGTTCGATTCCCGCGTTGGAAACATGTTAATTTCCAAGTTTTGTTAGGACAATGCGGGCTGATAACCTGATTGTCTGACAAGTAAGATGATCCATGCGTCGATTGGGAATGTAAAAAGTCGGTCCTGCGCCTGATCTCTCGCCAGTCGTGTCGGTCGTCCGTCCCACTGGGTTATGAGAGTAAAAGGAATAGAGAGTGCTCTTATGTACTGCGCACACACTTGGGCACTATAAAATTACTTCTGCGTAACTGGCCTGGTTTCAACGAAGCCGGCCACCGTCACCGAAACCGGTGTGGGAGTTATTATTATATCAAATTTCATCTATATCGGTTCAGCCATTCAAACGTGAAATAGTAACAATAAATAGTTACAGTGTACTCTATACACGGTAGTCATATACACGGGAGTCATACACACGGGAGTCATACACACGGGAGTCATACACACGGGAGTCATACACACGGGAGTCATACACACGGTAGTCATACACACGGGAGTCATACACACGGGAGTCATACACACGGGAGTCATACACACGGGAGTCATACACACGGGAGTCACACACACCCTCAAGTATTATCACTTAGTTTTGTGTATACTTATTGTCTTTTTTTGTGAAATGTTTTTTTTTAAGTAATAAAAATTGGGGCCGTCTGTTTTTTCTTATTTTATTATTTAGACCAAGGATAATTCAAATAATATTATTAATTTTAATTAATTGTAGTCCATCACGCCATGGACTCTTTTTTTTATATATATAATAGAATAGATTATAATATATACATATAATAAATAAATATATATTTATTGTTTTATAAATTACATAATTATAATATTAATGTTTTGAACGGTGTGGTCCCAGCCACGGCCAGTAGATCCGACATTTTTCGATTTCCTTAGATTTTATGCTGCTCCACCCTTTGCCTTTAGATGTTGTGACATTGGCTCGGTGGAGAGGGGTCACTCAAGCTGGGTGGAGTTTCTAGGGTGTTGAAGAGATATCGTTCTGTGTCGAATCTACCAGATGCCGGCCAGTGGAATCGCCAGGACCGTGTCCTTCCTAACGCTGCAATATGTGAATTCTTGGGAAGGGCGAGGCTCTGTCGATCCCACTGGCCAGTCCGGGGTCCACACTTGGGTTTTAACAATCTATTTTTTGTTTATTGTAATGTGGTGTAATGTGTATGTACTGAATAAATGTTTATTATTATTATTATTAAAGTCCATGGTAATAGACAGACAGACTATCGCGTTTATAATAATAGACTAGATGACGCCCGCAACTCCGTTGCGCCTAAATTCGTATATCGCGCTGGAGCCGTACATTTTTCCGAGATAACAAGTATCCTATGTTCTTTTCCGGGACTAAAGTATCGCCATACCAAATTCCAGCAAAATAGGTTCAGCGGTTTGGGCGTGAAGAGGTAATAAGCAAACGGACTTCTGCATTTACAATATTAGTAATATAAGAATTGCAAAAATCTGTCTCGAGACTGTCATATTATCTGTCTTAAAACTGTATTGTCTCAAGTGAGTGACAGACCTTAAAAGTTCGCCCCAAGTCTTGTCAAAACTACTTAGCTCTAACTCGTGATTATTATAACTTTGGGGTTTTGAAACTTTCCCTGTGCGTAATGCGGTATTGGGTTTTTGATCATATACCTATATAACTTTGATAAAACTTAACGTGTCTGGTGGAGACACGTGTTGTTAAAACTAGGCCAGCTACGTAATGTTATAGTGCCCAAGTATGCTCTCAATTGAATTGAAGTAATATATTAAGGGCCTTCCCCTATGGAGATTCCGTAATTTACCGTATTTAGAGCCTTATAAACTCATAATTTGAAAGCTACAAAGTTATAATAAAAATACAGCAATAATCTTCAGTATATCAACATTCCTTTCCCCGTTTTAAATTTTCTATTTTTGTTTATTATACTCATGATATTAGCTTCCAAAGTAATACCAATTTATTAAAATTGAAGCATACTTTCAGCATCTCCCTAGTATTTACAAATTACGTTTATTTGAAACACACGACAATAGATAGACAATTTCATTAACTACATATTCCCCGTTTTAAATTTTTTTTAGATCAATTTTGAACTAAGATAAGTAAAAAAAAAAAATAGGATTTTGTGCGATCTCGGCAACGCGTGAAATGTATGTTCAAGGTCGTTTGCTCGGGGGATGGCCTTAAGAGGGCGACTAGCGCAAAAAATCAAACATCGTCCTTCTCTCTTCACACTAACGCCCGTCTTTCATATGCCAGGTGAAAAAGGACGACGCGGAATCATCGCCAAGTTAGTTTTTTCTTAATAACACGATAAATATACAACATTTTAAAAATCCGCCAGGTCAGTGTCTCAATGATAGAATTTTATACAATGTGTTAAAATATTAACTTAGTTTAATGCACGGTTATGGCATTAGATGCATCTTTATGATTTTTTTCTATCGAGAAAATTGTAAGATATCATGTTTTCGCTCAGATCAAATTCTTGGAAATATAATGTAGTATCTATGTTTAGAAAATGAAACAATTCGGGGCTTGTTGTGTTGTGGTTGTGCCAAAATTCGTTTATCGTGCGGAAACCATACATAATAACGGCATAAAAGCTATCTTTTGTTATTTTCCGGGACTCAAAGTATCTCCATGCCAAATTTCAGCAAATTCGGTTCAGCGGTTCGAGTGTAAAAGAGGTAACAGGCAGTATGGATGTCAACTACTCTCTATCTTTACTCTCATAACCCAGTGGGACGGACGACCGACACGACTGGCGAGAGATCAGGCGCAGGAATTCTATGGCGCAGGACCGACTTTTTACATGCCCAACCGACGCATCTAGGATCATATTTCTTACCACACAATCAAGTGATCAGATCAAAAACATTTTTATTCTAAATAATTATTAAACCCACAACCTTCACGTCAAAAGCCGCACTCTAAGCCACTAGACCACGGAGACATATAGCATAATATTACGGTAATTGAAGTTTATATTAAAAAAAAAAGAAATAAAAAAATACACAACCGAACATAGAACCTCCCCTTTTTTGGAAGTCGGTTAAAATCATGAAAATTTTCTTCCTCGCTTCATGGATATTTCATGCTTAGTATCATTATTATCATTATTCTCAGTATAAAGGAAGTAGGTATCTCGTATAATGATGATCCGCAAGCTAAGGCCGCGACATTCAACTGTTTTCCTCTAAGTTGGTATTTTCCAATTCATTCTAATGTCTAAAGTCTAAGCTTAAGAGCTGGTTTACATTGATACTGTAATGGGCGCCAAAACTATTAAAAATAAGGAAGCAAGTCTAAATTCGATAATGTTAATTAAGAAATTCAAAGTGTCAGGAATCAGAGTGTATAATATTGAATCGATCAAATCGCTGGAAGTTGCTTACAACCATTCATCTATACTTACTTTAATATTATACATGCGAAAGTGTATCTGCCTGAATGTCTGTTACTTCTTCACGCCCAAACCGCCGAACCGATTTTGCTGAAAGGTATGGATATACTTTGAGTCCCGGGAAAGGAGATAGGATACTTTTTATCCCGGAAAAATGTACGCGGTTCCCGCGAGATAAACGAATTTTGGCGCAACGGAGTTGCGGACGTCATCTAGTGAAGTAGATAAATCTAAATTTTGTTTGATGAAGCAGCTTTCAAAGAAATATAACAAAATTGGTCCACACGTTTGGATGCTGCGATGCCACATACAATAAACCACTGACCTCCATTATACAAGTACGCTGGACCTATGATACCCACTTTTTTTGTGCCTATTTGAAGCGGAATCAGCGCCCCCAGTGAGAGGGAAGAGAAGTAAATTTGACGTAACTTGCAAATGGCCGCTTATTCGTTATTGGTTGTCATCACTAGTATTAGTTCCAAATACTCCCACTACTGCTATCAGCGCCAATATGGCGACTTTCAAACGTCATTTTTACGTCCGTGAGTAATTTGTATTGTATTTTTACGTCAAATTTAGTTCCTATCACTCACATTGGAGGAGCTGATTCCGCTTCAAATAGGCACAAAAAATAGCTGTCATTTCAAAGGGTATCATTAGTCCAGCGTACTTGTATAATGGAGGTCAGTGCAATAAACACACGGACAGAGTTAGTTACGTCAAACTTAAAACGACCCCTTTTTCGACGGTGGGAACATCTTCGGTTACTGTAGGTAGGTTATAACCTAAGATAGTATTTATAAATACAGCCTAAGTAACATTACGTGTATGTAAAAAGTGCCTACGTCAAACAACAAGTTTAGTTTATGCGCAGTCATTGTAACCAAGCTGTCATACCTTTTTTGATAATATTTTTAGTAAATAGTCTTCATATCTTCGTCTCAATATCCTTGTAGAGTTCGACAAGGCTAATTATTATGAACGTGGCGAGAAAAGGAACTAACGCTTCTATCATACAAAAACGTCATTTTTGACAGTTCTCCTTACCAGCAGCAGCGCCCATTGACAGTTTGACACATTCATATAAAGCCTTGTCGGACTGTAGGTAAAGATGTTGGACAGATTATGTTGTCACTGCCAGCTGTCACTAAAATGACACTAGTGTTCGTTTTCATTACGGCAAAATTAAAATATTGGAAGAAACTCGGAACTATTGGAAGAGTCTTTATAGGTCTGTGGAAGAAATCGATAAAATGTGTCTAGCTGACTTTCAAGAGTCAACTGCCACTTTATAAGATGGCGGCATAAGGCATTAGTTCCCGTCACAGAGTGTGCAAGTTTAGGGCTCAATTTATACCGGCTCGGAATGGAATGGAAGCGACTTTTTGCAACGAAACTGTACGTAGCACAATGAAGTTTAAAGGCCGGCAATGCGCTTGCAGCTCTTCTGATGTTGCGAGTGTCCATGGGCGCCGGTAGTTGCTTTTCATCAGGTGACCCGTTTGCTCGTTTGCCCCCTTATTTCATAAAAAAAGAACTTTATATCAAAAGTAACACACAAATTAAATAGGAGCCAAAAAATTGGACGCGCGTCTTCCGCGGAATTCACGAAAATTCTCCGGTTCCAATTTCCTTGCATGAGGAGAAATTGACGCTTCCATTTCGTTCCACTCCGTGGCGGTGTAAATTGAGCCAAAGTTAACAAAAAACTCATTAAAATATTGAAATACATTTTTTTTTATTTAAATTGTTATTTATTATTTAAATCTAACCTAATCTTCGGGTAACCGGAAACGACGGAAGTTGTGGAGCAACAAACATTTAAATAAAACAGAGTTGTAGAACAACAGAGCAACAAATAACAATAACAATTGTAGAACAACAATTTATAACAATAATATTATGATACAATTGAATAGGGAATATTACACAAAGGTCGGAGCAGAGGGCGCTGCTAGAACATACAGTAAACAATCCGACCACAATCCGACATGTTGCACACGTCATATCAGAATATTGACAGAAACGTTTTCAAAAGTCAAACAAAACTTGTTGCTTACTGTCAATTCTGGTGCTGCCTCTAGCGTGAAAATATTGCAGTAATAAAAAGAAAAAAGCTTGTTTTGCATTGAACAGGTTCCGAAACTACTGAGCCGATTTTAATGTTTTTAACTCCTGACCAAAAAGAGCAGTCTTATAAGATTGACGTGTCCGTCCGTGGCGATTTTGATCTAGTTTTTTGTTAAAAAGCTGACATGATCGAGAGTGTTCATCGTCATCAGCCTGCTCGCTGGTGGAAAATTTGTTATTTATCTATTTCAAGTAACTTCCATTGATTTGATCATCATCATCATCATCATCATCATCAATATTTTGTATTCTGATTCCTGACACGGATTGTTTTGAGTTGCTGGTTGTTTTTAAATTTATTAATAACTAGATTCTTATGCATTACCAGATGACGCCCGCAACTCCGTTGCACCAAAATCAGTTTATCGCGTGGGAACCGTACATTTTCCGGGATAAAAAGTATACCTTTCCCGGGACTCAAAGTGTATCCAGCAAAATCAGTTGAGTGGTTTCGTCGGGAAGAAGTAACAGATAGATACACTTTCGGATATTATTATTAATATCCGTATATAATTTTATTATTAATAAATGTATAGGTTATTCCACTGTCGTGTCTGTTATGTCTTCAATGCCTTGGTGACTAACGTCCAAATAATTTGGAAACCTGCCAATCAAAATATCATTAAATGATACTAAAATAATGACAGATATTAACATACTTGTAATTCTTGTTTTACTTGGAGCGAGAAAAATAACATTTGAACAGTCTCTACAGGGTGTAACAAAACTAAGTAGTAATACTTTAGGGTGTCCCTTATAATATAGAGTTCACTGTGTTTCCATACAGAGGTGAAAAAAGTTACTCTTTCAGCGCTGCTACTTTTACAGCGAACTCTATATTATAGGGGACCTATACACATCCTAAAGAATTATCACTTAGTTTTGTTATCCATACTAATATTATAAATGCGAAAGTGTGTCTGCCTGTCTGTCTGTTACCTCTTCAAGCCTAAACCGTTGAACCGATTTTGCTAAAATTAAAATTAGTACTCGGGTTATAGGTAAAAACGGTAAAACAATATTACTAACACTTTGATGTCTGTCCGTCTGTCTGTCTTGGCAAATTTTTAATCTTATTACTTGTTCTATCAATTCTCTATGGTTCTTCAATCTTCATCCATAGATTATAAAATCATAAAAAGCTTTTTTATACCTTCAAATTACATCAGCCAAAAAACAGACAACGGATTTATGAATTTTAATTCTAACTTGTAGTCAATAGAGTCGAAATTGCAGTAACAGCAAAATTGATTGACAAGACGAGATTCATTGACCTCGCTGTTTTGAGAACGCTAAGGACGACTCTTTTAGAATTTTCAAGAATATAATCCATAGAATTGTGAAAAATAATCGTTTCTAATAATATAAATACGAATAATATGCGTGTGTCTGTCTGTATGTCTGTCTGTTACTTCCGCACGCCCAAACCGCTGAACCGATTTAGCAGGAACCGTAAATTTTCCGGGATAAAGCACTCCTATATCATACCTATATCCATATCTACGACTCAAAGTAGCATCATAAAAATATTCATCATAATCAGTCCAGTAGTTTAAGCGTGAAGGAGTAACCTGACCTTCTCATAATCTAACTCTATCTATTGCTAAAATTGCATCAAAATCACTTGAGGCTTATGCAATAAAGAAGTGACTAACCTATTCACAAAATAGGATATTCAGAAAAAAATTAATGGCCGTCTTAAGAAATATATTCAGAAATGTTAGTCCAATTACAATATACCCATTTTAAAAATTTTATTCATAACGGAATTATGCTTAAATCATTAAGAATTTTAAACCTGTTCTTATATTGTTACAAAAACTTGTAAATATTAATCCTGCAGAGTGGTGAATTTTAGAATCAATGTGAAATTTTTGTATCTCGGTGTTTGTCAAACTCTTCCGTAATAAGGCTGGATCGATTGGAATGAAATTTTGTGTGCTTATCGGATAGGTCTGAGAATCGGTCAATATCTATTTTTCACACCTGTAGGCTTAACATGGTCACCATAGAATCGGTTTCTTTCTTCGGAAGAATATACAAAGTGACAGATTGACAAATAAAATCCGCCATTTTATCACTAAAATCTGTCAGTATGTTGATTCTTTCCCGTTTCTAGTGTTGTTATGCTAAGCCTGCAGGAATAACTAGCAAAACAGTGTTTGTCGAATCAGAAAGAGTTAAATAAATATAATTGTACTGCGTTTCGATGCATATTTGAAGACATGAATAGATGAAGTTTCTCTACAAACTTCATCAATATCGGTTCAGCATTTTAAGCGTGACAAATATTACATTGATTTTGATGTGACTCGTCTTAACTAATAATAATAATTACTATTGTGTCTATCCTCATTTACTTTTCCTTTTGAGTCAGTTGATTAATATTAATGAAAGGAAAACTGTAGGATAATCAAAGAATAGCATTGAGTTATTTTTTATGTAGTATAAACATGAGTACTACGTTTTAATTATTTTTGTTCTTAATGTAAACAAGTTGAAGTGTAGACTTAGGCTGGATTTTTATGCGTCCGCGCGAACGAGCGGTTTGGCCGCTATGCCGCGAGATCACAAGCAATTATTGTATGTAAATAGACGCGCGACCGCGCCGCTATTCAAATGAATCGTTACATAATATTGCTTGTGATCTCGCGGTCTAGCGGAAAAACCGCTCGTTCGCGCGGACGCATAAAAACGGAGCCTTAGAAGTTAGAATATTTTTTTTAGAATTTTAATTTCTTTAATCTCATGGTAGGTATAGGACTCTCCGCTCAACGCAACTTCGCCCTTATACAGAACTAGACTAGTCCATCGATCGCGGATTCTTGGAAATCTATTGTTTACGCGGTCGAATTCGACCGCTTGGGAGTTGATAGGCTAGAATTCCGTAGGAACTTACATATTATTCCCGCGAAAAGTAACCCATGGTTTTACTCTTTATCTGTGCGGTGTAACTACAATAATAAATACTAAATTATAAAGCTGAAGAGTTTATATAATATAAACTCTTCAGCTTTATAATTTAGTTTTCTTTCCGACTATGCTAATAATTTTTCTTCGGTTAAAATTCTTCCAACAATCTGTCTACTAATCATGAAAATCAACTCTTAACAATCAATGATTAGGCATTGTGTGTGTGTATGAGTGTGTGAGTATGTATGTGTGTGTGTATGTATGTGTGTGTATGTGTGTGTGTATGTGTGTGTGTGTTATTGTACTAACGTATAATCATCGTGTCTCACGTTTTTTCTCACGTAATGACCACGTATTTACGTACGGGATACGCGGCAATTTGTGCGCTATACGTTATCTATATCCCAATTAATTAGATAAACTAACGATACTAATATTATAAATGCGAATGTCTGTCTATTACCTCTTCACGGCCAAACCATTGAACCGATTTGCTGAATATTGGTATACATATACTTTAAGTGCCGAGAAAAGACATAGGATACTTTTTATCCCGGAAAATGAACGGTTTCCACGTGATAAAGGAATTTTTGGCGCAGCGGTATTGGATATTTTCCGGGAGAAAAAGTATCCTATGTCCTTTCCCAGGACTCAAAGTATCTCCATACCCAGCGAAATCGGTTCAGTGGTTTGAGCGTTAAGAGGTAACAGACAGACAGACACACTTTCGCATTTATAATATTATTACGGATAAATTATTGACCTTCGGTTACTAACCTGACCACAAGTTATCATTCAATTAAAAGGTTTCTAAATAAAATGTGTAACATAATAACATTGTATGTTGTCAGTGTCGGTTTTAGCACTACCAGCGCCCTGGGCGAGAATTCTTCGGCGCCCAGGGTGCTGGTAGTGCTGATAAAGTTGGCGCCCCTTTTGTTTGCCTTCAGCTCCCCTTTTTATCCGGCGCCCTGCCGTGCTAGCATACGCCAACGAGAAAATTTTGTCTACACGTTTTCTCGATGTTAACTGGTTTATCTCTTCATCTCTATTGACCCTAACATGACATACATTTTTTCTCGTACGTCTGTCGTCAAAATTAGATATAATTTTGTTTTTTTATATGTGCTATTTTTCTCTATATACTAACGAAGTATATACGAACGAGAAATTTATCTCTCGAGTCTCGACGTACGCATGTTAGCGAAAAAGAGATATATATCGATATCGACAATATCACTACGCTCGAGAGTGAGTTATCCACGAGATATCTCGTTGGCGTATGCTAGGGGGGCTGGGCGTTGGGCCAGCGTCGCCATACAGTAGCGGCGTTGGGGGGGGGGGGGGGCCCCCAACGCCGCTACTGTATGTAGTAACATAAAAACCCGCGTACTTAGAAATCCTTTATCTACAGGATGTTACATGTTGAGCAAAGGTTGGAGCATCCTGTATACAGCCTTCGCACTATGTACCTTTTTACTCATAATATGTACTACATAGTATGAAACCAAGGCCTTAGATCTTTTAACATAGGTAATATTAGTACTTATAGAGTACTAGATGACGCTCGCAACTTCGTTGCGTCAAAATTCGTTTATCGCGTGGGAACCGTACATTTTTCCGGGACAAAAAGTATCCTATGTCCTTTCCCGGGACTCAAAGTATCTTCATGCCAAATTTCAGCGAAATTGGTTTAGCGGTTTGTTATAATATTTGTATGGATAGGTATGTATGTTTATGAATTTATCGTTTCTTTGAATTCTCCTACTCAATACGTCATGTAATGTTACAGTTTTCTCGATCTCTGCCAACCCCTCAGGGGGTCGCGATCCTCAGGTTGAAAAACACTGCTATATTCCAATTTCCATTAGAAAAAGTTACTTAGATATATTTACAGTAAATACCATTTATGGTCTAAACTTTATATCCCAAGAGATTCATAGATTTTTGTTGAGAGTTCAATGCAAAAGTGAAGCTGAACAAACAGATAATAAAATGTTACCAGATTATTGAAACCAGAAGTTTCTCACAATTCCGTGCGGCCAGCGTGTAAATATTATCCCGTTGTAATTGTACATTTTCCACAAAAGTATCCTATATCCTTTGTCCATGGACTCATGGTCTCTACGTCTTTGCCAAATTACATCAAAATCGGCCCGTTTAGTTTCTGAGCCTATTTGACGCAGGCAAATAAACTTTCCCTCTTAAGAGGGCGACTAACCCAAAAAATCAAACGTCGTCCTTCTCTATTCACACTCACGCCCGTCTTTCATATGCCAGGTGAAAAAGGACGACGCGGAATCATCGCCGAGTTAGTTTTACTATGAATAAAAGACGAAATATAATGATTATGAAAAAAGTATTTTGAGCTTTAGGTTTTATCAATGCCTTTTTAGATATTAAAAAATATTAAAGAAAAGACAGCAAACTTCGAAGATCCAATCAAAAATGTGTCTAAAACAAGGTTTTTTTGTAAAAAAGAAATTATCGAGCATTTTTTCAGTAATCGTGTTTTCGACTTGAGCATATCTTCATGAACTGAAGTTACTTTTGTAAAAAAACAGTTTTTTAGACCATACAGATTTTGAGACCTAGGTTTAAGTATGTAGTCAAGTTAGGGTTAGGTGCATTCTTAAATAATTCTTCATTAATATTATAGACTAGATGACGCCCGCAACTCCGTTGCGCCAAAATTAGTTTATCGCGCGGGAACCGTACATTTTTCCGGGATATAATGTATATATCTAAAGACAGAATATATAGGCGTCAAATTTACATGTTACGTAAGTCCTGATCTCTTGATTATTGCGTACACACTTGGGCATTATTATTACTGTGAATTCATAACACTTATGGTTAATAAATTAGTTCTAGACTTCTAGTACGTCATAGACGTGAATTATCAAATTAAACAACAATTATACATAATAAACCGTAGCAATATATCTTTATACTTCTCCGAAGCTATATGTATGTTTTATGTCACTATGTTACGTAAGGTTCATTGCCAATATGTCATATGTCACAGGCGTTATTCACGTCATCGTCAGCGGCATAAAAACTCCGGCCAAATTCCATATCTGTGAGGTGTAAAAACAACTTTATGTTGGAGATTAGAATTAAAAGATGCTATCTTAAACTAAATAGTTAATCAATAGATAAACTAATATTTAAAATTCTCGTGTCACCGTCTAATAATATAAGTCTTAAATTAAAGAGTTAAATATATAAGATAAAATTTTCGCGTCACACTGTGTTACGGGTATGCAACGTTTTAAGAATCTATACTAATATTATCAATGCAAAAGTGTGTATGTCTGTCTGCCTCTTTACGCCCAAACCGCTGAACCGATTTTGCTGAAATTTGGTATGAAGATACTTTGGGTCCCGGAAAAATGTACGGTTCCCGCGTGATAAACGAATTTTGGCGCAACGGGTTGCGGTCATCACCTGGTATTAATATATATTTGAAGCCCACTGTTATCATTTCAGACGTTTTAAGTACGTACGAACGCCTATATCAGAAATTTTAGGCCTGTGCAGCGTTTGGTATGCGTAACAACATTATTTAGAGATTGCGGCCTTACGACAAAACAATGCAACCCGGGTTACATCGTTTTGTAACAATATAGTCTAAATTAATCTACTCGATGTAAGCTTTGTATTGATTGAACCCACAAAATTCAGGACAAGTTTTCGACCAAAATACTCCATATTACATTTCGCTGTCCCCTAAGACGTGCTTTGAGCTAAAAAGTTTTAAACTCATTTTTCGCAAGTTGACATGTTGCAGGTGTACAGCGTTTTGTCCTAACAGGGTAGATTGAAAAATAGAGGTTGGCCGCTGTTCCTTAGACCTACAGGATAAGCATACTTTTCATCACGATCGGTCCAACCGTTTCGGTGGAATTTGGCAACTAATAGCACGACACTAGAATTTTATATATAATAAACACTACATAGATCTTTGACAACGGGGAATATTACGCAAAGGTCGGAGCAGAGGGCGTTAATAGCACATACAGTAAATAATCCGACCACAATCCGACATGTTGCACACGTCATATCAGAATATTGACAGAAACGTTGTCACACGTCGAACAAAACTTTTTGTTTACTGGCTATGCTGGTGCTGCCTCTAGCGTGAATCATTGCAATAATATGTTCTTTTTTTTTTTTTTTTTGAAATAAGGGGGCAAGCGAGCAAACGGGCCACCTGATGGAAAGCAACTTCCGTCGCCCATGGACACTCGCAGCATCAGAAGAGCTGCAGGTGCGTTGCCGGCCTTTTAAGAGGGAATAGGGTAATAGGGGAGGGTAGGGATGGGAAAGGAAGGGAATAGGGGAGGGAAGGGAATAGGGGAGGGTAGGGAAGGGAATAGGGTAGGGGGTTGGGCCTCCGGTAAACTCACTCACTCGGCGAAACACAGCGCAAGCGCTGTTTCACGCCGGTTTTCTGTGAGAACGTGGTATTTCTCCGGTCGAGCCGGCCCATTCGTGCCGAAGCATGGCTCTCCCACGTATAAATTCTCTATTGCAGCCGTTTTGCCATAATTAAGGCTAAAACGGCAATTAAAACGTATTAATTTAACACAAACAATACCCACGTTCCATGGTCGCTTGCGCAAGATTTACACCTTTAATATATCCGTATAAGGGTCACACTAAGGTAAAATGACTTTGAATGTATAAGATTTGGATTCTACGAAATCCGACTTCTGAGAACTTACACCATCTCAACCTTGTGTATTGAGAATGACGAACTAAGTCAATAATGATTTGTAATGTTGGTAAAATTGTAACTGATGTCATAATATAGTGTTGAGTGCATCAGCTATTTAGTAAAGTTTATTTTCACCAACTTCAGTATCCTAGCGCTGTTTTTTATGTGTTTCTGAAGACGATAACGTTTTAACTACCCAAGGATAAAAACGGGACGCTAGATTATTGAGCCTTCGCTGTCTGTCCGTCCGTCTGTCTCCAGGCTGTATCCCGAGAACCGCTATAGCTAGGCAGCTGAAATTTTCACGGATTATGTATTTCTGTTGCCTTTATAACGACAAATACTAATAAATTATAAACAAAAAACTTTTTGAAAAAAAAGCTTTTATTTTAATAGTCTAAAAAAAAAAATAAATCTCTCCTTAAAATTTTTAACTATTAAGTTATAATCCTCAATATATTATACAATTTGCATGATAATAAAAGCTTGTCGCGACTCGCGATAAAAAGCATCCTATGTCCTTTCCCGGGACTCAAAGTATCCCCATACCAAATTTCAGCAAAATCGGTTTAGGGGTTTAGGCGTGAAGAGGTAACAGACAGACAGACAGACACGCAGACAGACAGACACACTTTCGCATTTATAATATTAGTATAAGTATGGATTATTTTGGATTGAATTCATTTTTATCATGCGCGTTTCACACTGAGCGATGTCTCTAATAACAATGTATCAGAGCGTGCAGTTTGTATCACAAAATCTTGCAAGATTGTTACACCCGACCTTCACCCCAATATACAAAGCATATAATTAACATACAATATGCATATTTTGGACAGTTAAAATTCGTGTAATTGATGTTATAACTTTGCTAAATGTTGTTTGAATGAAATAAAGAGAAATATACTAATAATAGCCTCTTCTTTCTGGAATGTTTGTATTTATGTGTGTTTATTTCAGGAATGTTTGTATTTATGTGTGTTTATTTCTGGAATGTTTGTATTTATGTGTGTTTATTTCTGGAATGTTTGTATTTATGTGTGTTTATTTCATCATTTTAGTGTTTAATTTGCACTACATTATTATTACGGGAAACCTGTACTTTAATATGGCTTTGTCTGTAAAACGCTCTTTGTAAATTTTATAAGTGCTGCGTCGACGCAACGCTTACGCAACGCGCCGTGTGGAGTGGCTCTCAGACTAACAGATTAATTTTTTCATTCAATACAATTTTTCATCAT
Source organism: Cyaniris semiargus (assembly GCA_905187585.1). NCBI lineage: Eukaryota > Metazoa > Arthropoda > Insecta > Lepidoptera > Lycaenidae > Cyaniris > Cyaniris semiargus. Next base: position 10,503,154 of record LR994568.1, on the reverse strand, counting down.
TAATTAATACCTCGATCGTGGGAATCGCAGACACAATAGATTTTTAATTGTTATGCGTCAGCCGTGTGCCGCTTGGGGATTGATGGGTTAAAATATTATATTATGTTCCTCCTCCCTCGTATTTATGAAAGAAAATACGTGCACTGACACTCGGGGAGTGCCGTGGTAAAGCTGGTATAGCTGTTGGCTTTCACAATAAATAGAAAAAAAACTTGTATATAATATTTTACCGTTATAATGCAGAATTAAACGTGTATGCAAAATTTCAGCTCAATCGGTTAAATATATCTGCTTCAAAATTGAGTTCCAAAATTACACCCGAGCATACATACATACATACATACAGAGCACGTTAAATAAAAGCTTTTAAAATCTGTTGGATAGTCCATTAAATATTATAATACATATTTTTAATTTTTAGCCGACTTAAAAAAAAGGCGGAGTTTTTTATATTAATTCGCGCAAAACTTCGTCTTTTGTGAACCAATTTTAATGTTTTTTTGTTGGAAAAAAAACATTTCAAAGGCGGTTTCATGATAGGAGATCGTGCTTAAAGTCGATTTTTTGTGTTAAAATTATAAAATATTGTATGAAAATTGTACATGCACTACCAGAGGACTAACAAGTGCGTTGCCGGGTAGTATACCATCTCATTACTTAGACATGAAGGTCGAACGCGCGCATGCACAACGAAAGCACATGCTCCAGTAACTCCACATACTATGTGTAACCAAAGAAATGTGTATTATGTTGTTAAAATTAGACAGTTCATGAGATGCCTAGACTGTTTATTATAGGCGCCCAATGAAGTGACGGACAGTAACAATACTTAAACATGTTACCAAAGAAATGTGTATTATATTATAGTGATAAGTCAGTCAATGAAATGCCTACGCTGTTTGTTATAGCCGTCCAACGAAATGACGGACGCGTTATCATAGAAATGTGTTGTAGTGTTAAACCTACGAGATGCTTAGGCTGATAGTAAGTGAGCATTTAATGAAATGTACGAATACCAGTCCACTCATTGTCAGTTAACAAGTGGCTGAATGTCATTAAATTGATTTGCTTATAATAGTAATAATTATGGAACTTGGGTTGACACGCTACCGCGTGTGTAGATAATGAAAATATGTACGAATAACAGTCTACTCATTGTCAGTTAACAAGTGGCTGAATGTCATTAAATTGATTTGCATATAATAGTAATAATTATTATAAACAATAACTGCTTTTATTTTTTATGATTTAGACTTATTAATCATTGAAAAGCATAAGATTAATAGAGTAATGTTATTACTTAATATTTTCATTTTGTTTATAATATTATATTATGTCTGTTTGTTTTTTTATACTCTTTTCGCTGAATTTTGGTAGTAGATTTTATTTCAGTTCCGGGAAAGGACATAAGATTTTTTTTCATTACGAGGGACCTCCTTACTTAAAAGGTCACGTAGATTGAAAGAAAGAAAGAAAGAAGGAAAGAAACTTTATTTGGTAAAACAATACATCAAATATTACAAAGAAATAAAATATATCAAAACTGTATTTACCAAATAGGTGCTTACTCTGCTTGTTGCGACCGTATAGTCGAACCGCTGATTTTCAGTAAGCGCCTTGAAATATTAAACCATTAAAACCAAACATATTATGTAAAATATCATAAAACACAAACAAAATAAAATAAGGCTTCAAACAAAAATATTAGTGTAGCTCGCAAATAGCCACTAACATTTTTCCAGGTCTAGATAATATCTTACCACTTACTCTACCACTGCTTATATGACTCATAAAAATATTTTACACTAGATGACGCCCGCAACTTCGTTGCGCCTAAATTCGTTTATAGCGCGGAAGCCGTACATTTTTCCGGGATAAAAAGTATCCTATGTCCTTTCCCGGGACTCAAAGTATCCATATACCAAATTTCAGCAAAATCGGTTCAGCGGTTTAGTCGTGAAGAGGTAACAGACAGACAGACAGACAGACACACTTTCGCATTTATAATATTAGTATGGATTATAAGAGCTATTAACTGTATTGGATTTGCAGTATATTAAACGGCGTTTTTTTGTTCGTTCAGAAGGTAATCGCGCAGTTTACGTTTAAAAGAGATAATTTATAACATTAGATTGTGGTAGCACATTATTAAGTTAAGTATTTTCACTTATAATGTGTGCGTTATGACAAAATTTGTAAGAACAAGTATAAGAATGGATTTATTTTTAGCATCACACAATACATCATAATATAAGTTAGTGGTACAGTTCGACTATAATATTAATACATTTTACTATAATGCTGGTTGACGCCAAAAATTGGCCCCAGCTCAGCAAACGCAGCAAGCGAGCCCGCTGCACTGATATTCTGCAGAGGCCAATGAGTGGCTTCACAACGCTACTAAACTAAACACAAAATTTACAGAAGAAAAAAAAAATAATAGTACAAATACAAATACAAATATCTTTATTTCAGACTACTATGGTCCATTGGTTAGTAGAATAGTGAGAAGAACTAATCAATACAACAAATTACAAAATACATACATTTCAATCTAAAGGTGTTGTTGTCTTTTACTTTTAAAAGAGAGAGAAATAAAAATACAAATTTGACAGAAGGTAAAAATATTAAAACTTAAAATGGTGGTTTGACGTCTGCGTTACAAACTAAAACGTGGTTTTTGACGTAGCATTAATAGAAAATCTAAATAGCAATCACTGAATAGCAATACATGAAATATCTAAACAAATTACGTGTAAATTTATATATGAAAGATCTTGAGAAGTCAAGGTTGTTGTCATTTTCCAAGATATCATCGAAGGAGAATTAATAATCACCTTGGGTTATTAATAATGTTGAATAATAATTAACTTTTAATAATTTTGAATAACTAATTAACTATACAGTACATCGTGAAAACAATAGGTTTTCCTGTTTTAAATATTGTATAGTATAAACAGAAAGGTTTTTTTTGAAATCTCTTAGTGCTGACAGATTCAAAAATTATCTTATTTATATTATGCTAGTAAAATTAGTTTATGGCGCGGGAACTGTATATTTTTCCGGGATAAAATGTATCTTATGTCCTTTCCCGAGACTGAAAGTAGCTCCAAATTTCAGCAAAATTGGTTTAGAGGTTTGGGTGTGAAGAGGTAACTGACAAACATACAGACTTTCGCATTTATAACATTAGTATGGACAAGGGGCGCCTCCTCCCTTGTACGCGTTATGACTCAGTTATCACACTGAGCCGGTTTTCCGCTCTTTGTGACGTCAGGGACGCAGTACAAGTTATCACATTACAAAATTTTCCACATTTCCTACGACAAAGTAACATAATAATGAAGACGTGAGTGGAAGAATCAAATAAGTAACATTTCGTAACATACGGACAATAACTCATTTTTTCCCTTATTATTTTAATAAACCTTGTAACTTATCTACTTCATCACCTAGCTAACATATCTGGCTACACATATAATCCACAGTTTTTCTATTTCAAATAATTTTTCGGGCCCTTAAGCCTCCATTTATGCAAAAAACGGGATTTTTTTTCATGTTACTTACAAGGTTCTTCCACTCACATCTTGAATTATTACAAGAAAAAACGTTTCCTACGCATAATACAATTCAAAAAAAATATTATATAAACATACGAACATAGAACCTCTCTCCTTTTTGGAAGTCGGTTAAAAATGTTCAAATTTTGCTGCTCTCCTTAGAACGCGAGAACGGCTGAACCGATTTGGCTAATATATAATCTTGAAATGTTCGTGGTACGAAGTTCACCAAATGCAATGTTCTATTTTCAAGAAATGAACGCAGAGCACATTATTATGGCAGATGTTTGTCGGATTATATGAGATTAATTTCAGTCGACTGGGCTTGACGTAGCCCGACCAAATCACGTAGCCATCTGCCAAACATTTCTCTGTTTGTTCATTGCCATTTATTTAAGAAAAGTATTGTTGTATTACAGAACTATAAGCTCTTGTTTAATACAAACAACTAGATGGGTATACTTTCCCGGGATATCAATAATATGATGAGTACTATTTCGTTCTTTTATCAAAATCGGCTCAGTGGTTTAGGCGTGAAGTGGTAACAGATAGACAAACAGGTAGATAGACATTCGCACTTATAATAATATTATGGATTACAATAATTAAGTATCTAAATATATATAACGCAAAGGTGACTGACTGACTGACTGACTGACTGACTGACTGACTGACTGACATAGTGATCTATCAACGCACAGTACAAACCACTGGACGGATCGAGCTGAAATTTGGCATACAGGTAGATCTTATGACGTAAGCATCCGCTAAGAAAGGATTTTGATCAATTCTACCCCCAAGGGTTTAAAATAGGGGATGAAAGTCGCATGAAACGTTTGTCAATTTCCAATCGATCGGGCTGAGACTTTGTATGCGTAAAGCTACTATGACGTAGGCATCCCCTAAGAAAGGATGTTGATAAATTCCACCCCTAAGGGGATAAAATAGGGGATGAATTGTATATATAATAATACTTCTTAATGTGAGCGAAGCCGCGGGCAAAAGCTAGTCTTCTATATTTTTTAAAACAAAAGACTTTAACGGCTTATTTTTATACTTGTTTATAAAAGAACTAGTCTACCCATTGCAATATTTGACATTGATATTAGCGATAAAAGTTGTTTGTAGCGAGACATGATGTGCACACTACATTGCGTAATTATAACGAGAACATTTCGAATGAGCATTGCGAACGCGCGATGCACTACTCGTATGTTAAAACCAGGTTCCGTACCCAAAGGGTAAAAACGGGACCCTATTACTAAGACTTCGATGTCTGTCCGTCTGTCTGTCTGTGTTTCTCCAGGTTGTAACTCAAGAACCGCTATAGCTAGACTTCTGAATTTTTTACAGATCCATACTAATTGTATATATTTGTTGCCGCTATAACAAATACTAAAAACAAAATTAATTAAATATTTAAGGGGGGCTCCCGTACAACAAACGTAATTTTTTTGCTATTTTTTGCTCGATATCAATAACGGCACTCGAAATATTCATAAAATACTCAGTTTTATTAGTATTTTAATAATTTATAATAAAATTTAAATAAATGAAATAATTAAGGGGGGCTCCTATACAAAAAACACAATTTCAGCCTTTTTGCTCTATTGTGGTACGGAAACCCTTCGTGCGCGAGTCCCACTCGCACTTGGCTGATTTTATTTATTAATTTAAAATATGTTGATGATATTTTTACTCGCTTGTAACCCATACTTACAATACTTCCATACTAATAAATGCGTAAGTGTGTATGTCACTCTATCCGTCTGTCTTTCTGTCTGTCAAAAGACAGAGCGACTGCTGCAAAACGCGAAAGTGTCTGTCTGTTACCTCTTCACGCCCAAACCGCTGAACTGATTTTGCTGAAATTTGGTATGGAGATACTTTGAGTCCCGGGAAAGGACACAGAATACTTTTTATCTCAAAAAAATGTGCGGTTCCCGCGTTAAACGAGCTTCTGAGCAACGGAGTTGCGGGCATCAGTATTATAAAAAATCTTTATTGTATATATATCTATATTATAATTGACGACCTCTGTGGCTCAATTGGCTGAGTGTGTGGCAGCTCAAGCCGGGGGTCGCGGGTTCGAATCCCGCCAACGGAACAAAAAGTTTTTCAATGTTCCCGGGTCTGGATGTGTATTAAATATATGTATACAGGGTGTAACAAAACTAAGCGATAATGCTTTAGGGCTTGTATCTGTCCCTTATATGTGTAGGGTAGGGTAGTTCACTGTGAAAGTAGCAGCGTTGAAAGAGCAAACACCCATACACACCCTAAACTATTATCACTTAGGTTTGTAACACCCTGTAGCCTTGTTATACAAATATTTTTCTGTTTCGCCAACGTCACAGAGTTCCATAGAACAATTATTATTAATACATGTTGATGAAGGCTTTATCGGTAATTCCCTAGACATTATCGGAAAGGTCAGACGATAATCATCTTTATGTAGTAAGTAATAAGTCAACAAAAATGTGACGAGATGCGGCCGACGCTTTTGTAGGGTTCCGTACCTAAATGGTAGAAACAGGGCTTCATAAGACTTTTCTGTCCGTCCGTCTGTCAGTCACCAGGCTTTATCTCAAGAACCGCCGTAGCAATGGCGATTAAAGTATTCACAATATAATATTATGCACCTTTTTCCGTTACCGCTATTGCAAATAAGTACTAAAAACAAAACAAAATAATGGTAACATATAGGAACTTGAAATTTTCTTGAAATGGAAAAAATAGGAACTTGAAAAAGGCTTTGGTATTTTTTTATGAGGGTTCCGTACCCAAAGGGTAAAAACGGGACCCTATTACTGAGACTTCGATGTCTGTCCGTCTGTCTGTCTGTCTCCAGGCTGTATCTCAAGAACCGCTATAGATAGACTTCTGAAATTTTCACAGATTGTGTATTCCGGTGCCGCTATAACAACAAATACTAAAAACAAAATAAAGTTAATATTTAAGTAAATAATAAATAAATAAATAATTTATTTATTACATGACTTTTTACAACATGACAGACACTTGAAATTTTCACAAAATCCTTAATTATATGTGTACTTTAATTTTTAATAAAAAAAATAGGTAAAATAAAATAATGAATTAAGGGGGCTACCATACAAAAACACTTTTTTTCCTTACTTTCGCTTTATAATGGTACGGAACCCTTCGTGCGCTAGTCCGACTCGCACTTGGCCGATTTTTTTGAATTGTATTTTACCTTTCAAAATAAAACTAAAATAATATAAATAATTGTTTAAGGGGGCATCCAGTATATAAAAAAGGCATTTATTGCCTTTTTTTAATCAATATTATGTATCGACTCAATATAAAGGGTACGGAATTCCCCTTCGTGTGTGAGTCCGATTCGCACTTGGCCAGTTTTTTTGATAAGAAGTGTAAACATTTATTCACTGCTAAATATTTCTCGCGACTCTGTACTCGCAAAATTACCTTTGTTCTCCGTGGTCTAAATCGGTCCAAAAGTTTCAGAGCCTGTTCTATGATTAATATACTTACTCAATAATTTTGGCTATTCGATGCAAAGTAACAAGATACACAGACAGACAGATTTCTTATAATATAAGTCTAAAGAAATGTTTGCAAGTCTTCGTATTTCGAGATGCGCGTTTCTGCTTTGGAAAATGCTTGGTTTTTGCTTTCTTCTAAAAAATATTTCTTCTGTAAAAAAAATTCTTAATAAGTTTTATCAAAATTAAGGAAGCAATCTTCGGACAACTAAAATCTAAGATGCCGTATATAGCCTAAGTCCTATCTCATTAGTAGCCTAACAGCTAACTTAACGTAAACAACACGAGTTTTTTCACAAAATTTAACGAACCATACAAATATTGCTGAAAAACACTTCCTGGTATTTTATTTTGGTATCTTGGTTTTTTGCAAAAATGTTTTTCTCATAATTCTGTAAGTATTTAGTAAGAAATCAAAATGAATAAAAATGGGTTTTAATAGTAAGATAAGATAAGAGACGCTAAGTAAAGACTCGAAATACGGCTGAACATATTTGAGTAATTGTAAGTCTTGAAATATTCATGGAAGTCCAGGAAAGGTTTATATAAAGAGGGAACCGGGTCGTCTAGTCTAAAAGTAATAAAGTAAAAAATGAATGTTATGTAGTTTTATAACATTTGGCCCGAATGATGGGGTCAGTTCACATTGCTACGATACGATGCGATGTATTTTAAATGACCCATTCAAATTTGGAATAGACAGCCCAACACCGCAATCAAGTCTGTCAATTTAATGTGTATCTTATTGTGTAGTAAATAAAGTTTAGTTTTGAATTATTACAGCTCATTTAAAAATGCATTGTGAACTGACCCTTAGGCCCACTCTAAAGCTACAGTTCCAATAATTCAAATAAAATGCCACTTTATGTGCTAGGCTTAAGGCTATAGGTTTCATTTTTGCTCTACGCCACTACAAAGCAGCGGCGCGGCGGCATGGATCGCTAGACCAGTTTCGGTAGAAAACGAAACCCATAGCCTAGGCGTGGCCTAGGCCCTAGGTCATAAAGAGGCATGTTATTTGAATTTTTGTCACCTTTAGGCCCATAACTTGTGCCATGATGGATCATAATCGAGAGTCTTTTGGAAACGAGTTTTAGAAGTTGCAAAAAATATATTTTATTGACTCTATAGTGCTGCAATTAAATGCAATCATAATATTTTAATTTCTGTTTTATGATTCATTTGGATGTTGTAATTGGCTGTCAATACTAAGTTTTTATAATCTTTGATCTAAAGATAAACCTTAAGTAGTTGTTTGGGCAGCTATAAATTACAATACTACCAATTTGAAACAGAATTTCAATTCCAAAAATAAAGTAATATTAACATTCACAAATTGCCGCACATATATCTACTTTTAATGATGATTAAACTTCAAGTTAATGAAGAGTTTGACAGATGTATGTCAATATGTCAAAATCTTCATTTATAGTGAGTGTGGCAAAGTGCGTCTACCCGGCAAGTGCGCCATATAGCTATTTTTCCATACTGCTGATTGGAAATCTCCAAACACAAAAGGAAAAATAGTTATATGGTGCATTTGCCGGGTAGGCGCACTTTGCAACATTCACTATAATTACAGTTAAGAAATTAATATTCGTCTCTGAGTGCGACAGTTAAGAGCGGGCTGACAAATTTTGCTGTGTTTCCTAATAAGTATTACGATCCCGAAAGACGATTGACTCAAATGAAATTGAGATTTATTTAATCATTGCATATTATTTATCTGATATTTGGCTAACCAAAAACACGATTCACTTATTTTGACTCGATAGTTTTATTTTTTGAAATTATGAATCTTTCTGGGCTTTTCAACAAATACCTGTTACACTTATTGAGTTACTATCATTAAATAACCTTACACTACTACAATCACATACTTTATAAAATAATAGCTAAAGGAAATATTAGTATAGTATTGAATTTTTAAGTAATCATCAAAAACATTTTTAGGACTTACGACCTTTACTTTCGTGCTATAATGCGGGAACCGTTGTTACGCGATATTGTTCACTATTAGCTGCAGCGTAAAGCATATTCCCCGGGAGCACGATTCATGGAATCATTGTATCACGATTGGAGGATAGCGGTGTGTGTAGGCGGGGCTAGCGTTTTGACAGTAGGCTTTACTTATGTGATAGTTTAACGCAGAGGTTCCCAAACTTATTTTGTCTACCGCCCACTTTAAGAACAAATTATATTTTAGCGCCCCCATTGTTTCAATTTAAAATGCATCCTGATGAAATAAATCACCCCCCAAGCCTCTACACAACGCCCCCATTTATACGGGTCCCACACCGCCCCCCTTCAGATCTGTAGCGCCCACAAGGGGGCGTTATCGCCCACTTTGGGAAAGGCTGGTTTAACGGTAAATTAATAAAAAAATAATTTTCTTTGTACGAATAACTTATGTGCCCAGGTTTTGAAAATGTTTGACAGCAGTTTATCTATTAGAACTTTTGGTAGCTAATGTGAAAATTTGTTTACCGGTATAAAAATATCCTATATCCTTTTCCGGGACTCAAAATTTCTCAATACAAAATCTCATCTAAATCGGTTCCAGTGGCTTGGGCGTCAAGAGTTAACAGACGGACTTTCGCTATATAATATTAGTATGGACTATGGATTAACAAATATGTTGAATAGATAAAATCCTTTCAAAGAACTTCAGAAACCGACGGAATCCTATTTTCCACGGAACCTTGTCAATTGACGTGTATCTTGTTTTTGCAATGTCAATAAGTCAGAGGTCACAACAAAATGGCGGACGTGTCACTTCCTGACGTCTCACGGCCATGTTTTCCATAATTAGTATAGAGGTAATAAAAAATATGACGACGATAATATTTTACTGAGGCTTTTTGTGGTTATATGACACTTACTGCCGCACTAAGAGTGGAACATTAATTACTTAAATATAATTAATTCAAAATTTTGACATAAGCGCCATACATTATTTGTCAAACTCTTCATTAAATTGAAGGTTCATCATAATTAAATATCTCTGAGTACGGCGGTTTATATACAGTGAGTAACAAAAATAAGTGATAATACTTTAGGGTGAGTACGTGTTCCTTGTAGAGAGTTCACTGTGAAAGTAGCAGCACTGAAAGACGTTTTTTTTTCACTTTTGTATGGGCAAGGGCCTGAGCGTCACGAGTTTCCCCATACAAAAGTGAAAAAAAAAATTCGTCTTTCAGCGCTGCTACTTTCACAGTGAACTCTCTACAAGGAACACGTACACACCCTAAAGTATTATCACTTATTTTTGTTACACGTATTAGTACTAGATGAGGCCCGAAACGCAGTGGTTCCGAAATTCTGTTACCGCGCGGGAACAAAAAGTATATTCTATGCCCTTTCCCGGTAGTCAAAGTATCTTACATACCTTTCATCAAGCAGCAAAAGGTTTAGCAGTTTGGGCTTGAAGATATTGTAACAGACAGACAGCCACACTTTCGCATTTATAATATTAGTATGGATATTAAATACGTCACACCATAGTGACGTAAAAAAAATACCAAAAACCGTAGCTTTTTCCACAGGATGTCAGTGACGCATGCTGCATCGCGCGTCATAGTGAGCTCGTCGGACAGGTTTTCGAATTAACAAATTGATACAAAATCGTTTATTTTGGAATGTCGAAAATACGTGACTTAATTGAAGTAGACAAATGGTGTCAATGAACCGTACATTTTGGTTTCATCTGCACCACGTAGAAACAATTTTCTCTACATAGAGTAGTATGCGTTTTGTCGGGATGAATGAAAACTACAATACTCAATCGATACTAAATAATAACACAATAGCTTACCTATCGGTTACATCTTCACGCCTAAACTTCTCAACTCAAAAATAAAGTATTTAGATTAAAATAAATAAAATATCTTTTTATTCGAAACAGGTATCATAAATACACTTTTTGAAAGTCGTAGAAAGAACGTAGAAACTAAGATGCCTACCACTGGTTCGGGAACTAACCCGGCGAGAAGAACCGGCGTAAGAAACTCACACGGGGCCATCTTTTACTTAAAGCCAGGTAGTCCCTAAAATTAGCAGGTCGATGTCTGTCAGTAGGAATATCGACGTAAAGGACATTAAAATAACATTCATATCAGCGCGCCTTGTACAGTGGCGGTTACGACGCTCGCCGCGTCCTTAATAGGGCGAAATAGGAGAAAAAAAACCTTTTTACTTAGATAATTAAACCAAAATGCGAAATGTAACCACAAATTATTCTTCTTAAAGTTAGGAGCTTTTCGTAGATATGATTTTTGAAAGTAAAACTATCATAAGCTTCATGAAAAATAAGAAAAATATCAGAAATTATTCGAATTTAGCCTCCTCTTCGGAGTTATTTTTGATCGAGTAAAGTTTTCAATATTATATTTCGAACCACAAATTGTCAAAGTACATTAAGTAAACAACAATTTGTATTTTTTTGGCTATTAAAAGTCACTATTTGTTTGTTTATTATTGATTCAAAGTCATGTAAATTAGGGACTACCTAGCCTTAAAAATTTTAACTAAGAATTAATACACATTTTTTCATTGTCATTTTCAAAATCGTAGAGCAAAACACATACGAATAAATAGAGGTATTTATAATATTATATATAGAATTAAGGTCATACCTTTATATTTGCTAGGGATTTAGCTAAGTTGTCAAAGTTATGCCTAAGTTGGTGACTAAAGTTAAGTAACGCTAATACAAAATTTGGTAAGTAGGGTCTTAGATATTATTGCGATGCCTTCAGAGGTTATACAATATGTTTGTTCCTAGTCTTATCTAGTCTTATAATATGTTACAAAACTTCATTATAGGTCTACCAGAATCTGATGGCAATTTTTGACAACAGATTTTCATAAAATATCCTTGATCATTGGATTAATTTTTATATTTGCATGTTTAACACACATAATCAGTCGCTATAAAAAAAAGGATCAAAATGTTTTATTCTAATTACCCCGGTATTGATAGAGTCAATTTATTTTCTCACTTTTTGCCATCAGATTCTGGTAGACCTATAACAACCCTATCGAAAGTATTGTCTAATATAATATAAAATAAGTCGGGTTTTCCTTCCTGACGCTATAACTCCAGAACGCACGAACTGATTTCCACGGTTTTGCATTCGTTGGAAAGGTCTCGGGCTCCGTGAGGTTTATAGAAAAAAAAATCAAAAAAAAACTTCAAGAGAAAAAGCAGGAAAACAGGCAAAACAACGTTTGCCGGGACAGCTAGTAGTATTTTAAATAGTATTTTATTTTAAAAAGATAAAACCGATTCAAAATTGCACGTTCCTAATTGAGAATTGAAATTCCCTATCTCAAAAACTAATACACCGACTTTGATGAAGCTTATAGCATTCCCTAAGTTGAACAATACCTATTACAACAAAAAAAGAATTACTTAAATTGGATACATACATAGACATACACTTTTGAAATTTGGCACATTTGTTCAGACGCTGCTATAGACTATCATAATACACGAAAATATTACATACATACGGGTCGAATTGATAACCTCCTTTTTTTGAAGTCGGTTAAAAAAAAAGACATAATATTTGAGCAGTAAAATGTATGAGAGTTACTGCAGTTCTATACTGTATTATAATTCGATGGCTTTTCTTGATGAGTAAGACCAGTGGTTCTCAAACTTTTTTTGGTGCAGGAACCCTTTTACAAAGTGAAACTTTTGACGGACCCGGACGGACGGACGGACACGGACGGACCAAAAATGTTTTGTCTTTGAAATGATTGTTTCTATGATGTTTGATGACATTTCTAATTTATGTATTACTCGCGGAGCCCCAACAAGGCCCCAGTGCTCCGCGGAGCATATTTAGGAGCTGAGTTAGACGTATCTTAACAGCTGTTTTATATTGCAACAAATAACACGAAAACAACATTTAGGAAGTCTATAAATACGATTCACAAGTCAGTGCTAAGTGCTGATAAAAAACCACGTTAATTTCAAAACAGGTTCCATTTCTAGAGTTAGTGCGTCATGACCTTAACTATAAATACTGGCTTAACCTCAACATCTAAATGAGTTAACGAATTACCTGATGTTAGGTGTATATAATGAGTGACTCAAAACTAACTAGACTACAATAATATAATATAATCATCGCTATATTTTGGTACATAATCTACATTTATAAATAAGTATAGAAGTTTAGGTCAGAAAATTGTTCTTTGGACTACGGAGGTCATCGGTTCGATTCCCATGGTGGAACCAATAAAATTAGTTATTTAAATTTGACGTAGGTAGGCCTGCCTGTCTGTGAGTCTGTCCGTGGCATCATAACATCCAAACGGGTGAACCGATTTTGATATTTATTTTTCTTTGAAAGCTGACTTGATCGAGAGTGTTCTTAGCTCATAGTTAATCATTAGCCTACTCAGTGCTGGAAAATTTGGGTTTTAGCTTCACGAAAGGTTGTAGGTACCTTGTAAGCAACTTCCACTTATTTGTTTTTAAGGGTTCCGTACCCAAAGGGTAAATACGGGACCCTATTACTGAGACTTCGATGTCTGTCCGTCTGTCTGTCTGTCTTCAGGCTGTATCTCAAGAGCCGCTATAGCTAGACTTCAGAAATTTTCACAGATTGTATATTTCTGTTGCCGCTATAACAACTTGTCTACTTCCGCTCTATAGCGGTACAGAAACCTTCGTGTGTGAGTCCAACTCGCACTTATCAGAGTTCTTTCGTAACATTTAAAAATATATATATTTCAGACAAAATGCCGGCCTACGACAACGAGGGCGCGACTATATCGCTAGAAGACATACGGAACCCCCCAGAGGATGTCACAGAACGGAGACTGAGGATGTTCAAAACACAGAAGTCGACGGTACATTCTAGAAGACAGCAGGCGGTCTGCGTGAGGCGAGCGTACAAGATATACGGGAGCAAGAAGAATCCTAATGTTGTTTTGGACAGCCTGAATATGACGGTGCCTAAGGGTACAATGTAAGTACTTCCATGCTGATATTTTGCCTGTCTATCACCTCTCCAAATGATTGTTTTTATTACGTAGAAATGTAAGGTTCCTACACGATAAACAAACTTTTATCTTTCCTTTTTTTTCTTGTTGGTAATTTAAGGATTATAATTGAAATATATAAGAATATTTACATACTCTATTAGCTAAAAAACTTTTCAAGATATTTCTTTAAGATATAATAATATCTTTAGGGATGTTTCCAAGGTAAAAAATTTGCAGATATTTTTGCGAATGTGTAATGATAAATGCGAAAGTCTGTCTATCTGTCTGTTACCTCTTTAGTCTTTACGTCTACAACTTCTGCATGACAATATCTAAAATAATAACAGTAGGCTAAGGCGTATTGCACAAATACCCACCCTGTATATGGCAGGACATGGTTTGCCGTATAGTGAATCTACAAATCTAGTAAATATTTATTATAAATCAAAATATAAATCTTGATACACACGACTCACGTGCAAGGCCTCTGGGAAATCAGGTGTATGGTAATATCGGTCTTCATAGATAGAAAAACCCATGTGCACACTAAATCCTCATAGGTACAGCCATCGATATATAATACAGAATAGAAAAGTACCTAATTCTGATATAATATAATAATAATAATAATATCTATGGACGCTTCACACCACGTCAGTCTGGACCCGTGCTAAGTACCTGAAGGACTTGTGTTACGGGTACCAGACAGCGGAAATATATTTAATATTTTTATACTATACATATATTTAAGATTTTTATTATATCATACACATATTTAATACACACACAGACCCGGAAACATTGAAAACTTTTTGTTCCGTCGGCGGGATTCAAACCCGCGGCCCCCGGCTTGAGCTACCACACACTTAACCAATTGAGCCACAGAGGTCGTCAAATAAATAATAATAAATAATAATAAATAATAATAAATAATAATAAATAATAATAAATAATAATAAATAATAATATATTTTAACCGCTCAAACATGGCTCCAGTTACTGACATAATATTGCGTTTTCGGCATCGCAAAGCGCCCCGGGACAGGCCAGGCCGAATGGATACGAAAATAGCCGAAGTTTAAATTTTATATCAGCTATTTACACAGAAACGCTGCAACCGGTCATGTTGCGGTTCGTGGATCATCGGTTTTGTTCGGCTATTTCCGTATACATTCGGTCTGCCCTGCCCCGGGGCAGTTTTCGATTCCGAAAACGCTATTAAACACAGAAAATTTTATATAAATTATCGACCCGGGTATGACAACTAACCGAAAATAGGAAAATTCTACAAAATGCAAAGTTACTGCTGAACTAAGCTACGCATATTAATTACTTTGTAATTAAATGACGATTTTGTCATATAAGCCCCAGAAATTATGTGCCAAACTCTTCTTTCAATTACAGTTAAGTGGGCGACTAACCCAAAATTGACGATTTTATAATTCATTTTTATACTTGAAAATAAGCCCCGAATTGTTTCATTTTCTAAACATAGATACTACATTATATTTCCAAGCATTTGATCTGAGCGAAAACACGATATCTTAAAATTTTCTCCATAGAACAAAATCACAAAGATGCATCTAATTTTCACGAATTTTTCATATATTGCCATAACCGTGCATTAAACTAAGTTAATATTTTAATACATTGTATAAAATCCTATTATTAAGACACTAGCCTGGAGGATTTTTAATATGTTGTATATTTATAGAGTTATTAAGAAAAAACCAACTTGGCGATGAGTGCGGCAGTTAGATGTGCATGTCGTGGACTAATTTTTTAACTCAGTTACTCTTCTATAGTATTTATTCATCGTTGTGCAGAACTAATAGTAACCTCAAGGGTTAGAAGTAAACGTTTATAACATACAAAACAACAAACGTTCATGCTCAAGTCAGTTTCCCATAGGAATATACTTTGGCAGATGTCTGTCTGTCTAGACAATATGTTTATTTCTTCTTGGCGTTCTTGATTTTGATGGAATTTGGATTGGAAATACTTTTAGTCCAAGGATAGAATGGGTATTATAATGGAAGATGCACGGTTTCAGCGTGGTAAAGGAATTCTGCCTGAACGAAGCGGGCTAAGATGTCGCGTTGTTTGTTGCCAAAATCCTCCGAAAAGCCTGAAGCGATTGTATTGAAACTTACCGTTCTGTGGGTCTGAAAATCGTCCAGTATCTACTTTTCATTCTTGAAGTAAAATTGTAGCATTAAGAATAAGAATAAGAAAAGTTTATTTTGCACATCACACAGTACATACACACACACACACACAACAAATTACTATAATACATGTGCACCGTGCACTGTCCTTAGTCGCTATATCAAAGTTTTTATCGTCAAATGACTCGCTTTGTCAGACTCTATATAAATGGAGATTTTTACACATAAGTACTCCTGGATACGCTTTCTATTAAAACCTTCATTAAATTAAAGTTAAGTTATACACGACTAGCTTATAAACGTTTGGCCGAATGTAAATTGATCATATTAAAAAAAAAAAACAATTAAGAATGTTCCATTCAAAATGGGTATCCAAGTACACTTTTGAACGTCGAAACTATGGTACCTACCACCGGTTCGAGAACTAACCCAGCGAGAAGAACCGGCGTAAGAAACTCGCACGGGGCTATCTTATACCAAAAAGATGTAACCTGCATAGGGCCATCTTATACCCAATTAAAGTTTACTAGAGATCGCCCAATGGTCGAAATTCGACCTTAAATTTAATTATCTTCTTCTTTTGGCTCCTCGTTTAAAGTATTGACTATTTCAGATTTAATAAAAAAAAAAACAACAATCCATTTTTAATTTGACAACATACTTCAACCATAAACAAAAGAGTATATTTCGTATGCATAGGCTTGTCATTCAAAAAGATGGTAGTGTGCACATTGTAGTGTGTGTAATGTTTTATTTGTTAAAAAAATGTATGATAAAAGCTTAATTTCAAATGCTCGATAGCTCGATGCACTCCTTCACCATAATAAAAACTATAACTGTGCAAAATTTCATTCAACTACGATTCCGCATTTTCGTCAAAAGGGATCCAAAGTTTTTCGCTCGCGTATTAATATGATTCTTCTTTCAGCTACGGCCTCCTCGGCGCTTCGGGGTGCGGCAAGACCACGCTGCTGTCTTGCATCGTTGGGCGGCGGCGGCTGAACTCTGGCGAGATCTGGGTACTGGGTGGTCGACCGAATGGACCAGGGTCTGGAGTACCTGGACCCAGGGTCGGGTACATGCCGCAGGTGAGATTGAATATATTAGTTAAAAATGGCACTAGTGATCATAATAGTTCAGCTTTTAAGCTAATGTCAATGACTTTTGTTTAGCTAAAAATTTAATTAAGGTAAGAGAATTTCGTTACTAAAAATACATCCACAGCCGAATATAAAACCTCGTCCTTATTTGGGAAAATGGCTGATAGAGAATGGCTTACTGTATACAGGGTGTTACAAAATTAAGTGATAATACTTTAGGATGTGTATGTGTCCCTTGTACAGAGTTCACTGTAAAAGTAGCAGCGCCGAAAAAACATTTTTTTATTTGTATGTCCTAACTCATGACGCTGCGTCGCTTGCCAACACAAATGACAAAGTGACCTCAACTATACAAGGGATACATACACACCCTAAAGTATAACCACTTAGTTCCGTTACACCCTGTATGATTAAAATTGTGATATTATTATGACATGTCCAATTTACTCCCACTGCAATTTTTTAGAAAATGAACAATTGTAGCAGACACGTGGTTATTAGTTGTGACTGGGATATGTCGGGTTTATCTGCTATATAATTTATTTCAATCTGTTTAATTCGATAGAGAAATTAAAAGTAGATCTCAGTGAGTATTAAGATAAGGGAGCGCTTAAAAGCGTGAAGAGGTAACAGACATAAACTTTCGCAATTATAATATTAACGAGGATTAAAGTTGCTTTAATTTCACCCTTACTACCTCTACGTCGTTTCAAATAAGACGTTTACCAATTATATCATCCTTTCCCATAAATAACGTCATAATGTCTGCTCACGTCAAGCGCTATTTTTTGGCGGGAAATCCTGATTGATGACGTCAATATATTAAACATGGCGCCTCATGCTCCACAGATAATAAATGCCGTTAAGATCAAACGCCTCTGAGAATTTAGGAAATCTTAGTAGTTTAGGTACTAGAAGTTGCGACTTTGTGCGCTTAGAATCCCTCAAATACCGTATTCTTTGAAAACATAAAATCGGCCAAATGCGAGTTAAGGCTTCTCCAGTTGGCCTATGAGGTAAAGCACACAATCCTGCATCGCACTATCGAAGTTTCTGAGATCGGAAAGACATACAACGTCTGAAGTGACGTCAGTGGGCTTCGGTTTGACCCAGCATGCTCGGTCGGAAGATCTTCCTTTCCACTATGCATACGCCAAAAATACAAGAGTGTTTGTCCATGATCGACGTCAACTGTGTTATAAACAGCTTAACAATCCAGGTTTATCATCAGACAACGTGTAAAAGGACTTTAAGGCGTAAACTTTTAACATTATTTTATTAAACTGTCAAATTAAATCTCAAGACGCCTCTTAATTTTATATCTAGGGTACTTATTATTCTCAACACTTTATTTACTAGTAAAGTAATAAAATAAAAACTTGTTGATTCTTTATATGGTTAGATAAAGAATATAAACTGTATATTATTTACTTTTATAAATCCATACTATATACTTACCTATCCATATCCATACTTTCATACTTATATTATAAACGCGAAAGTGTGTATGTCTGTCTGTCTGTCTGTCCGTCTGTCCGTCTGTTACCTCTTCACGCCCAAACCGCTGAACCGATTTCAATGAAAGGTATAGAGGTACTGTGAGTCCCGGCAAAGGAGATAGGATAGATTTTCATGTGAAAAATGTACTGTTCCTGTGCGATAAACGAATTTAATCGCAACGGAGTTTCGGGCGTCATCTAGCAGAATATATATTTATTAACTAGCTGTATAAAAAATCAACTGTATATTTACTTTAAAAAAATAAGTTGATAAATATTTAGTTTTGTTTAAGCGGTTGCATTTTAAAATGCGCTTTATCTTTGTCATAAAAGACCGGTTATTTGAATAATTAAAAGTAATTTACATAAAATAACAATTTATTGATTATATTATAAAGTATAAATTGTTGTTTATTGTGTACCTTTACATTTTAACATCTGTACCAATTTTGATTTGTAGACACTTTAAGAAACGGAAAGGAGGAATGCTTTTTTAGGGTTTCGTACCCAAAGGGTAAAAACGGGACTCTATTACTGAGACTTCGATGTCTGTCCGTCTGTCTATTCGTCTGTCTGTCTGTCTCCAGGCTGTATCACAAGAACCGCTACAGCTAGACTTCTGAAATTTTCACGGATTGTGTATTCTATTAAAGTTAATATTTAAGGGGGGCTCCCATACAACAAACGTTTTTGGTTCGTAATCCATAATGGCAACATGTAGACACTTGAAATTTTCACAAAATCCTCAATTATATGTGTACTTTAATATTTAATAATAATATTAAAATAACATAAAAAATTAAGGGGGGCTCCCATACAAAAAATACAATTTTTTCCCTACTTTCGCTCTATAACGGTACGAAACCCTTCGTGCGCGAGTCTGACTCGCACTTGGCCGATTTTATTTACGATTAACGCGCGATAATTCTAGTTTTGAGCCAACGGAGTTGCGGGCGTCATTTAGTAGTCTATACTAATCAATAATCATACTAATAATATAAATGCGAAAGTCCGTTTGTTTGTTATCTCTTCACGCCCAAACCACTGAACCGATTTTGCTGAAATATGGAGATACCTTAAGTCCCGGGAAAGGACATAGGGTAATTTTTATCCCGGATAAATGTACCCACGCGATAAACTGGCGCAACGGAATTGCGGGCGTAGTATACTCTATAAATAAAATTATTTATTTCATTGCGAAAATGCAATTCATGTTAATAAAATATTTCCGTCGTGGTTTTCATTTTGAAAATTGATTAGATATAGTTGACTTCACCTTGATATTTTGATTGTTATCGTCATTGCTGCGCCATATCTAACGGCATGGAGCAGAGGTGATGCACAATGTAGTTATTATATTACATTTTATTTAAATAAACCTAAAGATTATGATTATGTTATAACATAACCATAGTTAGGAAGGATTTATATGCGTTCGCCCAAACGCGCGGTTTGCGGCTACACCGAGATATTACAAGCAAAATATGTATTTTAAGGCGCTCCCCTTACGAAGATGCCGTAATTTACCGTTTTTAGAGCCTTATAACTCATAATTTGGAAGCTACAAAATTAGAATAAAAATACAGCAACAATCTTCAGTATAATATAATGAACATTCCTTTCCCCTTATTAATTTCCTATTTTTGTTTATTATACTCATGATATCAGCTTCCAAAGTAATACCAATTTGTTAAAATTCAAGCATACTTTCAGTATCTCCCTAGTATTTACAAATTACTTTTATTTGAAACACACGCCAATAGATCGACAGTTTCATGAACTACATATTCCCCGTTTGAACTTGTTTAGGTCAATTTTGAACTAAGATAAGTAAAAAAAAATAGGATTTTGGTGCGATCTCGGCAACGCGGCAAATGTATGGTCAAGGTCGTTTGCTCGGGGTATGGCCTTAACGATTTATTGAAATAGCGGCGCGGTCGCGCTATCATTTACAAACATTTGCTTGTGATCTCGCGGTGTAGCCGCCAAACCGCGCATACGGGCGGACGCATATAAATCGAGCTAAGTTGGGCATATAGTAAGATATACACCGCACACAACTTTAAGATCCCTCAGTTAAACTGGAGGAAGCGATCGGTGTTTGAACATAGTTTTCGGCGATTCTGCCGAATATGGCTAACAATCCTAAAAATGTCACAATGTAATTTTTAATTCAGCATTTCTCATAGAAACATAGGATTCAAACGTAACTCTTTCAGCGCTGCTACTTTCATAGCACTCTACAAGGGACACATATACATACCCTAAAGAAGTCATTCTCAGATTGTGCTTCGCGGAGGCTTGGGGCTCTGCAAAGGCCATACATAAATTGTTTTTAGAAATGTCATCAGACACCAGCATGGAGACGATTCACTCAAAGACATAAAGTTAATATACCTAGCGGAATAGAGTGACAATCTCGAGCTGTCAAACCGAAACTGGTTTACATCTGTGTGTAAAAATATGTGTACGTATACACTTACACAAGCATGATTGAACATGAATTCTATGAGATTAAATTGTCAACGTGTCGATAAGTGCCGACTGGACGTCAAAAAAGAGTTCTGCTGTCATGTATCACACGTCTCTTTTTACCACGCAGTGTTACTGATAGTGACATCTCGCTTGCTCAGGCCTTTGTTTCTCTATTCCGCTAGGTATACTAACTTTATGCTCAAAGACAAAACATTATTTTTTTGGTCCGTCAAAAATGTCACTTCTTAAAAGTGTTGTGCCACCAAAAGTTTATACTGCCTCTCTAATTAGACTGGCCATAGACGGACCGCAAGTCGCACTCGGGACCGACTGCTCTAGAGTGGTCGCGTTGAAATTTGTACCGACCGCTCAAGAACTGCTCGAGCGGTCCGTGTATTGCGGATATGAATTTAGTATGAAAACTGCAGATCGCCGTCCGGCAACCGCACCTTGCAGTCGGTTTCGACTGCAAGATGCGGTCCGTCTATGGCCGGCCTTACTCAACTTCTCTTCTTTTCTACCAGGAAGTCGCGCTGTTCGGGGAGTTCTCCATCCGGGAGACAATGATCTACTTCGGCTGGATCGCCGGCATGGAGACCAAGGAGGTGGATGAGAGGACCGACTTCCTCGCCAACCTGCTGCAGCTGCCCAACATTAGCAGGTAACTCCTGGAGTCCATGCCCTTAAGCCAAGACGTTTTCTTTATTGCTTCTTCATAGAATCGCTGATCAAAATGTACGGTATTGACATTAGACGAGTCAAGCGTCAACGTCATGTTAACGCTTATGTCAATTCCATACATTTTGATCGGCGGTTTTATAAAGAATATATAAAGAAAAAGTCTTGGCTAAAGGGCCTGTACTTGGTGACTAGCACGCTTAGCATGGCAGCCATAGGGTTTCCTTCCACGGCAGAAAAGACTGAGTGACAAATGAACAATAGAAATATGTCAGTTTGTCCTCAAAATTAGTCAGTGTTTCTATCTGTCGCATTTTTTCTGTGGTCATGCTAAACCTAATACGACGACACCTTAACTACATCAAACTTCTGTGCTTAGGAGTACTAGGTTTTAACTTGAGCTATTTTTAAGAAAGAATACTTTCAATGACCTTCTCAGTCCCAGTTTTAGTATTTTTTTCTTCTTAAACATAATTTTTTTATACATATAGACATTTATAAGTTTAATGTAGTGGCGTACTTATCGCTTTAAATATCTCTTCCAGTAGATCGAATCAAAAAGAATAGATCTCTTCCCTACTTTGGCCCTCAATAACCCAAAGTTTTTCTACTCATTAATATGCTACCAGCTAATATATTTTGTTTGCAGGCCGGTCAAGAATCTCTCTGGTGGTCAGATGCGACGTGTGTCTCTGGCTGCTGCTCTGCTCAACCAGCCCGAGCTGCTCATCCTGGATGAGCCCACTGTTGGAGTGGACCCGGTGTTACGACAGAGGTATGTGGTTGTCTGGTAGCAACTGTCAGAAGTAAGGCCAGAGTAGACAGAACTAATGTACCTCAACTTTAAACAAACGGGCCCCCCGCCCGTTTGTTTAAAGTTGTGTTATGTTTCACAAGGGAACAAATATAATGACCACCATAAAATGCTCTGATACCCTAAGCTTGTTCACCAAAAATAATTACTTAACACCAAAAAAATAAAGTCTAAAATTACAATACTACTAGCTATTTTACTCACGGCTACACTTCAAATTATAATCGAACGCCCAATATAGTAAATGATCACCCAATCCTAGCGAGCAAATCAATGCGATATTTCTGTTAGAATAAATCACTACGATTGACAAAAAATGTAAGCATTTTAACAAAAAAAGTATTATGATTCCATATTATGTTATATTGTCTTCGGCTTGCAGTCCCCTCCCACCGCACTGCAAGCGCCGTCCATGCTCGGACACGCATGTCCCACGTGTAAAATCGGTTCTGCAGTTTGGACGTGAAGAGGTAACAGACAGACACTTACCCTGTCCAATTTAAAATATTAGTATGGATGATGAGAGTTATTTACTAATAATTAATCAAAATATAACGAGATGTAATTCTTTTGTTTCTCATCTACGGCCGCGAGAACAATAGATTTCCAAGAATCCGCGATCGAAGAATTAAACTAAAATGTAGTTCAAATTTGGTTTCTATTTATTAATTTTCCATTAGCAATTATTATTTTTTGGGTCATTTTGTTTTAATAGGATAGCAAGATCTTTGGTTATAATTTTACATTAAAATGCTAGTATAATGTTGGTGATCATTTACTAATTTTGGTGATCATTTACTACTTTTGGTTTAACAATGATTTATTTGGAGTCATTTTGCAAAAATAGGATAGCGAGATGTTAAATCTTTGGTTAGCATTTTACATTAATTGCCAGTATAATGTTGGTGATCATTTACTAATTTTGGTGATCATTTACTACTTTTGGTTTAACAATGATTTATTTGGAGTCATTTTGCATAAATAGGATAGCAAGATGTTAAATCTTTGGTTATCATTTTACATTAAATGGTGATCTGTATTTTGGTGATTGTTTACTATTTTTGTCTGTTAAATGTTACTATATCTGGTGGTCAGTTAATTAAAAGCCGTTTCATAATGCTGAGTAACGCATTAGTACGGCGCGCGCCGGCCGAAATGACATACTACGTCAAATGTATATGTCGCAGTCATCTAGATAAATCTGCGATTCGATTGAATGACTAGCGCATTCATTGAATGACACCATTCAATTGAATGACTCGGCCGAACGTCGATTGAACGATCGTCACTCAACGTCCAACTAGTTAGCGATTTGTAACATAGCCCTTTGAAGATAGCGGACATGAAATCAGTCAGGTAATCGAACGTATTTCACTTTTTTCCCACTGCGGCGCTCGTAGTCACCAAAATAATTCTTAGGTAATTAATAGTAATGAATTACTCCGTGTTGGCCCATTACGACTTCATTGGATTAGGTTAGACGCCTTAGCCATCGTGGTTATTTTTTTGTAAACCACCCAGAAGTAGGAGCCCCGCATAGCGGGGCTCCGTCACCTCATAATTGAAGCCAGTTTCTAGATTAACCTATTATTACGCCACCAACAAATACTTTAAAAAATTATAAAATTCCATTTATCGACTTCACTATGATGACGTTTAGTCAAGACGTTAAACGTTACAGTCAACGTCTTGACTAGTTGTCCTTCAGTCATTCAATAAAATGGTGCCATTCAATGAATACGCTAGTCGTTCAATCGAATCACAGATTGAACCAGATGACTGCGACATATACATTTCGAGATCGACGGACCTGTATGTTATTTGGTTATGGTTTATGTCAATTTAAAGTTGGCCATAATCCGTCGGCTGAGTTTGACATAAAAAGACCGAATTGCCTAGGTCCGCCATCTGCCTATGAATCAATTTCCCTGATAGTACCTAGTCTAAGTTTAATTAACAAAAAATATGTGTGGCACTCGGGGACTGCCGCGGTAAAGCTGTTGCATAGGATTTTTTATCAATTTATGCAATTATAATTCGCAAACCACACAAATACCGTGCCGAAGTCTGCCGAACTGAAACGACATTAGACTATGCACGGCAATGCCGCACCGCTGTGCCAGTCGGTGCTGGTCGGAGTTTGTAACGAAAAAAACCTAACACACCCCGAGTTAGGTTTTTTCGTTACAATATTTCTTGATTCGTTCACCGCGCTCAAAGCCCGCGATAAAAGCTATGCAATAGCTTAAAAAACTGAGTTAATCTAATAAGAGTAAGGAATCAGAATACAAAATACTGAACCGACCAAATCACTGGAAGTCGCTATTACAACTTGAAAGTTAAGTAATTTTAAAATTATGATGAGTTTGACAGATGTCAAAGACTGCATTACATTAAAATTAAATAATCATTAAATAAACTGCGGCCTGTAAACGCAGTATTAAGGGAACAATTTTTGATTAAGTATTTGGAAAACCAAGATCTTATCCAAAGCTTCAATTACCAAAGTAAAAAATAAAAGAAGATGGTATGTTAATTAAATAAATTAAAGATACCCTACATGTTGTAACTCGTTAAAATTGTCCTTTAGCTTTTATTTTGGTCAGGTCTCCTTGAATTTAAAGGGCACTTGAATCTTAATTATAATAATTATTATAGACGGTACATCAGGTTCTTTTGTAAGTTTTGGTTTGTATCGAATGTATATGCTCTCTCTATCCAGATAGAAAGAGCATATTATACATTCATAGTAGTAGATCGTCGTGTCGTGGGTTCGATTCCCGCGTTGGAAACATGTTGGTTAAGACATATTTGATGCAGGCTGATCACCTGATTGTCTGACAAGTAAGATGATCCATGCGTCGGATGGGCATGAAAAAAGTCGGTCCTGCGCCTGATCTCTCGCCAGTCGTGTCGGTCGTCCGACCCACTGGGTTATGAGAGTAAAGGAATAGAGAGTGCTCTTGTGTACTGCGCACACACTTGAGCACTTTAAAATTACTCCTGCGTACCTGGCCTGGTTTCAATGAAACCGGCCACCGTCACCGAAACCGGTGTGGGAGTTTATTATCCTTGCAAAAAGGATCCTTTGCCAGTCTGGTTTAAAGCTATCGCTGGGTTAAATTATGTTATTTATCTTGTTTTACGTAGAGCTTATTTAACTTGAAATGATGAGCCCCACCACAAGTTCAAATAAGTGGGAATTTTTGTACTGTGAATAAGGGAGAGGGGCGCGTCGCTTTAATTTTGGGCAAGCTGTATAGTGTGTAATAATATACATAATAAGTTAAAAAAAAAAAAAAACTAAAAACGCTTTTATTTTTTTAAAAAAATTTACAAATTATTGCATTGTCATTGGCTCGTAATACGTATGCAAATAGATAGGTAAAAATCGTGCTCAAAGATTCCGTTACATATAGCCCAAGCTTATAAAGCGTGTTAAAAAGAGAAGGTACGATGTTTAATCACAGAGTTAATTTTATCTTGAACTAGATGACGCCCGCAACTTCGTTGCGCCAAAATTCGTTTATCGCGCGGGAACCGTACATTTTTCCGGGATAAAAAGTATCCTATGTCCTTTCCCGGGACTCAAAGTATCCCGACAGACAGACACACTTTCGCATTTATAATATTAGTATGAATATGTATTAGTATGGAAGTATGGATTGGCAAACGTGAGTCTAAGTAAATAATGAAAATATTTTCTCGATCACTGTGACTGTATTTGTCTGATATGTTGGAAAAACTACTCGACAGGTGGACTTCTACGTGGATTAGCTTAAGCGTATAGCAAATATGTCTATTAATAAAGCCAATATGATATTAATTGAACAGCGAAAAAAAATCACGGCTTCATTTGACCTTTTTATTTTGTCATAATTATATTTTTTGTTTCTTTTCCAGCATTTGGGACCACATGGTAGAGATTACGAAGGGCGGAAGAACCACAGTTATCATCACCACACATTACATCGATGAAACCAAACAGGCTAACCTGGTAAGTAAATACCTAAAATATAATAATTAGAAACCCTTAATTGCCAATGTTAGGGCCGTTTACACTCAGCCACGGCCGCTTCTGCCGCTGCCGGAAATATTTTCCTGAATACTTCTGCGGTAATAACGACGCGAGTGAGCGTTTACACTCAGCCCTCTACATACTTGCCACGTCGGGCAGCGGCACGGCAGCGGCATGACGAGTGGCAGCGCGAGTGATTTACATCGCGCTGCCTACTTCCCTGCCCAATAGAGCTGAGTGTAAATATCGCATTAGGTACAAACAAGTCTACGGCACGCCACGAAAAATTGTTTTACTTCTATCAAATGGATTACTTGAGATTAAAGTTACTAAAAGTAATGGGCAAGTTTTGACCAAATCGTAGAACGTGGTCTACTGGTGTTAAACTCTAAACGCATCCCAAAGCTAGTCGGGTGGTTTCGGACTAGACCCCATCTAGATACCAGGATATCATAGCCGGAAACACAAAAAAGAGAGAAAAATGGTTGCCTTTTTAGGTTGATGTTATGTTGGTAACATAACATCAACCACCCTAACAAGTCACTTCTTCCATCATCTCCATGTACCATTTCTATTCTTTCAGATCGGTCTCATGCGTGGCGGCAGATTCCTTGCTGAAGAGTCACCGAGCGAGTTGATCCGCCGCTACCAGGGAGAGAGCTTGGAAGACGTGTTCCTCAAGCTGGCTGTCCTCCAGAACCGGGGGAAGAGGAGAAGGTCCAGCATCCTCACTGACGTGCTTGAGAGAGTGGAAGTGCCTACGTCGCCGGTAAGTCCAGAGGATTAGGCCAAATATCGGCTTTTTATGATAGCCCAGTGCATTAATACCAGTTAAAAATGTTGGCTTCTTATAGTCTTGATGATGATGATGAGTAAATAATGGATTTGAAGTAAGTAAAGACTTAGGCGTCCTTTTCAAGTTTCAAACACTATCCAGGAACATTTGTTTCATGCCCTTGTAGACTTGAGCATGCCAAAGAAACACACAACTTAAAAAACCTGACACTGCCAAGCAAAAACGTAAGAAGCTATTTAAATCTCTTTTTCCCAATCTTCAGGACCCCACGGTAACCGAAGACGCCGAAGTCGGGGAGATCTCCGGTGAATTCGGAGACAACTTCTCCATGAGCTCGCGCCAGGGTGTGGTTGGGGAGGTGGTGGTGGAGGACCTGCCTCCGGAAGACGCACCGAGAGAGGGCTGCATCGAGAGGATCAAGCCCATGAAGTGGAGACACATGAAGGCGCTGGTGTGGAAGAACTTCCTCAGTCTGTTCAGGAATATTAGGTAAGTAGCCACATAACAAGCAGGAGCGTTACGGTGATAATAATATGTATCTTGTGAGAGGTGTTTGACAGGGTATATTGCACAATATCTGCTGTCAGAAGTGTTGTATACATGATTTTTTGACAGCTGGCAATTGTATGTTGCATAGCTGTCGCAAATTTCGTTATAATCCTGCGATTTCGCACTATTTCTCGGATCGGATGAAGTGCATTTAAATACTCTAACACGACGACGCAACGTAATGCTTAATTTTTTAGACGGTGCGACTCTGCTCGCACAATTAAAATCGTGTAAATTATTTTGGTAGCCAGATGCTATTTTTAAAATTATTCGTTTACTGTAACCCAGTAATGTCCGAATTTTAAAATGCATACACGCTTCTTTGTCTTTCGCTCTTACAACAGTTATTGTAGTAGATAAATCAAAGCAATTACGTCTTTATGCGTCCGGCCCTGCATAAGAACTCCAAATTCTCAAAATGCAAAACCCAAAACTGTTCAAGCGTCATAGTTTCCGTCGAAACTACCCACATCTTAGTTTGTCTTGGCGACTGCAGCTCTATAATAGAATTGGGCAGTCTGACTTCGATCCTATTGACTGAGAAAGCAAACACAAAATATACAGGGTGTAACAATACAAAGTGATTATACTTTAGGGTGCGTACTACGTATATGTCCCTTATATAGAGTTCACTGCGAAAGTAGCAGCGCTGAAAGAGCAGATTTTTTTGTAAATTTTATATGGGCGAATTTATGACGCTGGGGCGCTTGCCTATCAAATCACAAAAAAATCTCTTTATATGCTACTTTCACTATGAACTCAATATAAGGGGCACTTAGGGTCAATTTATATTAGCGCAGAGTCGAAGCGCATCGAAGCGTCAAATTCGCAGCAACTCGAACGAATGCGCGCGAATTCGCCAGAATGCCTACAGTGATGAGCTTGTGGGCGCATGAATGCACGAGAATGCGCGCGCACCAAAAAGCGTTGGTCAAGCGAATTCGCGCGAGTGCGCACGAATGCGCACGCCTTTTTAAATTCTCAGAAGTAATATGTGCGTTAATGCTTTGGAGTTAAGGTTGAATTTGTTATGTTCAGGTTTGATAATTCGCTTCGATACGCTTCGACTCTGCGCTATATAGTATAAATTGACCCTACTTTAGGGTTTGTAAAAACCCTAAAGTATTATCAGTTAGTTTTGTTACACCCTGTATAATATGAGGGTATATATCCAGAATAGTGTTTACAGAGTATCTCCATTTCCTAGTTGAATATTTAAAACTATTCCGAATACCAAACCGATATTAGGGAGCGTTCGAGTATATCGTAACGCATTTTTAAGTTTTGACCATAATAAATTAATCTATAAAATTATATATAAATTAATTTAAATAACATATAAATTAATTTATAAAATAATCTAAAAGCGTTATGCGAATCGAGATCGACATTTTCCATTTTAGATAAATAGAAAATACTTGATCAACTGCATCTAGAGACTTAGATTTATAGGTTCTTTGACATGAGCGTAGCATCTACTTCGGAAATCTTCTAATGGTCCCTCTTCACGTTGGATCATTATTGCCACCATGATTGTTAAGCTGCCTATAACATTAACAACAACAGCGTTTAAGCCGGGGGTCGCGGGTTCTAATCCCGCCGACGAAACAAAAACTTTTCAATGTTCCTGGATCATTGATGTGTATTACATATCATAATAAAAATCTCAAATCTATATGTATAGTATAAAAGTAAATATATTTCTGTTGTTTGGTACCCGTAACATAAATTAAGTCCTTTAGGTACTTAGCACGGGGCCAGACTGACGTGGTGTGAAGCATCCATAGATATTATATTATCGTGAGCATTGACGAATATGGCCCTCCACATCGTGATCGCTTATTAATTTTCCATCTTGGGCCAACGTGAAGAAGCCGCATTATGCATAAAAAATCGGTTGTTGGTAAAGTCGGTTTACTGACGATAGTTGAACGTGACAACGTCAGAAGAAAATACTGATGGAATGGTTTCATTTATCAAAAGAAAATTTTAATTTTATTTGTTTGATATATAATGGAACGCCTCAGAGCGAGGTAACGCCGCAGGACTCAGGAGTCATGTTTTTGCGCGCAGCCGGCTCCATCAAATTATAAGACGTTGTCTCGTCAAAATTAAACCGACTTGTACTTAAAATTCCGTATCTTCTAAACTACTCAACTGATTTTGATAAAACTTGCAATATTCCCTAAGTCGAATAATCGGTTGTATTGGTCCAACATTGGCTAACGTAGAGATGGTGCATTATTTATAGATTCTTTTAGATTCTAGTGGAGCGTAGCATCTGCTCCGGAAACCTTTTTTCTAAAGAGAATTCCCTTCAGATTGTGGCATCTCGACAAATAAAATCTTCTGTGATTAATGAATTCTTCATGGATGTATAATATCGGTATTTATACCGTAGATCTCTGTGGCTCAGTGGTTGAGTGCTTGACGATTTAGGCTCGATTTATATGAATCCGCGCGAACAAGCGGTTTGGCCGCTAGACCGCGAGCTCACAAGCAATTGATTGCGCTGTTATTAAAATAAATCGTAACATACAGTTGCTTGCATCTCGCAGTGCTGCCAAACCGCTCGTTCGCGCGGACGCATTATATAATTAAATCGAGTCATCTAACAAAAAGTTGTCAATGTTACTGGCAAGGGTATGGCACCCTTCCAAGTCCTTTGGGTGCTTAGCAACGGGTAACGGTTGTTATTTTTAGATTCACCATCGAATGTTAAACCAAATGTTAAAGTTAATGCTCGAATTAGTATCACGTTACCTCTTCGTCGTTAAGTCGACTGACGCCTCCGTGGTCCAGTGGTTAAGAGCGTGGCTCTTGACTCGGAGGTCGTTGGTTCGATTCCCGCGTTGAAAACATGTTATTTCAAAGTTTGGTTAGGACAATGCAAGCATGATCACCTGATTGTCTGACAAGTAAGATGATCCATGCGTCGGATGGGCATGTAAAAAGTCGGTCCTGCGCCTGATCTCTCGCCAGTCGTGTCGGTCTTCCGTCCTACTGGGTTATGAGAGTAAAAGGAATAGAGAGTGCTCTTGTGTACTGCGCACACACTTGGGCACTATAAAAATACTCCTGCGTAACTGGCCTGGTTTCAATGAAACCGGCCACCGTCACCGAAACCGGTGTGGTAGTTATTATTATTATTATTTTCATATGAATGAATGAGACGACATGACATTTTAACAAACTGTTAACACTTACAGACGTTGGTGAAATTAGGCCCTAGTGTTTTATTGCTTTTTTTCTACTAAAACAGTTTGCGTCTCTAAGGTTCGTAAGAATACTTTGGACACGCGATGAAGTAATGAGTAATTAAGGCACAATTACTAGGCTCTCAGCGTCCCGAAATAGTAATTAAATTAAGGAGTACCTTGGATAAGACATTTATTCTGTTCCGATCAAGATTAATTTTAGTGTAATTAAAGTATTTGTTCATTGTAGCCCACTGGACGATTTTAGGCAGGTAAGCCACAGGTATTGTAGCGGGTTTACAATCCAGTGATCCAATCCAGTGCTGGATTGCCACTGGAATAATGTAAATGGTCACTGGTATGCACGGGAATGCAATAAGGGTGTTTGAAATTCTATTTGTCACCAGGCGGCGCTATGTAGCCTTAGGGTCTATCGTGACAAACCGCTGTCATATGTCACGATATAGCTGTCATGTGTCACGATAATATGCCTATTTGACACGATAGACCCTAAGGCTACATAGCGGCACCTGGTAGCAAATTATAGAATTTCATACACCCTCATTCAGTGCAAACCGGCTTTAATGCATTATTTAGGCCCGTATTTTTGGTCAGTACTCAAGATGCATCTCGGTCTCAAGACACGGTTCAGGCTCTGTGATTGGTTGATTGTCAAAATTTGGACCAATCACAGAGCCGAACCGCGTCTTGAGACCGGGTCGCATCTTAAGTACTGACCAAAAATACGGGCCTTACTGTCAAAAACTTCGTATACAAAATGTTGAAAAGACAGCTGGAATACCAGCTGCTATCAAACACCTAGGTAGCTTAGGTACCTGTCGCAAGATATTGCGTAATCGTCTTGTCATCCTGAACTTCTTATCATGTTGCTCAAAATCCGTTGAGTACTTTTTGCGTGAGACAAACATACAAACCTTCGCTCTTAGATTATGTTTTAAGTTAGGATGGAACTTCATAGCCACATTCATATTATAGATCAATATCATAACCTTCCTTTTTGCCGTATTCGGTTAATTAAGGATTGTATTTTATTTTAAAACAATAACTTTCCATCTTTTTGGTATACCAAAAAGTTAGACCAGTTCTTCTCGCTGGGCTAGTTCCCGAACCGGTGGTAGCCATCGTAGACTCGACGTTCAAAAATATCCACTATTCATATTTGAATAATAATAATAATATCGATAGACGCTTCTCACCACGTCAGTCTGGCCCCGTGCTAAGTACCTGAAGGACTTGTGTTACGGGTACCAGACAACGGAAATATATTTAATACTTTTATACTATACATACATTTATGATTTTTATTGTATGATACATAATATATTTAATACACATTCATGACCCAAGAACATTTAAACTTTTTTGTTCCGTCGGCGGGATTCGAACCCGCGACTCCTGGCCTGAGCGCTGACCACGCGCTCAACCACTGAGCCACAGAGGTCGTCAAATAAAAATATATATTTTTTTCTTTTCTTCCAGCCTCCTCGCCTTCATCATGGGTCTACCGCTCTCCCAGATAACGCTGTTCTGCCTAGCGATAGGCCACTACCCAGTCGGCCTACCGATAGCCATAGTCAATCATGAGGTGGAATCCAACTCTACTGACGTGCTATGCGACTATTCGAAGGCCTGTCCTCAGGATAAGCAGACGTATGAGTGGAATTTGACAAGATTCAGCTGTAGATACCTGGACTTCTTTTCGAAAAAACAGAAGAATTTGGTAAGTTATCATCATATGTACTAATATTATTAATGCGAATGTGTCTATCTGTCCGTCAATCTGTTAACTCTTCTTTTTTTTTTTAATGTAATAAGGGTAGAAAAGGGGAAAACGGGTCACCTGATGGAAAGCAACTTCCGTCGCCCATGGACACTCGCAGCATCAGAAGAGCTGCAGGTGCGTTGCCGGCCTTTTAAGAGGGAATAGGGTAAAAGGGGAGGGTAGGGATGGGAAGAGAAGGGAATAGGGGAGGGAATGGAAGGGAATAGGGTAGGAGATTGGCTTGGATCTTCACGCCTATTTTGGTATGGGGCGTAAGAAAAATGTCTTGAAATATTATTTCTGTGCAGTTTCTTTATCTATGTTTATATAATTATATGTAAATGCTAAATTGTATCTGTCTGTCTGTTAATTCTTCACGCTTAAGCCGCTGAATCTATTTTGCCGAAATTTTGTATGGACACACTTTAAATCTTGGGAAAGGACATAGGATACTTCTTATCCAGCAAAAGTGCACGGTTCCCGCGCGATAAACGAATATTGGCGCGACGGAGTTGCGTCCGCCATCTAGCCTCCGATATATATATATATATATATATATATATATATATATATATATATTTTATGAAATAAGGGGGCAAACGAGCAAACGGGTCACCTGATGGAAAGCAACTTCCGTCGCCCATGGACACTCGCAGCATCAGAAGAGCTGCAGGTGCGTTGCCGGCCTTTAAGAGGGAATAGGGTAATAGGGGAGGGTAGGGATGGGAAGAGAAGGGAATAGGGGAGGGAAGGAAAGGGTAGGCGATTGGGCCTCCGGTAAACTCACTCACTCGGCGAAACACAGCGCAAGCGCTGTTTCACGCCGGTTTTCTGTGAGAACGTGGTATTTCTCCGGTCGAGCCGGCCCATTCGTGCCGAAGCATGGCTCTCCCACGTATAAAAATATTATAAAAAATATACCTTAATATATTTTTTATAATAAATTAATACTAATTTGAATCTCCATAAAACCAGCTTTACTGATCGCAACTTTTAACTGAGTCAGCTTAACGACTAAAGCAAATTCACAAATCAATTATCTGCGACTTGCTTAGCAGCGTTATTGTAGGTACTCAATAAAGGTACCGTCGGAGAAATTGATTCAAAGGCAGGTGTCGAGCCTACGTTATTTGGTCGGATTATGTGAGGTGATCATAATAATTGTAATAGCTATGTCAGTGAATCAATTTCTTTTAAAATCTGTAAACAATAACTCCGTTAAATACAACTGCTCCGTTCCGCAGAAATTCACTAATCGCGCATTTTTATGGAATTAAAAGTATTCTAGGTCCTTTCTCGGGACTCAAAGTACCAAACCAAATTTTATCAAAATCAATTGACCGCTATAAGCCTGAAGTGGTAACAGACAGACAGCCTTCCGCATTTATAATATTAGTTGTGATTTTTTCTCTGGATTTCTATCAAGTAACTGCATCCGTTGTCTGATTGCCATAACACAAGTTTAACTTAGCATGGGATTAGACGACCGGATGTACACTGCAGGCTTTAAACTATTGCATCATATTATTATTAGTCCAGGTTCCCTAGGACATTTTTCATTTGATTACTATCAAGCTTTTCCGTGAGTAGCTTCATTTTGATAAGACGAACAACAATTTCCTCTGCGAAAATTCACGAAAGTGGTAGCTTTGTATATTAATCCCGCCACAAAAAAAAGTCCAATTCAATCCCGCTAAGACACAAGTCTGCGCGTTCACCCACTAAAAAGTCACCAATGGTCGTATATCCTCGTTTTGAGGGCACCTCTTTAACAATCTCCACTAGCATTGAAATACTTGGCGTTAACATATCGAGCGAAGTCCAGTTCCGATATCATCTAGAGGGTAAGGCCAAGTTAGTCTCGAAGAAGCTTGGTGTTCTTAACAGAGCGAGACAGTATTTCAGTCCGGACCAGCGTCTACAACTCTACAAGGCGCAGGTTCGGCCTCATATGGAATACTGTTCTCATCTCTGGGCAGGGGCGCCAAAATACCAACTGCTCCCTCTGGATCGTATCCAACGAAGGGTCGCTCGAATTGTTGTTTGCCAATGTTTCAAACAGCTTGGACCCCTTGGAATTACGCGGAGATGTAGCTTCACTCTGCATCCTTTATCGGTTGTATGACGGGGAGTGCTCTGAGGAATTGTTCGGAATCATACCTTCTGCAACTTTTCGCCATCGCCCTACGCGAAAAATATACCATCCTCATCACCTTGATGGGTGGCAGTCTTCCACCGTGCGTTTTTCGCGTAACTTTCTGCCGCGCACTGGAAAACTCTGGAACGAACTGTCACCAGCAGTATTTCCGGACCTATACGACCTGCAAACCTTCAAGAAGAGAGCGTATTCCCTCTTAAAATGCCGGCAACGCACCTGCAGCTCTTCTGATGTTACGAGTGTCCATGGGCGACGGTAGTTGCTTTCCATCAGGTGACCCGTTTGCTCGTTTGCCCCCTTATTTCATAAAAAAAATTGGTTAGTATTTATATAATTTAACAGTAATATTATTGTCCTACAAATAGAACAATCCATATTTAAGGATCATAAAATCGAAATACTTTATCCTTTCTATCACTGTTAGCTACCACTTTCGAGAATTTTCACAGAGGAAATTGTTGTTCGTCTTATCAAAATGAAGCTACTCACGGAAAATTATGAAAAAAATGAAATGAAAAAAATGTTCTAGGGAAGAGAAGAAAAAGAATTTGAAAAATAAATAATTATTTGAATTTGAATAATTCTTTCAGGTCGGCTACCCAGACTATGAGTCTGCCATGTCGGCAGCTACCACTGGCCACGCTAGGGCTGTTCTGGTCTTCCCGGCCAACATCTCCACCTGTCTGCTCGACAGGGTCAGAGATCCCAGACACGCTGACGAATTCACCATAGACAACTCCGATATTGAAATACACATGGACGATACTGGTAAGCGAATTGATTTTTAACGTCAGAAGATGCTCGCATGCTTTTTAGTCACGTTTCTGACTAAACAAAACTAACCGAGTGAGGGATCCGAGACACGCTGACCATCAATAATTATATCGATATAGAAATAGACACGGACGATATAGGTAAGCTGCCGTCAGAATATGGGTGTTCGCTTTTTAGTCACGAGTCACGACTCACGTCAGAAAATGCTCGCTCGCTACGCTCTTGATTGCATTTTGTATTTGAATATTCGTTTATGTGAGCTGATTACTGTATAATTTTTTTGACATTAAAATTCCTAAATATGACATTGGCGATAGTAGTTAAAAATGCTCGTTCGCTATTGATCGTTTTTATACTAGACTAGCTGACGCGACATACGTAAAGTTGTGCTGTCGTAACAATGATTATTTAATTCGAATTTGTATAATTAAGAAAAAAAAATTGTATCTCCATGCCAAATTTCATCAAAATAGAATAAATAATAGTTTAGGCGAAAATCATAAAAGTTTATTGTGCGGGAACCGTACATTTTCCGGGCCAAAAGTATCCCTTGTCCTTTCCTGAGACTCAAAGTATCTCCATACCAAAATTCATCAAAATCAATTGAATAGTTTACCCGCAAATCATAAAAGTATATTGTGCAGTAACCGTACATTTTTCCGGGATAAAATGTATCCTATGTCCTTCTCCGGGACTCAAAGTATCTCGATACCAAATTTCAGCAAAATCGGTCCAGCCGTTTACGCGTGATGTCGTGACCAAGGGATATTTGGATTCATTTTTATTTATATAGATTGGTATTTTACTGATGACATCATCAGTAACTTTTTACAACGATAATAAATGCTGACTAGCTTGCTCTCTGGTGAGGTCACAAAATGCTCGCTCGCTTCGCTGTCATATTGGCCGTGATTAAAATATTCTTTAAACGAATTAATGAGCTCAAATGAATTGTGAAACGGGAGAATGAATGAAATATAATTAGGCTCTTCTCAAAGCATTATCCTCGTTAAAGCGAACCTAATTATAAATATCAAGGACGCTGACAAAAAGACTTGTACAATGAACTATCCAGTGTCATCAACCAGATTTTGCTTTTTTAAACCAATATTAAGGTATGTATGTGTCCCTTGTACAGAATTCACTGTAAAAGTATCAGCACTGAAAGAGTAACTTTTTTTACTATTTTCGAGTAAATTCATGACGCTGAGGCGCTTGCCCATACAAATCACAAAAAAGGTTGTTCTTTCAGTGCTGCTACTTTCACAGTAAACTCTGTACATGTGACACATAATATGCACCCTAAAGAATTATCACTTAGTTTTGTTACACCCTGTAGTTTCCATTTAGTATGATAAAGAGCTACAAAATGGTATTGTCACGAAATGTCAAACGCGTTTTAAATGGTCACAATGGTCAATCACAAATCAATAATAATAATAATACTTTTATACTACACATATATTTAAGATTTTTATTATAAGATACACATATTTAATACACATCCACGACCCAGGAACTTTTTGAAAACTTTTTGTACCGTCGGCGGGATTCGAACCCGCGACCCCAGGCTTGAGATAGATACCAACAGCCCACCAACTGAGCCACAGAGGTCGTCATACGTTTTACGTTTAATAGTTTTACGTTTTTAGGGTTCCGTACCTAAAGTAAAAAACGGGACCTTAATTAAACCCTATTACTAAGACTGCGTTGTCGGTCCGTCTGTCTGTCTGTCTCTCAAGAACCGCTTTTGCTAGACTTCTGAAATTTTCACAGATTGTGTATTTCTGTTGTCGGTATAACAACAAATACTAAAAACTTATAATTAAGTACTAAAAACTTCTAATTCACCTAAACCTTGCAATACTTTTTCATAAGCTTACTTTAAAAATAGCATCCATACTAATATTATAGATGCGAAAGTGTGTCTGTCTGTCTGTCTGTTACCTCTTTACGCCCAAACCGCTGAGCCTATTTTAAAATTTGGTATAGAGATTTGAGTCGCGGGAAAGGACATAGGATACTTCTTATCCCGAAAAAATGTACGGTTGCCGCGCGATAAACGAATTTTGGAGCAACGGAGTTGCGAGCGTCATCTGTAGCCTTAGAACGGCGACCAGTGGAAATGCGAAAGTATAGACAAACTGTGGACATAAACTTAAAGTGCCGTTCTGATCTTTTTTGTTTCCGAAAAATTCAATTAAAATGCCACTTTATGACAGACTATAGTCACAAACTGTGGAGATAAACTTAAGGTGCTGTTCCGATCTTTTTTCGTTCCGAAAAATCCAATTAAAATGCCACTTTATGTCAGACTATAGTCCTAAAAATTCAAATAATATCCTACTTTATGACATATACTATAGTCTGTCATAAAGTGGCATTTTAATTGATTTTTTGTCGGTCGCGATTAGCCGCAGTAAAGATCAGAACGGCACCTTAAGTTTATGTCCACAGTTTGTCTATACTTTCGCATTTCTTCTGGTCGCCGTGCTAGGGTTACTGGTAATTATATATTTTTATATGAGACAGACTGCAGTATAAAAATGTACGGTTCCCGCGCGATAAACGACGTTTGGCGCAACGGAGGTGCGGGCGTTATCTAGTAATACCTATACTTGCAGGCTTAGCATAACAACAGTAGAAATGGGAAAGAATCGACATACTGACAGATTTTATCGACAAAATGGCGGATTTCCATTGTCTAACTGTCACTTTGTCTATCCTTCCGTAGAAAGAAACCGTTTCTATGGTGACCATGCTAAGCCTGCTGGTAGTCTACAGTTCGTTCTAAAAATAGCATTATAATATCGACCACGGTAGCTCGACACATTAATCTCTCAATCGTGTAATAAATCTGGCGGAGTGTGGTTGAGTACCCTGGAGTTAGTTGACACTTTTATTTCCACTTTTGTATTTTTGTCTTCAGGATTTTTAGATCTAATATATTGTATATATTAGGCCTGAGAATAGATTTTATCTACTTTTTATATTGATACTAGAAATAATTTATATGACAAAACAACGTTTGCCGGGTCAGCTAGTTTTTCTTATGAGTTTTAAAATAATTACATAATATAATAGATGTTGCCCAGTGCCCGCAACTTCGCTGCGCGTACAATAACCGCCCGGGAACCGTACATTTTTCGCAATCAAAACCATACTTATTTTGAAGTAGAATTACCGGTTTTTAGGCGGCTATGTAAAATACTTCAACATCATGAATATACCATACAATAATTAAAAAATAACTACTTCAGCGCTGCTACTGTCACAGCGTAATATAAGGGAGTAAGGGACACATACACGAGGCTAGTTTTTTAAGCTATGATAGCATTCTAGTTCTCTGTGATTATTCAAATTTAATTTCACTAAGCTTTCGACAGAAAACGTCAATTATTTAATTATATTATATCTATGCTTATAATTCTGCTATTTAAAGAGGCTTCGTCCAATTCCTGTAAAAGTACAAAATGGTATTCTTATTGAATATCAATGTTAAAATCGGCATTAAATTAAAATTAAAGAAGCATGTCTTTAAGTACGACGGTTAGGTACTATCAGAGAAGTTAATTCATAGGCAGTTGGCGGACCTACGTCATTTGGTCGCATTACGTCAAACCCAGCCATCAGATCACGACTAATATTTAATTGGCATAACCCGACCAACTGACGTAGGTCTGTCAACTGCTTATGAATTAATTTCTTCGATGGTACTTTTCGTACACCTGCAGGCTTAGCATAACAAACATAGGAACGGGAAATAATGGACATATTGACAGATTTTAGTGATAAAATGGTGGATTTCCTTGTCTAACTGTCACTTTGTCTATTCTTCCGTAGAAAGAAACCGTTTCTATGGTGACCATGCTAAGCCTGCTGAAGATAAAAGCAAATCTAAATAAATTGTAAGTAAAAAACTTGTCTACTAATTTCAATATGTTTGTTACAGATAAGCAAGTGGAATGGATGTTGTCGAAGGACATTCAGATCGCTTACATGGACGCCACCAGAAACCTGGCCATTACTTGTGGTCTGCCGCAGAGCCTGTTGAGTATACCTGTGCATGTGAGTATAACTATAACTATAGATGACGCGTGTCGCGCGGGAACCGTACATTTTTTCGGGATAAAAAGTATTCTATGTCTTTTCCCGGGACTCAAAGTATCTCCATGCCAAATTTAAAAAAATATATAATACTAATATAGATATGGATTAGCAGACCCGACGGACGTTGTCATAACTATGAAGTTTAAATTGTTAAAAGCACTAAGGTTACGTCACTTAAAGTGATTCTATACGGTGGCAGTGTTATCTTCAATTTTCTAATTTTACACGTCATATTGACAAAAATTCTTCCCGTAAGAACAATTCTCGTACTTCGAGAAATTTCAAGACGTTCTCGAGATCTGACGTTCCCGCTTTTTCTATTATTACTCATTCTTTTTATAATATTATAGAAATACATTCTACTCTGTCCTGGTTGATTTTGATTTCAATTCAAACAAAAAATATTAACTCGACCGAATCAATGTGTTTTTGCATTTTTAATGCACAGTAACTTTTGTTCTTTATAAGTGACCTTTAGTGGTATTATATCCTGTAATGAGCTTAATATTATTTACATTCAGATCAAATTTAAGAGAAAATGGATGAATCAATTACTCTTTTATAAACGTTTTTTTGTTTTTTTTACAGTTCAACAGACCAGTCTACGGTTTAGAAGACTCAGATTTTACCGACTTTGCGTGCCCTGGAGTTATTCTAACGTAAGTTCTTACTGCTTATCTAGTCTACAAAAACTATTTTTTAGACTGCGTGCTTTGTGAAGTTTTCTATCTACAGTAAAGTCGATAAATGGCAGATGTACAAAGGATGTTTTACTTAACAAAGGATAATTCACGTTCAAACAAAAAAAAAACTACATCAAAATCGGTTTACCCTCACATAAACATACACACAACTATGTAAAATATTGAACCGAATATATCACTGGCTGTTATTCATACATATAAATAAATATTATAATATAACGTTAAGTATTGATAAAGTTGCTTTCAACCTTTCATGAAGTAGATTAACCCAATTTTGAAACAATGAGCGAGCTCACGATTATTTATTGTTAAGAACACTCTTGATCATGTCAGCTTTCAGCCAAAAAAACTAAATCGAAATCGATCCATCCATTTTTAAATTTAATTTAATAAGTAATAGTTAATGTTATTTTTAATTTAAAAATATGACCTGCCGTCCTAGCATACACCAACGAGATATCTCGTGGATATCTCACTCTCGAGCGTAGTGATATTGTCGATATCGATATATATCTCTTTTTCCCTAACATGCGTACGTCGAGAGATAAATTTCTCGTTCGTAGACTAACTTCACAGATAATAGGTATATATCGACAAACTACTCTTCTCATTGGCAAAATCTTAATAAAGCTCGATAAAAATGTGTTGTCATGTTAGGGTTCGTAAACAAAAATAGCACAGATTAAGAAAAAAAACACAATTATCTCTATTTTTGAAGACAGACACGAGAAAAAACGTATGCCATGTTAGGGTCAATAGAGATGAAGTGATAAACCAGTTAACATCGAGAAAACATGTAGACAAAATTTTCTCGTTTGCGCATCTTAGGCCGGCTGTTGTGGGGTTGAAATAAAGATTTATTTATTTATTTATTATTTATTTATTTATTTGGTTGCTACGATGCCACGGACACTCACACACACGGAGACAGACAGACAGATAGATTCATCTTTTAACATCCCCCATTTTTCGTCAGGGCAAAAAACTCTCAAAAAGGACTCGGCAAGTCCATAAACTGATTACACCTACACTAATTTTTTAAATCATCAGGGACCGAAATAAGTTTCGAAGAATTCTCTCCCCGATTTATCGTGCCAGGAATTAAATTAGCATAATTATCATTGTAAATGGTTTTCAGAATCGTTTTCTTCCTTGCCGTGGCTCTGACGTCTGCGTCCATGTTGGCTGAGAGAAACGAGGGTATTCTGGAAAGATCCCTGGTCTCTGGTATTACTGGTAAGTTGTTTTAAGTTTAAGGGGTTTTCCCATTGTCTACTAAGTAGAGAATTGCTTAATATAAACCTATCGAATAAGTCATTCATAACTCTACGGTTGTGAAACATGCTTCTTACGGCCGCACTTGGAGAATGGAATGATTAGGTAACTTTGATTTTATGAAGGTTTTGATATGAGCTCCGTAGATGTTATCCATCAAACTATTTATTAAACCAAAAAGTAATTATGGCAATAAAAATGGCTCTGAGTTTTGCTTAGTAAACTGAAATAGCTTTGATATAAATGATATTATGTTATAAACATGCCAGCTGCAGGCAGCGGGCTTAGCGTGCAGGTCACCATAGAACGGCTACTGTCTACGGAAGAAGAGTCAAAGTGACAGTTTGTGACCGCCATTTTCCGTCAGTCCGCCATTTTGTCACTAAAATCTGTCGATATGTCTATTCTCCCGTTTCGAATCTCTGAATTCTCTTACCGTCTGAATGTTGTTAAGCTAAGCCTGCTGGTGGTATACAAGATGTAACAAATCGACGAGCTGACGACCAAATCTGTCATGTGGCTTCAGCTGTATTAAAACTTCGTTAGCTACTTCCCTGAACGATCTTTTCTGATAATCTGCGTGCTGGCAGGCCGTGGGCGGTGGGTGTGGGAGTAGTCGGGTGGGGAATAAAAACAAAAAAAAATGTAGGTTCAGCTGTATTAAAACTCCGTTAGCTACTTCCCTGAACAACCCTTTCTGCGTGCTGGCAAGCCGTGGCCGGTGGGTGTGGGAGTAGTGGGGTTGGGAAAAAATTGGAAAAAAATGTAGTTTCAGCGACTTAAAAGTGTTTGCGATGATAATTTATAATTTTTTCACATGGATAATAATGAATAATCGGCCAAGTGCGAGTCGAACTCACGCATGAAGGGTTCCGTACTGGTATAGACCGAAAGTAGACAAAAAATGTGTTTTTTGTATGGGAGCCCCCCTTAAATATTAACTTTATTTTAATTTTATTATTAATTATTAAAATACAAACATAATTAAGGATTTTGTAAAAAAATTATGTGCCTAGCTGTTACCATTAATATTGATTACGAGCAAAAAAGGCCAAAAAAATCACGTTTATTGTATGGGAGCCCCCCTTTGATATTAATTTTATTTTGTTTTTAGTATTTGTTGTTATAGCGGCAACAGACATACACAATCTGTGAAAATTTCTGAAGTCTAGCTATAGCGGTCCTTGAGATACAGCCTGGAGTCATACAGACAGACAGACAGACAGACAGACGGACAGACGGACAGACGGACCGACGGACCGACGGACCGATGGACCGACGGACCGACGGACCGACGGACCGACGGACAGACGGACAGACGGACAGACGAAAAAAATCAAAGTTGCTGAACATACATTTTTTTTTCATTTTTTCCCCACCCCACCACTCCCACACCCACCACCCACGGCCTGCCAGCACGCAGATTATCAGAAAGGGTTGTTCAGGGAAGTAGCTAACGGAGTTTCCATACAGCTGAACCTACATTTTTTTTTCTTTTTTTTCCCCACTCCACTACTCCCACACCCACCGCCCACGGCCTGCCAGCACGCAGATTATCAGAAAGGGTTGTTCAGGGAAGTAGCTAACGGAGTTTTAAAACAGCTGAAGCTACATGGCCGATTTGGTCGCCAGCTCTCCGTCGATATTATCTATATACAGTTTCAGAAATGACAAACATAGCTATATTATATGGTTACTGTTAAGCATTTGTGTACTAACCCACAATTTTTTTTTGTTGCATTCTGAATGCAGTCTTGTTCCAAATGACCTAAAGAACATAACTGCATTCTAGTAATTTTTTGTGGGATGATACATAAATGCTTAACAGTGTCCAATTATACCTATACTATCTTTCTCTCAGGCACGGAGATCCTGTTCGCGCACGTTTTCGTTCAGATGCTGGTGATGGTGGTGCAGTCGATCTCGGTGCTGGTGATCGCGCTGGCGATCTTCAAGCTGACGATGCACGGGCCGCTGGGCTGGGTGGCGCTGCTGACGACGATGACGGGATTATGCGGGATGACGTTTGGTAAGTTTTTGACCGTGATATGATGAACCATTGACATAGATAAAGACATCAGTCGATCTCGGTGCTGGTGATCTTCAAGCTGACGATGCATGGGCCGCTGGGCTGGGTGGCGCTGCTGACGACGATGACGGGCCTGTGCGGGATGACGTTTGGTAAGTTCTTGACCGTGATATGATGAACCATTGACATAGACACAGACATCAGTCGATCTCGGTGCTGGTGATCTTCAAGCTGACGATGCATGGGCCGCTGGGCTGGGTGGCGCTGCTGACGACGATGACGGGCCTGTGCGGGATGACGTTTGTTAAGTTCTTGATCATGATACTCCTCAACCATCATTGGACGTATTTAACGTTATTAATCATAGGAAATTATAAAAGA
Organism: Cyaniris semiargus; assembly: GCA_905187585.1. Taxonomy (NCBI): domain Eukaryota; kingdom Metazoa; phylum Arthropoda; class Insecta; order Lepidoptera; family Lycaenidae; genus Cyaniris; species Cyaniris semiargus. Next base: position 10,458,560 of record LR994568.1, on the reverse strand, counting down.
ACCCACGTTCGAATGAAAGAGCTGCAATCGCACATTTGTCAGCACCGTATGCGCCGTGCGCGTCGAACGCACCGCATACACGAAATGCGGCGTGTACAGTGCGGACGAATGTGCGAGGTTTCACATCATTTCATACAACGAATTCTAAAATGCGGCGCGTGCTGATAAATGTGCGATCACCTTTAATCGCGTGTACGGGTCCATCAGATTGTGTAAACTTAGAGAGGCCGCATAAATCATAAAGACTTCAGTCACAAAGTGTGAAAGATGTGAAATATAACACAATAAAATAAATTAAGAGTTTATTTGAGTATACATTAAATCGTTGATTTTAACTGCTTTAGCATTTGACAATAATAAAATATCTTAAAAGCCAGAACATAAGAAAAACATTGTAAAATGTTGATAAATGCTGTAAATATTTTTACTAGCAGTAACACTTTTGTGTTACTGTTCAGAAAAAGTAGAACGAAAAACCTATGATTTACAAATAAGCGAAGCTATAAAAAGCTTGTGGCAATATGGATTGTATCTCTATCTTCTAACAGGTTTCGTGGTATCGTGTATCTGCGACAACGAGAGGACAGCGACGTATCTTGCCATGGGCTCCTTCGTGCCGATGATGATGTTGTGCGGCATCGTGTGGCCCATTGAAGGTAATTTTATGATCGTGTCTGCTACTGACTCACTGTCACTATTTTCTATTGCAAGTTCTTCTCTTCTCTATTCATTTTAAAAGTTACCATTCTCATCAACATAATATTATTATCTCTTTATTTATTTACCCTGGTGATTTAAATGGTTGTTAATGTGTAGCAACTTTTACTTTCTGTTCTTAAAAACTTATTTCTGTCACTATCATTAACCTTACTTTTATTTTTAATTTGAACCACTTCGTTTTAAATTTATAAACATCGATTAAGTTTATTTTATTCCCTCTCTCTCTCTCTAATCTACTCTTTTATATAACATTTTTAACACGATTTTACTAGCTTGGGCTATATGCATGTAAAATGTAAATTTTGAGCACGATATTTACCTATCTCCAGTAGTATAATTAATTCGAAACTTTGCATACGTATTAAGAGCCAATGACAATACAACAATTTCTTATAATTTTTGAAAAAAAAAACCACAAAAAGCGTGTTATTTTAGTTTTTTTAACTATAATTTATTCTATTTCTTATCTCAATTCTCTCTTCCAGGTATGCACATAAGTCTACAGTACATCAGCTACTTCCTACCTTTAACCAAGTCGACAGAATCCCTCCGGTCCATGCTCCAGCGTGGCTGGACTATCACCGCCCCCACCGTCTACTACGGCTTCATCTCCACCAGCGTCTGGATGCTTTTCTACCTCACCATCAGCATCCTGCTCATCAAGTTCAAGAAGGGCTAGAGGTGCACCAGCTTTATGTACGAAATAAATTGATTCATAGGCAGATGGGGGACCTAAGTAATTTGGTCACGTTAAGTCAGACCCATCGGACCGATTACAGCTAACATTGAATTGATATGATTCGACGAAATGATGTAATTGGTCTGTCAACTGCCTAGGAATCAATTTCCTCGATGGTACCATCGAAGAAGTAATTGATTCATAGGCAGATGGCAGACCTACGCTATTTGATCAGGCTATGACATTTCAATATTAGTCGTGATAAGACGACTTGGTGTGACGTAGCGCGACCAAATTACGTAGGTTCGCCATCTGCATATGAATCAACTTCTCTGATTGTATATTCAGTTTTATAGTGTTTGGTTTAGTTTTTACTTTAGGTAAATATATTTAAAAGCCTAATTTAGGTTATTTTGTGACTCTTTGTGACGGGATTGTGCTTCGTGTTGAGGATGTTATTTTTATACTGATATAGAGTTGGAGATGTTACTTTGTATAGGTTTACCAGAATCTGATGGCAATTTTTGACAGCAGATTTTCATAAAATATCCTTGATCATTGTATAAATTTTTATATTTGCATGTTTAACACACAGAATCAGCCGCTAATAAAAAAAAGGATCAAAATATTTTATTCCAATTACCCCGGTATTGCTAGAGTCAATTTATTTTCTCACTTTTTGCCATCAGATTCTGGTAGACCTATAGTTCCATTGGCATTCATAGATTTGGATTATTAACAGTGTCATGACTTATGATTAACACCATTTAAAAAGGTTTATCTACATTGACGAATAATAGACTCGTCTAAAAGTATTTGCTCAAATCACAACTTAAGCCTAATTTTTTGCTGTTCGAAATGATTAGCTATAATAGAAGTTGTCGTTTTATATTCGACTGTTGTTATAAAACTGGTGATTTAAATTAAGTACTAGCTAAAAGCCGAGCTATGTGAGGGCTCGCGTTATCACACCTTGACTGACTGATGATAACACATCTACATATAAAGGAAAATTACTATGTTAAAGCACAAATCAATAGGCGTGATCGTTTTTCCGTAAAGTGTACCACAAAATGTACAGGTTGTGGGATATACTGATTACGGTTTTATTGAAACCAGGTTTATTGGTTACCATGTGACGGCCGTATATTTTTGTTATAAAACACGCTGTATCATAGCATTTATGATTGTGATTGATTAAGATGCCATTCCACGTTAGACCAAGATGTGTAACCATGATTGCAAACCTGTCTATAGCATGTACTATCAGAGAAGTTGATTCCTAGGCAGATGGGGGACCTACGTATTTTGGTCGCGTTATGTCAAACCCAGCCGACAGATCACAATCAACATTGAATTGACATGATCCGACCAAATGACGTTAGTCTGTCAACTGCCTAGGAATCAATTTCCTCGATGGTAAATTGTACAATCGAAGTCTATAAAAGGCAATCATAGGCGAATATATTATGTCCGTCTACATGTACTGAGTGTTGGTCGATCATTGGCCTACGTGGAAGTTAAATTACAGCAATTTAGGGTTTAGGGATTGTCAGTTAAGTAACAGTTAATTTTATTTGCTCAACAGTTAAGTTAAGTTAAGGGTCAATCACACCGAGACAAATTCAAAATTGAACTTTATTTACTACACAAGAAGATACAAGATAAATTGCAAGAGAAGGATAATATTGCTGCCTTGCGTTAAGTTTCGGTGTAAACTGACCCTTAAAGTTTTGTATGTGGATAATTTTGTACAATTTATTGTCAAGTGGTGATGTGCAGGGTGTATCTGTCGCAGTCATCTGGTTAAATCTGCGATTTGGTGGAATGACTAGCGAATTTATTGAAAGAAACTATATAATTGAACGACTAAAGGCCAACTCGTCAAGTCGTTGACTTTAACGTTTACCGTCTAAAGTTATCCAGTTTGTTATAAATAAATTTACAGTTGATGACAAGATTTGACGTGTAATTGGCCGTTCCGACCAACTCGTCAAGTATTTAACTGTAAATTAAATGGTTTCATTAAATGAATTCGCTAGTCAGTCAATCAAATAAAAGATTCAACCAGATGACTGCGACGTAATTTCTATTCGGACTAAATGTGATGCATTTGGAAAAGGCTCGACAATTTTGCCATTGGATAAGGATTATTTATATAACTATTATTTTAAAGTGCCTCGGCAATACTGAAGATGTTGGAAAACGCCTAGATACATTAAGAAAATTAGTTTACTGTATTTAGATATGAATGGCACGATAATATGTAATTAATCGGTAGTTACTAATGAAATGTATCTTTGGGAAAATTTAATTTTAATCAGAGCAACATGTTTTGATTTAATGTAATATGTTATTTGGAATTTTAACGCATTAGAAGTGCCATCAAAAATACGCATATTTTTAAACGTAGCGTACTTATAAAAAAAACACTTTTTTTTTTATATTTAACTTTTTTATGTTTCTGTTTCAGGATTGTGACTTTTTATTCATAATATTGCTAGGTATATATTTTAACACTTTGTTCCTTCGCGTACGATATAATTTCTAATTATTATGTTAGTTAGTAGCTCATAGTATATTATTATAAACCGATAAATATTGTGTGACGTCATTCGTGATGTTTAATTATAATAAAGTTGATAATAATGAATGCTTAGCAGATTGGTCGCCATTATAATATTATAATATATTGCTTATAATAACATGGTGTTGAGCGCAAACTGTATGTCATTTAAGGATGTAGTACAGAGCTACAAGAATCTAATGACATATACATGACATTATCACGCAGTTGACACTCAAAATTACAATGACAATAAGACATATTTACTGCAATATTTTCACGCTAGAGGCAGCACCAGCATAGCAAGTAAACAAAAAATTTTGTTCGACGTGTGACAACACTTCTGTCGATATTCTGATATGCCGTGTGCAACATGTCGGATTGTGGTCGGATTACTTACTGTATGTTCTAGCAGCGGCCTCTGCTCCGACCTTTGTGTAATATTCACTTTTACTCGCAGACGTCTGAAACAACTGATTCTTAAATTATAAGATGGCAGCCTTGATTCTTAAAACATCCTTGTATTATTGTATTTCTAACTACTAAATATTCTATATCAAATGTGAGGTATTGTTAATTAATATTTATTTGCCGGATACAAAACTATACGTAATATTTTTATTTAAATATAAGAAATTGATTGGCAGATGGCGGACCTACCTAATTTAGTCTGGTTATGCCAAGTCAATGTTGGTCGCAATCTATCGGCTGATATACCCCAACCAAATTACGTAGCTCCGCCATCTGCCTGAATCAATTTCTCTGATAGCTTTATAACTTAGGGATGGTATAAAAGATTTGGTTATTACAAGGTAAAACTACCTATTTTAATTTACTTATAATCAGGGTAAGTTCGAAAACAGGGTAACTCCAGGATTTACCCTGTAATCGAACCTACCCTGATTGTAACAAATTTGGTTATTTTTAATGCAATATTCGCATAATAATTACCATCAGGCGATTTTCTGCTCATTTGCCTATTGTGCCTCAGAATAGCGGGTTTTAGGGACCTCAGTACTGTACATATTTATTTTGTTACTTTAGGTAAGAAGAAATGTGATACTTTTGGTGAAAATAAATGTATAAGTTGTGTTTCTTTTGTTTTTTTTCGGAGCCATTTTTAGTTAGGGTTTGGAAATGAAGGAATATTGATGTGATTGGAACTAGTGATTTTACGGTAATAAATTCAATTTAGACGCCGTCTCGGTGTTCGTAAAAATATGTAAAATTAACGTTAAACGAGTTCTAACTTCTGAATAAACCTTATAGTAAAACTCTATAATTATATTATAATATATACAGGTTGAAAAAACTAAGTGATAATAATTTAGGGTTTGTATTTGTCCCTCATATAGAGTTCACTGTGAAAGTAGCAGCGCTGAAAGAGCATTTTTTGTGTTTGTATGGGCAAGCGCCCGAGCGTCATAAAACCCATAAATAGGTAAGTAAGTAAAAAAAAATCTATTTCAGCGCTGCTACTTTCACAGTAAGATCTATACAGAGGAACCATACACACCCTAAACTATTTATCTATATATATCACTTAGTTTTGTCACACCGGCCTGTATAAGTCGTTTCACATTTGTTTGATGTTTTATCAGAATGATATTGCGGAAAATTTATTACACTAGATTGACTAGAACTAAAAAAGTAGAATCGAGGTACAAGCAAAAAATCCTGCCAGAAAAGAACAATTTATTGACCAGTATATCAAGGCCTCCCCAACGTACAGCCATACACCACAGCATAGGTCTCCGTAAGCCGGAGAGCACATGTTGCTGCGTTGTTGTGGTAGGACTGTTCTGCGACGCGCGCGTGAGGGTTAATTGAAACCTGGAAATGAGACAGAGAATATTAAGGTGACGCCGCGTTAAAGTAAAAAACCCGTGTTGGATATATTTTTTTTATTAGATAAGGGGGCAAACGAGCAAACGGGTCGCCTGATGGTAAGCAACTACCGTCGCCCATGGACACTCGCAACATCAGGAGAGCTGCAGGTGCGTTGCCGGCCTTTTAAGAGGGAATACAAAATCTTTCAGTGTTAGACAGTCCATTTATCGAGGAAGGCTATAGGCTATATATTATCATGCTAAGACTAATAGGAGCGAATAAATAGAGGAAAATGTGGAAAAAACGGGAGGAAATTATTTGAAAGGACTTATTTGAACGCGCTAATCTCAAGAACTACTGGTCCGATTTGAAAAATTTTTTCAGTGTTAGATAGCCCATTTATTGAGGCAGGCTATAGGTTATATTTTATCACGCTAAGACTAATAGGAGCGAAGAAATAGAAGAAAATGTGGAAAAAACGGGGGAAATTATTTGAAAGGGCTTATCACGAACTACTAGAGCAATTTTTCTGTTATTTGGGTTAGATAAAAAGTAGACCACGTGAAGGATCATAGGCTATTTTTTGTAGACTGATTTGTCTGTGTCGGAACGTCTAGTAAACTCATAATTTGAAAGCTACAAAGTTATAATAAAAATACAGCAATAATCTTCAGTATATCAACATTCCTTTCCCCGTTTTAAATTTTCTATTTTTGCTTATTATATTCATGATATTAGGTTCCAAAGTAATACCTTTATTTGTTAAAATGAAAGTATTATACTTAGTATTTACAAATTACGTTTATTTGAAATACAAGACAATAGATAGAAAATTTCATTAACTACATATTCCCCGTTTTAATTTTTTTTAGGTCAATTTGGAACTAAGATAAGTAAAAAAGATAAGATTTTTGTGCGATCTCGTTTGCTCGGGGGATGGCCTCAAGATCAGAAGAATAAATAGATTATCTTGTGTTATAATATTAAATTGAGCAATTTAAAAGCAAACACCGGTTCAAAACCCTAATTAGTATCAGGAATCAAATAATTTTACCAGAAAACAATCAATGCACACAAATAAACAGGAAGTACCTTACAACCTTTCATAAAATGGAAAAAAAATCAGCTCTGAGTTGATTGATGCTGATGAACGCCTACTTAGAACCTAATAAACTAAGAAAATTTTTGATCATACAAAATTTAAAACAAAAAAAAAAAACAAATCAAAATAGGTCCAACCGTTTGGATGCTTTGGTGACGGACAGACATACAGACAGACATGTCTGTATGTCTGTATGGTCTGTTGGAATCTACGCAAAAGTCACCAGAATATTTTGTACCGTACTAACAAAATAGTGGGTAGCATCCCTTAGTGTGTAAACACACTAGGCAGAAATTACGCGGCCGAAGTTCGGCATGATTACGCCTCCGATGTATTTTAGTGTCTAAACACATCATGCCGAAGATACGCAGCCGAAGTTCCGTGGCCGATATTACGTTCCGACTTTTGACGCATTCGGCAGATATGACTCACGATAACTGAAATTACGCAGCAGAAATTCAGTTGCGTAACTTTGTCCGAGTATTCAGTGTCTCGAATGCTGCCGAATTGACGCCGAAAAGAAAACATTACCACCGAATCGCTGCCGAACTTACGCTCGACCGAAGTTCGGCTGTACGCTAAAACGCGACGTAATTTCGGCATGGTGTGTTATCGGTAATTTAAAATACATTGCAGGCGTAATCTTGCCGAACTTCGGCCGCGTATCTTCGGCATGGTGAATTTACACACTAAAATTACTGATGACACACCATGGAATTTACGTTGCGTTAAAGCTTACAGCCGAACTTCGGTCGGGCGTAAGTTCGGCAGCGATTCGGCAACGTTTTTTTTTGGCGTCAATTCGGCGGCGCTCGAGACACTGAATGCTCGGACAAAGTTACGCAACTGAATTCCCGCCGCGTAATTTCGGCTCCATGCGTCATATCAGCCGAATGCTTCGGAACGTAAAATCGGCCTCGGAAGTTCGGTTGCGACTTGCGTATTTTCCGTCTAGTGTGTTTAGATTTTCTTCTGACTCAAACTGACCTTGAAAGTGTAGTCCCCGGGTTTTACATCGGTGACATCGACCCACTGGCAGTCAATGTTATACTGGTACACGTCAGAGCAGTTCACAGACACACCTGGGGAAGTCGCAAGAGCGTTTAAATACACCATAATATTATGAAGACAAGAGTTTACTTCTTTACGAAAAAAATACTGAATGAAGTTCTTTTTTTTATGAAATAAGGGGGCAAACGAGGAAACGGGTCACCTGATGGAAAGCAACTTCCGTCGCCCATGGACACTCGCAGCCTCAGAAGAGGGAATAGGGTAGGGGAGGGTAGGGAAGGGAAAAGGGTAGGGGATTGAGCTTCCGGTAAACTCACTCACTCGGCGAAACACAGCGCAAGCGCTGTTTCACGCCAGTTTTCTGTGAGCCCGTGGTACTTTTCCGGTCTATTCGTGCCGAAGCATGGCTCTCCCACGTAAGTTTTAAGTTCTGGAGTTTTTTTTTTACATGTGCGACAGTTTTTTTCTGTGAGGTCTGTGCAGTGTATTACAATCGCAAGTTTTTATCAGGTGCACAACAAAGTATAATATGATTTCCCCCTCATCTTAAGGCGGGCTGAAACGCCATTTTGTTATTTCTTGATACCCGATTTACCTAGTTCCAACTTCCAATATAATAATGAAATGTTAAAAAAATATGAGATATAGAGCACAATCTTTAAAAGGGTTTAAATCAAAAACATTTTAATAAAAAAAATAATACTTTCGCTGTAATTAATTTACAAACTCACCTCCAACAAAACTCTTTGTCATCGAAATATAAGTATTAATAAGAATAATTTACATTTTATTTTAATAAATTGTTAATGAATCTATTTTAAAAAGGTCTGAAACGAATAATCTTTTTTCTTAATATTTATTTAGAAAGATATTTAAAAACCATATGAAAAATAGAGAAGTTCCGCCCCTAGAAACTACAATTTTATGCTAAACTAAAATGAATCTTATTGCGATGTTTACACGCTTGGTCTTTGGTTGTGTGCAAGGTTATCGTTTGGAATTGAGATAAGTTCTCGCCATAAAAGAATATAATTATGTTTAATTTTAACTTGAGGCCACTCATGAAGTCCCGGCGGACCGTAGGTTCAGTATAGCTGGTTTAGTATATTTCTGAACTGACCCTAAGCCACATACATATTAGTGACATTTATTTAAATAAACTCCATACCCTGGTCTCCATAATTCTTGCAAGAGTACTTTCTCTCGACGCCACTCAAGCAGGTGTTGTCCTCTAAACAGAAGGAGGCCTTATGCCCCTCTGCCACTCTCCTGCCGGCAGAGTCCAGCACGTCGAACGTCGCGAATACCTCCATGCTGTGGTAGTGCCTTAAGAAAATAATTAGATATTTAATATAATTAGAAGAAAAACAAAATCTTTATGGTTCACATACACACGGTTCGCATACACAGTACAGAGATCTTGCACAAATCTGATATCTTTAAAAAAATGTATACAAAATTTCTGTCAAATAGCAAACATTGTGCATTATCTACTATCAAACGCCTAGCTTGTTGATTATACCTCTCGTAAGATACGCTTAATCACCCTGCGGATTTAGAGCTCCCTCACAAAACTGTAAATTCGCATCGCATCACATCGTATTTAATTTTTATTGTGAGTTTTGCCGCAGATATTTGAGATGCGATGTGAATGCGCAATTATGTGTGAGAGCCCTTAGGCCCGTACAAATAGTCAGTACTCAAGATGCGACCCGGTCTCAAGACGCGGTTCGGCTCTGTGATTGGTCCAAATTTTGACAGCCAACCAATCACAGTGCCTGAACCGTGTCTTGAGACCGAGATGCATCTTGAGTACCGACTATTTATACGGGCCTTAGTTATTACAGCCCTGATACCTACATATGACACAAATGCCACTGCCACAGGTGTTTGGGCAGGTACGGTCGGAACTCCGCATTGCCGATGTTGAGCGAAGCAGCCGTGAACCGCAGCAGCCGTCGCGTCTCCAACTGCCAGTTCTCGTTGGTCCGACGGATCTGGAAGAAGATGATGAAGATACACGTAAAAAATAAAACGTGTGGCACTCGGGGACTGCCGCGGTAAAGCTATTGAGTAACATTTTTTTATCAACTTATGCAATTAAAACGCATACGTCTAGTTGCACGCTCACAAACACTGAAGTCTGACAACTGGGAGTGGCGGGGTGTTAGGTTTTTTTCGTTACGGAATTTCTTGATTCGGTCGCCGCGCTCAAAACCCGTGATAAAAGCTATGCAATAGCTTAAAAGCTTTAGCTTTCAAACAAAATAAAATGTCAAATCAAAAGAAGACGATGGTGAAGCTGTTAATGAAGATAATAAAAAATTACTTTCAAAAAAACACAATGTTAAATTAAAAAAATTAACCCCCGATTCGAAACTCTAGATAATGCAAAATTTCGAACCGATCAAATCACTTGAACTTGCCAACAACAATAATTTACTTATAGATAAACCAAAATTGTTCAGTACACTATCATGTCAGCTTTAAAAAAAAAAAAAATAGATCTAAATCTTTTACTCTCTTAGATGCTGCGATACTACATAATATTATACACATTGACAGACGGACTTTTTTTAAAAAGATCATTAATTCATTGATAATATTTTATGAGTTACGCACCAAACCTACCAGATTAAGTGTTGTCCAAAAACTTTTCCCTTTGTATAATTCTAGTAAAATGCTCATTCCATTGTCTTACTTTGATTTAAAAACGCCAGAAACAAAGGCATAAATAGGACAATGCCCAATAGTTTAGTACTGACAGTGACATTGATAGATGTGTTTGTTTGCTAAAACTACCTCCAGAACGCGCCTTGCAGAGTCATGTAGCAATTAACAAATAGACGAATAAGTTGATAAAAAGTTGTACAATAAAATCAAATTGAGCTATTTGTTTGGTAGAATCGTTTTTAGGGTTCCGTACCCAAAGGGTAAAAAAGGGATAAATTCAATATTTAAGAACCCAAACAACAAACGCGATTTTTTTGCTTTTTTGTCCTTTATCAATAATAGCTATACTAAGGTACTTGAAACATTCATAAAATACTTACTTGTATTTGTAATTGAATAATAATAATTAATTATAGAAAATAATTTATAAAATATTAAAATAAAATAAATGTTTAAAGAAGAGCCTCCTTTTACATAAAACCCCATACAAAACACAATTTTTTGCCAATCTTTGCTGTATATTGGTACGGAACCGTTTGTGCTTGAATCTAAGTCGAACTTGGCCAATTATTCGTGAATTGCCCGTGATTTCTGAGCTGAAACGAATTTTGTCAAGTACCATCAGCACAAGGGTTTTATTGTATGAAAATGACCCTTTCCACAAAGAACTCTTACTAATACGAAAGTGGTTGTCTATTATCTCTTCAAGCTTAAAGGTACAAGTTGGAACGGAGCGACACGTCGCAACTGCAGACGACATGTCGTCGCGACACTACTGGTTTCTATGTATTTCTATGAAATACCCTGCGCAGCTAGCGTCACGAAGCTAGCGACACTTTCATAGAAATACATAGAAACAGTAGTGTCGCGACGACACGTCGCATCGTCTGCTGCAACTTCATGTAGTCGGCTTCCAACTTGTACCTTAACCTTAACTTGTCACTTGCCAAGTGACAACGGCAGGAGGCTTGGGATTTAAATATAATATAGGTACAACCTTGAGTACATAAAAAATTGAAGAATTTCTCATTTTTAGGGTTCCGTAGCAAAATGGCAAAAAACGGAACCCTTATAGATTCGTCATGTCTGTCTGTCTGTCTGTCTGTCCGTCCGTATGTCACAGCCACTTTTCTCCGAAACTATAAGAGCTATACTATTGAAACTTGGTAAGTAGATGTAGTCTGTAAATCGCATTAAGATTTTGATACAATAATGGAAAAATTTTTAAAAATTTTAGGGGTCCCCATAGGTACAACTGAATCAAAAAAATTTTTTTTTCATCTAACCTATGCGTGTGGGGAATCTATGGATAGGTCTTCAAAAATCATATTGAGGTTTCTAATATCATTTTTTTCTAACCTAAATAGTTTGCGAGAGAGACTCTTCCAAAGTGGTAAAATGTGTCCCTCTAACTTCTAAAGTAGGGGCATGACAAGTCTAAAAAAATATATGATGTACATTACTATAAAAACCACTAACGAAAATTGGTTTGAACCAGATCTAGCAATTTTTTTTATACGTCATAAATGGTAAACCTTAATTTAACTTTCATTAAATCAACTGAAATATAAAAATAAATCAAAAACCTTTTTATTTCATAAAAATAAACCTTATTGCTGCTGCGGAACCCTTCATGGGTGAGTCCAACTCGCACTTGGCCGGTTTTATTTAACGATGTTACCGAAAATATCAAGTATGATGTAAATTAACGTTTGCTTTTCTATTTTGCCAGATTTAAGTATATCTGACACGTCCGTAGATCTGTCAGTTGAGTACTGCCACATGACTATACCTCATAAGCGGATCTGCTGAGACAGTTCTCCTCCATGGCGCACTGTAGTGTGAACATAGGCGCGTCTTGTAGGTGTGCTGTCCGCTCTATAGCTGACACGTCAGTAGATCTGCCAGTTGAGTATACAGACTGCAACTATACCTCATAAGCCGTCAGCCGACATGCTGAGACAGTTCTCCTCCATGGCGCACAGTAGTGTGAACATAGGCGCGTCTTGTAGGTGCGCTGTCCGCTCTATAGCTGACACGTCAGTAGATCTGCCAGTTGAGTATACAGACTGCCACTATACCTCATAAGCCGTCAGCCGACATGCTGAGACAATTCTCCTCCATGGCGCACTGTAGCGTGAACATAGGCGCGTCTTGCAGGTGCACTGTCCGCTCTAGCTGACACGTCAGTAGATCTATCACTTGAGTACAGATTGCCACATGTGAAATGACTATACCTCATAAGCCGACCTGCTGAGACAGTTCTCCTCCATGGCGCACTGTAGTGTGAACATAGGCGCGTCTTGTAGGTGCGCTGTCCGCTCTATAGCTTACACGTCAGTAGATCTGCCAGTTGAGTATACAGACTGCCACTATACCTCATAAGCCGTCAGCCGACATGCTAAGACAGTTCACCTCCATGGCGCACTGTAGTGTGAACATAGGCGCGTCTTGTAGGTGCGCTGTCCGCTCTATAGCTGACACGTCAGTAGATCTGCCAGTTGAGTATACAGACTGCCACTATACCTCATAAGCCGTCAGCCGACATGCTGAGACAGTTCCCCTCCATGGCGCACTGTAGTGTGAACATAGGCGCGTCTTGCAGGTGCACTGTCCGCTCTAGCTGACACGTCAGTAGATCTGTCACTTGAGTACAGATTGCTACATGTGAAATGACTATACCTCATAAGCCGACCTGCTGAGACAGTTCTCCTCCATGGCGCACTGTAGTGTGAACATAGGCGCGTCTTGCAGGTGTGCTGTCCGCTCTATAGCTGACACGTCCAGCAGTAGGTCTGCTAGGTGCTGAGTGCAGACTACTGCCGCTACGTGACCTGGAACAGTTTACTTGGTATATAATAAGCTAATTTTTGTTATTTTGACGTTTTGTAAGTGACCTTCAATATCTTTTCGCTACCGTTCACGTGTAAAATATACCATCCTCATCACCCTGATGAGTGGCTGTCTTCCACCGTGCGTGCGAAAGCTAATTTCTGCCACGCACGGTAAAACTCTGGAACGAACTGTCGCCAGCAGTATTTCTGGACCAATACAAACTACAAACCTTCAAGAAGAGAGCGTATTCCCTCTTAGAAGGCCGGCAACGTACACGCAACTCTTATAATCTCCATTCGACTATTGTCATGATCGGTACCATGGAACATGAATATATTTTAGCTTAAGGCCATGTATGTGAAAGTAACATATTAGTTAATGTTGTCATTCCAGTGCCCGTTTACATTATTCCAATAGTAATCCAGCGATGGATTGGCTCACTGGATTTAAATATACAATGCAAACTGGCCATTAACATCATTCGCTATTGGATTAGGCCAGGCATATGACAGGTTTATGAATATTTTACCCATAATGCCTTGCAATTCAATTTATTTTGGCTGGTTGGTACTGATTGGACGGTGGACAGTTGACAGACACGTAATACGATTAGTGATTACTGATTACCGTACTGACTAAATCGTAATGATTTATTGTAAATTTTAGGACTAGAACACACGAGTTAGTCAGTTACTATCAAAAATGATCTAATTCAGCGATTCTCGAACATTTTTTGTGGCGGAACCCTTTTAATACCTCAGTCGTGGGAATCGCAGATACAATAGATTTTCAATTGTTATGCGGCAGCCGGGTGCCGCTTGGGGATTGATGGGTTAAGAAGTGACATTTTTGGCAGACCCTCAAAATAATAATGTTTTGTCTTTGAATGAATTGTCTCCATGTCTTATGACATTTCTAAAAACAATTTATGTATCGCTCGCGGAACCCCTTCAAGTAACAACCTTTGCGGAGATCCAGAGGCCGCAACAGGAAACTGTTTTGAGACTCAAACAATCGAACGAAAATGCTGCGTCCTACTCTAACAAACGTGAAATGACGTGGTTAGAGTAGGACGCGGCATTCTCGTTCAATTGTTTGAGTCTCAAAACAGTTTCGTGGTACGGCTCTAGGGTTCCGCGGAGCACACTTTGAGAAATTGTGATCTAATTATTAGGAAGTATTAAGTAATGATCATTCTTTAACGAGTGAGCATAATAACAATTCTCTCTCGTTGCTTTGGGCTAGGAATGTCAAATTATCTATTTAGAAGACCAAAAACAATTTAGAACAACGAAAAAATGCTACGCTAAAATGCCATTGAAAATCGGACACACAAATTGACAGCTGTCAAACTGACAGCTGTCAATTATTGCCTTTAAGCGAAACTGTAAATAAAATGAAATAAGATGGCACACACATGGTCATTGATCTTTCTAGTCTAGGAGCGATGAGTAAAATGCTCGCACTGCATTATGTCAACATTAACAAAAAATTTAACTCTTATAAAGGCACAGACTATTATAAATTTATCGGAAAACCTCTTTGATCTCCAACGTTTTTTGAGTTCAAAGCTATTTACTCAATACTCAGTTCTAATCGAATATGCAAAGTTCGTACTTTATAATATCGTTATTATAACCCTTAGACTAGGAACATCTGTCACTTTATTGTCAATCGCGCTTTATACAGGATGTAACAAAACTGTTACGTTTATACGTGGGAGAGCCATGCTTCGGCAGGAATGGGCCGGCTCGACCGGAGAAATACCACGTTCTGACAGAAAACCGGCGTGAAACAGCGCTTGCGCTGTGTTTCGCTGAGTGAGTGAGTTTACCGGAGGCCCAATCCCCTACCCTATTCCCTTCCCTTCCCATCCCTACCCTCCCCTATTACCCTATTCCCTTGCTAATACTTTAGGGTGTGTATGAGTCCCATATATAGAGTTTACTGTGAAGTAGCAGCGCTGAAAAAATAACTTTTTTTATCTTTTGTATGGGTAAATTCATGACGCTCGGGCGCTTGCCCATACACATTACACATTTTTTTTTTGCGCTTTCAGCACTGCTACTTTCACAGTGAACTCTATATAAGGGACAAATACAAACCCTAAAGCAGGGGTCACCAATTAGTTTCGCTCGGGGTCCATTTTAAGAAATGAAAATATAACCTTCGCGGTCCACACATTTTATAAAAAACATATTTTATAAAACAAAGCTAATTAGTAATTACGGAAATTACAAAGGTATTAGTGGAAGGCACCAGTAGTTACGACGTTCAGAAAATATTAAAAAATATATATTTTGAATAAAAAAAATTGAGTTTGAGTTTTGAGTTTTTTGAGTTTATTTATTTAAATATCAATGAGAAAAGTGACAATTTTTGTTGTTAAATATTATCTGTCTGAAGTTTGGAGTGAAATGGGTGCAAGCTATTGACATTAAATTCTGGAGACGTTCAGCAGTAACTCGAGATTGAAATTTATTTTTAAAGAAGTTCATCTTCGAAAATGCTCGGTCCGCACACAATGGGTCGGCGGTCCGGATGCGGACCGCGGTCCGTCATTGGGTGACCCCTGCCCTAAAGACGTATTATCGCTTAGTTTTACAAGGTGTGACCTTGTAAAGAAAATGATAAAATATGACATTTTTTTTGACGGGGATCTCAAAGTGCATCGCATCGAAGCGCCACTTTGTAATGTGAAAATCTTCTAGCAATTTTCAGTAGATGATGATGATGAAATTGTGAATGTGTACCCAGCCTAACTCCGAATGATTAGAGGAATAATTCTCTTTTATTGCCGCCATTCTCCAATGAGAGATTTGCATATTCATCAGGACTTTAATATTTAAGATAGCTAATCACAAAGTTTTTATTTCACCAGATATTAATTTTTATGTTTTTGGGTTTTATTCGGATTTTGAGGTAAATTGTTAGTGTGGGTAATATTTTAGGAATAATTCCTTAGATTTAATTGCAGCCTTTGGTTTTCAAACCACTTTTCATTGTCGTTTTTGAAACTTCGTATATTATGGTTAACTCATGGTCCATAGAAAACACTTACCTCGAATTACCACTATGTAACTATAAAAAAATAGTAGAATGAGAATGAATGTTTGTGTTGAAAGTGCACAATAGACTTGAGGTCGCGTCTCAGTAGTGATTGTTATTATAATGTAGGCAGTGTTAACAATATCTTAGCTGATCCATCTTCTGAGGCTGCTAAAATATTATATAAGATTCTAGATATATCTCTTAAACATCTCTGGGATGTTTAAGATATATTATGTTTATATAAAGAGGTTGATTTATTTGTTGATTTTTAATTTATAATTAATTTGTATTGTATACCTATAAGGACGGCATTATTGTTCTACGATAAAGTCCTTTCTTTTCAAGATTAAAAAAAAAGTGCACAATATCTTGTTCAAATAAAGAAATCAAACTAAAATTATGTAATAAATCCTACTAATAATAAAAACTAAGGAATCGTAACTCCCATACTATTACCGTTTTAAATTTGGTTCCTTTCGATCTGTCATGTAATGTCAGCCTAGTACCGCTCAAGGCCACCTAAATATTGCAAATGTATTGAAATGTGTACCTAAGGTCACTGACCTCCATTATAAAAGTACGCTGGACTAATGACACCCTTTGAAATGACAGCTATTTTTTGTGCCTATTTGAAGCGGAATCAGCTCCCCCAATGTGACTGATAGGAACTAAATTTGACGTAAAAATGACGTTTGAAAGTCGCCATATTGGCGCTGATAGCAGTAGTAGGAGTATTTGGAACTAATACTAGTGATGACAACCAATAACGATTAAGCGGCCATTTGAAAGTTACGTCAAATTTAGTTCTCTTCCCTCTCACTGGGGGCGCTGATTCCGCTTCAAATAGGCACAAAAAAAAGTGGGCATCATAGGTCTAGCGTACTTGTATAATGGAGGTCAGTGACCTAAGGTACACTTTTTTGACAAGTATTGTGGAGCATGTTTTTTGATGGAGTTACTTTTCCTTAGTTTTTATTATTCGTAGAATAAATCTATACTAATTGTTCAATCGAATATGTATCCTCTTTATATTATTATTTTAAGAAGGTAACTAATTGACAAGTTGAAATGTCAGTTGATAATTGCTAAAATAGGTATGGTTTGTAAACGTTGTAGAAGTGAGTAAATGTACTTATTAACGCAATTACAGCCTTTGAGTTATAGAAAGACCTTTTAGGAATTTCAACACTAATATTATAAATGCGAATGTCTGTCTGTCACCTTTTCACGCCCAAACCATTGAACCGATTTTGCTGAAATTTGGTATGGAGATACTTGGAGAGTTTTTATCCCGGAAAATTGTATGGTTCCCGCGCGATATACATATTTTGGCGCAACGGATTTGCGAAAGACATCTAGTAGGTATGCAATAAATATCAATTTATTTAATTGAATAAACATTTTTTTCTGTAGGAAGAAAACCTGCTACATATTATATATATATATATATATATATATATATAATCAATATTTTTTTTCAAATTCTCCCCCTACAGACTTTTTGATGCCAACAGTACTTTTTCTGTTTTGAGTCGTATGTAAGTTCTTACCAGCTTCCCCTGGACACCCCTCAACTTGTCTCTGTCTACACCTGAACAGGTTACTCTCATTCCCCTCGCACTTCACACCCTGGAGTATGATCCTGCTGCTCCCGAACTGATCCGTCTGGAGCGCCTGGGCGGAGTACCCTAGGGCCAGGTGCCGGCAGACGACTGAGGCCTCGAATGCCGTCCATCCGTCAGGGCAGATGCTGCCCCAGATGCTGTTCTGGTAGACCTGGTAAAAGGAAGAGTACACTATTGATAAGATGTTTGAATAAGATAAATCCATATCCATACTAATATTATGATAAGTGCGAAAGTGTGTCTGTCAGATTCTGAGCTGTTCAGATTTTAATAAAATTTGGTGTAAATATATGTACGGTTCCTGCGCGATAAACGCATTTTAGCGCAACTGAGTTGCGGGCGTCATCTAGTTAAGAAGTATAAAAAAAAATCGGCCAAGTGCGAGTTGGACTCGCGCAGGAAGGGTTTCGTACCATTATAGAGCAAAAATAGGTAAAAATGTGTTTTTTTTTGTATGGGGGCCCCCTTAATTATTTATTTTATTTAAATTTTATTATTAATTATTAAAATATAAATAGAACTGAGTATTTTCTGAATATTTCAAGTGCCTATCTATTGCCATTATTGGTATCGAGCAAAAAATAGCAAAAAAATTACGATTGTTGTATGGGAGCCCCCCTTAAATATTTAATTTATTTTGTTTTTAGTATTTGTTGTTATAGCGGCAACAGATATACATAATCTGTGAAAATTTCAGAAGTCTAGCTTAAGCGGTTTTTGAGTGACAGACAGACAGACAGACAGACAGACAGACAGACGGACGGACAGACAACGAAGTCTTAGTAATAAGGTCCCGTTTTTACCCTTTGGGTACGGAACCCTAAAAACCGGCATCGCACCTGCCACTCTTCTGATGTTGCGAGTGTCCATGGGCAACGGTAGTTGCTTTCCATCATATTAAAATGACAAAATCAGGGTATTTGAGTATACTGGCATTTATATTATCTATTTCTTTTTATGTAAGTTACTTTACAGTTTTACTGTCTGTCTGTCTGTCTGTTGCCTCTTCACACCCAAACCACTATATCGATTTTGCTAAAATTTGGTATAGAGATACTTTGAGTCCCAGGAATGGACATAGGATACTTTTTATCCCGGAAAAATGTACGGTTCCAGTGCGATAAACGAATTTTGGCGCAACGGAGTTGCGGGCGTCATCTGGTTGTAAAATAATTACTTTTTAAGCGGCCCTTATATATTATGACGTACCGTTGTAAATACTTCCTAATGCAACATTGAAAGGGCTGTACCCTTAGAAGCGGAAAAATGTGAACTTGTAAAACTGTGTGGTGAGTTGTAATTATTGTAAAAATGTTTTTCATTCTATGTTTCGTGTAAGTTTTGGGGTTGCGTCGTCTGTTTTTTATTAAATTAAGATTTTGCCACCTAGGACTTACTGCCGCACTCAGAGTGGAACATTAATTACTTAAATGTAATTAATTCAAAATTTTGACATAAGCCCCATACATTATCTGTCAAACTCTTCATTAAATTGAAGGTTAATCATAATTAAATGTCTCTGAGTACGGCGGTTAAAGTTTTAAACTCATACTAATATTATAAATGCGAAAGTGTGTCTGTTTGATACCACTTCACGTTTAAACCACTGAACTGATTCTGATGAAATTTAGTATACAGATACTTTGAGTCCCGGGAAATGACATTGGATACTTTTTATCATGAAAATTGTAAAGTTCCCGCACGACAAACGATTTTAGGCGCAACAGAATTGCAAGCGTCAACTAGTATGCTTACAAGTTATAACTAAAACTTCCATTTTAATTTTACCAGGAAAAAAATATACAGCGTCACCTAAAAGTAGCATGATTGAATTGTAAATCAGCTGACCTGGATTATGAGTTATGGTGCCAATTATCTTAAGGGCTCGACAGCCACGACGCATAAGGTAGTAACGCCAAAGATACAGTTTTACTGGAGAGCGAACTTTTGTTGTGCAAAAAAGATTTATATGCAGTAGAGCGAACACACGATTTGGCGGCTAAACCGCGAGATGACGAGCAAATGTATGTAACGATTTATTTAAATAGAGGCGCCCTAAAAATGAGTTACGACTTTTTGCGTCAGGCCAAATTCGCCACGTCACCGGTAATTTTTGAATAATTTACCGTTTTCCGTTGAAAGCGGAAATCAGGCTTTTGCGAGAAGTAGGTTAAAACATCAGCTATAAAATTAAGTCAGGTACGATTTATGGGGCCTAAGGAAGTTTCTGACATCCTCGCAAGCCCTGAACCAATTTCTTTGCAGGCCATTTAGTCAAGACTTTTTCGTTATGGCATCGCTATAGAATCGCCGATCAAAATGTATGGAATTGACATAAGCGTTCGTTAATGACGTTGACGTTCGACTCGTCTTATGTCAATTCCATACATTTTGATCGGCAATTCTATAACGAAGCGATAAAGAAAAGATCTTGGCTCACCCCCGTTCGAAAATTTCATTCTCATTTCGGATTCGGATTATCGAAATTCTTTTAAGAATTAGTGAGGAGCCAAATTGGTCTTGGACTATGAGCAAAATTGATTTTGGTCTTGCTCATTGATAATAAATAATAATCAAAAAACTTTTTGAAAAAAAGCTTTTATTTAAATACTCCAAAAATAAAAAGATAAATTTCTCCTTAAAAATTTTAACTATTAAGTTATAACCTCAATATAAATTATACAATTTGCATGATAATAAAAGCTTGTCGCGAGACGTAACAATCTGTCAGTATATAATAAATTTATTAAAATATAAAATATAATATCAATTTACTCAGTTAAATTGGTACTTACTAGTTTATTTACAAATTGCGCGACAAGCTTTTATTATCATGCAAATTGTATAATTTATATTGAGGTTATAACTTAATAGTTAAAATTTTTAAGGAGAAATTTATTTTTTTATTTTTTGAGTATTTAAATAAAAGCTTTTTTTTCAAAAAGTTTTTTGCTTATTATTTATTTTTTGTTTTTTAGTTATTCTCTGGCTAGATTTCTTAGTCTGTTTGATTGTAGTTTGTTTTGTTTCAAGAATTTGTAAAAATCTGATTAACTTAAGTCCTTAAGAAATCGTACTTGATTTTGATCAGTGAAATACCGTGTCTATATTTAGCGAGTTGTTATAGGTATTTCGTTTATTTCTGCGTGACTAAAAAGTTAAATTTAACTTTACAAAAGTGACCGGATTCAAACGGGCATTTTCTAAAACCCGGCTGGATATGAGTGATATGACTTGATATAACACGGCACGACATGGCACGACACGGCACGACACGACACGTCACGTCACGTCACGTCACGTTACGTGACACGTCACGACACGACACGACACGACACGTCACGTCACGACACGACACGACACGACACGACACGACACGACACGACACGACACGACACGACACGTCATGACACGACACAACACGACACGACACTTCACGAAACGACACGACACGACACGACACGTCACGTCACGTCACGTCACGTCATGACACGACACGACACGACACAATACTTCACGACACGACACGACACAACAAGGCACGACATGACACGTCACGTCACGACACGACACGACACGACACGACACGACACGACACGACTTGACTATTACTTTTCAATGTACTCTCAATGAGACCTTTTATTTGATACCCATATTGCAGAAGTGCTTTAAAAATAACTATTCCCCTATCTTGGATGAGCCGCCATATTGGATGTAGAATGACATTACATTCGTTTCCGAGTTACTCTCAATGAGCCCTTTCATTTGATACCCATACTGCAGAAGTGCATTAAAAATAACTATTCCCGTATCTTGGATGAGCCGCCATATTGGATGTAGAAGGGAATTATATTCGTTTTCGAGTTACTCTCGATGAGTCCTTTCATTTGATACCCATATTGCAGAAGTGCAATAAAAATTACTATTTCCCTATCTTGGATGAGCCGCCATATTGGATGTAGAATGACATTACATTCGTTTTCGAGTTACTCTCAAAAAGCCCTTTCATTTAATATCCATATTGTAGGACTGCATAGAAAATAACTATTTCGCCATCTTGGATGGTCGGCCATATTAGATTTAGAGTGATGTCACATACCATATTGTGCATTGTCATCCAAGCTAAACGTGTATGCAAAATTTCAGCTCAATCGGTTAGTTCAATCTACTTCAAAATTGAGTTCCAAAATTCCACCGTAACACACATACTTACGAGATACAGAACAAGTTAAATAAAAGCTTTTAAAAAGGTTTTGAGCATGGAACTTGTAACATATTCTACATAATATTATGTCATTAAGATGAAATCAAAATCGGTCTTCTCCTTTAGATGCTACGATAATGCACAGACAGATAGACAAGACAAACTTATTACACCTCTATGATTTCGTTGAGGGTTAGAACTTACAAATAACGATGCACAGAATTTCATATAAAGTTTTGTGCCTCGATTCGCCGATTAAACTTTAATTGTCGTCGTATTATCAAAATTGTGTCTCATCTTACTCACCTCAACTCTCCCTTCTCCACTGCTCCTGCCGCCAACCAAGCGTATACTGGTCCCAACATCCAGGATATCACTCACTAGCCTTCCTTCACATCCATTGCCCTTACAGCGTCTCAACTCCTGGGGGCAGTCGCTGCAGCCAGCAGCTCTGGTCTGATCCGGTTGAGAACAGATGACTCCAGCCGCTTCCTCAGCCCCGCAGTCAGAAGAACCCCAGCCGGAAAATACGCAGTGGTCCAAGGATGGCTCATCTCCTTCACACACAACGTCATCCATCCAGTACTTCTCTGGAACAAAAGGACTTTTCAGATGGATCCCTAATAGTATCTAACTAAGGGCCAACCCACGCGTACCACAACCACACAACAACCACAACCACACCACGTGGTCGGGCGTATATTTGGTATTGTAAATGAACTGGACCATTCACACGTACCACATTTTGTAGTCGTTGTCGACCACTTGTGTGATACTGACCACATCGCAACCACGGCCGACCACATCGTAACCACGAGCGAACTAGTGGCCGACCACATCGCAACCACGACGTTGCGTCGATGCAACGACGCGACAGTGCGCGCACACCGCCCGCGCTCTTCCCCCCACCGCTTCATTGACTTTCGTACGTAACCACATCTCAACCACATCGCAACCACTGGCGACAACGCAACCACGTCGGCATTTTGTCGGTACCACAACGCAACTACAAAAAGCTGCAGCGACACCATTCACACGTAACCACTGCTCGACGACATTTTGTCGTTACGATGTCGTGTGGTTGTGATACGTGTGGGTTGGCCCTTATAATAATAATAATAATAAATTCTTTATTGACTTAATCAGTACAACAATCCTATGAAGACTCTGACACCTAAACTAGGCTAATCCGGGCCCGTATCTCAGTATTCTCCCACTTTTTTTAAACTAATGTAAGAAGTTAAAAACTAACCAACTAAAAATATAATGGTCTGTCCGTTACCTCCATTTCACGCTTAAATGGCTATTAAACCTATGTTTAAAATAAAAATATGTAGGTATGGAAATAATTTGAGTCAAGGGAAAGAAGATTTTGTATATTTTTAGTTAATTTTATAGTTGATATTATAGGGACATTTTAGACATTTTTAATTTAAATATTGAGATGAATTAACCTATTATTTACTGACATATTTTAATCATTTTGTATACTTTTAGTTAATTTTATAGCTGTCAATATTAAAGGGACATTTTAGATATTTTTAATTTTAATATTTAGATGAATTATTTATTATTACTTTAATTTTACGTACTTAAACAAAAACATTTTATTTTTATGAATTAATTACTTAGTTGATTTTGATTTTTATATAATATTATTGTACTGACTATGTTATATTGAAATGTATTAATAATGTTGTGCATATCTGTAATTGACATAAGCGCATAACCCTAGTCTGAGTAATGTAACTGATTGTACTGATTGTGTTTATGTTGTAGATGTGCCTCTGAAATAAATAAATAAAGATAATCCGATAATTTTTATACCGTACCGACATATGAAGTTTTTCACGACTAAAATTACCGAGGTAGGTAATGGTTACCGAGGTAATCTATAGGATATCTTCACTAACCTATTATTGTTTTTAACAAATTATTACTGAATTCTATAAAATATAACTTTGAAAGGTAAAATATCTTAAAACACTTCGAGAAAAATTATTTTTTTTCAAAGAATTATTCTTCTACGAAACCATAATAGTACGGGTCGAGCCCTAGAACATTTTTTTTTATTACTATCAAGCTAATTTTTTGTGAGTAGCTTCAATTTGGTAAGACGAACAACATTTTTATTTGCGAAAAATCTCGAAAGTGGTAGCTAACAGAGATAGAAAGGATTTCATATTTTGAATTGATGGTCCTAAAATATGGACTGTTTTATTTGTAGGACAATGTTACTCTTAAATTATATAACTATTAATCTATCAATATCCAAAAAATTTGCTGGTTAGGGTTCCGTTTTAGGGTTCAGTAGTCAACCAAGTTTTGTTGATTATAGAACCCTATAACGGAACCCTAACGAGCAGATTTTTTGTATATTGATAGATTATTAGTTATATAATTTAAGAGTAACATTGTCCTACTAATAAAACAGTCCATATTTTAGGACCATCAATTCGAAGTATGAAATCCTTTCTATCTCTGTTAGCTACCACTTCCGAGATTTTTCGCAAATAAAAATGTTGTTCGTCTTACCAAAATGAAGCTACTCACAAAAAATTAGCTTGATGGTAATAAAAAAAAATTTTCTAGGGCTCCCGTACTATAAAAAAATACCGAAGCGAAAAATGTGTCTACGAATAAACCATACCCAGCTTTCAATGTTACCTTTAGTAAATGCAAGCTTCCGTGCGAGTTTCTTACGCCGGTTCTTCTCGCCGGGTTAGTTCCCGAACCGGTGGTAGGCCTCATGTAGACGTTCTAAAAGTGTTAACTTTGTTAACCTATTTAGATATAAATATTTTGATTTTGATTTTTTCACGAGAATGTTACCAATTAATATGAAATATCTGACTTTACGAGATAAAAGTAAAAAGCTAACCAAATTCTGATAAGCTCGCACAGTAAAATGATAAACAAAAGACCACCTTCGTAATGCTTCGTTCAGATAGACGCACACATTAGCGTGATTTCAGATAACTTTAGAGAGCAGCAGTAGTATCACATCGCGTAAAGTTCTCGATTTTGAGCCATGATGGAAAATCGATTGCCACGATCATTGCGCTGTCTTTAGGATGTACAATGGAACGGACATCGATCATGGCCAATCATAGACGAATATGCCAATCTACGCGTTCGTAATAGTTTGTGTTGGTCCATGTTTGGGTACTCTATTGTAATACCTTATTTTTTTTTCTGAAAATTTAATTTTTTATAATTTCTAATTTTTATTATAATTTTAATCTTTTATTTACCCAGAATAATATGTCAATTTCTACGTTATTACAAAATATAAATTTTCGGCAGATAAATAATATTAAGTTTCCACAAGTATAATTTAAAACAGGGCTAAGTAACACTACTGATAACATTTATACTGTGGTCGTACTAAGTCAAGTGTGAAACGGGCTTATTATTTTTTTTATGTCCTAATTCCTTGGCTTTATTCAATTTTGAGGGAATTGTTCTTGGAAATCAGTATGCATATTTAACTAAGCGAAATGATTTGTAGGGAATGAAGGGACCAATTTTTTAAAGATGAGGACTGTGACAAAATTGTCTATGTATTGGCAATCAGGTGAGGGTGAAATGTTTGGTAAACTCAACTACTGCCTAGTTAAAGAGGCATAAAAGTGAAAAGTACTTACCTAATGAAAATAGAAAAAAAAATTAAATTCTTGGTATTTAATATTTTGATATTCGTTAGTTTGAGCCAATGATATTATATTATAAAAAAACCGGCCAAGTGCGAGTTGGACTCGCCCATGAAGGGTTCCGCAGCAGAAATAAGGTTTATTTTTATGAAATGAAAAGGTTTCAGATTTATTTTTATATTTCAGTTGATTTAATGAAAGTTAAATTAAGTTTACCATTTATGACGTATAAAAAAAAAACTACTTGCTAGATTTCGTTCAAACCAATTTTCGTTGGTAGTTTTTATAGTAAAGTACATCATATATTTTTTTAAGACTTATCATGCCCCTACTTTAGAAGTTAGAGGGGGGGGGGGGGGGGGGCACACATTTTACCACTTTGAAAGAGTCTCTCTCGCAAACTATTCAGGTTAGAAAAAAATGATATTAGGAACCTCAATATGATTTTTGAAGACCTATCCATAGATACCCCACACGCATAGGTTAGATGAAAAAAAATAATTTTTTTTAATATAAAAATATAAAAAAAAAACTTGCTAGATTTCGTTCAAACTAATTTTTGTTGGTAGTTTTTATAGTAAACTATATCATATATTTTTTTTTAGACTTATCATGCCCCTACTTTAGAAGTTAGAGAGGGGGGACACACAGTTTAGCACTTTGGAAGAGTGTCTCTCGCAAACTATTCAGGTTAGAAAAAAATGATATTAGAAACCTCAATATGATTTTTAAATACCTATCCATAGATACCCCACATGCATAGGTAAGATGAAAAAAAAAAATTTTTTTTTGATTTAGTTGTACCTTAGGGGACCCCTAAAATTTTTAATAATTTTTCCATTATTGTATCAAAATCTTAATGCGGTTCACAGACTACATTTACTTACCAAATTTCAATAGTATAGCTCTTATAGTTTCGGAGAAAAGTGGCTGTGACATACGGACAGACAGACAGACAGACAGACATGACGAATCTATAAGGGTTTGAGCCATATCTTGTGATTTAAATTTTAAAAGTGATTAGAAGGTCAATAACCTCAACCTTCTAGAAGCTGATGATTACAATATTTTTAATAAGAAACTTCAAAAACATTTGTTTTACAAGGTACTGTCAGTGCCCCCAAGGAAAGGTCGATCTGACGGATCTGACCGGACTTGTGGTGAACGTGTCGGGTCGGCCTGCGATCAGTTTGATGTAACAGACAGACGCACTTTTGAATTTAAAATATTAGATATACGGAAACGCTTCTTACCAGTAGCCTCCCCAAACTGTCCAGCATACGTAGCCACACCAGTTCTGTTGTATACTTGACACACCACCGCAGCAGCGGCATCGTCCCACGAGTCATCGCACACCGCACCCCATCGACCAGCGTGGTAGATATACACGTTACCTGGAAATATGTGACCATTCTATATTATAAAGGAATTTGAGAGTTTGGACGGATTTTGATTACTGTGAAAACGCTAGCCCCGCCTACACACAACGCTATCCTCCAATCGTGATACAATAATTCCAGAATCGTGCTCCCGGGCAATGTACTTTAGGCTGCAGCTAATAGTGAACAATATCGCGTAACAACGGTTCCCGCATTATAGCACGAAAGTAAAGGTCGTAAGTCCCAAAACGGTTTTTGGATGATTACTTAAAAACTAAATACAATACTAATATTTCCTTTGGCTATTATATTATAAAGTGTGTGATTGTAGTAGTGCAAGTTATTTAATGGTAGTAACTCAATAAGTGTAACAGATATTTGTTGAAATGCCCAAAAATATTCATAATTTCGAAAAATAAAACTATCGAGTCAAAATAAGTGAATCGTGTTTTCCGTTAGCTATATTTCAGATAAATATACAATGATTAAATAAATCTCAATTTCATTTGAGTCAATCGTCTTCCGGGATCGTAATACTTATTAGAAAACACAGCAAAATTGCACAACCCGCTCTTAAACTTAACTTAACTTAACTTAAACTAGATGACGCCCGCAACGTTGCGGCAAAATTCATTTATCGCTCGGGAACCGTACATTTTTCGTGGATAAAAAGTATCCTATGTCCTTTCCTGGGACTCAAAGTCTACATACCAAATTGCAGCAAAGTCGGTTCAGCGGCTTGGGCGTAAAGAGGCAACAGACGGACATACAGACACACTTTCGGATTTATAATATAAGTAAGGATATGATTATGTAGAGTAGACTTTTTAGTAGCATATAAGCTGCATTTTATCTAATAGACCGAATCGGGCGAACGCGCTATAATAACATAACTTTAGATATCATAAATGTACACATTTTGACTCCAACTTCGTTAGTCCAGGTTCAAGTTTATAGATAAGTTTACTTAGATCATCGATTCTCAAGCGGTTTCGGTAGTCGCGGAATGTAGTTAGTTATATATCTTCCACTTTACCGTTACTTTATTGATATGTGCTTTAACATAGTAATTTTTATTTTTATGTAGATGTGTTATCGTTGGTCAGTCAAGGTTTGGTTACTATAAAAATATAAATAATAACTGCCTTAAATATTATTACCACGCAGAAAAACGACGCGAGCCCTCACAAAGCTCGGCTTTTAGCTAATTCTAATCAAAATAAATTTTGATGAAATACATAGTTAGTCTTAGAAGAAAAAAATAACAAAAAAGATAAATATCAAATTGAACGGATAACTCAAAGACGAAAATACCAAGTATACGAAAAATAGAAATAGTTTGTACACGATAAAGGAATTCCTGAGACTCTTACCTTCAAATTTATTTAAACCACCGACAAGTTTTAGTCTTCCCTCCAAATGCTTTTGTTTGTTCAACAACCTCTGTATAAAGGCTGCTCTCGTAGCTCTTTCATCTTCACTAACGTCCTTACAGACAGTTAAAACTAATAACATTAACGATAAAAGCAATTTAACGTACATAGTTCTAGTGCCAATTAAAATTAATATGCTTGAAACTTTGAGTTTTATCAACGATATACATTAAGAACATCAACGGTCTCAATTGCTCCTTGCGGTATTCACTTATATATTTTTAAAGCTATTTTAACTCTTTTTTTGGCTATTAGAAGTTAATTTTAGTACTAGTATTTAAATATGATATAGTAAAAATGAACAACTTTTTAATAACTAGAGCAGTGATAGACTGAATTGGTTTTAATAGTCTTGCCTGGTTCATTGTCAACACACTCAATATATGGGTCAATTCGTTTAATTATTACACTCGGACCACTTGCTGCGTTAGATATATAACATGATCTTTTCATTATTATTTGTATTGTAGTGTAATAATATAATAGTATTTAGCTTTTTGAACACTTACTTTTTCTTTTTAACTCTGGATATTTTAAAAATTAAAATGAATATTTTTTTCTTTTTTCAGTATCTCCGTTTTATTTAACCTAAATTTCATTTTGTGCCACTTTTAAGAAAAATTTATTACTCCTCCCTACACTAGTATGATGTGTCTATTTCCACTTAATATGTAATAATTATAAGTTTCATAAAGCCTACAAAATTAGACTACGAATTATTTTCATTTTTGCGCGTACGTGCAATCGTGCATGGCGCCGCGCCGTGGCACACAAATATATTGAAATCATAACACTAATTGGGAGTCGATTCATTCATACCGAGCTTTCAAATCATCCATTTAAAGTCTATTTTACTTTATGATAATATTCTCATCTGTAAACAAAGTCGAATTGTTGTTAAGGTCAATATAAGAATGGAAAAGTTTCTGATGATACTCTGTATAAGTCAATTTCTAAATGAACTGAAATTACACAGTTCACTAAGTTCTTTTCTTTTTTCCACTTCAATTAAATTACGCTGTGATTCTTAATGTTTTTTTAGTATAACATTAATTCATTTTTTGCGCGGGAACCGTACATTTTTTCCGAGATTAAAGTATCCTGTATCTTTTCTGAGAAAAAGTATGTCCAATGTCCATAGTCCATACATATGAAAGACGATTTAGCTTTAGTACTTAAATGCAACACACAGACAGATAAACACAATTTTACCTTTACCACAGAATACATATTAGTACACCTTTACATTATTTGAAGGGATACATTTACATGTATGCCCTTCTCGACTAAGCGAATCCATACTAATATTGTAAATACGAAAGTGTTTCTCTCTGTCTGTCTGTTACCTCTTCACGCCCAAACCGTTGAACCGATTTAGCTTAAAAGTGTGGCGATACTTTGAGTCCCGGGAATGGACATGGGATACATTTTATCCCGGAAAAATGTACGGTTCCCGCGTGATAAACGAATTTTGGTTTCATCTAGTACTCCATAAGCATAAGTCATGAACAATCCTGATGAATATTCTCCCCCTCTGCATGTTTTCGCCTTGAAATCCCGGATAAAAATGCAACATTTGGGCAAGATTTTTTTCCTTTCCGCGAGCAAGCCAATACAATGTAAATGGAGTGAGCTGATCAACATTCGTGTGAAGTACAAAGGGCCAACCCTTATTTACTCTAGGGCTGTATTTTGTATCATCATCATAATAGGTTCAGTTATTTCTAGAAAGTATTATGATTTGAAGGAACCCTTTTTTATGCTTTTTCCACTGGGAAATGCTTTACGCATCCCCGGCGGATTATTTTCGGCATTTTAAATAATATTATAAATGTGAATCGGTTCAGCGGTTTTAGTGTAAAGACACACGTCTTTACACTAAACAGCTGAATCGATTTAAATGAAATTTTTGGAGATAGATGGAGATTATATAACACGACAGAAAGTTATGAGAACAACAACATGAAAAATGTTTTTGGCCCGAAAAACTGTACGGTTCCTGGACTATAAACTAATTTCAGCGTAAGTGATTTGTGTAAAATATCTATCCCCTTACGAATAAAAATATTTTCACAGCGAATAATTGCACAAGGTATACTTGTACTTGTCTAGTTCATCGGTCACTTGATTGATGGTAAGTGACCATTGCGTATCAAGTGGCAGAAAAAAATTGTGGAACCTTGAAAGCTGCGTAAATACTAATATCTCTATTAATAAGTCGGCTAGTAAAATGGTCATAATACCTCCCCAACCGAAGTCTCAAGAACAATATGAAGCTTTAATCTTCATCAAATTCTTCTCTTACTGGCCATAGATCACAGACAGACAAACAGACAAACTTTCGTATTTATAATATTACCTCTTCACGCCCAAACCGCTGCAACGATCTTTCTGAAATTTGGTATGGAGATATTTCGAGTCCCGGGAAAGGACATAGGATACTTTTAACCCGAAAAAATGTACGGTTCCCGTGCGATAATTTTGGCACAACGGAGTTGCGGGCGTTATCTAGTTTATAAATAAGTCGGCTAGTAAAATATGATTATAATACCTCCCCAACCGACGTCTCAAGAACAATATGAAGCTTTAATCTTCGCTCCATCGTTCACTAATTGCCACAGATCCTCGTTTTGATTGATTCTTTGAAGTCTTGACGTCATTAGCCACAGTTGCCGCTGTAATTCGACCGAAGATGGCTTCTACAAGTCGCCCTAATCCAATAATAGATCTATGTCCACTTGAAGTTGTCACAAGACTAAAACTTCTTACTACACAAAATATACATGTAATAATGAAAGTGATAATACTTTTAGGGTGTGTATGAGTCCCTTATACATGGTGTAATTAAACAAGGTGATGATACTTTAGGGTATGTATGAGGGCCCTTCCACACGACGTTTTTTACGCTTGTTTGTATCGATACAAACGCAAGTATAACGCTCAGTAAACGCAAGGAAGCCGACACGTTTTAACCTTTACACACGATCCTATTTTTGTATCGATACAAACGCCACATTTTTCGGACGCAACTAGGACGTGCTGTAAGCGCGCGCTTGTATCGCGTTTATATCGCGTTCGCTTCGCGTTGTATATCGATCGGCGCCGCTTTAATTGACCACAGTAAAGCGCGTTTTTATAGCGTTCAACTTGCGTTTGTATCGATACAAACGCGCGTTTCCTTTGGGTCAAAAAACGTGTAATATCTGCCAAAACGCGATGAAAACGCGCAGATGACGAGCGCATCAGAAACGCGCGTCGTCAGTGCGTAAAAAATACGTCGTGTGGAAGAACCCTAATTGTTTGTGATCACGCGGTGTAGGAGCCAAACCGCTAATAAAACGAGCCGTAGAGCCGACATAAAAAACCTTTTCCCGGACCTTAAAACCATGTTTTTTATCTATTAATGTAACATACATTAAGTTATCTATATAATATTAATACGCGAGTGAAAAACTTTGGATCCCTTTTGGACGAAAAATGCGGAAACGTAGGTGAATGAAATTTTGCACAGTTATAGTTTATATACAGTGCATCGAGCTAATATTGTTTTGAAATTATGTTTTTATCATACATTTTTTTAACAAATAAAACATTACACACACTACAACACACACACTAGGAGATTTTGATTGACAAGACTATACACACGAATTGTATTCTTTTATTTGTGGTTGAAGTCTGTTGTCAAATTAAAAATAGATTTAGTTTTTTTTTATTGAATCTTAAATACTGGTTTAGACAATTATCACACGGCCAGTCTGTCATCATTTGACTTTATTAATCTGAGCCTGTCGTAGGAATTATGTCTAAAAAATAATTAAGTCAATATTTTGATAATAGAATATCAATAGAAAAGCGTTGAAATTTGAAACTTATAATTTAATTTTTTATTTAAGGTCGTATTTCGACCATTGGGCGATCTATAGTTTCATTAATTACATATTTCTTAAATTGGCTCTTCTCTCTCAAGCTGTTGATTTGCACGTTTCTCTAATTGAAAATCTAATTATAACTAGTTCGGACCGATATGAACTTAAAGTAACCGGATATTTCCAGTTCAAACTAAAATTTACTAGACCTTTTGGTATCTAGAAATACTTTATTAAATACTAGATGACGCCTGCAACTCCGTCGCTCCAAAATCGTTTATCACCCGGAAACCGTACATTTACTAGTATGAGAAGTATCCAATATCCTTTCCCGGGACTCAAATTATTTCCACATCAAATTTCAGCAAAATCGATTAAGCGGTTTGGGCGTGAAGAGGTAACAGACATACACGCTTTTGCATTTATATTATTAGTATGGATTCAGTAGCTATTTCATAAGCAACGAGTAGAGGTAGAAACAAAACAATTATTTTTATCCGTATTCTGTTTTCTGGTCACGTAGCGATGCGGTTCTCAGCTGAGCGCTACAGTGGTGATATTAAATTTAATAATATCTAAACGTAAAGACTACTTTGAATTTTTTACATTTTGAGGTTACTTTAAGTGAAACCTTAAAAAGGGTAACAGACACACTTTCGCTTTTATAATAGTAGTAGTAGATTTAACTGTTTGCAACTTCATTCAAGCAGAAATTGGTATATCACTCCCAGAAACCGTATGTTTTTCCGCATTAAAATCTATCTTTACTATGTCCTGTCGAGGGTCTTAAGGGCGTTGCATGATGCATCGCTACAATCGCGCGTTTGCATCGCTACATTCGCGTGTTGCAAATGTGACTTACAAGCGTTAGTAGCGTTGCGATCGCGCGTTTTGCGAACGCGAACGCACGATCGCTTCCTAAAGTCTCCGTGTGCTAGAGCCCTAAAGAATAGATACCGTACCTCTCATCGTTTTTTTTAATATTATTTATTTTAGTATGAAGAAAAAAGGGCCTTTGTCCACTGCGACTTTTAGTAGCGATGCAGTCGCGCGACTATGAAGCGCACGACTGCATCACTACTAACGCGCGTTAGTCGCATTTGCAACTCCATACAAAACACACAGCTAGCGACTGCATCGCGACTGTATCGATGCAAATATGCAACAGTATCGCGACTGCATCGCTACAGAAAGTCGCAATGGGCGCACGGCCTAAAAGACAGTACTTTCGCATTTATTAATAATGTATAGATCTAAGTATTATGTAATTTAGTAATCTACCTCTATAATATTTATAGTAATAATTTATTATTGTCGCCTATACTTATGATTTAATATAAACTCCAACAATATAGCTAAATATGAATGATAGTTGTATGTATGTAAATATGCACCCTCATACAAAATTCACGCATTACCATTTGAAAGAGTTGGAACTTGAAAAGGATGTACAATCGCGAGATAAAGTGTTATGGAATAAATTAAAACCTAAATCTATACTGCTGATTAGTGTGTCTTTTCTTCACGCTTAAACGGCTAAACCGTTTCAGATATAGTTTGGTATGGAGATACTTCGAGAAACGGGAAAGGACATAAGAAATTTTCTGTTGCGAGAAAAAGTTCGGTTTTCGAGTAATAAACGGATTTCGACGGAGTGGATTTGCGTGCGTCATCAAGTTGTACTAAAATTAAAAATATCTATAATAAAGGGTGTTACTTTCACAGTGAATTCTATAATACAAGCGACCCATACGCACCCTAAAGTAATTATCACTTTGTTTTGTCACATTCTGTATATTTAAAAATGGATTTAATATTATGCTAGTCTCGCTAAAACTCAAAAATGGCTGAACCAATTTGGCTAATTAGTCTTCAAATATTCGTAGAAGTCCTGGGAAGGTTTATATTTGGAGGAATTCATGTGAAGTTCACCGGGTCATCTAGTAAAGTTATAAAATATTAATATACTAGACGTTCCGCGCGGCTTCGCCCGCATAAATTAGGAATTTTACGGAAACCGTACATTTTCCGCAAAAAATAGCCTATGTCCCTTCACTTGGTCTACTCTACATTTGTGCCAAAAAACTTAGAAATTCATCCAGTAGTTCGCGAGATAAGCATTTTTTCCACATTTTCCTCTGTTTCTTCGGTTCTATTGGCCTTAGAGTGATAATAATTTATAGCCTATAGCCTTCCTCGATAAATGATCTATCTAACACTGAAAGAAATTTTCAAATCGGACCAGGGGGGTGAGCCAAGATATTTTCTTTATCGCTTCTTTATAGAATCGCCGATCAAAATGTATATATAAGACGAGTCGAACGTCAACGTTTTATTAACGAACGCTTATGTCAATTCCATACATTTTGATCGGCGATTCTATAACGAAGCGACAACGAAAAAGTCTTGGCTAAATAAAAAAATAAAGTAGTTCCTGAGATTAGCGCGTTCAAAGAAACAAACAAACAAACTCTTCCGCATTATAATATTAGTATAGACAATTGTGTTCATGATTGTACTGTGACGTCATGGGTTTCAGGATTTCGGCCAAAAGTACAGAAATGTTTATAAAATGGCCCGCGGTTACTCGGCCAAGTATTTACTGAGACCACAAAATCCCTACTAATATTATAAATGCGAAGTGTATCTGTATGTTGCCTGTTCGCGTTTAAAATACTGGACCGATTTAGTTACCATATTATTAATATTGTAAATTCGAAAGTGTGTCTATCTGTCTGTTTCCTCTTTACGCTTTGAGTTGATTTTGCTGAAAATATTATTAATATTGTAAATTCGAAAGTGTATCTATCTGTCTGTTTCCTCTTTACGCTTAAACCGCTGAGTTGATTTTGCTGAAATTTGGTATTAATATACTTTATCATACGCGATAAATTAATTTCTGCGCAATGACTTTGCAGGTTTCCAAATAGAACCACTAGTTCCTGAGATTAGCGCATTCAAACAAACAAACTTAACAAACCCTTCAGCATTACAATATAGATAGATATAAAAATATAGATTAGTACAGCGGTACTCAAACCTTTTTGGTGGCGGGCGGAACCCTTTTACGAAGTGATATTATTTACGGTCTCTCAAAAAAAAAAATCATGTTTTGTCTTTGAGTGAATCGTCTCCATGCTGCAGCTGGTGTCTGATGACATTTCTAAAAACTATTTATGTATCGCTCGCAGAGCCCCTACAACCTTTGCGGATATTCAAGGCTTCGTGTAACACTTTGAGAATGGCTGGATTAGAATAGACGTTTATACAATAATCAGATTAAACTTTTAGTCGGCCATGTTGAATGCCACGTCAAATGTGTATCGGCCAGTTAAAAGCTTAACTCAGTTAAACTACTGATTGCGTCAAACTTGTTCTGTGGTTTGTGCCCTATTACGTATGAGAATCAGACTCTTTATTCCGGGACTTTCATTTAAATAACACTGTCCCTGTAACTAATAAAATCGATACGATAATATATAGAAACTACAAAAATCGTTATACGTGGGAGAGTCATGCCTCGGCACGAATGGGCCGGCTCGACCGGAGAAATACCACGTTCTCACAGAAAACCGGCGTGAAACAGCGCTTGCGCTGTGTTTCGCCGAGTGAGTGAGTTTACCGGAGGCCCAATCCCCTACCGTATTCCCTTCCCTGCCCTCCCCTATTCCCTTCCCTTTCCATCCCTACCCTCCCCTATTACCCTATTCCCTCTTAAAAGGCCGGCAACGCACTTGCAGCTCTTCTGATGCTGCAAGTGTCCATGGGCGACGGAAGTTGCTTTCCATCAGGTGACCCGTTTGCTCGTTTGCCCCCTTATTTCATAAAAAAAAAAACGATACTGTATTGGGACCGTTATCCCTACTGTATTTAATAAATGCATAATAATATAATAAATTCGAATGTTAATATAATAAATGCGAAAGTGGGTCTGTCTGTTACCTCTTCACGCCTAAACCACTTAGCCGATTTGCTGAAATTCTACTTTGGTTCCCGCGCTATAAACGAATTTTGGCGCAACGGCCAACGGAGTTATATTTTTCCGGGATTAAAACAATCTTGTGTCCTTTCCATACGAAATTTTATCAACATAGGCTCAGCAATTTGACCATAAAGAGGTAACAAACAGACAGACATACTTTTACATTTATAGTATTATAGTTACGCCTTCGTGGTCCAGTGGTCTAGCTCTAGAGCGTCGCTCTTGACTCGGAGGTCGTGGGTTCGATTCCCGCGTTGGAAACGTGTTATTTCCAAGTTTGGTTAGGACAATGCGGGCTGATCACCTGATTGTCTGACAAGTAAGATGATCCATGCGTCGGATGGGCATGTAAAAAGTCGGACCTGCGCCTGATCTCTCGCCAGTTGTGTCGGTCTTCCGTCCCACTGGGTTATGAGAGTAAAGGAATAGAGAGTGCTCTTGTGTACTGCGCACACACCTGCGCACTATAAAATTACTCCTGCGTACTTGGCCTGGTTTCAATGAAACCGGCCACCGTCACCGAAACCGGTGTGGGGAGTACTATTATAAATTAGTTTGAAATGTATTTTAGAATTAAAATCACTATTTAATGAAAAAAAAAAATGATAAATAAAAAATATCTCCGTCCTCGAGGCGGCATCAGTTGATGAGTTCATTTATTTAATTAAAAATATTACAGAGCACTGCTCGCTACAGTAATAGATGGTTATAAAACTTTCATAGTTATTTGAAAAAGAACTATAATTTCTCTATGACATTGTTAAATAAAGATACAAAGCTGAAATTCTATATTATAGGGACTGTCAGCTGTCTGTCTGTATAAATATATTTAAAAACTGCACTATGATATTGTTTAATATAAATACTATTAGCATAGACAAACTATTTAATACACACGTGTGCGTCTGTCACCAACGTCAATGGTACTAAAAATTGTTACACCCGAAAACATTTCAACATATTTTATGCAGGCAAGTTTACGTTTTAAGGAGAGATAATGTTTACTTTAAGGCGCCTTGCCTAAGCGGCTTTACTTATGCAGTAGATCATATTATACACAGAATTTAAATTATTTAAATTAGGGGGTCAACGAGCAAACGGGCTACCTAACGGAAAACAACTACCGTCGCCTATGGACACTCCCAACATCAGAAGAGTTGCAGATGCGTTGCCTACTATTGTCCTAATCCCCGTCTACGAAATAGCCCTACGCGAAGGGCGGACACGCTAACGAGTGGAGCAGAGTGCAACAAAAGTTCTCCTGCGTGCATGTGACAGATAGGAAACAGAAATTCGCCAGCTATATTTAGAGCTAGTTCCAGCTACTATACAGTGGGTGGCCAAATTATTATACTCAGTGTGAGTGATTTCAGTTGTTGCCGTCCTATGAAAAAACCAAAGTTTACCCAGACAATGCGTGCTAAACGATTGGCGTTTGCTAAAATGCATCAAGCATTGGACTGAGGAATTCTGAAAAGAGGAAAACAAGTTATTTTTAATTGCATTTTTTTTAAATATGAGGTTAAAGGCGTAACCTTAATATGACCCAATTGATTCAGATCCTCTAGGACAATTCCCAGTTTTTTCACCGCAGGCGACTTGAAAATTTTGATGAAAGCTGTGTTGTTGAACGAGTGAAACCTCCTTCGTCGGTTACGATATGGGGCGAGATTAGCTCAAAGGGAACCATACGTCACCAACAACAAACTCCTCTCCATCATCAGATGGCTGAATAGTAGCCAGACGGCACTATCTCTACATCTTTATAAATAACGTCAAAAATATTATTAACTTTTTTAAAGATAATAATGTTACCTTTAGACACAAAAATGTACTTTTTTCAAGAGAGTATAAATTTGGCCACCGACGATAGTCTAAAACACGAGGCTATAGTCACACAATTTTATAGTCGACATCCATGCTAATATTATTATAAATGCAAAACTGTGTCGGTCCGTCTGTCTCTACCTCTTCTCGCCCAAGCCGCTGAACCGATTTTGTTGAAATTTGGTATGGATATACTTTGAGTTCCGGGAAAGGATATACGATGCTTTTTATCCCGGAAAATGTACGATTCCCGCGCATTTATAAGTTGGTATTTTTAACAATTAGTGTTTCCGAAGTTGGTATTTGTAAAATAGAAAGTAATATATTACTTACATTGAAAAAACTTCCCTAAATATTAAATTTTTCAATCACAAACTAATAGTACGGGAGCCCTAGAACAAATTTATTTTTTAATACTATGAAGGTAATTTTTTGTGAGTAGCTTCATTTTGATAAGACGAACAACATTTTTATTTCCGAAAAATCTCGAAAGTGGTAGCTAACAGAGATAGAAAGGATTTCATACTTTGAATTGATGGTCCTAAAATATGGACTGTTTTATTTGTAGGAAAACGTTACTCTTAAATTATACATATAACTATTAACCTATCAATATACAAAAAATCAGCTTGTTAGGGTTCCGTTTTAGAGTTCAGTAGTCAACATTGTCCTACAAATAAAACAGTCCTTATTTTAGGACCATCAATTCAAAGTATGAAATCCTTTCTATCTCTGTTAGCTACCACTTTCGAGATTTTTCGCAAATAAAAATGTTGTTCGTCTTATCAAAATGAAGCTACTCACAAAAATTAGCTTGATGGTAATAAAAAAAAAATGTTCTAGGGCTCCCGTACTATATAATACCTATTTGTGTTTCAGCAACGTTTAATCAAAACTTTCGAGAGCTCAGCTCACTATTACTTTTTATTTTGTGAGAAAATAGAGTGTTTGGAAACGCGCTATTTTATTTAGACGTATTATCTTTTAATATACCACCGCCCGCGCGTTTCGCTCGGAACATTTCGCCATCCGCTTCGCCGGTCGCCGTTGCGACTTGCGCGTGGCTTGATAAGTACGTTGCTCTGCGTTTACTTCAGTCGCTAGACGCTCCGCCGTTCGCACCGCGCGAATATTCGCATCGGCGAATGTCCCGTGGCCTGGCCAATCTGTTAGAGCCATACCTCACGGGACGCCATCGCGACGTGGCCAGTGACGTAATACCATGGCAACGTCCAAGCAACGTCTAGCACCTCTACGTCGCGTCGCCGCAAAGCGCTGTTTTTAAACTTAACTTTAAGAAAAACACTGCTTTGCGGCGCCAAACGTTGCTTGGACGTTGCCATGGTAACGTCACTTGGCCACGTCGCGATGGCGTCCCGGTGAGGTATGGCGCTAATCT
Source organism: Cyaniris semiargus (assembly GCA_905187585.1). Lineage (NCBI taxonomy): Eukaryota > Metazoa > Arthropoda > Insecta > Lepidoptera > Lycaenidae > Cyaniris > Cyaniris semiargus. The sequence goes on along the minus strand of LR994568.1, from coordinate 10,418,722 downwards.
TCTTGTTCTACAATAAAATAACATAATATAACAGTCAACATAATAATAAGACATTTAAATTAAACCTTCAGGGATAAAAAGCATTTTATCTTAAGTAACCGCTAACTCTAATTAATTTCAGTTTTATGAAATAAATTTTAAGAGTATAAAATACCGAGGTATCTTAGTACGAATGTAAAATTTTAATTAATTTTTTGTTTGAGGCATAAATAAAAAATATTTAAATACACATCAAAGAATCACAAAGCCTACTAAAATAATTAAAAATACGTAAGGATAGAATGTTCCCTGCAACTTTGTTGCTCTGGAATTCGTTGTTACGGCCTGGACACAGACAGACAGACAGACATCGAAGTCTTAGTAATAGGGTCCCGTTTTTAACCTTTGGGTACAGAACCCTAAACAGCACCCTCATTTAAAACGCACTCTTTTTTGACAAGCTGTAAGTTATGATTTTTAATAAAAGAAAAGTCATATCTTTATTTCGAGTCTGTGGTCTCTCGCGATTGTGTTCATACATTATGTATGAACAAAAGTTTATATGAAGTTGACTCATAAAGTGTCTAAGTCTACACCATAGAGCTAAGAAGAAATAGATATAGCTTCAAATATTATATTTACAAGCTATATATATGTAAAGTAATTTATTTGCTACCTACATTCTTCATTACTTATTATGTACAATCTAGGCAATATTTATATAACTTTTATACATTCGACTGCTCAAATATGGCTCCAATTATTAACATAAACACGTAGCTAGAGCAACAAAAAGCATTTAACAGCCAATAACTAAACATGCAAAAGTTCAATTTTCAATTTGGTGGAAAAAGGACAAAAATGTTAAAAACAGAAGGCTCGCGAACTTCTTTTTTTAACATGGGGAAATGGCCCAACGGATTCGGGCGATCGGCCGGGGTATGTGGGACCCCCAGCAGGGTCTTCCCACAAAAACCCCATGGTGCTCCGCTCCCCGCTTAAGGCAGAGTTGCGGGTAAGGTTAAACCTATCACAACTCTACCAGCGATCGTCCACATGGTGCAGACCCGTCACACCTGCTGTAGGTTAGCATTTTGTGGAACTGTTGAGTTACTCAATCGCTTTGCTAGAGGGTGTAAAAAAACTAAGTTCAGGGTGTGTATAATCCCCCTGAAAAGTAGCGTATGTATGGGCAAATTCATGACACTAAGGCGCTTGCTCATATAAATCACAAAAAAATGCTCTTTCAGCGCTGCTATTTTCATAGTGATCTCTATACAGGTGAGTGGTGACTCATAAACACCTTAAAGTATTGTCACTTAGTTTCGTTACACCCTGTATAGTCTTTTACGCCTTCGTGGTCCAGTGATTTAGAGCGTGGCTCTTGACCCGGAGGTCGTGGGTTCGATTCCCGCGTTGGAAACGTGTTATTTCCAAGTTTGGTTAGGACAATGCACCTGATTGTCTGTGTGCCAATCATCCATCCCACTGAGTTATGGGAGTAAAAGAAAAGAGAGTGCTCTTGTGTACTGAGCACACAATTGGGCACAATAAATTTACTCCTGCGTAACTGGTTTCATTGAAACCGGCCACCGTCACCTAAACCGGTGTAGAAGTTATTATTATTATTATTCGTCGAATCTAGGATTCCTTAACTCTATGTCTCGAAGTAGAGACGTAGCTGCGACGGTATAGAAAGCTTGTTGTAACTTACATGTTCCATAAGTGCGGTGAATTATATCAATAATTGTTCAAATTGTAGCTAGTTTATAGTTGCTTAGGGTCCGTTAAAATAAGAGGGGACGATCTGTGACAAGAAGATAAAACCGACTTCAAAATTGTACGTAATTGAGAATTAAAATTACTTATCTCAAAAACGTAGTACGACTTAAAGACAATTGATGGACAAAAACGGTGACATCTTGGCAGAGACCACCAGTTAAACGCTACAGAGGAAGACCCTACGCGAGCTGATGGGAAGACGATATCCGATAAATAGCCGGACCACGATGGAGATATATAGCACAGGAAAGAGAAAAATGGCAATCCTTGGAAGAGGCCTTCACCTGAGAGGGGTTCCTAAATAAAAAATGTAAAATATAGATTAGTAAAATAGAAATAATATCTTTTAAATGTAGTAGCTAAGTAAAAAATTAATGTAACCGTAACATACTTTTTAGGAAATAAAAGGCTTTTTATTTTTATATTTTATTTATCTCAAAAACTACTGACCGATTTTGATAAAACTTGCAGTATTCCCTAAGTTGAACAGTACCTAACTAAACTAGGCCCTTGCATCCATTGTTTGATTTATACAATGTTTTCAGAGCGAAGTAACCACTCCTCAAATACTGTAGTGCCTGGGACAAGATTTTAAATTACCGTATGGTTGCCCAAGCACATACGACATTCTCGCAACATAGTCGGCCTAGTCCAGAGGAAAGAACTAGTCAATACGTCTGGGACCAACCATGTGCGGGTTTCCTCACGATGTTTTCCTTCACCGTATGAGTGTCCGTATTATGTACTTGAGATCAGAAAATGTCTCATTGGTACACGCTTCCACCCGGGATCGAACCTGCATCCTCTAGGAGTGCGATCCAAAGGTCTACCCATTAGGCAACGGACGCTCTAATAGTACCAAACAGTACCTATTACAACAAAAAAGAATCATTTAAATCGGACTTGTAGTTCCGGAGATATGCGAACACAAACATAAAAAACATACATACATACATACACTTTTGAAATTTGGCACATTTGTTCAGACGCTTTTATAGACTAACGTATACCGAAAACTGGGCAGTTTTGGAAATATTACATACATACGAGTCGAATTGATAACCTCCTTTTTTTGAAGTCGATTAAAAATGAATGGTTAAAAGTGTGTTCAAGCGCTTATCTCGAGAACGACTGAACCGATTTTGCCAGTTCCATTATGGTGTGTTTGGTAAAATCGTAGGAAGGTTGTTATGGAGATGAAATAAAAAAAAAATACGCGGAATTTTTTTTTTTGATGACGTAACCTCACCGCTTTTGACAATTGAAACTTCATATTATGCTGGCTTCTCACGGCGCGTAACATCACGGGCCGCGCTGCGCCGAGACGATTTGTACGAGCGAGCACGAGCCAACAGGCGAGTCCCGGCTATAGTAGGGGAGCCCAGGGTAGCGCCAGCTCCCGCAGTAGATAGGACTCGGGCAACGGATTGGGGAACCCGTTGCCTATTGTACGAGTCCTCTCGGACGTAGAGCGCCCGGTGCTTTGGGCAGCTCTCCCGGAGTAGGCGGCAGCAGACTGCCGCGTGGAGTATCTGCGCTGAGAGCAGTCGCCGCTAACTGGGCCGCTGCAGTTTTCGCCTCAGGCGGGTCCAGCGGCTCAGCGCCAAGCGGAGGAGAAGGCACGGACGGGTTTTAGTGGGTAGAGCTGCGGTCAATTTACCACCTTGCCGACCGCAGAGAGCCCCACATATCCGCGGCTGGATTTCCCCGTCCCCCGCGGAATTTCCCGTCCTAAAAAAAAAGGGGGGAGCCCAGGGTGCTATTCGTGTAGTCACTCGAGCGTGATGGAGACCTAGTAGGTTTTTTACATTAGGTAAAACTGATAAAAAAAATAAGAGGGTTTTTTATTTTAGTGGTGAGTTCAGAAACTGCAGCCTTTTTAAATTTATGAAAAAAAAATCAGAAAATTGCTTATTTAGGCAAATTATAATAAGATTTTAGACAACAAGGACTAAATCATTTAGTTTAGTGCAACATAAAATATCTGCGACGCTTAGTTAGGAAAATATGAAGCTTTATTTTTTATATTTTAAAATAATAATAATAATATTTATTTATTTCAGATCACAAAAAGTCCATAGTGTTAGTAGATACAATAATTGAAATTTAAATTATGTTAGGGTTGAAAAACAAGAAGTTCACTTTTCTTAGGGTTATACCTGAATCCTTGGGCCTCGGCATACGCTTGACACTTGCCTAGCAGTTTTCTGAGGCCACTGACCGAGGGACTGAGCAACACCATGTCATCAGCATAACTAATGTTGTTCAGCATTACTCCGCCAATGGAACAACCAACATTAGTGTTGTTCAGGTCCTCGATCAGCTTATTTATGTAAAGATTGGCCAGATTAAGATCTGACAGATCCGATGACATTTCAATATTCGAAAATAACTTTTTTTACCCTACTACGTGAGAAATCTGATTTCTATACCATGATAACTGTCTAGTTATCTAGGCTTCCGACATATTGTGTCTACATGTCGGAAGCCTATACAAGCTTAATCTGACACGCTCGAGCTTGTCGTGAAATCCCCTCTTCCCCTCCCTAATCTTCTCTTCTCACGGCGCGTAATATCACGAGCCACTCGAGCTGCGCCGAGCCGCGCCTTTGAAGTTACCGACTTCAATCGGATCAGACGCGCCTGCTCGGGCCAGCCCGCGCCACCTCGAGCCACCCCCTTCACGCGATATTACGCGCCGTGTGAAGCCAGCCATAGATATGGCAAGACGACATCTGCTGGGCCCGCTAGCTATAAATATTATAGAGATATAGTTTGCGCGATTTTATCCTGATACTCCTGTATTTATTAATATCTGTCCAGACTCCAGGCTCCAGGTGGACAAGTAGCCATTATTAATATTATATTAATAGTTCCAACTCTGTAGTATATTAGTTAGTATCTCAGAAGAGCACTTAAGAGGGCGAATAAAGAAAAAATCAAACATCGTCCTTCTCACTTCACACTCACATCCGTCTTTCATATTATATTATGCCAGGTGAAAAAGAATGACGCAGAATCAGTACCAAGTTAGTTTTTTCTTAATAACTCGATAATATATTTTATTAAACAATATTTTTAAAATCCGCTAGTACAGTCCCTCGGTAATATCATTTTATAATATTGACTCAGTTGAATCCACCGTTTTGAAAATAAATTAAATATTCGTGAAATTTAGATGAATATAATTTGTGATTTTTTTCTATTAAGAAAATTCTAAGATATCGTATTTTCGATAGTACAGACCCTAACAAATATAATGTAGTATCTATGTTTAAAAAATGAAACAATTCATAGCTTTTTATCAAGTACAAATTAAATGAATTATTATGAGATCGTCTATTTTGCTCAAGTCGCCCCCTTAATAACATATTGTTACTTTTTAACCGACTTTCAAAAAGGAAGAGGTTATATTATGTTCGGCTGTGGTTTTTTTAAAATTTTTTTTTAACAGGCGCGCCCATAACTTTGCATGACTAGTCGACGACGGGACAAACAGAAAAATATTATCCATATCTATACTAATATTATAAATGCGAAAGTGTGTTTGTCTATTTATCTGTTGCCTCTTCAAGCCCAAACCGTTAAACCGATTTTGCGAAATTTTGTATGGAGATATTTTGAGTCCCGGGAAAGGACATAGGAAACTATTTATCCCGGAAAAGGTACGGTTCCATCGCGATAAACCAATTTTGGCGCAACGATGTTGCGGGCGTCATCTTGTATTATATAAATACGTCAGGCGACTGATTTTCTGGAGTTTTGATGATATCCATCTACAATCCATAAGTTTCCACAGACATTCCATACGAATATCGTTTTTCAATATTTCCGGGTTACACATTTTTCCGGGTAAATATGGCCCCGAGCGAGGTTCTTATGCCGGATCTTCTCGCCGGGCTAGTTTCCGTAATATTTCATCAATATAAATATATTCAATATAAAACTGGAAAGAACAAGGAACGAAGATGTATTAACAAAGCCTTTGCATCCGTTGTGGAGGATTTATACAGTACTTAATGACGCCCGCAACTCCGTTGCGCCACAATTCATTAATCGTGCGGGAAGCGTACATTTTTCCGGTATGAAAAATATCCTATGTCCGTTCCCGGGACTCAAAGAATCTCCTTACCAAATTTCAGCAAAATCGGTTCAGCGGTTTGGACGTGAAGAGGTAACTAACAGACACACAGACAGGCACACTTTTGCATTTATAATAATATTAGTATAATAGTATTTAGTACGGATTTTCAGAGCGAAGTAACCACTATTCAAATACTGCAGTGCCTGGGACAAGATTTAAATGTCCGTATGATTGCCCAAGCACATACGGCATTCTCGCGACATAGTCGGCCTAGTCCAGAGGAATGAGCATGTCAATACGTCTGGGACCAACTATGTGCAGGTTTCCTAAAGATGTTTTATTGAAGATGTCCGTATTATTGTACTTGAGATCTGAAAATGTCTCATTGGTACACGCCTCCACCCGGGATCGAACCTGCACCCTCTCGAGTGTGAACCAAAGGTCTACCCACTAGGCCAAACACGTTCGGTGAAAATGCAATATAATACCTATTGCACTAAAATACTCGAATAGACTAGAATTTAGATTGGGTAGAGCTTTAATCCGTACTAATATTACTAGTTAAAAGCCGAGCTTTGTGAGGGCTCGCGTCGTCACACCTTGACTGACTGACGATAACACATCTACATATAAAAAACCTTGAATCACTGATGATAACACATCTACATATAAATTGAAATTACTATGTTTAAGCACAAATCAATAGATGTGATAGTTTTTCCGTAAAGTGTACCACAAAATGTACATGTTGTGGGATATACTAGGTCTCGCTCGCAGATGCAAAAGTGTCTGTCTATCTGTATGTCTGTTACCTCTTCACGCCCAAACCGCTGAACCAATTTTGCTGAAATCGTATGGAGATACTTTGAGTCTCGGAAAGGACATTGGATACTATTTATCCCGGGAAAAGTTACGGTTCCCGCGCGATAAATGAGTTTAGCACAACGGAGTTGCGGACGTCTAGCTAAATATAAAACTGGATCTAGCAAGGAACGAAGATGCTCTAAAATTCTAGAATTTTGGTAAAGGTAGATAGGCATTTTAGGCACAAAATGTACTAAAGCTTTGATAATTGTCTATCAAGAGTCCTAACGACGAGAAAGAAAGCACTTACCATTAGATGAAACGGGATAGTTTTTGCGTTTACCTTAACGACGCCGGTTAAGGACCGCTCTTTTGGAACGAGCCAAGTGTGAGCTGGATGTGACGATAATAGAGTTTCGTAGACAGCTGTTTTAAATAACTTTAGGATAATACTGGGTGGTGCCCGCAACTACATTGCGCCAAAATTGGTTTATCGCGTAGGAACCGTACATTTTTCCAGGATAAAAAGTAGCCTATGTCCTTTCGAGACTCGAAGTATCTCCATACCTAATTTCAACAAAATCGATTCAGCGGTTTGGGTGTGGAGAGGTAACAGACAGACAGACAGACACACTTTCGCATTTATAATAATAAAATATTTGTATATGGATTGTGAGGAATAAACTTAGGAGCCTAACGGCCGCACTCAAATTTTGATTGGTCCACTACAGTATTGGCATTTGAGTATTGTCAGTTTTTTGGCTTGATAATTTTTATTGTGACTTACTTTTTGTGTGTTAATGAATGATGGAAATGAAATCACCTGATAGTAAGCAATAACTTCATAGACTACTTGTGATATCAGTTATACACTTAGGGTGTGTATATTCGACTATACAGAGTTCACTTTGAAAGTAGCAGCGCCGTAACTCAAAAGTATCATTACATTAGATGACGCCGCAACTCCGTTGCGCCAAAATTTGTTTATCGCGTGGGGAACGTACATTTTTCAGGATAAAATGTAGCCCATGTCCTTTCTCGGGACTCAAAGTATCTCCTTACCGAATTTCAGCAAAATCGGTTCTGCGGTTTGGGTGTGGAGAGGTAATAGACAGACAGACACACTTTTGAAATTAAAATATTAGTATGAATATTACACATTGTATACAGAACCCTACTTTGTACTGCGTAGTTAATAGTTATTTAGGGTTCAGCGCTCGGTAAACTATTCCACAAGTCTCGGGTAACTATAACATAAACTCACAAAATTACAGAATACTCGTAGTTATGTGAAATTGGATTTTAAACGAGCAAATATGTTTGAGTCTGTACTGTGTTTCAAATTACTTTGATCTAAAAAAAGTGAAAACTCTTTTGTGAATTTTTATTTATATTATCTAAGCTAGCTGACCCGGCAAACGTTTTTTTGCCATATAAATTATTTATAGTATCAATGTAAAAAGTAGATAAAAACCTATTCTCAGGCCTAACGAATGTATATACAAAATTTCATTAAAAATCGGTTGAGCCTTTTTGGAGGATTTCGCGCACAAACACTGTGACACGAGAATTATTATATATTAAGATGAATATCGCAACTTCGATGCGCCGAAATTCGTTTATCACGCGCAAACCGTACATTTTTCCATGGGTAGGACACTTCCTATGTCCTTTCTTGGGCCCTGAATCACGATGCGCAATTCGATTCGGATTCGAAAACTTCACCGCGCGACAGACAATCTGCGCTTACCGCGCTTAAGGGGGCGACTAACCCAAAATTGACGATTTTTTAAATTCATTTTTATACTTGAAAATAAGCCCCGAATTTATTCATTTTTTAAACATAGATACTACATTATATTTGCAAGAAGTTGATCTGACCGAAATTACGTTATCTTAAAATTTTCTCGATAGAAAAAAATCACAAAGATTTTCACGAATTTTTCATATATTGCCATAACCGTGCATTAAACTATGTTCATATTTTAACACATTGTACAAGATTCTATCATTGAGACACTTTATTCTATTTTAAATGTTGTATATTTATCGAGCTATTAAGAAAAAACTAACTTGGCGATGATTCCGCGTCGTCCTTTTTCACCTGGCATAATATGAAAGACGGGCACGCCCGTCTTTCATATTATGCCAGTGTGAAGAGAGAAGGACGATGTTTGAATTTTTGCGTTAGTCGCCCTCTTAACATTGACCAATGATCGCACGTAAAGTTTCCGAATCCACGTCGAACGAAAATCATGAATCAGTCCGCTGGTTCTTGAATTATCTCCACTCCAAATTTCATCTAAATTGGTTTAGCCGCTAAGCGTGAATAGGTAACAGACAGATAAATAAAAAAACAGACACACAGTCACATTTATAATATTAGTAAAGATACTTTGCCCGAATTTTGTCTTAATGCGGATTCGGAATCAGATCCGCATCTGTATCCGAAACCGAATTCGATTTAAGGAACCTTCAGTTTCGACTTCGGGCAAAAAATGAACCTCGTTCGGACATTACACAGAATAAATGATCGTAAAGAGATGAATTTAAATTTTTCTCGAATATTCCCGTGGGAATAATAAATGTAAAACATTTATCACAATAAAAAACAAATCTGCGTGCTTGAGCTTGCATAGATACTTCATCTTGCGAAAAATATTTAAATACAAATAATATTCATCAATTTCTAAGCTTCTTTTATTTTCGCATGAATTTTGGTGCATGTTTATTTGAATAAATGTACGGTGTCTGAGTGATAGAATTGGAATTTGGAAAATGCCACGGGAAGGGATGCCTTTATACAGGGTGTAATAAAACAAAGTGATCTCATATATATACATTATATAATATGAGTCCCCTGTAGATAGTTCACAGTGCACAGCGCTAAAAGATAACCTTTTTTAAACTTTTGCATGGGCAAAATAAGGTTGGTGCGCTTTCCCATACTAATCATAAAAAATGGTATTTCAGCGCTGTTACATCTGTCACAGTGAACTCATCCTGTCATTTATGCATGGTATATAGTACCCCGCAAACGATCAAATTTGTTTGACAAACATGTTTGATGTAATTTACGTTTTCATCAAACAGCAGCGCAGACGATCAAACGTTTGATGCATCAAACAAGTTTGTCAAACAATTAGCTAGAATCGGTTTGAGACCATGAGATCTTGTTTGACAAATACAGCGGAACACGTTCAAACACGTTTGTCAAACGCTACGCAAATCCAAATTTTCTTCAAACAGGTCAAACACGTAGTTTGTTTGACAAACGCTTCAAACAAAGCTGTACAATATCAAACTGTTTGACAAACACGTAAAATTTGACAAACAATTTGATCGTTTGCGGGGTACTTTAGATATATGTATAGTAAGCCGAAAGGGGGTGACTCAGGGGGTCATTCTAAAAACTGTTGTTTGAAGTACATCGAACAGCACAGCATTTTTACATTATATTAATCGCTTTCGCATTTGCGAGGGCAGTTGTCGAACAGTTGTCAACCAATCGGTCCGCCGTCCGAGTCGCTGCCTTGACAGCTCGTATAACCATTACCATTTACCATTAATTAAACCATAATGATTGACCAGCGTAAACCATCTTCTACGACTTTTGGAAATTCGCGAAAAAATATTGATTCTCCATATAAACTTTTTTGGTAACGTGACTTTTTACTATGGAAAAGCAAAATTTTTTTTCGCGAATTTCCAAAAGTCGTAGAACAAAAGTTGTTCAGAATGACCCCTTGAGTTACTCCCTTTCGGATAACTATACCTTATTTGAAACACTCATAAAGGAGACATACACACCCTAACTTATTAATACTTTGTTTTGTTACTACCTGTATCAGGGTGCACGGTAGTGCACCCGCCGAGACGAGCCAAGCGAAGCGCAAGGGCACTACCTACCTTTTCTCGAAGTGTTTCGTCGTTTTTTTGAACCTTCGTAGAATTGCTTTCCGTTGTAGCTGATAGTTCATATTTTCAGAATATGATGTTATCAATGGACTTATTAAGCATACAAAGTCTCAATTAAATAGATCTAATACTTTAGATTTTATAGATATCTAAAATACGCCGACTTCGTCACTGACACACTGATGGTCATCAAAATGTTTGGCTACTTCCTGAAGTGCTAGAAAGCTGAAATTTCGTATGTAATCTAAGTTTAGTATACAACCGACAAAAAAATTGATAAACTTGTAATTTTCTTCCCCCATCCCTTAAAATGGGGGGGGTGGAAGTTAACCCTCATAGAGTTGGTCTCCAATGTACCAGATAGTTTATATTCTCAAGATATGATGTCGATAATAGGCTCATTAAACATACAAAGTCTCAATTGAATAGGTCTAATACTTAAGATTTTATTGATATCTAAAATACACCGATTTCGTCACTGACACACTGATGATCATCAAAATGTTTGGCTACTTCCTGAAGTGCTAGAAAGCTGAAATTTGGTATGTAATCAAAGTTTAGTATACAACCAACAAATAAATTCATAAACTTATAACTTTTGCCCCCCATCCCCTAAAATGGGGGGGGGGGGGTGGAAGTTTATATGAGACTTTCACCAATTTTATGAATTAGGTCATGAAAGTTTACTCGGGACTGTAGACTGTAACTAAAAAACTAAGAACCTGCAAGACCTTCGCCATATTAATCGATCGCGGATTCTTGGATATGCTATTGTATTCTATTGTTGTCGCGATACCGGTGCTCTTATGGGGCTTGAAGGATTAAAGTAATTAAAATAATTTTATTAATTACATAAGTAATTGTATCTATGTAATTGATGTACCTACTGTCGGTTCTTGGTGGAAATTCATTTTAAACACAAAACACAATTTTACGTGCACTTTTGTCGCTATATTCATGAACTAGTTACATAAAATACCCAAGAACCGCTGTGCACATTTTAAAAATAAAGCCAATGTGTTCAGTAGTTTTGGCATGAAAGCGAGACAGACAGACTACAGATACAGACAGCAGACATACTTTCGCATAAATCATAATATTAGTGTGGAAACGGATTAAAATTATGTTTGCCCAATATTAACATCTGCTGTTGGGACTAGGTTGGGACAAAATTTTCGGATGATCACCGTCGAGCTAATATAGGCCCACATTAGGAATTGTCATAGTACGATGTAGCGGTTCCTCAGCGCCATCGCTTGTCATATACAAAAACTAAAATAACAGACATCGAACTAAAAATGCTCTATTGAAAACTGCCTATATAAACTTTTATTAGGTAGAATCTTTGTAATCATGTTTACGTACCTTACATATTTCTATTTTTATGTAATTTTATTAAATGTGAATTCTTTTATCCGTATTAAACAACGTTATATTACGAAAAAATAAATAGCGTCATCTGTTGTCACATATAAGAATTACTGTAGTTCTAATATGTAACAAATTCATTTTCATCGATATTTCCAGGGAAATAAGATATTTTCCCTCATCAAAACGTAGCCTATGTGTATTTTCAAGTAAAACTATTTCACAATCCATGTTTTGCAATGAAATTTTGTACACAAATAGTCTAGACTCGAGTCTAGACTATCTGTGTACAAAATTTCATTACAATCGGTTCAGTAGTTTTAGCGTGAATTGAGAATTAAAATTCTCTCTCAAAAACTACTGAACCGATTTTGATGTTTACAGTATTCCCTAAGTTGAATAATAATAATGCAACAAAAAAGAATAACTAAAATGTAGCATTGTACTTGTACTATTACCTATCTATTCTGTGCTTGTAGTTCCAGAGATATGCAAACACAAACATAAAAACATACATACATACATACATGCATGCACTTTTGAAATTTGGCACATTTGATCAAACACTGATAGACAAACATATAAAAAAACTGGGCAGTTCTGTAAAATATATTACAGAGATCTTTGTATTACATACATACGCGTCGAATTGATAACCTCCTTTTTTGAAGTCGGTTAAACATAATCCATACTATAGTTACTATTAATATTATAATTGCGAAAGTGTGTCTCTCTGTCTGTCTGTCTGTCTGTTACCTCCTCACGCCCAAACCACTGAGCCGATTTTGCTGAAATTTAGTATACATATTAAATATAATACTTTGAATCCCGGGAAACATACAAAGTCTCAATTGAATGGTCTAATACTTTTGATTTTATTGATATCTAAATTAGTTACGCCGAAATTTCGCGCCGTAAAATAAGTTTAGTAGGGGTAATGGAAGTTTAAATATGAGACTTTCACCAATCTTATGAATTAGGACATAAAAGTTTACACGGGATAGACATTAACTAAAAACCTCTTAACTAAAAATATTAAAAAAAAAAAAAAAAAAAAAAAAAAAACTAAAAAGACTGCCTAGCAAGTAGCAACTTACAAAAAGGACTGAAATCCCACCAAAAACATTTCATGTAAAATGTTACCTCGACGACCACAAAAGGTTTGCCCTGTGAAAAAGACATCAGATCTAATGTGGAGCCAAGCTTCTGAATATACACGGCCTAACTCTATCGAACCTAACTCCAACAAATTCTACATATCAGTAAGTATGTATGGCTTCGCTGTTTCGTTACTTACTTTTTGGTTCAGAGGGTGCTTCCTTCAGTTATCTGTCCGGTACTGTAGGAGTCACTACGGGTATGCGACCCCGAACTGCTCTAGCTACTGCTGTCATGACCCTTCTCCTGTGACGGTAGTATCCTATTTCCCATTCACCTCCCAACTACCCAATAAGGTGGAAGCCCCCCGCCAACACCGACTGGCGATCCTGGCCAGTCACAAGATCTGATAATATAGCAGCTTATATTAACGTTAGGGGTCTCGCTAACGTTCACGTCCCTACCTCTCTCCAATTGTAGCGGTTCCCCGTTCCATTGGACTCAGAGTGGCAGGGGCAAGAGTGCACCTGTGTTAGCGCGAACACTGACATTTTAATGTATTGTGCACTATAATATCTCCTGCGCAAATGACTTGGCTATGGACACGGCACTACGATTAGAAATAAAGTCCGGCGGCGATGGACAGAGGTAGAGAGGTCTGTGTCTGATGCAACCAGGCCTTGTTTGATGTCTGCACGCTGGCGGCTGAGGGAGAGTGGTCGCTTCGCACTGCACGGGGCTGACAGTGTGATTCGGCAGCACCCTAAGTGATAAAGCAGCTCTATTCAGAGAGGCCCTGCTTTCCCCAATCCGGGGAGGGGACTAGAAAAGGTGTCCTAAAAAAGGCTTAGCCCCAATATATTCGGAGGTAGTAGCCGCGGCTGTCTCTGCATCACCTTTTTACGCGGTCGAAAGCCACAAAAGAAAGGACATAACATCTCTAAAACTTATGACATGACTTTTGCTGCGTGGAACGTGCGTACGCTTCTTGACTGCGAAAACAATCTGTGTCCTCCTCGTAAAACTGCTCTCGTGTCCCGAGAACTTCGACGCTATGGTGTGGATATCGCTGCTCTCAGTGAAACACATCTGGCTGACGAGGGGGAGAGGGTTGAGCGCCGCGGCGGGTATACTTTCTTTTGGAAAGGAACTCCGTCGTCAGAGCCTAGGAGGTCTGGTGTTGGATTCGCGATCAAAAACAACATTGTACGTAAACTGGAGGAATGTCCCATTCACATCTCGGACCGTGTTACCACGCTGCGTTTACACCTGGCCAATGACAATCATCTTAATGTCATCAGCGTATATGCGCCAACCATGGACAAGGATGAGGACATCAAGGACAAGTTCTATGAGGAAGTCACGCGCACCCTCTCTAGGATTCCACAAAGAGAGCAGGTACTTATGATGGGCGACTTTAATGCGAGAGTCGGGCGTGACTTTGAAGCTTGGCCTAAGGTCTTGGGAAGACATGGTGTAGGGAACATGAATAGCAATGGGCAACTTTTACTTACGCTTTGCGCCCAATTCCAGCTTGCTATAACCAATACCATGTTCAGGCTCCCGGCAAAGTATAAGACCACATGGATGCATCCGAGGTCGAAACATTGGCATTTGATTGACTATGTGATTGTCCGACAACGTGATATTTCCCAAGTGCATATTACGCGTGTTATGCGTGATGCAAATGCGATCTGCTCTACTGACCACAGACTCGTCATCGCCAAAATGAGACTTCGCCTACACCCTCCTCGTAGATCCAAACACATAAAGCCTAAATGCTTAAACATTGGAAAAATGCAGAGCCCAAGTGTGCGTGAGTCTTACAATCAGCTAATTGGTGATACTCTTCGATCGCTGGATCTTGAGAATGGTGATGCTATTGCTAACTGGCAAACGCTTTCCTCCAATATAGTCGTCGCTGCCTCGGAAACATTGGGTACCAAATTCAATGTGTACGAAGATTGGTTTGATGATAATGACGAAATTTTGTGCAGGGCTTTTCAGAAGCATCGTTCTCTGTTACGTCAGCAACTCAACAACCGATCGGATAAAGTGAGAGAAAGTGGTGCAGAGTTGCGTAGGCATGTAAGGGAAATAAAAGACAAGTGGTGGAAAAATAAGGCCCAACGCATGCAGTGGCTTGTTGACAGTAACCAACTGGGAGCTTTTTATGATGAGGTCCGTAAACTTGTTGGTACTGCTAGCTGTATTAGTGTGCCCCTTAAATCACTCGACGGCACAGAGCTGCTCACCAACAAGCAGGATGTTCTTAATCGTTGGGGAGAACACTTTAACAACTTGCTCAATATTGACCGAGCTGCAGACCTCGCCCACATCAACTCAATGTCTGCATTGCCCACGATTAATGAGTTGGATAGCCCGCTGACGCTACAGGAGGTCGTCGTTGCTGTACAGCAACAAAAGAACAACAAAGCGGTCGGCGTTGACCATGTTCCCGGGGAATTGTTGAAGTATGGTGGCTCAGAATTGCATCAAGTCATTTTCAAACTCTTCGCTCAATTATGGATTGATGAACGTGTTCCCGATGACTTTAAAGTCTCTTGTATTTGCCCACTTTACAAGAACAAAGGCGACAGAGCTGAATGCAATTCTTATAGAGGTATTTCCCTGTTAACTGCCCCGGGGAAGGTTTTCGCTCGAATCCTACTAAATCGCTTGATACCCTTGTCTGAAGACATTTTGCCCGAGACCCAGTATGGCTTCCGGCCTAATCGGGGCACATGTGAGGCTATTTTCTCTATCCGCCAACTTCAAGAGAAAAGTCGAGAACAAGGTCAACCACTTCTTCTATGTTTCGTTGACTTAGAAAAAGCCTTTGATAGTGTACCTCGAGAAGCTCTATGGGTGGTACTATCGAAACTTGGATGCACGGATAAGTTTGTTAGAATGATCCGACTCCTACATGATGGTATGCGTTGTTGTATCAACGTGCAAGGCGAGCAATCAGAGTTCTTTTCGGTGAGTTGCGGCGTTAAGCAAGGCTGCGTGCTCGCACCAACTCTGTTCGCTCTGTACTTTGCAGTAGTAGTTCGGGAGGCCCTGAAGACTTTATCCGAGGGTATTTGTATTCGGTATCGTATCGACGGCGGCGGAGTCTTCAACCTAGCCAGGCTAAAAGCTCACACCAAAGTGTCTCACATGATCATCACTGATATGATGTATGCAGACGATTTGTGTTTTGTGGCGGAATCCCCGGAGGGTCTACAGAGACTTATGGAGAGTCTTAATGAGTCGTGTCAAAGATTTGGTCTAAAAATCAGTGTAAAGAAAACCGAGGTAATGGCTCTGGATACACTGCGCAGACCTTCGCTCGACATCAAACTCGGTAACGACTCACTTAAACTTGTGGACAAGTACAAATATCTAGGCAGCACTATATCATCTAGGTGCCTCCTTGATGACGAGGTCAACAGCAGAATTGGAGCGGCTGCAGCAGCATTTGGCAAGCTTCGTCTCAAGGTGTTCCGCTCACATGATATAAAGCTCACTACGAAGGTGGCTGTGTACATGGCAGTCGTTCTGCCCAATCTGCTGTACGCATCTGAAACGTGGGTCCTATACCGCAAGCATATCCGCACATTAGATAGATTCCATCTAAGATGCCTACGCGACATTATGAACATCCATTGGTCCCACCGTGTTCGAAACACGGAAGTTCTACGACGAGCTAATGTCAGCGGTATAGAGGCATATCTAATGAAACGGCAACTGAAGTGGTGCGGCCATGTCTCTCGGATGCCTGATACTGCTGTGGCCAAGCGCGTCTTTTATTCTGAACTTCGTAATGGCAAGCGAAAACAGGGCGGCCAATTACTGCGGTACAAAGACGTGCTCATGCGCCACATGAAGAAGTGTGATTTAGATCCGTCACAATGGGAGACAATGGCTGCGGACCGATCATTGTGGAAGCGGACTGTGAGCACTAAGGTGTCAGAGTATGAGAAAGTGCGTGTGACCGAGCTCGATGCTAAACGTGACGCGCTCAAGGCTCGACTACCTGTAGCCATACATTACCATTATGTCGGAGGGGTACTGACTTGCGCTCAATGCTCTCGCACGTTTAGTGCAAAAATCGGTTACGTCAGTCACCTGCGAGCACACGAACGACGCTTGCAATAGCCATAGATCCAAAGTCGCTGTGGCCGAAATCGGTCGGGATAGATATATATACTTACTTTAGATCAGAAACTAAATATTCATCTCACCTCCACGACGGTAGCGAAACAGCGAAGCCATACATACTTACTGATATGTAGAATTTGTTGGAGTTAAGGTCGATAGAGTTAGGCCGTGTATATTCAGAAGCTTGGCTCCACATTAGATCTGATGTCTTTTTCACAGGGCAAACCTTTTGTGGTCGTCGAGGTAACATTTTACATGAAATGTTTTTGGTGGGATAGATGATTTCAGAAAGTCATTAAGAGCGTAGTTATAAGCTGATCGCACATATGTCAGCACCGTACGCGCCGTACGCGCCGCATTACGCATAGTACACGAAATGCGGCGCGTACGGTGCGGACGAGTGTGCGAGGTTTCACATCATTTCATACAATTAAGGGCCTTCCCCTACGGAGATTCCGTAATTTACCGTATTTAAAGCCTTATAAACTCATAATTTGAAAGCTACAAAGTTTTAATAAAAATACAACAATAATCTTCAGTATATCAACATTCCTTTCCCCGTTTTAAATTTTCTATTTTTATTTATTATACTCATGATATTAGCTTCCAAAGTAATACCAATTTATTAAAATTGAAGCATACTTTCAGCATTTCCCTAGTATTTACAAATTACGTTTATTTGAAAAACACGACAATAGATAGGCATTTTCATTAACTACATATTCCCCGTTTTAATTTTTTTTAGATCAATTTTGAACTAAGATAAGTAAAAAAATAGGATTTTTGTGCGATCTCGGCAACGCGTCAAATGTATGGCCAAAGTCGTTTGCTCGGGGGATGGCCTTAATTCTAAAATGCGGCGAATTCGGCACGTGCCTATCCCTTATGTAAACCGGACAATCCCGAGAACAATTGTCTTTAAAAGCCTTTTCATGTTTGTAAATTACAAAAGGCAATATTGATTGGCACTTTGATCATTTACTGTGGAACCTGCGTGATCCAGTGGTTTAGAGCGTAGCCCTTGACTCGAAGGTCGTGGGTTCGATTCCCGCGTTGGAAACACGAATTCCAAGTTTGGTTAGGACAATGCAGGCTGATCACCTGATCGTCGGACAATTAAGATGATCCGTGCGTCTGATGATCAAGTAAAAAGTCAGTCCTGCGCCAGATCTCTCTCCAGTGGTGTCGGTCGTCCGTCCCAATGGGAGTAAAGGAAGAGAGAGTGCTCTTGTGTATTGCGCACACACTTGGGTACTATAAAATTACTCCTGCGTAGTTGGCCTGGTTATAATAAAACCAGCCGTCACCGAAACCAGTGCGGGAGTTATTATAAACTTGTGGGAATATGCGTGGAGGCCGCAAAGGAAGATCTTCCGACCGAGCGAGGTGTTATGCTCGGTCAGGCCGGAGCCCACGTGATACATTTCAGCTGTCGTATATATACCGACGCACTCAGAAAACTTCGATAGCGCGATGAAAAATGTTAGGCGAATTGTGGGTACCGCCACATCACTCCCCCCCGAAGACCGGAGGTCGAATCTTGAAGTCTTGTCGCTTGAGTCGCCAGTGCCAGAGAGTTCCAGTGAGTCGGAACTGTTGCAATGAAGTCCCAGTGAGTCGGAACTGTGATGCTGCTGCACGGGATCCAGTGAGTCGGATAGCTGCCGTGCGGGGCCGATGCTACGTGCTGACCAGGAGAGATGTGCGCTGCTTGCTGACCAGTCGGTGTAGTGAGAAAGCCCGTTGATGCCGATGCGGAGTCGCCCAGGCCGCGGTACATTGCGGCTAGTGGACGAGGTACCCGATGAGGCGATGCTGGCTGGCGCGGTGCGGAGGGGCGGGGAGTGATGATGATGAAGGAGGCGTGTTCTGTCGAGGGTCACCAATGTGGGAATATGCGTGGAGGCCACAAAGGAAGATCTTCCGACCGAGCGAGGTGTTATGCTCGGCCAGGCCGGAGCCCACGTGATACATTTCAGCTGTCGTATATATAGCGACGCGCTCAGAAAACTTCGATAGCGCGATGCAGGAATGTTAGGCGAATTGTGGGTACCGCCACATCAACATCACTCCCCCCCGAAGACCCGGAGGTCGAATCTTGAAGTCTTGTCGCTTGAGTCGCCAGTGCCAGAGAGTTCCAGTGAGTCGGAACTGTTGCAATGAAGTCCTAGTGAGTGGGAACTGTGATGCTGCTGCATTTTCTTGGGCAAAGCCGCGGGAATAATCTAGTTTTAAAATAATACGCTCAAAGTGTTACTGTTCATACTTTAGTTCATTTCACATTTGTTACTCGATATTTCAACTATCAGGAACGAGGGCTTTTAAATGTGGAAATGGAATCGTAAATAAAAACAAGAAAACATCTAAGTAACTGTATGCGGTATTAAGA
Organism: Cyaniris semiargus; assembly: GCA_905187585.1. Taxonomy (NCBI): domain Eukaryota; kingdom Metazoa; phylum Arthropoda; class Insecta; order Lepidoptera; family Lycaenidae; genus Cyaniris; species Cyaniris semiargus. Next base: position 10,399,154 of record LR994568.1, on the reverse strand, counting down.
GAGGAGCTACACTGTTGCGTTGTTTATCCGCAGCGGCAACGTTCCTACGTTTTTCATTCTAATCTTATGATGAGTGAACCCGCAAAACCTCTTGTTTATTTTGGCTATTTTTAAAAATTAAGAAATTAATTATTTTCTTAATATAGTAATTATTTATTTAAATATAGACAAACGCTACTTTTATATAAATTTAAATTAGACAATGAAAACAGAAAATATTGTGAATTTGAAGATAGTAGTACGCTTTATCGGTTCATAGTCGATATGCTACATTTTAATGCGTTGCGTCGTCGAACGCGATATTTTGAGTGAACTTTTATATTTTTTAATTTTATACGATCAAAGTAACAAGACAACGGACAGGTTACAAAATGGTAGTTAATAACGCGTTGCACCGTCTTGCGTTGTGTTGACGTACATCAATGTGTAAAATGACACGTTGTGTTATTGCGTTTCCACAACGCAACTCACTGGAGCGGTGTGGCCTTGCCTTAACAGAGGCCGTAGCCAAAGCCACTTTCGTTAAAAACGATGACAAAATTCGTTATCAAAATGTATGGGATTTGACATTAGTCTTCGCAAGCGAAATGTCATTTAGCGATGACTTATGTCAAACCGCATACATTTTGATAACGAATTTCGTCATTTCGAAAGATACTTTGTCTAAGGGCCCAGGACCGTAGCTTGTAAAAACTTTGTGAAAGTAATTATAGTGTTCTCGAACGGGAGTTAAAAAAAAAAAAAAAACCGATTTAATTTAAAACATTTATTCAAATATCTTTACAATTATTTTTATAACTTAACCACTTTTCTAATAGAGCTATTCTGTATAAAAGACTATATCCTAAATTACAAGTACCGACCCCGATCGATGTAAGATCTAAAGTGAGCTAACTAACTACCAAAATTAGGTCCCACGGACCACCTCGATGATGCGGCGACAACATTTTCGGTATTCCTTGTTCTTTCGCAATTTTATTAAGAAACTTCTTGAGTGGTCTTATCTGTATAGTCAACACTTTATGTATGCTTCAAATTTATTATAGTCCAAGAGCTGAAGTTTGACTGCAGCTGACTGATGATGATGATGTGATACTGGTGTTCGGCAAATCTGTGCTTAGTCCGGTTTTCATAGAGGGTGCATATGTAACAAAGTAATAAATATTCAAATATACCTTCAGTATTCATCATACTATTTTCTCTGTGTATTTTTAGACTGTGTACTAGGAGCACAACTTACTGCATAAGAGCTTCGGAGCTAATCCGATTATTTCCAAAGACGCCAAGCTCAAGGACTAGAGCGTCCTCTGCAGACCTAGAGCAGGCACTCTGCAGCCGGCTTTGTCGACGTCGCGCGTTGGTCCGGGACTGATGCCCCTTGCCGCACCGGAAGCGGACTTAACGGCGACCAGGAATGACGACCCTATGCTTACACTACGGACACCGATTGTCCAGCTTGAGAGGATAGAGTTGACGGACGGATCGCGGTTGACGACCCCCGCGCCGTTACGAAGTAAGAGCTCCAAGAAGGGGGGACTCAAGAACGTTTTGGGGGAGTTGCGGACTTCTGATGGGGCTTCGGCTTCTGCGCAGAACCGCAGTAAGAAGGCAGCCTGCGGCCAATCTGTGTCAGAGGACAGGTTAGAAGGTGTTTTTGCGTCGGGGATGGAGAGTGATGCTGATGTGTCGCGTGACATGTCACGTGATGTGTCACGCAATGCGTCGCGTAATGTATCACGTGATCCCTCCCTAGACCGACTTACGATCAGGGGTGGCATCACCGTTGAGGAGTTGCTGGGTCGCGATTGGTCGTACTCGGAGTCGGAGTCTGGTCCAATAAAGCGCCGTCTTGAGGACTTTGGGGCCGCAGCGGATAAGTTGGCCAAGGCTAAGCGCGGCAGGGTGAGGGGTACGGCGGGTAGACAATCTACGTCTCGCCCTGCAGTTAGGGATACGTCCGAGGAGGCTGGAGAGACTGATATAACGGCCTCTCTTAACCGTAGGGCCTACAGTAGGTCAAATGTAGAGCCCATTGATGTTGACGCGCTCCCCCCTGGTCCTCTGGATTTTGATCCGGACCAGATGGGGATTGAGGACCTAAAGACGGCGGCAGAAGACGGCATCAAGGAGATCCTGGGCTTGACCGGTCGGAGTACGAACCTGAAAGGTGGCTACTCTAACAAGATCCGTCGAGCTGCAGGAGTTGTTAGGATGGTCCTCGAGACCTTGACCTCCCGTTCGGAGGCTGAAGAGACTCGTCGCCTTAAAGCCGACAATAGTCGTTTGAAGCGAGAGGTGGCGAATCTCCGGGAGGAGGTCCGCGCATACCGGAGGGATTTTGAGGAGGCCAAGAAGGAGGCAGCCCAGAAGAAGAGTCCGAGTCCAATGTCTAGCGAACAGCTGGGTGTCTTAGAGGCAAGCATCGCCAGACTGGTCGGAAACCTGGTTGATGGCAGACTGGCATCATTAGAGGACAGACTGTTGCCTCCTGTTGTTGTCCGTCCTCCACTTGCGTCTGACAACACCAGGATCGCGAAGGAGACTCGGGCTGCAATTGCGGCTAAGAAGGCCCCAGTTGAGCGACCGATGTCTCCGGTCATGGCCCTTCCTCGGATGGAGGTACGGGCAGAGAAGGTGGCGCAGCGATCTGCAGGAAGGGAAGATTTCCCTCCGCTCTCTGTTCGTCCCGATAAGAGGCCGGCTCCAACCTCTAAGGAGGGCAAAGGGAAAGGAAAGGGGCAGAAGGAAGCACAATGGTCCAACTTCGGACCCTCCACCTCCACTGTAGAAGAAAGGAGGGTGGCCCCGCAACAGAATTTGCAGGCACCAGCCACAAAGAAGCAGGCTGCAGATGCGCCAGTTGTAAAGGCACCGGCTGCAATTGCTCTGCCTGCTGCAGATGCCGTCACCAGAGAGGCGTGGTCGACGGTGATAGGAAGGAAGAAGCCGAAGAAGAAGGCTGTGCCACAAAAGAAGGATGCACCCCAGTCCAAATTGGCCAAAGGTGCAAAATTGACACTGCCTTCTTCTTCGGCAGTTGTTGTAAGGTTGCGCCCTGAAGCTGCTCAAGCCGGGGTCACGTATGGTGAGGTTCTCACCAAAGCCCAGCTCAAAATTGGAAGCGTGAGGGAGCTGGGCATCGGGCCCCTAAAAATAAGAAGTTCGGCCACAGGGGGCCGTCTTATTGAGGTACCAGGACGCTCCAGTGGAGACAAGGCGGATGTCCTGGCTAAAAAGCTGTCGGAGGTGCTAGCTGATGTCGCGGATGTTGTCAGACCGGTCAAAACAACTGGTTTTAGGCTGACTGGCCTGGATGACACCGCAACGCAGGAGCGGATTCGGTCGGCGGTTTCGGTCGAGGGTGGTTGTCCTCTGGAGCAGGTCTGGGTCGGGGAAATAAACCGCGGCCCACTTGGAAGTGGCTTTGCCCGCATGACATGCCCTGTGGCGGTGGCCAAAAAGCTAATGCGGCAGGGCTACTTGGTTGTCGGATGGAGTAAGGTCCGGTTGCAGCATGAGGGGACTCGCCCAATGCACTGTTTTAGGTGTCTGGGTCGGGGACACACTGCTCCTTTATGCCCCTCAGATAAGGACCGTCGGGACCTATGCTATAGGTGCGGGCAGCCAGGCCACAGAGCGAAGGACTGCACAGCTGCCAAGGCTCACTGTTCAGTGTGTGCGGAGGCTGGTAGGAGGGCTGATCATGTCATGGGGACAAAGGTTTGCAACCCCCCATCAGTGCGCGGTAAGGTTTCCCTGCCCCCTCGTTCGTCGGGAGCGGTTTCTTCGGTGGCGCCAGAGGCTGAGATGTCTGAATAATGCCTGGACATCTCAGCTTCTTACAGGCCAATATAAATCACTCCGCCGCGGCTCAAGATCTTCTCTTGCAGACCATGGTGGAGTGCGGCATTGGCTTAGGCATTGTGTCGGAGCCCTATTACGTGCCTCCCCAACCACATTGGGCGGGTGATACTTTGGGCTCCGTAGGGCTGGTTGTTAGATCAGGTGCAGGACCCCCTCTCATACCCAGAATGAGAGGGGATGGATATGTGGTGGCTGTTTGGGGGGAAGTCGCTATCATCGGAGTGTACTTCTCCCCGAACCGTAATTTAGCGGCCCTGGAACAATTCCTCGATGTTCTAGGGCCCCTAATTAGGCGGCTTGCCCCTCTCCCCGTGATCGTAGCGGGAGACTTCAACGCCAAGTCCTCAGCATGGGGGTCTCCGGTCACGAATCCAAAGGGAAGGGAGGTGGAAGAATGGGCAGTGGCGGCGGGACTGTCCCTTATAAATAGAGGGACTGTCCCTACCTGCGTGCGACAGACGGGTTTTTCAATGGTGGACTTAACGTTTGCCACTCCTGTCATCGCACGCCGGGTGGAAGGTTGGAGAGTTGAATCGGAGGTGGAGACGCTCTCGGACCATCGTTACATTAGGTTCGAGGTGTCTCCAGCCTCCACATCGAGTCCGGCGTCGTCGTCTGGGGGGCGTAGCAGGTTCCCGCGTTGGGCGATTACCAAGCTCGACCGGGAATTAGCGGAAGAGGCGGCCATAGTCGGCCGCTGGAGTCTGCCGTCTTTCGAGGGAATGGGGGTAGACGAGATGGCTGGTTGTCTCGGTAACACGCTAACGAATGTGTGCCGAGCGGCCATGCCTCGAGTTTGGGGTTGTCCTCCTCCTCAGAAGTCTGTGTACTGGTGGTCGACCGAATTGGCCGACCTCCGTGCTGCCTGTAACGCGGCGCGACGTGCTTATGTTCGCAGCAGGCGGCGTCGTCCCCAAGACGTTGAGCGGGATGGCCGACTCTACAGGGTCTACCAAGCTAAAAGGCAGATCCTGCGGTCGGCCATCAGTCGGGCCAAAGAGCGAGCGTGGCTGGAGCTGGTTGAGGGGTTGGAAAATGACCCCTGGGGCCGACCATACAAAAGAGCGCGAGATAAACTTCGCGCACAATCGGCCCCACTGACGGAGACGCTCCAACCGCACCTGCTGGGGAACATTGTCCGGGATTTATTCCCTGACCCCCCGGCGGGTTTCGTTCCGCCGCGGATGGCCCGACAGACGCCGGGCTCGATGGAGGAGGGTGTTCCGCCACCCGTCACTGACCTGGAAATGGAGGAAGTTATGCTCCGCCTCCGTAGTAAGAGGAGAGCGCCTGGTCCGGACGGGGTGCATGGTAGAGTTCTCTCCATAGCTCTCGTGCACCTCGGAGAAAGCCTTCGGGAATTGTTTAACCGCTGTCTCCAGTGCGGTCAGTTCCCGAAGGCGTGGAAGGAAGGCCGCCTTGTCCTGCTACCGAAGGGCGGACGGCCACCGGATAGTGCCTCGGCGGTGCGGCCGATTGTTTTGCTGAATGAGGTGGGCAAGGCGTTTGAACGCATCATTGCCTCCCGCCTTGTTCAGCATTTAGAAGGAGGTCCCGGACCCAGACTGTCAGATGATCAGTTCGGGTTTCGGGCCGGTCGGTCGACCGTCGACGCCATAGGGCGCTTAAGGTCAGTGACGTTGGAGGCGGAACGCAGAGGGGAGGTGGTGATGGTGGTGTCCTTGGACATCGCCAACGCCTTCAACAGCCTCCCTCACAGCGTAATACGGGAGGCACTCGATTACTTTGAGGTGCCTCCGTATCTCGGGAGGCAGTTGAACGCGTACCTCTCCGACAGGGAGATAGTGTACGAGGATCGGTCGGGGTCCTTAGTAAGGGTGGAGGTCGATTGCGGCGTTCCACAAGGTTCGGTTCTGGGTCCGAACCTCTGGGACGTTGGCTATGACTGGGCCCTGTGGAAGGATTACCTCCTCCCCGGAATGGACTTCGTCTGCTATGCAGACGATAAGTATATCACATTCCGGGGAAAGACGTATAGGGAGGCTGCGCGGCTGGCTGAAGAGGGGATAAGCCTCGTTGTCAGCCGCATTGAGCAGCTTGGGCTTCGGGTTCGCATGGAGAAGACCGAAGCCCTGCTCTTCCACGGGCCAGGGAGGAAAGGACCCCCACCGGGTGCACGTCTCCTTGTCGGAGAGTCGGAGGTCAGGGTGAGTCCGACACTCAAATGTCTTGGACTCATCCTGGACGGGAGGTGGACCTTCGGCCCACACTTTCAACAGCTGGGACCGAAGGTCGTGAGGGCGGCGTCAGCGCTGGGCCGGCTCCTGCCGAACATAGGGGGGCCCAGCGAAGCCTGCAGGCGGCTGTACTCCGGGGTCTGCCGGAGTATAGCCCTGTACGGTGCTCCAATTTGGGCGGATTCCCTCACCGTCCGTAATAAGGCCCAGCTGCGAAGAGCGCAGCGGGTCATATCGGTGAGGGTTATCAGGGGGTACCGTACGGTCTCCTGGGTGGCAGCCACTGCTCTGGCTGGAGATCCCCCGTGGGAGCTCGTGGCTATGGTGCTCGCCGAGGTGCGCCTCTTTGTTTCACAGAGGAGGTCACTTTTCGGTGAGTCGCCGAATTGGGAGGAGCTATCGCGGGTGCGAAAGCTGGGGCAAGAGTGGTTGCTGCGAAGGTGGGGTGAGGATCTGGCGCAGACTCGGTACGGAAAACGTACCGCTGAGGCTTTGCGTCCAGTTCTTGCGGCGTGGATGCGCCGCAAGAAGAAACCCCTCACCTTCCGCCTTACACAGGTGCTCACCGGGCACGGGTGCTTCGGTGAGTACCTGTGTAGGGTTGCCAGGAGAGAGCCAACGCCAGCCTGCCATGAATGTGGCGCTGCGGAGGACACGGCCCAGCATACCCTTGAGGTGTGCGATCGTTGGACCGTGCAGCGCCACGATCTCGTGGCAGTGCTAGGTGGAGACCTCTCGCTCCCGAACATGGTACGCTGCATGCTCGAGAGCGATGAGGCCTGGCAGGCGGCGGTCTCTTTCTGTGAAACCGTCCTTTCACAGAAAGAGGCCGCGGAGCGGAACAGAGAGGATGATCCATCCTCCGTTCCGCTCCGCCGGCGTAGGACGGGAGTGCGGAGGCGTCGCTATGCGAACCTCCAATAACTTCCGTCCCACGGGGCTCCGGGTCAGGATGGGAACCTGCCCGGCTTAGCTAGTCCCGGCGCCGAGGGGAACGCTTCAGTTTGCCGAAGAGTTCCCTAACTTTGGTGGAAGTCCGGTCCCTTTTGAGGTAGACCGGCCGGTCGTGGAGGGAGTCCTGTGTTAGACAGATCCAGGATATCCCTTCGTATACGGCTGAAGGCAAACCGCAGGTGGTTTTAGTGGGTAAACCCGAAGTCGGGAGTCCCACATACCCCCGGGGTGCTTCAGCTTAGCTGAGGCACATCCCCAACCCGGGGCACCCATAAAGGGTTTCCCCTGCGCAACAAAAAAAAAAAAAAAAAAAAAAAAAAAAAGGCACTCTGCAGCCAAATAGGCACAACTTTTGTAACCCTACGTTCCATTGGAAATCCAGAATAGTGGCACTACGTTGATACATGAGCTGCAACTATTTGTTAGCACCACACTGACCCTCTTGCGGCGCCTATAGCGTAAGGGAAGCTACAAAGCAGAGTAAGTAAACAAAATATGATCATTCATCGGCCTCATGTCACATTTTTTTTATGACGTGTGCATTATGAAATTAGTCATTATTAAAATACAAATAAAATAACTAATCAGTGAAATGAAGTGTTTTTCAACAATGTGACTTATTTTAAAAACGCAGGTATGTCTATCGTCTATATAGTTGATATTATTGGAGTATTTTTAACGCGCCTTCATAACTACCTCAAAATATCGTAAAATATGAAAAATGTAAATATTTACATAATATTTTAGAATACCCCGTTAACGATATAGCAACCACATGGTTGAGTTAAATAATATTTTGTGATGTTCTGATTCCATATTTAGATGCATTTTATTATAAATTGTGATAAAAACCTTTAATTTTGTTCAATAATTGTCTTGTTAAAATGGCGTCACAAGAAGCAGCACAGGATCCTTAATAGTTCCTTACTGCGGGTCTGAGCGTTAATCTTATCCCCTAATAGCACCTATGCATAATCTAGCAGTCATAATAATCTACCGCCATGTTTTTAGCGATCAAGTCCGGAAAGCGCCATCTCCTGCGCCACGTTGGAAACGCTGCGCTGGCGACGGCAGCGGTGTGCCACCGGACGATGGAATTTTATAAAAAAACCAACCCAAGAATAAGCAAAACCCTCAATTATAAATTTTTTTCATTATAATATACCATACGGTTAAGAAAATTGTTTTTTTTCACCTCTCTTCGTCAGAGCGCCATCTCTCTGCGCAACCTGGAACCTTTTGGAAACCATATAAATGCCCCATGAGTCGATCGGCGGTCGGTTTTATGTTAAAAACTAGATTATAACTAGATAACGCTAATTTGGTAACGTGTATAGTCTATCGTCGTGGCGCACCGGTATAACCTATGAGAAGCACGCTAGAGTGCCTAGGATCGAATCCAGTCGGACGAAACAAATATTTTTAATTTTTATATTTTATTTGATTTCCTCGTTTGTTTTTAATGTGTTTTTAATATTTTAATATTACGATATATTTACTATGTAAAATTACGATATGACAAAAAAGAAGTACCGAGCTCCCCTACGTACTAATAATAATATTGTGAATAAAATTTAAAAATACGTCAAATTATTTGTATTTTACTTATTGATGCATATTCAAATAAGTAAGCAGCATTTTAGTTGAAAACCATATTACCAAATTACGATTATAATTTTTATAAACTTTATAATGCACTTTGTTGCGATATCCACCCATTCTTTGTTTATTCTTCCATTTTTTTTTAAATCCATATTTATTTGAGCGGTCTCAAATATGTTATAAAATATGATTTATGTAATGGAAACAGTAGAAATCGAATGAGTAATCAGTACGCTTAATATTAGGCTACTGCTTCTATTGTAAAGACAATCGATCAAACTGCTACTTAAACCTGCGCAAAAGTGAAAATTATTTTTACAATGAAACTCTTAACTACAGAAAAGTGACAAAAAACCTTTTAAACTATTTCTTCAAGGAGTCTGCATTATCAGTCTTTATCCAGTTCTAAAGCGTACAGCTGCGGCAGTAGACCCATTTGTAGCTCTGTTTTAAATCTATAATCTCCAAATGGGTTCCAAAAAACTCCTATTTAGCTTAGAGTGGCATTAGGTTCAGGTATTGCGACCCCTAGTGGTATTTTCAGTCTTAAAGAGTAACGGAAGCATTAGTAGAACTAACAACTGCTTCAAGATTCCCTAAAGCGCCATAGTACAGTTAAAAGTTGCAACGTTGGCTGTTTTTATCACTAATGTGCTAGTTGGGATATATTTACAGTCGAGTAATCAAGTAAAATAAACAGCAAGTAAATGTTCTAAAAGTAAATTATAAAAAACTCATTTTGACCCCTAATTTCGCTTGGTAACTTTTGCCTTTCCACCGTCGATTAATTTTTTTGTCTAGCTACTAACAAGTTGTAACACATTCTATGTAGCGCTATTTCAAGGGATATGGCCAATGTATGAATACACTGTGACGTCACAAGCAGATTTACCGCCTTTAGAAATTATAAGGAGTTTAAGATGCTAGGGGAATATAAAGCGGAATGTTAGAAGTTCCCCCGACTAGCCCTAAAAAAGAAGAAAAAAAAAAATACATACAGCCGAACGTATAACCTCGTTTTTGGAAGTCGGTTAAAAATGAGATGTCATAAAAGCCTTAAAAAATGGAAGAAACGATGACACAAATTTGTCGCCCGTACACAGGCTGTAACAAAACTAAGTGATAATACTTCAGAATGTGTACGTGTTCCTTGTAGAGTTCACTGTGAAAGTGGCAGCGCTGTAAGACCAATTTTTTTTTCACTTTTGTATCATGGACAAGCGCCCCAGCGTCACGAGTTTCTCCATACAAAAGTGAAAAAAAAATTGGTCTTTCAGCGCTGCTACTATCGCAGTGAACTCTCGACAAGGAGCACGTACACACCCTAAAGTATTACTTAGTTTTGTTACACCCCGTAGATCGTCGTACACTGCTAATCGTTGTTATTCCCCGGGTGTACAGTACATTATCCTAACGAGGTCAGCTAATGGAACGGATGGATCAGGCCGCAACGTCATTACAGGAGCGTCGGTCACATGACAGGCTGAACGTAGAGGTGCGACTAAAAAACGCAGAGTTGCGACAAAAAACGCGGAGTTGCGACAAAAAAATGCGGAGTTGCGACCAAAAAAATGTACAATTGCAGCTATAAATGCAGTTGAGACCAAAAAGGTAAAGTTGTCATTAAAACACATTCAGTTGCGACCAAAAATTTTACAGTTGTGACCTAAAGACGTGTACTTGCGACAAAAAGTGTTTGTAAGTGAGATAGAAAAGCGTCGTTAAGACCAAAAGACGTACGGTTCTTGAATCTAGAGACCAAAACGCGTTCAGTTGTAACTTTATTATGGCGTATAGTCAAGACGAAATAGCACAATTTTTACTAAGAATCGCAAAAGTACAACAAAAAATGCATACTTGCAACCAAAAGCGTAGAATTGCGACGAAAAAACGCACACTTGCTACCAAAATTGCGCAGCAAGTCTGTGTGTGTGAAAGCGACTGATTTCGAAACTGTTATGATGAAAGTAACTATTATTATTATTCATATCACAAAATGAGTTCTTACTAAAATTGTAGAGAAACGTAAAAGAAGACACATTTTGTTTATTCGTCTTTATTTAGAATTATAGGCTATGAAAGTTACGGACCGATTTTTAGATTAATACCCTCCCACACCGGTTTCGGTAACGGTGGCCGGTTTCATTAAAACCAGTTAGGCAGGAGTAATCTTATAGTCCCCAAATGTGTGCGCAGTACACAAGGGCACTCTATATTCCTTCTCATAACCCAGTGGGACCGACGACCGACACGACTGGCGAGAAATCAGGCGCAGGACCTACTTTGTACATGCCCATCCGACGCATGGATCAACTTGTCAGACAATCAGGTGATCAGCCTGCATTGTCCTAACGGAAATCGAACCCACGACCTCCGAGTCAAGAACCACGCTCTAAGTCATGGAGGCGTGTATAAGATTTGCACAATGCACATGGCAGTAGACGGGAAAAGACAAAAGTTACTGTGATCACAAAAGATACGCTTTTCTAGTATTTTTTTTACATCTAGTAAGCTCATTAAACTGTCTTAAACACCAAGTACTAACATCGTTTGTTATATCACTAGCCTAGATAAGCCCTAAGTTAGATTACCTGTGCCAGTTTAAAACAGCTTAGCGATCAAACGATACTCCACGACAGCTTAACTATTTCCGTCTGCGCGCTTATTGGTTTTGTTCTGAAATAAGTTGTTAAAAATAGAATTTATATTTAAGGTAACTAGACAAATAAATATTATAAAGTTAGCTATACTTTTAATATCTATACAAATATTATAAATGTGAAAGACTGAAAGTGTCTCTCTGTCTGTTACCTATTCACGCCCAAACCACTCAACCGATTTTGCTGAAATTTCTATGGAGATACTTTGACTCCGGGAAAAGGACATAAGATACTTTTTATCCCGAAAAAATAAGTTCCAAGACTGGTTTTAATGAAACTGGCTACCGTGTATAACTCTTGTGTAAGGCATTATATAATAATCATATATGTATGCACATTCTTTCCTATTAAATCATTTTGTATGAAATAAATGGAACAAAATCCATCGCGTTATTTTAAGCATATACTAGACAGACTTTCAAAAGTTACTTTCATGAAACAACATAACAAAAACACAAAATGTAAAACTATAAATAATAATTTATGGACGCGGTGGGAAAGCAATTTTTGTATATTTTTGAGGAGACAAAATTTTTAAAATAACCTTTCAGCCAAGCTAGTTTTAAAATATGATGTATGGTCTTATAAATATTAATATTCGCTCGGGGTGTATTCAGAAAAGATTTTTTAAAAATTGTGAATATCAGAAGTGCCATACAAACGACAGGTTGAAAGATTAATGCTGTGCCATAGAGTTAGGAAGACAACGAAGCTTCATTTGTACTATCAGAGAAGTTGATTCAGATAAGCACGATTTTTACCTATCTCCAGTAGTCTAATTAATTCCAAACTTTGCAATTTTATTAAGAGCCAATGACAATGTAATTATTTGCTATTTTTTTTATCTGGACTAGGTCCGCGCGCGGGTGACACGCGTGACAGGAAAAGCGCGTTATTGCGTTTCTACAACGCAACGCTATGAACCATCTAAAAAATTGATTCATAGGCAGTTGGCGGGCCTACGTAAGTTGGTGGCGTTATGTCAAACCCGGCCGACAGATCACGACTTATATTGAATTGACATAACTCAACCAAATGACGTAGGTCCGTCAACTGCCTATGAATCAATTTTTTCGATGGTACATAGCGTTGCGTTGTAGAAACGCAATAACGCGCTTTTCCTGTCACGCGTGTCACCCGCGCGCGGACCTAGTCCAGTTAAAAAAAATAGCAAATTATTACATTGTCATTGGCTCTTAATAAAATTGCAAAGTTTGGAATTAATTAGACTACTGGAGATAGGTAAAAATCGTGCTTAATTAAAGATTCCGTTATATAAATATAGATCAAGCTTATAAAAGCGTATTAAAAAGAAACACATTTACGCGTTTACAATATTAGTAGTTATACTGTACTCGGCGAAACATGGCGGTAGCGGTCATTGACTCCCTGTCAAAAACTTGTCATTTTCTATGTAAGCCGCGATTGACAATGAAGTGTCAGATGTTGTCAGTCGCGGCTTTGTGTAGAAAACGACAAGTTTTTGACAGGGAGTCAATGACCGCTACCGCCATGTTTCGCCGAGTACAGTATAGTCTGCCACATCTAAACACTCTAAGGGAGACCGCACCAAACACGTCCACATTATTTATCCACAAAAAATGGCGCTGAGATAACCGAGCATAAGGGCCTTTGCAGATAATACGACAAAGGAATCACTGGGCCATGGACCGCCTTGACGGTATCTGTAATTAGGATTAAGAAAGGGGTATTTACCTTTTTATTCCACGCGTAGCGCCGCGACTACATGCTATTTATTTAGAATAATAAAAATAATGCGAAAGTGTGTCTGTCTGTCTGTCTGTCCGTCTGTCTGTCTGTCTGTTACCTCTTCACGCCCAAACCGCTGGGCTGATCTTGCTGTAATTTGGCATGGAGATAATTTGAGTCCCGGGAAAGGACATAGGATACTTTTTGTCCTGGAAAAATGTACGGTTACCGCGCGATCATCTAGTTTAGAATATTCCTTGTAGGACGAGGAAGGCTTTTACGGAGAGTAAAAAGTGAAAATAAGAAAATTTAAGAATTATAAACACCTTATACAATCATATTTTCTAATGACGCTTTCGACAATTTAAACTTAAAAAATAAGACGGGACACGTCGACTGTCCGTCGGGCCCGCTAGATTTAGGTACTCAGAAAACGAGTTTCACCCACACGAGTCTCCATGAGATTTAGCTGGACCCCCTCCCCTCTCCTAAATACCTCGCGAAATTTCAGGACGCGTAATATCACTTACAAACAGGTGATCCTTCTGCTCATTTTTTAGTAATTTCATAAAAAATATGCACCGAGTACACGTGTTAAAAGTGAATCTTCAGTACAAAATCGTATTGGCATTGTGGCGCAATATTTTGACCCTCTTTTTTCGGACACGACCTTGAAATTTCACTCTCAATGCGCCGAAAGAAGTCCAACTTCAATAACTCAGAAAACTAGATCCCCTTATAATATAAAATCTTTGAGATTTGCCTGGATTCCCTAAATACCTCGTGTTATTTCCGGATATAGTAACCTCACCATCAGGTGATCCGTCTGCTCGTTTTCTAGATCATTTCATAAAAAAATACATTAGCGCGCCAAATATAGATAAATTAAGGCCATCTACAGATGATCTTCTACATAACATGTAACAAAAGTAGTTTTTGTGCCCTAAGAGATTACAAGGAAAATCTATTGTAAGTTTTTTTGGTATTATACATAAAGATTTTCCGTTTCTAGGGCTTTCAAAATGATTGTAGTATCATTGAAAGCTATGACGTTGTGGTGTATTTAAATTATGTTAATATATTCATACAGCTCTACAAGGAACCAAAATCAGAGATATCTTACCAAGTGTCACTCGAATGACAGATGTATTATTTCATCCAAGCTGTCAAAATCATCCAAGTAAATGCAAATCAAGTAATGATTAATTGCTTTTGGCCGTACGCGCCACTGACATTTGTAGCGCTGCTTCCACGCTCTCGTGACAATGTCATTCAAGTGACAAAAGATCCTTGTAATGCTGGCTTCTCACGGCGCGTCTGCTCACGGGATGGAACGGGCAGTGGGCGTTAGGGGAGTGCGAGGGGTGTGAGGGTCCGGGTGACGGGATCATTGTTCTCAGCATACACACTTTCACTTTTTAACATCTATGTATTATATTTTATTATTTAGCATGCCAAGTACAATCTATTATCTATTATTATTAATGTATTTATATTATTAATTGTGGCGTAAATGCATGTTAAATATTTGCGTTACAATTACACTTATTATTGCTGAGTGTTTAGCTGTCCGTCCAACGACAATAACAGCAGGAACCACAGAACACCAGGCGTTGTAGTGTTCGCTACAGAGTTACGCCCGAGTGGTGTCCTTTTTGGCACATAAGGCATTGCACTACCTACCATTCCATGTAATACATACAGTACTGCTTTATTTCAAGTTCTTTTATTGTTGTTTCTCATTGTTATGTTATTGTGTCCGGTTTTTTTTTCGTGTTGTATTGTTATGTGTTAATGATTGTATAAATTCTAATTGTTGATGTGAATTTTTGTAGTGTAATGTCCTATTGGGTCAAATAAACTTTTAATTATTTATTTATTTATTATCACGAGCCGTGCCGCGTCAGCTCGAGCCACGCGCCGTGTGAAGGGGGTGGCTCGAGGTGGCGCGGGCTGACTCGGGCAGGCGCATCCGATCCGATTGAAGTCGGTAACTTCATAGGCGCGGCTCGAGCGGCTCGTGATATAACGCGCCGTGAGAACGGGTAGCGCGGACTCGCCTGTTGGCTCGTGCTCGCTCGTACAAATCGGCTCGGCGCGGCGCGGCTCGTGATATTACGCGCCGTGAGAAGCCAGCATAAGTCTGTAATATGTTTGCAAATTCACGTTTCACTTTCGTTCTAGAATATTCTGCAAATCGAGTTGGTTGTGGATGACGTCACGAAATCGCGTAAGCCATGGTTTTCATAGAGGTTAAAGAGATGGCGATATCCATATCCATACTAATATTATAAATGCGAAAGTGTGTCTGTCTGTTAACTCTTCATGCCCAAACCGCTTAACCGATTTTGCTGAAATTTCGTATGGAGATACTTTTGAGTCCCGAGAAAGGACATAGGATACTTTTGATCCCGGAAAAATGTACGGTTTCCGCGCGATAAACGAATCTTGGTGCAACGGAGTTGCGAGCGTCATCTAGTATTGTATAAAATTATAGTGAGATAGTTGAAATGTATAAACAACGTGGAACGCATTTTAAAATATATGGCTCAATTATTTATACTGGCGCGGAATGGAATGGAAGCGTCTTTTTGCAACGAAATAATACATAGCTCAATGAACTGTCACACGAATTAAATACGAGCGAAAACATTGAACGCACGTCTTCCGCGGAATTCTCGAGCATTCTCCGGTGCCAATTTCCTCGTATGAGGCGAAATTGACGCTTCGATTCTGTTCCATTCTGCGGCGGTGTAAATTGAGCCTATTAGAAATAATTATCATAGTATGTAATGTAATTTTATGGGTCTCAGAACTCGAAATGAATGATTTTATTTTTTCTAAAATTTATTTATTTATAGAACTATCTCAGACAATCCACGTAAAACTCTGGAACGTTAAAATGCTCTCGAATTTCCTACTCCACTTTGGCTGAGCGACGTAAATTCTATTAGTTTATACAACATGGTCAGTCCAAAATTACGACTAGCTCTTGGGACTTGTATCTTGAAATTGATATATTTCTAATATATAGAAACGCCTCCGTGGTCCAGTGGCTTAGAGCATGGCTCTTGACTCGGAGGTCGTGGGTTCGATTCCCGCGTTGAAAACATGTTATTTCCAAGGTTGGTTAGGACATTGCAGGCTGATCGCCTGATTGTCTGACAAGTAAGATGATCCATGCGTCAGATGGGCATGTAAAAAGTCGGTCCTGCGCCTGATCTCTCGCCAGTCGTGTCGGTCTTCCGTCCCACTGGGTTATGAGAGTAAAAGGAATAGAGAGTGCACTTGTGTACTGCGCACACACTTGGGCGCTATAAAATTACTTCTGCATAACTGGCCTGGTTTCAATGAAACTGGCCACCGTCAATGAAACCGGTGTGGGAGTTATAATATTATATTTCTAGACTTAGTGGGAAAATATTTGCTCGTCTGTATAGAGAGATTTTGATGAGGTGTTTATGGAGATATACGGTATACAGGGGTAACAAAACTAAGTGACAATATTTTAGGGCGTGTGTGTGTCCCCTGTATAGAGTTCACTGTGAAAGTAGCAACGCTGAAAGAATAATTTTTTTTGTACGGGCAAATTCATGACGCTGGGGCACTATCCCATACAAATTACAAAAAATATACTTTTTCAGGGCTGCTACATTCACAGTGAACTTTATTATTATACGGAACACATACATTCCCTAAAGTATTATAATTATTTTGTTACACCTTGTAATGCTACACCAGCTTCGGTGACGCTAGCTGGTTTCATTGAAAGCAGGAATGATTTTATAGTGTTAGTATATACTGTGTGTACACAAGAGCACTCTCTATTCCTCTACTCTCATAACCCAGTGGGACGGAAGACCGACACGACTGGCGAGGACCGACTTTTTACATGCCCATCCGACGCATGGATCATCTTACTTGTCAGACAATCAGGTGATCAGCCTGCAAATTGTTCTTACTATACGTGGAAACATTTTTTTCCGTAGCTGGAATTAAAGTCAATTGTGGGTTCGATTCTCACGTTAGATAATAATAGCTTAAAAAAAACTTAAAAAAACACGCTGTTTTATTTTTTTTTTTTCAAAAAATTTAACAAATTATTGCATTGTCATTGGCTCTTAATACACATGCAAAGTTTCGAATTCATTAGACTACTGGAGATAGGCACAAATCGTACTCAAAGATTCCGTTACATACATACAGCCCAAGCTAATAAAATCGTGTTAAACATGCGGCCCGCTCCGCTGCGCCTCGTCAAAATCTGCGCTACAAATGAATTTCAAAGTTGGATACAATCCGATGATATATTTTGTAATTAAAAAACTTTTTCTTTCAAACTTTGTCCGGAATGTTACGGAATGTAATTCCAGTCGGGACCTTTGTTTGACCGCCGACTGAACTGTGTAACGCACTTGAAACTCCTCTAGTATTGATGATTGTTAAGTGAATATTGAAACTGCTGATTCTATTCTTATAATCATCTCGACTGTTGTATATTAAAATATATCTGTACCGAATGTCATCAAAATTAGTCCAGTTGTTGCTTAGGCTCCTTTAGTATAATATTATCTATAGCAAGCAGATCTATCCTTTTCTCATATGCAGCTTGTTAAAAAAAGGATTTTTTTCTTAATATAAATATTTCCATCTTGAAATAGAATAATATTAGAGAATTTGTATTAACTAGACTCTGTGGGTGGTTGTCACTGTTGCAATGAGAACAAAGATGGTACAAGCGTAGAGGGTCTACGCCGTATAGGGTCTACGCCGTAGATGATCTACGCCGTAGACCCTCTACGAGTTCGTAGACCCAGTGTCGTAGTTACGAATACAATATAGTGACTGCGTGATCACTCTGGATGGATGGATTTTACTATTTAATTAAATAATTTATATAAAACGGTATTTAGATTAAAACATTTTAATTTCATGTACTAAAACATTATATTATTCTGAAAAAGTGAAGTTAATAATAATAATAATAATAATAATATCTATGGACGCTTCACACCACGTCAGTCTGGCCCCGTGGTAAGTACCTGAAGGACTTGTGTTACAGGTACCAGACAACGGAAATATATTTAATACTTTTATACTATACATATATTTAAGATTTTTATTATATCATACACATATTTAATACACATCTAGACCCGGGAACATTGAAAACTTTTTGTTCCGTCGGCGGGATTCGAACCCGCGACCCCCGGCTTGAGCTGCCACACACTCAACCAATTGAGCCACAAAGGTCGGTCTTAAGTAATATATATTCCGTTTTATTCGTGACTTAGTTCTATCTATCTCAATATCTACTCTCTGTCCCCTAGCCCCAGACAATTATTTTTATTGTACCCATATTCAAGGGTATAAATCCATAAAATACACCCTCAGACTAATTTATAACACAAAACCGTGATATCTCACCTGCGATGTTTAATTTTTATTACGCTTATTTATGGCGATATTTTTTACTATAGCCAAAAAATAATAATTACATTTAATTTAGAGGTTAAAAGTATATATGTATGTTTTTGAAAACAGTTTTTATCTTCAGTGGCGAGTATCGTATTGCCACAAACATAACTATTTAAAACAATTTTAGTGCCTGAGAAATAATTTTTTATCCTCTAAGTTTGTCCCCTTGTTTTTTATTCTAGATGTAGACTTTATTTTCATTTACATCCGGTGAAATTTATATTTAACGCGCCAAAACTTGTTTATCGCGCGGGAACCGTACATTTTTCCGGCATAAAACTATCATATGTCCTTTCCCGGGACTCAAACTAGTATCTCCATGCCAAATTTCAGCAAAATCGGTTCAGCGGTTTGGGCGTGAAGAGGTAACAGACAGACAGACAGACAGACACACTTTCGCATTTATATTATTAGTATGGATTAGACCTGGTGAACCTCGTATCGCTTTCCGCCTAATATAAACTTTTCCTGGACTTCCACAAATATTTCTAGACTACAATTACCCAAATTGGTTCAGCCGTTCGCGAGTTTTAGCGAAACTAACAAAATTAGAAAATTTTTTATTTATCTAGATGTGTTAGATTCTTTAATCAGTATGCGAATGGTGAAAGATAAAGTCAGACAAAACATTTTTGTCGAACATGCGAGCGAGGCCCCTTTTGTATATATGGTATAATACAGAATTAGGCTTGAATTATATATTCGCGCGAACGAGCGGTTTGGCCGCTACATCACAAGATCACAAGCAAATGTATGTAAATAGCTGCGCATCCAATAGGCATGACGAATTTTTTTTTTTTCTTGTTGGCAACTAAAGAACCATCCAAAAATAGAAATATCGGTGATAAAATGACTCTGATAGCTTAAAAACTCTCCAAGATATCACAATTCAAAACTCACATAAAATAGACCTTCCCAAAACGCTCCATACAAAATGTCAGCTAACTATGACGTCACGCCTAGCTAGTTTGTACGCATCGCGGGAAGATTTTGTTCGATAGCTATGTTAAATATTACGTTTATGAAAGCAGTATCATAGGAATTGTTATAAATTGTATAACTTATCGAATGGTATACAAAAATTAAGAAATTAAAAAAAAAATCGACTTGACTAGGCTCATAACACAAATAATACGTGAGTTATGAAGCTGAAATTTTGGGAATACTTAATTTTTATCGCTATGTCTTTATTTTATTTAAAAAATCAGCTAATATTTGACCTTGTCGTCATCCCTATTGCTTGTGATCTTGCAGTGTAGCGGACAAACCGCTCGATCGCGCGGACGTATATAAATCCAGTCTCACACGATTAATAATTTATTACTTTTGTGTAGTAATTTTTTGACAACCCTAGAGACTTTCTGCTGGATTTGGGAACCCTAAAGACTGGTTTGTTGTAGGTATTCTGAAATAGCCCTTTTCTATAGGTAACAATATAAATAGTGCTGGCCCAGACATTCTCTCGTCTACAGGGTGTATTTTGGGTGTATTTTTTATTCTTTCTAAATAACAATAGTTATAATAATATACTATATACAGATTGCAATTAAACCTTCCGGCCAAATTTCGATATATTGATTAAAAATCAAAATACCCGTATTTTTCTTTATAATCACTCAGTACTAAAATATTAAGAAATAGCTTCCGAAAGTTTTGCTACAAAACATCACAATTAATGGACACTACGCGTCGCTGGTGCCCCGCTCTACCCACCGCCGCGAAGTGACCGTTCTGCAACGATTTTAAGTGGGATAAAATATTATGTTATTGTAAAAAAATTAACACCCTATTTAAATGGACTCTCGTAATGAAACCTAAGCCCAAAAAAAAATTTGACCGGTAGGTTTAATTGCACCCTGTATATTATGTAATGTAATATATTATTGAATATCAGTGTTTTCCAATCTTTCTCCGCCACGGACCCCTAGGAAATCAGGCACAGATTTTCACGGACCCCCTTAATAAAATAAACAGCAAAAAAATCGGATTATGTATGGTACAGAGATGACACCGCGGACCCCCATACATATACTCGCAGACCCCCAGGTGTCCGCGGACCAAAGGTTGGGAAACACTGTACTAGACCTAGATGACCAGGTAAACTTCATATCACTTCTCTCCTAATATAAAACTTTTCTGGACTTCCAGGAATATTTCAAGACTATTAGTCAAACGGTTCAGCCGTTCTCGAGATTCAGCGAAACTAACAAAATCTTTTATGAAATACGAATCTTAAAATTTATAATATTACTAAATGACGCACCCAACTCCATTGTGCCGTATCCTTTATCATGCGGAAACGGTACATTTTTCCGGGATAAAAAGTATACTATGTCCTTGCCCGGGACTCAAAATATTATCTCCATACCAAATTTCAACAAAAGCAATTAAGCGGTTTGGGCGTAAAGAGGTAACAGACAGACAGACAGGCATAGAGAAAGACAGACACACTTTCGCATTTATAATATTAGTATGGATGTTTTGGAAACACTCTGTATAATGTATATCTTTGGCCAGACTTTGTACAAACACTAGTATATCAAAGGCAGCTAAAATCTCAGTTATTCTGAGAATTTATTCTGAGAATCTAATTTTATATCTGGTGATAAATGAGAAAGATTCTATGAATTTGATCAATTTCAGATTTTTATGATTGGATAATTCATATGAATATGAAAACGATCTTTCTTATTGCCTGATGGGCGCACATAACGAGTATATGAGGAAACCAAGTGAAAAATCTTCTTTCATGTGTTACAATGTGCATTGTGCTAGCCAAACTTAAAAACAGTATAATAGTTCAGTTGTTACAACGTTGGAATCGAACCCACAACCGTAAGCTAAGAGCCAAGCTCTTAGCCATATGATCATGGAGTTGTTATAGATAACATAAGACAACTAAGAAAAATTAAAGAAAGAAAAAGATAGACGCGACCTAGCTTTAACAATTACCTAAATACTCAATATTTCATTTTAAATTATTTGTTTCAAGTCTATAAAGAAATAAAACAATTATTATGTGTTTTATTCTCTATTTTTTTACTCTCATTTTCATGGCGAATAAATGTACAAGGTCTGCTTTACTTTGTCTGGCCCATTGGAAAGACAACGGAATTTGATTTTTTTTATTGAATTGAATAGTTATACGCTACATAAATAATATCCATATCCATACTAAAATTATAAATGTGAAAGTGTGTCTGTCTGTCTGTCTATCTGTCTGTCTGTCTGTCTGTTACCTCTTCACGCCCAAGCCGCTGAACCGATTTTGCTGAAATTCGGTATCACGGAAAAATGAAGGCTTCCCGCGCGATCAACTAATTTTGGCGTAACGGGGTTGCGGGCGTCATCTTATCTTAATATAAATAAGAGGTTATAAAATTATGAACTTTAACATTTCAGTAACCGAATCACAAGAGCCAAATGTCACAATAACAATATACAAAATATTGATTACCCCTGTAACCAATTACCCTCACGTCAGGGGTGTCAAACGGTGGCGCACGTGACTCATCTATATATTAATACGCGAGCGAAAAGCTTTGGATCCCTTTTGACAAAAAATGCGGAAACGTAGGTGATTGAAATTTTGCACAGTTATAGTTTATATGGTAAAGGAGTGCATCGAGCTAATATTATTTTGAAATTATGCTTTTATGATACATTTTTTTAACAAATAAAACATTACACACACTACAACACACACTAGGAGATTTTGATTGACAAGCCTCTACACACAAATTGTATACATAATTCCTAATTTATTTTCAATTTGACAACAGACTTCAACCATAAATAAAATTATTTATGGTTGAAGTCTGTTGTCAAATTGAAAATAAATTAAGTTTTTTTATTAAATCTTAATACTGTTAGACAATTAAATTACACCGCCAGTCTGTCATCATTTGACTTTAGTAATCTGAGACTGTCGCAGGAATTATGTCTAAAAAATAATAAAGTCAATATTTTGACAATAGAATATCAATAGAAAAGCGTTGAAATTTGAAACTTTTAATTTAATTTTTTATTTGAGGTCGAATTTCGACCATTGGGCGATCTCTAGTGATAATAAATTTAGACCTGAGGCCGTAGCCAAAGTCCCTTTCGTTAAAAACGATGACGAAATTCGTTATCAAAATTAATGGGATTTGACATTAGTCTTCGCAAGCGAAATGTCATTTAGCGATGACTTATGTCAAACCGCATACATTTTGATAACGAATTTCGTCATCGTTTTTAACGAAAGATACTTTGTCTAAGGGGCCTGACCCTTTAGCCAAGACGTTTTCTTAATCGCTTCTTTATACAGGATGAGCATTTTACTTGAATTCGTGTCTTCGTTTCTTATTCTTATTATTTTTGCAATTTTTCGAGTTTAACAATTAAATCATAATATTTTTTTGACAGTTGTTCTGGCGGACTTTGGGAACCACCGGTATAAATTAGTGGAATTACGTCAATAAATATGTAAATTCTCAAAGTTTCGATGAAAATCATGAATAATTATTTATTAATTCATTATTTATATAGAATTTGTAATTATTTGCATGTAACCCGTGACAGACGAGCGCGTATTTAGTGGAAAACAGACGATTTTAGTTACCCAATATCATTTTTATTTTTTTTATCTATGGACGCTTCACACCACGTCAGTCTGGCCCCGTGCTAAGTACCTGAAGGACTTGTGTTACGGGTACCAGACAACGGAAATATATTTAATACTTTTATACTATACATATATTTAAGATTTTTATTATATGATACACATATTTAATACACATCCAGGACCCAGGAACTTTGAAAACTTTTTGTTCCGTTGGCGGGATTCGAACCCGCGACCCCCGGCTTGAACTACCAACTCCGTTGCGCCAAAATTCATCGCGCGGGAACCGTACATTTTTCCGGAAAAAAAAAGTATCCTATGTCCTTTCCCGGGACTCAAAGTATCTTCATCACCATACCAAATATCAGCAAAATCGGTGTAACGATTTGGGAAGAGGTAACAGACAGACACATTTTCGCATTTATAGTGTAGGTCTGAGCAAATATCCTGTAGAATATTTACCCTACCTAACTGTTGATCTGTCTGTCCGTACTTATGTTCGGAAATAAATTTGTCGGTCGGTAAGTCTGTTAATATTTATCCCCTACGGCTTACATAAAACTATAAAAATACTCCGCTATCGGGATTCGAACCCGATATGTAAGCAATATAAGGGAGGATAGGTATATAATGCGTGAAGCGCTTATCACTAAATGAATATGAAAGATGAAAGAAAACAAGATGAAATACTTACAGAATGAAATTTATTATGAGGATGAATACACAGAAATGAATAAGCACGGTGAAATTAAAAGAATGAGAAATAGCACAGAAAACAGTATGGAAAAGCACAAATGATAATATGAAGTGAAATTATGAGAAATGGCAATTATGATCGAACTACGTAAGCTGAATATCTAAGTAGCAGGGACACAAGCGGTGCGTATGAGAGCTTACAGCGAAGTGGCGTGTGCGCCCGTAGTTTCTGGAAGCCGGCTCGCGCTCGGCGACCGGTTGTAAAGGAAACGGACGGACGGACGGACGGACGGCACGCGGAAGCGATAAGCGTAGCGATTTTGTACACAACAAATATCCATAAAAAACCTTCATAATATATTCGTCTCACACCAAAGTTCCGAAAAAGGCGAATCCTGAACAGGTAACTATACCTAAGTGTTGCGTCCCACTCTATTGCAAGGAATTATTTAGTAGTTAAATAACTAAAGCAACACAAATTCGCATCAAATACTTCGCATTCTTAGTGAATGGTAATGTAAGATAAATATATAGAAAACAAATGTAAAACAGATGTAAAAATGAAATTAGAAAATAAATAAGAAGAAGATAAGAAAAGGTAGTAATAAATTGTATATGTGTAGTAAAAACTATGAAACAAAGATATGTAAGAGAAACGATAGAAAATTAACTTTTAAGGAATGCAATAATGTAACAAAAATAAGTAAAAAATGTGATAGTAGACTGTAATTAATAGAAATATATAAAAGATGTAATATTCGATAAGAATAGTATATTATAATAATAATATAATAATAATATCTATGGACGCTTCACAAATCACACCACGTCAGTCTGGCCCTGTGCTAAGTACCTGAAGGACTTGTGTTACGGGTACCAGACAACGGAAATATATTTTTATTTTACTTTTTATACTATACATATATTTAAGATTTTTATTATATCATACACATATTTAATACACATCCAGACCCGGGAACATTGAAAACTTTTTGTTCCGTCGGCGGGATTAGAACCCGCGACCCCCGGCTTGAGCTGCCACACACTCAACCAATTGAGCCACAGAGGTCGTCAAAATATTGTAAACTGCAAATTGTGAAGAACAGATACGAATAGTACCATAACATACAAATGGTAAATAATATTATAATAACATCTTGTAATTAAATATAAAAACTGTCTAGATGAAACGAACTCTGTAAATAATTATCTCTTCCCTTCGGAAGGGGGAACAAGAGGTCTCAGACAAGGGGTCGTTTAAAAAAAAAAGGGTAAGAAAATTAATACCTGCTTTATACTCAGTTTAAGAATGTATTGTATTTCCTTTACAAGTCGGTTAAAAATAATAACACAAGAACTGAATGAAAATAAAGTAAAAAATAAATTAAAAACGGATCCAATCTTTATGAATAAAGTTGGCAAAATTAGATTTATTTATGCTGAGTTCTAATAATATACAGCCGTCTGTTGTTTATTTTCAATATTGAAATCTATATTTAGCTTTATAAACCTGAATATATTCTTTACGACAAAATCTATGAATACAATTTAGCGATATTCTGTGTATCAAAATGAAAAGGTTGAAGATACTGCACGTGTAGGCTACGGGAAGAGGACTTTCAGAATGAAATATTAGATGCACGAGAAAGTCCATATATTAACGAAATACACAAAATACACTTTTTAGAAACTAAATCTATCCGCCGACATTTTTCTCCTTTTTTCTTTTTCGAAAAAAACAGTTGAACTTCGAGGCGTCGCTTAGCCATAGACAAAACATAAACATAGACATTAAATTCCTTTTTTTTTTTGAAATGTGGCAACGTGCTGCTGTACGGCGGCGGTCGCGTCGTCGCCAACAACACGTGTTATCCAATATCCATAATAATTATTTAAGTATGTCAGTCTGTTTGTCTTACACAGAGACAGATACACTTTCTAACACTGCTACTTTTAAATCACTGAACCGATTCGGATAACGTTTGGTTTGGAGATATCTTGGGTCTCGAGATTATGCCATAAGTCAGAACAGGATAGTTTTCTTGCTGCAAAATAATAATAATATCATCTATGGACGCTTCACACCACGTCAGTCTGGGCTCGTGGTAAGTACCTGAAGGACTTGTGCTTTGGGTACCAACAAAGAAAATATATTTAATACTTTTATACTATACATATATTTAAGATTTTTATTATATTATACACATATTTAATACACATCCATGACCCAGGAACTTTTAAAACTTTTTGTTCCGTCGGCGGAATTCGAACCCGCGACCCCCGGCTTGAGCTACCAACAGCCCACCAACTAAGCCACAGAGGTCATCTATCTTTCATACCTATGGATAATTAATCAATCAAGAACAAAATTAATCAAGAAAAACGAATAGCATATCAACCACGATACGAATTTCGCGTTATGGTATTTTTGTGATTGCCAGAACGCGTCGTGGCCGCTTTAATTAGAGCCACAACGCGAATTTCGCGTCGTGGCTGTTTCACTGTGACCACAACGCTTTGTGAGCTATTTTTCCGCTCACTGAGCGTTTTCGGTATTTGAGCGTAACATACATATACAGGATGTAACAAAACTAAGTGATAATACTTTAGGGTGTGTACGAGTTCCTTGAAGAGAGTTCACTGTGAAAGTAGCAGCGCTGAAAGACCAAAAATTTTTTTCACTTTTGTATGGGAAAGCTCGTTACGTTGGGGCGCTTGCCTATACAAAAGTGAAAAAAAATTGGTCTTTCAGCACTGCAACTTTCATAGTTAACTCTCTACAAGGAACACATACACACCCTAGAGTATTATCACTTAGTTTTGTTACACCCTGTATAATATAGTAGAGGTACACATAATATTATTTAATTACACATCCATTAATCAGCAACATGGAAAACTTTTTGTTCCGTGGGCGGGATTCGAATTCGCGACCCCTTTGAGCCGCCATATGCTCAATTGCTCAACCACTGAGCTCCAGAGGTCGTGAAATGTACGGTGCTGTCAAGTGTAGGGTTACCGTGTGATGAACGAATTTATGCGCGGACGGGCAATATCTTTTTTTTTATATAAAACCTTTTCTCAGTCCATTGACCCGACTACTACTCTTATGAATGCATCGTACGGTTAAGCGCTGTTTACACTGTGTCTGCATGCAGGATCAATCTTAAGGGTAATTATATTCTTACGCTGACCGCATTGCGGGCTGTGGCCCGAGACGTATTAAATTGTAGGAAGCGTTATAGAATAACACGGCCTGCGTTAATATACACATTTCGATGTCGACGCCGACGTGACACTAAAACTGGCCTGGCCTTAAAATATCTATGGACACTTTACACTAGTTTCATAACATTAGTCTGACCCGATCGTAATTTCTCAATGACTAATTGTGTAACGGGTTCTAGATAACGGATACATTTTTAATACTTTTTACCAGCTGATTCGGCAAGCGTTATTTTAATATACACATTCATGACTAAGGACCATCAAAAACTTTTATCACTTCGCAGGAATACGAACCCGCAACGCTCTAGGCAATTATTACTGAGCCATAAGTGTCGTCAGTTGGTATTTCGGCATGCATAAGTGGTAAGTATTTGCGTTTATGATAAAATTAATATTTATAATATAATATCTATGGACGCTTCACACCACGTCAGTCTGGCCCCGTGCTAAGTACCTGAAGGACTTGTGTTACAGGTACCAGACAACGGAAATATATTTAATACTTTTATACTATACATATATTTAAGATTTTTATTATATTATACACATATATTTTAATATACACCCATGACCCAGGAACAACGAAAACTTTTTGTTCTGTGGGCGGGATTCGAACCCGCGACCCCCGGCTAGAGCGCTGACAACACGCTCACGCCCACTGAGCCACAGAGGTCGTCAAAATATTTGAAACTGGTTAAAAATTTTAATTAAAAAATGATTTAATTCATGCAAATTAAATGCATGTAAGCGACTCTTAAGCTGGAGAATTCCAGAGAAAATACGTATGCAAGTAAATATTATGTATTCAAAATACAAAATTGTATTTCTCAAGCAGACAAACACGATTTCTGAAAATGACATTTGAGAAAATTGAGACCTTCTTATAAACATGATAATACTGTAATTCGCAATACTGGTATGTCAGTCGTCAGGATATTATATTATGTTTTATTATTATGATCCCTATATACCTTTAAATTTGTAAAAAATCTTTCTTCTTTCTAAAAAGTTTTACAGAATTAATGAATAAGTCTGAATGTGTGTGTAAGATTAAAGAGGGGTTAGCCCATTAAACAAAATTTCTGGGTTCACAAGCTATGTTTTATTTAACTAAAGAGTAAAAATATACTTTTTTCTCATGGTTTGCGTAGATGGAACAGCCATTGAGAAGACTTCGAAATGCCTTTCTGTATAGTTATAATAATTATTATCGGAGCCTAATCTTTACAAGTTCTTCATTCTTAAATAGCAGAAAAGGCGTAGACGCAAATGTCACCTCTGTCGAATAATGGAAACCCAACAATCCTTTTGATTAAAAATATTCGGTTGCAAAATATCTCGTAAACGTACTACGTATTCGTAGCGCATCTACAATATTCGTAGCACATCTACAATATTCGTTGCACATCTACAATATTCGTAGCACATCTACAATATTCGTTGCACATCTACAATATTCGTAGCACATCTACAATATTCGTATCACATCTACAATATTCGTAGCACATCTACAATATTCGTATCACATCTACAATATTCGTAGCACATCTACAATATTCGTAGCACATCTACAATATTTGTAGCACATCTACAATATTTGTAGCACATCAATAACATTCGTAGCAAGTCTACAATATTCGTAGCAAGTCTACAATATTCGTAGCAAGTCTACAATATTCGTAGTAAGTCTACAATATTCGTAGCAAGTCTACAATATTTGTAGCAAGTCTACAATATTTGTAGCGAGTATATTATATTTGTAGCGAGTATATTATATTCATAGCAATATTGCAATATGCTTCGAATATTGTAAACTACAATATTCGAAGCATATTGCAATATTCGTAGCACGTCTACAATATTTGTAGCACGTTTATAATAATGTACGTAGCCCTATAATATTCATAGCATATAAACAAATAATATAGACTCGCTATAAATATTGTGGACTTGCTAGGAATATTTTAACTTGATATAAACTTGGAAAATACCCTTTGGACATGATGATGATGATCGTTTATTTCAAGATGATAAAAACGCGTCTGGTGAAGTGAAATACAATTTAGACCTTCTGAGTAAACACCTAACTAGACCCTTTGAACCTTTTTAAATAAATGTTAGGTCTAAATGATCAGCTTTATAAATTACGTTTCTTGGTAAAAAGGTCCCCTATGCAGTCGGGGAAACAGATATTTGGTAGTTGCGTTTTTCTTTAAATTTTGTGCATTGTATAGTCGGGGAAATGAATGTTTGGCAGGAGGTTGGACTTAAATAATGCACCAATGTAAAGTCGGGAAAATTAATGTTTGGCAGTGATGGTTAATGCCAATATTTTGCACATTGGACGGTCGGGTAAATTAATGTTTTGTAATTCGTTTTGAAAATGTTGCACCTTATATAGTCAGGGAAATTAATGTTTGGCAGTAGATTTATTAAATTTTCACACATAGTACAGTCAGGAAGTAATAGATGCTTTGCAGTGGGTTATATTAAATTTTCATACATTGTACAGCCGGGAAATAAAATATGATTTACGGTGGGTTTTATTAAATTATCACACATTGAAGAGTTTGTAAAATGAATGTTTTGCGGCGAGTTTTATTTAAATGACGCACATTTTAAAGTCGGAAAAATTAATTTTTGCCAGAGGATTTTATTAACACTGGTAGTAGGGTTTTTTATTCCAATTTTGTGCATTGTTCAGTCAGGAAAATTAATGTTTGGCAGTAGGTTTTAGTAAAATTACGCACATTATTTAGGTAAATATATTAAGCAGTGGGTTTTATTATTATTTTGTATATTGTAGAGTCGGTGAAATGAAATTAATATTTATTAGTGAGATTTTTCATAATTTTGAAAATCGCACAGTCTAAGAAAATAGTGTTTGGCAGCGAAATATTATAAAATATTGCATATTTAAAAATCGGGGTAGTGCACGTTTTGCAGTAGGTTTTATTCTTACTACGCACATTATACAGTCAAGGAAATTAATGCTTGACAATGAGTTTTTTTCTTTAAACTGTACAGTTTATTTGTTTTAACGCATTAATCTCAGGAACTACTTTTTCGAATTGATAATCATTTTTGTATTTTCCATTTAATAACGAAGGCTTTAGGCTATTTAATGTGATATTACACTACGACGAATCAGTGGAAGGATTAGTGAAAAAAGGTAGTGAAAATATGGAGAAAATTATCTATGTTTGTTATAATACATATACTGACGCAGACGAAGTCACGGGCAACAGCTAGTTAATAATAATAATAATAATAATCGTTTATTCATCTCCACAAGGTACAAGAATATAAGGTACTTAAAAACTAATTTTATCACAATATATTATTATTGTAACTTGTGGGAGATCTGGAGTCTAAACTAGGCCAAGCCTGTAATATAGATCTCCAGGCCCCCCCAAAACAAAATTATTATATCAGTGTACAGTTTGTGGGCACCAGTTTGTTACACTCAATAAGTAGTAATAATATACGTTGACAAATTGATATTTTTAGCTTCTTAATTTTAAAGTAAAAAAGAATCATATTATTAATTTAGTTGTATGTATACTGTGTGTAAGAGTTTTTGTGTGTTGTTTGTTGGTTGTGTGTATGTGTGTGTGTGTGTGTGTGTGTATGTAATATGTTTATTAAATTGCAATATTATATATACTTATATTTTTTAAATATAATATATACTTACACAAATAAATTTTACATTCTAGTTAATAGTAACTTTTCAGTTTCTTCATAATTAAGACTAAGTAACCATTTATAAATTATATTCTTGCATTCAGTTTTGGTGCAGTTAGATATAAAAAGATGTTTGTTACATTTGTTATAGAGTGAGCTACCTAAATATTCAATAAATCTCTGAGCAAAAGATGTATGGACGGCTATAGGCTCACAGGTAGCGTAGCTACGCCTCGTGTGGGCAATGAGTGTTCTACGACCTTCTGTGGGTATATTATTATGTGTATGCAATAGAATATGGTATATATAAAGTTGCCAAAGTTGCCAGTTGATTAATAATGAGTGGAAAAAGGGGTAAGATTTTGAATGATCAATCACGATTCACGCCAAATAATTCTGCCAATTGATAAATATTTCTATGAAGAACGGAGTTTATGAAATATTACCAAGAAATCTTTTTCATGAAAATTTTGGGTTTGCTCAAAAATAAGAAAATAGTAACTGAAAGAGTTGTAGCTGCCACGGGGTTGACCAAAAACACAGTAATTATCTTTAATGTACAGAATCGGTCGATTACGTATTTTATTATTAACTATTATGTATAAACCTATAAATTCATGTTCAGAATATTTTTGCTAACGGTACTTCATTATCAAACAAAACTGTCATTCCCATGTCATTCTGATCCCATTCTGATTGCGCGCGGTTTTTAGCAATATTTTGCGAAATTAACCAGAGCCTGTAAGTAAATAAGTGGGTGTACGCAGAGGCATGCGTTAATAGGATATATTACGCAAAGGTTGGAGCAGAGGGCGCTACTGGCATATACAGTAAACAATCCAAAATCTGACATGTTGCACACGTCGTGTCAGAATATTGACAGTAAGAGCCTGTATTCACTTTGATTAGTGCGAGTGCAGGTGCAGGTGAAAAACATTTCTTGTCAAATGTTGCCGAGACGACCACATAAGGTTTACCCTGTGAAAAAAATATGAGATCTCATATAGAGTCAAGCTTCTGAATCTACACGGCCTAACTCTGCTGACCCTAACTTAAACAAATTCTACATATCAGTATATGTACGGCTCGGCTGTTTTGTTGCTAACTTCAGATCAGAAACGCATCACCTTCGCGACGGTAGCAAAAAGCGACGACATACATATTTACTGGTATGTAGAATTTGTTTAAGTTAGGGTCAGTAGAGTTAGGCCGTGTAGATTCAGAAGCTTAGCTCTTCATGAGATCTCATATCTTTTTCACAGGGTAAACCTTATGTGGTCGTCTCGGCAACATTTTACAATAAATGTTTTTGGTGGCATGTAATATTTCAAGAACTGTCCAGTCTTCCTATATCATGTTAGTCTATATCAGCGTCTGAACAAATATGCCTTTCAAAAGTGTATGTATATAATAATATGTATGTATGTTTTATGTTTGAGTTCGCATATCTCCGGAACTACAAGTCCAATTTAAGTATACTAGGCATTGTACAACATAGGAAATAATGCAAGTTTCATCAAAATCCGTGCAGTAGTTTTAGAGATAGAGAATTTTGAAGTAGGCTTTTTTTATATTATACTGAGAGTTTTACTTCAAATCAATCATCTACTTCATATACAAGGTGTAACAAAACTAAGTGATAATTCTTGAGAGTTTATACGAGTCCGCTGTATTATGTTCAGTATGAAAGTAGCAGCGCTGAAAGAGCAACTTTTTTTTAACTTTCGTATGGGGAAATTCGAAGACGCTTGTCCATACAAATTAAAAAAAAAAATGCTCTTTCAGCGCTGCTACTTTCACAGTGAACTCTACCATAAGGAACACATACACACCCTAAAGTATTATCACTTAGTTTTCTTATATCCTGTATACACACTCGGTATTTTATAGTATACTATACGATGATCTAAAGCGAAACGCGTGGCTAACATCTGGCGTGGACACCGGCTTAATATTCAGGAACACTCCATGCGGAAGCGACAGAGTTAAGAAACTGTGGATAGGGCAACAAATATTTTATATCCATGTGGGAGAATAAGAAACATTTTTAATTTTAATTTATAAATAATTACTTCCGCAATAGTTTTTGTTGGATAGTCAGTTGTTAGTTGCTGAATAGTCAATTGATATTTGGACAGTCAGTTGACAGTTGATGGATAGTCAGTTGATACATCATAGACAAACACGCCTCTCCCCCACTCGGTTCTTTTCCCCTTCTATCCCCACAAGTTTATAAAAAGAGGATGACTTATTATCGACAGATCAGAAGTTGTCTGATTTTGGGCACGGCAAGACGTTGCTCTGAACTGTCTTTAGAATAACTTGGAAATATATCTGGTAAGCTGTTCTATGTTTATAAATAATAAATTTATAATAATAAATTGATAATGATAATAATTAATTATGATAATGATGCTTAATGAAGTATATTATACATATTTTGTTTATTTGTGATGTAGTTATTTAAATAAATCGTTTGTTTTATATATTTTATGTTTCTTTTATTTTTCTCCTACATCAGAAGTGGGATTGAAAACAAAAACTGCGCCCATTTATGTCTGATTTCTGGGACGTTGTTACTAAATTGATATGACCAATAGTGATGTCAACCGAACCATTGCAGTCGCCAATTTTCGGACAAGAAACAGCCCGTGGTCCGTCTGAAAGTGCGGCGGATACAAATAATGGAAACACTATACCTGCCAATGGAAGCGCAACTCCAAATATTTCGATGGACTCCAATACCAGGACAATTACTACTAAAACTGCGAAAACAAAGTGGATGTCAACTGTTTATATTTTGGAACCCAACAATATCAAATTTAAATCGAAAGTTGACACTGGCCTTTTAACGGAAGAAGCAAGACGGTTAAGCTGAAGTATAGTACAAAATAATGAGGTGTGGATTTGAAAACTGGTGAAAATTTCAATTGGTTGAAAAGGCAGGTAAGGCCCTAAAGTGCTCTAATTTACCACTCTGATTCTACGAAATAGGTAGTATTCTGAACATGTTTATGAAACTATTGTTTATTGGACAAGGATGTCAGGAATGGAAGCTCGAGTATATTTGAACTTGTTTACTTTGTAGTGTGTAATATGCGATGTAAATCATAGTTTGGCTATTTTAATAGATCTGTCGTTAGTGTTAATAAACAGCTTACAATCTCGTCAATTGAAAATATTCTTGAGATTATTATTTTTCTGTAAAACTTACAAGACTTACAACATATTTTCTAAGAATATAGCCATAGACCATTTACAAAGTGTTTGTATAATGTAAATTTACTTACATACTGTGTTAATTCATTTTTATTTTCTTTCACAAATGACACTCCATAATTGAATAACAAGAGAAAATTCGCAATCACTGTACAAGTGTACACGTCTTATTCACTAACTGTAAGCGTACTGAGTGTATGGGATTACGGATAATATTAAACTTGGCACAAAATATAATAAATACACTTCTCAAATAACATGTATAATCTGCTTGATAAGTACAAACAAAAATAATTTACTTTCTAACAAAAAGAAATCACAAGTACTGAGGGTAGTTAGTAAAAATTTGCGTAAATATAGAATGCCATAGATTTCGTATTACTAGATGTGGCAATCTTGTCGTATGATCTAATATTACGTTGTTATACGTAATACTCTAATTTTGGTCTTATTCGTTTGGTTTAGTTTAACAAAAGACGAAAAGTTAAACTACATATTGTCGTAATGAGATGAGTTGTGACTTGTGAATCTAATAAAAACTTGTGGTTTCAAAGTTTTGGTTTACTATTGTTTGCTTATTATTATTATTGAATAAGTCAATATTAAAATTACTGTCACTGAAATAATTCATTTTGAGCAATTCTAATAAGAGTTGCTTTTACAATAATTGATGAATATTTGAGTATAGATCATATTGGTGGAAAACATTATTATAGGGTTATAAAAAGAATTTATACAATTCTGTGCTATTTTACCCAGGTACACATAGTTTATTATGTAATATATCTGTTACATAATACAGAAAGGACATAGATACATTTGAATAGACACAGTTAGAGGCATATTGTGTGTGTATAATTGTTTACATAGGTTTTTGAGTGTTAAAACCTAAATGAATCTTTTGTAATGTTTTGAGGAGGAATTAGATCTTAGAACGAATCCTAACATTTTATGGGCCTTAGTGTTGATTTTATACCTCTAGTTGTGTTTAGAGTTATGACCGCGAATTGTATTAGATAACACAGACAATAGTGGATTGTATTTAGAGACCACCCATCTTCTAAAGAATAGTTGAATCGGTTTACCCATAAAAGTAAATTATGTAAATAGAAAGAGACTGGTAATTCTTGCAATAATTGTAATAATTAATACAATTTTATTGCTAATAATGAACATTCTTTCTGATTAGATCAGGTATAGCAAGGAAACTTAAAAACAGTTATTGTCAATAAATAGAGAACAATTTTGAACGATAGAATATTTACCAATATATCTGTGTTTCTCTAAAGGTTATGGGGAACATCTAGATTCTAGAACCACGCCATGGTACTTGTTTAATTTGTGGACTGGAGGTTGGGCAGGCCGTGAGAGCAGTCTAGCTCAGTCAGCTGCTCTAGTCCATATAATGTTCTTCCAAGGGGTTCCACTTGGGTTGTCCACCCAGTGGGGCGGTGGGTGCAGTGGCCATCCGCATCCCAATACTGAGTTGGTCTTCAATATTATTTTTTGTCTTTTCTTTTCAATGTGTATAGGTTTAAGTTAGGTTAGGTTAAGTTTGGATCAGGTTAAACTAACCTGGTTTTCAGATTTTCTTCAGAATGTCTATAATGTTGAGGGTCGTTGAACCCAAAATTTGCTTTTGAGTGTGTTCCAGGTTTTTAGGAAACAAAAACATGGGTTGTATAGCCAAAATATACGTCAGAAAACTATTATAAAGTAAAATGTTAATTAGTAAACAGAAATTATTAGTAATGGATTTGTTATGGCACATTAATGTTCAGGATTTTCAGAAGTTTTAAAAAACATATTTAATCAAAACTGAATTTTTCAATTCTATATGACTGTTGAAACTTAGGAAGCACTGAACCGATTTGGCTAATTTTAACCTTAAAATATTTGTGGAAGTCTAGAAGAGGTATGTGCTGACCTAATATTATGTTGGAAACCTTTATTCACTGACCCTACCAACCTCTCCCTTCTTCCTGGTCACTTCCTTATTGGCCGACCGCTAACTTCGCTGCCAAGCGAGACTTCTTCTCATGCTCTAGGTCTGACGATCAACCGATACCGGCGCGTGGAGCAGTTGCGACGGCAGTTCTGGCGAAGGTGGTACATGGAGTACATCGGGGAACTTCAACAAAGAACTAAGTGAAGGGCAATAGCTCATAGTCATCTCGTCCTCATCAAAAATGGGAATCAACCTCCACTTAAATGGTGTCTGGGACCCACCCAGGTACCGATGGCGTCTCACGTGTAGCAGACATTCGGACTGCAACTGGAAGAACGAGGGCTTTCTCTAAGATCTACCCTTTGCCACTGCAGGCGCCTAACAACGAGTCCTGAAGGCAGGCGGTATGTCGCGGCCCAGCAGCGACAGTATACGGACAGTTTTGTGCCTTTAATTTTATTTTTAAGTTTAAGTACCTATATAACTTGTGGTAATGTGTCAGATTGGCCGAACGATACACTAGAATAGTATAAAAGTCTAAAGTTTAGATCCACTGAGTGTGTTGTGCAAACTTAGTATAGCTATAGACAAATGTCAAACCAACAGTCAAATCTTCGTTTACTATGGTTAAAAGACGGTTAATTGGCCGTGCTTCAAAATATATATCATCCGAGAAGGTTCCATTAAAAAAAATCTATTTAAATTACGGAATCTCCGTAGGGAAGGCCCTTAATCTTGAGATGATTTTGTTTCTTCTTTGATACATTGAGGTTAATGTATTATTATTATTATTATTTTTCTCTAATACATTAAATTATTTATTATAATATCAATCGATCTGGCGTGATTATGGTCGCTTGGCCAACGATCATAATTTCGGCTAGGTTTTGATTGTATAACGTACAAGTACTCAATATTATAATAAGTGATATGTATGATTTAATTCAAAATATAACTTTTATTTATGGTCATGTGATTTGGCCAATATTATTTTATGCCATGATATTTGGTGTGTATGGTCATGTGATTTGACCAATATTATTTTATGCCATGAGATTTGGTGTGTATGGTCATGTGATTTGGCCAATATTATTTTATGCCATGATATTTGGTGTGTATGGTCATGTGATTTGACCAATATTATTTTATGCCATGAGATTTGGTGTGTATGGTCATGTGATTTGGCCAATATTATTTTATGCCATGAGATTTGGTGTGTATGGTCATGTGATTTGGCCAATATTATTTTATGCCATGATATTTGGTGTGTATGGTCATGTGATTTGACCAATATTATTTTATGCCATGAGATTTGGTGTGTATGGTCATGTGATTTGGCCAATATTATTTTATGCCATGAGATTTGGTGTGTATGGTCATGTGATTTGGCCAATATTATTTTATGCCATGATATTTGGTGTGTATGGTCATGTGATTTGACCAATATTATTTTATGCCATGAGATTTGGTGTGTATGGTCATGTGATTTGGCCAATATTATTTTATGCCATGAGATTTGGTGTGTATGGTCATGTGATTTGGCCAATATTATTTTATGCCATGAGATTTGGTGTGTATGGTCATGTGATTTGGCCAATATTATTTTATGCCATGAGATTTGGTGTGTATGGTCATGTGATTTGACCAATATTATTTTATGCCATGATATTTGGTATGTGAGGTCATGAGATTTGACCAATATTATTATATTATACCATGATATTTGGTGTTTGAGGTCATGAGACTTGGTCAATATAAGTCATTCGCGAGCTTAAACAGCTGCTCGTCAGAATGGCCGTGTGGGAGAATAAGAAACATTTTTAATTTTAATTTATAAATAATTACTTCCGCAATAGTTTTTGTTGGATAGTCAGTTGTTAGTTGCTGAATAGTCAATTGATATTTGGACAGTCAGTTGACAGTTGATGGATAGTCAGTTGATACATCATAGACAAACACGCCTCTCCCCCACTCGGTTCTTTTCCCCTTCTATCCCCACAAGTTTATAAAAAGAGGATGACTTATTATCGACAGATCAGAAGTTGTCTGATTTTGGGCACGGCAAGACGTTGCTCTGAACTGTCTTTAGAATAACTTGGAAATATATCTGGTAAGCTGTTCTATGTTTATAAATAATAAATTTATAATAATAAATTGATAATGATAATAATTAATTATGATAATGATGCTTAATGAAGTATATTATACATATTTTGTTTATTTGTGATGTAGTTATTTAAATAAATCGTTTGTTTTATATATTTTATGTTTCTTTTATTTTTCTCCTACATCCATACTAATCCTTACTTAATATTATAAATTCGAAAGTGTGTCTGGCTGTCTGTCTGTTACCTCTTCACGCCCAAACCGCTGAACCGATTTTACTGAATCTTAGCATGAAGATACTTTGAGTCCCGGGAAAGCACATATAATACTTTTTATCCCGAAAAAATGTACGATACCCGTGCGATAACCGAATTTTGGCGCAACGGAGTTGCGGGCGTCATGTAGTAATTACATAAACTAGAGGTCGCCCAATGGTCGAAATTCGACCAATAATAATTTAAATTATAAGTTTGAATACCATTAGTTTGCAATGATGTAGTCGTATATTCTTAAGGATAATATTTATTGAAGTGATATTTAAAACAAAGTAGACACCATGGTAACCGTTGTCGGTGTCACAGATAATTA
The DNA here is from genome assembly GCA_905187585.1 of Cyaniris semiargus. Taxonomy (NCBI): domain Eukaryota; kingdom Metazoa; phylum Arthropoda; class Insecta; order Lepidoptera; family Lycaenidae; genus Cyaniris; species Cyaniris semiargus. The sequence continues at coordinate 10,360,613 of LR994568.1, read as the reverse complement.
ATGTAATAAAATATGTAAGTGTTTGAGATTCAATAAAAATAATTCCATGGGCGTACCCCCGGGGGGGGGGGGGGCAGCTGTCCCCCCCCTGGATCATGTTGACGTCCCTACTAAGTACCTTATCTAGTACTTTTATCTATAAAAATTAAAAATGAAGAAAACGAATTTTTGCCATTTGTTTGCAATACAATATTTTTACGACTAAAAATTATTAATTTTTTATTCTTTATAAACACCTAGCTTATAAAAAATCTGATTTGCCTCCCCCCCCCCCCTGGCCCAGAACCTGGGTATGCCCATGAATAATTCTATCCATTTTTTTTTATTTTTTTTTATGATATAAGGGGGCAAACGAGCAAACGGGTCACCTGATGGAAAGCAACTTCCGTCGTCCATGGACACTCGCAGCATCAGAAGAGCTGCAGGTGCGTTGCCGGCCTTTTAAGAGGGAATAGGGTAATAGGGGAGGGTAGGGATGGGAAGAGAAGGGAATAGGGGAGGGAAAGGAAGGGAATAGGGTAGGGGATTGGGCCTCCGGTAAACTACATTGTCTATTTGATCACATACTTCAACCATAAACCAAAGAGTATAATTCGTGTGTATAGACTTGTCATTCAAAAAGATGGTAGTGTGCACATCGTAGTGTGTGTAATGTTTTATTTATTAAAAAATGTATGAAAAAAGCATAATTTTAAAACAATATTGGCTCGATGCACTCCTTCTCCATATACCCTATCTCCGTGCGAAATTTCATGCTCCTACGTTCGCTTTTCGCTCGCGTATTAATATATTTTATTATACATAAATAGGCCGTGTGAAACTTTAAGATCGCTTGGCGAAACTAGAGGGGGTGATTGAGCATACAATATCTACCATTTATGTGTATAGATCAGTTAACTAAAGCTGGCACGTTCACAGTACTCACACTTATGCAATTTCACTATACAGTATGTTTAAAAATATATATGTTTGCATCATGATAAAAGTTATCGTACAATCTGCGTACGATAATAATATGCTATCGTACATCGTATGTAAGCACAAAATTATCGTATGTGTACGATAATTATCGTACGGTTCTGAACGCTGGCCGCGCGCCGATCAAACGTGACTGACTTGTAACATCACGCTGTATTTATAAACAGTAGCAAAAGAAAAACAATAACTGTCCCCTTCACGCTCATAAGATAGACTGCGCGCGAGAGAGACGGGCAGACTTTTCATGATGCGTATGCAGTACGACGTCACGCCGCGCGCTTATTCACAGACACTACACAAGCGCAATGTGTAAATGTGTTGATCATGCCAGCTTTAGTTAACTGACCTATACTAATTGATGCCCGCAACTGCGTTGCGCAAAAATTCCTTTATTGCGAGGAAACCATAAATGTTTCCTTGATAAAAAGTATTTTCTGTCCTTTCCCAGGACTCAAAGTATATGTACCAAACAGCGAAATCGGTTCAGCGGTTTGGCGTGAAGAGGTAACAGACAGACAAACTTTCTGTTACCTCTTCACGCCTAAATATGCATTGGCCGTGCAAAACGTGCAAAAATGATTGCTTGGCGAAACTAGAGAGTCAAACACCAACACGACCAAGATATTTTAATAGGCTTGATAGAACGAAATAAGGAAGGCACGCCAACTGCCTATGAATTTCTCTGATATTACAATATCTGCCAATAACGTTTGCGATCGTCTCTTTGCGATGTACAATTAATGTCTCATATCAGTGTTTCCCAACCTTTTTCAGACATGGAAAATCAAGCACATTTTTCATGGACCCCCTTAATAAAATAAACAGCCAAAAAAAATCGGATTCGCCTTGCTAAGTAATCGTAGCGATTACGAGACGTTTGCATTTATGTATGGTCCAGAAATGACACCGCGGACCCCCATACGTATACTCGCGGGCCCTCAGGGGTCCGCGGACCACAGGTTGGGAAACACTGTCTTATATGACTTTAATTCAACTAATAGCTAATCTGCGTGCGTGAATTGAAACATAGTATAATTTAAAAGACACAATAAAATAGATGTGATGATAGTTTTATAATATTATAATAATAATGAATAATATAAATAAATGACTTTATTTTTTCGTTTACTTTCTGACTAACACAAAATTATACCTAGCTAAACGAAAAATATGTCCCTTTCTTTATATAAGACTAACATATTACAGTCATGTAATATATCTTCATGATATGAGAATATGTTACCACATCAACATAATATTATGCTCAATTTATCATAGGCGGCAACTTTCTACCAAATGAGGTTTTAACAATGTATGGCAAAATGCCAATATCTTAGCACATACCGTGCCAAAACTATTGTTACAATATCAGCAAGTATCATATTATATTGGCCTTATATAAATAAACATGATAAACTATATTAAAGACAATAGTGGCTAGATAAAATTAGATACCACATTATGTTGAAGTATCTGGTAATTTTGATTGTACTGTATTTATGTTATATAATGATATTTTGTTCTCAAATTTTTTAATGTAGAATATTATTACTAGGTAGAAAAATGAACAGCTGAATGTGTTGCTACTTGTTATAAGAGCTAATCTCGAGAAGTGCTGAACCGATTTTGGCAATTCTTTCTTTGTTGCGTTTGATAATGTCGCAGGAACCGCCTTTTACAATTTCAACTTTATAGTTGAGGCAGGACAACATCCGTTTCTGCGGTCGTGTATCACGCGTTTCCCGTGGTTCCACCTTCAGGAGCAGGAACACCGTTGGGGCTTTTAGTGGGTAGTCCCGGGCGCGTCATCCGTCCGCCCCGGGGAGTCCCACATACCTCGGTGGTCCTCCCCAGGCCCCGGGGATGCGTAAACGCATTCCCCCAACGCAAAAAAAAGGACAACATCCGTTGGATCCGTTCCGTATTAACTTTTCGGTCAATGGAGGAATTTCAGTGACCGGGCTACTGTTATTAAATTTTGCAGTCAAATATTAATAATATTTTTAATTTTCTATTTAATGACTATTTCTTTTTTAATTTCAAAAAGGGAAAAATAAAATAACTTATCCTTACCAAAACATTTATTTATCACATTATTCTTATATCTAATTGACTAGATTTGTCATAATACTTGGCTTAACTAAGACAATTTACAATAACTATCATTATTGTTTTGATTTCGGTGGTATATTATATACAAAATTATAAGATCATACAATTTAGATAAAATTAGATGACACTTTAATTGCGTCTTATAATATTATAGTGCGCAGATCACTTCTGTGTGTTATGAGTATTTCTCATACAATTTCCTGTCACTTTTGTGTAGATCTTAAGTACGTTTACTAGGGAGAACATTGTGAGGTAGCCCGCAATTCGTTGGCTCCAGATGCTTTCTCTAGTGTAGACTGTAAGGTTTTCGGTACACGATAATCTAAAAAAACCTTCTGTACTAAATAGAATTAAAGTGTAAGATATTTTATATATGTACCATCGAAGAATTTGATTCATAGGCAGTTGACGGACCTACGACATTTGGTTGAGTTATGTCAATTTTCAATATAAGTCGTGATCTATCGGCCGGGCTTGACATAACGCCTCCAACTTACGTAGGCCCGCCAACTGCCTATGAATCAACTTCTCAGATAGTCATGATGAGTTACAATATAAAAAGTTTCAGTGTGTCATACAAAGTGAAAACCCTGTTGGAGATTGCGTATTGAAACATCTGGATGGGTACTTATTAACCTTTAAGTACACGCGTTGTTTTGGGTAACGTTCCGTCACGCGAGGGGTCTAGAAGTATCCCCAATATAAATATACTTACATATAAATTCAGAATTGTTTAATAAAAATTACCCGTTTTGTATTATAAGAAAGGATATTATTTTATTTATGAAAAGCATTTATAAATAATAAACTAACCATTATTTAGACAGTAAAGAACATTTTTATGAACTAACCAATCTCGTGCATAGAATTTTTAGGGCACATGTTTACTGTACCAAAATTCAACAAAAGTGTCTACTTCTGACTAACTTATTATTTTTTTCTAATAAAATAAGACTTAGAAATAAGTAATCAAAAGAAAAATTAACACTAAACATTACAGAAAAAAAATTAACAATCCTTGAAAAGTACTACCATAAACTAAAATTATTCCTTGAGTAGGCAAGGTAAATAATAAATAATTTATTGAATGAGGCTTGCAAATAGTTTTATAGCAAGGCTTACGGACAAAAGTAATTAGTTCTGGGATAATAATAGCATCTTCGCTTCATTTTTGATGCACTAGGTCTAGCTACCTCTAACTCTTCCCAAATGTTTCCAAAAACTTTCAGAGTCATTAAAATTGTATATGATTTGTGCAATTTGATTTTCTGTTATTCGGCAACAATTTTTTCCATTTATACATAGCCAATTCAAAAAAACAAACAAATAAACACATAACCAATGTGAAAAAAGTATAAACGTTAAATCACGGGTGGGGTCTGCAGGTATCCCCACATAAGCAAAAATGTAACTTCACTTAGCAGAGGAGCGACGGACTTTTACTCACTGAAAGACCTCGCGTTGCATTGAGATTAGCGGAAAACGTGCCATCGTAACTTGCCAATTTAAAAAAATACCGTCAAAAAACAGCGCGTGGGGTCTGCGTAGACCCCGCCCGTGACGTTAAAGGTTAAACAACGACATGTTTTGGAACGTATGAGCAGGTTTACTGAATCGATACCACTTCACGGCTTCACAGAAAACCGGCGTTAAACAACGCTTATATTGTATTACAAGATGACGTTCGCAACTCTTGTTGCACGAAAATTTCTTTATCACGCGGTAACCTTACATTTTGCCGCAACAAAGACTATTCAATGTTTATCTTTTACAGTTCTTGATAGTCAGCCTCCAAAATGCCATCCTAAAATCCGGTGAGTAGAACGCGTATATAAAAGGGTTGATGGCAGAATTAAACCAACCAAGCCACGTCAGCACATACATTAACACCGGGTTTACATAATCGTTAGGTATGAAAGGCGTTAGTAAATAATACAAAAAGAATGGCAACCAACACGCAATGAAACCTCCTACCACAAAACTCAGAGTTTGTGCGGTTTTGGTCTCCCTTCGAAGGGAGGATACACGATTCTCCATTGGTTCTTTTAAAGATCTATTTCTTTGGTTCTTATATCGGTAGTTCGCTTTGAAGGTGACATCGTATCTCTCTTTCTGATACTTGCATCTTTTTCTCTCGGTTTTAAAGCAGCAGGGGCATTTTTGGCCCTGCGTCGAGCTTTCGGATGGCTGGGTGGAGTTTTTGGAGGTCTGTTTTGACACGTTTTGCCGGAGAGAGAGTTTGTCGGATCCTGAGTCGGATTCAGTCCGTATGCAGGAGAAGTGTTGCTTCTGTAACAAAATATTAACGTTACCATACAGTTTACCTCCAAATTGATACAAAACAATGTGGGTCTTGGCTAAACCTTCAACATAGTGGCAAATAGCACAACGACGCTTGAGAATTTAATTTTGTAACTACATATAAGTGTAATGGGTTTAAGCCAATATTACTCCACAATGTATTAATAATCCTGTGTCTAATTTAGGGCAGTATAATAAAATTAAGGGACAGGCTCCTTAAATTATCTTGCCAAGGGCCAATCCTACCTTAGCTACTGGGCCCTAAAAAACTGTAGTTTAATATCGACTGGATAATAATATATCAAGCACCGTATTCTACCAGCAGGATCTACTTTTTTTATCAGATCAATAAAATGCAATAATCAGATTTTTTTTTAAAGACGGTTTAGATTACGTAGTAACTATTTAGTAGTCTGTGGTTTAGGATCCAATTAAGGCCATATACAGGATGTTTCAAATAAGGTATAGCAAGCCGAAAAAAAATTCGGGGTCATTCTGAACAACTTTTGTTCTACGACTTTTGAAAATTCGCGAAAAAAATTATTTTCCATAGTAAAAAAGTCACGTGACCAACAATGTCTCTATCACCCCTTTTCGGTTTACCATACCTTATTTAAAACACCCTGTATACTTAAGGTCATCCTCACCTTACACTTCGGTGTCGTCGTCGCCAACTGCTGGTGTCTCCTGGCCACGACGCATGAGATCCTCGCATACACATAGACCATCACCGCCATGGGTAGGAAGAAGGAACCCATCGCGCTGAACACCACGTAGCCAGCGTTCTGGTTGTACCGACAGACTCCACCCTGGTTGTGGTCTGGCTCGTACCTGGGGAATGATTCAGATGGGTTTGAGATGTTCCAGATGAGTTTGGAAGGTTCCAGATGAGATTGGAATGTTCCAGACGTAATCGGAAGATTTCAGATGGGCTTGGGAGGTTCCAGGTGGGTTTGGTAAGTTCCAGACGGGTTTGGGATGTTCCAGATGGGTTTGGGAAGTTCCAGATGGGTTTGTGATGTTCCAGATGAGTTTGGGATGTTTCGCATGAGTTTGGTATATTCCAGATGAGTTTGAAAGATTCCAGATGGGTTTAGGATATTCCAGATGAGTTTAAGATACTCCAGATGAGTTGACGGATGAGGTTCTAGATAAATTTAAGTTAGTTTTGAAGATTCCAGATGAGTGTGGGACGTTTCAGACGATTCTGGGATGTTCCAGGTGATTTTGGGAGGTTCCAGGTGAGTTTGAAATGTGCCAGATTAGTTTGGTAGATTCTAGATGGGCTTGGCGTATTCCAGATGAATTCGGAAGATTTCAGATTAGTCTGGAATGTTGCAAATGAGTCTTGATTGTTTCAAATTATTTTGGAAGATTGCAGATAAAAAAAGTTTAAGATGATATCGAAATATTCTAGACCCGGTTTGGAAAATTGTCGACGACTTTTAATGATTTTAGAGCCCTTATCGTCTATATTATTTTGTGAATATTTTTATTAGGATAATTATTGACTTATAAAATGGGAAGCAGAGTTCAATATTGGTTAAAATTTAACAATACCCAGAATAATATCAAAACCTCCTGGGCTTACTCAAGAAGACTCTTGAGGTCTGCGACTAAACATGGCTTCAATGAATAGGGAATGCAACAGTGTATAATAATTAATTTATTCATTCAAATAGAAACCTGGGTCAAGCACACTAGAGACTTCTCATTGTATTATTATACAGGGTAAATGAGTTGTATTATACAGAATAATAAAAATAAAAAGCACTTTATACTCGCGCGGCACACCCATTTATTAGCTTCCGCCTCCGTGGTCCAGTGGTTTAGTGCGTAGCTCTTGACTTGGAGGTCGTAGGTTCGATTCACGCGTTGGAAACTTGTTATTATTTCCATGTTTGGTTAGGACAATGCAGGCTGATCACCTGATTGTCTGACAAGTAAGATGATCCATGCGTCGGATGGGCATGTTAAAAGTCAGTCCTGCGCCTTATCTCTCGCCAGTCGGGTCGGTCGTCCGTCCCACTGGGTTATGAGAGTAAAGGAAGAGAGAGTGCTTTTGTATACTGCGCACACTCTTGGGAACTATATTAGGCATATGGACAGGACTTATCCTACGTAACTGGCCTGGTTTCAATGAAACCGGCCACCGTCACAGAAACCGGTGCGGGAATTATTATTATGTGTGTAATATAAAGAATTTAAATTCGATCCCTCTCTCTTACCATCCAAACATAGGCGGGCACGTGATGGCACTAGCGGACACCCATACACAGAAGATCATCGTCAGCGCCAACTTCTTGGATCTTCTTCTTCTGGAGTACGTCAGAGGACGTGTTACTGCTAGGTACCTGATAAGAAAAATAGTACCCTATTTGTATTGTGAGGGAAATATAAAAGTGTGTAAAAGTAACATTTAAAAATCTCTCGGCAAAACTAAGGACTTAGCCAACACGTGGCTTAGCCTTAGACTCTTTATCTCTTCTTAATAGAATCGCCGATCAAAAGGTATAGAATTGACAATAAGCGTTCGATTATATTATGAAGTCGACATTCGACTCAATTCCATATATTTTGATAGCAAATATATATATATATATATATATATATATTGATAGCAAATATATGAAGAGAAAAAGAAGATGTTTTGGCTAAGCCTTCTGGTGATTTGATCGGCCTGATGAAGTATGAGAGTTTCAAATCGGGGGTGGCTTTTAAATTTCTTAATTTAACATCTGAAGACATGGGTGGATGAGTGGATAACTAACATTTTATAACATAAGAGCAATTACTCATTTTTCGCCTTAAAATTTGAACAAACCTTGTAATTTACCTTCTTCATCATCTGCCTAATATATCTAGTTATACATGGAATCCACATTTTTTTTATTTCAAATCATTTTCCGTTCCTAAGGGCCAACTCACACGTACCACAACCACACGACATCGTAACGACAAAATTTCGTCGAGCAGTGGTTACGTGTGAATGGTGTCGCTGTAGCTTTTTGTAGTTGCGTTGTGGTACCGACAAAATGCCAACGTGGTTGTGTTGTCGCCGGTGGTTGCGATGTGGTTGCGATGTGGTTACGTACGAAAGTCAATGAAACGGAGGGGTCAGGGGGGGAAGAGCGCGGGCGATGTGCGCGCGCTGTCGTTGCATCGCCGCAACGTTGTGGTTGCGATGTGGTCGGCCGTGGTTGCGATGTGGTCGGTATCTGACAAGTGGTCGACAACGACTGCAAAATGTGGTACGTGTGAATGGTCCAGTTCATTTACAATACGAAATATACGCCCGACCACGTGGTGTGGTTGTGGTGTGGTTTTGGTTGTCGTGTGGTTGTCGTACGTGTGGGTTGGCTCTAAAGCCTCAATTTATGCAAAAAACGTCAGTTTGTTACTAGCCCACTTCATCCACTCATGTCTTCATTTTTGACGTCAGAATCGACCACCATACCTGTCGACGCTGATGGCGCACAGGGACAGGATGGAGGCGGTGCACAGCAGGATGTCCAGGCTAATCCAGATGTCGCACAGCACCCAGCCCAGCTCCCACGTGCCTGACGATGATGATTAATAACTTAGATAAATTGATTTCTTGAAGGTACTATCAGAGAAATTTATTAAGTAGTGTTATGCTAGCTTCTCACGCCGCGCCAACTCGAGCCACGCGCCGTGTGAAGGGAGTGGCTCGAAGTGGCGCGGGCTGGCTCGAGCAGGCGCGTCCGATCCGATTGAAGTCGGTAACTTCAAAGGTGCGGCTCGGCGCGGCTCGTGATGTTACGCGCCGTGAGAAGCCAGCATTATGACGATGAAATTGATTAATAGTGCTACGACGTAGAGGCTCTACGAAAACGTCACCATGGAGTAAAATTGACAAGTAGCTAATAGCTATTGGTTACTAAGCACAGAGTAGACAGAACTAAGGAGTATCTCAACTTCAAACAAACGGGCGAATATACGCGAGTTGGCCGCGAGTATCAACTTCGACATATTTCACAATGCTGAGTCGTTACACAGCATTGTGAAACATGTCGAAATTGATACTCGCGCGCATTAGTACGGCATTATTAGTACGGTGCGCGCCGGCCGATATGACATACTGCGTCAAACGTATAAATTTCTAGAGCTCTTCTAAGTCGGCCTACTCGTTAGTTCTGTTTAAGCCGCCATTCCACCGCAGCGCACGCTGTGCACGGCCACGCGGCGCACGGATGTATTAGTTTGACTACGTGGGTCAACGTTTCCACTGCAGGCTGCAGCACACGCTATGCACACGGCCACGACTATGTACAACTGTAGCGCAGCACAGTTTTGAATACTATGTACACGCTTACGTGTATCCCGTCACCCGTGCACAGCATGCGTAGCGTGGCCAGCGTTGAGCTACGTGTGCACCGTATTCGAGCAAACTACGTGAGTCAATTCGTGCGTAGCGTGTCCGTGGGTTGCAGCGGACACAGTCACATATATTTTCTTACAAAGCGAAGCTTGACGCACGTGCGTAGTTTCTCCGTGCGCTGCGGTGGATTGGCGGCTTTACTCTGGTAAAGACGTGGAACTATGCGACGGGATATGTTGGTCACATATCCCTTTGTCCACGTCCCGACTGTAGCATATTATATAGTACATAAAAGATAAAAAATATCATAAAAATGAGAGTTACCTAAAGGGCTCTTATTGATTCAAATTTCAAATAACGCGTCGCTAAGTTGAGCCTAAATAATTTTTGCTAAATAAATACCCACATGGCAATTAAATATAAATTTCACATACGTAATTAAAATGCCGCCCAAACCGCTGAACGGATCACATATCAAATCACTTAATCCAATGTGTTTGGTGGCCTAATACTGAATTTTTAAATTTCGCTTTGTATAGGGATTGCTTTTTAAATTAGATTTGTGTCCTGTGACCTGTCCGGTTGAAACTTTGGATTTGTCCAAAATAATTAGAGAAATTAATTCATAGACAGATGGCGGACCAACGTCTAAGGGTCAATTCGGACCGCAACGCGACGCGTAGATGCATTTCTAAATTGGTATGGATTTGACAGATTTGCAAGACGTCTCACGCTGACGAAATCTGTCAATTCAGTACAAATTTAGAAATGCATATCTACGTGTCGCGTTGCAGTCTGAATTGACCCTAAGGTTCAACTCACGCTGGCGCAAAGTCGAAGCGTCAACTCGCGTCAAATTTTTGCACGAAGATGCGCGCAGGACGCTTGCCATATTATTTTAATAGGAGAAATTTGTACCTTAAAAATAGAACTATATAGAATACGCTGTGGTCGAAAAACATGACGCGTCGCGGCGCTTCGACTCTGCGTCAGTGTGAATTAAGCCTAAATTTTAAGCTTCGGTGCTAAGTCATGGCCGAAGTTGAATAATGACCGAATCAAAAAGAAACGTTGAATTGAAGTAACATAATACTGAAACCAAAAATGTCGTTTCTTATTTTTTCACTTCTATACACAAATATCTGAAAAGTTTCTTAGAGCAATCAAGCCGATGGTTTAATTATTGCTCTCAGAATTTATAGCCTTTTTCGGGAAACTATGTTTTAATTCGATTTAAAATGACTACGGAACCCTAAAAAAGAGGATAAGAAAAGAAATATTTCTAGAACTGCCCATGTTATAAATACCAGCGTCTGACCAAATGTGCCAAATTTTAAAAGTTTATGTACATATGTTTGTCAAGTCAAGTCTGATTCAATATATTCTTTTTTTATTGTAATAGATACCTATTGTTTATCTTAGGGAATACTTCAAGTTTCATAAAAGTTGGTCCAGTAATCAATAGTTTTCGAACAAGGAAATTTTAATTATCGTACATAATCATCGTTCATCGTATTGTGCATAATTTTATTTACATACGTACAATTTTGATGCTGTTTTTTTTATTATTATTATCTCCTTTCATTGCTACAAAATATACGGTTAGCGCATGATAAATTAATATCTACACGAACGAAGTTGCGGGCAGCATCTAGTATTGAAATTTGCTAATTTTCTAAATCGATTTTCCCGGCGGAATCAGCTTTCCCGGGCAACAATACTCGTTTAAATTAAAAGTATCTATTTTATAAACCAAGTAATAAATGGCTGAACAATATTTATAGTACCATTATGTAAAACGACAGAATAATCAGGGCGAGCGAAGCGAGCCCTAGTATATCCCACAACCTGAGCACTTTTGTGGTACACTTTACGGAAAAACTATCACGCCTATTCATTTGTGCTTTAATATAGTATTTTTTGTTTATATGCATATATTGTTTTATTATTGGTCAGTCAAGGTTTGGTTACTATTAAAATATTAAAAAAAATGCCTTAAAGATTATTACCACGCAGAAAAACGACGCGAGCCTTCACAAAGCTCGGCTTTTAGCTAGTCTTTATTCATTGGTGAATGAATGAAAAATAAATAAAAGTAGTGATCAAAATCTATCCATACTAATATTATAAATGTGAAATTGTGTCTGTGTCTTCACGCCCAAATCACTGAACCGATTTTGCAAAAATTTGGTATGGATATACTTTGAGTCCCAGGAAAGGACATATGATACTTTTTATATTGAAAAAATGTACGGTTCCCGCGCGATAAACGCATTTTGGCGCAACAGAGTTGCGGGCGTCATTTAGTGAATAAAATATCAATGATAGGGATAAAAATGAGAGTAGAAAATAGTCATTTTACAGCATAAAAATGTAAAGAAAAAGGTATTTTTCATCTCGACAATGTCTAAACGAAAGAGATTGTTTACAAAATGAATGGGATCTTCATTACAATATGAACACAATAACGTCAAAGTCACCAGCAGAAATTCAAATAAAATGTCACTTTATGACCTAAGTTATAGGTTTTATTTTGCTCGCGCCACTGCCCACTTCAAAGCATTAAGCAGCGGCGGCATGGGTCACTAGACCAATGTTGGTAGAAAATGAAACCTATAGCCTAGGTCAGGGATGGCGAATCAATGGCACGCGTGCAAAACAAGTATCTAAATAATTATTTTACCAACAACGATGGTGCTAGGTCCCCTTCTGCATAGTGGGCACCAAATTAGGCAAGTTTTGAAATGCGCACCGAATCACAAAAAATGTTGAATGGCACGTTTATAACTTAACTGAAGATATTCAGAAAAAGGCCACATTACGAAAGGTTCGCTGTCCTAGGTCATAAAGTGGAAAATTTGAATTATTGTCGGTGACAAAATACTTGTTCAGTTGATGTTTTACGTTACAATTCTTTTGTTTCATTGTAATTATGCCCTAAAGTAAAACAGCCCGTAAGGACAAAATTACTAACACTAGAACAAATTATATGCTTAGAAATAAAATTGACTTTGAACACCGGTCTATTTAGGGTCAATTCAGACCACAACGCGACGAGGCGAGGCGAGGCGCGGCGCGGCATAAATTTGTATGGATTTGACAGATTTCAATTGCATGAGACGCACTGACCTCCATTATACAACTTAGTACTCTTACTAATAATAACTTCTTAAACATGCGTTCAGCGTGCGAATAGTTAAACAGGAGTTTTTAAGTTACACACATGTTACACAGTCTATACAGAGAAATTAGTATGGAAATGACAGCATCGTTATACAGGCCTTATGTCAAAAAATGATTTTTAGCAGAAAAAATCTTATGCACCCTCTATACACGCTGTGTAACTTTTTATTAGTAAGAGGGTAGAAGTTTTAAGTATGAATGGTGAAATCCCCCCCCCCCCCCCCCCCCTAAGTCGGTACAGCGGCTAAAGCGTGAAAAAGCAAGAGACAGAAAGATAACCTTTGGAAATTTTAATATGATATTATATGAGTAAGAATTGTTATGTCTACTCTAGTTAAATAATGAAATAAATCCAGCAAAGCTGCTTTATTCTGAGCGAGGATTAAAATAAAAATATAATCATATAAAAATACAATTGTTTAATCATATAATAATGCAATAATATAATATTATGAAAGCGGTGCTCAAAGCTCATATGAAAGCTATAACGAGGGAAGCTTTCATTATGATAATATCAAAAGCATATACAGAGAAACAGAAGAAAATAGGAAAACAATAACTGCACCGCTTTTGATTATTTATTTATTTATTTATTTATTCACCAACAGAATCACATTTAATTAACAAAATACAAAATAATACAGCACAGTTTTTTTATGGATGAAATGTGTTCCAATGAAAGGTGAAATACAACATGCTTTGCGACAATGGGATGAAATGAAATGAAATATTGTGAATGAAATGATTATTATTAATTAACAATAATTATTATGTTTAAATATAGTAGGAGACAAAGAAAAATAAACTTGGAAAAAGAAACAATGACTTCTTATAAATTAAATAAAAAACAAAATTTTAACGCTTATCGGAAAATTTCACTATACATAAGGTTAGTAATATTATGATCGGGGAAACAATATTTGCGGAATTAATTAATTATGCATTCACTGTATTACTATTAACACTAAAATGTTGTTTTAATTTACATTTGAATACACTTTTATTATTATTAATTTTTAACCGTTTTTGATTAGTTTTTAACCGACGGCAAAATGAGGTTACCAATTGTATATTTCATTTGTTAGCATCACACTCATATTATATATAAAAATAAAGTTTAAAAAACTAAAACCCAACCGACTACTAAAAACACGCTCTAAAAAGTAGGTACGAAACAAGAAAATAGTCTCCTCTAAAGTTATTATGTAAAAACTATAATAAAACCGACTATGAAATGAATAACTTACTTACACGTCCTATATTTTAAAGTATTTTTAAATAGTTTATAGTGATATGGAAATGTTTAAAGTAGCCGTGGTCGTATGCCACATACTGTAGCAAAACATATTCATTATAGATATTCATTATAGAACTAGCTGACCCGGCAAACGTTATTTTGCCATATAAATTATTTCTTGTATCAATATAAAAAGTAGATAAAAAGCTATTCTCAGGTCTAACGAATGTACATACAAAATTTCATTAAAATCGGTTGAGCCGTTTTGGAGGAGTTCGCGCACAAACGCTGTGACACGAGAATTTTATATATTAGATAAAATTAAAAGGTATTTAAACAGTAGGATAGTAGTAATACCTCGATCGCGGGAATCGCAGACACAATAGATTTTCAATTGTTATGCGACAGCCGGGTGCCGCTTGGGGATCGATGGGTTAAAATTCTTAATTCAAAATTACCGCTTAAACTAATTACTTATTCTTAAAATAAATATAGATTAATAATATTCACACTCACCATTAATATGTACAGATATTGCAGGCGGCATCACGAATATCCCAACCAGCAGATCAGCAACCGCCAAACTGGTGACGAAGCAGTTGGTCACCGTCCTCAGCCTCTTCGTGGTCACCACCGCTGATATGATCAGGGTATTACCTATCACAGTCACCACTATCAACAGGCATAAGACACTGACCACCCCCACTTCAACTACGTCATAATCACAAGTACTATTGCATCTATCGCAGGTATTGCAGGTGGTGTTTTCTTTTGTGTTTTCGATGGTGTATTCTGTTCGTGTGGTGTTCCATTGCGCGCTGTCTATGTAGTCGAGGTCTGCTATCATGGATTCACCCTGGCATCGACATCGTCTGGAACAAAGAGTCGCTTTAATCAAGAGTAAAAAAATTAAATTAAGAAATTTAAAAAAAAAAACCCCGCCAAACAACTTTAAAAAGTAATGAAATAATTTTTACTGACTTTAAATAATTCCTAAGTATTTCCTTAGTATAAAGTAATATTTTAGTCCATAATTGTTGTCACGGTCTGTCGGAGGACCGCCAAGTAAACTTCGACAAAAGCGACTTTTGCATATTGTATCGACAAGTCGCTTTTTGTCTCGATTCGGTCCGCTGTGAACAGACCCTTAAACTATACGCACGGTCCCCCGACACACCGTGACAACAATTATGGACTAAAATATTACTTTATTCTAAGGAAATACTCAGGAATTATTTAAACTTGAAGTCAGTAAATATTATTTCATTACTTTTTAAAGTTGTTTGGCGGGGGTTTTTTTAAATTTCTTAATTAAATTTTATGCTTTTAAAACTTGTGTTGGTTATAGTTCAGAATAATTCCTATCAACAGGATCATATCCCAATGAATACCAGCCATGAATAAGGCCGTCAATATGAGCGCAAATATGAAACCTCCACTTTGTGTTCATACGGAGCTCGGCTCCTATAGAATCCAAGTGATGCTGCAGCAGCAGCATTCAAATATTAACTGTTTATCTACGTCTTACTAGTTGTCGCAATTAAAATGAGCCCAAACACGAAACCTCTGCTCTAAGTTGGTGAGGAGTTGGGTATCCTATTGATTACCAGGTGATGCTGCAGCACCAGGTCAACTTTCCATTAATGTGTATATATTCATAAATGTCACGAACTATGTAGAATGCAAAATATAAAACCCATCAAACGACTGCAAGTTGCTCATCGGGCTTTAGAGAACCAGATAAACCGTGATTTTCCAGCACTGAGCAGGCTGATGATGATGAACTATGGCTAAGAACACTCTCGATCATGTCAGCTTTCAAACAAAAAAAAAACTAGATCAATATCGGTCTACCCGTTTGGATGCTACGATGCCACAGATAGACACACAGACAGACAGACAGACAGACACGTCAAACTTATAACACCCCTCTTTTTTGTCGGGGGTTAAAAAGCAGCGAGAATGCTGGTATGGTCAAAATGGAATAGGATGGCACCAGCGGATAATGACCTTTCTAGTCTAGGAGCGATGAGAAAATGCTCGCACTGTATTCTATTTACTACAAAAACCTCTTTTTTAAGAGCCTATGCTGTCATACTGCTGGGCAAAGGCCTCCTTCAAGGTATATAGAAGAAAAATTTCGTGATAACTCTTAGAATGATAATTTCCGACTTTTTATGAATTCAAATTAATTTAAGGCATACTCGAGAGTTCTAACCGAGTATGCAAAATACGATATCGCCCTTATACTGTCAATCGTAGTTTGTATAGAAACGATGAAATAATATGACAAGTTTTTTGACAGGGGGTCAATGCCTGCTACCGCCTGGTTACGGCATTGCAAGAATATGAGTAAAAAGCAGCAGGAGCAAGCATACGCGGTAAATAGTATTTTAAAAGATTAAACCGACTTCAAAATTGTACGTAATTGAGAATTAAAATTGCCTCGTCTCAAAAACTACTGAACCGATTTTGATGAAACTTGTAGTGTTCCCTAAGTTGAACAATACCTAGTACAACGAAAAGAATTACTTAAATCGGACTTGTAGTTCCGAAGATATGCGATCACAAACATAAAAACATACATACATACATACATACATACATACATACATACATACATACATAAATACATACATACATACATACATACATACATACATACATACATACATACATACATACACTTTTGAAATTTGGCACATTTGTTCAGCCACTGAAATAGACTAACATATATAAAAACTGGGAAGTTCTGGAAATATTACATACATACGCGTCGAATTGATAACCTCCTTTTTTGAAGTCGGTTAATGAAGTCGATTAATAACCTCCTTTTTTGAAGTCGGTTAAAAAGAGAGGGGCATATTACTTATTCTACTATAGCAGTCGTTAATCATGTGTTATGAATTTTCAATTAGATCACGTGTCACACGAGTTTGACATAATATTTTGTCTATTTCAAAAAAGTGTTGTGCATTTTTAATAAGATTTTTTTTTCTTGCCAACTTGCGGTGTAGCCTCCAAATCTCGCGTTCGGGCGGACGCATATAAATCCAACCTTAGGACACAGATTATAATATATAATATAATATCTATGGATGCTTCACATCATGTCAGTCTGGACCCGTGGTAAGTACCTGAAGGACTTGTGTTACGGGTACCAGACAACGGAAATATATTTAATACTTTTATACTATACATACATTTAAGATTTTTATTATATTATACATATATTTAATACACATCCAAGACCTAGGAACATTGAAAACTTTTTGTTCCGTCGGCGGGATTCAAACCCGCGACCCCCAGCTTGAGCCACCAACTCGCTCACCAACTGAGCCACAGAGGTCGTCAAAGATTACTAAATAGTTACTACTTAGGAGGAAAAAGGAGTTGGGATTTACATCTTGTATGTGTGTAAATACTTCGTATATAAAGTATAATTGTCTTTACGGGAAGTAAATAAAGCTTATGTTAACAACGAGCCAAGATACAATTTAGTAGACATTTTGTTAATTAAACTTCGTATCTACCATCTCCAGGAGTCTCGGTGACCGTGGTGTAATTACAAATTGTATTTATCAATGTCAACTTGAATTGATGATTTCGCAATTAAAAATACTGCTTGGATTTATGGGAGAAATGGAGTTATCGAACTTTTGAGTAACAGATAGAATCTATAGTAAAAATGACGAATCGTGGCACAAAACTCTCATGAAATTCTGTGTTCGTTAACCATAATTGAAGAAGTGATTGTATGAAATGGAAAAGTAACATTTTAGAACATAAGGACATGTTCCTCGTTTTTTCCTTGTAATTTGAACAAACCTTGTAACTTGCCTACTTCATCATCTGGCTAACATATCTGGCTGTAAATTTAATCCATATAATTTTGATTTAAATTTTCCGGTCCTAAAGCCTCCATTTATACAAAAAAAAAATACGAACATTTTTAAAAGTTTTTGGTTTTTCATGAAAGGCTCGTTTGATGAACAAACATAAATGTAATAATAGTCTGTAAATAGGCAATTTGGAAGTTTAAACGTGTATAAACGAAACATTCTGCGAGCGAAGTATTTCTCATCAACTTCAATATTGTACGACGCGACGTCGAAAAAATAAGTTCCGAACACCTATTACCACGGTGACAAAGATTTTGTGACTTGACGGATAAAGGACTGACTCTTTAGGTGACTTTCCGATCTTTGTCACAAGCAACGCGACCGACAAAAATTCAAATAGGCCACTTTATGACCTAGGCTACATGTTTCTTTTTGCTCGACGTCACTACGGGTCTGGGTCGCTAGACCAATGTCGGTAGAAAATTAAACCTACCTATTAAGCCTACGTCATAAAATTGCATTTTATCCCAATTTTGTCGGTCACGGGCGCTTGCATAAAAGATGGGCTTTACACACCCACAATGATCTTTTGGCAGCTGTGACACTAGCGATAATTAACGAAAAATAATAAATGTCAGTGTCAGAAAGATATATACGAGCGCCATCTCGACTCTCAATTAAACCTTTTTCTATAGAACCTCCTTCATTCTTAGAAGTCAGTCAAAAATATCAGCGGCAGCCGTATCACGTATCTTGCGAGAGCAATGCGATAGCAATTATTGCGCGATAATTGCTCCAAAATCGCAATTTCGTATCACGTATCAAAACAATACGATTGCAATCGATCGCTTACATGATACCATTGTTTTTTATACCCAACAACCGATCGCGCGATTATTGCTGGTGGATTGTTGATCGCTATTTTTACGTGATAGCCCTGCCGCTTTCGTTCTAATTCCCGCAAACAGACACCCAAAACAAATAAAACATATTCGAAGAAAAAGCAAGGCGGTTTTTCGTTTGAATAAGTCTATATCTGCAACTTAAATGCAAGTGAAATTCACCCATCAAAATTTTTTGTCCCAAGTTTTCAAAGAGCACTGTCACTGTACTCGTCTGCTATCAAGAGCCGTGAGAAGTTTGCTCGAAATTTAACTACTTGTGCAATCTACGGGAAAATGGACATATTAACTAAATACTGTGGCCATCTTGCAAGGTTTTTGAGAATTTTTAAATAGGGAAGACTCAGGGCTTCGCGCACACCACCGGCCACAATCACAAAACGCCGTTACCGGCATATTTCCTGTAGTTTTCATACATTTTTTGACACCGGTGGCCGCCACACCCTTCAACGATTCACTTTACAACCAAAAGACTAGCTTAAAACGGCGTTTGTGGCTGTCGCGTGTATGTTCGGCGACACTCGGAGCTATTAGGCAGAGACAGAGCAAAAATTATGTATTACATGACGGATCTACGTTATTTGGTCAGGTTACGTGAAATTATTGCAGGCGTGATCTAAGGGATAATAATTCAGAGCGCAACGAAACGCGTACATGCATTTCTTAATTTGTATTGAATTGACAGACTTCAATTGCGTGAGAAGTCATGCAAATCTGTCAATTCAATACAGAAATGCGTGTCGCGTTGCGGTCTGAATTGATCCTAAGGCTCATACCTCACCGAGACGCCAAGGCGACGTGGCCAGCGACGTCGCCAACTAGTTCTATTGAGATGTATGAGGGGTAACTGACCTGGCGACCTTGCCAAGTCGCCAGCGTAGCCAGAGTCAACCGCTCCGCATGCGGCGACTGGCGTCGCTGGTTACCTAGCAACGTTGCCAGTTGTTTGCAACCAGTCGCACTATTGAGAGCAAAATGTCGTTCGATGTGTCATGTGACTCATGTGTGTGTGAAATGTGGCAACTTGCAAGGGGTTTTTTTAAATGCGGCAAGTTTTTGGAGTTTTTTGACAGACGTTTATCTATTCAGCAGCGTTGTTGATCCATATACTAATATTATATGCGAAAGTGTGTCTGTCTGTCCGTCTGTCTGTCTGTCTGTTACCTCTTCACACCGAAACCGCTGAACCAAATTTTTGAATAGATAAACTTCAGCCAAAAGACATGAGATGTCGGGCATTAGGTTTTTGTAAACATCAAGACCGATAAACTTATCTATGCTATAATCCTACTAATATACTATATACTAATATACTAATAATATTATAAAGGCGAAATTTTGGATGTATGTATGTATGGATGTATGGATCCCACCAAAAACATAAATGTAAAGATGAGCCAAGTTCAATACAAACATTATGCTTGTCTATGGACTTCGCTGTAAAAAGAATTGAGATCTAAATGAGTGCTAAGTTCTATGCAAAATTTAAATATGTATTCATAGGAACCAAAAAACATTATGAACAAATAAAAGAGTCTATTCTTTGCTTTATTGAATATCTATAACAATTGCTGTTATTTAAATATGTGAGATCTTAAAGTAGATTAAATTTAACTTGGCCAGATTTCATTACATCAGTCATTTCATAAAGTTATTGAACATTTTAATTCTGATAAAAACTAGCCAAGTCAAATCTAATCTACCTTAAGATCTCACATACAAAAAACACAATTTTCGCTCTGTCCGACTCACACTTGGCCGATTTTTTTCATTTTTGGATTTTTACCTGAGCTTTCACATAATTACCGAGGTGGATTCCAAATTTCAGCCTTCTAGGTCATCTGGAAGTGGGTTAGAATTTTGATCTATAGGTCAGTCAGTCAGTGATAAAAATTACGATTTTCGGACGTTATTATCTGAATAACCGTTTGAGATTTGTTTATGAAATTTAGAGCATATAATTACCTCGCAAGTCTTATTATATGAGCCAAATTTGAAGCGTTTATGTTAAATAGTTTTTGACTTATGAGGGGGTCAAAAGTGGCTCGAAATGGTTCGTGTAATATTACACCCAGTGCTGCTCGCCAGTTCTGTTTTACTTGAACTATTACACATCAGAATAACACATAGGCTACAATTTTAACCAACTTTAAAAATGGAGGAGGTGTTATGTTTGTTTTTTTTATGTTCAACGATTACTCCACCATTTGTGAACCGATTTTCAAAATTTTTCTTTTGGTATATAGGTTATCATCCCATTTTGGTACCATATTAATGAAAGTGGTAACCTGATGAAGGAATCCATAAGAAATCGAAGGAACTCCTCAAAATTTATATGGGAACATGTAGTGACTTCGGTTTTGTGAGCAGTATTCTAAGCATACGCTACCAACAAGCAAGATTTTGCACCGAGGTATACCATGGTTCGGAAGGTGCTGAGAGAACTCCTGACTCTTTATAGATACAAGTTTGGGAGTTTCGACGTTATTTTAAGAACGGAAAGCATATGCTACTATGCAAATTACATTCATCATCATGATGATTCACTACCATAAACCATTATAGAACCATGTATCGTCCCGTTTTGACTCATTATTGGTACTTTTCATAGTCTTTTACTATATATCACTTAAACCGCGGGTAACACCGCGGGGCACGGCTAGTAAAATAATAATATCCATTTACACCACGTCAGTCTGGCCCTGTGCTAAGTACCTAAAGGACTTGTGTTACGACTTACGGCCTACCCGTACCAGTACCATAATGCGAAAGTGTGTCTGTCTGTCTGTTACCTCTTCACGCCCAAACTGCTGAACAGATTCTGCTGAAATTTGGTATGGAGATACTTCGAGTCCCCGGAAAGGACATAAACTACTTTTTATCCCGGAAAAATGTACGGTTCCCGCACGATAAACTAATATTAGCGCAACGGAGTGGTGGGCCTCATTTAGTATTATAAAAAATGCTTATTACTAAACTCTTTCTTACATTTTCCCTACCTTTTTCTTCGAAAGTAATTTGACAATTTCTCTAACAAATGACAGCAATTAAAATACTTTGAGACGATTAATTATAAGCATTATCCTTACAAGCAGTAACATATTACCTCGGGGGGCGACGTAAGGACGTTACCTGGGGGGGGTAATTTGGCGTGAATACGCCCCTGAATGGGAGATAAGTACGCATGATGTCACCGAGAAATTTGTTTCAGGAATTTTCTGAACAATACAAGTTTTCAGTAAGATGAAGTACCAAATGACGCCCGCAACTCCGTTGCGTCAGAATTCGTTTATCGCGCGGGAACCGTACATTTTTACAGAATAAAACGTATCCTATGTCCTTTCCCGGGAACCGTACATTTTTTGGGATAAAAAGTATTCTATGTCCTTTTCCGGGACTCTATTATATACTCTAGTATCTCCATAACAAATTTCAGCTAATCGGTTAAGCGGTTTGAGCATGAAGATGTAACAACTAACAGACAGACATATACACTTTCGCGTTTATAATATTAGTATGGACGAGGGAAGCTTCTAGGTGTACGTGTATTTTAACCGATCGCGACGCGTAAGAGAGTAATGTGTTTTTCATTGAAAATGTAAACTAGGTGTTTGTAATCTTGTTTTTTTTTTCAGAAATTCGACAATCACGTTGGGACTAGGAATTTTTGGCCACGGAGTCATGTGCAAGACGTCGCGGAAGCTTCTAGGTGTACGTGTATTTTAACCGATCGCGACGCGTAAGAGAGTAATGTGTTTTTCATTGAAAATGTAAACTAGGTGTTTGTAATCTTGTTTTTTTTTTCAGAAATTCGACAATCACGTTGGGACTAGGAATTTTTGGCCACGGAGTCATGTGCAAGACCGATTTTGTTAAAATTTGGCGCAAACATAGAGTAAAACTATAATGCCAATGGAAACAGCTAGTACTTACATAACAAAGGTACATTTAACATTACGCAATACATAGTCGTGGGAAACAGCAGTTCATTTTACATTGTGCCTACCTAGTACATAATAATATATAGTAGAGTAAGAGCCAGCGGCAGGCAGGCTTTTGTCATTTTATAAAAGCTGAAAGTTGTCCTGTATAATTATGACCCCTATAGAGGTAATAACGTCTATCCGATCCATGCGTCGGATGGGCATGTAAAAAGTCGGTCCTGCGCCTGATCTCTCGCCAGTCGTGTCGGTCGTCCCACTGAGCTGTGATAGTAAAAGGAATAGAGAGTTCTCTTGTGTACGCACACACTTGGGCACTATAAAATTACTCCTGCGAAACTGGCCTGGTTGCAATGAAACCGGCCACCGTCACCGAAACCGGTGCGGGGGTATTATTATTAGTAACGACTAGTGAATATAGAGTTTCGGTTGTGGTTAGTTCGGTCAAGTTCTGAAGGTGTTAATTAGTAGACCTTGATGAAGTATAAAGCTCAATTTTTTGGGTTCCGTACCCAAAGGGTAAAAACGGGACCCTATTACTGAGATTTCGATGTCTTATGTCTGTCTGTCTGTTTGTTTGTCTCCGGGCTGTATCTCAAGAACCGCTATAGCTAGACTTCTGAAATTTTCACAGATTGTGTATTTCTGTTGCCGCTATAACAACAAGTACTAAAAACAAAATAAACTTAATATTTAAGGGGGGCTCCCGAATCCTATACAACAAACGTGATTTTTTGCCTTTAACGGTACGGACTGGCGCGTCCAACTCGCACTTAACCGTTTTTTAATCTCGCTTTCTTGGTCATACTTAACTGTATGAATCTCAAAAGGGGTGATATACAAGAAAACTTTCAGCTTTCATGAAATGACGAAAGCCTGCCTGTCACTGGCTCTTGGCCCATAAGAGAAATTAATTAAATCCTGGCAACCCTGCATAGACCTAGGGTTGCCAGAATGATATATTATTTCTCCCAGTTAACGACAACTGCCCATGAATAAACATGAGACGGCTTCTAGCTTTATTAATTACCAAATGACGCCGCAACTCCGTTGCGACAAATTTCATTGCGCAGAAACCGTACATTTTCCGGAATAAACATTAACCTTTACCGTAACTCAAAGTATCTCCATACCTTTCAACAAAATCTGTTCGGCGGTTTGGGCGTGAAGAGGTAACAGATAGATATATAGACAGACAGACACACTTTCGCATTTATCATATTACTAGATGACGCCCGCAACTTCGTTTCGCTAAAATTAATTTATCGCAAGGGAACTGTAGTAGCATATGCTTGGGATACTTCTCATAAGACCAAAAGAATAAAATGTATGGTAACGCCCGCAACTCCGTTGCAACAAAACTTTTTTATCGTATTGTCCTGAAAATACTTGCGTTGGAATTCAATCTGTATAATTGTATGTGAATAAGGAGCAAAATCGTGTAAATAAATGATAAAAATACTTTAAAGCACGAAGTATTTTTTTTATTCATAAATGCGATAGTGTTTCTTATTCATATTACGATGTAGATTGCTTTCCTATGTAAGTATTTTCAGGTTTTGTGTTTCAAGTTCGCGCCTAAGCACGTACTTTTATACTTGCAAGTATTTTCTGCGCGTACCAGGGCGCCGTACATTGAAATGAAAACGTATGAAAACCTGGTAACGTGAATACGTCTCATCCCTAAGTAATGTGTGCCTTACGCTGTGGAGTTAAGGTTGAATTTGTTATGTTCAATTTTGGTAAGTCGCTTAGAACTTGAATCATTTACTTTGAAACAACATTATATTTTCTAAATCGCTATGAAAAAAATAATAAGGACATAACGTGATGATATATGGTGTTGTGGGGACATAATATTGTATCCATATACAACCATGTGACATTAGTGACCCTGACGTGGTAGTGATGATGATGATGATGAATGTAATTTGCATAGTAGCATATGCTTTCAGTTCTTAAAACAGCGCCCCAACCCTCAAACTTGTATCTATAAGGAATCCGGAGTTATCTTAGTATCTTCGGGACTATAGTATACCTTGGTGCAAAATCTTACTTTTTAGTAGCATATTATGCTTAGGATACTTCTCATAAAACCAAAATCACCATATGTTTCCATATAAATTTTGAGGAGTTCCCTAGATTACTCATGGATGCTATCATCAGGTCACCACTTTTGTGAACATGGGACCAAATTGGAGTGAAACCTAATACAACAAAACAAAAATTTTGAAAATCGGTTCACAAACGGCGGAGTAATCGTTGAACATACAAAAATAAAAATAAAAAAAATATATCCACACTCCACAGCCGAACATATTATAACCTCTTCCTTTTTGGAAGTCGGTTAAAAATAAAAATAAAGCCAAGCGACCCATATAAGATTACTAGTTGATGCCCGCAACTCCGTTGCGCCAAAATTCGTTTATCGCGCGGGAACCGTACATTTTCCGGGATAAAAGGATTCCTATGTCCTTTCCCGGGACTCAAAGTATCTCCATACCAAATTTCAACAAAATCGGTTCAGCGGTTTGGACGATGAAGAGGTAACAGACAGACACACTTTCGCATTTATAATATTAGTATGGATAATAATGTAGATAACCATTCATTATAACAGTGGATCAAATAAAATAATAATGTGCCTAAAATTTTGAAATAGCAATTATATTTGAAGCGTATTATTATTGTAGTTAACTTAGGCACATAATTGTACCGTGAATCTATATCTATCTAGGTATCTATTAAATAAAAATTATCCCTTGGTCACATCACGCATAAACGGCTGGACCGATTTTGCTGAAATTTGGTATCGAGATACTTTGAGTCCCGGAGAAGGACATAGGATTTTAGGAACCGGACATTTTATCCCAGAAAAATGTACGGTTACTGCACAATATACTTTTACTAAGATTTTAAATAAATTAAATAAAATAAAATAATATGAAAACTTAAGTTTATTTGTAATCAAATTTAAACTGGGTACAACAATTTTTAGAAAAATAATGAACACCGCTAATAATCACGCCATTTTATATCATCCCCTCTCCTCTCCTCGCCTCTCCCACCAGTCTCCTCTGCTACACCCTTCACCCCTCCTCCGATTACCGCACCACTCCGCTCCGCTTGTTACAGTCGGCCATCCTGTAACAATTGCGCCGCAATTGGCATAAAAAAAACATCATTAGCTCTCCAATAAATCAATCAAATCATCTCTATCAACTATTTCTTCATCACTGCTGGTCTCACTACACTGTGGGGCACTGCGATATGGTCTTATAGAGTCTGCGGCTACAACCCCTGTAAACTTTTTATATCCTCGCATGCCTTTAATACTTCGAATTTCATATCGCCCGTTAGGTAATACCTTTTGCACAATATAAGGCCCCGAATAAAGTGCTTGTAATTTTGTATTTACATTCTTTACTTCACCACCAGTAGGCGCCTGCTTTCATAAGACCAAATCGCCTTTAGCAAACTTTCTTTCAGGCTTATGACGTTTATCAAAATTTCTTTTCATAACTTCGCTACGATGTTTTAACCTACGAGAAACAATTTCTCGTTTTTCTTGAACAGATGTGCTACTACTAGCTTCATTGTGTTCGTTTGTCAAGTTTGGCATTAGTCTACTGCGATAACTAAATAGAATTTCAAAAGGATGATAAACCAAGCTCTCATTTATCGTATTGTTTATTCCCCACACGACATCTGGTAAAAATTCGGTCCACATATTTGGATCTCTTACTCGCGTACGCATAGCATCAAGTAGAGTTCTGTTGTATCTCTCCACTTGGCCATTAGCACGCGGACACGCTATAGCATTAACTGTGTGACGAAAGTTATATTCTATGGAGAATTCTTTAAATACTCTACTTGTGAATGCTAAGTTCCTATCCGATATGATTCTTTTTGGGTATCCGAATAAACTGAACATGTCTTTAAGTACCCTGACAGTCTCCACAGAGTTTATGGTTCTAGTGGGGCGTGCAATCAAGAACTTTGTAAAAGAATCGACAATCATAAGTATATACTGATAACCTTTTGGTGACCTACTGAAGGGACCTAAATAGTCGATATGTACTGTGTCCATTGGTGATGACGGTTTAGGAATTGGATGTAACTCTCCGGCGGGCTTACCATAATCACCCTTCCCATATGCGCACTCTAAACATGAATTTATGTACTTTTTGATGAAACGTGTCATTTTCGGAAACCAATAATCAGGTTTAATCAACTCATCGCACCTCTTAATACCAACGTGACCTATTTGATCATGGAATTTTTGCATCAATTTCCAACGAGCAAAAGCAGGAACTACGAGTTTTTCCCCGTTAAAAGTTTTCCTATATAAACGATCGTTTTTAATTTTGTAATTATTAATCACGTCATTACACGCATTACCCTCTTTTAGTTGTTTAATAATATTGTTTAATTTTTCATCCTGTAATTGTACTGTTAAATACCAATCTTCATTTGAAAATTTGTAGCAAATTACACTGATCATAATCATCAACAGGTACACTAATAGGGTTCCGACTGAGAGCATCAACATGTTTCATTCTATCGCCGGGCCTATATTCTATTTCAATATCGTATTCCTGAATTGTGCCACCACACCATCGTGCTATTCTAGGTATTAATTCTTTTTTCTGTAACGTATACCTGACTGCGGAACAGTCGGTAACAATTTTAACTGGCTTGCCTAAAACATAAACACGAAAACGCTTGAGTGACGCCACCACGGCTAACGTCTCCAATTCATAGCTATGATACAAGGATTCTTCTCGAGTGACTACCCTACTAAAATAAAAAACTGGCTTTTTTTAACTCCCATCTTGCTGTTTTTGTAACAAAATTCCTGCTAACCCACTTTTACAAGCGTCCGTATGAATTTCGCACGACAATTTTTCATCGTACAAAGCTAAAACTGGACGAGAAATTAGTCTTGATTTAAGTAACTCAAAACTTTGCATCTGTTCATGACCCCATTGCCACACATTATTCTTTTTTGTCAAATCACTAAGAGGCTTAGCTAAAATCGCAAAATTTTTAACGAACTTTCTAAAATAACTACACAACCCTAAAAATTGTCTCAATGCATGTAAATTATTTGGTTGATTAAATTTTGAAACGGCCGCAATTCAGTTTCATGTGACACTGTCGTAATTTACAAAAAACTTTTTCTAATAACTCTAAACCCGCAGAAACGTCAACTGTTGACAATAAAATGTCATCCATGAAGCAAATAATTTCATCACTACCCACCATTCGTACTAATTTTTGAATGACACACATAAAAACCGACGGTGCATTTGCTAAACCAAATGCTACCCTCAAAAATTCGTATAACCCGTCCAGTGTTACGAAAGCGGTTTTATTTATAGAATCTGGATGAATTTTAATATGATGGTAACCAGAAAATAAATCTAGATTTGTAAATATTTTCTTATTGGCTAGCTTTGACAACTGGTCATCTATATATGAAAGAGGAAAACGTTCCTTAACGGTTAACGAGTTCAATGACCTATAATCGACACACAAACGATAATCGCCATTTTTCTTGCGAACTAAAATAATTCGCGAAGCATATTCTGATGACGATTCCCTAATAATATTGCCCTCTAACATCTCGTTAATTTTTCTAGCTACTACTTCTCTCTCCATATGAGCTAAACGGTAAGGTTTTCTATTTATAGGAATATCACTTGTAAGTTTTATTTCCATTTGCCCTAAATCCGTAACGCCTATCTCTTTGACAGTACTAGCAAAACAATCCGAATAATTAAACAAAAGTTGATATAATTTATTTTTGTCTCCGTCACAAATATTATTGCCGATGTCGATATCATCAAGTACCACACCACCTATATCACTCTCCTCACCACTACTCACTAAAAAAATATTTGCACTCACCTCTGGCACAATGTCGCACCTCTCCGCTCTAGTGATCATCTCATCCTTTTTCCACATTATCGGCTGAGCCCCGATGTTACAGACTTTAATGTAGCCCTTGCCTTCCCGTAAAATTCCACGTCCAAGAGCATACACGACTCCACTTAAGCTGTATTGTCTCCGTTTTGTACTCAAATTTTACGCGAAACGCTTCTTCTTCTTAGCACTTGGTAAAAATGCCACTTCTGAACTTTTACTAAGATTTTAAATAAATAAAATAAAATAAAATAATATGAAAACTTAAGTTTATTTGTAATCAAATTTAAACTGGGTACAACAATTTTTAGAAAAATAATGAACACCGCTAATAATCACGCCATTTTATATCATCCCCTCTCCTCTCCTCGCCTCTCCCGCCAGTCTCCTCTGCTACACCCTTCACCCCTCCTCCGATTACCGCACCACTCCGCTCCGCTTGTTACAATACCTTTATGGTTTGCGCGTAAACTATTCAATCGATTTTGATGAATTTTGGTATGGAGATACTTTGAGTCTCGGTAAAGGATAATGGATACTTTTTCTTCCGGAAAATGTACGGTTCCCGCACAATAAACTTTTATGATTTTCGCCTAAACTGTTTAATCTATTTTGATGAAGTTTGGTATGGAGATACTTTGAGTCTCGGGAAAGAACAAGGGATACTTTTTTCCCGGAAAATGTACGGTTCCCGCACAATAAACTTTTATGATTTTCGCCTAAACTATTTCATCTATTTTCATGAAATGGGCGAAATATTTTATATGGCAAAATAATGTTAGCCGGGACAGCTAGTTTAAAATGATTTTTGGGGTTCCGTACCCAAAGGGTAAAAACTAGACCCTATTACTTAGGACTTCGCTGATTCTCCATCTGTCTGTCTCCAGGCTGTATCTCAAAAATCACAATATTATTATGTTTACTATTTTTGCTTATAATTGGCCGATTTCTTATGACTGTTTCCTGTACATCTGTACAGGAAACAGTTGGAAAGGAAACAGAATGGGACACTGGGGTTTCTATCTATCTAGATAGAGACCCCAGTGTCCCATATAGATTTAGATAAAAATTGGGGTTTATAGTGGGTTTATACTTCATCGAAGATTAGGCAGACTTCAGAACTGGATACCTCCTAAAGTAACCGCGACCGAAAAGCGACCATCATATTTTATTTATTTTTTAATTTTTTTTATGAAATAAGGGGGCAAACGAGCAAACGGGTCACCTGATGGAAAGCAACTTCCGTCGCCCATGGACACTCGCAGCATCAGAAGAGCTGCAGGTGCGTTGCCGGCCTTTTAAGAGGGAAAAGGGTAATAGGGGAGGGTAGAGAAGGGAATAGGGGAGGATAGGGAAGGGAAAAGGGTAGGGGATTGGGCCTCCGGTAAACTCACTCACTCAGCGAAACACAGCGCAAGCGCTGTTTCACGCCGGTTTTCTGTGAGCCCGTGGTATTTCTCCGTTCGAGCCGGCCCATTCGTGCCGAAGCATGGCTCACCCACGTTTTATATTTGCTGGTCCTTCTTACCTCTACAGGATGTAACAAAACTAAGTGATAATACTTTAGGGTGTGTTTGGGTTCCTTGTAGAGAGTTCACTGTAAAAGTAGCAGCGCTGAAAGACCAAAAATTTTTTTGTGATTTGTATGGGCAAGCGCTCCAGCGTCACGAGTTTTCCCATACAAAAGTGAAAAAGAAACTTCCGTTTTCAGTGCTGCTACTTTTACAGTGAACTCTATACAAGGGACTCATACACACCCTAAAGTATTATCACTTAGTTTTGTTACACCCTGTATAGTCATATACAGGAAAACTTTCAGCTGTTATAAAATGACGAAAAACTGGCTGACGCTGGATCCTGGCCCAATAGCTGCTTAGTTATTTTAATTAAAAAATATATTAAATGGTTAGAATTACTGGACAAATATTTAAAATGTTTTTGTCTAGACAAGATAATGATTATTATTGGCTGCTACAAGATAGTATTGAACTAAGTATTAGAAACAATCGCAATATTGAAATTAGGCCTTTGTAAAAGAAAATTAAATTTTTATTTTCTGGAGCCTGTAAGTAGATAAAACTAAGTTATTAAAATAAAGTTAGCTACTATGTAAAAGGTATATTAACAGATGTTAAACTTAAACCATTGTCTACCGATAGTATATTATCCATACTTACTAATATTTTAAATGCGAAAGTGTGTCTGTTTCTGTACTTTCTGTTACCTCTTCACGCTTAAACAGCTGAACTGACCTTGGTGAAAGAGCATGGGACATTTTAGTATGAATCCTGCAGGCGTAGCATGGTCACTATAGAAACGGTTTCTTTCCACGGAAGAATCGACATACTGACAGATTTTATCGACAAAATGGCGGATTTCCATTGTCTAACTGTCACTTTGTCTATTCTTCCGTAGAAAGAAACCGTTTCTATAGTGACCATGCTACGCCTGCTGGTATACCTACAAATTCGCGATTAAAAAACATAAATAGGAAATACTCTTTAGTCTTTGGTAAAATGTCGTAACTGATACGGTTTCGGAATAAATAAGAGTTAAAAAAAATAATTTTTTGCAGCATTTTTTTAACTCTTATTTATTCCGAAACCGTATCAGTTACGACATTTTACCAAGAATTATTTCCTATTTGTATTTTGATGTACTTACTATCGATTGGCACATGTTTCATCTCTTGCCGCCAATATGAGGTTTTTTCCCCAACTTTAGGTATACCAATTTATAGGTTCCTTGCTCTTTGGTATGCAGATATGAGTCTTGTCCTATCTTGAGTCGCGGGAAAGAACATAGGATAGTTTTTGTTGCGGAAATGTACGGTTCCCGCGCGTGAATAACGATTTTCGGCGCAACAGAGTTGTGTCTAATCTAGTAATAATATTATAAATGCGAAGGTGGTCCGTCTGTTACCTCTTCAGTCTTCACGCTTTCACCGCTGTATCGATTTTGATGAGATTTGGTAACATTTTTTTATCTCGTTAAATGCAATAAAGTTACGAGAAACATATTTTAATCCATACTAATATTATAAATGCTAAAGTGTGTCTGTCTGTCTGTCCGTATGTCTGTCTGTCCGTATGTCTGCTGAAATTTGGTATGGAGATATTTTGAGTCCCGAGAAATGACATAGGACACTTTTCATCCTCGAAAAATGTATGGTTCCTGCGCGATATAACACCTATTTTTCCTAGTTACCTACAATAACGTATAATTAAAGGGATATAAATTATAATTATATGGGAAAACAAAGTTGCCGGATCAGCTAGTAATAATTTAATTATAATTCACTTTTTTTCAGTATTAGTTGAATCAAGGTTGAATCAATAAAATTTTAAGACAATTTGTATGCTATGTCCTTCAATATTTAAGACAATTGCATCCCCGAAACAAAATCAAAAGTCCCCTAAAGTAAATCATAAGTAAACAAACTTTAATTTCACTTTATTCTCAATAAAAACGATACTTACATGGAACTTTACAACTTTATAATTCAACAACACAGCATAATCACTTCTTTCACTTCAGTTATTCTTTTTTTAATCCTTTTTCGACTTACGACTACCGAGTTGTCAAACAGCGGACGAGACTACCCCGTACCGATTCACAATATCAACTGACTGAAATTCAGGGCTGCGCTCTGAAGGGTTGAAGTTAATTTTGAATGTGCCAACGTGTTTGTTCGAGTCTGGGAATTTATTTACATTATTAGAAAGGTGGTATAAGTTATATTTGGAAATACAAACACAAAAACGAGTAGACATTGTGAGTTGTATGACAGAATATAAGCGTAATCGTGAATTCTATGACTGAATATCTGCAACTTTTGTGACTGGTACCGATTTTATAAAAATGATGTCTACATTCCATTTTGGAAGTCGGTCAAAAAGAACAATTGGCACAGAAATATTAAGGTATAAGAATTGTAAGGCTTTAGGGCGAAGCCAAACGAGCGTAATTTGTGAGTTGTGAGCCGTAGAATTTCGGTTCGGCAGAATTCTGCTGCATTCAGTTTCATACAAAAGTCCTGTTTGATTCACACGAGCGTAATTTTGTGATTCATGATTTGTATGAAAATATATTTACGCGGCAGAAATTCTGCGACTCACAACTCACAAATTACGCTCGTTTGGCTTCACCCTTAACGTCAAGGCTATTATTTAGTGCCTGTGAGTTTTTCGAAAGCAATTTTTAGCTTTTGCTGACAAACATAGGAACAAGTGAGACTGGCTGAGATCGACATTCAAGGTGTGAGAATAGGACCCGGTGATAAAAAGTTACGAGTGTAAGAGGAGCGTTAAGTTTCTAAAATTTTACGTTAACTAACATACTTATGCTACCTACATAGTTAGGTACTTATTATGTTTTAAAACTTATTTTGTTGCAAAATTATAGTTGTTACAAGAACTAAGTCCGGAATATAGATTTAAAAGGTGGAAGAGATGAAGTCAAGGTCTTTAGCATGATCCCAATTTTAAATACTGAAAATTATAAATTGCCTAGCTAGTTACTAATTTTGCAATTATTACGAATTGCTATTTAAAAGACACAGGCAATTAATGAGGAATTAATATTTTATTGATGACGCCCGCAACTCCTTTGCGCCGTAATTCGTCTATCGTGCGGGACCGTACATTTTTCCGGGATAAAAAGTCATTTGTCCTTTCCTGGGACTCGGAAGTATCTGCATACCAAATTTCAGCAAAATTCACATAATATGCTAATAAGGCGGCGGTTTTTTAAGCTTTAGACATAGCACCAAAACTATTTCCTATTTTTAAACAACATTTGAAAGGTATTTTTCTAGAAGCTAGATTATGGAAATTAAATTTAAAATAAAAGCGAGATCTGAAATATGTGCTTCTCTTTGTATTTTTGTATCCATCTATTAATCCTTTATAACATTTTAATATTTAAATAAAAATGATTCCCGAGTACAGATTCATTAAATGTACTATTTCCACTTTGTTTTGACTGATATTGATCTTTAATTCATCAAGCCGCATACGGTCACCGGTGACCGAGACACAATAGAATATCTATTGTCTCGTTTTCCCACGATCGACGGGTTAAAAACATAACAGATATTTGGGCACATGATCTACTGCTAAAGTATAGATGCTTAGGAAAACAAACAAGTCATTTTAGAAAAAAATACCTTTTCAACTTGGGTGACTGTGTTGAGCGGAGAGTCAACCATACATGAGATGATTTTTTTAACGTTGAGTATGACAATATTTTAGCATGATTTTCTTAAGTTAAGGCGAGCACTTACCTCAATTCCAAAACGATAACCTTGCGAACGCGAATGCCAAGCGTGTACGCATCGCAAAAAGATTAATTTTAGCTTAGCATAAAATTGTAAGTTACGACGGGCGGATCTTCTCTATTTTATTTTTCGTGTTTTTTTTTATTTATCTTTCGAAAACCAAGAAAAACCAAAAAAAAAAAAATGTTCGGTTAAATTTTTTTTTAAATTGATTTATTAACAATAAAATGTATGTTATGCTTGTTAATACTTATATTTCGATGATAGAGATTTTTGTCGGAGGTGAGTTTGTAAATTAATTACAACCAAAGTATTATGTTCTATTAAAATGTTTATGGTTTAAACCCTTTGAAATATTGTGCTTTATATCTCATATTTTTTACATTTCGTTATTATATTGGAACTAGGTAAACCGGGAGTCAATAAATAACAAAATGGGGTTTGTCCTCGCCTTAATTAAGATCTAAATATGCTCAATATATACAAATACTTCATTATCAAAGCTCAGAATATATTTAAATAAATATAACACTACCAATTTCAATATCCATCAATCAAAAAGATACAATTAGATAGAACTAAGGATTTAAAATAAAACAAATATGAAATTACCTACAATTTATTTACACTTATACTAAAGCCTAATTATTTTGGAACTTGTATTTGCCTCTCATCACTTTTGGTAACGCAACCACTCCCGGACATGGTACTTGTCCATAGACTTCACAGATACACGGTCGTTCACAGCCAACACCGAAGTTAGCGGGGTTGTCCTTCTTCTCTGCAGCTATAGCCTCAGCGTCTAACACCTGTTTGGACTTCCCAACAGTCTGTAGCAAATGATTTAATATTGCCTCCTTAGGTTTATTATCTATATCTACTATGATCTGCCTTCCATCTTCGAAATAACATTTAATGAATGGGGACGGGGTTAAATTCTTCAATGTAGCGACTTGGACGTCTGGATTTTTGTACTGTATCTGTGGTAGATACCAGAATACGAATTCCTTGGCCCCATCATTGTTTTTTCCGACGATGTTGTATGCGACTGAAAATATCTTGATTTTGTCTTTCAACACCAGTTTTCCCGCGTTTAGATAGTTGAGTGTGCGTCGAATAGGTGCTCTTCCTTTCATGAACGGCATTTTGGTTTATTTTTTTATTGGTTTTATACGAATACGGAATAATAACAAAACATAGAAAATAACCTCAATTATCACTTGTTGACACTTGATCTGATTATGACATTGACATTTGACGGAAGAAATATGACATTCGATTTGACAGCTAGTTGTTTTAAAGAAATAAAAATAGAGTCTTAGTGTTGGTGTTAAGATGCCAGAATATTTAAATGTAAAATATATTGTGATATAGCCACTGACCTTCATTATACAAGTACGCGTACTTGTATAATGGAGGTCAGTGGATATAGCAAATAGGTCTACCAGAATCTGATGGCAATTTTTGACAGCAGATTTTCATAAAATATCCTTGATCATTGGATAAATTTTCATATTTGCATGTTTAACACAATATAGAATCAGCCGCTATAAGAAAAAAAAAAGGATCAAAATGTTTTATTCCAAGTACCCCGGTATTGCTAGAGTCAATTTATTTTCCCACTTTTTGCCATCAGATTCTGGTAGACCTATAATAATACCTATTCAAAACACTGATAAAATGAAAGCATTTAGAGATGAAAAAATAGAACTTTTCTATAATAATAATTACATAGGGTACTTGTATGGCATTGATTTTTTTTTGATGTTATTATTAAATGTTATGTTTATTAACTATAAATCAACAATCGTTTTTATAAAACTTACGCCTTAAATTTTTTAGTTCTATAAAAAAACATCGTTCAAATGGCGCGACAAATATACAGTTTTTATTAAAATATATTATTGTTATTGCGTAATATTGTTGCGTAATGTGACTTAGAGCATTTTAAAAAATGAGCAAATTATATCTAATTAATTTTTCGTAAAATATTATGACAAAAAAGCCATGTAAAATTTGTTCAAAGAGTGTGTCCAAGAAAAATGGTCTTCGCTGCCAAGGGTTTTGCAAGAAATGGGCACATTATTCATGCCTAAACTACTCTTCTATAGAGATCCTGAACATAAAATCTGGAAACCTGAAGGTAGAATGTCCTTGCTTGGAGTGTTTGCTAGAGGATTCGTCTTCTTCTTCCGAAGAGGAACCTCAAGGGACCAACCAATGATATTACTTATATTATAAAAAAAAACCAATGCTATAAATAAACAAGATTGTGTAAACTAGAATAGTAAAATTGATGATCAAAAGCAACCAATAAGCCTAAAGAATTTACTCACGTACCAAAAATAATTTCCTACTATAGCGATCTTAGAAATTTCGAAGTGTTTTTTCGTACGGTTAAAATCTAGGCTAAAATAAACCGTCGTTTAAATTCAGCCACTGACGCTACTCCTCGCGCTGCCGGCAATATTTCCCAATACTGCGGCAGTAACGACGCGAGTGAGTGTTTACACAGCCCTCTACAATCTATGTAGTTATAGGTCTACCAGAATCTGATGGCAATTTTTGACAGCAGATCTTTAAAAAATATCCTTGATCATTGGATAAATTTTTATATTTGCATGTGGACTAGGCCGACTATGTTGCGAGAATGCAGTATGTGCTTGGGCAACCATACGGTCATTTAAAAATCTTGTCCCAGGCACTACAGTATTTGAGGAGTGGTTACTTCGCTCTGAAAATACTGTATAAATCATCCACAACGGATGCATAAGACCTAGTAGAGGTACGACAGGCGGTGCTCCAGGGCTCCAAAGTTTAGACCCTCAATCTCTATTTATAAATATGTAGCCCTTTTCCGTCTTCCAATATATAGAAGAGAGCGTATTGTATAATATTTAGATGGAAAGTATAGAGATTCTCTATACTTTCCATCTAAATTCTAAATTGATTCAGCGGGTTAAGGTGGCAAACGAGCAAGGGGTCACCTGTGGAAAACAACTACCGTCGCCCATGGACACTCGCAACATCAGAAGAGCTGCAGGTGCGTTGCCGGCCTTTTAAGAGGGAATACGCTCTCTTCTTGAAGGTTTGCAGGTCGTTTAGGTCCGGAAATACTGCTGGTGACAGTTCGTTCCAGAGTTTTAAAGGGGTTTAGGTGTGACTAGGTTTTTTTTTATTTACTTATTTAATTTCCTCCCCCTAACATTAACAGGGCTCGTTATTTCACATTTTTATTTGTTTTTCCACATTAATGTAATACATTTTTTCAAATTTATATATAGTATACATGTTCTGTTTCTATATTACAAACCTAATATGAATAATTCAATTAAAATAGCCAATAACTTCAAAATATTCAAATAAAATATAATTACAAATAAAATTTCTGAATGAAATACAAACTCAATAAAAACTCAATAAAACAACGGCACAATACAAAAACTATCCTAATATCACAGTTAACCTATCAATAGAACCTAATTAGGGTGAATCCAAACGAGCGTAATTTGTGAGTTGTGAGTCGCAGAATTTTGGCTGGCAGAAATTCTGCTGCATTCAGTTTCATACAAAAGTCCTGTTTGATTCACACGAGCGTAATTTTGTGTGTCATGATTTTCATGAAAAAATATTTACGCGACCGAAATTCTGCGGCTCACGACTCACAAAATTACGCTCGTTTGGCCTCACCCTTAGTATCACAGATTATAATTTTGCTATTTCTCTTATAAACTACACCCACGATCGTCCTGCAAAAAACTAGGAAGATGTCCCGCTTTTTCCGCCCAGGATGGAAGGCAGATTCTCACCTGTTATCGATGTGCCCAATTTCTGCTCAATATCGTATCTATTGCAAGCAAAAATTGGGCACTCGAGTAACAAGCGAGGAACCGTCTCCTCGACTCCGGGCTGACACAGACACGACGGATCCTCGACGCTCCTTCAACTTGAATCTGTTCAAGTAGAAGGCGAATCTGCCGTGGCCGGTCAGAATCTGTGTGGTGTAAAGTGTGATGTCTATCTTTTTGACTATTTTTGTATGCAGCAGCTGCGCTTGGGAAAAAGATCTTCGTGACTCCGGCCGTCCCTCCCACTTTGTATCTCCTGTCCCATTCCTCAATCGTATCGTGTCTTAAAATACGCTTGACTTTGAATTGAATTTGAATGAAACAGGACACAGATAGTAGTCGGGTTTCCTTCTCAATCCCAGAGCGGCTTCTTTGACTAACTCGTCAACCCTCTCATTCTCAGCTCTCAACCCAGCGTGCGCCTTTATCCAAAACAAGGAAATCTCCCGCCTCTGCGATGCAGCTTTTCGGAGAGCGGCCCTTGTTTGCACAGCAAGGGGATGAGGGGAACTAACGGTGACCGCCTGAAGAGCCGATCTGGAGTCGCTTAAGATACCGACCTTCACCTCTCCACTCTTGCAGGCTATAGTTACAGCTCTTTGGAGCGCTAGAAGTTTGGCCTGGTAGACGGTGCAATACGACGACATAGCAAGCTTGACGGCCTTAGTCTCGGCTTCACCCTTTCATACGGAGAGTGCGGCCCCGACTCGGCCCTCAATCTTGCTGCCATCCGTATAGATCCTATGGACGTGGCTGTTTACTACGTCAGCATACGAGTCTTCATCTACCATCCCGAACCTCAGCTCTACCTGCTCTGCTGGATGTGGCTCCTCAATCGTAAGAGCCATTCTTTCCACCTCCATGCCCCTCAAGGCTCAATGCTGGGTATGACACTACTTCTTAATCTCATAAAGTCTCGATGCTTCGAGTATTCTGAGATCAAGAGGGAGTATCCCAGCCAACAGCAGTGCAGAGTTCAGGGAGACGGTTCGATGTGCTTTGCAGATCTTCAGGGCAAAACCCCGTTGAACGGAGTTAATCCTTTTTTGGACCCCCATCTTTTCCACGGTGAATGCCCACGCTGCTGATGCATACAAAATAGTCGGTTCTATCACCGCTGTATAAATAGTTCTTACTACTTGGGGGTTAAGCCCCCAGCCTACACGAGCGGCTCTAGGTAACTGTTTGTATCTTAAGATTGCCTTTTTACCACTAACCTCAATTATACAAGTACGCTGGACCTATGATACCCACTTTTTTTTTGTGCCTATTTGAAGCGGAATCAGCGCCCCCAGTGAGAGGCAAGAGAAGTAAATTTGACGTAACTTCCAAATGACCGCTTAATCGTTATTGGTTGTCATCACTAGTATTAGTTCCAAATACTCCCACTACTGCTATCAGCGCCAATATGGCGACTTTCAAACGTCATTTTTACGTCCGTGAGTAATTTGTATTTGTGTTTTTACGTCAAATTTAGTTCCTATCCCTCCCACTGGGGGAGCTGATTCCGCTTCAAATAGGCACAAAAAATAGCTGTCATTTCAAAGGGTATCATTAGTCCAGCGTACTTGTATAATGGAGGTCAGTGCTTTTTACAGACATCTCCTACAAGTTGCTTAAAGGTAAGGCCGTTGTCTATGGTAAGCCCTAGGGCTTTTATTTGGCTTTTATAGAGTCACTATACTTAATTATTTCGACACCCTCCATTTCAAGTCGTGGCGTATCGTATTTACGTCTCCTGGTGGAGATCAAGGCACATGTTTTGTTCTTCTCCATTCTTTTATTCTTTGTAGCACTCTGTTTGCTTTTTGTTCAATCTCTAGTACTGTATCTCCTTCAAACACAATCACTATGTCGTCGTCAAAAGCTTGATTAAACACGACGTCCATCTCCTCTAACATCCATAGCAAGGGGTCCAACAAGAGGTCCCACAGGATCGGTCCACCTATAGACCCCTGTACGCACCCCTTGTCGGTTCCCTTGTTCACTTCCACTCCAGCAGGTAGCTGCTAATCACCCGCCTCAGGTTCCCCGGACACCCAACTTAAGCTAACCGAACCTTTACAGCTGGCCACCAAGCACTGTCGAAGGCCCCCTCTATGTCCACCTGTCTATGTACACAGTGATACTCCTTTGGGGCATAAAGCCGTATTGGTTGAGGCTTATTTTGGGCAACAGGTAGAACCTAAGTCGGGCGACCAGCATGTTTTCGAAGATTTTGCCGAGAACAGGTCGGAGGCCGGTCGATAGGCTTTTGGTACCCGATATGATTCCTTGCCCGGCTTTCTCAGCACCACCACTGTCGCCTGTTTACACTGTTCGGGAAAGTATTCGACAGTGAGGCACTTATTCGGTGCAGGTTACAGACAAACAGTTTTTTTTCCACTTCTTCTAAGTTCACAACACTGTTTCACGCGTCACGTCACGTCATATCGCGTGTTGCTTAGGACGTCATTTAAACCTAATCTGACATTAATCTAGGTAACACCTAAATGCTGATAGCTCCTAGTAGTAGATAAGGAAAATTCTGATATCGCTAAAATCGCGGTTTTATTTAAGTACTAGAGGTTTATACTTGCAATAATATTTAATCCCTGAAAAAGATATCAGAGTTCATAAAGTAGATAAGAAGAATCCATACATCTAATATTATAAATGCGAAAGTGTGTCTATCTATCTGTATGTTTTACCTCTTCACTCCCAAACCGCCGAACTGATTTTGCTAAAATTTGGTAGGTATAGAGATTTTTTTAATCCCGAGAAAGGACATAGGATACTTCAATCCCACAAAAATGTACGTTTCCCACACGATATACGAGTTTTGACGCAACGGAGTTGCGGGCGTCCGACGTCGCCAACCAACCAACGGAGTTCATTTCGGTGTAAAAACTACCCTAAGTTAACATTGTATTACCTTTAACATATTGTCTTCAAATGCGTTCAAAATCGGTAAAGCGGTTTTAGCATGACGAGGCAACAGTGCACAGACATACATTTTCGCATAAAAAAGTATGGATTAGCATTACCAAGCTTGGCTAAACACGTGTTTTGCTCACGTGAGGCTGAAAAAAGCTAAGAAATCATAATCAAAGATATTATAATTTAATTAATTGTCATTGCATTTTTGTCGCTAGGCTTAATTTTATTATCTATAACCATCGTTAAAGATAAAAAAAATTGAAATTGATATCAGATTGAAATGTAATTAAAATGTTTTCGAATGAAGCATATTATGACGTCACCAACCAATAGGCAATTTTACGCAAAGGTCGGAGCAAAGAACGTTACTAGCACATACGTCATATCAGATACAACAAACGTCGTCAAACGTCGAACTTTATTTGTTTACTGAAACTGAAACTGTTTTGAGACTCAAACAATCGGACGGGAATGTCGCTCCTGCTCTAACAACGTCATTTCACGTTTGTTAGAGTAGGACGCGGCATTCTCGTCCGACTGTTTGAGTCTCAAAACAGTTTTATGGTACAAGGCCTGGTGCTGGTTCTAGCGCGAAAACATTGCAGAAATATTATGTCCTATTGCCCATACTCGACGTCAATGTGTTGAAGCCTCTCCAAGATGCAATTCGTGATCTGTTAACTGGGTTTGACAAAACGCGACCAATTTACGTAGGTCTGCCATCTGCTTATTAATCAACTTCTCTAAAAGTACATGGTTTAGACTGCAGCACAATCATGGAAGACCTCATAACTCATTTAAAAATATGTTCAGAGCTTCTAACAAAAAAAAAAAAAAATTAAAAAATAAAAACTAAAAAGCATTCGAAATTCCTGAAGTAATGCTATCAACATAATAAAACAATAATAAAGATATGGAGCAGCCAACGAGTAGCAGATAAGGAGGCGTTCTCAAAGGTGCATTTTTGGGACCGTTATCTTTTAACGATTCAGTTATTACTGAAAAACACAAATTTCATGTTTAACGATATAATCTACATTCTACAAATTACTAACTGTATAGTATAATGACGTCAATAATTGCATATTATGTATAAGTACACCTAATTATTGTCTATCGCAGTATCAATCTCATGTATTATAATTTGATAATGGCCATAAAGAAAGAAGAATGTAATTACAATTGACAATGTCACCATTACAATCCGTTCAGAGATATTTTACCTTTGACAGCGTCTTTAATTCAACAATATTAAACTCACAATCATAGAAACTCTGAGGTAAATAATTAGCTAACAAATCTTTCATGTCGTAATCCTTCAGAAATCATACCCAGCATTCAGTAACAGAAATCCTTAAATTAAACAATATGTGATACACGATGTCAAAATGCCGCAAAGTAAAGAACCCTTGCAAGGTCTGCCTTCGTCCGGTAACAAGAAAAACTGGATTGCAGTGCGAAGGCGCCTGTGAATCGTGGGCCCACTATGAATGCCTGAATTACACTCCGGGAAAAATCCAGGACATTAAGAGGAAGGTCATCAGAGTGTCATGCCCGTGTCCAGATTGTAAGTCCAGCTTGCCGAAGGAACATAGAGCTGATGAGCCCTACACCTGTACGAATCCAAAATGCCCGGCGAATCAACCAGCGCGGTGCAGAAACAAGGAATGTCCTTTAGGTTCCATCCCGGATGAAAAGTCAGGGTGTTCGCTGTCGCAATGTGGTACAGGTTGCAAGCAGAACGTTTCGCAGACCCGAAAAGACCCTCGCAAGATCAATTCTGAAGTATTTCAGACAAAGGAAGGAAAAGACGCTTGCACAGGATCCTGCTCATCCTCTCGTTCGTCAACCAGGGATATACCTGGTGATCATCCAGCAGGGATCGAAGACATGTGCGTCGCAGTTGGTCAGCTGACATGCCAAATAACGGACCTGATGAACAAAATGAAGACGGTCCTAGAGTGTTCACAAGGTAGGAAGCCACAATTCCAGCCGTGCCATTGTCCAGGGAATCCCTGTCACAAATGAATTGAAGACGGTTTTGAAATTTCTAAAAATATGCCGTTCTTATCAATATCCTATAGCCATAGTGGCATCACTAACACAAAATAAAGACGATTCTGAAGTGTTCAAGAGAACGCAGACTCAGCTATTCCAATGCTCAGGAAATCCATGTCGCAAACAAATTGAAGAAATTTCTGGATATTCCTAAAGAAAGAAAGAAATGGTTCCAGCCATGCCACTTTTACAATATAAAGGTTCTGAAGAGTTCCATAGAAATTAAGACGCAATTTCATCCATTCCTAGGAAACCCATGTCGCAAATAAAATGCATAAATTATTATCTAGTTTTTTAATTATCAATTTATATTCTAAATGGTATTGTTTTATAGCTTCAAATCAGGTTACTAGGTGAAACTGTAGATCTTGATTTTGTAGTCTTCATGATTGGCAATGTTTTAAAAACATCGGTAAGCAGCCCTCGATTTATATATAAACAGTATAGGCCATGGCCTATGGGCATCAGCGTCCTATGTCGTCGTAGGGGGGGCGGCAGAGTTCAGACGTGTATAGGGGTGGCAAAATTAAAGTGGCCTATACTCATAAAAAATACAAATCCGGCCCTGTCAGAGAGCCATGCATTGGCATGGCATGAATGCTTGATCTGATCGATATTACGATTCACGGCCTCACAGAAAACCGTTGTGAAATAACAGTTACGCCGAATGAGCTATGTAGTCTTGGTTACGGTTGGCGAGACAGTGCTTTCGGCCGAGCACTCGGCAAGTTTTATATGGATGTGCTCGGCCGAGGGCACTGTCTCGCCAGTCTACTCGCTAGGTGTAATCAGGCCCTAAGGCTGCGTTTCCACCAGAGATGTGTTGCGAGGGATGTGTTTTTAAGATCCAATAGAATCGCTGCGCTGAGCGAGATCACGACAAGCTCACGTCAATGAAGCGATTCTATTGGTTCTCAAAAACACATCTCTGGTGGAAACGCAGCCTAAGGGAAATATGGATTTTAATAACTTTATCTTATGTATTTATGTATTGCGAGTATCCATTGGCCCGCGCTTTTGCTTACCATCAGGTGATCAGTCTGTTCGTTTTCTGCATGCTTCAACGTGGTGCCTAAACCACTGATCCTTTTTAATGTAGTTTTATAATACAGCTCTTTTTTCAGCTACAGTTCTTTTTAGTCGAAGGTATGATAATATTTGCCAGCAACAGATTTTTAAAGTAAAAGGTATGGTAATATAACAATTTTCATTCCAGCATTAATTTGATTCTCCCAGACAAGAACCAA
This sequence comes from Cyaniris semiargus, assembly GCA_905187585.1. Classification (NCBI taxonomy): domain Eukaryota; kingdom Metazoa; phylum Arthropoda; class Insecta; order Lepidoptera; family Lycaenidae; genus Cyaniris; species Cyaniris semiargus. The sequence continues at coordinate 10,316,497 of LR994568.1, read as the reverse complement.
CTTTTCAATTTCATTTTCCCTTTAATGAATTTCACTTAAGGACTCAAAACCAATAAAATGATACTCGTAATATTGATAGCCACTTAAAATTTAAGCCCTGCTCACTTGCTACTAATCCTAACCACTCTGATATGGTTTTAACTGGTTTATTGTATTTGTGATATATAAGATGCTGGTCCTGCATTTTTAGTAAAAATCTGATAAGCTAAGCTGATGTATCCATCAATAATATTATGTTTTTAGGATATGGCCGGTCTCTACATTCCATAAAAGATAGAGAGAGAATATTCATAATATAATTGTAAATTTAATAGGACGTATTGGACTGTAGAACATGCCGACTAGACAGTATGAAACAAAACCACTGACCTCCATTATACAAGTACGCTGGACCTTTACCCACTTTTTTGTGCCTATTTGAAGCGGAATCAGCGCCCCCGGTGAGAGGGAAGAGAACTAAATTTGACGTAACCTGCAAATGGCCGCTTAGTCGTTATTGGTTGTCATCACTAGTATTAGTTCCAAATACTCCCACTACTGCTATCAGCGTCAGTATGGCGACTTTCAAACGTCATTTTTACGTCAAATTTAGTTCCTATCACTCACATTGAGGGAGCTGATTCCGCTTCAAATAGGCACAAAAATAGCTGTCATTTCAAAGGGTATCATTAGTCCAGCGTACTTGTATAATGGAGGTCAGTGAACAAAACTAAGTTATAATACCCCGGCGTCAATGACGTGAAAATAATTACATGGACTTTGACGTCGGGTCATTTTGACCCGAATTTTATAGACACATTTTGATGAAAGTAAGTTAGATACCACAATTTTGTTTATTATTTGTTTAAAAGGGGTCTTTTACTATGCGTCAAAATAAATAATAAAAAACTATATTAAAAAAAAAAAAAATTTATTGCCATTCTTCATGGCACATGCAAAATCAACCTTGAAAACTTAACGTGTACGTTAATTTCATGTTTTTGCAAAAATTTCCTTATCTATGCATGAAAAAAAAATACTCAGGAATTAAAGAAGAAGTTGAGTAACTTATTAACATAAAAATAAAAAGAAATCAGTCTTTTACTTCCTCATTCAGAGTAATAGAACTAATGGTCTACCAGAATCTGATGGCAAAAAGTGAGAAAATACATTGACTCTAGCATTACCGGGGTAATTGGAATAAAACATTTTGATCCTTTTTTTTTCTTATAGCGGCTGATTCTGTGTGTTAAACATACAAATATAAAAATTTATCCAATGATCAAGGATATTTTATGAAAATCTGCTGTCAAAAATTGCCATCAGATTCTGGTAGACCTATATACCATAGTTATTATAATATGTCGACCAGAATCTGATGGCAAAAAGTGAGAAAGTAAAATGACTCTAGCAATACGGGGGTAATTGGAATAAAACATTTTGATCCGTTTTTTTTTTAATAGCGGCTGATTCTGTGTGATAAACATGCAAATATAAAAATTTATCCAATGATCAAGGATAGTTTTTAAAAATCTGCTGTCGAAAATTGCCATCAGATTCTGATAGACCTATAATTAATAAGTCTAGCCATTTAAAAATGTGACATGATGTGCAAGTATGAGACGTTTCCCTATCTTTTTTAGAAGGACAGACTTGACGCCTTTTAAAAGTTCCAGGAATTTTTTCTTTTTTATCTCGATACGTGGTCCTCAAGTTCATTGTCCAAAGCAGCCTGAAACTCGTCTTCGTCAAAATGTAACTCTTGGAATTACTTTCAAATCCTTTCAGTGCTATTTGTCAATGATATTCTTCTTTAAAAAGTAAAAAATAATGCAAAACAATATTTTAGTACTAATAAAGTTAGTTAGTCACAATACAGCTGCGGCGATGTCGCCGGGTCATAATGACCCGTTTTAGGGTGCGTTTCCACTGACGCGGAGCCGGGCGGAGAGGAGCTTAGCGGTGCCCGAATTGACCAATCGTGCTGTTCCATTGAAGCGGAGCGAAGATTTCGAGCATGATGATTGGTCAATTCGGCACCGCTAAGCTCCTCTCCGCCCCGCTCCGCGTCAGTGGATACGCACCCTTAATTTGACGCGCGTGTATCTTGCTGCACACGTGGTATCGCTCTGGCCGCAACAGCTAGGCGGATGGAAGGGGGTTGTATCTCCACTCTCCAGCTACACGAAGATTGGAAAACATTCGATTGGCGCAATGACAAAATATATTCATTTAAACATGACCCGGCGTCATTGTCGCCGGGGGGAGTGTATGTGTCCCTTGTATAGATCGTGAAAGTAGCAACGCTGAAAGAGCATTTTTTTGTTATGTGTATGGACAAGAGCTCCAGTGTCATGACTCATGAGTTTGCCAATACAAATCACAAACAAATTTTGCTCTATCAGCGCTGCCACTTTTACAGTGAACTCTTTACAAGGGACACATACACATCCTAAAGTATTATTACTTGGTTTGTTACACCCTGTGTAAAGTATAGAGTTCTAGTAAAAGTAACTTTTTTGATGATTTCAGCCATGATCAACAATTATTATTATGCTGGCTTGCCACGGCGCGTAATATCGCGAACCGAGCCGCGCCGAGCCGATTTGTACGAGCGAGCATGAGCCAACAGGCGAGTCCCCGATACCCGTTCTCACGGCGCGTAATATCACGACCACGAGCCGCGCCTTACTTACCGAATTCAATCGGATCGGACGTTCCTGCTCGAGCCAGCCCACGCCACCTTGAGCCACCCCCTTCACACAGCGCGTGGCTCGAGCTGGCGCGGCGCGGCTCGTGATATTACGCGTTGTGAGTAGCCAGCAATAAGTATAGTGCTACAAGACTGTAATGTATTGCGTCGTCAATTATACCGATGTCCAAGAAGATAATAAAATATTTCGGTGTATCTGGACTTGATTATTTATCATTTATCAAGGATCCAGACGATATACTGCAGATATTGACAACGTGCTTATCAAAGGACGATTGGACGTATCTAATGACATTTAATAATTTCTGAGTTTCTATAAAGCGTCTCCCAGACAGACGCGGCCTGCGGTGGCGGTGGCGGTGGCGGTCAGTTGAATGGCTTGGCCGCGTGGCCGTGTGTGTCTGTGTCGTTCCTAGAACTCTCAAGTCATCCAACTGACCGCCACCGCTACCGCCACCGCAGGCCGAGTCTGTCTGGGACACGCTTAAGAAAAGCCCGAACGTCACGTCAACGTGAATTCACCCAAAAATTTAAAAAGTATCTATATCAGCGCTGCTATTTTCGCAGTGAACTCTATATAAGAGACTCTTACACACCCTCAAGTATTAACTTAGTTCCATCAGAAAAAAATATTATTATTTACTATGCGGAGGTGTGGCAGAACAAAAATACTGTATTATGATTTATGAACCATGAACCGGAATTTTTACAATCAGTCTAGTCTTGTCACACTGACATTTTGTTTTGACATTTCCTAAAGCGACTTTGATACTTTATTCAAATCATCAACGCGAGATACGTACGAAATAAATTAAAAAAGCCCGATTGGAATAATAAAATTGCATTTTTATTTTGTTATTGCTGTATTATAATAGGTGGGGCAGAATTTTTGAGAACATTATAAATTATATTATCAGGTGACGTTACAAACAAGCATGCAATGCAGGCTGATCACCTGATTGTCGGACAAGTAAGATGATCCATGCGTCGGATCGGCATGTAAAAAGTCGCTCCTGCGCCTGATCTCTCGCCAGTCGTGTCGGTCTTCCATCGGTCGTAAGATTATAAGGCCGGCCGCATACACACGTTTTCCGTCTGTGATTTTGCGTATTCGGAAATCCGAACGCATGGAATCTGTAGAAAATATAGGTCTACCAGAATCTGATGGCAAATTTTGACAGCAGATTTTTAAAAAATATCCTTGATCATTGGATAAATTTATATATTTGCATGTTTCACACACAGAATCAGCCGCTATAAGGAAAAAAATGATGAAAATGTTTCATTCCAATTACCCCGGTATTGCTAGAGTCAATTTACTTTCTCACTTTTTGCCATCAGATTCTGGTTGTAGGCCACACATTAACTGCCGCACACGTTCGTTTTTCTCCGTACGGAACGAATTCCGCACGTACGTTTCAAGAGCAAGCCCGCGCGTTCGCGCGTGAAAAAAAACGAACGTTTGCGCTAGTCACACACACAGAACTCCGAATACCGTAAGGAAAACGAATTCGGATATCGAATACGGAAAAGGTGTGTTTGCGGCCGGCCTTATGAAACACGAAGTGTTCAAAAAGGATTTAAAACTCGTTTTCAACTCTATAATATTTTCAGAACCCAAACGAGAGAAAGTAATGCACGAAGCTATATTAAGATTTTTCATGTTTACGTAATGTAATGTATTCTGAGGTCGCTTAGAGTGTTCCCTCACTGAGACGTTTGAAATGCAACGACGAATCGAGCATTATATATGCTGAAATGTAACAGAAAATCATGTCATTAGGGTAAGGAAGTAAAGGAAGGAAACCCGTTATTGCTTTGGAAATGCTGGGCTTGACTATAAGGTAAAATAAAACATACTTTTTATTGATATTTATTACACTAGGAATCCCAGATACAAACTGAATCATTGTCAACATGTGTGACGTCATAACGCTGGAATTTGCGGCGCCGTCGCGAAATTCGGCAGTGGCGCCACGGCCGATTTCAGCAGCGCGGCGCTGCAACGCGGTTATGTGTTTCGGCCCTAAAAGCCGAGCGTTGTGAGGGCTCGCATCGTCACACCTTGATTGACTGATGACATGTAAATAAAAATTACTATGTTAAAGCACAAATCAATAAGCGCGATAGTTTTTCCGTAAAATGTACCACAAAATGTAAAGGTTGTGGGTTTTTTAATAAAAAAAGAAAACTTAGTGTAAATTATGTTCAACTTACACGCAGCGAATAACTGGACAAGATCTCCTTGCCTTTATCTGGCGCATTTGAAAATATATAAGGCAGAAAAAGACAGCGGACTTTGAAAAATTATACCTTGGCTTTATTAGTACGGGTATTATCATTATTAATCCAGAACATCCTAGTAAACTGAAGGTGATAAAAAAATTAAGCGAATGCTCTTCAAATCAGAAACAACAAAAAATCGTAACTGAAATAACAGCCAAAGGCTTCAGATAAGGTATAAGACCTTTACTTACGTAAAAATATGGTAATCAATAATCCAATTTAGGACACAGCCAATTCTATATTACGCACACCTTCTTTTCCTGGGTACCGGGTGCCTCTATAATTGAATTGTTTCTGAAATGAAAACATTGACTTGTTTCTTATTGATACGTCTTGTACTCAGTGCAATATTTTATTGTGTTATAGCGGGTTTACATTATACCAATCATGTATATTCCAGTAGCAATCCAGTGCTGGATTGGATCACTGGATTGGAATAATGTAAACACAATATGCCGTAATTTTTTTTATGAAATAAGGGGGTAAACGAGCAAACGGATCACCTGATGGAAAGCAACTTCCGTCGCCCATGGACACTCGCAACATCAAAGAGCTGCAGGTGCGTTGCCGGCCTTTTAAGAGGGAATGGGGTAATAGGGTAGAGGGGGAGAGCGGAGGGAACGCAAGCGCTGTTTCACGCCGGTTTTCTGTGAGCCCGTGGTACTTCTCCGGTCGAGCCGGCCCATTCATGCCGAAGCATGGCTCTCCCACGTAAAAAAATTGATATAAAAATCTAATAACTGTCAGAAACAAAAATACAAATTCACCGAAAGTTAATTTGCTTACAACTTACAAGGTACAACCTTTCTCGCAGTAGATAAACCCAAAAATTTCAACACTGAACAGGCTGATAACAATAAATTAGATACTATAGCAAAGAACACTTAACTTTATCTCAGTTTTCAAACAAAAAACTAAATCAAAATCGGTCCACCCGCTTTCGATGCTACAATGCCACGGACAGACACACATACTGACAGACAGACACGTTAAAATTCTAACAAACCCCTTTTTTGTTGGGGGTTAAAATTGTCCTTTTATTTAGCAAATGCCATACTTACCTAGTTTTGTAAATGTAGCACAATGATGATGATTTTTCTAGGATGTATAATATTTTTTTATAAAATACTTGCCGCTTTTGCCCGCTATTGATTAAAATATAGTTTAGGCGAAAATCATAAGAGTTTATTGTGCAGGAGCCGCATATTTTCCGGGATAAAAAGTATCCCTTGTCCTTTCCCGAGACTCAAAGTATCTCCATACCAAATTCCATCAAAATAGATTGAATAGTTTACGCGCAAATCATAAAAGTATATTGTACACTAACCGTACATTTTTCCGAGACAAAACGTATCCTAATTATGTTCTTACCCGGGACTCAAAGTATCTCTATACCAAATTTCAGCAAAAGCGGTCCAGCCACTTACGCGTGATGTCGTGACCAAGGGATACCTATATGGATTCATTTTAATATAATTATATAGTGTTAGCATAAGAAGTCCCGAAGGCGGCCATGTTGGCAACCCAGCTATATAAGCAGAGCGCTTGCGCCGGTCACTTTAGCAACAGGAGCACCCGCGTATATGAGGAACATCGACCTGCATAGGGACTTCGAATTAATCACAATAAAAGCCTACATCAAAGAACTTGTAGAAAGATTCTTTGAGAGAGGCAAAGACCACCCTAACCCCCTAATCAGAGGGGCAGTCAGTTACGATGTTAATTATAACACGTTTAGGAATCCCTGTAAACGGCCTAAGCATATCTTAGCCGACCCAGTAGATAGAATAACAGAATACGTAACGTACTGTGTACAGTTACGTTAACACAAATCACACGCACCCGCGTTACACACACACCGGAGACGACGCCGGCGCCGCCTCCGAGATCTCACAGCAAACACGAACACACGCACAGACGTACAGACCGACTCAGACACGGAACCGAACCCGCGGCCGGGCACGAGTTCGGATAGGCACCCAAAACATTAATCGCGTTCGCGAAATTGATATAGAGAGCTCTATCAATACTGCGGACAAATTCCTCGACATAAGGACAATCGCGCGCGCGTCCACCCGACCGCACGCGGAAGGGGCGAGGGCCGGCCCTCCTAGTCAAATAGATTAAAAATAACGGAGCTACTCTATCGCGATAAACACTCGTACGCCGTTAGTTTTGCTACGCGCGCGAGCGGCTTCACACATCAGCGTGTGCGGCCGGGGTCGGACCACTAGTACCAACCCTAAATAACTAAATCCGTTATTCCCCAATATCCGGACAAACGTCGCCTACAGGGGGGCGACGTGGGGGTCTCCTGACCCCTTTCGAACCAACCACAAGACTGCTAAACGGCAGTCTCTCTTTCGATGAAGCTAACACGGCCCTCTCACACAGGGCCGCTAGCGTAGACCCATTCGAAAAAAAAAAAAAAAAAAAGCCGGTCTCTTTGCTCATCGAGCTTTCGTGCCGTGAACATCTCGTGTGTCGTGTCGTTATTTTCATTTTTTGTTAATTTTGTTAATTTGTAAAATTTATATTTAGTGCATTAAAATATTTTTGTATTTTGATTTTTTTTTTTAATAATTAATAAGTCTTCGCCAAAAATAGATAATATTATACGGGGTATAAATTTATGATTTTACTACGATGTTTAATATTTTTAAGGGGTGTAAATTTAGCGTGAACCCACCGCAGCATCACCAGGCATCACCCTTCATAATTCATTACTTTCATAGATTGAATTCTGATGCCCACGTAAGCAAAGTAAGTAGTATTTTTCGGTAATTTTATGACCATTTAAAAATTGAATTTTATTTTGGAATAATATTATAGTGATGGAATTTTGTAAAATTCGAGGTATCCAGTTTTGAAGGTCTACTAAACCTTAATAAAATACTTAAAAGAAAATTATAGAAAAGTTTAAAATAATGGAAAAGTATAAAGCTCAATTTTTTTGCTTATTTTCTTCGGGATAGCTGCAGAAATCTCATCTCAGACTACTGAACAGTTATGAAAGTTCCAACTTCCAGGTCAGGTAGAACTTCAGAACTGGATACCTCCTAAAGTAACCGCGACCGAAACTCCATGGTTGCTGGTCCTTCTTACCCTTTCTTACTTCTTGTATAATAAGGTTCAGTTCAGATTCAGTCTTCAAATCAGCGGGCATCGGGGCGGGAGCGGCGCGGCGGCGGCGCGTTCCTATGTTAGTATAGATTTATATGGCCAGAGGGTCATAATATAGGAAAACTTTCAGCTTTTATATAAAATCAAAAGTCTGGCTGTCGCTGGCTTTTACACTATAAGGTCTTTTGCTCTACTTTTTTTTATAAAAAGAGGAGTAGATAAGAAATATCAAGAAAGACGACGTCATTTCTTAGGTGTTACGGAAGATTTCTGATGTTTGTTATTGTTTACAAATGTTTGTTTTATTGTTCAAACTGGTTTGCCGTTCAACAACCTCACGGTATTGCCCCAAAAAGGAACGAACTAGAAAATATTTGCCCTGCGTCTTCATATGCGCAAAATCTCGCGGAAACCGTGCATTTCTTTGCGATTAAAAGATGCCCATATCCTCTCCCGAAACGCAAAGTCGACAAAGTCAACATCGTTTTGGCGGTTATTCAGAGGTATTTTAAAGCATGCAGAGCTACACAGTAAGGAGCTGTTTCAACTTTCACCACTTCCTGATAAGTGCCGGATAGGCTATCCACAAGCACAACTTAACTGACAGATACTCTATAATCTGTCAGATAAGTTGTGGATAGCCTATCCGGCACTTATCAGTAAGGGTCAATTCAGACCGCAACGCGACGCGTAGATGCATTTCTAAATTTGTATTGAATTGATATATTTGCATGACGTCTCACGCAATTGAAGTCTGCCAAATCCATACAAATTTAGAAATGCATCTACGCATCGCGTTGCGCGTGCGGTCTGAATTTACCCTGAGGCTTCTTGCAGACGAACGGCACTTGTCGACACGTGCCGCCGACTGCCGTCGACAAGTGCCGTTCGTCTGTAAGAAGCCTTAGCCCGGCCATAGACGGACCGCAAGTTGCAGTCGGGACCGACTGCGCTAGTCGACTTCAATGCGACCGCATCATGCAGTCGACCATACATAACCAGTTGTTGTTCGACCGCACGGCTAAACTCTACCGCAGAGCGACTGCTCCGACCGCACAAGAACTGCTCTAGCGGTCCGTGTATTGCGGATATGAATTTAGTATGAAAACTGCAGATCGCCGTGCGGCGACCGCATCTTGCAGTCGGTCTTGAGTGCAAGATTCGGTCCGTCTATGGCCGGCCTTAGTGGTGAAACAGTAAATAAATGTGTAGGAATGTACAGTTGTCATATTCAATGTTCTACTGGATATTAAGTTCATGGAACTCAAGGCGAGATTGTCGTCCCAATTAAAGTTTTAAACGTCGCACTTAAAATTTTATACATATTTCTATACATTTTGTTGCGTTTCAAAGCATTATGTGGGAATAAATTAGCTGAGTACAATCACATGCAATAGACAAAACAAATTTATTTTTCAAATTGTAATTTAATTATGTATTTACCTAATTAAATCACAATTTGAAAAATAAAATTATTATGTTGTTTGTTTTGTCTATTGCATGACTGTGACTGTACCTACTCTGCTGACTGCTAATTTACATCATAATAAGAACATAATATTTTACTTATCAGAGCGAGCGAAGCGAGCCCTAGTATATCCCACAACCTATACATTTTGTGGTACACTTTACGGAAAAACTGTCACGCCTATTGATTTGTGCTTTAAAATACTAATTGGAACAAAGTTCTTTATGGCGCGTTCGGCGTTGCGAAAGGAGGCTAGACAGAACGATATTTGACCTCGACACTTTTTTTTTAATACCTGCATAGTAGTGGCAGAGGGCGTTGATAGTATTCCTGTGCGTCAACTAGATGGCGTTTTTGAGAATAAACAGCGACGCGTTGTTAGTATTCCTGAGCGTCAATAGATGGCGTTTTTTTTATTATATTTTTTTGAGTGTATATGTATACAGGTTTTTTGAACATAATAAATAACTTCGTTCCATTCGGGTGTCCCTTGACACCTCTCAAGTTTTTATTTATTTATATGTAGATGTGTTATAATCAGAAAGAACATAAAATTTAAAGAACGTAAAGATATTGTGAGTCTCTCTGCTGAACTAATAATAGAAGTAGCCTGCATAGAGCTGAATCGTCTTATAATTGTGGGTGTATATAGGCCTCCATCAGGGTTATATGATTCTTTTGAACAAACAATGGAACAAATTTTGTCAAAAATATGTGCATCTAACAAAAAGGTATTATATGTGGTGATTTTAACATTAATTTATTAGACTTAAACTCAACTACTGTTAAGCTGCCTTCTCACGGCGTGTGATATCACAAGACGCGCCGAGCCGAGCCGGCTTGTACGAGCGAGCTTGTGATATCATACGCCGTGAGAAGGCAGCTTTAGATTCACATCTTTATTTAAATCATATAACCTTTTCAGTTTGTTTCATGAACCTACAAGAGTCTGTGAGACTACAGCTACTTGTATTGACAACATATTTACAAATCTTATTCCAGATAAAAAATAATTAATAATAAATAATTTAAGTTCTGATCACTGTGGTCAAATAGCTTCCTTTGATATTAAATGTGATAGTGATGCGAAGAAAAATCTCATGTATAATCCTGTGACCACAAAATGTATTGAGCAATTTAGAAGTGAATTTAAATCAAATATTGAGTTATTGGATAGGTCACATAGCTCTGATGAAGCTTTCAATAAATTGTTTGAGGTATTAAGAAATCAATGCAATATTTACTTCTAAAAAGTTGAAACGGCATTAAACAAAGTAAATTTATTGAATGGGGAACTAGAGGAATTAAATACAAATATCTTTATTGCAGACTACTATGGTCCATTGGTTAGTAATACATACATTAAAAAAAATAGGTTTACTTAGAAAACAAAACATAACTTAAAATAAATATTTAACTTTTTTTTAAGAGCGGATGTATCCTGGAGGTCTGCCCTCGAATTCATTCATTATCCGCACGTAGTTCTTCAATATAGGTGCATGCGGATCATCTGCCACAATCTTCAGGATGCTGTTGTCGCTTCCCCTTACGCGATTTATTAGAGATGCAGCTTTCTTGCGCATGAGTGCCCGGAAACCATCCGTTCTTCCTTGTGCAAACATCTCGGACGCACTACAAAATCGGGAAATTTTCAGCATCATCCTGAAGATATTGTTATATTGGATGCGAAGGGTGTTTAGGGATGCTTTGGTATAGCTGATCCACAGGCCGCCCGTGTACAGATTCTGATAGAACGTTTTAAAGAGTGTGATCTTCACTTCATCCGTATAACATGCGAACCTGCGGGCCAGCATATTACCTCGAACCCCCAAAACCCTCCGCTCCCGTTCAATATCTAGATCATCTTTCAGGTTGTCGGTAAGTATATGGCCGAGATATTTAAAATGGAATACCCTGTTCAGCTCCTTTCCGCCGAAGCATATTGGAGGTATGGATTCGGGATGGAGGGAACCTGTACACCCTAGAGAGTCTATTGGCCCATTTTACGTGATTCGTCTGATTCGCATACCAGAAACGAAAAATATTTATAATATCCACCGTACCCATGCTCTCCATTTTCTTCCAAAGTACATCATATGAAACGATGTCAAATGCCTTTGAAAGATCCAGAAAGCATGCGTAAACCGGTGTCCTACGGCTTGTATAGTATTGGACAGTATGCTTGAGACTCAAGATAGCGCTTTCGGTGGACAGTCTAGGTCTGAATCCAAACTGCCCATCATGCACTTCCAGATATTTTTGCAGATATGAGTCAAGCATACTGTCCAACACTTTAGCCAATACAGTAGCAAGCGATATTGGGCGGTAATTTCCCTTGTCCGAGATATCACCTACTCGGTTCTTGACAATTAAGATAAGTAGGCAAAAATTATATGAACTGTATGATAAAAGGTCTTGCAACAGTAGTGAAGCATTTAAAGTATATGTTAAAAACTATTCTAAAACCTTCAGAAAAGTCTGTAAAGCTGCTAAGGCTCTATATATCAAAAATAAAATTAAAAATTCTAAAAATAAAATTAAAACTACATGGAAGGTTATAACTTATAGCTGGTGAAACTGGAAACGTCACCTGTCGTGACACAGGTTTTGAAATATACTTTGAGAATAAAAAAAAATCTAATAATCTAGAAGTTGTAACTGTCTTTGAAAAGTTTTTTGCTGACATTCCGGTCTCAACTACTAAAAATTTAAATTCCTCACCTGAAGCTGCTGAAAAGCTACTCAGAGATAATGTAAAGGAATGTGATGTCAATTTTAAGTTTAGGGAAATTAACCCAAGGGATATTATTGATACATTTAAATTGTTGAATGTCAAAAATACTACTGATCTCTGGGGCATGTCTACAAAAATTATTAAATCTATATAATTGACATCATAGCTCCTCATCTTGCAATGAATTTCAATGACTGCATAAAAAGTGGTGTTTTTCCTGACTTAATGAAGTACAGTAAGATTATTTAAAGCGGGAATTAAATCTGATCCGACAAATTACAGGCCTATATCGATTTTACCGATTCTTAGTAAAATTTTAGAAAAAATAAATTTAAAACAATTATTGGTACCATCGAGGAAATTGATTCCTAGGCAGTTGACAGACTAACGTCATTTGGTCAGATCATGTCAATTTAATGTAAATTGTGATACTCACAAAGCTCGGCTTTTAGCTAGTACATATTAAACACTCTAGTCTGACTATGTTTATGTTCTTTTAAAAAATAGCCTAATCTTTTTTTTTTGTCATCCCTAACGGTGTCAGAGCTTGTTGTTATCTAATTTCATTTGAAGCCTCATCTTTAGGTTAACTTAGCAAATAATATATTTAAAAAAAAAACTAATATCATGTCACTCTCAAAAGTTTTATTTGACTTCTATGTTCTCTGAGAAAGTAGAAACGCTCCAACGTCATGAATTTGGCCATGCAAATATTAAAACAAAGTAACTCTTCCAGCCTATGTCTCACATGACCTACTCTATATCTGTGCCAAATAACATAAAAATTGCTACAGTAGGTAGTTCGTGAGATAAGCACTTTCCCCGTTTTTTTTTTACATTTTTCTCTGTATATCTTCGCTCCTATTGGTCTTAGCGATATATTATAGCCTTCTTCGAAAAATAGGCTATCAAACATTGAAAGAATTTTTCAAATCGGACCAGTAGTTCCTGATATTAGCGCGTTCAAACAAACAAACAAACTCTTTAGCTTTATAATATTCGTATATATTTTTATCAAATTGACATTTTATATGCGACAGTACCCAATCCTGTCCTAATGGCACAAGACCAGCAGATGCAATGAACGACGAAATTACGTCAGATTTTTAAAATACATTGTAATATTTCCGAAAGTTTGATGATTACCAGTTTACCATATAAAGAAAGTTGGACAAATGTTGCTTAACAAAAGGTACTGTAAGTTCAAAATGTACTGTTATGTAACTTGTAATGTTACCGATTTCAGTACCAACGATATCGGTCCGATTTTTTGGATGTCCTACATTTTGTGCGGCAAAAACGCCGTCATTTTTATTTTTTACCAATCCCTCAATAGCACTAGCCAAAAAAAGTTGTCACCTATCAAGGTACTCAGGATAATATCTTGAAAAAATCCTTTAAAGGCTAATGTAATAATTATAATGCTTTAGGGCAGGAGTCGGAAACTAATTTTAGGTGGGGTCCGCGCGGATACTGAGGGAAAATTTTAACGAGGTCCAGAAATAACACACTTGTCCTATGTAGCTTAAAATATTATTTAAAATAAAGGTATACGTATACCTTATCTATGCATTAATTGATACTTGGTATAAAATACATTACAATATTTCGCGGTCCGAGATTCGTTCGACCTTTCGCGGTCCGCTAACGGACCGCGGTCCGCCTGTTGCCAACCGCTGCTTTAGGGTGTGTGTGTGTCCCTTACGATTACTGTATTACTCATAACCGATTTTACAGAAAATTTGTATGAAGATATTTTCAGTCCCAGAAAAGGATATAGGATACTTTATATCCCACAAAAATGTACGGTTCCCGCGTGATAAACGAATTTTGTAGCAACGGAGTTGCGGGCTTCATCTAGTTTTGTATGAAACCATTCATATTCTCATATCTAATTAAGGCCAATGCTTTCCCAGTATCACCTTATATGCCGACTAACATAATAACAATTAAGACTAATTAAAGTTAAAATAAACTTAACCCTGTACTTAAACGCATCAGTTATCTGATCTCTATTTAGGTAATCTATTGGGTAGGTCCTAGCCCAAGGCTAAGAGCTGTTTACCAGGTCTTAGATTAGATTACCTATATTCCTATCTATGTAGACCAGTCTGAAAATTATGCAATGCTGACCATTGATAAATACTGCTTTCAATGCCAGGTTTTACAATCGGACTAGCTTTTTAGTTGTTTTATAATGATGATGTGTGAGCGCAGAACTTCTAGCACAGCTCTCTGCTCCTCTCAATTTTTTTGTTCTTCATTGATAGAATAAAGGTCTACCTGCACCAGCCTGCGTTTGTCAACTGAACGACCTCCATGGCTCAGTGGTATGAGCACGTCGTAGCTCAAGCCGGGGTCGCGGGTTCAAATGCCGCCGGCGGAACAAAAAGTTTTCGATGTTTCAGGGCCATGGATGTGTATAAAATACTTGTATCATAAAAAATCTTAAATATTGTTTTATTTTATTTATTTTTAAAACTTTTTGCACGTTGTAGTACAAAGGCGGGCTTAATGCCTTGTGGCATTTTCTTCCAGCCAAACCATAGGGTGTTGCTGAGATAGTGAGGTAGATGCAAACACTTGAAGGACAGAGGGATTCAAATATTACGTGTATTGTATAAATCTTTAATATGTGTATAGAATAAAGGTGCCGGTTGGCAACGGGCGACATGAAGCAACCGCAGACGCCGTGTCGTTGCGACACTACTGGTTTGTATGTATTTCTGTGAAACACCCTCCGCAGCTAGCGACACGAAGCTAGCGACACTTTTCATAGAAATACATAGAAACCAGTAGTGTCGCGAAGACACGTCGTCTACTGCCGCTCCATGTAGCCGGCTTCCAACTAGTATTAAATATATTTCCGTTGTATGGTACAAGTCCTTCAAGTATTTAGCACGTGGCCAGACTGACGTGGTGTGAAGCGTCCATATGATAAATACCTATCTATACTTGGTTCTGCTCTCTTGATAGGGGACATTTATGCCCCACTCCGTGTATCGTGGGTTTTTGGGGGCCTAATAATTATTCTCACTAGGAGCCTCAATCTCTATTACGATTTACGATATAATAATACAAAGTACGGTTCTAATTATCGATATACAGGATGTAACAAAACTAAGTGAAAATACTTAAGGGTATGTACGTGTTCCTTTTAGAGAGGTCAGTGTGAAATATCTGTATATATACTGTATTATCTATGGTGTGAAAGTAGCAGCGCTGAAAGACCAAATCTTTTTTTCACTTTTGTGTGGGCAAGCGCCCCAGTGTCGCGAGTTAGTCCCATACAAAAGTGAAAAAAAAAATTGGTCTTTCAGCCCTGCTACTTTCACACTGAACTCTCTACAAGGAACACGTACACACGCTTAAGTATAATCACTTAGTTTTGTCACACCACCATTTTAAGAGGAAATGCTAACACTGTTTTTCCATACAAACGTATTCCCCTGTTTTCTCCCTGGACAATGCGTCTCGACAAATGACTTTTTTTTACAAAATATTGGGATCTGTTATAGTTGTTACATTCGATTTTTTTTTTAATTTACTAATAAATAAAAAATTATGACCATTCAAAAATCACCAAAAACGAATGCCGCGTACTCCGCCAATCGACCGACTATAAAATAAATTTGAAAGATGTTTACGATAAAATAAAAACGTAGAGGCACAGACTCATTCTTCCTGAAGATATTTAAAAAGAATAAATTTAGATAGGATCAATTTTGAATGAGGAATCACGGGAATACGTAACCTCGATTTAGGTACGCGAAAAATTTGCGGGAAAATGGGCCTGGCTATCACAATATGATCTATCACAATCTGCGGGGGAAGGTTGGAGCTGAGCTGATTGTCAGTCGCTACAGTGAAGTACAGGTAAAGCGCGATGTCAATAGTTTCTTCAAATACCTATTTTTTAAATCCTCCTGCACCCGCGTTCCCTCGCTTTTATTAGCTTGGGCTGTATGTAATATGTAACGGAATCTTTCAACACGATTTTTACCTAGTCTGATTAATTCGAAACTTTGAATATGTATAAAGAGCCAGTGACATTTTTTTTTTTTATGAAATAAGGGAATAGGGGAAGAGAAGGGAATAGGGGAGGGAAAGGAAGGGAATAGGGTAGGGGATTGGGCCTCCGGTAAACTCACTCACTCGGCGAAACACAGCGCAAGCGCTGTTTCACGCCGGTTTTCTGTGAGAACGTGGTATTTCTCCGGTCGAGCCGGCCCATTCGTGCCGAAGCATGGCTCTCCCACGTATAAAATGCAATAATTTGTTAAAATTTTTGAAAAAAAAAAATATTCGAGCTTTTGCACTACACATTTCCACCACTGCATCTTCTGTGTCGCCAGGATTAACAGTAAATGATTAATGAGAAGAAAGTCTATAGAAGTTAGAGATATTTCAATTCCCCAGGTCCCCAAGCAAAGCGGGAGACAGCTTAATCAAGTCAAGTCGAAAAATCATAAAAAAAAACGTCTTAGGAACTATAGTACTATAAACTCATTTTTTTGAAAATAAACCAAATTACTATAATCCATATCCATACTAATATTATAAACAGTGTGTCTGTCTGTCAACTCTTTATGCCCAAACCGCTGAATTGATTTTGCTGAAAGGATATACTTTGAGTCCCAGACCATACTATTTATCCCGCGGTTCCCGCGCGATAAACGGATTTTGTTATCGCAACGGAGTTGCGGGCATCATCTTGTATAAATAGGAAGCTCAGTAAGAAGCTTATCACTAAAGGCGGCACTCAAAATATTTTCTAGAATCTATTAAACAATCTACGAACTTATCTGATATGAAACATTGTAGCATTAGAATTAGGTTGATTACATCTGACTGATCTGAGTGTTGGAGGTAATTGTCGTGGAAACCGTACATTTTTCGGCGATGAAAAGTAGCTTATGTCCTTCTCACTGATTAGCTCCGGATATATTCGTGTAACTTTCATCAAAATCGGACTAGTTATTCCAGATCTAGTTTGTAAACAATACTAATTTGCGTGATGTCGTCATTCGTCTATTTTCGTTACGAACTTCATTGTATTAATTACTAACTGTGCCCCGCGGTGTTACCCGCGGTTTAAGTGATATATAATAAAAGACTATGAAAAGTACCAATAATAGGGTCAAAACGGGACGATACATGGTTCTATAATGGTAGTGATGATGATGATGATGAATGTAATTTGCATAGTAGCATATGCTTTCCGTTCTTAAAACAACGTCGAAACTCCCAAACTTGTATCTATAAAGAGTCAGGAGTTCTCTCAGCACCTTCTGAACCATGGTATACCTTGGTGCAAAATATTGCTTGTTGGTAGCATATGCTTAGAATACTGCCTACGAAACCGAAGTCACCACATGTTTCCATATAAATTTTGAGGAGTTCCCTCGATTTCTTATGGATCCCTTCATCAGGTCACCACTTTTATGAATATGGTACCAAATTGGGATGATAACCTATACACAAAAAGAAAAATTTTGAAAATCGCTTTACAAACGGCGGAGTAATCGTTGAACATAAAAAAACGAACATAACACCTCCGACATTTTGAAAGTCGGTTAAAATTGTAGCCTATATGTTATTTTGATGTATAAGCTATATTATTGTAAAGTTTCATTAAAATCTGTTCAGTAGTTTTTGCGTGAAAGAGTAACAAACATCCATACATCCAAACTTTCGCCTTTATAATATTAGTAGGATGTAACCTTGAAATAGAATAATATAAAACTAAATGTTTTGATTTCTTGTCTAGTTTTGATAAGATAATCTGTTTCGTCAAATTCCCAAACAGGGGTACATACCTAATAATATTATTTGGCCTTCACTAGGATTAAATTTAAGCAGTGATTTTGCAATTAATAGATTAAAATAATCTTATATTATAGTTCGATTAATTTTATTGTTTGCTAATCTATTTTATTATTAATTGTCCTGTTTTTCGGTAGTTTCAAAAAGGTTTTTAATTAGGTGTCAAGTTGTTAAAGTGGGTGAAAATTTTGTTGGTAAGTTCTTGAATTTTTTTCTTTAGAACAACACCTTTATAATAAAGACTAAAGAGCTTTCAGATTAATCTACTTCAAGTATCTGCATACATTATTACGCACACACTTTGGCACTACAAAAAATGTTTTCTGCTTTTAATTAAACCAGCCACCGGTGTTCTTATATTTTTCTCTTTAGTACCACACTTTTATAATGAGGAGCTTTCAGCTCTATTTTCTTAAACCATTACATTATGGCGCACACACTTGCTCACTATAAAAATGTCCTCTCCTTGCAATCAAACCAGCCACCACCAATTCTCAATGGTGATTAAGATTTTATTGCTGAAGCTGTTCTTAAGTTCTGTTAGTTATTGCCATTCTATTTTCTAATTTTCAAAATAAACTTAGTTCATATTTTGAAACTATAAGATTTGTTAGCGGTCATTCTCCGATTTGCCATTATTTGCCTAATAGTATGAGATCCCACCGCTAAATCCTGCATATGTATCGTTTTTTTCGATGACATATATTTTTAAGTAATCAAGTAATCTTTAGAACGTATGGAATGGGAACGTAAGGTTGGGTTGCCTTGTTAAAACTAGCCGCAAGTACCTCTAATTCAGTTTAATGTACTTAGGAAATTGGCATAATTTGCATGTATATTTTTTTTCCGTAAATTTTACATAATTTGAAAGAAAATGACGTGACAAAATAAGGTATAAATTTTTGCCAGTTCTAAGTTTGCCGCAACCTAGGGTTGCCAGCCTGTAAACAGGTATACTTCGGTTGAAAATTTGAAGCATCGATTTTTTTAATAAATTTTATACAACATTAAAGTTTTATGCATATTGTACATGAATATCCATGGTTGCCAGTTGCACGATAGCCGCAAACAGGGGTTGCCATGACTTTTGTGAACGACATCGCGTGAGGTTAGGAAGCGCAAGAGAAAAGAAGCATGCATTGTTACGTGCGATAAATAAGAACATTGCATAGCAGCTGCGACACTGAGCAGTGTAGCCTAGTCAATGAATATTTGTTGATGGAAAAGTTCAAAACAGAATTTGTCTTAGGAATTTACACGAAAAGTTCCTTAATACTTCTCCAAATATATTTTCTTTAGTTGATCGACAATTACTCAATAACTTATGAAGTCTTCTTAGCCGTGATAATATTTCTTTTAAATCCAGCATATTTCCTACTCCCGTGAATTTTTTCATATTTCCAGAAGTAACCGTGTAGCTAGTAGAAGGGGGGGGGGACACTGGACTCTTAACGATTTTTTCCACATTAAAACTTTATAATTATATCACAAATGGATACCGAAATCGGAAAATGATCTGTGAATACTCATAATATTTTTTAAAAACCTATCCAACGCCACGGCACACCGTGGGGTGGACGCGAAAGAAAAATGTCATCCCCGCTTGATGTGTAGGGGAGATACCATTTTTTTTTTTAAGATTTTATATATGTATATATATTTTTTTAATAAAATAAGGGGGCAAACGAGCAAATGGGTCACCTGATGGAAAGCAACTTCCGTCGCCCATAGACACTCGCAACATCAGAAGAGCTGCAGGTGCGTTGCCGGCCTTTTAAGAGGGAATAGGGTAATAGGGTAGGGGAGGGTAGGAAAGGGAATAGGGTAGGGGATTGGGCCGTGAAACACAGCGCAAGAGCTGTTTCACGCCGGTTTTCTGTGAGCCTGTGGTATTTCTCCGTTCGAGCCGGCCCATTCATAATGCTGGCATGCGGGCATGGCTCTCCCATGGTATAATAATATATATACCATTTTGTTGGCATCATCAATAAGCGCAATCATGCCGAATTACGGCTTTGTAGGCCCTATAGTCTCTGAGCAATGCGGACAGATAGACGGACAGATAGACAGACAGACGGACAGACCGGGACCCTAAAAACGGGACCCTATTACTAAAACTTCGTTGTCTGTCTATCTGTCTGTCTCCAGGCTGTATTTCAAGAACTGCTATAGCTAGAATTCAGAAATTTTCACAGATTGTGTATTTCTGTTGCCGCTATAAAAATAAATACTGAAAATAAAATAAATATTTAAGTTTGGCTCCCATAAAACAAACTTGATTTTATTTGGCCTTTTTGCTCGATATCAATAATGGCCACAGGTAGGCACTCAACATTTGCACAGAATTCTCAATTATATGCACTTTAGTAATTAATAATAAAATTAAAAAATATATATATTTAATCCCATACAAAAGACATTTTTTTGCCAACTTTCCCTATATCCTGTACGGAACCCTTCGTGCGCGAATCCTACTCGCACTTGGCCAATTTTTTTCTTACGTTCAGCTGCTATGCAATGTCCGTATTTATCGCACGTAACAATGCGTGCTTCTTTTCTCTTGTGCTTCCTTACCTGACGCGATGTCGTTCACAAAAGTCATGGCAACCCCTGTTTGCGGCTATCGTGCAACTGGCAACCATGGATATTTATGTACCATGTGCATAAAATTTTAATTTTGTGTCAAAATTATTAAAAAAATCGATGCTTAAATTTTTCAACAGAAGTATACCTGTTTACGAGCTGGCAACCCTAGGTTGCGGCAGACTTAGAGCTCGCAACCATCTATACCTTATTTTGTCACGTCATTGTCTTTCAAATGATGTAAAATTTACTGAAAAAAATATACATGCAAATTATGCCAATTTCTTAAGTAATTATATTAAACTTAATAAGAGGTAATTGCGGCTAGTTTTACCAAGGCAACCCAACCTTAATCCATTCCATACGTTCTAAAGATTGCTTAAAAATATATTTAACCAAAAAAAACGATACATGCAGGAGTTAGCGGTGGGATCTTAGGCCATAATTACCGTAACCTTTTCTTTTCTTCGTTGATATGACTTAAACATATTAAAATACTAGATGACGCCCGCAACTCTGTTGCGCCAAAACTCGTTTATCGCGTGGGAACCGTACATTTTTCCGGGATAAAAAGTATCCTATGTCCTTTCCCGGGACTCAAAGTATCTCTATGCCAAATTTCAGCAAAATCGGTCCAGCGGTTCAGTCTTGAAGAGGTAACAGACAGACAGACAGACACACTTTCACATTTATAATATTAGTAAGTTAGTAAGGATGAAAGTAATGAAAGATATTACGAATACAATAATTAATGGGGCATGTACCTATCAGTTAATTATAGTTGTTCAGATAATAAGACTTAAATTTTTATGGGTACGGTAATTAGACAAATGTAATATTTTATGTAACGATAAAACATGATCCCCCTTACTAATAAACATTGTATAAGCTTTGAATAGTTATACAGTGTTTTGTTCCTGTCACACAAGTGACATTTTTAATTGGATTGAAGAAGACAAAACACTGTATAACTAATCAAAGCTTATACAGCGTTTATTAGTAAGGGGGTTAAAGTATAAAAACGCTGATTAATAAGTTGTACATATCTTTATCTACACTATATAGTAACTATACAATATAGTTAGTAGGCAATTCATTAGCTTTCAAATAAAACCAGCAATATTTCGAAAAAATCATGTATATAAAATATAAATGCTACTTAATATTTAGTCGTCATTATAAACGCTGAGTTTCTGCACCGTCTTATCGAAGTTTTTCCTGGTGGGGTCGTATTTCTTCTCGAACTTCTCATATTGCTGGGGGAACTCCTTCTTCATCATTGTCAGGTATTTCACGGCTGCGCGCTTCTGAATCATATCGCATTCGGCGCAGGCATCCGACAAGACTGATATGATGTGAACTGTAAACATCTTATTCGTAAGGCCAGATTCCTAAATATATTTTTAAATATGTCTAACTAGATGTCGCCCGCAACTCCGTTGCGCCAAAAGTCGTTTATCACGCGGGAACCGTACATTTTGCCGGGAGAAAAAGTATCCTATGTCCTTTTCCGGGACTCAAAGTGTCTTCATGCCAAACAGCAAAATCGGTTCAATGGTTTGGGCGTGAAGAGGTAACAGACAGACAGACAGACAGACACACTTTTGTATTTATAATATTATTAATAAAATTCTCGTGTCACAGTGTTTGTGCGCGAACTCCTCCAAAACGGCTCAACCGATTTTAATGAAATTTTGTATGTAGGTACATTCGTTATGCCTGAGAATAGGTTTTTATCTACTTTTTATATTGATACTAGAAATAGTTTATATGGCAAAACAATGTTTGCCGGGTCGGCTAGTTCTATTTATGAATCTAATCAAACATCTACTCACTTTTGCCGACCGCATTGAATCCCTCGCAGGGGCCCTCGTCCAACAAACACGCGGTGAGCTCCTGCGTCTCCTTCCGAGCCTTGGCCGGGTCCTGTAGGATGGTGTTGACGAGAAAAGTGTCGTTGATGTCAGTGTAGGCCAGGGCCACACCCAGTAGAGGTAGGAGCAGCAGGATATTCATTGTATTCTTTGAAAAATGGAGCAATAATAGCATTATAGATAAAACCGACTTCAAAATTGTACGTAATTGAGAATTGAAATTCCCTATCTCGAAAAGTACTAAACCGATTTTTATGAAACTTTCTATTCTCTAAGTTCAACAGTACCTAGTACAACAAAAAAAGAATCAATCGAATCGGACTTGTAGTTCCGGAGATATGCGAAAACAAACATAAAAACATACATACATAAATACATACACTTTTGAAATTTGGCACATTTGTTCAGACGCTGATATCGTCGTATCCTAGGAATAAGGGCGCCCTGGTCACTATGGCTTTTTATTTTTATTGCAAAATCGAAATCGGCAGCTCATTATCTATAACCTTGAGTGTAAAAAATAATAAAAAGTTAATTTTAATAACCAGTAAATTAAGTTTTTAAAAATGCCACATTTGTTAGCTCTTAAATTCCCCGGTAAAAAAAGCAACAAAGGCTTCAGTGGCCATTTTCTTGGAGTGCGTGAAAGGACGCGCGGGCCGGGGACGAGGGGCTCGCGCCACCCCGCCATTACTCCGCGAACTCGCGTTATGCGTCATTGCACTGTTCCTTCTTTAAATTACTTTGTGTAAATTAGACGTTTGCTTTAAATTAAAATGAAACGGAGGAGACAGAAATTGGCTGTGCCTAAAAATGAAGCAGGTTGTGACGAAAAACCGTTAAAGGAAACACACAGTAAGTACAATTTTTTTTACATTCTTAAAAGTAATTACCTGGAAAAAAGACACTATTGCGTCTGTGGCCTTTTTCCACGGAATCGTCTCTTAGTACTAATACTAGGGAATCGTTTGCCCTAATGGCTTTTGAGGCCTTTTTCTATGTACAAAATTTATTTCTTTAATTTTTCTTTATTTAAAAAGTAAATTATTGGCAAAATTATTACACGAATTAGCCTTTTATTTATTCACCATTTCGAAAAGTATATAATTGAAAGTTTATAATGTTTTGTTATAAATTTTGTTAAAAAGCCGCAGTAAGCTTTGTGGCTTTTTCCGTAGTATAGAAAAATAGTTAAAGGTTGTGTGCTATAGGAATATTCAAATATAAAATAATATTCCACATTATAATTTGAGCTTTTTTTGTATTTTTAGGTTCGAGAAAACGAAAACAGTCCCCGGTGCCTGAAGAAAATGAAAAAAAAAAAGAAGTTTTGTGTTTATTAAAACATTTAGGAAAAAAGCTTTTGGTGTATCGAGAGTGAGTGTATCGAAACCGTTTTTAATACACTATTATTTTTTTTCTTTATTGGACGAACTGTTAGTAACTGAACGTACCCAAAATTTTAAGTACATCTCTTGTGCTGTGCTGTTGATGTATCATCAGTCATCACACTACCAAAAGCGAGGGATGTCGTGTATTATCTCATTTTTAAGGCATTTGATTTAAAATACAAAATATTGGCGCTATCATGCTAAGCTGATGTTGGAGTAGAATAGGCGCCGCTCCGTCATATTGTAACTACTCATATAGCTAAACCAAGAGCCAGCGACAGCCAGACTTTCGTCATTTTATAAAAGATGAAAGTTTTCCTGTACCTATAATATGCTATATAACCCATACTTACTCGTATATTATAAATGGGATAGTATGTTTGTCTGTCCTTCCTTCAACCAATCGACATGATTTTTAGCATAGACTTAGTTGAAAGAATGAAGAGTAAGATAGGCTACTTTTGGTTTTGGAAAAACATCGTGTTCCTAAAATATTCGTGTTTTTACGCGATTTTCGAATTCCACGCGACCGAAGCCGGGGGCAAAAGCTAGTAACTCATATAGAGGTAAGAATGGCAAGCAACTATTATAGAGCTACGGTCGCGGATACTTTAGGAGGTATCCAGTTTTGAAAGTCTACCGCACCTTCGATAAAATTTAAGGCATTTTTTTCCTAGGGATAACTGAATGAATCTCATCTCCCACTGCCGGTCCCTTATGACAGTTGCTCCCTACTGCCAGACAACTTATGCCAGTTACTTCCTACTACCATACCACCTTAAAGTGTAATACTTTTGGCATTTTAGTGAATAATTAAGGGTGTCTGGTAGTATAAAGCAAGTGTCAAAAATGCCCGACACTTTGAGATGAGATTCCTACATTTCCGTAAGAAGTAAGAAAAGAAAAGTGCTTTACACTGTATCGAAGGCTAGGTAGACCTTCAAACTGAATACCTCCTAAACACGATCGAAATTCTATAGTTACTGTTCATTCATACAGGAAAACTTTCAGCTTTTATAAAATGACAAAA
Organism: Cyaniris semiargus; assembly: GCA_905187585.1. Classification (NCBI taxonomy): domain Eukaryota; kingdom Metazoa; phylum Arthropoda; class Insecta; order Lepidoptera; family Lycaenidae; genus Cyaniris; species Cyaniris semiargus. The sequence continues at coordinate 10,291,490 of LR994568.1, read as the reverse complement.
ATCTGGCTATCGCTGGCTCTTGGCTAATCTAATTGTCATAAAAGTTAACCAATGCTATAGTCAGAGTAACTAGTCGTTAGTTATAATGTTATTTGGTAATTTAAATTTAAATAACTATCATAAAACTGCGAATTCTTATCACGTTATATATTTAATAAATTTTACAAGTTGAAGGAAACCAATAGTTATTGTGATCCTTATTATTAACTTTAAAGTTCGTTACGTTCGTTAGTAACGTTCCTTATTATTAACTTTAAAGTATGTTTTTTCCATATGCCTATTTATATTGTTTTATAGGGTTCTGGACCCAAAGGGTAAAGACGGGACCCTATTAATAAGGCTTCGATATCTGTCTGTCCGTCCGTCTGTCTCCAGGCTCTGTCTCAAGAACTTTTCACAGATTGAGTATATCTGTTGCCACTATAACAACAAATACTAAAAACAAAATAAATTGAATATTTAAGGGGGCTCCCATTACCCATACAACAAACGTGATTTTTTGCTATTTTTTGCTCTATGTCAATAATAGCAACAGGTAAGGTCTTGAAAAAATGTTCCGTTGTATTTATACTTTAATAATGATTGACGACTGAATTAAAATAAACTAAAAATTAAGGGGGCTCTCATACAAAAAACACAAATTTTTGGCTATTTTACTCTATAATGATACGGAACCCCTTGTGCGCGAGTCCAACTCGCACTTGGCCGATTTTTCAATGTGGTTTTAAAAAGGAAATTCTTTGATAATGATCAGTAAAAAGACATAAATGTTCTTACGACCCCGTTGAATCCGTACAAAAAAGGCATAACGTTACTTGTGTCTGACGAGACTTATTTTACCCCGCGGAAAAAAGAAATAAGGGACAAATCTACCCGAAATATCAAATTAAACGTCTCATTTTAAATTTCATAGCAACCGCTACGTAGTTATGCGATAATTTCATAATTAATTTCTAAAAGTTGTTTAGCAAAATTTTTAAATAAACACAAAAAACCTTCTCCTGTAAAGTAGGGTTTTTGCAATAGCGCCCTTTTTCCTAGGATACGACGATATAGACTAACTTAAATACGAAAACTGGGCAGTTCTGGAAATATTCCATACGTACGAGTCGAATTGATAACCTCCTTTTTTTAAATTGGTTAATAAAAAGCGTCGAAAAGGTGGCTGAAGTGTTATCATTTAGGGCTCCCACACATAGACATTTGCGATGTGATGCGAATTCGCAGTTATGTGTGGGAGCTCTTAAAATTTTGGAGTTTGGGGATTGAAACCAACCAACCAAATTCAAAATATATTACACGCGACGTATTATTAACACGAATGTTGTTGAATCATTTAACCCTAAAAACCTAGCTCTATCTACCCTATAACCTAGACTCGTGATAAAAGATTTTAATAATGACTGAGTTTAACATAACAGTATAACCAGAGTAGGCTGAACTAAGGAGTACCTCGACTTAAAACAAACGAGCGAATCTACGCGATTTGGGCGCGAATGTCACTTTCGACATGTTTCACAATGCTGAGTAAGGGTCAATTCAGACCGCAACGCGACGCGTAGATACGTTTCTAAATTTTTATGGATTTGACAGATCTCAATTGCGTGAGACGTCTTGCAAATCCATACAAATTTAGAAACGCATCTACGCGTCGTGTTGCGCGTTGCGGTCTGATTTAAGGGGGCGACTAACCCAAAATTGTCGATTTTATAATTCATACGCACCCTTAATACGCATTAGTAAGGCGCGCGCAGGCCGATATGACATATTACTACGTCAAACGTTTTGAGATCTCTTCTGAGTCGGCCTACCTCTAGCTTTTACATTACACTAATTATTCATATAACATTACATATTTTATTAATTTAAAACATAACTAGCTAACATATAAGTAAAGATTGGATGTAAGCCGGCCCCTAGACGAGCAATTTTATTGTCAACATCACGCTTCAATTTTACTGAAGAGTTTATTTTGACAATTAGATTGAAGGCACGCGATGTTCAATATCAACCCTTTTTTTTGGTGCGCAGGGGAAACCCTTTATGGGTGCCCCGGGTTGGGGGTGTGCCTCAGTTAAGCTGAAGCACCCCGGGGGTATGTGGGACTCTCACCCACTAAAACCACCTGCGGTTTGCCTTCAGCCGTATACGGAGGGATGTCCTGGATCTATCTAACCCAGGACTCCCTCCACGACCGGCCGGTCTACCTCAAAGGGACCAGACTTCCACCAAAGTTAGGGAACGCTTAGGCAAACTTAAGCGTTCCCCTCGGCGCCGGGACTAGCTAAGCCGGGCAGGTTCCCATCCTTGCCCGGAGCCCCGATTAGACAAAAGTTTGGAGGTTCGCATAGCGACGCCTCCGCACTCCCGTCCTACGCCGGCGGAGCGGAACGGAGGATGGGTCATCCTCTCTATTCCGCCCCGCGGCCTCTTTCTGCGAAAGGACGGTTTCACAGAAAGAGTTCAATATAAACCCTAGACGGTCAATAATATTACGCAATACGTGATATTGACAATAAAATTGCTCGTCTAGGGGCCGGCTTAAATAGTGTTTTGGAACTAGAATTTACCTCATAAACAGCGTCGTAGTAGTACACTTTTCGTTTTCGCAGAATTATATGTTATACTGTGCCAGTCCGTCCGTACGTGCGTTTTAAATAACAAATAATTAACGCAAGAATTCGACGAAATTACTAATTTAATGTCATTAAAATAATTCCTACAATTTACATAAATAGGTACCTACTTAACATAGGCTGCGTTCCACCACAAAAGACAGAACCAAATAAAAGACAGAACTAACCTTGACGTAGAAGCACAATAGACATAGTTCTAGAAGGCCAACATAGCCGGCCCCTAGACGATCAATATTCTATTGTCAATATCACGCTTTTTTATTGAACAGTATATTTGATAATTAGATTGAAGTGCGCGATGTTCAATGGCAGCCCTAGACGGTCAATAATATTACGTAATACGTGATATTGCGCAATAAAATTGCTCGTCTAGGGGGCCTAGGGGTACGCTTAGAATAAGTGTGTTTGAAATTTTTTTTTACGTTTGACGTATTATGAATTTATGACAAAACTCTTAAAAAATTTAGGCTTATGGTTTTTATTATTGTATTCCTCTAGGATTAAGAATAAAACAGTAACCGCCGTACTCAGAGATGATCATTAATTACTTAAATGTAATTAAATGAAAATTTTGACATAAGCCCCATATACATTTTCTGTCAAACTCTTCATTAAATTGAAGGTTAATCATAATTAAATGTGTCTCAGTAGGGCAGTAAGTCAATTTAATATTTTGATACAATTTACGTCATGACATGACAGTAATACAAAAAAATCTGTCTGCCTGAAAAATATAATAGGCACGATTCTAATGTGATAATACTAGGGCTGTAAGGGTCTAAATTCTAAAACGTTAAAAGTTCGTCATTATAAAAGCGTAAAAAATATGTTTTATTAAAAAAAGAGTCCTAGTCTTGTTCAGCAAGCAATGTATATATATATATATGTATATATATATATATATATATATATATATATATATATATATATATATATATATATATATATATATATATATATATATATATATATATATATGTTACAGTCATACTGATTAAATACATATTATACATAATGACTGGTCATTATATATAATACCTAAATTGACTAGACAATATGATTAATTAATCACTTTATCCGGATGTTATTCATAATAGCTGGCCGAAGTTAGCCAAAGTAATAAATACGGTATAACCGACTTAGGGCCAGGACACAAAAACACGACACGACGTCGTGTCGTGGGAATCTGCGACGCGCGTCGTAGGAAACCGCGACACGGCGTCGTACGACGTCGCGTCGTAGAAACTCATCTTTGAATTTCTACGTGAGTTTCTACGACGCGACGTCGTACGATGTCGTGTCGTGGTTTTTTTCGTGGCGTCGTGCGACGTCGTGTCGTATTTTTGTGTCCCGGCCCTTACCACCCCTCCTTTCTTGTAAGAATAAATAACAATAATACTATGACCCAGTTATTTAATGTCAGTTCGTTTACATATTTTAGTATTGTAGTCTTTAAAGAGTGATACCAAACATGTGTATAATTATTGATCTCTGTATTTTAAGGGTTCCGTACCTAAAGGGTAAAAACGGGACCCTATTACTGAGACTTCGATGTCTGTCCATCTGTCCGTCTGTCTGTCTGTCTCCAGGCTGTATCTTAAGAACCGCTATAGCTAGACTTCTGAAATTTTCACAGATTGTGTATTTCTGCTGCCGCTATAACAAGAATTACTAAAAACAAAATAAAATTAATATTTAAGAGGGGCTCCCATGCAACAGACGTGATTTTTTTGGCCTTTTTTGCTTGTAATCAACAATGGCAACAGGTTAGGCACTTGAAATATTCACAAAATACCTAGTTGTTTTTACACTTTAATAATTAATAATAACATTAATATTTAAGGGTTACAACCCAGGTCCCATACAAAAACACAATTTTCGTTTATTTTTGCTCTATATTCTATAATGGTACAGAACCCTTCGTGCACCAGTCCAACTCGCAATTGGCCGATTTTTTTTCTTTTTTATGGCTAGTGAGCTTTAAATTTACTTTATACATTAAAAGTTAAATAACTTTATAACAATGTTAATTAACGTATGTTATTATTATCAATGGCAATGTTATTAATTCTTAAAATAAACTTTTAAATAATAACTGTTACATTAATTCAAATAACAGTATAATATTGATACACATGTAGTTAGGTATGCTTAAGGCAAATTGAAATATAATTTTATAATCTTTACCTACTTGTTTTATTACATTATCCAAGTCTTTGAAGATATTACATAAAATTGCTAGTTAATGTGATTAATTCTGTTTCAATTATCACTTTATCTAAATTGAGTAGACATTATAAATAATGGCTAGATAGTATATATAATATCCAGATTTATTACTTTGGCTGTAACATATATATCTGATTTATAATAACAATAATATCTATGGACGCTTCACACCACGTCAGTCTGGCCCCATGTTAAGAGCGGGCTGTCAAATTTTGCTGTGTTTTCTAATAAGTATTACGATCCCGGAAGACGATTGACTCAAATGAAATTGAGATTTATTTAATCATTGTATATTTATCTGATATTTGGCTAACCGAAAACACGATTCACTTATTTTGACTCGATAGTTTTATTTTTGAAATTATGAATCTTTCTGGGCTTTTCAACAAATACCTGTTATACTTATTGAGTTACTATCATTAAATAACTTGCACTACTACAATCACACACTTTATAAAATAATAGCTAAAGGAAATATTAGTATTGTATTTAATTTTTAAGTAATCATCAAATACATTTTTAAGATTTAGGAAATACGATAATCAACCAAAAAGACATCTGTAAAAAAAGGGATTCTAATTTTGCCAACAGAGGAGAGTGATTTAAGCTGTAATAAATATTTATAATTTGTACATAGATTGGTTCAAGTTCAAGGGCCCTTTCCATTTCTTGCTGTTCCGTTTTTTGTTTTCTATAAGAGGCCGGCCCGGCCTCTCATAGAAAACAAGCGATCTAAAACATATCCAACACGGTTGTTTTACTTTAACGCAGCGTCACCTTAAGTACCTCAAGGGCTTGCGTTACAGGTATCAACACGGAACGGACAGCGGAAATATATTTAATACTTTTATACTATACATATATTTAAGATTTTTATTATATCATACACATATTTAATACACATCCAGACCCGGGAACATTGAAAACTTTTTGTTCCGTCGGTGAGATTCGAACCCGCGACCCCCGGCTTGAGCTGCCACACACTCAACCAATTGAGCCACAGAGGTCGTCTATATTTAATAAGTAAATCTATACTAATATTATAAAGCGGAAGAGTTTGTTAGTTTGTTTGTTTGAACACGCTAATCTCAGGAACTACTGGTCCGATTTGAAAAATTCTTTCAGTGTTAGATAGTCCATTTATCGAGGAAGGCTATAGGCTATATTTTATCACGCTAAGACTAATAGGAGTGAAGAAATAGAAGAAAATGTGTAAAAAACGGGGGAAATTATTTGAAAGGGCTTATCTCACAAACTACTAGAGCAATTTTTCTGGTAATTGGGTCAGATTAAGAAGTAAACCACGTAAAGGATCATAGGCTATTTTTTGTAGACTGATTTGTCTGTGAAATATCTAATTTACGCGGGCGAAGCCGCGCGGAACGTCTAGTTAATATTATAAAGCGGAAGAGTTTGTTAGTTTGTTTGTTTGAACGCGCTAATCTCGGGAACTACTGGTCCGATTTGAAAAATTCTTTCAGTGTTAGATAGCCCATTTATCGAGGAAGGCTATAGGCTATATTTTATCTCGCTAAGACTAATAGGAGCGCAGAAATAGAAGAAAATGTGGAAAAAATTCGGGAGCTATGACGTCTGTGGCACCATAGCTCCCGAAGTCCGAACGGATGAACCGATTTCAATTTAGTTTTTTTTTTTTTTTATTAAAGGCGACTTACGTGTGAGTGTTCGACATGCTTGATGAAAATCGGTTGAGCTGTTTTAAAGTTGTGGGGGTTGAAAGTGGGGAAGAATTACCGAATGTCTGCAAATATACTCGAGTGGGGTGAGGGGTCTCAAATGAAAGTGCATTACGTGCATAATTATAACAAAATAATATGTCGAGGTTTTTTTATATTTTTAACTAGACGTTCCGCGCGGCTTCGCCCGCGAACGGCGTAAATTAGATATTTCACAGACAAATTAGTCCACAAAAAATAGCCTATGATCCTTTACGTGGTATACTTCTTATCTGTGCCAAATAACATAAAAATTGCTCCAGTAGTTCGTGCGATAAGCCCTTTCAAATAATTTCACCCCTTTTTTCCACATTTTCCTCTATTTCTTCGCTCCTATTAGTGTTAGTGTGATAAAATATAGCCTATAGCCTTTCTCGATAAATGGAATATCTAACACTGAAATAATTTTTCAAATCGGACCAGTAGTTCCTGACATTAGCGCGTTCAAATAAGCCCTTTTAAATAATTTCCCCCGTTTTTTCCACATTTTCCTCTATTTCTTCGCTCCTTTTAGTCTTAGCGTTATAAAATATAGCCTAAAGCCTTCCTCGATAAATGGGCTATCTAACACTGAAAGAATGTTTCAAATCGGACCAGTAGTTCCTGAGATTAGCGCGTTCAAACAAACAATTAAACAAACTCTTCAGAATTATAATATTATTAGTATAGATTTAATGTTATTTCTTTTTAAATACAGTTTACTATACTCAGTTCATTTAACTTAACGGGTAATAATTTTGGCTGAATACAATATGTAACAAACCAAAGTGATAAAACTTTAGGGCACGTGTATGTGTCCCTTGTATAGAGTTCACTGTGAAAGTAGCAGCCGCGTTGGAAGACGTTTTTTTAATGTTAGTATGGGGCTATTCATGACAGAGAAATACTATGCCCGACGTCATGATTTCATGAATAGCCTAATAAAAACCCTAATAGAATAGAAGTCAAAGGCCGTGTTCACACCAAACTGACTGTCAGCCGCCGAATGTGAGCGAACGTTACGCAGTATATTTTCATGTTCACACTGGGGCTCACAGTGAGCCTGCTCACATTCGGCGGCGTAGGTATAGTCAGTTTGGTCTGAACACGCGCAAAAGAAAATCTTTCGGCGCCGCTACTTTCACAATTAATTCTACAAGCTGTAACAAAACTAAGTGATAACACCCTAAAGTATTATCACTGAGTTTTGTTACACCCTGTATAATATAAGGTCTCCCACACAAAACTGCGAATTCGCATCGTATTGTATCGCATCGTATGTCATTTTTAGGGTTCCGTAGTCAAAAAGGAACCCTAAAGGTGGCTTTCGGATTTTTGCCGCGAGCGACCGGTTGAAAATCGGTTCACAAACGGCTGAGTAATCGTTGAACATAAAAAAACGAACATAACACCTCCTCCATTTTGAAAGTCGGTTAAAATTGTAGCCTATGTGTTATTCTGATGTATAAGCTATATTATTGTAAAGTTTCATTAAAATCCGTTCAGTAGTTTTTGCGTGAAAGAGTTACAAACATCCATACATCCATACATACATATATACATACATACATACATACATACATATATACATCCAAAGTTTTGCCTTTATAATAAATAATATTATATTATACAGGGTGCAATTAAACCTTCCTGCCAAATTTTGTTATATTGATCCTGGTTAAAAATAAAAATACACGTATTTTTTCTTTTATAATCACTCAGTACTAAAATGTTGAGAAATAGCTTCCGAGAGTTATCCTAAAAAACACTACAATTAATGGACACGACGCGTCGCCCGCGCGTGATGTGACCCCGCGCGCGCGCCTCCCCCCGCGTTACCCCCTCTCATTCCCCCGCGCCGCGAGTGACCGTTCTGCAACGATTTTAAAAAGGATAAAATATGCCATTGAAAAAAAATAACACCCAATTTTTTTTGGTTAAATGGACTCTCCTAGTGATACCTAAGCCCTGGAAAAAATTTGGCAGGAAGGTTTAATTTCACCCTTTATATTATACTAGACGTTCCGCGCGGCTTCACCCGCGTAAATTAGATATTTCACAGACAAATCAGTCTACAAAAAATAGCATATGATCCTTCACGTGGTCTACTTCTTATCTGACCCAAATAACAGAAAAATTGCTCTAGTAGTTCGTGAGATAAGCCCTTTCAAATAATTTCCCCCGTTTTTTCCGCATTTTCTTCTATTTCTTCGCTCCTATTAGTCTTAGCGTGATAAAATATAGCCTATCGCCTTCCTCGATAAATGGACTATCTAACACTGAAATAATTTTTCAAATCGGACCAGTAGTTCCAAATAAGCCCTTTCAAATAATTTCCCCCCGTTTTTTCCACATTTTCCTCTATTTCTTCGCTCCTATTAGTTTTAGCGTGATAAAATATAGCCTATAGCCTTCCTCGATAAATGGGCTATCTAACACTGAATTAATTTTTCAAATCGGACCAGTAGTTCCTGATATTAGCGCGTTCAAACAAACAAACAAACTAACAAACTCTTCCGCTTTATAATATTAGTATAGATAGTAGGATTGATTCGTCATAACACTTACGGCCGTTCCCAATATTTGATCTATCTCCGGTTTTGCCCTACTAGAGATAGGAATAGCTCTCATTACGGCCGTTCCCAATATTTGATCTATCTCTGGTTTTGCCCTACTAGAGATAGGAATAGCTCTCATTAGACATTAGAGACATATATTTTATGTCAATTCAATGTTAGCTGCGATCGGTCGTATGTCAAACCAGAGATAGATTGAATATTGGGAACGGCCGTTAGACATTAGAGACATATATTTTATGTCAATTCAATGTTAGCTGCGATCGGTCGTATGTCAAACCAGAGATAGATTAAATATTGGGAACGACCGTAAATTTCATGAGAGTAACACTGGATACACCAAAACAAACCATTTTTTTATTAACTCCGTTTATTTTCTATTTCATATTTTTTATGATGTATAATCTATGTATAATAATATAATATTTCAATTGAATTTGTTTTCATCATAATAATGTAAACAAAACACCGTACCGGCTATAATACTACCAGACGGAGGTCTTCCTCGATAAATGATTATCGAAAACAAAAAATATTTTTCAATTTGAACCTGTAATTCTTGAGATTATTGCGTTCAAACAAATAAGATCTTCAGCTTTATACTATAATTTTTTAGCTTCAGTGCTACATTACTAGTTTTGTTATAATACTACAATCCAATTTAGAACAAATACCTCGTTTACGTAACGGGGAATGTTATAACGGAAAAAAATATAATAAAATATGTTAATAATAAATTCGTATGAAATGTTTGGTCCATATTCTACAAAACATTGAACCCATGCTATACCTAAAATATGAATGCTTCCTCAAGTGTGTATCACTGCTTACCTAAAATAGAATAGAATAGAATAGAATATTTTTATTGCAAGAATGTAGTGTTAGGTACTATCAGAGAAGTTGATTCCTAGGCAGATGGCGGACCTACGTCATTTGGTCGCGTTACGTCAAACCTATCCGACCGATCACAGCTAACATTGAATTGACATAAGCCGACCACATGACGTAGGTCCGTCAACTGCTTAGGAATCAATTTCCTCGATGGTACATAGGTCTTAACATTTAAAATATCTTGTTCTGGTACATTCTACCATACAAATGGCGTGCAATTGAACATAGAAAATATTTACTTAACTATAATATGTAATTACAAAATACGATTCAATTAAAAATAAGTGATAAAAACAAGTGATTGATATACCTAACCTAAGTGATTGATAAAAATAAGGCTGGCTTCACATTATGTCGCGGGTACCGACCGCCGCCGCAGCCGCGCGACACGCTTTAGTATGGAAGTCGCGCGGCTGCGGCGGTACCCGCGACATAATGTGAAGGCAGTCTAAGTGGTTGATATACCTAAGCGCATGGGCGTACCCAGGATTTTAGCTAGGGGGGGCAGCATACCTGTTTCGAGAAGATGGTCGGTCTGGTATATTGAAACAAAAAATTATGAAACTTGACTTTTATTGCGCAGAGTATGTACCTAACACGTTTTTGATTGCCAGGAAAATTGACGTTTATTTTATCTTGGGCAGGGCAGCTACCCTCTCCCCCCCCCCCCCCCCCCCGTATTTAATAAGTCCAGGAAACCTGGACAGGATAGTTGAAAGGAATAAAAGGATGGAAATGATTTTCTCACTGTCAATCACCCAGGCTCAGGTGACTGTGGTTAGGCTAAAGGTGTTTTGGCTACAGTGAGAGGTTGTCGGTATGGATTTGGGAGTCGGTCGGAACACTTCCAGAGAGTAAATAATTAAAATGAATTTTTAATTATTTATAAGAAAGAATTTGAATTTGAAAGATGTTTACACCACCCGCCCGGAAAAGGTATATAGGATAGTTTTTGAAAAATGTACGGTACCCGCATGATTAACGAATTTGGCGCAACTAAGTTGCAGACAGCATGACGTATTTGTATCACAAACAACATTACAGCGGGGCTAAAATGGTCACATTTAGCAATTCCTCTCAATCAATTCACAAAATGAATTGTCAAAACTGTCAAACTCACGAATGTCAAATTAGTACGAATTTAGACATCTGAATTGCAAATAGAGTGTCAATTTTGCGTTTTTAAAAAAATCAATCATATTATGGTTCATAATATGACTCTCCAAAGCGACCATTTTAGCCCCGCCGCGCTGTACTGTTTGAAAGTATTGTACATATTTCAAAAGTCTAACCGCTTTTTTCCCCAAAACTTAAACCTTAACAACCTTTACGGAGAATTTTGGTTATTTTTTTCTTGTTTTTTTGTTTCTTACCTGACTAGTACCGCTCATTGTTAATATACAAGTAAACTTTTTGTAAGTATGAGCCCATGTTCAATAACTTTTTTTTGCACCACGGCTGTTGAAAAAGAATTTATTACTTAATTTAACAATTAACTGAGTCTTTTAATTGTAATGGAGGTGCATAATAATGTCTTTATTTTATTTATATTTATTAAAATAAAATAATAATCATAAATAATACGAATCAAAAATAATATATTGTCGAAAATTCCCTTAATGGAAACGTGATGTCTAAAATGAGAATAAATAGGATTTTTTTTTTTGTAAAAATTGCATTATATTTTTTCCTTTAAGGATTGACTTTATCACCCCGTCCTACCTGCAGGGACAACCCAAAAAGTCTGGTATTGTTTGTTTGAAACAAGACATATCCCCTCTTAGGATCGAAAAAAGTTACAGCGTCTTAAAAGCACATTCAGTGGTGTTTGAGTGCTAAAAGGAGCTTTAGCTTAATAAAAAAAAACTGGTTTCGAAAATAAGTGTTTATAAAAGTGTCGCAAAATCGAGATTTGAGTGCAAAATTTCAAAGTAATAATATCAGAAGGTATGTTTGAGTAAGAGCAAAACATATTTTATGTTGAAGTTTAGAAAACAAAAATATTTTGAATGTGTATCAAATGTCTACAAAATTGTACCTACAATGCATAAAAACAGTTTTTTTTCATATTTTGGAACTACACACAAATAATTTGCACTGTAATAGAATAATAAATATTGAAAATCTTAATAACAAATAAAAATAAGCTGTATCATAAATAGAGAAAAAAATAAACGTTATGTCGTGAAAAAGAAGATTTGAAAAAGAAATCCAAGACTTTTTTGTTTAAATTAGAATATTAAATCAAATAAATTGTCAATTATTATTATAAAATACTAGATGACGCTCGCAACTCCGTTGAGTCAAAATGTATTTATTGCGTCGGAACCGTACATTTTTCCGGAATAAAAAGTATCCTATGTCTTTTCCTGGGACTCAAAGTCCATACCAAATTTCAGCAAAATTGATTCAGCGGTTTGGGCCTGAAGAGGCAACAGACAGACAGACAGACAGACGGACAGACGGACATGCAGACAGATAGACACACTTTCACATTTATAATATTAGTATGGACATAGACAAATATAAAGTATGGAAGAAAAGCGATTGTTTTGAAAGTTATTATCTTTCGCGTGCACTGTACAGTGTACACATAGATATAATTAGGTCAATACAAGTATCCTTGTGAATTTGTATTGGTCGAAAGTAAAAAAGATAAACACACACTCAAGCGATCCCTACATATATACACCGGTTTTCAATATAAACGATTATTTATCATTAAAAAAAACCCGTTCTGAGGTAATCAAGGATCAAATCTAGCTTGTGTTTTGTATTAGAATGACGCTTGTTGGGTTGAGACATTAAATTTTTGTAAACATTTTTGCGAACATTTTTTTTTTTCGGTAGGTAATTTTTTTTTGCTTTATTGAAAATATTTTTTTCGGTCACCATGGAAGAGAGACGTTACGAGTTCACACCGGTCCCGGTTAATGAAGGCAAGATGAGTACCAGCATCAAACTGCAGTTGTTGATCGTCACTTGCGGTAAGTTTTTTTTTTAATAACAGTGACAATACCGTTAAAAAAGGTATTTTTGCAAGAAAAAGCCTATTATTAATTTCAGTTTCAAATGGAATAATTTTTCATTGAATATTTCGCAATCTTTTTCATGAATTCATGATATTACTTAACTTGGTATCATAATTCATGAAATATATAAAATCCTGGCGGTTTTATTTTTTTATTACGCTGAATTTTATTGCACCGTAGCTGATCATTTAATAATAATTTGACGCTAAAACTAAGATTTCATATAATTTTGTTACACAGTTTTAAAATATATTTTAAACACGCTCTACGTTTAATATTACATTGCGAATTTCGAGTAGGTATACTAAATTTCTGAATTAATAAAAGACATAATGAATAATTTAAATTCATTAACAGAATTAACATATTCTTTAACATAAAAGTTGCGAAACCAAAACATTTGCAGTAAGGAAAAATATTCAAGGGAAGGGCTTTTTAATTATGAGGTAGGCCATATTTTTTTATAAATTGAAAAAAATATATATATTAGACTAAATAATATATAATATTATGTTTATGATTTTGATACTACTACTCTATTATAGCATAAAATGTTTTCTATACAATACATAATATTAATCTATACTATAATATAATAAAGCGAAAGAGTTTGTTTGTTTGTTTGAACGCGCTAATCTCAGGAATTACTGGTCAGATTTGAAAAATTCTTTCAGTGTTAGATAGCCCATTTATCGAGGAAGGCTATAGGCTATATATTATCACGCTAAGACCAATAAGAGCGAAGCAACAGGGGAAAATGTGGAAAAAACGGGAAAATTATATGAAATTGCTAATTATCTTAAGAACTACTGAAGCAATTTTTATGTTTTTTGGCACACATGAAGAATAGACCACGTGAAGGGATATAGGCTATTCTTTGCGGAAAAATTTACGGTTTCCGTGAAATTCCTAAGCCGCGAAGCCGCGCGGAACATCTAGTATAACATAATAATAGGCTCTATGTTATTTTTTAGCGTGCAAATTATATTATAATTTCTGAATATCTTCGCTATCGAAAGAAATGTATTATCTAGAGCTATTGCTGATAGGTAATACAAATAAATATTCAAACTATAGTCTAAACTATACTAGATGGAGCCCGCAACTCAGTTTATCGCGCGGGAACCTTACCTACATTTTTCGGAATAAAAATTATCCTATGCATTTTCCCGGGACTAAAACTATCTCCATACCAAATTTCGGCAAAAGTAGTTTAGCAATTTGGGCGTGAAGAGGTAACGGACAGACAGACAGACACACTTTCGCATTTATAATATTAGTATGTATAACTCTCATCATCCATGCTAATATTTTAAATTGGAAAGGGTAGGTGTCTCGCTGTTATCTTCAGGTCCAAACTGCTGAACCGATTTTACACGTTGGACGTGCGTGTCCGGGCATGCACGGCGCTTGCGGACGGACAGACAGCTGTCTATCTTTCTGTCTGTCTGTCTGTCTGTCCCACTTTCGCATTTATTATATTAGTATGAATTTTAGTACAAAACTAAATATGGCTATAACGCAGCCAATTCAAATTTCATACGTCTATATTAACCGCGCAAAAAATAAGGCAAAGGATTTTGACGAGTAATCATTTTTCGAGCTTGAATTATTTAAGGTTACCATTTAGATCAAAATAAATTCTAGATAACAAGTACAAGAGTATGATATTATTATATTAATATTATATAAAATAAAATTAATAAAATAAAATAGTATATTATAGCAGTATTGGTATTAAAATATTGTCTTAAAATACTTTTATCAATAAAATGGGTAAAATGTCACCATGCGCGCCATGCCGTCCGAAAAAAAGACGTGTCTTTCCGAGGGTTAAGAATGCACCTGACCCTAACTTGACTACATACTTAAACCTAGATCTCAACATCTGTAATGTCTAGAAAACTGATTTTTTTACACAAGTAACTTCAGTTCATGAGTATTAAATGCTCAAGACGAAAACACGATTACTGAAAAAATACTGGATAGTTTTTTTTTTACAAAAAACCTTGTTTTAGACACATTTTTGCTTGGATCTTCGAAGTTTGCTGTCTTTTCTTTAATATTTTTTAATATCTAAAAAGGTATTGATAAAACCTAAATTTGCTCAAAATGCTTTTTTCATAGTCATTATAGTTCGTCTTTTATTCAAAGTAAAACTAACTTGGCGATTGTCCTTTTTCACCTGGCATATGTAAGACGGGCGTGAATGTGAAGAGAGAAGGACGATGTTTGATTTTTTGGTTCAGTCGCCCTCTTAAGGAAGAAAATTAATTATTACAATTATTTTCTTTTGACTGATTGTTTATCGTTATCTTTATAACGTTTAAAACTTTTTTTTTTTAATTATCATAATAATTATTTAGACAATAAACATTGATTTTATAAAAAATATGCAAAAAGATTGTTATTAAAAAAATTTAAAACAATTAGCCACACAAAAACATTTTAAAATCTTATCTTAGAGTAAATAAAATTATCACTAATTACTACATTTTTGATTAATATTGATAACTTATCAAAGTAGCATTGATTTTGAGATTATTATAATAATTATACTTACCTACTCAATTTAATATATCACAATGGCATATAATATATCATTTTCTGATACAGGTTTTCAGTTGTCTTTAAAAACAAAAAGATGACAAAATCTCGTTTTACAAGTTAGAAGGTTAATGCAAATCGTAAAATTTTATTTGCAAGCTTTTCGAGAGCTTTTAAATTATTTTTTTTCCACCATGCATGCACCGTGCATATTATGCTCACAAGCGTGTTCATTTCAAAAATCGCACTTTGAGGTTAGGCCCATTAGTTTTAAAGTGCAACAAGGCTTGAACGTGGGCGGGAGCGCTGCTGGTAAAGATAACTATCAAAAATGACAGTTTTTGTATGATGACAGCGTTAGTTCCTTTTTTCGCCACGTTCATTTAAAGCATTGTCGAGCTGTAATTTAGTTTTACTTGTCATATACTTTTTCTTTTAACCCAAGAGCCAGCGACAGCCAGACTTTCGGCATTTTATCTAACTATACTAATATTATAAAGCGGAAGAGTTTGTTTGTTTGTTTGTTTGAACGCGCTAATCTCAGGAACTACTGGTCCGATTTGAAAAATTCTTTCAGTGTTAGATAGCCCATTTATCGAGGAAGGCTATAGGTTTTATTTTATCATCCTATTAGTCGCTAAGACTAATAGGAGCGAAGAAATAAAGGAAAATGTGGAAAAAACGGGGGTAATTATTCGAAAGGGCTTATCTCACGAACTACTGGAGAAATTTTTATATTATTTGGCACAGACAAGAAGTAGACCACGTCGTGAAGGATCATAGGCTATTTTGTCTGTGAAATATCTAATTTAAGCGGGCGAAGCCGCGCGGAACGTCTAGTAAAAGATAAAAGTTTTACTGTGATAGTTCTGAACCGATTTTGATTAATTTTGGTGTGGAGATAGTTTGAGTCCTGGGAAAGGAGATAGGATAATTTTTTTCCTGGAAAATGTACGGTACTGCGCAACGGAGTTGCGGGCGTCATCTATTTATTATTAAATGTCTCTGAGTGCGGTAGTTAGTGCCCTTAAAACCACTCAACAAGTTTAACATAACAAAATACTTTGTTGCATAATTAACTTTTACACAACATCAACTACTAATTCAAGTACTTATAAGTACCTTATCAGCAAAAATAAATCATAGAAATTACTCATTAAATGATAATAATAGATAATAATTTATCATTATTATCTATTGCTATTTTACAAAATAATGGATTTGCCATCGCACTGATGAGTGATGACTCATTGCAAGCTTTACAAAATATCCATTATCTATACTAATATTATAAATGCGAAAGTGTGTCTGTCTGTCTGTTACTTCTTCACGCCCAAACCACTGAACCGATTTTGCTGAAATTTGGTAAGTATAGAGATACTTTGAAACCCGGGAAAGGACATAGGATATCCCGGAAAATGTACTGTCCCCGCGTGATAAATGTATTTTGCTTACAAACATACATTTTTAGCGAATTGAAAAAAAAAATGTTTTCATTATGAAAAATATTTAAATATCAAAGTATGTAAATTTTATTTAATGTAATAATATTATTTAATGCAAAATGATTTTTAGTGTGATAAATATTTATCGGATTTTGAAATCGTTGCAAAAGCTTTTGTTTTTTTTTTTATGCAGAAAAAGTGGAATAAATACTAGAATTTAAATGCAAATTTCAAGCAGGACATTCAGAAATGATTAATTTAATTTATTAAAAAATTCAATACAATAAAAAAACACGTGGTCTACTCGGTGCTCTGCACGTGTCAATTTAAAAACATAAATACAGTGTAAACGTCACTCGATTTAGCGACAAACTCTCTAGCGTCGAAAATCGAAATCATTTGACTTTGGTTGGTTTAGCAGTTTAGCTTGTCTACCATACAATGAAACACTCTGTATAGCATCACTATCACTCTCATTAACGACAAAATCACAACGATTGAATAATAAAAAGTACCTTTTAAGTTACAGTAAAAACTGCGCAGCTGTGTACGTTATTTTGTCGCTTTACTATCCTAGCCCGGAATGAACTTGACTTTCGGCATCATGCAAACGGAACTTTCTTAAAGAAATTCGTTCTTTTGTTTACAAATTGGGATTGCTTGCACGTGTAGACTGTTTTTGAACATAAAAAGTAACTAAACGTTATCATATTCTCAGTTGCTCATAAACTTCCAAACGGTAAATACGGTTAGCGAAAAAAAATCACTGTATATTGATGGAAATTCTTTGATTTTACTTCTCTCCATTTAACGACAGCTCTCTATAACGTCATAAAATGCACGGTCCCTTCAGTGACGTTAGGTATATAGAGTTTACACCGTACTTGTAAAATTTTTAATAGACATAATATAAGACATAATATATTATAAACAAACAAGAGTTTCGAAAAACTTAAGGTCCTTGCGCAGAACTGAATTAAAAAGTTAATCTTACTAGGATATTAGTTATCGTAGGATTATCCTAGGATAACTAATATTAACATATAAGTACATAATATAATAAATTATCTCAAATTATATGAAAGAGAAGGCATGAAGAATAAGCACATTTAGTTTTCATACTATCTAAAAATGTATGGTTTCGGCGATAACTGTCACCAGCAGTATTTCGGGACCGATACGACCTGCAAAACTTCGAGAAGAGAGCGTATTCCCTCCTAAAAGGCCGGCAACGCACCTGCAGCTCTTCTAATGTTGCGAGTGCCCATGGGCGACGGTAGTTGCTTTCCATCAGGTAACTCGTTTGCTCGTTTGCCCCCTTATTTAAAAAAAATATTCGACGAAAAGAAGTTTTAGCAACGACGTGTAGCATTATAGTCTGCCTTAGTTAGCGCCTGACCTTTCTTCTACCAGTCCTTGACTTTTATTCTTCTTCCAGTGAACATCGGTCAGATCATAGTCGGGTACAGCGTGGGCTGGTCTGCTCCCATCATCCCCAAGCTCCAGGATGCTGAACAGTCGCCCCTGCCGGCGCCCATCACGGACCTGGAGGCTTCTTGGGTGGGCTCCCTGCTGTACATCGGGAGTATGAGTGGTGAGTACCTGGTTTTGTGTCATCAATGTGATTTTGCTGCAGGATGCAAAAATGTACGATTTTTGGAACGAAGTTCCTTATCGCGCGTTGCGAAAGGGGGCTAGACAGAAATTGTAACGACACGACACAAGTGTCGTTACAACCCCAGTCCCCACGGCTTACAACTATAGCAAAAATGCTATGTTGTAAGCCGTGCGGTAGCGCGTGTTTCTCTCACTGTCTCTCTCTCTCTCTTTTTTTTTGTATGTTTACAGGTTTTTTGTATATAAGAAATAACTTCGTTCCATCCGGGTGTCCCTTGACACCTCTCAAGTTTTTTAACAATGTAGGCTTGATAAATATTTATTTTTCTTATCGGAGAATGAAGAATCTCTCGAAAATGGAAACAGCAGTAAAAGTATGCCATATAATATGTAAGGACTATCAGCTTAAAAACTGTATCATAATTCATAATATTATGTCGCGAGCGAAAAACTTTGGATCCCTTTTGACGAAAAATGCGGAAACGTAGGTGAATGAAATTTTGCACAGTTATAGTTTATATGGTGAAGGAGTGCATCGAGCTAATATTATTTTGAAATTATGCTTTTATCATACATTTTTTTAACAAATAAAACATTACACACACTACAATGTGCACACTACCATCTTTTTGAATGACAAGCCTATACATACGAATATACTTTTTTGTTTACGAGTATGGTTGAAGTCTGTTGTCAAATTAAAAATGGATTGTTGTTTATTTTTCTTAAATCTGAAATAAATACTTTAAACGGGGATCCAAAAGAAGGCGATTTCTAGTAAGATATAACAATTCAAAATTAAGTTAAATAGACCTTCACAATTCTATGTATTTAAGTACGCCTTGTCAATCGACAAATCGCATACAAAAGAACACGCAGAGTAGCGTACTTTAATGTATGTGTGTGCGTAAGCCCCATACGTGATCCATACTGCGCGCTATCTTATTTTTCTGATCGGAGCTTTCTAAAAGTTCTTTAAAAGTTGAATATGTAGACATGTAAATATACTCACACCTCAATTTACCATATGCCTCGCAAATAAAATTACATATTATTTGATTGATTGAAAACCACCTCTCCTCCAGGTCCGTACCTCACAGCCGCTCTGTCCAACGTGATCGGGCGGAAACCATGCATGTTCATCGGTGCGTCCATGAACATCCTCGCCTACGTGCTGGTGGTGACCACGAAGAACCTCGCCATGGTCTACGCCATCAGGATCATCAGCGGTTTCGGCATGGGCATCTCTGTGGTCGGCAATATTGTTTATGTTGGGGAGATTGCGTGAGTATTACTATGTTTTTTAATTAGGGGGCAAACGAGCAAACGGGTCACCCGATGGAAAGCAACTACCGTCGCCCAAGGACACTCGCAATAACGGAAGAGTTGCAGGTTCGTTGCCAACCTTTAAAGAGGGAATACGCTCTCTTCATGAATGTTTGCAGGTCGTATTTGTCCGGAATTACTGCTGGCGACAGTTCGTTCCAGAGTTTTACTGTGCGCGGCAGAAATTTTATTGGTATTCTAGAATATTTTGTTGGTATTCGGAAAACTTTAAACTAAATAGTAAATGAAAATCTAAATAAATACATACAGCCTACAGGTAAATTAAAATTTTTGATAGTGTAAAATTAAGAAATTTAAAAGCAGCCCCCGATTTGAAAATCTAATTCTTTAGCAAATATACAACCGATCTAATAACTGGAAGCTGTTTACAACCTTTCATGAAATGGTAGGCCCAAGTTTGCTTTGCATGTTACGATGCTATGGACAGACACACAAACGGACACATGTATCCATAAAATAATAGCTTGTAATTGTAGCTCTGGATGCGCTCGACAAAGAGTAGCCAGTAGCATCACACGATCGTGAACTTTGAAAAGAAAGAGGGGAGGCCTTTGCCCAGCAGTGGGACGCTGTAGGCTGCTAATAATAATAATTGTAGCTCTCTACGTTGCATGCAGTCCTGGATTTATAAATAGGCCGTATAGGCCGCGGCCTAGGCGGCAGCGTCCTAGCGGGGCGACAGCGTCCTAGGGGGGCGCCAGGAGTGTGGCAGATTTCGTACATGGGGCAGCGGAAATAAAGTGGCCTACACTCATAAAATATAAATCCGGCATTGGTTGCATGTTGCAGGTTATCCTAAGGTTATGCCTCTTAATTTCTTTTTTCAAAAACGACCCAAACACGTGACCAGTCCAGTGTCCACTTATGTAATTTACTTGATGACGCCCGCAACTGCGCCAAAATTCGTTTATCGCGCGGGAACCGTACATTTTTCCGGGATAAAAAGGTATCCTATGTCCTTTCCCGGGACTCAAAGTATGTCCATGCCAAAATTCAGCAAAATCGGTTCAGCGGTTTGGGCGTGAAGAGGTAACAGACAGACAGACAGACAGACAGACACACTTTCGCATTTATAATATTAGTATGGATTGTATGTTTTATGGTCGAGTACGGTCCGCAAAACATGTAGCAGTAAAATGCAAATTTTACTACCGCTGTACAACGTTCACAAAAACTGCAAAAGAGCATGAAACTTTCGTTTTGCGATGCTGTTTTTTATGAAATAGGGGGGCAAACGAGCAGACGGGTCACCCGATGGAAAGCAACTTCCGTCGCCCATGGACACTCGCAGCATCAGAAGAGCTGCAGGTGCGTTGCTGGCCTTTTAAGAGGGAATAGGGTAATAGGGGAGGGTAGGGATGGGAAGAGAAGGGAATAGGGGGGGGGGGGGAAGGGAAGGGAATAGGGTAGGAGATTGGGCCTCCGGTAAACTCACTCACTCGGCGAAACACAGCGCAAGCGCTGTTTCACGCCGGTTTTCTGTGAGAACGTGGTATTTCTCCGGTCGAGCCGGCCCATTCGTGCCGAAGTATTGGCTCTCCCACGTATAAATGCTACCAAAAATGCGATGCTACCAGAAATGTGTTTTTTTTTTATTAAAAATGTGCTGACTGGTTACCTGTTGGTAAGCTACAGACACAGCCCATGAACACTTGTAAAACGAGACAACACATCTAACTCCTCTAGCGATGCGATTTGCGTTCTGTTTCTTAAAAAAAATCCTTTAACATTTTTCTAAATAATTGTTTTTAGTATTTTTAGTTGAAGTGGCAACATAAAAACAATATTAGGAATTTCTGTATTTTTACCACGATGGCAAGACAGTTTTTCCACAAATTCAACTACAGCAATTGCGCTTCTTGAGATATGGCCTGGTGACAAACGAACTGACATACAGTAAATTCTTAGTAATAGACTCCCATGTTTACCCTTTGGGTACGGAACCCTTTAAGTGAGCTAACTTATAGGTAGCTTAACTTATACGTAAAAAAACGCAAGCCTCTAGTATAGTCTTATAGAGAACGGTAGAATACCCTTTTACTATTAAAAGGGTATTCTACCGTTCTTTATAAGACTCTAGAAGTCTAGAGTAATGAATGAACTATTGTGAGATGTGAGTTGTGACATAACTATAGCTATTATGATGATGTTGCCACCCAAAAATCACATCAATATCAACACAATCAAAACGTTATTCATAAACGGATCTACATGATTTCTGTGATTTCTTGACGATAAGATAATATGTTACATATTAATGCGAAAACATGATAAGTGTCACTCTGGTCCCGATAAAATTATGGTGGGTCTGTTATTTTGCATTCAACTGTATATTTATCACTCTCCAGTGTACTGCGCACACACGTGGGCACGTCTATAAAATGTCTGATGCATAAATCGCCTGGTTCAAATGAAAACGGGCGGAGCTACGTGGAATTATGTGCATTCAGATATTTTTTTTCATTGTCAAATGACGGACCTACGTAATTTCGTCGAGTTATACATACATTTATAAAGGTCCAGTTGATACATAATAATTATTTCCGAAAAACAACCTCAATAAAATATCGATTATTATTAAAAGGTAAAAGTGCTTAAGCGACATTTTGGTATATAATCCGCTCTTATGTCCGTCCGTCTGTCTATCTCCAGGCTGTATCTCAAGAACCGCTATAGCTAGACTTCTGAAATGTTCACAGATTGTGTATATCTGTTGCCGCTATAACAAGAAATACTAAAAACAAAATAAAGTTACTATTATAGGGGGGCTCCCATACAACAAACGTGATTTTTTTGGCTTTTTTGTTCGTATTCCATAATGGCAATAGCTGCACTTGAAATATTCACAAAATCCTTAATAATTTAATATTTAATTATAAAATTAAAATAAAATAAATAATTAGGGGGGGGGGGGCTCCCATTCAAAAAACATTATTTTTTTCGCTCTATAACGGTACGGAACCCTTCGTGCGCGAGTCCTACTCGCACTTGGCCGATTATATTATAATCTGAGCACTTTTAATTACCTTAACCAATAACATTTTTTATTACAAAAAGGTGTATTTTACTCAAACAAATACCTTTTAATTTTATTCATCTCTAGAAATAATAAAATATATTAAGTCGTAAACATTTCGTTCCATAAATTGTCCTTTACGAGTTACGACATATTAAACGAGGCCCTCTTCAAATATAATCCAGCCTTAGGGCGAACCTTATCTTAGGGCTTAGGGCACCTATCACTCGTGAATCTTAATCATCATCATCAGTAACTTCTATCTATATGAATAAATTTTATTCCGAAATAATATTTTTAGTCTTGCTAGAACTCGGGAACGGCTTAACTAAGTTGGCTAGTCTTGATTGAATATTCGTGGATTTCCGGGGAAGGTTTATATGAGGAAGGAAGTGATACAAAGTTCGCTAAGTCATCTAGTGTAATACAAGTATGTATTGAAGTTGTGGTTTTGTGTCAATTTTAGACCTATTTAGGCATTTAGCTTTAAATTTTAAATATTAATGTCAAAAACTTAAAAAATTAAGAGCTAAAATCTGTAACTTAAATTCACGAACTACACAATCCATGTTGCCTGGGCTAATAAGACGAATCTAAATTCTAATCCAATATAGCTCAGGCGTCACGATAGAACAAATAAATATTTTTTTAACATACATATCCACTGCATATACATTATACATAATATATACATACATAGAGCGTAAAAATCATTACCCTTGATTTGAACAATGCGGACATTTAAAAATCATGTCCCAGGCACTACTACAGTATTTGAAGAGTGGTTACTTCGCACGGATAATACTGACTAAATCATCCACAACGGATGGCCTTATTTTTCGGTTCGTGCCCAAATGGCACAGCTGTGGTCTGTAATAAATCAACTCCTATATTCATCCCATCTTTTTCTATCTTTTTAGGTCCACCAACATCCGAGGTATTCTCCTCACCTCCACCTCCATCATCGGTATCTTCGGTACCCTGGTGGTCTACGCCGTGGTACCCTGGGTCTCCTACGTCGCGTCAGGTTACATCGCCCTGGGTCTCAGCGTTGCCTACGTTTTAGGCATCATCTTCATCATCCCTGAATCTCCAGTCTTTGATATCATGAAAGGTAAAAACTAACCCATAACTTTATTTATGTACAAATAATAATCGGCCAAGTGCGAGTCGGACTCGCACACGAAGGGTTCCGTACCATTATAGAGAAAAATTAGGGCAAAATTTGTGTTTTTTGTATGGGAGCCCCTCTTAATTTTTTATTTTATATTAATATTATTATTAAATATTAAAGTTAACATAAAAATAAAGATTGTGTGAAAAATTCAATTACCTCCCTGTATCTATTATTAATATAGAGCAAAAAAGGCCAAAAAATCACGTTTGTTGTATGGGAGCCCCCCTTACATATTTATTTTATTTTGTTTTTAGTATTTGTTGTTATAGTATAGCGGCAACGGATATACACAATCTGTGAAAATTTTAACTCTCTAGCTATTACCGTTCTTGAGTTACAGCCTGGTGACATGCAGACGGACAGACGGACAGACAACGAAGTCTTAGTAATAGGGTCCCGTTTTTACCCTTTGGGTACGGAACCCTAAAGACGATGATTAAAAATTAAAAACTAAAATTCCGACTGATTTTTGTACATCGACACTCTCACACAAATATTAGAACACTTTTTAAGCTGAAATTCAGGCTGCAGGGAATGCCAAATAATTATATACAAAAATTTTAAAATATGTTCTCTCGAAAAACCCTTTTTAGCGTAGTCCGGTAAAAACGAGGATAATGAATAATTATAGTGTTTTGAAAATACAAAAAGAACAGCGAAGAAAAATTCTTAAAAATGTTGGTTTTTATATTATAATAAGTACAAAAGCAGATGCCCTGGGTAAAATATAAGTTAGTGAAAAAATATACATACATGATAATTAAATCACATATGAGGATAAAGTTATAATAATTTATCGCACACGTAACATAAGTCTGGTAACGAATGAACTAAACGTAATTCTGGTCAATTTTCAGATCGTGAAGTAAAAGCTATCAAGACTTTAAACCAGTTGGGTCGATCAGACGAAGTAGAAAAGTTCTTAGACACATACAGTAAAAAACGCTACGAGGAGACCAACAAAATCAAGGACTGGGTTGAAATCTTCACCATCAAGTCCAACAGAAAATCTCTCATCATCACCTTCCTCTTGGGAACCTTCCAGCAACTTAGTGGTGTGGCTGTCGTGCTTTTCTTCTCAACCACTATCTTCGAATTAGCTGGATCTTCTATCAGACCTGATGTAGCTACAATCGTCATTGGAGTGACTCGATTCCTGTCGAGTTTGATTGCTCCCACCTTCGTAGAAAGATCTGGAAGAAGAATTCTACTGTTGATCTCAATGGCTGCTTGCTCAGTCAGTTTGGTGAGTTGCTGCATTTTTTTCAATGCAATTCAATTTCTTTATTTGCAAAATATGTGTTAGTAAAGATTTTAACACAGTTGACAATAGTATCATCACATTTGTCAAATTTTTCAAAGCAAAATGTAGATTAATCACCAAATCGTAAAAATATATTATTATCTACCATCCCAGAATACTCAAGAAGTATTACACAAGTAACACAGTGAAACAAACTTCAATTGGATTTTGGTTTAAAGTATTCATAACATTTTATGTATTTACCTGCTAATTTTCGGTAATCACCAAGGCCACATCTAAATGTATTGTTTATGCAAGAAGTGGAAAAATAATGATTAAACTTACAATTAAATGTGTGTAACAAAAACTAAAGTTATAAGACTCATTTGGAATATTCGAGTAAGATACAATAAATCAAAATGTTTTTTACCGCTTGAAATTAACAATTATTGTGACTAAAATAGACGATGTAGTTATATTTAGATTAAAGTTATGAAGACAATATTTGCATCTAAATGAGGCAAAGTGAACTTGCTAACAACAAAATCAATCCAGTGATTCAATTTGGTCGCGAAACGATGGCTTCATTCTTCAACTTTCAAACTGAACTACAATAACTACGTTTTAACAAACTATGGGCATTATTAAGTATTAGGACTTGAAATAAATATTCATAGAAATAAATTCAAATCAAACGCAACTGATTAAATATTTTATTAATTAATTAATGTATAATTCTTGCCAATCTGTCTTTAATTGCTACCAAAGTATTATGCATCTTTGTTAAATATAATATAATGTTATTAATTATTTTTTTCTTTTTCAGTCAATCCTCGGAGTGTACTTCTATCTGGACAGGATACAAAGCCCGATCCTACCCAGCATTGGCTGGCTTCCTCTGGTTGCTCTCATCACATACTTCTTCTGTTATGAAGCAGGTAAGAAGTTCTTCCATCTATCATATAAAATATATTAGTCACTTATATCTAAGCATTTGACTTTGTTTTTATAATTTGAAAAGTTGTTGTTATCGTTACAACATTCTTATTTCAATATAATTTCACCATTGCTCATGGTTGCCTGGAAGAGATTGCTACCTAGTAATAAGACCGCCATTGTGACGCCTATGTATTATTTTGTTTTCTCTCTGTATTGTGTTTCCACAATTAAGAATATTGCATTCATTTTATTCAATTTCAATGTTTACTATTATCTTAATCCACATTGACATATTTACTTTCCAGTTACTACCTTTAATAAAATCCTTTTGTTCCACGCTCTCAATTTCTTTAATTTCTCCCCAGGTTTCGGTTCCATCCCCAATGCCATCGTGGGTGAGATGTTCCGCATCAACGTCCGCTCCAACGGCTCCGCGCTCGCCATTACCATGACCTGGCTGGTGGGCTTCGCGCTCACCACCAGTTTCACCACCATGGTCGACGCTCTCGGCGGTGACGTCACCTTCTGGCTCTTCGGTGCCTCCTGCATCGTCTCCTTCCTCTTCACATTCTTCTGTCTCCCCGAAACCAAAGGCAAGACCCTCCAAGAGATCCAGGATTTACTAAGTTAATACTAAGTTATTTATTTAGTTAAGCATTTCAGTGAATAGGTTAGATTGAGCTGTGGTTCAGCTTGTTTGTGATGGTACGCCTGTATCAGTATTGTAAAATACTTAGGCTTACGACTGATTGTTTTTAAGTTGAAGTTTGTGAAAAGCGAATGAATTTATTAATTTATGAATTGCTCATATTGATGTTAAATCAGGGTAAATAATAAAAGTAGGTAAAGCCATGAAAGATTTGGACAAAAATGTGAAGAAAGGTTTGTGATTTCAAAAAGAGGCCTAGAAGTTCTAGTCTTATCTAAATTTGAGATATTATTAGATAGTTAATGTGCTTTTTGGCAGTATTTTTGATATCAAAAAGAAGTCTTTCACAAGACGTGTTAAAAGGGTGGGTCTAAAATACTCAAAAGTGACGTCACAAGATGGCTTCTTTTGTATTTCAGAACGCACCGCTTAGATTTAAGGTAATTTAAGACATAATATTATAATTAAGTAGAAGAATTATAGAAATTGCAAAATATTGACATGTTTTATTTGTCCAATTAAAATTTTTATTCTAATCTAAAACTGTGAAGAAAACACTTGAAACATTAAAGTCTCATAGCGAGCTTTACTGAGCAGTCTATTTTTATACAAAAGATTATAAAAATGCGGCAAAAGGATACATATCTCAAGAAACATAACCGTAGAAGTCGTAACTCCTAATTGCGTGTGCTGCAGTTAAGGTAAAACAGTAGACGTTTGTTAAAGTGGCTGGTACAAAATATTCTGAATAAGATACACATAAGCGTGTAAGCTTCTAAGTCTTAAAGAATTTTAAATTCGCAGCGATACAAACAAGACACAACCTAAATCGCGCTATCGAAATTTCTGAAGTCAGTGTGACGCCGACCCTAAATTAATGACACTAGCGAGCAAAAAACTACTGGCGACAGTTCGTTACTGAGTTTTACTGTGTGTGGCAGAAAGTTACGCGAAAAAAGTGATGTACCGGGAAAAAGCGCGTATCTTTCTTCTGGACTTGATACCACATTCTCAAAAGTGCGTTAAGCGACTTATTTAAACAACCTTACTTGCACCGTAACATACCAGCGAATATTACTTCAATTTGTATTAGTAATAATCTCGCTCTATTTCCAGACTAAGTAGGTTTATTTATAGAGGACCTATACTTGTCTTAAAATAGTCAGTAACTGGACAAAGTTTTGTTTTTTTCTGGCGCTAGCAGTTTTTACCTTCGGTCATGCTTATGTCATTTGTATGTTGTAGGCTTACTTTGTATTTATTTTGATCTTTTTTTTCTTTAACAGCTGTTGCATACAGACCTGCGTAGGCACTTTTGTTGTATGGAACAGCTGAGTTTTTAAGTGACCAAGTACCATGGAAGAAATTGATTCATAGGCAGCTGACGGACCTACGTCATTTGGTCGGGTTATGTCAATTTAATAAGTCGTAATCTGTCGGCTAGGTTTGACATAACGCGGCCAAATTAGTAGTAGTATCAGAGAAGTTGATTCACAGGGGTACATCATACTTCATACTAATATTATAAATGCGAAAGTTTGTGAGTGTGTATGTTTGTTACTTTATAACACCTAAATGGCTGGAGTGATTTTGATGAAATTTTACATAGAGCTGGCATCCTGGATTATCAAGTCATAGAATATCAAATGAAACATTTTACTACAAACAGCGGGTACCACCGCGGGGCACAGCTATTTAAGCTAAGTTAAGCTACAAAGAGAGAATATATTTTTTGATTTTTGGTTATCATCGAGTAGGCTCCAAATCTACTGGTTCGATTTTAATAGAATTTGCTAGTAATATCAGACTGAAAACCCTTCTGTTTTTAACAAAAATGGCTTGTTTTTTTATGAAATAAGGGGGCAAACGAGCAAACGGGTCACCTGATGGAAAGCAACTTCCGTCGCCCATGGACACTCGCAGCATCAGAAGAGCTGCAGGTGCGTTGCCGGCCTTTTAAGAGGGAATAGGGGAGGGTAGGGATGGGAAGAGAAGGGAATAGGGGAGGGAAAGGAAGGGAATAGGGTAGGGGATTGGGCCTCCGGTAAACTCACTCACTCGGCGAAACACAGCGCAAGCGCTGTTTCACGCCGGTTTTCTGTGAGAACGTGGTATTTCTCCGGTCGAGCCGGCCCATTCGTGCCGAAGCATGGCTCTCCCATGTTTGTTTATTTTGCGTAATATAAAGTTTGCATTTTTATTAAGCAAGGCATTCAAACGATAAATTATAATATATTAAATAGGTTTAAAACTTTCACTTCCAAGTTTTTTTATATACGAATATTATTAATTCGAAAGTGTGTCTGTCTATCTTTTGTCAGAAAATAGGTACCAAGAGCCACGCTCCCAGCCACTGAACCACGGCTGTAAAATCAGAATCAACTTATTCAAACATAGTATATGCATACTCCCCCATCTTGAAAAATGCAACAATATAAGCAAACTTTAAAACTCGTAGAAGAATAACCAGGTTATAAAGACAACATTAATAATGGTCCTTCCAGCCGGATACAAGTTTATACAAAGTATTGGCAAAACTTCATACAACGTCCGATATAGAGGCTTCAGTTGGTTAAACTTTTAATATTCATACGTCAAACTACAAACTATGTTCTAAGTTCACATTCAAATAAAATGACACTCAAAATGTATTTTGGTGCTTATGCAATTTTACATTTTCAATGAACGAAAATGATGTAGGAAAAATGTTTTATATTTTCTAAGTTATTCTTACTATTTCAGAGTTCAGGAGAAGCATGTACCATCAAAGAAATCGATTCATAGGTTATGTCTTGAGTAACATTTACATAATCTGATAATAGCGTAGCTATACGTCTGATCTTAGGGCCAACCCACACGTCGCTACAGAGAGGAGGTCGCGGGGCGAAGGCCTGCAATGGGAGGAGCTCCAGCGGGTCCGAAGGCTAGGAGAGCAGTGGCTGTTGAGGAGGTGGGGTGAGGACCTGGCGCAGGCCCAGTACGGTCAACGTACTGCTCAGGCTCTGCGCCCAGTTCTTGCGGCGTGGATGCGCCGCAAAAAGAAACCCCTCACCTTCCGCCTTACACAGGTGCTCACCGGGCATGGATGCTTCGGTGCGTACTTGTGTAAGGTCGCCAGGAGGGAGCCTACGCCAGCCTGCCACGACTGTGGCGCTGCGGAGGACACGGCCCAGCACACCCTCGAGGTGTGCGATCGTTGGGCCGTGCAGCGCCACGATCTAGTGGCAGTGCTAGGTGGAGACCTCTCGCTCCCGAGCATGGTGCGCTGCATGCTCGAGAGCGATGAGGCCTGGCAGGCGGCGGTCTCTTTCTGTGAAACCGTCCTTTCACAGAAAGAGGCCGCGGAGCGGAACAGAGAGGATGACCCATCCTCCGTTCCGCTCCGCCGGCGTAGGACGGGAGTGCGGAGGCGTCGCTATGCGAACCTCCAATAACTTCCGTCCCACGGGGCTCCGGGTCTGGATGGGAACCTGCCCGGCTTAGCTAGTCCCGGCGCCGAGGGGAACGCTTCAGTTTGCCTAAGCGTTCCCTAACTTTGGTGGAAGTCCGGTCCCTTGTGAGGTAGACCGGCCGGCCCTGCGCATAAAAAAAAAAAAAAAAAAAAAAAAAAAAAAAAAAAAAAAAAAAAAGGGCCAACCCACACGTACCACAACCACACGACATCGCAACGACAAAATGTCGTCGAGCAGTGGTTACGTGTGAATGGTGCCGACAAAATGCCGACGTGGTTGCGTTGTCGCCAGTGGTTGCGATGTGGTTGCGATGTGGTTACGTAAGAAAGTCAATGAAACGGAGGGGGGGAAGAGGGCGGGCGGTGTGCGCGCATTGTCGTTGCATCGACGCAACGTTGTGGTTGCGATGTGGTCGGCCGTGGTTGCGATGTGGTCGGTATCTGACAAGTGGACGACAACGATTGCAAAATGTGGTACATGTAAATGGTCCAGTTCATTTACAATACGAAATATACGCCCGACCACGTGGTGTGGTTGTGGTTGTCGTGTGGTTGTGGTACGTGTGGGTTGGCCCTTAGACTTTTTGCCCGCAACTTCCTTGTACTGTAATTAGTTTATCGCGCGGTTCCCTAAACTGAAAGTACGTGTATACCAAATTTGAGCTTAATCGGTTCAGCCGATTAAGCATGAAGATGTTACAGACAGACAGTCAGACACACTTTCGCATTTATAGAATTAGTATGGATGTTATACTGATATTTCGGTGTTTCGTCCATCAACTTGAACCAAGAGCGAGGTCGAATGCGAAATTTAATATGCGTTCCTGAACGAAGGTCGAATATTGTTGCAACTTGCAGGTGAACTCACAGTGGTTCACACAGGTGAATAGTGTTTTTTCTTTTTTTTTTTCATTTAAAGAAGGCAGGTCGCTGTAGCCCTGACGTCACTGCGACCCATGAGGATCTATTGTGACTCCTTCGCACTAGAGTATCATTCCCAACCCAGTACTGCTCATAAATTGAACGATATGGTTGGCGTTGGTGTCACGAATTTCCTCTGTGGAGTATTCGTGGCGACCAAGGTGCCCGTTCCTGCTCTGTAGGTAGACCTGGACAGTCGAGGAGAAGGTGAATAGGTGTCTCATCCTCCTCCTCACAGAATATGCAAGTCGTTATGCTATGAACACCCATTCTGTTTAGGTGTTTGTTGAGCTTGCAGTGCCCAGTTAGGCTTCTGGTAAGGATTCTTAATTGGTTCCTACCCAAGGTAAGCACTAATTCTGATAGTTTCTTGTAGAATCACCGATCAAAATGTATGAAATTGACATTAAACCAGTCGAACGTCAACGTCATAATATTAACGAACGCTTAAGGGGGCGACTAACCCTAAATTGTCGATTTTATAATTTTCTTAACATATATACTACATTATATTTCCAAGAATTTGATCTGAGCGAATATCTCGATAGAAAAAAACCACAAATATGCATCTAATTTTCACGAATTTTTCATATATTGCCATAACCGCGCATTAAACTAATTTAATATTTTAACACATTGTATAAAATTCTATCATTGAGAATCTGACCTAGCGAATTTTTAAAATGTTGTATATTTATCGAGTTATTGAGAAAAAATCATTATCAAATCAAAAAATAATTTGGCGATGAATCCGCGTCGTCCTTTTTCACCTGGCATATGAAAGACGGGCGTGAGTGTGAAGAGAGAAGGACGATGTTTGATTTTTGGGTTAGTCGCCCTCTTAAGTCAATTCCATACATTTTGATCGTCGATTCTATAAAGAAGCGATAAAGAAAAGTCTTGGCTAAACGGCCAGGAAAATTTTGTTAGAGATAAAAACAGACAGACATTATCTTATGCTGTTGCAGGAAAACTTACATTGAATGTGGCGCTGTGGAGGACACGGCCCAGCATACCCTTGAGGTGTGTCGTTGGGCCGTGCAGCGCCACGATGTCATGGCAGTGCTAGGTGGAGACCTCTCGCTCCCGAACATGGTACGCTGCATGCTCGAGAGTGATGAGGCCTGGCAGGCGGCGGTCTCTTTCTGTGAAGCCGTCCTTTCGCATATAGAGGCCGCGGAGCGGAACAGAGAGGATGATCCATCCTCCGTTCCGCTCCGCCGGCGTAGGAAGGGAGTGCGGAGGCGTCGCTATGCGAACCTCCAATAACTTCCGTCCCACGGGGCTCCGGTTCAGGATGGGTACCTGCCCGGCTTAGCTAGTCCCGGCGCCGAGGCGAACGCTTCAGTTTGCCGAAGCGTTCCCTAACTTTGGTGAAAGTCCGGTTCCTTTTGAGGTAGACCGGCCGGTCGTGGAGGGAGTCCTGTGTTAGACAGATCCAGGATATCCCTCCGTATACGGCTGAAGGCAAACCGCAGGTGGTTTTAGTGGGTAAGCCCGGCGGCGGGAGTCCCACATACGGGGTGCTTCAGCTTAGCTGAGGCACATCCCCAACCCGGGGCACCCATAAAGGGTTTCCCCTGCGCATCCAAAAAAATAAACAAAAGGAAAACTTACATTGGTTCACAGAGGTCAATGGTACATAACATTTTGGATTACATTTTAATCCAGGTGAATATCCAGGAAATTTTTAGCTTTGGGGATAAAGAGTATGGACGTTGGGTTTCTTGAACACCACGATATGCAATTTTGAATGCTATAAAGCTAAAAGTGGTAGCTTCTAGAATTTCATCTATTGGCCAAAAACAATGTGGTTATTATTTTCAAATTTTTTTGGTGATGCAGGTGAAATATCCAATAAACATTTAGCAGTTAGGAGATTGTTCCGTAGTAAGCTTATCATTCGTAAATTTGTTTTTCTTCTTACCTCTTCTTTATCTCTTTATGGTCAGGATTTGGCGCCAGAAGATCCTAAAAATCGTAGTCTGTTCGTTATCTTTTTTATGTTACGTATGTCGTATCATCTTTTATTATTTTGTCTGTGTTTTTTTTTTTATCTTTAAGTAGATGTATTTAATACTAGACGTTCCGCGCGGCTTCGCCCGCGTAAATTAGATATTTCACAAACAAATCAGTCTACAAAAAATAGCTTATGATTCTTCATGTGGTCTACTTCTTATATGACCCTAATAACAGACAATAACTCTAGTAGTTCGTGAGATAAGCCCTTTCAAATAATTTCCCCCGTTTTTTCCACATTTTCTTCTATTTCTTCGCTCCTATTAGTCTTAGCGTAATAAAATATAGCCTGTAGCCTTTCTCGATAAATGGGCTATCTAACACTGAAATAATTTTTCAAATCGGACCAGTAGTTCCTGAGATTAGCGCGTTCAAATAAGCCCTTTCAAATAATTTCCCCTCGTTTTTTCCACATTTTCCTCTATTTCTTCGCTTCTATTAGTCTTAGCGTGATAAAATATAGCCTATAGCCTTCCTCGATAAATGGACTATCTAACACTGAAAGAATTTTTCAAATCGGACCAGTAGTTCCTGAGATTAGCGCGTTCAAACAAACAAACAAACAAACAAACAAACTAAGAAACTTTTCCGCTTTATAATATTAGTACAGATTTAATTTTCTGTTTCAAGTTACATTACAGTACAGGTTCCCTAGAAAATTGTTTTAACTTGATTACTATCAAGTTAATTTTTCGTGAGGTAGCTTCATTTTGATAAGATGAACAACAATTTCCTCTGCAAAAATTCTCGAAAGTGGTAGCTAACAGAGATAGAAAGGATTAAATATTTCGATTTGATGGTCCTAAAATATGGATTGTTCTATTTGTAGGATAATGTTACTGTTTAATTATATAACTATAATTAACCTATCAATATACAAAAAGTCCTCGTTGACTATACTGTTGTTCGTCTTATCAAAATGAAAC
This sequence comes from Cyaniris semiargus, assembly GCA_905187585.1. Classification (NCBI taxonomy): domain Eukaryota; kingdom Metazoa; phylum Arthropoda; class Insecta; order Lepidoptera; family Lycaenidae; genus Cyaniris; species Cyaniris semiargus. The sequence goes on along the minus strand of LR994568.1, from coordinate 10,257,114 downwards.
TACTCACGAAAAATTAGCCTGACAGTAATCGGATCAAAAAAATGTTCTAAGGAACCTGTGCTATTAGCGTTGGTCATTTGTAATTGTCTTAAATAATATCTGAAACATCATCATGATGTCCGACAAACTTTTTTATACTTTTTAGGGCTCCGTACCCAAAGGGTAAAAACGGGACCCTATTACTAAGACTTCGTTGTCTGTCCGTCTGTCCGTCTGTCCGTCCGTCTGTCTGTCTGACTGTCTTCTTACCTCTTCTTTATGGCTGTAACTCAAGAACCGCTATAGCTAGACTTCTGAAACTTTCACAGATTGTGTATATCTGTTGCCGCTATAACAACAAATACTGAAAATAAAATAAAGTTAATATTTAAGGGGGGGTAAAGGCTCTCATACAAGAAACGTGATTTTTTTGGTCTTTTTTGCTCGTAATCAATAATGGTAACAGCTAGGCACTTGAAATTTACACAAAATCCTTAGTTATATTTGTACTTTAGTAATTAATAATAAACCCAGCCCATACAAAAAACACAATTTTTTTTCTACTTTCGCTCTATACCGGTACGGAACCCTTCGTGCGCGAGTCCGACTTGCACTTGGCCAATTATTTATATTCTTACCCTAATTTTAATATATCAATGCATCCGTCGTTCGTTTCTTATTCGATCCAGTTCGTTCATTAGTTACTTGTTCGATACAGTCCGTTCAATCATTACTTGTTAGATTAATTCCTTGTTCAATCTCGTGTATTCATTCCTTACTTGTTCATTCCAGTCTGTTCATTTGTTCCTAGTTCGATCCAGTCCGTTCATTCGTTACTTGTTAGATCGAGTCCGTTCATTCATTACTTGTTTGATCCAATCCGTTCCCTGCAAGTTCAAAAATTATTTAATCATTTTATGCAATTGCATCACAAACTTTTTAATCGAAAATAGCTTTTATCCCAAATCTGAATTTTAAAATTCGTTGGAATTTTTTAAATAGTCCAGGTCATGTTATTTGATATAGTCTCATTAGTCATTAATCATTAGATTCTAAAGTTTATGTATAGGTAAATTTATATTGAAAAGTGATACCCGTTTCCAGTTTACCAGACCTCTATCTGTAAACTTATTCTAAGCGTACTGTAGCTCATCTTAAACAGGTACTACGTTTTCGTCCACAAACTTTTCTACCACGACTTCATCACGTGATATTTTTTTAACAGCTGCAAAATGTGGAATATTTTTAATTGATGGAAGATTTTTATATTTAACTAGCTTTTCCCGCGGCTCCGCTCGCGTTATGAAGTATTATTTTCAATTAGGTATCAAAATCTCAGCCCGATCGGTTTAAAAGGGGGTAGAATTGATCAAAATCCTTTCTTAGCGGATGCCTACGTCATAACGTCTACCTGTATGCCAAATTTCAGCCCAATCCGTCCAGTGGTTTGGGCTGTGCGTTAATAGATCACTATGTCAGTCAGTCAGTCCATGAGTTTTATATATTTAGACTTACAGCTCTATTTATTTTACGGCATGTTTAGTATTTAGTCAGTATCTGTAGTATTTAACTAGATGTTGCCCGCAACTTCGTAAGTTTTTTCATAAGAACGCATATTTTTACGTAGGTAACGAAAACTATCACTGTCTATTTGCGGGATTAATGCCCGTTTTCACTAACCACCTCCTAATGCCAAGTGTCTTCTAGCGGTCATGAAGTGAACCTATCTCTCAAGATATTATAATTATCGTTTATATTGTGTCACCTGCGTCCTTACACTCTAAGAATATTGGCAAAACGTAAGGGTTTTCAAAAACGTGTATGTGTTAAGAAATACATGACCCTAAAAGGGCGCTAGGGGATATTTAGCGTTAAGGGCGGTTTGTGAAAACGGGCATTAAAATGAGTTCCTAGAAATCAATTCAATTGATTAAGCGTAAAGAGGTAATAGACAGACAATAAATTTTTAATATCAAGACAGAACAACTGTTTTTTTACTCACTTTATTTGTTATTTTTAACGTCTCTCTAGGCTAGGATATCTGTTATAGGCCAATCCATGAAACAAGTCACAATTCGATAAATTTTTCTTTTAATAATGTTTTGAAGTTTGCCTCTTGGATTTTTTTTTTTATTTTGCCTCTCCATATATTTACAACTTATTATTTAAATTTTTCAGCCATTCCTTATTCCAGTATCGAACATGCATCTTTTGAGTTCATATTAACCACTAGGCCACGGTCGCTCATAACATAAAAGATTACAATTTAACATAACCGGTTAATACACGCGCGTCTGCCCTGACTCCTGAGAAACTATAGCACGAGTTAATTGTTGTGCCAAGCGCGAGTCGGAAGTTAAGGATGGGTTCCGTAGAATCGATATTACGACTGAGACCGTTAAGTCCAAGTCAGTAGGTAGGGACGATGAATTCTACACAGTCAGTATAGTGAACAATATACATTATACAATGTACATTCTTTGTCGCTTATCTTTGGCCAAAATTAAATAATTTTTATGCTCGGTTTCTGAGTTTTTGACAGTAGTCTAACTTTTCACAGCGTCATTGGTTAACGGCCGTTCCCAATATTTGATCTATCTCTGGTTTTGCCCTACTAGAGATAGGAATAGCTCTCATTAGACATTAGAGACATATATTTTATGTCAATTCAATGTTAGCTGCGATCGGTCGTATGTCAAACCAGAGATAGATTGAATATTGGGAACGGCCGTAAGAGGGCTACAGTAGCCTGCTATAATTGACCCAAAAAACAAACATCGTCCTTCTCTCTTCACACTCACGCCCGTCTTTCATATGCCAGGTGAAAAAGGACGACGTGGAATCATCGCCAAGTTAGTTTTACCATAGACTAAGGAAAATAATTTTCTCTATGGTTTTACTATGAATAAAAGACGAACTATAATGATTATGAAAAAAATATTTTGAGCGGGTTTTATCAATGCCTATTTAGATATTAAAAATATTAAAGAAAAGACAGCAAACTTCGAAGATCCAAGCAAAAATTTGTCTAAAACAAGGTTTTTTGTAAAAAAGAAACTATCGAGCATTTTTTCAGTAATCGTGTTTTCGTCTTGAGCATTTAATCTTTAAATATAAAAATTTATCCAATGATCAATGATATTTTTTGAAAATCTGCTGTCAAAAATTGCCATCAGATTCTGGTAGACCTATAGTAACTTGTATTTAAATTATAAACTTATCATATAAAATAAAAGTATCATTAAACTAATGGTGACATTTGCAAATCGCTACCATCAAGAAAACACACTTTTATTTACGCAGTGTTTATCTTGGGGTGTACTCTTATTTCTTATCAACATCGACCTTTGATCCTTTTGAGCGTTATTCATTGTTGAAAAATTTAGAGTAAGAAACTTCGACTTTTTGAAAGCGTTAAAACAGTGTTTTTTACAACCTGTGGGCCGTAACTGGGTGGTCACGAAGCTTCTGTATGGGGATCACCAGTGTTTATTTCAATTTTTAACCGACTTCCAAAAAGGAGGAGGTTATATGTTCGGCTGTGGATATATATATTTTTTTATATGTTCAACGATTACTCCGCCGTTTGTGAACCGATTTTCAAAATTTTTATTTTGTTCTATTAGGTTTCTCTCCAATTTGGTCCCATTTTCACAAAAGTGGTGATCTGATGATGGGATCCTTGAGTAATCGAGGGATCTCCTCAAAATTTATATGGAAACATATGGTGATTTTGGTTTTATGAGAAGTATCCTAAGCATATGCTACCAAAACGCAAGATTTTGCACCAAGGTATACTATGGTTCCGAAGATAGTAAGAGAACTCCGGATTCCTTATAGATACAAGTTTGGGGGTTTAGGCGCTGTTTTAAGAACTGAAAGCTTATGCTACTATGCAAATTACATTCATCATCATCATCATCATCATTACCACGTCAGGGTCACCAGTGTCACATGGTTGTATATGGATACAATATGCCCCCACAACACCATAATTATATCATCACGTTATGTCCTTATAATAATTGGTACTTTTCATAGCGATTTTAATAAAAATATAATGTTGTTTCAAAATAAATGATTCAAGTTCTAAGCGACTTATGTACCACAAAATTGAACATAGCAAAGTCAACCTTAACTCCAGAGCGTATGGCACACATTTGACATTACTTTTGAGATTCGAAAGAAAAAAGAGAAGTAACTTACTTCGATAGGTACTACACTAGTTTAACTATTAACCCATCAATCCCCAAGCGGCACCCGGCTGCCGCATAACAATTAAAAATCTATTGTGTCTGCGATTCCTACGATCGAGGTAATAAATTGAACCCTTAGTATGAAAATACTTACATAGGAAAACAATCTACATCGTAATAGGATTATTAGGAATAAGAAACACAATCGCATTGAGTGTGACTCTTAACAAATTGTAATAAGATACGTAGAATATTGTAACGCGATGGTTTACTAGGTAACTAAAAAGAGTAAAATTATTATTTTTAAGAAAAAATTAAAACTGACTTCCAAGGTAAAAACAATAATAACATCCTTATAATATGAACTAAAAAGTATTAAATAATGTTTCCTATCTAATAGTGCCTTTTTCCGAATTCGGCTAAACCTCAACTATTTCTGTACTCAATCTTCATAATTTTGAAGTCGGTGCCAGTTCCAAAAGTTTCAAATACCTATTCTGTCAGAGAACTGAAGATTCAGCTATATCTGGTACCGACTTCAAAATGATGAAGATTGAGTACAGAAATACTTAGTTGAGGTTTAGCCGAATTCGGAAAAAGGCACTATTAGATAGGAAACATTATTTAATTCTTTTTAGTTCATATTATAACGATGTTATTATTGTTTTTACCTTGGAAGTCGGTTTTAATTTTTTCTTAATTGTCATTTCAAAAACTTGATCGTAACGGCATCTTTAGAATTTAGAACTGAAAGACATCATAAAAGTGGATAAGCCTCATACATTTTTATTATCCCACAACCTGAGCACTTTTGTGGTACACTTTACGGAAAAACTATCACGCCTATTGATTTGTGCTTTAACATAGTAATTTTTATTTATATGTAGATATGTTATCATCGGTCAGTCAAGGTTTGGTTACTATTCAAATATATAAAAAAAAAACTGCCTTAAAGACTATTACCACGCAGAAAAATGACGCGAGCCCTCACAAAGCTCGGCTTTTAGCTAGTTTTAAACTTTTCACATTCAAAATATTCCAAACAACTACATTATATTGTATACTTTGATATTATAACCGTATAAAGTCTAGTTTTATCTGGATTAAGCTAAACATAAAATGTGACAAGCTCAAATTTTTCACACTTTAATAACGATCTCTGAATTGACATTAAATAATATAATTGTGTATTTACGTAAGTTTATAAAAAGAATCAAACGCTTCATTTTATTCTATGCAGCATTTGCAAAATGTTTGCAATGTAATAATTATTATTGTATATTTTTAGGATAATTTTGCTAAGCTTGACAATTGTGAATTATATGAGTAAGCACAAATTGCATAGTCTACTGTGCAGTGTTCTTAATAAAATACGTATCATAATATTATTATTTTTCATACAATTTTAAGTGGTTAAATAGTCAGTGAAAATATTTTTTACGTTTTTGGGTGAAAAAACTAGTGTTCGTGAGATAAAAAAATAGTATATTCTATAATATTATGAACAAGAAATGATTGATTTTACGGAAATTTGACGGATTCTACTTTTGCCGTAGAGAACCCTAAAATGTAACAAATTAAAATGAAGTTTGTTTTTATATTTTGCATATTTTGTGGGAAATCCCTCATAGCCAAGGGAATTTGTATATTTCGATACCTTAACACGTTTTAATTATAATACTTAAATAATCTATATGGAAAAATTTCATACGTTCAATGAAAAACGAACTAACTGCGTACATATAAATATATAAGTCAAAATTTATCTGATAATATATTTATTAGGTACTTCTAAATTAGATTTTGTATTACTATCCATACTTATATTATAAATGCGAAAGTGAGTCTGTCTGTCTGTTACCTCTTTACGCCCGAACCGCTGAACCGATTTTGCTGCAATTTCGTATGAGATGCTTTGGGTCCCGGGAAAGGACATATGATACTTTTATCCCGTAAGAATGTTGGTTCTCCCGCGATAAACGAATTTTGGCGCAACGGAGTTGCGGGCGTCATCTAGTTCACTCAATATATATAAATAAAAGTTATATTATAAATCATTTTAAATAAGGGAAAGGGATATTTATCGAAAGTTAACTTAAGAATGTAGGACATCTTAAAATTACTATCCTACTATCCTACTTAAGTATTGTAATTTATTATTATGTCTTTTAGTCTAAACCGAAAGGTTTTAGGAAAGTTTTAGAAGTTGTTGACTAAAACACGCATCATAGATTAGCAAAAAAAAAAAAACTACGAATTAAAAAAAAACATAATGTTCATAGTAAGCATATCTTAAGAATTCGAATCTAGATTCTAAAATCTAAATGAAAGCGCCTGAAACTCCTCCCCCTTACTTTATTTTCTTTTAATTTCAATTATCTTAAAAATAATCATATGTCCTTTCCCGTCTATCAAATCTCTCCATACCAAATTTCATCTAAATTTGTCTAGCCGCTTAAACGCAAAGGGGAAACAGACGGACAGACAGACAGACAGACGGACATATAGACACAATTTCTTATTCATAATATTAGTAAGGATATCCGTTACCTAGTTTATTTTACATTGAATTTAAAAAAAAAACAAATGAAAAATCGGCAAATCACCAAATTTTTAGATCCGTCGAAAAAAAAAGAAAGTCCATTTTTTTTTCGCCGCGCGTCTGTATATAACCGCTGATGCTTCACACGACAACTCTTAGTTGGTTGTTGAGTGAGTGGTTATGTGTAGTCAGCATGAAGCGGTACTTGCGAACTCAGATACTCATCGTCGCTTGCGGTAAGTAAAAAAAAGAGCGGCAAAAAAGGCGGTAGAAAAAAAAATTAGTGAAAGAATTTTTGTGATTTTTGGTTTCAAACTTGAGGTTAAAGTTTTGTTTGCGTTCGCATTTTTTTTATAATCGAAAATATCGTGTTCAAATATTTATCAAATAGAGAGTTGTTTAATTTGATGCAAAAATATAAGAAGTTATAAGTAAGTATATTGTACGAAAATGGTACTTTTTGCCGTAACTTTTTACATCCTTGTAGGGATTTACAACATTTTCATACACTTCTTCAAATTCAGTTCAGTGATTTGTGCATGAACTTAAAGTGACACAGGAACTTTTGTATAAAATTCTATCATTTTTTACAGTATCGGTTTTGTACCAATTGCAATAATAAGTAAAAAATGTTATAAATATTTTATGTGTTTTGGGGCAAAAGTCTCTCTATCTTTTTAACCGTTTTCAAATTAAAGACAATGTGTCATGTGTGTGTGGATGTATTTATGTCGGGTGATGTTTTAAAAGTAGGTACTAAACTGTACATTTTTATCCTGGATCTGCCTGCGTGAATTTAGTTTTATGGGAAAAATGTACAGTCGCGGGATAAAAGTAACTTCAGTGCCTAAATATTATGTTAATAGTATTCCTGATTACTTGAGATCGCCCAATGGTCGAAATTCGACCTCAAATAGAAAATTAAATTATTAGTTTCAAATTTCAACGCTTTTCTATTGATATTCTAATATCAAAATATTGACTTTATTATTTTTAAGAGATATTTCCTGCGACAGGCTCAGATTAATAAAGTCAAATGATGACAGACTGGCCGTGTAATAATTGTCTAATGCAGTATTTAAGATTGAATAAAAAAAAAACTAAATCTATTTTCAATTTGACAACAGACTTCAACCATAAATAAAAGAGTACAATTCGTGTGTCAATCAAAATCTCCTAGTGTGTGTGTTGTAGTGTGTGTAATGTTTTATTTGTTAAAAAAATGTATGATAAAAGCATAATTTCAAAACAATATTAGCTCGATGCACTCTTTCACCATATAAACTATAACTGTGCAAAATTTCATTCACCGCTTCCGCATTTTTCGTCAAAAGGGATCCAAAATTTTTCGCTCGCGTAATAATATTATATCGATAACAACCGCACTCAGAGACATTTATGATAGTCAAACTTCATTTTAAATAGTAAGGGAGGGGAAGAGGGGATTTCTCGACGAGCTCGAGCGTGTCAGATTAAGCTTGTATAGGCTTCCGATATGTGTCTAGTTATCATGGTATAGAAATCAGATTTCTCACGCGGTGGGTTAAAAAAAGTTATTTTCGAATATTGAAATGTCATCGGATCTGTCAGATTAAGATAGGGGATGTTTAGTATACCCCAAAGAAGCTTCCATATAAAGCACTGACGATTCCAACCTACCCTACCCTACAAAATTATAATGTAGAGTTTGCCAGGTAATGAATGGGGCATATATCAAACTCTTCATTTAATTATGATTACAGGTAGGTAGTAAATATTCGTCTCTTAGTACTGCAGTTAGTTTATCAAAATAAGCTTTTGCGTTATAATATTTATAAATAGTTATTCTATACGTGGAACCTAACAAACTTTGGCATTTACAACATTAGCAGAATGTTTCTTAGGCGTAAACCATTCAGCCCCAGCATATTGGGATCCTCACTAATATTTTCAAATAGTGTGTTTGCCTGTTCATTCTTAAATGTTGAACAGATTTTGATAAAATTTGATATAGTGTATAGGTTCCGATAAAGAACATAACATTGTAGTAAAGGTACTTTCTATGGCAGATCAATGTACATCTAGATTCTATATAGAGGTTTTGATATAGTTTCTAAATACGTATTTCTCCTTTTTAATTATTATGGCGTAAATAAAGTTATTGAATAAACACATAAGTATCATGAAAATAATGTTTTAATGGCTGATACATTAATTTTATATAGATTTTCAAACCTATGATGTAAATAAAAGTAGATAATGTAATTTCTGAGTTTTTTTGGAAGGAGTTTATTTATTGAGTATTGATTTTGATTGGCTATCGTCAAAACAAACCAATCAACAACGTCAATCGTCAAAAAAACTCAGAAACCATCACCTCCATATCAGATAAATGTCATATCATGTCACTATATAATATTAATTTATTCTTTTTTAAATTTTTGTAAAGTGTATCATCATACCAAATTTCATCCAAATCGGTTCAGCGATTTGAGCCTAAAGAGGCAGACAGATAAACTTTCGACGTCATATTAACATTAGTATAGATTTATAATGTGTTTATAATATTATTAAAGTTGCAACAACTCTATTAAAAATTACGGTTGTCTTGCACCGACAAACACAAGAAGCTTGTGACAGACAAACAGAAAAACTCACACACATTACACACATACACAATCAGCAGTCCTTTAAAACATTAAATAAAATTATTTAAAATCAAACGTTTTTCAAACGCAACGATTAAAATATGTAACATATTTTAGTACTTAGAAGGAAAAAAATATACTTCATTTAAATTTAAAAGGTTTAATCCCCTTTTTTGTTAAACATATTTAGAATTTAACTAGGTACTATACATAAAATTTGATAAAGTGATACGATGTTCACCAGGTCATCTAGTAGTATAATAAAATAATAATAATGTTCTTTATCCAGGCTCACTTAGGCCTTTGCATCCGTTGTGGATGATTTATACAGTATTTTCAGAGCGAAGTAACCACTCCTCAAATACTGTAGTGCCTGGGACAAGATTTTAAATGTCCGTATGGTTGCCCAAGCACATACGGCATTCTCGCAACATAGTCGGCCTAGTCCAGAGGAAAGAACTAGTCAATACGTCTGGGACGTTTGGGATGTTTTCCTTCACCGTACGAGCGTCCGTATTATGTACTTGAGATCAGAAAATGTCTCATTGGTACACGCCTCCACCCGGGATAGAACCTGCACCCTCTACGAGTGCGAACCAAAGGTCTACCCATTAGGCCACAGACGCTCTATACTCCAGGCTACAGTGTTAGAAATATAGCCTGTATTTTTTTAATAATATGTCTTATGTAAATAAAGCATTACATAAATATTACAGCCCTAACGAACAAGAAAGTTTTCGATTATATTCACAGCTTCCATACTTAGTGGAAGTTCGTCAAAAACAAAATTATACACACAACTTTGAGATTTGCATTGATGATACATGTAACGTCGACGTAACTTTTGCCCGACTACGTCGAAGCATAAAATAGGGTTATGATTTTGACCTGTATGTATGTGGCCTGTGTGTATAGATGTTCGTCTGTTTCCTCATAACTATAAAACTAGTTATCTAATAGGCAAATCCGGTGTGTTAGGAAGCCCCTAGATAATCCGCTGGTTATGGGCTACATGACATTGCGGTAAAATGGCCCCAGTACCCTCGAGGTCCTAGGAGGTATGTAGTAGGTATAATTAGTCGGGATTTAATTTTAAATACTAACTTGTATAATATTACTAGTTGACCCGACAGACGTAGCAGTTAAGACAGTTAACGATTATTATTTTATTCGAATTGGTATAATTAGAAAAAAAAATAGATTAAAATTAGTATCTCCATGCCAAATTTCATCAAAATAGATTAAATAATTTAGGCAAAAATCATAAAAGTTTATTGTGCAGGAACCGTACATTTTCCGAGACAAAAAGTATCCGTTGTCCTTTCCCGAGACTCAAAGTATCTCCATACCAAAATTCATCAAAATCGATTGAATAGTTTAGACGAAAATTACAAAAGTTTATTGTGCGGGTACCGTACATTTTCCGGGACAAAAAGTATCCCTTGTCCTTTCCCGAGAATCAAAGTATCTCTATACCAAAATTCATCAAAATCGATTGAATAGTTTACGTGCAAATCATAAAATTATATTGTGCAGTAACCGTACATTTTTCCAGGACAAAATGTATCCTATGTCCTTCTCCGGGGCTCAAAGTATCTCGATACCAAATTTCAGCAAAATCGGTCCAGCCGTTTACGCGTGATGTCGTGACCAAGGGATATTTGGATTCATTTTTATTTTATTTATATAGATATTGTGTGGCAGACAGTTAGCCTTAATACAACAGATATACATTTATCTTACTAATATCATAGACTAAGGAAAATGTATATTTTCTCTATGCTAGTATGTACTTTTTATCCCGGTGGAGATATGTAGCAATGAGTCATTCGGTCAAGTCATAATCCCGACTCCCGAACGTACTGACCAGTTTATTCGAACCTGTGCTCAGTCTGTACAATCAAGGGCGAACATTCACGAATATGCCCCTCACACCATAAGTCCATCATCTGCCAACATCGCATACAAAAACTGATCAAATACCAATCCAAAAACTGCCAAAACAACGTACCAAATCATCATTAAACTAATTATTTTTTACATGGGGAAATGGTTAACGCATCCCCGGCGGATTGGGGATACCCCAGTAGGATCTACCCACTAAAACCCCATGGTGCTCCACTCCTCGCTTAAGGCAACTCTACCAGCGATCATCCACATTCTGCAGACCCGTCACATCAAATTGATCCTACGACCTTCACAACTCCTACCACTGAACCATTGATGATAACATAATGGATTGTCACCAATAGATTAAGAAAGAGAGATGATAAGGACAATAATATTGAAGGTTACTTTATTGAACTAGTTAAGAACAAGTTTGATGGAAAATTAACCTAAAATTAAATAATTAGCAACCAAGAAAATAATTACTAAAAACAGGTGTTTTCAAAAGCGCTGATACAAAATCTAAGCTATCCATAATCCGTATCAATCCATCGATACTAAAATATAATAAATTAAAAATATAGGAAGTCCAAACTAAGCGTCTATTCGCAACATGTTTTTACAAATCATCATTTTTAATTTTTTCAATTTCAATTTATTTATTTATTTGTGAGTCGCCCCGTGGATTTAAAAATTTTCCATCCTCTGAAAATTATGTCAACTTATAAAAATATCTTCAGATATTATTTCCATTTACGTTATTCAGTCGTTAAACATCATATTTTATTGTCTCAGAATTCTACACCTGAATGTGATATAGGGTTATAATGTACGTGACGTTATTGTTTTTTTATCTTTAGACTAACATAAAAATAAAATGGACAAATAATAATTAAAAATTTTGATTTGTATCAAAAGGATAAAAATATGGTCCATGTATTATGAAAACTAAACCGCGAGTAGCAGTTATTTGTATTTTTTTCAATCCATCGAAGGCTATAACTTGTAAGAGTGAAAGAGAAATATATAATTTTGACCTAGGTATATTTTTGTGTGTGTCCCAGTTTTCAAGTCCAATATTAATATTGTTACTAATTATAACGCTAAGATAACTACGCTATGTGCAAATTATTTTTCAAATATCTAAAAATTGGTCCCAAAATCTATATTTATCTGACACAAAAGCCTTAAGCGCTAACTTTGAATAGAAAAAAGAAAGAAGGACGAAAAATAAAGTTATTTTATGTTATGCCTGATCACTAAGTTGAGTAAGTAGTACCAAAATTCCCATTCATCAATGTTGCGAACACATAGGTCTTCTGAGATTTACATAGTAAATTAGCAATATCCATCCATTCTTCTTTAGCAGTTCTCTCATGAAAATCCCCTTCTTCCAGTGAACATCGGGCAATTCATAGATGGGTACAGCGTGGGCTGGTCGGCTCCCATCATCCCCAAGCTCCAGGACCCTGATCAGACACCACTTCCGGATGTGATCACCGACTTCGAAGTATCATGGATTGGGTCACTTCTCTATATAGGGGCTATTGTAGGTGAGTATAATTAGCAGCATTTGATTCCATTGGGTTTCTGTATTGAACTTAGTCCATGATTAGCATAACTACAGTAGAAATGCGAAAAATTACACAGCGTTTAGAGACCAAATTACTCTTTTTGATATACATATTCCATTATTGTTTACAATCCTAACTTTATCGAATGCTTGAAGCGAAACGACCCTATAAAATTTGTTTTGCGACAACGGATACAAGCTAGGGCATCGAAACCCGGACCAATTTTCAAAACCCGGGTTTTCGGGTTTTTTGTTTGATGAAAACCGGGTACCCGGGTTTTTCGGGTTTTTTCGGGTTTTTTAACAATTCAAAAATTAACAATGCGAAAATACTTTACACATGATTTTCTGCGATTGCTATCACCTATCCAGTAAAATACTATTTAAATACCATTGTCTGGGGTCGCAGCAGTGCCCAACCAATTCTCAAGTAAGCTGGCACGGCCGTATCATACTTTTATCGAAGCGACTATTTTACCTCTCCTATATTTTGGATCTTATCAAAGCTAAGATTAAGATTTTAGGGCCAAAATTAAGTATTACAACAAGCTTTTATTTAATTTTTAATTACTACATGACATTAAATGGAAGAATAACCTTAAATATAAAACGTATGCCAACAAATCTTTATTTAATCTTTTACATTTTTATTGCTGATTCTCAAATTATTAATAATTATTTAGTCCTAATTGATGTTGGCATACTTTATACCTGTAAATAAATTTTTGTGCCTAGTTTTTACCTGAAATTGCCTTTTGTCTGTCTTGCTACGGTATGAAGCCGAATGTTCTTTGCAATTTAAGGTAACTTTTCTCTGTCATATAACTTACTGGAAAATCTTACATTACTGAAAAATCTTACATTACACTAGACCTCAAAGCTTTTTTTGACGGCCTCTGTGGCTTAGTTGGTGGGCTGTTGGTAGCTCAAGCCGGGGGTCGCGGGTTCGAATCCAGCCGACGGAACAAAAGTTTGCAAAGTTCCTGAGTCATGGATGTGTATTAAATATGTGTATAATATAATAAAAACCTTAAATTTATGTATACTATAAAAGTATTAAATATATTTCCGTTGTCTGGTACCTGTAACACAAGTCCATCAGGTACTTACCACGGGGCCAGACTGACGTGGTGTGAAGCGTCCATAGATATTATTATTATTTTGTAGTTATTAGTTCTAGTCACAATAGACAGAATTCATGTCAGATAACCATGTAATTGATCAGAACAGACCACGTGGCAAATGCGGAAGGTTGCTTTTAATGAGTTTGGAAGATTAACCATGGTGGTATGGTGTTACACACAAGAAATTGTCTCTGGCGCTGGTGCTGATAAAAACTCGGCTTGTATTTCATCTGGGTTCACTAAAATCACGTGTTGTAATAATTCCGTAGTGAGTATGACATCCACGGCCGGCTAAGGAAAGCCAACATTCGTCCTATTATGTGTTACCAACATCAGTCTCTCAAGCAATTAAAAGCAATCTGCCGCATTTGCCAGACTGCAATACTGGAATACAAAATGGTTTCACATCATACTTGATGGAAACTCCTCTGCATGGTTTTGTCAGTTTCTAGGGGCTGGTTGCTCTCTTGGAACCTTTTTACTGATTGCATTGTCTTAATATTGTCGTTATTTGTTATATTGTGAATATAACAAATAATGACAAAAAGCATAACGACAAACAAAAATCTCTTTTAAGGTTTTTAGTAAGTAAGACGACTGAAAAAAATGACTTTAAATTGCAAAGAAGACTGGGCGTGATACCGCAGCAGGGCACAAAAAAATATTTTTTAGTAAAAATACTGTATGCCAAACATCAGATCAGTATAAATTATTACTATTTATTTGACAATCAGCAATAAAAATATCTCATTCGAATGAAAATTTCAGTTTATAAAACGAAATAAAGATTTGTTGACTTATCATTGATTTTTATGACTATAGATATCTGTGATTGTTTTAGAAACGATAAAATTCGGAAAATTGTTTTAATAATATGTTTTATTAAATACCAAAAAATAAGCTATCATTGTTCCATACACTGTCTTCAAAAATTCCTGACAGGTTTTTAGATATTCCAAAAATACAAATATCCCTAAGACTTTGTTGATGGATGTATTTTATGAGCAACGGTCCATACAAGTTACAACGTTTTGTCACTAACTAGTGACAAAACGTTGTAACTTGTATGGATACTTGCCCATCATCAAAAGTCTACGGTACTTTCAGCAGACTTAGAACCCTTTGAAGCTGTCCACACTTTATTTTGTAAGCCTTTGATCACATAATAAAGAAAAATGTGGTCAATCTCTGAATGTTGATTAAAAACTATAAAAAAATCGGCCAAGTGCGAGTTGGACTCGCGCACGAAGGGTTCCGTAACATTATAGAGCAAAATTAGGCCAAAAATTGTGTTTTTTGTATGGGAGCCCCCCTTAATTTTTTATTTTATTTTAATATTATTATTAATATTAAATTTTTCTCCAAGTCCTTAGTTTTATGTATACTTTAATATTTAAATATTAAAGTATACATAAAACTAAGGACTTGGAGAAAAATTCAAGTACTTACCTGGTGCCATTATAAATATAGACCAAAAAATGCCAAACAAATCAAATTTGTTGTATGGGAGCTCCCCTTAAATATTTGTTTTATTTTGTTTTTAGTATTTATTGTTATAGCGGCAACAGGAATACATAATCTGTGAAAATTTCAACTCTCTAGCTATCACCATTCTTGAGATACGGCCTGCTGACAGACAGACGGACAGACGGACAGACAGACATCGAAGTTTTAGTAATAGGGTCCCGTTTTTACCCTTTGGGTACGGAACCCTAATAAGTTTAACAAGACTTGCTTCTATGAAATTTGAAAACTTTTTGCGATGGATAGATTGTTTGAAGAGACTTGGCTTTTTTTACATTGAATAGTTTTGGTAGGATTTTCAAAATATTATTATTAATAAATATGTTTGTGACAATAATTAGTCTTTAATGCTCTTGAAACGAAACTTTTACTTTAAAATATTATATTTTGTTTAATTATGACCAATAGAAATAATTAAACCTATACTTATGTTATAAAAATAAAGAATTTGTATGTTAATTTGTTATAAATACCTTAAAATATCAGGTCGTGCCTTCAATAATTATAAAAAAACAAAAAACCCGAAAAGCTCGAAAAACCCGGGTTCCATTTTTGAAACCCGGGTTTTTTCGTGATCCCCAAAACCCGGGTTTTCCCGGGTTTTCGGGTTTCGGGAAAACCCGGTCTCGATGCCCTAATACAAGCTTACAACATCAAAGGAGTAGTAAAAACAATCTACGCAGGACTTATCCCTTAAAATTTATACATTTTTGAGTTGTTGATGTTTTTTTCATATCTTTAAACTGCAATGTTCACTATCCCAAGTTCTACTTCTTTTTCTTTTGCGTTTCTTCTTTATGACTTAAATATTCCATCTCTTTCCAGGCCCGTACATCCCCAGCTACCTCTAACGTCTTCGAGTTGACATATTGTGTCCTGTCCTGTGCTATTATTAAATTATTCTTACTCTTTCTATCTTCATATATTCCATCCCTTTCCAGGCTCGTACATCCCAAACTACCTCTGTAACGTCCCTAAATTGATATGATAACTATTCTTGCTCTTTCTATCTTCATATATTCCATCTCTTTTCAGGCCCGTACATCCCCAGCTACCTCTCCAACGTGATTGGTCGGAAGCCGTGCCTCTTTATCGGCGGTCTCATCAACCTACTGGCCATCTTCCTCATCGTGACCACTCGTAATGTCGCCATGGTGTTCGCGATCCGCATCATCAGTGGTTTAGGCATGGGCATGGTCACCGTCAGCAACTTGGTCTACGTTGGTGAGATTGCGTGAGTATTGCGTTTTTAAACCGCTATAAAATACGAGCTTTAAGAGGGCGAATAAAGCAAAAAAATCAAACATCGTCCTTCTGTCTTCACACTTACCCCCGTCTTTCATATGCCAGGTGAAAAAGAACGACGCGGAATCATCGCCAAGTTAGTTTTTTCTAAGTAACTCGATAAATATACAATATTTTAAAGATCCGTTAGTTCTGTCCCTCGGCAATAGAATTTTATATTATTTACTAGATGACGCCCGCAACTTCGTTGCGCCCAAATTCGTTTATCGCGCGGGAACCGTACATTTTTTCGGGATAAAAAGTATCCTATGTCCTTTCCCGGGACTCAAAGTATCCCCATACCAAATTTCAGCAAAATCGGTTCAGCCGTTTAGGCGTGAAGAGGTAATAGATAGACAGACAGACAGATAGACAGACAGACAGACAGACAGACAAACAGACAGACAGACACACTTTCGCATTTATAATATTAGTATGGAGATATGGATTTAAATATTGACTTAGTTGAATACACAGTTTTGAAATGAAATGTTCGTGAAATTTAGATGCATCTTTGTCATTTTTTTTCTATCGAGATGGATATCGTGTTTTCGCTACTATGGAAAGTACAATTTTTTGTTTAAAAAATAAAACAATTCGTAGCTTATTATCAAGTATAAAAATTAGTTATGTAATCATCTATTTTGCTTTAGTCGCCCCGTCTGTCTGTCTGTATCCTTACTAATATTATAAATGCGAAAGTGTGTCTGTCTGTTTGTTACTTGCCGATTTATAATATGAAAAATTAGGATAAACTTTTTTTGATCGTGGTTACTTATGTTATTGCTAATTAGTTATTAGCTACAATTCATCATCATTAGTTTGCTTTCTAATAATTAGGACTAAGAAAAGAAGAACGAGACGAATAAGAATTAAGAATTTATAGTAACTTAACACTTATTACTAAATTTTATGAAAGGACTAGCTGTGCCCCGAGATGGAATCCGCCGATTATTAGGAAAAATAAATTGTGATATTTCCCCGCAGCAAAAAGTAGCCTATGTGTTAATCCAGGGTATCATCTAACTCCATAACTTTATTAAAATCGCTCCAGCCGTTTAGACGTGAAGAAGTAACAAACATACAAACTCACAAACTTTCGCCTTTATAATATTAATGTGTAGTGTGATTATAGCGGTTAATTTCGATTTAATTTTTTCTCAAGGAGACCAAGACAATGGAAGTTGTAAAATGAAAATAAATGTTGTAATAAAAATCATATTCCATAAATTACCTTGTAAGTTATTGTAAACAATAACCAATTAAGTATAAGGGGTCCTATAATAACAATAATTAATAAAGAACGAACGAAAGAATTTAAAAGGTCTTTTATAGTTAAGTAATAATTATAAGCTAGACAAAGACGCTACAAGCAGACTTGTACCTATAGCTATTTGATTTGTAACTATTGTGAAGAGGTATATTAGTTTGCAAGGAAATCAAATTTAACGAAGCACGAAGGGTTCCGTACCACAACAGAGCAAAATTAGGCTAAAAATTGATTTTTTTGTATGGGAGCCCCCCTCAATTATTTAATTAATTTAAATTTTATAATTAATTATTAAAGTAAAAATACAATTAAGTATTTTGAGAATATTTCAATTGTCTATGTGTTGCCGTTATTGATTAACTCATCAAGCCCCATACGGGCACCGGTGGTCGCGACAACAATAGAATACAATAGCATTTCCAAGAATCCGCGATCGAAGGGTTAAGAGCAAAAAATAGCAAAAAAATTACGTTTCTTGTATGAGAGCCCCTCTTAAATATTTAATTTATTTTATTTTTAGTATTTGTTGTTATAGCGGCAACACATGTACACAATTTGTGAAAATTTCAGAAGTCTAGCTATAGCGGTTCTTGAGTTACAGCCTGGTGACAGACAGACGGACAGACGGACAGACGGACAGACGGACAGACATCGAAGTCTTAGTAATAGGGTCCCGTTTTTACCTTTTGGGTACGGAACCCTAATAAAAAACCTTGACTGACTGATGATAACACATCTACTATATAAATAAAAATTACTATGTTAAAGCACAAATCAATAGGCGTGACAGTTTTTCCGTAAAGTGTGTGTGTGTGTGTGTATCCGTAAATTGTGACGAAAGGTCCATAATATGCTTTTTACTAAAGTATAGTAAAAACTATGTGCGTCTGTTTGTCTGTCCAATGAATTAATTTTGATAAAAAAATTATGGAGATACTTTAAATCCCGATAAAGGACATTGGATAATTTTTACCCCTGAGTCATAACTCTCGCGCGAAAAACCGCTCAAAGACGTTGTGTAACTTTAAAATTAATGTATAGGTCTACCAGAATCTGATGGCAAAAAGTGAGAAAATAAAATGACTCTAGCAATACGGGGGTAATTGGAATAAAACATTTTGATCCGTTTTTTTTCTTATAGCGGCTGATTCTGTGTGTTAAACATGCAAATATAAAAATTTATCCAATGATCAAGGATATTTTTTAAAAATCTGCTGTCAAAAATTGCCATCAGATTCTGGTAGACGTATAGTTTTTTTCTTTCTTGAAAAAATCACAAAAACTCCTTCCACTTCCAGGTCTACAGACATCCGCGGGATACTCCTGACGTCCACCTCCATAGTGGGTATTCTGGGTACCCTGGCGGCCTACAGCGTGGGGCCGTTCGTGTCCTACGCCGCGACGGGTTACCTGGCACTAGCTGTGAACATCGTGCACATCATTGGGATACTTTTCATACCGGAGTCGCCAGTATTCTTTGCTATCAAAGGTAAGCCATACTTCCATACAAATACTATCTGTCCCGGCAAACGTTGTTTTGCCATATAAAGTATTTCGCCCATATTATTTTATTGAAGTGAGTAAATAAGTATACCATGTTAACGTCCATCGCTATCCCGTCGCACAAACAATGGTCGCCGTCAGTCTCGAGTTGTAATAATTTACTATTATTTATTCAACAAATGCACTTATCAATATAAAAAGTAGCCAGTAGCCGATTCTCAAACCTACTGAATATGCATATAAAATTTGGTATAAATCAGTAAAGCCGTTTCGGAGGAGTACGGTAACTAACATTGTGACACGAGAATTTTATATATAAAATTATAAATGCGAAAGTGTATTTGTCCGTTACCTCTTCACGCCCAAACCGCTGAGCTGATTTTGCTGAAATTTGGTATGTAGATACTATGAGTCCCGGGACCTTTCCATCTGTCTGTCTGTCTGTTACCTCTTCAAGCCCAAACCGCTGAGCCGATTTTGCTGAAATTTGGTATGGAGATACTTTGAGCCCTGGGACAGGATATTGGATTCTTTTTATTCCGGAAAAAATTACGGCTCCCGCGCGATAAAGAATTTGGGGCAACGGAGTTGCGGGCGTCATCTAATAATAATAAAAAATATTTATTTGTAAATTTAAAAGAAAATTAAAGAATACAAAAAAGGATCTACCAAAAGTGCCCATCTAGCCGTTTCGAGCGGTTTGAAGTTTTTCCAATTTTCAGTGACAGGTTGAATTTATTACGCTGTGAAAAGTTTTATGCCTTTGTGCGTTAACATTCAGCAGACTTATCAATTTCGATTAAGTACGCAAATTCTCAAGAAATAAAAAGACAACTTTAGTAGATAAATCTGACTTGAAAATCGTCTTCATCTCGAACGCTCAAATCATAAACGCAAATAATAATGTGATTTCTGATAGAGAGTAGAACAATGCAGTATTACCTCACGCACGTCTGCTGTTGTCTCTGTCTTACGCGAGTTTGTTTCAAGAACATAATATTACTCTACTGAAGATATTTTAAACACCGTGCTAGTATTTTAAGATCCGAAATTGAATAACGGGAAAAAATCAGAGCACTGAAAATTCCTCGATGTTATAGTCTCATATACCCTAGGATTGCTAGATTTTATTTTCAGCCCAAGGCAGGGTTTTTTTTAAATAATACTAGACGACGCCCGCAACTTCGTTGAGCCAAAATTAGTTTAATACACGGGAACCGTACATTTTTCCGGGATGAAAAGTATCTTAGTACTTTCCCGGGACTCAAAGTATCCATACCAAAATTCAGTAAAATCGGTTTAGCAGTTTGATCGTGAAGAGGTACCAGACAGAGAGACAGACTCTCTATAACTACAAACTCACTTTCCATCCATATCTATACTTATAATATTATAAAGCGGAAGAGTTTGTTAGTTTGTTTGTTTGTTTGTTTGTTTGAACGCGCTAATCTTAGGAACTACTGGTCCGATTTGAAAAATTATTTCAGTGTTAGATAGCCCATTTATCGAGGAAGGCTATAGGCTATACTTTATCACGCTAAGACTAATAGGAGCGAAGAAATCGAAGAAAATGTGGAAAAAACGGGGGAAATTATTTGAAAGGGCTTATCTCACGAACTACTAGAGCAATTTTTCTATTATTTGGGTCAGATAAGAAGTAGACCACGTGAAGGGTCATAGGCTATTTTTTGTAGACTGATTTGTCTGTGAAATATCTAATTTACGCGGGCGAAGCCGCGCGGAACGTCTAGTCTATACTAATATTATAAATACGAAAGTGTGTCAGCTGTCTGTCTGTCTGCCAGTCTGTCTGTTACCTCTTAACGCCCAAACCGCTAAACCGATTTTGCTGAAATTTGGTATGGAAATACTTAAGGCCCCGGGAAAGGACATAGCATACTTTTCATCCCGGAAAAATGTACGGTCCCCGCGCGATAAACGACTTTTGGCGTCATCTAGTTTATAATATTAGTATGGATTATGGTTTTTGTCAATTCTATCATTATTGTTTCCTCTGTATAAGTTATACTCAATACTATGGAAAATAACAGCTTAATTTACATAATTATGTAAAAACTCGCTTCCTTTCCTTGGAGGTCATTAAGGCCATCCCCCGAGCAAACGACCTTGACCATACATTTGACGCGTTGCCGAGATCGCACAAAAATCCTATGTTTTTACTTATCTTAGTTCAAAATTGATCTAAAAAAAGTTATAAACGGGGAATATGTAGTTAATTAAATTGTCTATCTATTGTCGTGTGTTTCAAATAAACGTAATTCGTAAATACTAGGGAGATGCTGAAAGTATGCTCCAATTTTAATAAATTGGTATTGCTTTGGAAGCTAATATCATGAGTATAATAAACAAAAATAGAAAATTTAAAACGGGGAAAGGAATGTTGATATACTGAAGATTATTGCTGTATTTTTATTATAACTTTGTAGCTTTCAAATTATGAGTTTATAAGGCTCTAAATACGGTAAATTACGGAATCTCCGTAGGGGAATTCCCTTAAGCAGTGAACTTAGCACATGGCTTGTCATGGTTAGCTGTGCCCGGTGGTACCCGCGGTTTATTAGGAAAAATAAATGGTGATAATATTTTCCCACAGTAAAAAGTAGCCTGTGTGTTAATCCCACTAACCTTCATTATACAAGTACGCTGGACTAATGATACCCTTTGAAATGACAGCTATTTTTTGTGCCTATGTGAAGCGGAATCAGCTCCCCCAATGTGAGTGATAGGAACTAAATTTGACGTAAAAATTACGTTTGAAAGTCGCCATATTGGCGCTGATAGCAGCAGTGGGAGTATTTGGAACTAATAGTAGTGATGACAACCAATAACGATTAGACGGCCATTTGCAAGTTACGTCAAATTTAGTTCTCTTCCCTCTCACTGGGGGCGCTGATTCCGCTTCAAATAGGCACAAAAAAAGTGGGTATCATATCCAGCGTACTTGTATAATGGAGATCAGTGGTTAATCCAGGGTATCAACTAAATCGCTCCAGCCGTTTAGACGTAAAGATGTGACAAACATACGAGCTGAGAATTAACTTTCGCCTATATAGTATTATAGTGTGTTCATAATCATCATCATCGCCATAATCTGATGGTGGTCTTTCTTGATCATAAAATATACATTGAACAGATGTTGCTCGCAACTTTGATGTACATAAATTGATTTGCGGATAGAAACCAAAACTTTTCCGTGGTAAAAACTATCTGAGACTGTGTCTGTCCGTCTGTATGTGTCCCAAATTTTATCAAAATTGATTCAGTGGCTTAAGAGTATAAAAACGCAGACAAACAAACCAACAGACAAGCTCACAAAACGAACAGATTACGAATAAAATGTTATTCGTAATCTGTGGTTCCGGTTCCGCGGTGGTGCCTTTAATAACCACCGGAAAACTGTCATCATTCCATCAAATCCAGGGTTTTTAACTTCTTATACAATAATAATTAATTTTCTACCAACATTTTCCGATTGCAATCTTCGTGCTAATGGAAGTTTATTACCTACTTTATCAAATTCGTTTTCATATTATGTTGCCAACTACAAAGAAAAATTTAACTTCTTATACAATAATAATTAATTTTCTACCAACATTTTCCGATTGCAATCTTCGTGCTAATGGAAGTTTATTACCTACTTTATCAAATTCGTTTTCATATTATGTTGCCAACTACAAAGAAAAATTTTGTTTCTAGAAAGTTATTGTACCTGGCTGGCTGGGTCACCACATATTTAAAGTATTTTGATATAGATCAAAATACTCGGTGTATATATATATATATATATATATATATATATATATATATATATATATATATATATATATATATATATATATATATATATATATATATATATATATATATATATATATATATATATCGATCACTCGCGCGTTTCTTCGCCCCGCGAGCGCTCGCGGGGTGTTGTGGTCACCCCACATATTCTAAGTGATTTTTATACAATATAATATCAGTAGCATATTATTATTTTGATAGGATGTGTGTAACTAAGACAATTTAAATTGTATAAAGTCAACTTTATTCTGTTCTATAAAGCATTTAAATAATCAGCCTTTTTTAGTCGTAATATTGAGATCTTTTCAGAAAAAAAAAAAACAAAATCAAATACTTCTAACTATTCAACATAAACTTTCTCATTCAAAACCGTAAATATAAGGAGCAAAACCAGAAACAGCTATATTAGAACTAGTTCCATACTTCCAGAATGATCTTGATGATAATCATCATCAGACCATCACGCATGATACATGTGGTCAAAACTGGTCCATGGAATACAAATAATAAATCAAATCTAATCAAAACAACAGCTATATATATGCGACCTTGCTTAAAATTATATTAATGTAGTTAAAGCTAAAACTGGTACTTAATTTGAAATGGTAATGATGATACGTCTTGATATTGTATTAAATTTAATTTCAAGACAAAATTAAATCACCAAATGAAATAATAATAATATCTATGGAAATGAAATAAATTAAAATTACAGTTTAAACTAGTATAATTTGTATTTAAATATTATGTTAATAATAATCTAGAGCTGCGGTCGCCAACGTGCGGCCCGCGGGCCGCATGTGGCCCGCGGACGTCCTGCTTACGGCCCGTGAATGTTTTGTAAATAAAGTTATAATTATCAAAATGAACGCATTAAGTAAGGTATATTTGGCTTCTAGGGTTAATATCATGACTGCGGCCCGCCTTTAGTTTATTTTGCCACCTTGTGGCCCTTGCCTACCAAGAGGTTGCCGACCGCCGATCTAGAGTATAGACCTACGTATAGACTCACGGGAGCGTGGCCAGTCAAGTTTGATCTCATAGAACTGCCAGGCGTAGGTCAGTACCCAAGACAACGGTTACACGGTCAGTGTGGCATCAGTGCAGTCAATCAGTCTGAGACTGACGCCAGAATGATGGCTGAAAAGTACATGATAAAAAAATGATTAGTCCGTCAATCAACCGGTTAGACGAGCATCCTCCCATTATTCCTGACCAAACTGATGGATTGAAATGATGGCAGACTGACCGTGTAACCGTTACGTAGTATTACAATGTATTTGCCCGGTTTTTAAGGTTTTATAACAAGAATTTGTCTGTTTACTAGCGCTTTTGTTTGACTAGCGTCAATAACATTCATTGATCAGTAGGTATTGATAAGTTAAAGTCTTATTTTTAGGGTTCCGTACCCAAAGGGTAAAAACGGGACCCTATTACCAAGACTTCGTTATCTGTCCGTCTGTCCGTCCGTCTGTGTGTCCCCAGGCTGTATCTCAAGAACCGCTATAGCTAGACTTCTGAAATTTTTACAGATTGTGTATATCTGTTGCCGCTATAACAACAAATAACAAACGTGATTTTTTTGGCTTTTTTGGCTCGTTATCAATAATGGAAACAGATAGGCACTTGAAATTTTCAAAAATGCCTTAATTATACTTATTATGTGTAGTTTAATAATTAATAATAGCATTAAAATAAAATAAAAATTTAAGGGGGGCTCCCATACAAAAAACACAATTTTTGGCCTAATTTTGCTTATAACGGTACGGAACCCTTCGTGCGTGAGTCCGACTCGCACTTGGCCGATTTTTTAAACTACCGCCTAACTCAATGAATTTATTTGAGTTCCAAAAGCCAAAACAATCGTCATACCGTATTTTGAACTTTATTATGATAACTTGTAATTTTTACAGTAATTAACAAAATATTTATTTTTTAATTTTTGATTGTTTAGATAATGTCTGTTATGTTAACGATTTGTTTACGAATCGTAAAATTTTGCTTCATTTCAATTCCTCAAGTGTTTGCTTGGCAAAAATACTCAATTAGGTAATCACTTATCACTAATGAGCGTTATTTTTGTATTTGATTTTAATTTCAATAGCTGTTATTATTGCCTGATACAAACTGTTACCAGCAGCTTGTACTAAGGGCCAACCCACACGTACCGCAACCACACGACAACCACACCAAGTGGTCGGGCGTATATTTCGTATTGTAAATGAACTGGACTATTCACACGTACCACATTTTGCAGTCGTTGTCGACCACTTGTCAGATACCGACCACATCGCAACCACAACGTTGCGTCGATGCAATGACAGTGCGCGCACACCGCCCACGCTCTTCCGTTTCATTGTATTTATACGTAACCACATTGCAACTACTGGCGACAACGCAACCACGTCGACATTTTGTCGGTACCACAACGCAACTACAAAAAGTTGCAGCGACACCATTCACACGTAACCACTTCTTGACGGCATTTTGTCGTTGCGACGTGGTGTGGTTGTGGTACGTGTGGGTTGGCCCTAATATTATGTATTCTGTGCCAGCAGTAAAGCCACCAATTTAGATTTTATCTTTTGTTTGACAGTTTTTTTTCATTTTGAATGTTGATGCTGCTGCTATGAGCTCAAGCACACTCTAGTTAAAAATCTTTTAATCTCTCTGTCATCTGTGGAAGTTTGCACCAATGGTTTGCACTAACAAGAAATACATTTGCTAGTTAACAAAAAAACTTTAGTCAATATAGACATAATAATATTGTGATTTTAGAAGCCTAAACTGTACACATTTAAAATTGGATTTTATCTTTTCTTTTTTAATATTTTTGTAAATTGTTTTAATCTTTTTTGTTCGAAAAAAGATTTACCTATTTCCCTGTTTCTTACAGGCAAGGAAACCGAATGTAAGGAGACCCTGCGTAAGATAGGCCGTCTTGAAGATTTGGAGAATGTCTTCGACTCCGTCAGAGGCACCAATCCAGATGAAGCTCAGACCTGGAAGGCCTGGATCAAGATCTTCACTGTCAAGGCCAACAGGCGGTCTCTGTTCATCACCCTGAGTCTCTGCACTCTCCAGCAGTTGAGTGGAGTGGCTGCTGTGCTCTTCTACACGACGACCATCTTCCAACTCGCAGGGTCTTCTATCCAGTGAGTATTTTTAACCGACTTCCAAAAAGGAGGAGGTTATATATTCAGCTGTGGATTTTTTTATCGTAGTATTTAATCGAGTGACTGTAAATTACAGTTTTAAGTGTCAAAATTAATTAATTTGGGTTATAGAATTACTATTTGAGCGACTGACTGTGAGTAACGAGAAATTAACAGAACAGCAACTTACAAATTATTTATTTGAGTTACTTAAAATACAAAATGAGCAGCTTCATAATATTTGAGCGACCTAATATCTGTTTGAGTGTCAACGTTACGTCCTGCATTTTTTTCAATATTTGGCAAATGTTTTTTTTATACTGAGCGGCATTTTATCTTAAATGAAGTGTTTCGAATACTAAAACCACTTTGAAAAATACACTAATGAGCAGAGTATAATGAGCTCACATAAAAACAAAAAAAAATTGTAGGAACTTAAATTATATAACGGTAAAAGTTTAGAATCATGCCCAATGATTTAGGGGGGAGGGGGAGGGGAGGAGGGCGGAGGGGGGTAAACCTATATATAAATATATGTATTTATATATAAAAATCATTAATAAATTATTACATTACACAAATTATAATTCTTAACGGGACGTCAAAGAAATGGGTAAAATTTTTATGGCGACCTATACCAAAAAAAAACAACTGGCTTCAATTATTATGAGTCGAGGGAGCCCCGCTACGCGGGGCTCCTACTTCTGGGTGGTTCACAAAAAAATAACCACGATGGCTAAGGCGAGAGCTTCTCTGCGCTACGCTCCCGCCTTAGCCATCTAACCTAACCCAAAAAAGTCGTATTGGGCCAACACGGAATTCCTTAGACTTAGACTTTACGCCGCGTTTCCACTGACGCGAATCCATATTTTAGGACCATCAAATCAAAGTATCCTTTCTATCTCTGATAGTTATTCACTTTCGAGATTTTCATTAAAACACGTATCAAAATATAAAACATAAGCCCTCAAATAGAATATCAGAAACCAATAATCATTAATAAAGCAGCTCACAAAAGTTTGCTCAAAGTGAACTTTTTAGTAGTTCGTAATGTATAACCTCACTTAGAAAAATTGAATCTATCTTTAATATTGAAGTTGCCCGCTATGTATTTCCAGTCGCTCACTGTAATACAGTCGCTCGGATAGAATTTTAATATCTGAAATAGATTAATCACAATCCATTTTTTGTAAGCTCGTTCTGGATTTTATTATAAATCAATATTAGTCGTTAGTTTAGTTTATTTTTCGCTTACTCAAATTCATACCGCTCATGTTATTAAAGCAGTATATTCATCATCAGTCGCAAAGTAATTTTTTATTCGCTCGTTTTATTATTTCCCTTTTTTTTATATGTTCAACGATTACTCCGCCGTTTGTAAACCGATTTTGCAAGTTTTTCTTTTGTTGTATAGGGTTTTACCCCAATTTGGTATTATGTTCACAAAAGTGGTGACCTGATCATGGGATCCATGAGTAATCTAGGGAACTTCTCAAAATTTATATAGAAAAATATGGTGATTATGGTTTTATTAGAAATATCCTAGGCATATGCTACCAAAAAGTAAGATTTTGCACCAAGATATACCATGGTTCCGAAGGTGCTAAGAGAACTCCGGATTCCTTATAGATACAAGTTTGGGGGTTTCGGTGTTATTTAAGAACTGAAAGCATATGCATATCATCATCATACTCACTACCACCACACCATGCATTATCACATTATGACCCTATTATTGGTACTTTTCATCGTCTCTAATATCGCAACTCGAGTTTGTCGAGCGATTTAGAAAATTATAATGTTGTTTCAAAGTAAATGATTCAAACTCAGTGTTGAGGTTACCAAGGTAGAAATCTGATCATGAGATCTATGAGATATGTAGGAAACTCCTTTAAATTTATTGGGACATGTAGTTATATTAACATTTTTTTTTTTTTTTTTTTTTTAAGGAGGGGAAATGCATTACGCATCCCCCGCCCCCTCGGGGGAAGGGGCAGGGGTATGTCGGACTCCCTCCGCAGAGGTTTACCGACTAAAACCCCCCCATGCCCTCGTCAACGCTACACGCGAAGGAGCGGGATCGCTACGCATTCTACCGCGTCCTCCGCAGCGCTTGCCGCTTCCGGCACCACAATCACTGCAGCAGCCTATGCCGCCGCCTGGCTTCACCGAGAGGCTCCCGGGCACCAGGGGAGCCTATCTCCTCGGGGCCTTTATTGTGGGCAGTGATCCCCCGATCAGCCGCCCACAGGCCTAGGCTTCCACCTCCATAGCGGGGGCGATTTCACTCGCCCCGGTCTTATCGGCTTCAGGTCGCTTTCGCGGCCGAGCCTTGGAGGGAGCCTTACGCTTCTGCCTCGTGCCGGGAGGCTTGCTGGCTGCTGTGATACAGCCGTTAGTCCCCAGCACGTGGCCGCTCTCTCTGCCGAGATCTGCGCAGAGGAAGCAGCTAGGCTCCTCCACGCAGTCGGCGGCCTTATGCCCCGGCTTCCCGCAACGGAAGCAATTCCTGCTACGGTCTACCGGGGACTGGCAGCTCGATGCCAGATGGCCGATGTCCAGACATCGGTAGCACCGCTTTGGCCTCGTGGCCAGCAGCACTACCTTTGTCAGGACCCATCCCACCTGTAGCCGCCCAGAAGCAACTAACTTCTTGGCGGCAGCATTGGGGACGTGGAGCCACACGCTCCGTGCGCCCCTGGGGCCTACCGTAATTCTGCCCGACCGGATGTCGGTGGCCGGGCAGCCACCTTCCTTTGCCGCCGCCTTAGTGACATCGGCGGCGGTTGCTGCGTCGTCCAAACCGGAGACGAGCAGATCAACTCTTTGGACAGGACGAGCGATCTTCACTACGTCCCTGTCGAGGACCTCCCTCATTCTGTTCGCAAGGGCGTCCGCCTTCTGCTGGGCGTCCTCCCCGGTCACTTCTAGTATCCGGGCGCCCGTCCTCGCTAGCCGGAATCGAACCTTGTTTCTCTGGTAGATTCCTACCTCTTCAAGGTCGATCCGGCTCGTCGCCTCCTGTAGTATAGAAGCGTACGTCACGCTCTGATCCACCCCCTTCTCTAGCGTGAGAGTGATGGCGGCGGACTTGAGCGGACGCAGCTTTCTCTTCTTTTTCTTGGGAGCTGACTTTTTGGCAGCTCCCTTCTTCTTCTTTCTCCCTCGCGGTTCTACTCTGGACCACGAGTGGTCTGTCGCAGACGGGGCGGCTGTTCGTGCCCTCATCTGTTCGGCCTCACGAGCGGCCATCGACGTTTTCTTCCTCTTCCTTCTTTTCTCTACTTCTTTCGGCGGCACGCTAATGGCGGGTGCCTGCGATGGCCCTGCCGCTTCCGGTATCGCCTTCTTCCTCTTTTCGGCCGGCGGCTTGCTTTTAGCCTTCAGCTGTCCGCTCTCGATCGGCACATCCGCACCTCCAGCCGCTGTATCGGCAGCCAGCGGTGGCCTCCGCCTCGGCTCTGGTAGGAGACGATCCTCCAGGCCGGCGAGACGTGCATTCAGCATGTTGCCGAAGGTCTCGATATTAGTACGAGAAACCTCCGCCAACAGCTGTTGCAGGTCCTGTGTGGCGGGCTTGATCGCCAGTTTGCGCATCTCCTCCAGCTCGTGGCGTAAGACGTCCACTTGCTGTTGGAGTCGCGCGTTCTGGGCTTCCAGCCTCTTGATCTCTTCCGTTGTGGAGCGATCTTTTACTTCTTCGAAGACCATTTTAATGGTCGCCACCGATTCTTTAAGGTACCTTACGTAGGTACCTTTAAGGTTGGAAGACTTCGTGGCGACCATTTCAATGGTCTTCAGCGAAGTCTCCATCGTCTTCAACAGGTCAGCGCTTGTCTGCTCCATAGCCTCTTCTCGCAAAGGAGAAGAAACGGGGAGTCCAGATTGGGAGCGGGTGGAGCTGATGGTAGCTCGCGTTTTCCTCGCCTCCCGCGCTGCCTCAGCAATCTCTTCCTCGGCCTGTAAACTAAAGGCCTCTTCCTTCTCCCTATTAAAGTCGGCCTGCGCCTTCGCCAGACCGACATATTTTCCGGTTGTTGGCGGGCGGCCACGTCCTCTCTTAGATTTAGGCGCCGCCCCCTTGCTGAGAGGCGGCGCCATGTCATCATCCGAGCGCCTCTTTCGGCGCATCCTGTCCGAGAATGCGAGCAAGCCCCCAGAGTCCAGCGACATGCCAGACATTTCACTGGAGTCCGAGAGCATGTCCTCGCTGTCAAGTCCAGGAGTGTCTCGTCCGGTGGTTCGAGTCGGGGGCGGCATGAGCACATCGCGTGTCAGCAGGACACGCGGAAAGTCTTTGTCGCCCCTCAATTTCTTGTCACTCAAAGCCGCCGCCGGCGCGGTAATGGGCGCCGGCTTCGGGCTGTCGCGCTTCTTAGGGGCATCGCCTCCAAGCGCCGCCAAAATGGCCCTCTGCCTCGCCGCTTTTGCAGCCTCAGACTCACTCATCGCAGTTGTTGGTCCCTCCGTATACACGGACCTCGCACCCCCTTGCGGAGGTGCACGGGATTCTCCGGCCCCAGAGGAGCCGGGACCCGCCCGGAGATTCTTTTCACAATTGCGATCCTCCATAACTTCAAACTCCGACACCCCGGGTCGCGGGCCCGTTCGTCACACTGCGGGCGCAGCCAAACACACAGAGACAATCACGCACACAAACACACGCCATACCGGCGTTCAGCCACCCCTCCCGTGTCACCGTGAAAAAGCTCACGATGGCACGGGGGAGGTGCCCAGGGACACGACGTGGACGGACCGGTATCGCCCCCAAGTTATATTAACATTGCTTTAAGTAGATTAAGCATAACTTAACCTTATAAAGGCCGGCAACGCACCTGCAGCTCTTCTGATTTTGCGAGTGTCCATGGGCGACGGTAGTTGCTTACCATCAGGTGACCCATATGCTCGTTTGCCCTCTTATTTAATTAAAAAAAAATTATATTATTTATAGCATACTGAGTTATAGCTAGCTGTAAGCCACCCTTATATGATAAAATAAAAATAAAATAAAATATATTATGTTGAGCTGATGAATTTCCATGCGAGAGTGTTTAAATAATAGAATGAAAGTCACTGACTAGAACTTTAGAGCCTTTAAACTTTAAAGATATGCGTTTAAATATTTCATCATTGCTTAACTACAAGCATATACCTACAGTCACTCTACAGTGGTATATGCTTGGAGTTGTTCTGAAGTGGTAGTGATCTCAGATAATGAGTTCTCATATTATGAAGGTGTATCCTGGATCCAAAGTCACTAAGTAGAACAGATTAGTCTTTACAGAAAACCTTATAAATAACTAAAAAGAGTGAAATTATTATTTTTAACAAAAAAATTAAACTGACTTCCAAGTGGAAACAATAACATTACTTATTCTTCAATGAACTAAAAAGTATTAAATGATTCTTACTCTTTTTTAGGAATTCTCCTAAACCTCAACTATTTCTGTAAACAATCTTCATAATTTTGAACTCGTTACCAGTCCCAAAAATGAAAAATATTTTGTCATAGAACTCACGATACTTAGCTGGTACCGACTTCAAAATAATGAAGATTGTTTTCAGAAATAGTTGATGTTTAGGAGAATTCTGAAAAAGGCACTATTAAAGAGTAAGAATTATTTAATACTTTTTAGTTCATTGAAGAATATGTAATGTTATTGTTTCCACTTGGAAGTTAGTTTTAATTTTTTGTTAAAAATAATAGAATGATAATGTTACTGACCGCTGGGCAAAGATCACACCAGAATGGGTACCAGACACAGACATAGATCAAGACAGATACCGCATGTCGCTCCATTTGTATTTATGAAAACGAGCGTGTCACTTTTTTACTACCTACTGTGACGTACCGATGATAAGAAACGTGTCCATTATCAAGGCCAACGTTTCTATTTGAATTTCTACAGCTCAATACGGCACTTTTAGGCATAAAGGCATTTTTAAAATTCCGATTGACGCGTCCGATTCCGATAGCAGACTAAAAAAAATACTTACGAAAGACGAGCATTCCTCGTCGTTTGGGAACGCGATATGGCACGCGAAGTACATACACATGCGGTATCTATCTTGATCTATGTCTGTGGTACCAGACGATGGACGACTGCGCCGGCGCCGACCTCGAAAAAGATGGCGCGATGAGCTAGAGTAGACAATTTTTATGAGCCTGGCTGGCCTACGGCTGTGTTGGTTCGAGAGGATTGGAAGACATTGGGGGAAGTCTTTGCCCAGCAGTGGGACAACATAGGCTATTACAAAAAAATGTTACTATCAGAGAAATCGGCGAACTTAGTCCGGTTATATCAAGCCCAGCTGATCGACTGATTGTAATTAACCAACTTGGCATAATCCGACTAAATAACGTAGGTATACTAAGTGCGTATGAATCAATGTCTCCGATGGTACTACTTAGTAGACATTTCTGTAGATATGATTTGATGAAAGTGAGCTGAGTCTACTTATACTTTCTTTTTTTTTCCGCGTTTTACTTTCTTAGACTGGAATAATATTAACCATAAAAATATTTACAATGGTTAAAACCTTGCTACATAACAATATTATTTTGTAAAGCAAAACTCTAGAGCCTTTCAGTCTCTCTGACATCTTTGGAAGTATGCACTAACAAGAAATACATCAGCTGATAGATAAGAAAAACTACAGTCAATAAACATAGAAGCTTAAATAAACTTCATACTTTTTAAAGAAATGAAATTAATTTACACGAAAGCCTTATTATTATATTCACCTGAAAATTTCAATGCAAGTTTTAATGATGTTTCTTTACTTTCCAGGCCCGATATTGCTACAATCATCATTGGAGTGACAAGATTGCTGGCCAGTTCAGTGGCACCGTTTGTGGTAGAGAGAGCGGGCAGGAGGATGTTGCTGCTTATGTCTACCGCTTTCTGTGCAATGAGTCTGGTAAGTCTGGACAACAATTAAAACCTTGAAGAATTACTATGCGTAAAAGTATTAAGGCGAGGTAGTCCCTAAAATTAGCAGGTCGATGTCTGTCAGTACGAATATCGACGTAAAGGACATTAAAATAACATTCATATCAGCGCGCCTTGTACAGTGGCGGTTACGACGCTCGCCGCGTCCTTCATAGGGCGAAATAGGAGAAAAAACCTTTTGTTTTTAGTATTACACAAATCAGATATATCAAATAGTTTAGGTTATATTATGACAAATGTACTACATTTTTTGTTTTTCTAGAAAGTGTGTAATTTAGCCATAAAATGAGTTAATTATGAAAAACAGCGTTAATAATAGTCATCTTTGAGATTTTTTTCTATCGAGCAGAATTTTTCAAATTGTGTACTGATATATCTATTCGTATAGTAAATTTTCTCAATTTTAAAACGGTACTTTTTTCATACTTAAATAATGACATTTCCTTTAGAAAAAACATTATTTAAAAAAACCCATTTTACGTAGTTGCAACAACCACTGCACCTTAAACTATTGCATAGATTTTATCGCGGGCTTTGAGCGTGGCGACCGAATCAAGAAATTCCGTAACGAAAATAAACCTAACACCGCTGTGCCAGTCGGTGCGGCGTTGCCGTGCATCTTTGGCACGGTGTTTGTGTGCGTGCGACTAGGCATGAATATTGAATAAGCTGATAAAAATTCTATGCAATAGCTTTACCGTGGCAGTCCCCGAGTGCCACACGTTTTTTTTTAATTGGCTTAGCGGTTTAAGCGTAAATAAACTTTACGTGCGTGCTTCAGCACGAATGGGCCGGCTCGACCGGAGAAATACCACGGACTCACAGAAAACCGGCGTGAAACAGCGCTTGCGCTGTTTCGCCGAGTGAGTGAGTTTACCGGAGGCCCAATCCCCTACCCCTTTCCCTTCCCTACCCTCCCTTACCCTATTACCTTATTCCCTTTTAAAAGACCGGCAACGCACCTGCAGCTCTTCTGATGCTGCGAGTGTCCATGGGCGACGGAAGTTGCTTTCCATCAGGTGACCCGTTTGCTCGTTTGCCCCCTTATTTCATAAAAAAAAAGAAATAACTGGCAGACAGACAGACACATTAGCATTTATATCAGTATGGATCCTTTACTATTGTTTTATTTCTCATAATATATTTCTCATCTTTATATTTTATTTCAGTCAATACTTGGGACTTTCTTCCTGCTGACTCGACTGGAAAGTTCTGTAGTTCCAGACATCGGGTGGCTGCCTCTACTAGCTCTTATCATGTACTTCTCTTCCTATGAAGTTGGTAAGTCATTATCAACATTATAGTTTCACTTTAGCTACTTTGAAGATCATTCTTAAATCAATCTATTGGATTAAAAAAATACTGACTATAGTAACATACAAATTGCGCTACATACAAATTTCTCGATATTCACTGTGGCTACAATATTATGTTCTAGATATTTTATACAGGTTGTAGCAAAATATAGTGATAATACTTTGGGGTGTGTATGTCGACTCCCCTGTATAGAGTTCGCTGTAAAAATAGCGCCGAAAGAGTTTTTTTTTTTTTTTTTGTATGGGAAAATTCATCACGCTCGGACGCTTGCCCATACAAATCACAAAGAAAATTTTGCTTTTTCAGCGCCGCTACTTTCACAGTGAGCTCTATACAGGAGGCACACCCTAACGTATTATCTCTTTGTTTTGTTACACCTTGTAGTAACTTAATATTTATAACTAACTAACTAATCCCAACATTTATAACTACAGGTTTCGGATCAATCCCGAACGCGTTAGTCGGGGAGATGTTTAGAGGAAACGCCAGGAGCACAGGATCAGCCTTAGCCATGACCACAGCATGGCTTATCGGCTTCGGGGTGGCCATTGGCTTCGGCAGCATGGTCAAGTCCATGGGAGGTGACGTCACCTTCTGGATATTCTCCTTCTCCTGTATAGTAGCCTTCCTGTTTACGTACAAGTTCGTACCAGAGACGAAAGGGAAGACGCTGAACGAAATCCAGACGATACTAAGCAGGTGATGAAGACTGAGGGACTAGGTAGTAATTTTATAGTCACTATTAGAGAAGTTGCTAATTGAGGTGAGAAAGCTTGCCTTAGAGGTGCTATAAGTTTATGTGATAAAATGAGTTCCTATGATAACAAATTATAACAGTGAAATAAATTGAAAAAAAATTATACCATACAAAGAAGGATATACAAATGTACAAAACTTGATCAGACTACTAAGAATTATAATAATAATAATAATAGAAAAATAGTGACTGTCTTCATAATTTTTAAAATGTTATAATCTACGTTATAATAGAGAAATTAAATTTAAGTCAAATCTTAACAAATCCGTCCATTTGGTAGATAAAGAGAAAGAACTCCATAAGTAAGATAAGTTTTAAAAATAATACAAGATCAGTAGTAGAGTTATTTAAGGTTTTACCTAGAATGGAGAAAATCCTCGAAGAGAGAATTTTACTGACTGGACTAATAGGTTAATATTTATGCCAAATTTTATAATATTTTAACTCGATTGATATGATATTTTAATTTGTGAAATTCTTAAGCCTTTAGAGATAAATTGTTTTTAAGGAACATGATACAAACATAATCCTTTTTATAAACACTGCCAGCTTCGATTGTTTTGTTTTTAACTTAAAATGCTAATAATATTATTTTTATTGGCATTTCTTCTTTCCTGAATCTACACAATGTTTTGAGAATATTTTTCTTTTGTCACAAAATTGTTGTTATGTTTTGTTTTTGTTACTTTTTTTACACGCTTTATATTAGCTTCACTTGTAATTATGTATGTAAGAAAATCTTGGAATCTTAATTTGACCCACCTCCCCCCGGTCTTCGATTAGAATGAAATTTTGCACACGCTCTGAGTTGTGATGACAATACATGACTAGCTAAGAAACGTCATTACAAATCCAATATGGCGGCCTCCCCAAGATGGCGGATTGTCTTAGTGCGTGCTAAAAGCGTTGTTTTTTAGTTTTTTGAACTATTAATTATTATATTTTGTAATTATAGGTCACAAAAATAATGTTTCCTAAATATTGCTCATGTTGTGAGTAAGTTAGTTTTTAGAATAAATATAATTATGTAAAAATAAAATATTATTCATTTAATGTTTCTTACTTTATTATTATATTTAAAAAAGGTGTAAAGTACCATGTTCTATATAAGCTATTTCCTTATACAAGAATAAATAGGACTTCCTTATTAACTCATTTCAACAATTTAATACTTTAAACGATTTCAGTAATAAATTACATTTAAATCACAACCTCATTTTCCTTGTCACCTAATTCATTCTGGATCTCATTAAAACTCTTGTCTTTAGTTTCTGGTAAGAATATTGCTATAAGTATAGTAATCACAGCACACAGGGTCGCAAAAGACCAGTATGTACTTGAAGGACCTAAAGATATCGTCATGGCCGGAAAATATTTCGTCGTTACGAATATTAGAAAAGTTGTTGTAGTCATGGATATAGAAACACCGATAGCTCTGGAATGACTGTCGAAGAGTTCGGGTGTTATCAACCAAATCAGTGAACCAATACCTGAAATAAAAAGAAAGATTTGGAAAATTAATACTAAAAGTGTTACAGAAAATTCGATGAAATAGAGTTAGCGTTAACTTTTTAAAATAAATTAAGTTTTTACTTTCTCCTCAAATCCATTTAAGAGTTTCAAAGAAAAGGAGTGAAGGAGATTAAAAACTTACCAAGACTGTAAGATAAAACAACTAAAATTATAGATATCAGCGGAAGATAGTTCAAAAATCCCGTGATAGCATAGTTTGATTCACGCAGCCTAAAGAAAGTGCCCAGGCCCATCTGAAAATAATTTGAATTATTGTAGTTATTCCATTACTCGAAAAAAATATTTAAAATATAAAAAATACCCACCATACCAATGAAATACACGACTAAAAATGTTAGCAGAATGGTTCTTCTACCAAATCTCTTTGATACCAATATCGTACAAAATGCTGCAAAGAATTGTAGCACTCCAATGACAACAGATGATACTTCTGGCTTTATATAAGTTTGTGTTGATTCCAATATAGTTTGTAGATAAAATAATACAGCATTGAAACCAACTAATTGTGCTCCAATACTCAATAACACTCCTAAAGCAAAAGATTTCAGAAACACTTTGTTTTTAAACAGTTTGATTTTATCAACCGTTTCTTCGAGTTTTAGTAATGATACTTTATAGTCTTCGATTTCTCGAGTTACTACTTCATCAGATGTACGTAGTTTCTTTAGTGCATTGGTTGCTTGATCTTTATGTCCTGAAATGATACAGTGATTTTTTATGTAGGTGTAGCAGTATTACAGTTATTCTATGATACTAATAAATTATCAATATATACCTTTTTCATACAAAAAGAAAGGACTGTCAGGCAACCAAATTACTGGCAGAGCTGTAATGACTATAAGAGACGTAAATATAATATTGAATGTTTTATAAGAAAGGAAAGGGCCAGCTGAGAGTGTTATCACACTACCTAAAGTAGAAAACACTTGCAGAAAACTTCCTAATGCTCCACGCTGATTTTTCTGAAATAAAAAAGATTTTGGCTTTATTCGCTTTTGAAGTAGTAAAATAAATTAGTCTCGCTAAAACTCGAGAATTGCTGAGCCGATTTTGCTAATTTTAGTCTTAAAATATTCGTGGAAGTCCAAGAAAGGTTTACACGGTAGATTCATGATACGAAGCGCACGTCGTGTCATCATCTAGTGATAGAAAAAAGAAGCCTACAGAAGAATTGACACAAAAATAGGTAATATTTTTAAATAAACTTACATCAGCTATTTCAGAAGAATAAATTGGTACGATGAGATATATGAAGCAGTCTACTGTAACGA
This sequence comes from Cyaniris semiargus, assembly GCA_905187585.1. Taxonomy (NCBI): domain Eukaryota; kingdom Metazoa; phylum Arthropoda; class Insecta; order Lepidoptera; family Lycaenidae; genus Cyaniris; species Cyaniris semiargus. Next base: position 10,218,800 of record LR994568.1, on the reverse strand, counting down.
ATATCGTTCTAGCCAATATAAGCATCCAGGCTTCTGTGGCGAAGATGCACAATATGCCCATAGCTACTTTCGGTATGGACGAGAATATTAGACACTTCTTTCTTCCGTAAGAATCTAGTAGTACTCCACCGACTACATCCGCTGAAATAGAAAAAAAAATTGACGTTTATTAAAGCATAGCATAGCAAGGTGGGAATATAAACTTTAAAGAACTATTCAAAGTTATAGGCTACGTACAATATTAAGGTTACGCGGTAAAAATGGAAGGGTCATGTGCAGTTTTGAGGTCTCAATTGGTAGATTGCAATCAGATGATGACGGGAAATTGGTAGCTATTGGTCGTTATTGTTAGATATTTTACACATACGTAGACTGTCCCCTCCAGTCAAATCAGTGTGCGGCAAGAGTATCCATTAAAAGTTTAAGTCATCTCATTAAAATGTATCTGACTCTCACACTCACCAATCACACCTCCCAGGAAACCTAAGGACACCATCCAAGACCCTTCCTCGGCAGTCATGGGTCTTGTCAGAGGAGTTTCCTCTGGACTCCTCAGTTTGACCAGCACTGGGGATGGCCAGGCCATGCTCATGCCAGCAGTAAATATACTCAGATTTACTGAAATCATCAAAGAATTAAATGAGCGTTTAGGAATCAGATTGCCTGATGGTAAGCGGGGATGGTAAGGTTCCTTTGCCATTGGAACGTTCTTGTATTAAACATACTTAAGCTATTTAAATGTTACTAGAAATGTAGCTAGTAGTCTGTTCAATCAAATGAAGTCATATGTTGATAAGCAACAAAAAAATCTATATTAAAGTCTCTACAAGTCAGTGTATTAACGGTGATATTTTGTCAGACTTGCAGCTTACTAAATTCCAGCTACAATGATAGATTCATCTCAAAGAGTGGTTTCAAAATTTAAACTACATCTAATTATTAAGGAAGACAGGTGGCATCACACTTTATTTTAAAATTTATTTCACGTCTACTAAAGCATTGAAAAATCATCATTACTGGCTTTAATAAAAATTGAATCAATTTATATTTCAATCAGATTGTTGAAGTCCAATTATTGTAATAGAAAAAAATCCACAGCCAACAACACACATCATCTCCTTTTTTGTAAGTCGGTTAAGAATAATGAAATTAAACAATTACCAACAAAAACGGCAGCATATTGTCGAACCAGGGCTGCTGGGATTTTCAACACCATTTCCTTGAACAAACTCTTCGCACTGAGATATCATCTCAGCCGCTAAGCCGAGATCTGTTGGACTATTTGCTAGATTACGATAACGTTAATTAACATGATAACATTCTGAAATTATTTAAATCTGACGACATCTTGGACGTTCTTTAATAATGTTTTTCCATACGCTACATGGAATGTTTCTTCTGCTTTTTTAGCCCATCGGATCATTTTTATTCTGACTCAGATGATGATGGTCTTTATTATTTAAGCAAACTTAAAATATATTATATATTTTTATACAGCGTAAATCTTATCCACGATCGATCTGTACACCATTATGCTAGAGAAACGACCATAGATAATAATATTATAATAACCTGTGCCACACAAATACTAACCAGAAAGTGAAGAATAAATTAAATTAATGTCTTATATAATACAACTGTGAAAGTCTATCTGCCTGTCTGCCAGTTACTTATTTAAGTCCAAACCCCTTAAACCGATTTTGCTGAAGTTTGGTATGGACATACTTTGAGTCTCGGAAAAGGACATAGGAATACTGCATGACTGGTGAGACAATATTATGTTCAATACTCGAGGACGTGATATTTGGCTATTATATTAGATGAAAAAAATAATATATAAAAATAATATCAATATAAAAAAGTAAAAAGACTGCCTAGCAAGTAGCAACTTACAAAAAGGACTGAAATCCCACCAAAAACATTTCATGTAAAATGTTACCTCGACGACCATAAAAGGTTTGCCCTGTGAAAAAGACACCAGACCTAATGTGGAGCCAAGCTTCTGAATATACACGGCCTAACTCTATCGACCCTAACTCCAACAAATTCTACATATCAGAAAGTATGTATGGCTTCGCTGTTTCGCTACCGTCGTGGAGGTGAGACGAATATTTACTTTCTGTAAATATTCGTTCTACAATTTTATCTAAAGTAAGCAACGAAACTTATTTTACGGCGTAACCAAATTTCGGCGTAAGTATTTTAGATTTTTTTTTTTATGAAATAAGGGGGCAAACGAGCAAACGGGTCACCTGATGTAAAGCAACTTCCGTCGCCCATGGACACTCGCAGCATCAGAAGAGCTGCAGGTGCGTTGCCGGCCTTTTAAGAGGTAATAGGGTAATAGGGGAGGGTAGGGATGGGAAGAGAAGGGAACAGGGGAGGGAAAGGAAGGGTATTTCTCCGGCCGAGCCGGCCCATTTGTGCCGAAGCATGGCTCTCCCACGTATATATATCCCAGATATCAATAAAATCTAAAGTATTAGACCTATTCAATTGAGACTTTGTATGTTTAATAAGTCTATTATTGACATCATATCCTGAGAATATGAACTATCTGCTATATTGGAAACCAACTCTATGAGGGTCAACTTCCACCCCCCCATTTTAGGGGATGGGGGGGGCGAAAATTACAAGTTTATGAATTTTTTTGTTGTTTATATACTAAACTTAGATTACATACCAAATTTCGGCTTTCTAGCACTTCAGGAAGTAGCCAAACATTTTGATGACCATCAGTGTGTCAGTGACGAAATCGGCGTATTTTAGATATCTATAAAATCTAAAGTATTAGAATTGTTCAATTGAGACTTTGTATGCTTAATAAGTCTATTGATGACATTATATCCTGAACATATGAACTATCTGCTACAACGGAAACCAATTCTATGAAGGTTCAAAAAAACAGCGAAACACTTCGAGAAAAGGTAGATTTTGATCACTGAATAAATGTAGCTTAAAGTTAAATAATTATTTACCCAACGCATAGACACCGCGCGCGGGAAGGTTATGTAGCGGCGCGGTGTTTCTTTGATGGCGCACGCCGCCGCGCCGGCCGCATAGTATGCCTACTTGCCTAGCCGCGTAATTTACTTAGTGTCCATGATTCTTTTATTTACTTAAAGGGAAATTCGGACAAAAATTAAGTACCTAATTTTATAACATAATTATAATGAGAATCGAGTACAGAGTACTCTCCTTAAGTATTGAACATATCTCACCAGTCATGTTGTATACTTTTATCCGAAACGAAAAACGAAAAAAAATGTACGATTTCCGCGCGATAAAAGAATTTTTACACAAAGGAGTTGCGGGGATCGACAAGTAATATTATAACCGTGAAAGTGTGTCTGTCTATTACATCTCCAATCTTCGTTGCCCGATTTTAAACTACGAAATCTGAGAGAGGTCTCGGACATACTTAATTTCGTACGATTTCGTTTCGATGATTTCGTACGACCATCATGAAAGAATGTTGACTTTGAAAATTTATTTGCAACGAAAAAATCTAGTGAAATGATGTCAACTTTTTCATGTAATACCTCATCTACAAACAAATCTCTGAAAAACTTATTGCTACAAATACTTTGAAAGTTTCACAAAAGTAGGGCGTTGGATAGGGATTTGTGAATTTCCAATGCTCGTGTATACCTTTGCGAAAGTAAAATATTTTTACAAAGAAAATATACAAGTCTCAGTAACGAAAACTATACATTAACGATCTCCCCAATGTCACCCACCACGAAACAATTTTATTTGCCGACGATACGACGTTAATCATTAAATGTGAAAATAGAGAAACTTACGAAGCAGATATTAATTTAGCACTTAAAAATATTGTTAAATGGCTTAATGACAACAACTTACACATAAACACTGACAAAACACAAGTGATACAATTTCAAAACTATAGAAGAGAAAAAATAAATTTAGACATAAAATATGACAATAACAAAATTAATGAGGTAGATAATACAAAATTCCTGGGTATCATGATAGATAAATATTGCAATTGGAAGGTCCATGTAGAACACATTTGTGACAAACTTGACCGTTTTGTTTACGCAATTAAAAAAATAAGGCAAACTGTGAGCTCCGAAGCCGCTCTAACGGCATACCACGGCTACGTTTCTTCTAATCTCTCCTACGGCCTCTTACTATGGGGTAATTCAGTAGAAATCGAAAAAGTTTTCAGAGTTCAAAAGAAGTGTGTTAGAGCTATTGCAGGCGCCTCACCCTTGGACAGTTGTAGACCGCTTTTCAAAAAATACAACATACTGCCACTAGCCTGCATGTACATTAAAGAAATATGTATTTTTGTTAAGTTTCACCCAGAATATTTTGAATTAAAATCAGAAGTAGAACGTAAAAATAACAGATTCAAATATAAACTCTATCGTCCAAAATGTAATTTAGATATATACAAAAATAATGCATTCATACAAGCTATTGACATCTATAATAATTTACCAGACAGTTTCAAAGCCCTGTCATTTAACTCATACAAAAAAAAAGGTAAATATGTGGCTCTTAGAAAACTGTTTTTATAACCTAAATGACTACATGCTATATTCAAAACAAAAACATTGACTTAAATTTACTCTTAAAATTGTATTAATTATTATTATGTAATTAAAATAACTGACATTTATATTATAATAGTTGACATTCATATATTTATATTGATTACTTGACATAGAATTGTAATATTTTGACTATAATGAAATATTTGGTTAGTTAAATTAAACAATTATATTATGTATACAATATAGTTTATGAAATCAAATTAATAATTTATGAAAAATGATAAATTGTTTTGCCTCATATTATTTAAACTAATTAATACAGTAATGATATTCACACACCATTGTTATGGTAGGATATGTTAGAACTTAGACCTATGTATTATAACCATGTTACCCTTTTGACTACATATCTGTGAATAAATGATCTTGATTCTTGATTCTTGAAACTGTAAAAGTTTGTTGGGATATAAATATTTTATCCTAATATGTATTATCAAAATTCTAAAGTTTTAATATAATGCTTGAGAAAGTTCGCAATCGATATAGTGAAGAGGATAAAGTACTATCTATTAAAAGAAGTAAAAATAGAATTAAAACATTAAAACAATAAATATAAATAGTTTATTTGTAATTTTATTTATATTTGTTATATAGCAAATTTTATTTGATGTTTAAAATATTCGATTAATTTGAATTATAATGTACTCGTAAATCATATTTTATTCTGATAGATCTATTTTAAATTTATGTTTAGGACATTCTACAAGAATGTTATATATTATAGGTCGTTAACAGCTATCATAGAAATGACTCCGATATTATATAATTTGTCCAAATGACATAGGCTATAGGTTTCATTTTGCTCTACGCCACTACAAACTACAAATCAGAGGCTGCATGGAACGCTAAATCAATGTCGGTAGAAAATATAACCTATAGCTAACGTCATAAAGTAGCATTTTATTTTGAATTTTTGTCCTTAAGATTAGTATTCTTGGATGATATTAACAGTAAAATGGATATGAAAAAGCTTGTTTCTTTACAGTTCTCAAGATGGCCTTAGTTCATAAAACGCCCTAGGAGCTTATACATCATCTTTCTTCTCTTTGGGCAAAAACATTGCTATCAGTATTCCAAATAGGACTGTCATTCCAGCAAACACAAAGTAAGTGATGGCTGGCCCAATCGTCTTCGTTGCTAGTGGGAAGTATTTTGTGATGAGGAATATGAGGACATTGCATGACAGCAATGCTATAGATACTCCGTAAGCTCGAGATGATCCATCGAAGACTTCCGCTATTATTGGCCACAGCAACGTGCTAATGCCTAAAAAGAAAAAAAAATACAAAGTTATGCTTTGTGCAATATTCACGACTCTTAAATGATAAAAAATTGCAGTCAATTTTGTCCTCTGGACATTTTGATATGTTATAAACATATATGGCTGATTGCGAATGTCTATCATTTGGGCGTGATGTTTAACATTTTCGATAATAATAATAATGATTATAATACTACCAAATGTTTCATTTACGTTCTTATTGTAATTTCTGATTGTAAGTCTTACTTACCAGCACTAACACAAAAGACGCCTACAATAAGTGAGATCAGGGGTAGGAAATTCAGAAATCCAACGATTTTGTATCCTCCATCAATAACTTTGAAAAATACTCCCAAGCCGACCTGGAAAAAGTTTAGTTACATATTCAGAACCAGAAAATTGGTACGTAAGTGTTATAAACTTATCTATACTTAATATTATAATGCGGAAGAGTTTGTTTGTTTGAACGAGCTAATATCAGGAACTACTAGTCCGATTTGAAAAATTCTTTCAGTGTTACATAGCCCATTTATCGAGGAAGGCTATAAGATATATTTTATCACGCTAAAACTAATAGGAGCGAAGAAATAGAGGAAAATGTAAAAAAAAGGGGGAAATTATTCTCTCTCTCGAACTACTGGAGAATTTTTTCTGTTATTTGGCACATATAAGAAGTAGACCACGTGAAAGATCATAGGCAATTTTTTGTGGACTAATTTTTTTGTGAAATTGGGCGAAACCGCGCGGAACGTCTAGTAACTTATAATTTAAAGACAGTACTATTAATAGAAAGAAGTGTATCACAATTACAGCCTTTGGGGTGTAAAAATATTGAAACAATAATATTATAATCAAAGACTTTAAGTTAGTACTTATCCCAAATAACCTGTCGATCGTGGAAAAACGAGACACAATAGCGTATCCATTGTTATCGCGGCCGCATGTGGCCGCTTGGGGCTTGTTGATTAATTATTATCATATACATACATTAAAATTAAACATTTAAGTTTCACATTATCAGAATTTGTAACACCATTCTTACAATATTACTTAAAAATCATTTGTTAGATACATTGTTGTATTGTGTATTATAAGCTAAAAATGTAGAATCCGGTCGCAAGATGTAAAAAAATTTGCAAAATGCTTCTTGATCTTTCACTCGGACACGATTTCAAAATTTATGGTTTCTACAGGCATAAATAAAAATTAGCCTTTACGCCGAAAACAGCTAATATGCGAGTAACAGATTCAGTTAGCAGTATTCCTCATTCAATTTTTTTAAATCAAGCGTCTGGACTTTTATAGCTACATAAAATTACCAACCATTCCCAAGAAATATCCACCCAAAGTCCATAACAGTACTCTTCTTCGACCAAACCTATTCACACACGCTGAAGTACAGCAAGCAGCTGCGACCTGGATAATTCCCACTAATACTGAACCTAATTCAGGTTCTACATTCGTATTCGTTGATATAAATATAGTCTGCAGGTAGAATAGTATAGCGTTAGTCCCTATGACTTGAGAGCCAAGAGTTATCATAAGAGCTACTGCTAGATTTTTCATAAACGGCTTCTCTGTTAGCAGCTTTATTCTATCTTTCTTCTCTGTTTTAATATTTGCTAATTTATATTCCTCTATTTCTTGAACCGCTACAACTTCAGATCCTCGGAGTGAAATCAAAACTGCTTTAGCTTCTTCGATTCGACCTGTAATTTTTAAAAGATAGAACCATTTTAACTTTAATTTTTTTATCATATTGAGACTTGGCTATGATGTATTAAAGTATTTTATGAACGTTACAATAAATTATGTTTATCAAGTCTTGTTTTCCTCAATAATGCTTTTAAAATTTGTATAAATACTATAAGCAGATAGTATAAGCTATAATTTTGTAAATTTTGGTTCCCTTTTGAAATGTATTTTTATGCTATGTTTACCTTTTGAGTATAAGTAGAAAGGGCTCTTGGGTAAGAATATAAGAGGCACAGTTGTTGCTCCAATGATACACGTCAAAATTATATTGAACGTCTTGTATGAGGTGTAGGGTCCAACAGATAATGTCAAAACAGCGCCAAATGTTGAGAAGATTTGAAGAAAACTCCCCAAAGCATCGTGTTGTTCTTTCTGGAATACATTTAAAAGTTGACTAATCAGAAACTAATTAATTTCCTTTCAATGATACAATTGAAAGGAAATTGATTAATTTTGCATTACTTATATTTGTCGGCAAAATAAGCATGGATAGTAAAAAAACCTGCTTGTAAGTAATTGTAGATTTGAGTGAAATGAAATTGGTAATAAACTAAATAATGTAATTATTGTAGACTAGATGACACCCACAGTTGCGTTGCGCTGATATTCGTTTATTGCGCAGGAACCGTACATTTTTCCGCGACGAAAAGCATTCCATGTCCTTTCCGGGACTCAAAGGATCCCCATACCCAACAACAAAATCAGTTCAGCTTGGGCATGAAGAGGCAACAGACAGACTCACTTTCGCATTTATAATATTAGACATTAGTGTGGATAACGAAGATCTTACCGAAGAAATTTCCGAAGCGTACACTGGAACTATTATGTAGCTAAAGCAGTCAGTAGTCAGCATCACCGTTCTTGACAGAATAAGCATCCAAACTTCGGTAGCACAGACTATAAGAACTCCCATAGCGAATTTTACAACACAGCTGAATAAGAAACTGTATTTTCTACCGATTGTGTCTACTAGGATACCTCCTAGAATATTAGCTGAAATAAATATATAAAATGATCAAAAAATAATTTAAAACAAAAAATAAATATTGTTAAATTAGGAAATTACTTGGCATGTACTAAGAATAATTGAAGACGTAGGTAGTTAAGTGAGTGGGTAAAAATAATTTGAAAATTGACGTTTTTTTAGAATTTGTAGCCAGATGGTGAAGTATGTAAGTTACAAGGTTTGTTCAAGTTATTAGGGAGAAAATGGGTAATTGACCTTATGTTATTAAATGTTAGTTATCCACTTCATATACTTACGTCTTTGCCTACATTCATTCAATACAAGATGATGCTCGCAACTCCGTTGCGCCGAAATTCGTTTATCGCGCAGGAACCGTACATTTTTCGGGATAAAAAGTATCCTATGTCCTTTCTCGGAACTCAAAGGATACGGAGATACCGTACCAAATTTCAGCAAAATATGTTCGGTGGTTTGGGCGCGAAGAGGTAACAGACGGACAGACAGAGACAGCTGTCTATCTGTCTGTACACACTTTCGCATTTATAATATTAGTAAAGTAAAGTATAGAATGTGTTATAATAATTGCTCAATTGGATTTTTTCAATTATTGTATTGCTAAGTATTTTTTTGGAAGCAGGGTAAAAATACTTACTAACAGGGGTAAGCAAGAATCCAGTGGACACCATCCATGAGGCCTCATCATCAGTCATCATCCTGGACAGTGGATTCTCCTGTGGATCCATCAGCTTCACCAAGTTCGGCGAAGACCACGCCACACTCATACCGGTAGTTATTATGTTGAGATTCACTAAAAATAATTTTCATTGTAGTGAGTGTGGCAAAGTGCACCTACCCGGCAAGTGAGCCATATTATATAGCTATTTTTCCATACTGCTGATTGGAAATCTCCAATCAGCAGTATGGAAAAAAAGATTATGGCGCACTTGCTGGGTAGGCGCACTTTGCCATACTCACTATTATATCTAAAATTTAGATAAAGAAAATTATTTTTAGTGAATCTCAATTTTTTTATGTCGCTTACGGACGCACTCAGAGATATTTAATGACGATTGAACTTCAGTTTAATGAAGAGTTTGACAGATAATGTATAGGGCTCGTGTCAAAATTTTCATTTAATTACGGTATTAGGTAAATATTCGTCTCTGAGTGCGGCAGTTAGTCTGTTAGTTATTTTGTGGGTATAATTACCTTGATTCATTATTCAAGTATGTCATCGATTTTTTGTTTGTTTTCAGTTAAGTATTTAAATTGCGTTAAATAATATTATCTCATGGATTGTATGAGGAAAAATTAAAATATATATATATATATATTTTTATGAAATAAGGGGGCAAACGAGCAAACGGGTCACCTGATGGAAAGCAACTTCCGTCGCCCATGGACACTCGCAGCATCAGAAGAGCTGCAGGTGCGTTGCCGGCCTTTTAAGAGGGAATAGGGTTATAGGGGAGAGTAGGGATGGGAAGAGAAGGGAATAGGGGAGGGAAAGGAAGGGAATAGAGTAGGGGATTGGGCCTCCGGTAAACTCACTCACTCGGCGAAACACAGCGTAAGCGCTGTTTCACGCCGGTTTTCTGTGAGAACGTGGTATTTCTCCGGTCGAGCCGGCCCATTCGTGCCGAAGCATGGCTCTCCCACGTAAAATTACAACACATTTTCATAATATTCGGAGATTTAGTAAAGTATAATCAATAACTAAGTATAATTATTATTTATGTGATAATATGTTAATCCTAAATTAAACTAATTAATAATGTGTATTAGACCCACAAATAAATACGTTACCAATGAAAACAACAGCATATTGCCGTAATAAGCCAGAAACTTTAATTTCCATTGTAAACCGCACTACCACTAACTATTATGCGTACTAAGGTATGTTCTAATCGCTGGTACTTACAATCACTATTATATACAGGGTGTAACAAAACTAAGTGATAATACTTTAAGGCGTGTAGGCCCTTTTACGTTCACTGTGGAAGTTGCGGCGATGAAAGAGTAACTTTTTTATTTTTGTATGGGCAAATTCATGACACTGGGGCGCTTGAACCAAATTATCCTAAGTAGATGTTCTTTCCCGTCTCTCAAAGTACTTCCATAGAAAATTTTATCTGTTCAGCCGTTAAAGCGTGAAGATGTAACAGACACACTTCGGAGAGTTAAGGCAGCAACGGAGAGTTAAGGCTGCAATGTAGAGCTAAGGCTGCAAGTAGGCTGCAACGGAGAATTAAGGCGAGGTAGTCCCTAAAATTAGCAGGTCGATGTCTGTCAGTATGAATATCGACGTAAAGGACATTAAAATAACATTCATATCAGCGCGCCTTGTACAGTGGCGGTCACGACGCTCGCCGCGTCCTTGATAGGGCGAAATAGGAGAAAAAAATATTTTGTTTTTTAAGTATTACACAAATCAAATATATCAAATGGTTTAGAATATGTTATGACAAATGTACTACATTTTTGTTTTTCTAGAAAGTGTGTAATTTAGCCATAAAATGAGTTAATTATGAAAAACAGCGTTAATATTATAGTCATCTTTGAGATTTTTTTCTATCGAGCAGAATTTTTCAAACTGTGTACTGATATATCTATTTGTATAGCAAATTTTCTCAATTTTAAAACGGTACTTTTTTCATACTTAAATAATGACATTTCCTTAAGAAAAAACATTATTTAAAAAACCCATTTTACGTAGTTGCAACAACCAATGCACCTTAAGGCTGCAACAGAAGCTAAGGCTGCAACGGAGAGCTAAGGCTGCAACGGAGTTATAAGGCTGCAACGGAGATTTAAGGATGCAACGGAGAGCCTTAGCTGCAACAGAGATTGCTTGTTGCTAAGCCACTATAATAATAATTATATATTGGCTTAGCAATGAGCACAAGAGAAACAAATTTAAAACTGCATATTTGGAGGAGTTGATAGTTACACAGACGGCAATCGTAAAGTGTTTTTAAGTAAACTATGTAACGGCACATGTGGTCGATTAAGTTCAATTAGTCTCTGATTATTTCTCCTGCTTAGGCATGGCTGCCTTTTTATATTTCATGTTTTTGGTGGGATACTATGGAATATTATTATGTGTCTATAATAAAGAATTTGGATTTTGATGTGTGTATACGCGGACGAAGTCGCGGGCAACAGCTATTTTGATATAAAAATCGGGTCGACGTCCCGCCAAAATCGGGACGTCTGGCAACGCTGCTTTAAATAGAAATATGGTTTTTTGACCTTAAGCTTCCTTAAGAGGATTTTCAGAAGCTTTGTTGACATTTTCGTCATGCTTGAAAAGTTTATTGTTTGGGGAACCTATATTGATGGTCCTCTCAGCGTGTCATTACGTTCGGATTAAGGGATTAAGAAAGGGAAAATCTTTGTCGAAAATTGCATTGCGTATTGATTTTTTGGAGAATTTTCTTCGTGAAAATAAAAATAATAAGAATATTGGAAGGAAAAGCTTTTATAATATTACTAGATGACGCCCACAACTCCGTTGCACAAAAATTCGTTTATCGCATTGGAAGAGCACATTTTCCGGGATAAAGAGTATCCTTGTCCTTTCCCGGGACTCAAAGTATCTCCATACCAAATCTCATCATAATCGGTTCAGCGGTTTGGGCGTGAAGAGGTAACAGACAGATATACGGACACACTTTCGCATTAATATAGTATTACTATACTATGGATGCCGCGCTGGCAATGTAGGAAATAATATACAATGAACTATTGTGCTTCTGTTGTATAATAATAATAATAATATCTATGGACGCTTCACACCACGTCAGTCTGGCCCCGTGCTAAGTACCTGAAGGACTTGTGTTACGGGTACCAGACAACGGAAATATATTTAATACTTTTATACTATACATATATTTAAGATTTTTATTTAGTGACCGACCGAACTTTCGGTTTCGGCCAGTTTCGGCCAAAAAATCTAGTTGCGGCCTTAGTTTCGGTTTCGGGCAAAATATAGCCGAAACTTTCGGCCCCGCCGAAACTCCAGTATTCGTGAATTTTCGTGCGTCGTTCGGTAAACTTCGTAGTTAACTCGTGCTTGCTCGCCGGCGAGGCCCCGGCTCATTTCGCCACCGTCCATTTAATCGTATTTTGAGGTTATGTTTTGCAAATTAGTGCCAAATGACTAAGTATTTATTGTTTTTTATTTTAATCAAATTGTCTAAACTTACTCTTATCGAACATTAGAGGTATAATGTTGAATTTTATTTCTAAATGACAAACGCACGTTCATTTAATATAATATGTAACTGTTGGTGAATTACATGCTATGTTCTTATTTTAACAATGTTTCCCAAACAAACGATTAAGTAAATGCTATGATAAATTGATTATATTGTGTGTGAACTTTATTTACTTAATAATTTTGTTTGACTATGAGATATAGCTTGCGAGATTTTTCTAGTCAATATCTCGCCTCATTCTTTTTCTTTTACCACGCGTTTTATTTATATTTAAAATAATTAACCTTTAAATATGGACGCGCAGTCTCACAGACCGTTCCTACCCTGCTAGAATCTTATCTACCCCACTTCCCCGTAAGCTTCACACTTGCGGCCCTCATTACACTAGTCGACAAAAAAAATTTTTTTTTTCTTGTGCCTGTTACTTAATGACTATTATCGGATTACTTGCATTGAAAATTAACCAGAAACATAAATAAAAAAAAAGTTTGCTTGTATAATCTAGGCGAAGATATATAAAAATATAAGATTATTTCAAAATTCTTTGAGACTAACGCTCGTCGTGACTCGTGACCAATATTGAAAGAAGTTTGCCGCTGGCACTTACTGTGCGTATTAAATTTTTAGAGAAATTATGAGTTTTATGTACTTTAAAGCGTAAAAATATCTTCAAAAATGTGTAAAATGGACGTAAAAAGTTTTTGCTGTATTTGTGGAAAATGTATTAAAGTAATAGCGAAAAAGTTACTTGCACCGACAAATAAAAGGATTTATCAAGCCTTTGAAACAAAATTTAAACTGCCTATTAAAAACCAGGAAAAATATGGGTACCACATATCTCATATACTTATTAAAGAGGCATGCTACAAGCTATGTTTGGAGTATGCTCGCCTAAATACAAAATATATCAAATTTTAAACCTAAAATATTATTTTAACACCTAACTAAACGAAATAAAATACAACCTGCATATGCATATTTTACAAAATACACGAGAAAATATTGTGCTACATTTTCGGAGAATGTATTAAAATAAGAGTTAAAAAAGTTAGTTGCATCAACAAATAAAAGACTTAGTCAAGCCTATGAAAAAATCACCTAGATACAAACAATATTATTTTTTATATCTAAATTATATACATATTTTCTCCATTTCAAATTTATTTTGGGAATATAAGCAACGATATAAAATAATAATAATAATAATAATATATTCTTTTGATACGTATAACTGAAAGAAGAAAATTCAGGTTTTCTTCCTTTGAAAGTTTCTATAAAAGCAAACTTTATGAGTTAAAATCATTGTTTCTCTAATTAATTAAGTGTAAGACATTCAAATTGGGTTCACAGAACTCAGGCACAAAAATCGTGTTGACTAGTTCTTTGGTTTAGTGGCAAAACGTCTTCTGAACCAAAAAATTGTGACATTAACTGCAAGTTTACTTAGTAATTTCGTTTTGAACTTCGACCGCGGTCTGTGAGACTGCATGTCCGTGTTTCCCATATAAAGAATATGACTGCAATTGATTGTGTTTTCAGTAGTAAATGTCTAAAAATAAATTCTGCTCATGTTTTTTAGGGTAATCCTTCGTTCTAATATATTAAAAACTTGGAATCGGATAAAAATATCGGAAAATTATACTGAAAAGTTTGTAGGGAACATATTAGAGTAAGATTAATAATATTTATTTTAAGAAATGTCACAAAAAGTTAAAAATCCAATTTGGCACTTTTTCTTATGTATTAACAAATGTTACAGAACAGTAAATTTCAGTAAATAATCGTCATTTTCAATGTTTTATCAAGTTTCGGTTTCGGTTTCGGCCGAAACTGAGAGTAAGGCCGAAAGTTCGGTTTCGGTTTCAGCTGAAAAATCAGTTTCCGTCGGACACTATTTTTATTATATGATACACATATTTAATACACATCCATGACCCAGGAACTTTGAAAACTTTTTGTTCCGACGGCGGGATTCGAACCCGCGACCCCCGGCTTGAGCTACCAACAGCCCACCAACTGAGCCACAGAGGTCGTCATGTATGTAATAACATTATTATTTGTAGAACAAGAATATAAGACTATAATATTAATAATAAACAGTACTAAATGACCGGTGAACTTTGTACCACTTTCCTCCTAATATAAACCATCCCTGGACTACCACGAATATTACAAAGCTAAAATTGTCCAAATCGGTTCAGCCGTTCTGGAGTAGGAGGTGGGGAGGAGACTAAAGAAAAATAATTATTACAGATTAATTAAAACAATATTATATATCTCGCTGTGTCACATTCATAAACAATGAGAGTTATCTGAGATTATAAACACAAAGCAAATAGTCAAGATAATCTGGAAGGTCACAAGATCATCCTACCAAAGAGACGAAAGAAATCCATACTAATATTATAAATGCGAAAGTGTGTCTGTCTGTCTGTCTGTTACCTCTCCACGCCCAGACCGCTGAACCGATTTTGCTGAAAATTGGTATGGAGATACTTTGAGTCCCGAGAAAGGACATAGGATAGTTTTTATTCCGGAAAAATGTACGGTTCCCGCGCGATACTCTAATTATGGCGCAACGGAGTTACGGGCGTCATCTACAACCGGTTTCTGAAAGGCTGATCAACGCTAAAATTAACTAATCGCCTGTTAAATCTCTTGTCAAGTACCAATTGGGTTGCTAGAAGCATGGTTAGTTACTTTAATTAGATCAGCATGTCAGTTGACATAGCTGTTCAATGTAACTCGAGAATCATATTATGTCAACCGCCATTTTGGGTTTCCGAAACGCTTGTCAAGCCGTGATCATAGATTAAAGATTTGTCAAAAGCCGTGTCAACTAATCGGTGATTGTCGGCGAATTAACTTATGAATTCAATTGATTTTCTACGTTAAACCACATTATCTCTTTAAATCTACGTTACTGAGGTTTGTCAAAACATAATATTTACTACGATATTTTAATAAAACTTCATAATAAATATATGTGACGTTATCAGCGTGAAGGGACCTTATTGTCGGTATTGAGTTATTAGCATCCCCATAATCTACATTTAATAAGCTATCGAACCATGTAAATAACATGCGTGTAGGCCTGGCAAATATATTTTTTAAAAATGTTGAAACCCGAAAGTCGTAAAAGGTGATATTGAGAAAATCGCATTCAAACTTCGAAACCCAAAAAAAGTATGTTATTGTGGGAAGTTACATAGATATTATGTTTTTTGAGAAGTACATTATATGGTCTTTTAGATTTTAACTTCAATTATATAAATTTATTTTTTACTAAATAAAAACGACTTCAATATTAAACGACATTGTTTATTATATAAAAAATATTTGAACAAATGAAACATTGTGCTTCACTAATCTTATTAATCAGTCAAAATCAACAAAAATATATATTTACTATGCTTAAACATAGTAAAATGAAATCAAATATATAAAGTTCTATTAAAAAAGTAACTTTTTTCAGACTTAAAATTCAAGTTAAAGTTTAGTGAAAAGCTGGTACAAACACTAAACATTTTATAAAAGGGACCTTACTGTCGGTGATTAAAAATTTAGTGATATCACATAAAAATGAATATAAATTTTGATTAACATTGAGGTTCTTAAAATAACTTTAATTATCCTTTAGTAACAAGACGTGTACCAAAACATGCAATTTGTCTTAGTTATCATAAAATATATTAAAAGGGACCTTAATGTCGGTCGTTACATTTTTAGTAATAAAGTTAAAAGAAGATACAAAAATACCACTAATTTCGTAGTCGTAACAACGAATTATAATTTGTCTCTCTATTTATACAATATTTAATGATAAATCAACGGGCGTTCAACCTCTACATAAACCAATTAAGGTAAATTGCCGTAACTGGCCACATAATATTATGTGTCCAGTTAAGACGATTATGACCGATTTGCCATTATCGCCGAATTGCCATTTAGACAGTCGATTTTCGCCGTGCGGCGTAAATCGTGCGACTATAGTCACCCGTGTAAACCCCGCATTAGCCTTTTCAACATAGCTTTGCCACATGAGCAATAAACAGAAAAAAATGTAAAGGATCGCAAAAAGCGTGCAAACTTCTATGGTACAGGTATTTACTATTTAGTATAGGCTTCCACAGTCTCTTAGATAAAATATAAACCAGTCAGTATGTAGATACTCACTAGGCTCATTATAACTCTAAACAAACAAGCTCGAGCACCAACTGACGCACTGACGAGTAACGAAAAAACGAATTAACAGGCGGGTACGCAGCGAGTGAGCGAGTGGGCAGAACCGACGCCACGAATCAGAAAGAGACGACAAATCCTTTGATACACGCCGCCACTGCGTCTCGCCGACTAGTACCGTCAGTCAGCTATCCCCAACACTGCACTGTGGCCCGCGTGATATTAAACTATTTTGAAATTCACGCCCACCGGCAAAATAATTTCCACTTTTCAATCATTCATTTTGAAGAAAGTTGTTTTTTAACCCTAAAAAATTTTGTTGCGGCCCGCGACATCAAGACCAAAAGATATTTGTGGCCCGTATGAAAAAAAGGTTGGGGACCACTGGTCAAAGTCTTTTAACCCGATACCGTACCGAAAGAAAGCCGCAATCGACTCTCGGCTGCAGCACCGACAATAAGGTCCCTTTTTTACTAAACTTTAGGTTCAATTTTAACCTATAAAAAATCGTTTTTAAAGCCTGTGTCTTTGTTATATCAAAATTTAGAGTCTGTTTATTAATATGGAGCAAAAAAAGAAAAAATGATTTTTTTCGACGTTTTACTTTAAAGGCGATTATCTCGGAAACTAGAACCGACAACAAGGTCACTTTTCCCAGATAACGTCACATATACTGATATATACTGACAAGTGAATGAAAATAAACAAATCCCATGTCAAATCAAAATGATCACAGATTATTTAATTTTCGTTTGATCAATGTTCAGAAAGTCAGATTTGAAATTCCCAAAACGTTTTTGACAACATTAATGACAGTCCCCAATAGCTTATTTTGACATTTCATTGGCATTTTTGACAGATATGAATGAATTATTGAACGAAATTAAACAAATCGCAAGTCAAATTAAAAATGATCATAAATTAGTTAATTTTCGTCTGATCAATGTTTCAGAAACTTAAACTGATTTGACATCCATGTTAAGTTAACAGTAGTGTTAGTTGATCAATGATTTGACAGACCTTTCAGAAACCGGATGTAGGTGCAATAAGAAGATAATCATTATAATATTATTATTTGTTAATCGCACGAGAATCGTACATTTTTCCCGAGATACCAAGTAATTGCATACCAAATTTCAGCAAAATAGGTTCAGCGGTGTAGGCTTGAAGAGGCAACAGACAGACAAACACACTTCCGCATTTATAATATAAATATATGTCATAAAAGTAGACAATTAATGTTTTACATATTTGCAAACTCATGTTTCTTCTTATTCTTATCTTTTTCATCGAAATCTTCCCTAGTTTTACTCTAGTCATGTTTCAATTTTTTCTTAGATCAGGAAAATAAAAAATCGTTATAAATACTGTTTTATTAAAGCTTATGAAATATTTTCTGCCTTGTCATCTTCCACTTTTCTTCCTAAAGCCCTTTGTATTTCATTGAAAGACTTTCCTTTCGTCTCAGGTAAGAAGAGAGCTATTAAGGTAATCAATAATACATTTAAACCACTGAATATCCAGCAAGTTACTGGTGGACCCAAACTGGAGGTCACAAATGGGAAGTATTTGCTGGTCAAAAATATCAAACCAACAGTCCCGGTTAAAGAAAATGATACACCGAATGCTCTTGCAGAATCTTCGAATAGCTCGCCAATCACCAACCAAACTAAAGAACCAATACCTGAAAAATTAACGGTTTCAATAAATAGCGTATTTTAAATAAAGAAAATGAAAGGAAGATTTAAAATTTTAAAGAGAAAATATACGTAAATATTTTATTCCAAAGTATGTCTAAATATTTTATCATTAGATCGATGAAGCGATTTAAGCGTAACGAAGGAATGTTCCTTCAGACTAACAGATAGATACATTGTGACATTTTGAGTATTAAATCATAGTCTAATTTGGGGGTGAACCTTTAAGAGGAAATAAGAATCCAAGAGAAAATAAGATAAACAAATGATCTTCATACTTCATCGAAGGTAGAACTGAATTCCTAAAGGAACCGCGACCGAAACTCCATAATTGCTGCTGCAGGTCGTTCTTACCTCTATAGGAGTCATATAAAGACAAACTTCCAGCTTTTATAAAATCTGTCGCTATGGGTCGCTATGGTGGCTATATGTGCCATTCGAAAATGCTAATTGATATTGACTTACCAGCTATATAAGAAGATATAACCACAATAAGGCAAATTAGTGGCAGATAATTCATAAAACCACTGATAACATAATCCTCGGGTTGGGTGACCTTGAAAAATACTCCTAATCCAACCTATAAAATTGAATGATAATATTATATATTATGAAACAAAAAAAAAAAACAAAATATACACTAGAAAACTAGAAATATGATGAATATCCCTATCCTTCCTTGGATTATTTTTTCATATTTTTGAAAGTAATTCTAACATATCAAAGAGAACGACTGAACCGACTTCACTAATATATACTTTATTATTGTACGGAGAGATTTAAAAAATATACCAGGAAAATTAGAAAGAATATTTCACCTCCGTTACATAGAATTAGTTCCGATAACGTAAACTTTTGACAACTTAACCTCATACATATGACGGGATGACGTCCGTCGGGCTTGCTAGTAAAAGATTATTATTAAGATATTCATAAGATTATTTCTGTGAATTAAAATCGTTTATCATAAAAATATTCTTGGATCTGTGTGAAAAACCTACCAATTGAACTAAAGGTAGCAAAAAATAACTGCAACAATTAAATCAGGTATTTCAAACACTTAACGATCTACTTAAATGGATAATGCAGTGACTGTGGGTAATTAACATTTCATAACATAAGGGCAATTATTCATTACTTCCCTCATAATTTAAACATACCTTGTAACTTATCTACTTCATAATCTAGCTAATATTGGCTTTACATGAAATCACTGAGGTATAAGTACTACATACCATGAAATCCATTTTTTTTTTAATTTCAAACCATTTTCCCAGTCCTAAAGCCTCCATTTATGCAAAAACCGAATATCTAATTGGTTATCTACTTCAACCACTCATGTCTTCAATTCAGGTATTTAAAATATTTAACGATCTACTTAAAATACAAAAGACAATTACCATTCCAGCACACATTGTACCAAGTGACACAGTCAGTATAGTTTTTCTATTAAATCTACTAGATATAACCACATGTGTTAGCATACTCGATGCTACTTGTATCACACCAATGATCACTGAAGCTATTTCTGATCTAACACTTGTATTCGTAGATATAAATATTGTTTGTAGATAAAATGTAACAGCGTTGAATCCTATGAGCTGAGTTCCAACAGCTACTAACGAAGCTAAAGCTAAAGATTTTCTAAACACTCTGTCTTTGAGTAACGATGCTATTTTTACTCGCTCCTGATTTTGAGTTGCCAAATTGTATTCTTCTATTTCTTTGGCTGCTTTTATTGGATCTCCTCGTAAATGTGTTAGCACATTCAGAGATTTTTCTTTGCGTCCTGCAAAATAACGAAAAAGTAAATTAGGAGCTATCCTTAAAAATAAAATAAGTATGTTGAAATAGCTATAAAAATATTATGAATAATTATTTCATCATGAACAATTATCCACACTAATATTATATTTAAATGCGAAAGTGTGTCTGTCTATTATCTATTACCTCTTCACGCCCAAACCGCAGAACCGATTTTACTAAAATTTGGCATGGTAATTCTTTTTTTCCGGGTAAAGACCTAGAATACTTTTTATTCCGGAAAAAATGATGGTTCCCGCGCGCGCGATAAATGAATTTTGGCGCAATGGCAGGGTAAATTATCTAGTAGAATATTACTAATTTAACTTAGCTTAGGTTAGGTACAATTATAATAATAATTTCATGATGAACAAAAATGCTAGAATAAATTAAAACAATACCTTTAGAATATAAAAACGATGGACTGTCGGGTAAAAATAATACAGTAGGTATCACAGTTGCAGCTATTATACAAGTAAATATTATATTGAAAGTCTTATATGAGACGAATGGTCCTATAGACAAGGTGACAAGTTCTCCTAAACTTGAAAACACTTGGAGAAGGGTTCCTAAAACTCCACGGTGTTCTTTCTGAAGCAAAATAAAAAGTATTTAGGTAGACACGCAGATTTGCTACAATTCATGTAATCAATACTGATATTAGAAATGCGAAAGAGTGTCTGTCTGTTACGTCTTTACGCTTAAGCCGCTGAATCGATTTTGCTGAAATTTGGTATAGAGATATTTTGAGTCCCGGGAAAGGAAAATAGGATACTTTTTATTCTGAAAAATTAACGGTTCCCATACATTTTGACGCAACGGAGTTGCGAGCGTCATCTAGTAGAATATAACTGTACTTCTGTAGTGTTGCTAATGTAAACTTCAGCAATTTCAGACCATTAAGCAACCCTTCTACACTTATCCTGGTTATAAATAATAGGTTGGGAAAAAGTCTTTTCGCATTATAATATGTATGAACTTATCATAAAATCTCTTGGGCTGATTTTGGTATCATTAAAAAGTTTTAATTTTACAGAAGACAATTCCAAATTCAAATTAGGTAAATGTGAGATTTTAATTTGTTTTTCTTATTATTAAAATGAGTGATTCTAATGAATAAATTCGATACATTTTAAAATTTTATTACAAAAATGGTAAAAATGCAACACAAGCCGCGAAAAAAATTGTGATGTTTATGGACCTAATGCAGTACCTGTGGGAGTAGCGCAAATTTGGTTTAAACGTTTTCAATCCGGAAATTTTGATATCAAAGTTGCACGTCATTCTGGTCGCCCTGTGACGGACAAAACTGATGCCATTTTTGAAAAAGTGGAGCAAGATCGGCATATTAGTAGTTACGATGTAGCTGAAGAACTGGGGATTGACCACAAAACGGTTTTGGCGCATTTGAAAAAAAGCTGGGTACACTGGGGTAAAAGCTCGATATTAGGGTGCCTCATGAGCTCACTGAAAAAAACCTAATGAACCGTGTACTCATTTGTGATTCTTTATTACGATGTAATGAAACCGAACCATTTTTGAAGAAGCTGATAACTGGTGATGAAAAGTGGATCACGTACGACAAGAACGTGCGAAAAAGATCGTGGTCAAAGGCCGGTCAGGCTTCACAGACTGTGGCGAAACCCGGGTTAACTCGCAACAAGGTGATGCTGTGTGTGTCCATGTGTGACCATCGATTCTGAACTGTACTGCGAACAACTGATGAGATTAAAGCAAGAAGTTGAGAGAAAGCGGCCGGAATTAATCAACAGAAGGGGTGTGGTTTTCCACCATGATAACGCTAGACCTCACACATCTTTAGCCACTCAGCAAAAATTACGGGAGTTTGGCTGGGGGGTGTTAATGCATCCGCCGTATAGTCCTTGGCCCTGCACATTCAGATTTCCACCTGTTTCGGTCGCTGCAGAATTCCTTAGGCAGTGTCAGGTTGACATCACAAGAGGACTGCCAAAACCACTTGTCGCAATTTTTTCATCAGAAGCCCCAAAATTTTTATAGCAATGGGATCACGTGATGAATGTGACGATGTGAGAAGATAGCAAAAAGTTATCGAATTAAATGGCACCTATATACTTTAGTCAATTGTAAATAAACTTTATAAAAAAACCTTTTGAATTTTTATATAAAATGCGAAGAAACTTTTTCCCCAACCTAATAATTATCATGTACTTACACTTGCTAATTCTGATGCATATACTGGTCCAATGACTAACACATAACAATCAATACTATTCATGATCAATCTACCAAGGATCAACATCCATACTTCACTGGCGAAGGTGTAGAGAATTCCCATCAGCACCTTCGGGACGAACATCAGCAGTAAGCAATACCTTCTGCCGATTATATCCAATAGTCTCGCAAAGAGTATGATGGCTGAAAAATACAAAAAAAATTGAAGATAATTAAGAAATAGAAAGAAAACTACAAAAAACTAGAACTAGAAAACCCTAAATTCTACAGTGGGCAGGTTGATGGTGATCAAATGTTGTTAAAACACTCTCGATCTTATCAGATTTCAAAAAAGAAAAGATTGGATGCTACGATGCCATGGACAGACACACTCAGCACCTTTTAGTATTAATAATTAAAAGAGAGGTAGGTATTAGAAGAATAAAAATTAGCATTAGAAGTAACAAAAAAAATTAATATTAGAATAAAAATTGACAGTAAATTAGCAAAGATCGTTCTTGAATGATTAAAATAATCGACGGCGAGCTGGCGACCAAATCGGTCGGACCGGTCGGATCGGCTTCAGCTGTATTAAAACTCCGTTAGTTACTTCCCTGAACAACCTTTTCTGATAATCTGCGTGCTGGCAGGCCGAGGGCGGTGGGTGTGGGTGTAGTGGGGTGGGGAAAAAAAAGTAGGCTCAGCGACTTTACTTTTTTCTTCCAAACAGCTGCTCTGTTACTTCCTATGCACCCAAAAAAAAATTAAATCGATCAGGTGGTGGGAAGGGGCTGCCAACGTTAATTAAAAGTAGGAAAATAATTATTATTTTCATGTGGGCTCTGCAGTGTTGGCTTTTTCTCTGACGCGAGATTAGTTAGTATGTAGTCCCCAAAAAAAAATATCCAGACAAAAAATTGGTGGGAAGGTTTTTATTCATTATTATCCATATGAATAAATTATAAACTATCATTCCATTGGCAGGAGGGTGATGAGCGTGCTGTCCAATATTTGATTGTCAGCCGGCTGGTATCCCCTCCACGTCCGCTTTTGTCTACCCCTCAGCGAATTTTCGTACGAAATTCAACGATTTCAACAATGTTTTCGGTACCTTCTCACCGATATTTTTGTCTGGCAATTTTTTGGGGATTTTTTTTTTAATAATATCTATGGATGCTTCACCCACGTCAGTCTGGCCTCGTGCTAAGTAAGTGCCTGAAGGACTTGTGTTACAGGTACCAGACAACGGAAATATATTTAATACTTTTATACAATACATATATTTAAGATTTTTATTATATCATACACATATTTAATACACATCCAGACCCGGGAATATTGAAAACTTTTTGTTTCGTCGGCGGGATTCGAACCCGCGACCCCCGGCTTGAGCTGCCACATACTCAACCAATTGAGCCACAGAGGTCGTCAAACACGTTACATACAACGTTACATACTAACTAATCTCGCGTCAGAGAAAAAGCCAACACAGCTGAGCCCACATGAAAATAATTATTATTTTCCTACTTTTAATTAACGCTGGCAACCCCTTCCCACTACCCGATCGATTTAAAAAATTTTTTTGGTGCACAGGAAGTACAGAGCAACTGTTTGGAAAAAAAATTAAAGTCGCTGAACCTATATTTTTTCCATTTTTTCCCCACCCCACTACACCCACACCCACCGCCCACGGCCTGCCAGCACGCAGATTATCAGAAAAGGATGTTTAGGGAAGTAGCTAACGGAGTTTTAATACAGCTGAAGCCACATGACCGATTTGGTCGTCAGCTCTTAGTCGAAAACTTTTACGTACTTTTGCTTATAGACACAATATATTTCAGTCCCTTGGTAATAAAAATAATGTGGCTGATATTGTGTCAAGTGGTTTTTTATCAGACAAACACGACATCATGGTCATCCATGATGTCTTTGTCCATACTAATATTATAAATGCGAAAGTGTGTCCGTCTGTCTGTCTGTTACCTCTTTACGTCTAAACCGCTGAACGGATTTTGCTGAAATTGAATAATAAGCATACTTAAGCATTCTTAACGCATGAATAAATTATTATTATTATTATTACTTACTGAAGGTAGCACAGAGGAACCCAACCGACACAATCCATGATCCCTCCTCAGCGGTGATGGGTCTGGACAGAGGGGTTCGGTCTGGATCGTTAAGTTTGACGAGAATAGGCGAAGGCCAGGCCAGACTGATTCCTGTTGTGAATATGCTGAGGTTCACTGAAATGATAAATTTCAAACAAGGTAAACTTATTAAGGCAGAAAACTTGGGTGATAATAAGACACTAATATCTCCTTCATTCCGGCGATCGTACACTTAATTTTTTTAGAATAGCAACTTTTAAAAGGTGGATAAATAAAAAACAAGTATGATTAAAAAAAAAAAAGAAAATGAAATGTAGATGGAGGGTTTGTAAAACTACATACCACATACCTATTACAACCACAGCGTATTGTCGAAGAAGCGGCGATGATAGTGAATTAATTTTCATTTTTCCAAAATATACTGGCACGTCTTAATAAGCTACAACAGTCTAAACTTTAATTTCATTAACTATCAATGAAATAAATCTTTTATTCCATGAATACGTCAAATAGGCGCAAAAGAAATTAAAACATTAGGACGGGTTTTTATTAGAATCCATAAACTGATAGTAAACGCCATAAAAATTCAAGTAAACATCTTACTTAGGCTTTGTCAACATTTGTATCGAGTAGTCGTATCCGTATCAGGCGTATCGTATCGAGTATCGAGTATGCGTATCCTTAGTGTGCGTATCTTTTATAGATTTTTATACGAAACGTATTAGTAGGCCTACTACGAAACTATTTTGAGACTCAAACAATCGAACGAGAATGCCGCGTCCTGCTCTCACAACGTCATTTCACGTTTGTTAGAGTAGGACGTGGCATTCTCGTCCGATTGTTTAAGTCTCAAAACAGTTTCATGGTACAAGGCCTGATACGCGGTTTATAGCGATCGGGGTGTATCATGATATGAAGTGTATCATGATCGCGATCATTTTGCGTCCACACTAGCGAACATGATACGCTTCGGTGCTACGCGACGGCGATCTGATACGCGAAAATGATACAAATATGGACAAAGCCTTAGCTAAGCCAGTCATATAGGCACAAATCTAAATTGAATATTTACTTACTTGTTAAAGTTATAAGAGCGAATAAAAGACTAATGAAACCAATAATAATAAAGGATGTATCAAGATTTTGTACAAAAATAGATTATCTTATTAAAACTATATAATATATTTTTATAGAAGAGATAAAGAGAATACAAATTGACATAAACTTACCTTAAAGTTAACTATTCATGTACAAGAGTTTAGCACGGACAATGCTACTACATTCAAAATAAGACGCAAAATAAAATTTTCATTTACACCTGAATGCACTATCATTATTATATGCAAAATTCAAGTTATCGACATAATTTCACTTGTCTGACGGTTTTAGTATCTATATAATTCACACTAAAGTTTTTGCTGTGTGCACATCACAACACATTATAATTTATTATTATTTATCAAACCTTTAAACAAAGATATAATATCGATTTTTATCTAAAGGTATGACTATACAATACTGCAGACTACACGCTATGAATGGTGGACAACGTAATAACAATATTATTCGTAGTATCACTGAAACTGAACCTCACAAAACTATCTTTGGCTAGCTGCGTCCCGCGGTGTAACCCGCGGTTTATCAGGAAAATAAATTGTGATATTATCCAGCAGTAAAAGTAGCCCTGTTAATCCAGGGTAGCAACTAACCCCATACCAAATTTTACTAAAACCGCACCAGCCGTTTAGAGGTGAAGAAGTAACAAACATACAAACTGACTAACTTTCACCTTTATAACGTTAATGTGAAGTGTGAAGTATGATTATAATAATATTATCGTGAAGTATTATTAATCCATTATATTAGAGCAATCAGAGATAAAACTATGAACAGTCCACTTAACAAAGCAGGTATAGAGTGCGTGAGCTGAACCTAAATATATAATAACCAAAAAAGTTAACCTAACCTAATCTAACCTTTTTCCTTTTTTTATGTGCAGGGGAAACCCTTTATGGGTGTCCCCAGGTTGGGGGTGTGGGTGTGCCTTAGTTAAGCTAAAGTACCCTTTTTTTGATGCGTAGGGGAAATCCTTTATGGGTGCCCCGGGTTGGGGGTGTGTCTCAGTTAAGCTGAAGCACCCCGGGGGTATGTAGGACTCCCGGCGAGAAGCGCCGGGCTTACCCACTAAAACCACCTGCGGTTTGCCTTCAGCCGTATACGGAGGGATGTTCTGGATCTATCTAACACAGGACTCCCTCCACGACCGGCCGGTCTACCTCAAAAGGGACCGGACTTCCTCCAAAATAGGGGAACGCTTCGGCAAACTGAAGCGTTCCCCTCGGCGCCGGGACTAGCTAAGCCGGGCAGGTTCCCATCCTTGCCCGGAGCCCCGGATTAGACGGAAGTTTGGATGTTCGCGTAACGACGCCTCCGCACTCTCGTCCTACGCCGGCGGAGCGGAACGGAGGATGGATCATCCTCTCTGTTCCGCTCCGCGGCCTCTTTCTGCGAAAGGACGGTTTCAC
Source organism: Cyaniris semiargus (assembly GCA_905187585.1). Taxonomy (NCBI): domain Eukaryota; kingdom Metazoa; phylum Arthropoda; class Insecta; order Lepidoptera; family Lycaenidae; genus Cyaniris; species Cyaniris semiargus. The sequence goes on along the minus strand of LR994568.1, from coordinate 10,191,503 downwards.
AGACAGAGACCGCCGCCTGCCAGGCCTCATCGCTCTCGAGCATGCAGCGAACCATGCTCGAGAGCGAGAGGTCCCGCCCAAGCATCGCCATAAGATCGTTGCACGGCCCAACTATCGCACACCTCGAGGGTGTGCTGGGCCGTGTCCTCCGCAGCGCCGCACTCATGGCAGGCAGGCGTAGGCTCCCTCCTGGCGACCTTACACAAGTACGCATCGAAACATCCGTGTCCGGTGAGGGGTTTTCTCTTGCGGCGCATCCACGCCGCAAAAACTGGACGCAGAGCCTGAGCAGTACGTTGACCGTACTGGGCCTGCGCCAGGTCCTCCACCCTACCTCCTCAACAGCCACTGCTCTCCCAAGCTGAAGCACCCTGGGGGAACCTAACCTATACTAAGCTAACCTAACCAATTTCTTCAGAAATGTGTTCAGGATGCCCAGAAGGTAAACATACTAAAAATCCCCGCCATGGGACGGGTTTAAAGTTCCTACTTTTGATTTTTTTTTTCTTATATCTTTAAAAAACGGTGCTTCGTAGAGAAAAAAATGTTTTCTACACAATGACAGCTAATTCAATTTTCTACAACTTTTGTCTTATACCTGGCTCGTCAGACTGAGGAACAACTCCGTCTGACCCTTCAGGAACTTAAAGAATATAAGAAACAAAATGCACTATTGCTCTCTGAACGCGAGGACAGTGAGAAAGAAATGGTAAAAATTATCCAAAAAAATAGTGACCTTAAAAATGAGTTAAATAAGTTAAATGTAAATTATGAGGAGTTATACCAGAAAACAAAAGAATTACAGGAAATTGTAGACAGTTTTGATCAGTGCAGAGATGAGTATGAGGAGGCGCTGAACAGCACTAGTTTGTGGAAGCAAAGATGTGATGAAGCCCATACACAAATCAAGACACTAGAAAGCCAAATACAAGAGTATAACTCCTCAAAAACACAAAACTTGTTTCAGGAAATGTTTGAGAGGGAGTCTGACATTTCTGAGAAAAATGTCACTAAATATATTCATAATAATTTACCAATAATTGATTTGACTGGTGACGACACTATCCCCTCCCAGACACTTCACTCATTTCAAAGTAAAAATAAATTAAAAAAGTATTTAAAAGTTAGAAAAAATATTAGGAAAACAAGTAAATTGTTAAAAAGAAACAAGCAAAAACTATCTAAAATAACAAAGTTGTCCAAAGATAACATATATATCAAAAATAAGTACCAATACTGTACTAAAGAACTTGAAAATACCAAATGTATGTATGAGGCGGACGTATGCAGTCTCCAAACTGAAATTACTTATCTACATGAGTCCCTTGAATCAATAACAAAAAAATATGAACTTGCTCAATTGGAAATATCAAGTCACATATCGGCGTTGAATACTTTACTGGATGACTGTCGTTACAATGAGGACAGAGTTATGTCTTTATTGAGACATAACTCGTCTTGTCAATGCCAGGTAAATTGTTCAATGGGTCCTGATAATATTGATAGTAATTTGGGTATGGAAACACATACAAAGCACTCCCAAATGAAAAACCTGACTGTGTCACCGGCCTCTGGTCCGTGTTCAGTGGCTATTTACAGCGATGAACTTGGTCGGGGAGTCGGGGTGCAGTTGAGTAAGATATACATAGAAAAGTCAGTGTGTAACACCTGCATACCAGGTGCAAGTTTTACACAAATAATTAAAAAAATTGTTAATACTACTCACTGTCCAAATACGACACTTATAGTATTAGTTGGGAGACGGGGAAGTGTGAATAATAAAGAAATGGAAAATCACATAGAATTATTAAATAAATTAAAAAATATTAGTAAGGTTATATTATTTACATTTCCTTATGTAAAAAGGTTGCCTCAGGAAAACAAACTTAGGTATCAGCTTAACAGCCAATTGTATACTGCTGTTAACAATAATTGTATATTATTAAATGGACATAGTAATCAATTTAATATAATTGACATTAACAATATTTTAAACCATAAAATATGTAAGTTGACATTAGGTAGATATTATCTATCTTTTTATTTTTGTAGACTTATAGCAAGTACGCTATCAACTTTTTTGTATTTGAACTCAGCCAAGTACTTGGCTTGTAAGACATCAGCTGCTTCTATTGAGCAGTTTAGTCATAATAGTATGACATTAAGTAACCAATTGGAAAATATTCCAAATAATAAAATTTTAACTACGGCATCTATTGAGCAGTGTAGTAGTAACGAGTTGGAATATGTTCCAACAAATTATTTAAATTAGATTATAAGACAATAGAGAATGCCTCTTGCACAAATAGTTTACTAGTACAAAATCCTACCAAAAGTAATACAAGGAAAATAAATAACAGTAATAAGTATGTATTTAACTTGGTGCATCAGAATTTGCAAGGAATGGTAGGTAAAGAGCTTGAAATTGAGTTGTTTCTAAAAGAGTTTAATATTGATATTATTTGTATTTCAGAACACTGGTTTAGGGAACATGAACTCATTTTCAATCTCCATGATCACCAAGTAGCAAGTTCGTTCAGCAGAAAAAACGCCATCAGAGGTGGCTCTTTGATATTAATTAGAAAAAATTTGAAATATAAAGAACGTAAAGATATTGTAAGTCTCTCTGCTGAACGGATAATAGAAGTGGCCTGCATAGAGTTAAGTCAGCTTATTATTATTAGCGTATACAGGCCTCCATCAGGGTTATATGACTTGTTTGAACAAACTATGGAACAAATATTGTCAAAAATATGTGCATCTAACAAAAAGGCTATTATATGTGGAGATTTTAACATTAACTTATTAGATTCAGTCTCCAATACGGTTAGATTCACATCTTTGTTTAAATCATATAACCTTTGTTATTTGTTTAATGAGCCGACAAGAGTGTGTGACACAACGGCTACTTGTATAGATAATATATTTACTAATCTCACACCATGCAAAAAAGAAATGATTAATAAGCTTAGCTCTGATCATTATGGTCAGTTAGCATCTTTTGACATTAATTGTGACAGAAAACAAAAACAAGAGCTTGTGTTTATTCCTGTGAACTCAAAACGTATTGAGAAATTTAGAAGTAAACTAATTTCAAATATTCCATCATTGGGTGAATCTAATAGCTCCGATGAAGCTTATAATAAATTGTTTAAAGTAATAAGAACCCAATTTAATTCTATTTTCACTTCTAAGACGGTTAGAACTAATAACAAAAAAAGTGACTTTATTAAATGGGCTACCAAAGGAATAATAATAAGCAGAAATAGGCTCTATGAATTATATGATGAAAAATCTGTAAATAGCCATGAAACATTTAAAATATATGTTAAAAATTACTCAAAAATTTTTAAGAAAGTATGTAATGCTGCTAAAGCCCTTTATTTAAAAAATAAAATCATGAATTCGACAAATAAAGTAAAAGCAACATGGAAAGTTATAGCTGGTGAGACCGGAAACGTCACCTGTCGTAACTCGGATTTTGAACTTTATTTTGAAAATAAAAAAATTACTACTGACATAGAAGTTGCGGCGGTTTTTGAAAAGTTTTTTGCTGACATTCCGGTCTCAACAACAAAAAATTTAAATTCTTCGCCTGCAGAGGCTGAAAAATTACTCAAAGAGTATGTAAAGGAATGTGATGTCAATTTTAAGTTTAGAGAAATTGATTCTAATGATATTATTACCACCTTCAAATTATTGACCATCAAAAATACAACCGATCTTTGGGGTCTGTCTACTAAGATTATTAAATCAATAATTGACATCGTAGCTCCTTATCTGGCCAATATTTTTAATGACTGTATAAAGAATGGTGTTTTTCCTGATTTAATGAAGCATAGCAAGGTGGTTCCTTTATTCAAAGCCGGAATTAAATCTGATCCGACAAATTATAGACCTATATCTATTCTACCGACTTTTAGTAAAATATTCGAAAAAATTATTTTAAAACAATTGTTAGTACATTTTAACTCCAATAATTTATTGCATAATAATCAATATGGTTTTACTAAGGGTCGTTCCACTACGGATGCTGGTATAGGTCTTCTTTGTAGTATATTTGAAGCCTGGGAGGAGTCGCGGGATGCCTTAGGTGTATTTTGCGACCTTTCTAAGGCCTTTGATTGTGTTGATCATGCTACATTGATCAGGAAACTGCACCACTATGGCATAAGGGACTCGGCACTCAACCTTTTGACATCTTATTTGAGGAACAGGACTCAAAGGGTTGATGTCAATAGTAAAAGGTCCACTGGGACCAAAATAGAATTAGGTGTCCCACAGGGATCCATTTTGGGCCCGTTTCTTTTTCTCATCTACATAAATGACTTACCTTATCTAGTTAAGGATAATGATAACGAGATAGTACTTTTTGCTGATGACACTTCACTTATTTTTAAAGTGAAGCGACAACAGTCGACTTATGACGAGGTAAATTGTGCTCTCTCAAAAATAGTAAATTGGTTTAATGTAAATAACTTACTTCTAAATTCTAATAAAACAAAATGTTTGAGATTTACCTTGCCAAATGTTAAGCAAGTGCAAACCAATTTGCTATTAAATGATGAGAAAATGAATCTTGTTGACACTACTGTGTTTTTAGGAGTAACACTAGATTATAAACTGCAGTGGGGTCCTCATATTGCCAAACTAGCCGATAAGCTCAGTTCCGCAGCATATGCAGTCAGAAAAATTAGAGAAATTTGTGATGAAGATACGGCAAAATTAGTTTATTATAGTTATTTTCATAGTAGAATGTCTTACGGCATTCTATTATGGGGAAGTGCTGCTGATATTAACACAATATTTGTGCTGCAGAAGCGAGCTATACGATCTATTTATAAAATGTCATCCTTTGAATCTCTCAGGGAAAAGTTTAAAGAAATAAGAATTCTGACCGTAATCTCTCAATACATTTTGGACAATGTGTTATACGTGAGAAAAAATGTAAATAATTTTAAAACGAAAAGTGACGTTCACTGCAGGAACACTAGAAATAAGCACAAGTTAGATATACCAATTACCAGGCTTAGCAAAGTGAGCAAATCTTTCAAAGGTCAATGTATACGTCTATATAATAAAATCCCAGAAAACATCAAAAATCTTTCAGTTAATAAATTTAAAAAAGTTGTTAAAGAACGTTTGTGTGCTAGGGCTTATTATAAGATAACTGATTTTCTCAATGATAGCACACCCTGGGAAAAATGAGCTGACTGACTGTAAGCTGCTTCTATATAAATATAACATATTTTTACATACTTTTTGTAAATTAGTATAAGTTACTTTTGTAATTTTCCATCTTTTTAGTAAAAGATGGCCCCGAGCGAGTTTCTTACGCCGGTTCTTCTCGCCGGGTTAGTTCCCGAACCGGTGGTAGGCCTCATGTAGACACGACGTTCTAAAAGTGTTAACTTTGTTAACCTATTTAGAAATAAATATTTTTGATTTTGATTTTTGATTTTGATACACTTTGTATCTATCTCCAATCATTGCCTAGCTATGAGCTTCTAAAAATTGTCTATTTTCAAATACACATTACACACAGTGTAATCAACAAAGTCTAAGGATATATTTATATTTTATGAAATATCTAAAATTTTGTCATTTCTGAAGAAATTGCTTAGGTTCCAGCTCACGCACTCTACACTGTCTTTTGGACTATTCTTTGAGCGAACTATAATGCAAGATCTTGTTTCTTAGTTATTTTATTTAGAACGATGATTCCAGTAAGTTTTAATGAACTTGGCTTTGTCACGCTGCTGCGTCTCTATATTAAGTTGGCTTTCCAATCTTAACCGCAAGCGGCCGCGACCGAAAAAAACTCAGATAAAATGCCACTTTATGATTTAAGTAGGTTTCATTTTCTACCGACATTGGTCTAGCGACCCATGCCGTCGCTGCTTTGTAGTGGCGTGGAGCAAAATGAAAGGTATAGCTTCATAAAGTGGCATATTGCTTAGGATACTTCTCATAAAACCGAAATCACCATATTATGTTTCCATATAAATTTTGAGGAGCTCTCTCGATTACTCATGGATCCCATCATCAGGTCACCACTTTTGTGAACATGGTACCAAATTGGGGTAAAACCCTATCTAACAATAGAAAAATTTTCAAAATCGGTTTACAAACGGCGGAGTAATCGTTGAACATACAAAAAAAATTATGAAAAAGCATTTTACCTTGCGTGGATCTGTAATCTTTATTGTCATTAGTTTATTACAGACTACCTTATCGTTAATTTATTCATTAAATACCTTTAGCGTGATTATAGTATCATCAAAGAGTACTTTGATAATTAGTAATATTATCATCAAAAGTCATGCATTTTTTTTTCTAAAATGAAGATAAACAAAATAATTATTTTGGTTATATTTAAAACTAGATGACGCCGCAACTCCGTTGCACCAAAATTTGTTTAAATATCTCCATACAAAATTTCAGTGGTTCAGCGGTTTGGGCGTGAAGAGGTAACAGACAGACTGACATGCCTTCGCATTTATAATATTAGTATGGATAAAATCTAACAGCCTCCATAAATAAATTCATTCACAATATGAATGAATGAAGTATGCTTTATTGTGCTCAAGATGTACAAACATAATAAAAGAAGTTACATGAACTCAGCATGAGCACAAAGGCGGCTTTATCGCTATGAAGCGTATTTTATTGTTTTCTTATATAACGGATATTATTCTATTATAATAAAAATAAACTTTTTTTTTAGTTTTTATGTATTTAATAAAAACATAACCTAACCTTATCTAATCTAAGAAGAATGTAAACTTCACTTCTACGTAACGTTTTCCAAAGGTATGTCTTCATCTATCTTTCTTCCCAAAGCTTTTTGTATTTCACTAAAAGATTTCCCTTTAGTTTCAGGCAAGAATATGACTATCAATGTAACCAATAATGCATTGACACCACTGAAGATCCAGTAAGTGGCTGGTGGTCCTAGACTTTCGGTTACAAATGGGAAGTATTTGCTGGTTAAAAACATCAAAGTGGCTGCTGAAGTCAGGGCTACAGATACTCCGAAGGCTCTAGCGGAATCTTCAAATAATTCTCCTATCACCAACCAAATTAAAGAACCGATTCCTGGGGACAAAACATAGGATTAATACAAGATTTACAAAAAATATTCTATGCCCTTTTCCAGGTCTCAAAGTATCTCCATACCAAAGTTCAGCAAAATCGATTCAGCGGTTGGGGCGTGAAGAGGTTACAGACAGACAGACACACTATGTCATTTATAATATTAGTATGTATTATATTTTACCTATCTGGTACGCAGAAATAACTATAACTAGACTGATTAAAGGTAAGTAATTCATAAAACCAGTTATTACATAATTTTCGAGTTCGGAAATCTTGAAAAATACGCCCAATCCAATCTGAAAAAGGTGGTAGAATAGAAATTAGATTTAAAAAATTAATAAAATTAGGTAACTAATAATATAATATGATTATAGTATTTGGTTGCATCAAATAAGTTCTAAAATCTAAGCTATCTACTGGGCAAAATTTTGACAAAATTTAAAACACGCATAGATTGGCATGTCGGAAGGACACATGCATTTTTTTTACTAAGACAAGATTCATGGTTCCCGTGGGCAAATTTTTGTGCATAATAAACCTAGAATCCAGAACAATATCAAGGAATTAAAACAATTGTCAGCTTACCATTCCAGCACATATCGCAGCCAGTGACACAGTAAGGATGGTTTTAACTTTCAGCCTACTAGAAATTATGACGTGCGTTAAAGAACTAGAAACCACTTGAATCACACCAATCACAACCGAGGCTATTTCTGATTTGACACTCGTATTGGTAGATATAAGTATTGTTTGCAAGTAAAATGTTACAGCGTTGAAACCAGTGAGTTGCGTTCCAGCAGCTATAAGAATGGCCAATGCCAGTGATTTCCTGAATATACTATCTTTTAGTAACGTAATCTTCTTTGCACTTTGATTTTTGACACATTTGTATTCTTCTATTTCTTCTGCTGCTCTTTTGGGATCGCCTCGTAAGAATGTTAGTACCTTTAGAGATTCTTCTTTCCGATCTGTAAAAAAAATTAAAATTTCGTCCTTTTTCTAAATTTTCGATTTAAATTTTACCTATATAACTGACAATGTAACAAATGTAATTAAGTCGAAATTCGTTTATCGCGCGGGAACCGTACATTTTTAAAGGATAATCCTTGTCCTTTCCCGGGACTCAAAGTATTTAGATACCAAATTTCAGCAAAATCGGTGCAGCAGTTTGGGCGTGAAGAGATAGCAGACAAACAGATAGACTGACGGACCGACAGACACGCTTTCGCATTTATAATAATATTAGTATGGATAATTTACCTTTACTATATAAATACGATGGACTATCAGGTAAGAAAAACGCAGCAGGGAATACAGTCAACAGTATTATAGATGTAAACAGTATATTGAATGTTCTATATGAGACGAATGGTCCTATACAGTATGTCACTAGTTCACCAGAACTCGCAAACACTTGCAGAAGAGTACCTAAGAGATCACGATGCTCCTTCTGAAACGTGAGAAGAAGAAGATTAATTATCAAGAGTATAAAAGCGAAAGGTACTTGATTACTTTATTTTTAAATAATTATGGCAGCAAATAGTTTTACTTGTTTAGGCGTGAAGAGCAAATAGACAGACAGATAGAATGAAAGACAGACACACTTTCGCAATTATAACATTAGTATGGATTTAAATAATAATAATCAGTACAAAGAAAGAAGATATTAAAAAGTAGATTAAAACATCCTTACACTAGCTAACTCCGAAGCGTATATAGGTGCTGTGACCAGCGTAAAGCAGTCAGCACTGGACATGAAGAGTCTGCCGACTATCAACATCCATGGTTCAGTTGCGAAGATGTATAAAAGACCCACCAACAACTTCGGTATGAATAACAACAATAGAGAGTACCGTCGACCGATTATGTCCAGAAGTCGAGCGAAGAGGATATCAGCTAGAAGCAACAAAAATAATGAGGTACTGGATAAATAAAAAATTCAATTAAAGTTGAATAATAACAATATTTTGATTTGTATTAAGCTGATAAAACATTGAAACTACGTCAAACAAATTGTTAAGCAATTAATTAAGTTAAACTAGATGACGCCCGCAACTCAGTTGCATCAAAATTCATTTATTGCGCGAAAACCGTACATTTTTCCGGGATAAAAAGTATCCTGTATCCTTTCTCAAGACACAAAGTTTCTCTATACCAAATTTCAGCAAAATCGATTCAGCGGCTTAAGCATGAATATATAACAGACACACACCTTCGCATTTATAATATTTGTATGGATGATCATTAGCACTTACTGAATATGGCAAAAAGAAATCCAACAGACACTATCCATGATCCCTCTTCAGATGTGATCGGTCTGAACAGAGGAGTTTGTTCTGGATCGTTGAGTTTCACCAGTATGGGTGATGGCCATGCAAAACTGATGCCGCTTGTGAATACACTGAAATTAACTAAAAAAGAAACGAGTCTAATAATTTATATTATTTATTAGATTTACAACGTTAATATTATGTTCTTTTAATCGTTACGGATTTAGTAACAGAGCTTAAACATGGACTATTGGCGAGAACTACCGTGGCTACGACAATTAATGGAAAACACGACAAAATCCGTAAGTGAGATTGAAAGGAGTAAGCAAAAAACAAGCAAAAGCTCTTAAAATAAGTAAAAACAAAACAATTTAATTAGGACGCTGTTAAGCATTCATGTACTAACCCACAAAAAATTACGTATTGAGTTATGAATGCAGTTATGTTCTTTAGATGATTTAGAATAAGACTGCATTCAAAATTTAACAACAAAAAAATTGTGGATTAGGACACTAATGCTTAACAGCGACCTTTATTATAACATTAATAGGGAGACAGAAAAAAGAAAACTTAAAGAAGAAAGAAGAATATAACTTACCTATGGCAACCAGTGCGTACTGTCTGAGTAAAGGTGATGATAGTGAAATCCTCATTTTTAACCAATAAAATACACCTAATATGAAATACTAATTTTAATTTAATTCACTTGTTGATCGTTAGCACAATTAGAATTATTGAAAAACAATAAAGCCAACCATCCAATCATAAAGAATTTGCAAGTGATGATCTTTAAGCTTATTTACATAACATATATATCAATATTATGAATTGAATTTTAGAACATATTATCCTTTTTATCACCTCCATCGTGGGTATCGCAGACACAATATATTTTCAATTGTTATGCCGCAGCCGGCTGCCGTTTGGGGATTGATGGGTTATATCGAGATGTTATCTAAAATCTATTTTTATCAACATTATGACCATTGAAAAAAACGACTGGCTAAAACACCAACGAGATTTAAGTAAGAGTATACTTTACCAAGTATATTTACCAGGTATTTTAAGCTAGAATCCAGTTTTACTAGTGTGTAACCAATAACTGATTCTTTCGTTATCTTGAAAAGCGTTGAGGTACCAATTTTTATTGCAATTTTAAATAGCACGATCACGACAAATGCCACCTGCTATAATAATATTTGTACAATAACTCTCTTAATATCCTTTGGAAAATCTTATTTTAAATTTGACATTACAATAGGCTCGATTTTTATGCGTTCGCACAAACAAGCGGTTTGGCCGCTACACAAGCAATTTTATGTAAAATCGCCGAGGTCACGCCGCTATTAAATTAAATCGTTACATACATTTATTTGTTATCGTCGTGTACCGGTCAAAACACTCATTAGCGCGGACACAATATGTAAATCGAGCCATAAAACGACGATACTTAAAGGGCTACGAGAATATTTAAAAATAAAAAATTATATCGACTACTAAGATGAATATAATGCACTGGATCTAATATCTTAAATTCAAGGGCTGTACGAATCCGAAAAATACACCAGAAGAACAAAAGTAAGTGCATAGAAAACAGGAACTACATTATAATAATTCTTGTCATGACTAAAAATATAATGGAGGAAAAATATTATATAAAAAGTCATATATGAGATCTAAGTTATATTAAACATTATTATCACTTTTTTCAATATTTTTAGATCCTAAAGCTTTTTGAATTTCACTAAAGGACTTTCCTTTGGTTTCTGGAAGGAACACGGCTATGGATATAACTAATAATACAGTGACTCCGCTGAAAACCCAATAAGTTATGGCTGGTCCCATCGCTGTGATTAGAAGGAAGAAATATTTAGTCATAAGGAAGACGAAAAAAGTGGCTAAGGATAAAAATATGGAGACACCGAATGCTCTGGAGACGTCATCGAATAATTCAGCAGAAATCACGAAGTTTAGGGCTCCAATACCTGAAACAAACAGAAGATGGTTTTATTTCATGAGCTAGCTGTGCTCCGTGGTGTTACCCGCGGTTTTTAAGTGAAATATAATAATAGACTATGAAAAGTATAAATAATAGGATCATAAAAAAACAATTGATTTATTTCTGAATAAAGAATCAAATACTTTCAGAACGTCGATAATACTGGTGCCTACCACTGGCATGGTGTAATGGTAGTTGATGATGATGATGAATGTGATTTCGCCTTAATAATATTAGTTGGATAAATACAACCATAAATTTTACCGTGAAAACACTCTGTTTAGTGATCAACAATGTTAGCTTTCGTATGAATATGGTAGACGATGTATGAAAACTACGATACGCGGAAACGTAAATAAAGTAGAAACAATAATTGAAGAAACAAGCCAAAATATCTGTAGACGTATTTTGATGACATACTTGCGGCTAGCTGCGAAATTGTACCAGCCTGGTCTACAGATTTTTTAACCGAGTATAACGATACTTAGATAAGAGTTGCGTGCATCAACTCCTAGTACCTAAATAAAATTTCTAGTCAAAACTCACCAACATTGTAGCCATAAATTACAACTACTATAGAAAGAAGAGGTAGGTAATTTAGGAAGCCTTCTATGACATAATCTTCTGCTTCGGTTATCTTGAAAAAAATTCCTAGACATGCCTGAAAATAATGGTTTTAAAGTTAATAATAAGAACTATTATGCTTAAACTATTATGCAGATGGCGGACCTAAGTAATTTGGTCGCGTCAAACCCATCCGACCGATCACAGCTAAAATTTAATTGATTGATATATTTTAAGCCGACCACATGACGTAGGTCCGTCAAATGCCTAGGAATCAATTTCCTCGATGGTACCTACATAAATATATAACAAGAATTCAACGTACCATTCCGAAAGCATATCCAGTGAGAGACCATTTTAAAATCGTCTTTCTACCGAACCTCCTGGCTATAGGCGTCGCAGTGAATCCACCAGTAAATTGAATGACTCCAGCTATGACTGATGAAATTTCTGCTGTAACGCTCACTCCTGTCGACTCCAGAATCGTCTGCAGATAGAACGAGACAGCACTAGATCCTATGATCTGGCTCCCGATACCCAACATCAGACTTAGTGCCAAGGATTTTCGGAAGGTTGCATTCTTTAGCAGCGCTAGTTTGTTAACATCTACTTTGCTTCGTTGTACGTTCTCGTATCCTTCCAATTCTTCTTTTACTAGTTCATCAGTTCCTCTTATAAGTGTTAACACTTTTATGGAGTCTTCTACTCGACCTTGAATAATTTTAGAATTATCTTTATTATAAATGTAATCCAACAACAGGCATACATTACTTTCTATTATCCTAATCTCTTTAGTTCAGAATTGTTTCAAAATGTTTATCTGTCTATTAAATTATTATTATCTTTACTAATAATAACTCCCACACCGGTTTGTCGCTTAAATCAAGTGAAAAGAGATGAATCTCAAAATACCAGTGCAAAAATTAAAAGAAATAGTGACTACAAAGTGCCAAAGAACAAAACAGTTTTTACCGTACAATAAAAACAAGAACTACAATGTAAAATCTAAAATCGTTATCCATAAATAAAATCAGTGAAATAGCAGTGCAAATAAAAAGACAATAATCAGAAAAGTGTTAAAGTAAACAAACATAACCTCAAAATAATTTTTTTGCCGATCATCTAGCATTAATTACACATTTAAAGAACTAGCGGCGCCATCTAGCGGTGATGTGGTAAACCACTTCCTAAACCAGCGGCGCAAGAGTCGCAGTTCTACCAAACGTAAACAAGCAAACTAAGTCGCCAAGTAGTACCGCCTTTTACCAACAGAGGGCAATACAAGTAAGATGGACAATGTGTTAACAATTCTAAAACAAATCCAAGAGGATCTAATGACTCAAAAACACGAGATTAGAAATATGCAAGAAAATATTACTGAAACAATAATTAATAATATGAATGAAAATTTTATAAAATTAGAAAGAAACCTGATATTTTAGAAACAGAAATTAGCCGACAACAGAACATAATAAATAATTTATAAAAACAGTTAAGGAAGAAAAACCTAATATTTTACGGAGTAGAAGAAACTGAACACGGATATCATGAACTTCAATCAAACTTACTATGCTGCATTAACAATAACATGAATATTGAAATTCAACCAACGGAAATAGAATCGATCAGAAGACTTGGTAAAAAAACAGGGAGTATGTCTAGACCTATACTTGTAACCTTCACAACCATGGGGCGAAAAATTGAGCTCTTGAAGAAAACACAAACACTGAAAGGCTCCCCTATCAATATAAAAGAAGACTTCCCCCAGGAAGTATTGGTAAAGCGTAAAGAATTACAAAAATAAGTAGAAAAAGAGAACTTGGAAGAAATGCTGTACTAAGATATGATAAACTAGTGATACTGCCAGGAACCCCAAAAAATTGGAAACCAACAAAAAAACGGAATCTGTCAATGTCTCCTACTGAAAAAAATATTCCGTCAAATGAGAGCACTTCCAGTCAATTAAATAAAAGAAATAGAACAAACAACATAACATCTTATATATGCACGAAAACAAATAATAAAAAATCCGAGCACAAGTCTACTGAAAATATTCCACCAAAAAACTAATCTCTGCGCCTCTCTCCATACCTTCTCCAATACAGCTGGTCCCTGTGGAAGAAGTAGACCACAACCCTCCATACTCTACAAATGAAATAACAATAGACCCTACATCTGCACTTACAATGCCAGATCTCTCTTATCGTATGAAAGATTATTGGATTTTAAACTAGCAATTTCAAAAATAAACTACGACATCATTGGCCTAGCAGAAATAAGAAGAAATGAATACAATATCGAATAAGACGATGAACATATATTTTGCTACTATGGAGAGACCAAAGGGCAATATGGAGTTGGCTTCTTTATTAAGAAAAAATTTAAACAGAACATACAAAGCTTTATTGCAATATCAGAACGAATATGCATTCTAAACCTACACTTTAGCAACAAATCACTTTCATTAGTACAAGTCCACGCACCCACTGTAGAATCTAGCGAACAAGAAATATGTAACTTCTATAATAATCTCCAAACAGCTCAGCACCAATGTTATCAACACCTTATTATAATGGGAGATTTCAACGCAAGAGTTGGACAACGCCTAGCTGGAGAAGAAAAAATCTTAGAAAACTATTGCTATGGAAAAAGAGACAATAGAGGCGAACTTCCTCTTCAATTCTGTTGGGAACATAAACTTTTCATCATAAATAGTCTTTTCAAAAAGAATCCAAAAAATTTGTGGATCTGGATGTCTCCAAAAAACAAGCGAAGCCAAATTGATTACATATTGTCCAACCATAAAGAGAATATTAAAAATATAGAGATACTGAATAATTTTCAATTTCCAAGTGACCATAGATTTATCCGAAGCACGGTATATTTGTCAAAAATTAAAAGAAGCAGAGCAAGTTAAAAACATATAACAACTCAATTAATAACACAAAAAAATCAATAAAACTTCATAAAAACTTTAAAACAAAAAATTGACGCAGCTAACTTATACGAATGCGAAGATATAGAGTACTTATATGATACAATGAAAAACTGTATCCTAGAAAGCTTACATTGCAACACATACAGATCTGGGAAGAAACACACTATTATTACATAAGATATAAAAAATCTTCTACAAAGAAGGCATGAACTTACGATCAAGAAAAAAATTAACAAAGAAGAAAAATTGGAACGCAGCTATTTATATAAAATATACCTAAACTTATAAAAAAAGAACATAGAGAGTATAGAATTAAAACAATAGAAAAACATTTGAGGTCGACAGGAAGTATAAAAAAAGGATACAAAGCGTTGTTGAACACCAAAAAATGGATACCCTGCTTAAAAGAAAAGGGCAGCAGCGCCAAGACTTTCTCAAGAGCGAAGATAATAGAGACATCAACATCTTTTTACACAACTCTACTCAGCACTAACCGATGAACACCAGAGATCCGGCAAATATAAATAACTACAGACCTATCAGCTTACAACCCAATAAGTACAAACTCTTCGCAACCTGTTTGGCAGAGCGTATAGAAAAATATATTGACGAGCACCAACCACCAGAACAAGCAGGTTTTAGGAAAAAATTCTCCACAACTGATCATATTAACGTATTAGACCAAATAATTGAGAAATACGAAGAACACCAGCGTCCACTCTACCTGGCTTTTATTGATTACGCAAAAGCGTTCGATTCAATATCCCATAATAGTATGTGGACAGCTCTATATGAATGTGACATCCCACCAGAAACTGTAGATCTTATAAAAGATATTTATAGCAAAAGCACATCCCGAGTAAAAATGGAAACAAAAGGCTCACAGATAAAAATCTGCAGAGGAGCTCGTCAAGGTGACCCCCTCTCGCCTGGAATATTTATCAGTGTCCTGGAAAATATAATGAAAAAACTTAAGTGGGACAAAAGGGGTATAAATATTAAAGGAGAATATCTGAGCAATTTGAGGTTTGCCGACGACATTATCATCTTCGCAGAATCTGCTGTCCAGCTGGAAAAAATGATTTGTGAATTGCACACAGTAAGTCAGCAAATTGGATTAGAGCTAAATACTATTAAAACTAAAATTATGACCAACTCTACATTATTGCCGATAAGAGTAAATGACACACCTCTTGACTATGTATAAGAATATGTCTATCTAGGAAAACAAATATCTTTCTCTAAGTCTCGACAGCTAGATGAAATAACAAAAATAATCAACATTACATGAAACAAGTTTTGGAGCTACAAAGAGGTACTAAAATCCAATTTGCCTATATCTCTCAAGAAGAAAGTACTAGACTCCTGCTTACTTCCATGTCTCTCGTACGATAGTCAAACCTGGATATAAAATAATTGTATAAAAAATAAAATACAAACTTGCCAAAGATCCATGGAACGCAGTATTTTAAATATAAAAAGAAGGGACAGAAAACGAAACTAAGATATAAGAGAAATAACAAACGTTATTGATGCTTTAGAACATTGTCAGAAACTAAAGTGGAAATGGGCAGGACATATAGCGCGGATGAATAAACAGAAATGGACATACAAAGTAACTAACTGGGCGGGACCACAATACAAACGAAAGAAAGGAAGACCAAGAACAAGATGGATGGATGATATAATAAAAATAGCAGGAAAAGACTAGATGACTAAGGCAAATGATAGAGATGCATGGCAAAGTATGGAGGAGGCCTATACTCGTAGAGAGGTCCTTAACAACTAGAAATCAAATAATATTTTTTTATAAATTAATTAAATGATAATATTGATCTTTAATACAATGTAATTAATTTTTTTGCTTATATAACTTAATATTTAAATTGTTAATAAATAAATAAATAAATAACTAGAAAATATATTAAAACAAAAAATAACATTGTAATTTTGTGAATTTATAATATTATCATGTATATTGAATAATTAAGGAATAAATGAGGCTAAATAAATAAATAAATAATGTGTCTCTCTGTCTATCTGACCTCTTCACGAACAAGCCGCTGAATCGATTTTACTAAAATTTGCTATGGGGACACTTTGAATACCGAGAAAGGACATAGGATTATTTTTAACCCGGGAATATGTACCATCGAGGAAATCAGTAATTACCAATTTAATGAGGTCACTTGGCAAAATGAATTGCTTAAAAAATTTGATGGACTAAATACAGGAATTATACATTATGTATAATAATTGGTCCACGACAATACATGTAGTCTTAAGATATTGTTAGTAGATTAGGTTTAAGACTACATAGAGTAAAACTCTCTTGAAATCGGATCTCCAGAAAACCATAAATTTGCCAGCATAAAAACTATCCTATATCATTTCCCGATATTCAAAGACGTATCTTCATGCCAAATTCCAGCAAAATAGGTTCAGTAGTTCGAGCGTAAAGAAGTAACAGACATACAGACGAGACAGCGTTTCAAATCCCCGACGAGACACAATCCCAACCGAAGTGCTTCAGAATCTTACCTTTCGAGTAGAGATAATAAGGGCTCTCAGGTACAAACAGCAGTGGTATGCTAGTGACCACTATGAGAGTGGTCAGGATGGTATTGAAGGTGACATATGACGTGTACGGACCGACGGACAGCGTGACGACCATACCGAAGGCAGAGAACATGGCCAAGGAGGCTCCGAGGGCACCGCGTTGCTTTTTCTAAAAAAATGCTTAATTGAAGTAAATTATTAAAAAACTGCACGTCGACCTAATGGACTACGCTAGTATCCTAGCAATACAGACATTAGTCTGTACTAATGTCTGTACTGATTTAAAACTGATTAAAAACGGCCAAGCGAATTGGTCGGTTCCGTACCGAGAGCATTAATGGGCCAAAAATTGTGTTTTTTTTTTGTACCTATAGGAGGGGGCTTATATTCTATTTATTTAATTTTAACCCGTCGATCGTGGAAAACGAGACACAATAGATATTCTATTATGTCTCGGACGCCGGTGACCTCCGGATATGGGGCTTGAGGAATTAATGTTATTATTTATTATTAAAGTACACATATAACTAAGGACTTTGTAAAAATTTCAAGGTCCTATCGGTTGCCATTATTGATAACGAGAGAAAAAAGGCCAAAAAAAAATCACATTTGTTGTGTTGGACCTTGGAGTGTGAAAATTATTTTTACGACCTACCTACATTATTTAAACATTAACTTATCTCTATTTTGAATCGTTACTGTGTTCCGTCACTAGAAATATATTTTGTATTATTACTTTAAAGATTTCTCATATAAGTGAATTGCTATTCTTGTGAGAAATAAAGATATCACAATTCACGAGCCTATTTATTTCTAACGCCTTGTTACCAATATTAGCAATACACAAAGCGTGACAGCATTAAAAGCCTGAAGAATTAATTTAGCAATAACTCACGTTCGCAATCTCCGAAGCATAGACAGGCACTCCGCAAAACATGATAAATTCTAACATCGTTCCTAGAGCTCTTCCGAGAATCAACATCCATACTTCTGTCGCGAATAGTAGCAGTAGACCAACGAACACTTTGAAGAGACATCCTAGTAGTATACTGTTTTTTCTTCCTAATGTATCTAGGAGTACACCCAGACCAAGACTACCTGAAATAAAATTATATTATAATGGGTTTTGGTGAACAGATTTATTTGTTACCGAGTGTTTTTAGAACGACGAAAGGATTATTTAAGTCAGCTTACTTAATTCTGAAACTACCTAATAATAAATATTAAAAGTATTAGCATCTGTGACATTGAGTTTAGAGAACTCTATTCTTATTAGCATTATAAGGCATTACATGCAATTTTCTTTACTTTTAAAATAATGATGCGATGTCATATTCTTTAGACTACCAGCAGGCTTAGCATAGTCACCATAGAAGCGGCTTCTTTCTACGGAAGATCGACAGAGTGACAGTTAGACACAGTAAATCCGCAATTTTACTACTTAAATATGTCAGTATGTCCATTCTTTCCCGTTTCTAATGTTGATGCTAAGCCTGCACTTGACACACATAAACTCAGGCGCCTGCGCAATTCTAATAGCAACTGCGTAATTGCGATTTATTGCTAATGACTGTAATTTTTTCTCTTGATTGCTACCTATTGCTATTCACCGTCAACTTACTCACAGCTGCACACAGGAATCCCACGGACACGATCCAGGATCCCTCGTCTTCAGTGAGGGGCCTGGACAGCGGCGTGTCATCACTCATCAGCTTCACCAGCATCGGGGAGGGCCAGCCCAAGTTCATACCGGCGGTGAATACACTGAGATTCACTAGAAGGGAAAATCAATCCATAAATTATTTACAATACGAGTGTTTGTTTCTGTATGGGTCACATTCAGGTCTGATGTATTTTATTACTACACAAAATGACGCCCGCAATTCCGTCGCGCCTAAATTCGTTTATCGCGTGGGAACCGCACATTTTTCTGGAATAAAAAGTATCCTATGTCCTTTCCCGGGACTCGTAAGTATCTCCATACCAAATTTCAGCAAATTGGTTCAGCGGTTTGGGTGTGAAGAGGTTACAGACAGACAGACATGCAGACAGACAGACACACTTTCGCATTTATACTTAATATTAGTATGGATTCCCCACTTCGTTGCATCGAAGACCTTTGATTCGTATGTCGATGCAATTTTTCCACAACTGTGTTTTGGGACTTTTGGGAAACAATTGCATCTTCTTTACGACATAAATTAACATAAAACACCTATGCTACTAACAACTAACGACAAACGAATGACAATAATCAGATTATCTGCTCAACGAATTATTTAAATACTAGCTGTCTCGGCAAATGCTGTTTTGCCATATAAAGTATTTCCGATTTCGCCCTATTTTATTGAAGTGACGAAAAAAGTATGGCACCATGGCAACGTCCATCGCCATCCCGTCCAACCCGTTGCACAAAAAATGCATTCTGTCAATTCTATAGTCAAATGTCATAATGTTACATTAAAAAGCTTATAGGCACTGACATATAAGGTACGTAGCACATAATATCTCTATGCTTATAGGCAAATTTTTGCTCGATATCGATAATGGCAACAGATAGGCACTTTAAATTTTCACAAAATCCTCAATTATATTATGTGTACTTTAATAATTAATAATTAAATTAAAATAAAATAAAAATTTAAGGGGGGCTCCCATACAAAAAACAAAAAATTTTGGCTTATTTTTACTCTATAACGATACGGAACCCTTCCTGCGTGAGTTTGACTTGCACTTGGCCGATTTTTTATCATACCTCGTCAGAAAGGAAAAGTCCTAATCTAAGAAAACATTGTTTATCTTATCATAGGCCTACCTTTATTTTTGGCCTACATATGTTTGATCAGATTAGATTATTAAAAAATCGGCCAAGTACGAGTCGGACTCGCGCACGAAGGGTTCCGTACCGATACAGAGCAAAAATAGGCTAAAAAATGTGTTTTGTTGTTTTGTATGGGAGCCCCCCTTAAATTTTTATTTTATTTTAATATTATTAAAAAATATTAAAGTACATATATAACAAAAGAATGTATGAAAAATTCCAGTGCCTACCTCTTGCCATTATTGATATAGAGCGAAAAAGGCCGAAAAATACACGTTTGTTGTATGGGAGCCCCCCTTAAATATTAATTTTATTTTGTTTTCAGTATTTGTTGTTATAGCGGCAACAGATATACACAATCTGTAAAAATTTCAGAAGTCTAGCTATAGCGGTTCTTGAGATACAGCCTGGAGACAGACAGACGGACAGACAGACGGACAGACAACGAAGTCTTAGTAATAGGGTCCCGTTTTTACCCTTTGGGTACGGAACCCTAAAAACGTGAATGGGATCAAAAGTGCCTAAGGTCTTTTGAAAACCGGCGTAACACAGCGACCCGTTATTTTGATAAATTACACTAGATGACGCCCGCAACTCCGTTGTGCCAAAACTCGTTTATCGCGTGGGAACCGTACATTTTTCCGGGATAAAATGTATCCTATGTCCTTTCCCGAGGCTCAAAGTATCTCCATGCCAAATTACAGCAAAATCGGTTCAGCGGTTTGGGCGTGAAGAGGTAACAGACAGACAGACAGACAGACACACTTTCGCATTTCTAATATTAGTATGGAGGATAAATTCATCAAGATACACGCCACTACAAAGACTGGTGGTTCTCTCTAAGTAAGGCCCCTTTGTCAAGATATTTTCGTTCTTCGGTGATTTTATTCGGTTCCCTTTTTATTTTTTATTCATATTTAGTCCAGTCATTACGTCGGAAAAATCGGGTTAGAAATGCAAATGAACCGAGATAGCCAAATTTTGGATATTACGTGGGGGATGGCTAGAAAAGCTTAAGTTCAAATTGTCGACCAAAATAACCTTTTGGGTTTTCCGCCATCTCGAAAAAAGGGTTAAATTCAGTTTTTTCTTATATCTCGAAAAAAGGGTTAAATTCAGTTTTTTTTTTTAATATTTTTTTACGTATCTCGACGGGGAACCGAGTTATGATCGACTCGGATTCTGGTCCTTCGAGATACGTAAAAAAAAAGACGGTGAACCGAGTTATGATGAAAAAACTGAATTTAACCCTTTTTTCAAGATGGCGGAAAACCCACAAGGTTATTTTGGTCGACAATTTGAACTTAAGCTTTTCTAGCCATCCCCCACGTAATATCCAAAATTTGGCTTTCTCGGTGCATTTGCATTTCCAAATGTATATGATGACTGGAGTAATTGTTTCCTCTGCTATTTCAAGTTTTCTAATTTCGATTTTGTTTCCGCTAGCTCTCATTTTAAGGTAGTATTTTTTTTTTTTAAAGAAGGCAGGTCGCTGTAGCCTTTACGTCACTGTGACCCATGAGGATCTATTGTGACTCCTTCGCACTAGAGTATCATCCCCAACCCAATACTGCTCATAAATTGAACGATATGGTTGGTGCCACGAATTTCCTCTGTGGATGAGTATTCGTGGCGACCAAGGTACCTGTTCCAAGGTTGTTAAGGTAGTATCGATGTCTTAAAAGGCAGGCTTCTTTTTGTTACTGATCTTAGAAGCTATATTTTTTTATAGCTTTAATCAGGGCGAGCGAAGCGAGCCCTAGTATATCCCACAACCTAAGCACTTTTGTGGTACACTTTACGGAAAAACTATCACGCCTATTGATTTGTGCTTTAACATAGTAATTTTTATTTATATGTAGATGTGTTATCATCGGTCAGTCAAGGTTTGATTACTAATGAGGTGGTTCTCGCATGAGGTGGTTATGGTATACCATTTAACATTTAAGCGCATCACAGACGGTGAAGATACTATAATATTTTATCTTAAGATGCCCAAATATAAAATATTATAGTATCTTAGGCTATCACACACGGCTAAGATACGATATTATTAAAAATCTGTTCATTTCCTTACGAGTCTGCGTTGGTGCCACACGTATTCCTTGTTAGAGTTCTATATACAGGGTGATTGACTATGACTGATACTGCCTTACTTCTTGATTTGTTAGACAGCTCCTCAGACGATGATTCTGATATAGAATGTGAAATGCAGATTGCAATAGCACATTCCAAAAGGAGAAAAATTTGGATAGAGCCTCACATAAAGAAGAGAAAAACCTGCGGTGAATTTAACCTTTATCAAGATCTGTCAACGAAGAAGTTATAAGAGTATTTTACTACGAATAATAAAAACTAAGGAATCGTAACTCCCATACTATTACCGTTTTAAATTTGGTTCCTTTCGATCTGTCATGTAACGTCAGCCTAGTACCGCTCAAGGCCACCTAAATATTGCAAATGTATTGAAATGTGTACCTAAGGTACTTACACTTTTTTGACAAGTATTGTGGAGCATGTTTTTTGACGGAGTTACTTTTCCTTAGTTTTTATTATTCGTAGGTATTTTAGAAATTCAAGAGAAACATTCATTTCAATTCACGATTTGATTAGGGAAGATATAAAAAAGCAAAATACAAACATGCGACAGAGCATTTCCACTGAAAAGCGTCTATCAGTTTGTTTTGGTTTTGTTTCCCCCTCTACCTTTTGGACGCGGCACGGAGCATCCCACTAGTACGTCCGATCACCGACGAGCCCGCGCGCTGCCCGACAAAAAAAACACCCTGTATTCATAAAGATTTATATTTCGCATCTTAAGGTAACATATTAAGATACGAAATATATATTTCCATATCGCTCGGTATCTTAAGATACAAAAGATAAAATATATATTAACTTCGTCGTGTGTGATGGTTCATAGGATTTCTATGGTGAGCGATATTCTAAAATATGCTCTAAGATAATATATATTTTATATTATCTTCACCGTCTGTGACGAACTTTAATATTTCATTATCTTTGTACCTACTACTTAAACTTGTACTCGTGAATGTATGTCACGATTCATGAACGTTACACATCCGTACCAATATTATAAATGCGAAAGTCTGTCTATCTGCCTGTTACCTCTTCACGCCAAAACTATATAAGTAAGTACATATGTATGATATATATAATACTTTAAAAACTAAAATTAGTTTTTTAATACGTTATTACAGTACCGAAGAAAGTAACATAGGTCACAAATTCACTGACACTGCCGTTTTACAATTTGTTTTAAAACTACTTATTTGATACTCTGTGGGAATATGTGTGTGGTGGCCACAAAGGAAGATTGCAGTGAAGTCCCAGTGAGTCGGAACTGTGATGCTGCTGCACGGGATCCAGTGAGTCAGATAGCTGCCGTGCGGGGCCGATGCTACGTGCTGACCAGGAGAGATGTGCTCTACTTGCTGACCGGTCGGTGTAGTGAGAAAGCCCGATGTTGCCGATACGGAGTCGCCCAGGCCGCGGTACATTGCGGCTAGTGGACGAGTTAACCGATGAGGCGTTGCTGGCTGGCGTGGTGCGGAGGGGCGGGGAGAGAGTGATGATGATGGAGGCGTGTTCTGTCGAGTGTCACCAATGTGGGAATATGTGTGTGGTGGCCACAAAGGAAGATCTTCCGACCGAGCGAGGTGTTATGCTCGGTCAGGCCGGAGCCCACGTGATACATTTCAGCTGTCGTATATATACCGACGCGCTCAGAAAACTTCGATAGCGCGATGCAGGAATGTTAGGCGAATTGTGGGTACCGCCACAACTCTATCAGAATTTTTAAAAATTGTAAGAAGCAAACCTCTACTATCAATTTTTTATGTAAACAATACGTTATTCATTACAATTAGTCACAAAAAGTAAGGAAAATTGAAAAAAACTTTGGGTTCATCGCTCCAATGTCGGATAATATTCGTCACTAGACGTTCCGCGCGGATTCGCCCGCGTAAATTAGGAATTTCACAGACAAATTAGCCCAAAAAAATTAGCTTATAATCCTTCACGTGGTCTACTTTTTGTCTATGCCAAATAACATAAAAATTGCTCCAGTAATTCGTGAGATAAGCCCTTTTAAATAATTTTCCCCGTTTTTTCCACATTTTTCTCTGTTTCTTCGCTCCTATTAGTCTTAGCGTGATAATATAATATAGCCTATAGCCTTCCTCGATAAATGAGCTATCTAACACTGATAGAATTTTTCAAATCGGACCAGTAGTTCCTGATATTAGCGCGTTCAAACAAATTCTTCAGCTTTATAATCCTACTAATATTATAAAGGCGAAAGTTTGAATGTATGTATGTATGTATGTATGGATGTTTGTTACTCTTTCACGCAAAAAATAATAAACGGATTTTAATGAAACTTTACAATAACATAGCTTATACATCAGAATAACACATAGGCTATAATTTTAACCGACTTTCAAATTGGAGGAGGTGTTATGTTCGTTTTTTTATGTTCAACGATTACTCCGCCGTTTGTGAACCGATTTTCAAAATTTTTCTTTTGGTGTATAGGTTATTATCCCAATTTGGTACCATATTCATAAATGTGGTGACCTGATGAAGGGATCCATAAGAAATCGAGGGAACTCCTCAAAATTTATATGGAACCATGACGTGGTGACTTCGGTTTCGTGAGCAGTATTCTAAGCATATGCTATCAACAAGCAAGATTTTGCACCAAGGTATACCACGGTTCGGAAGGTGCTGAGAGAACTCCTGACTCTTTATAGATACAAGTTTGGGAGTTTCGACGTTGTTTTAAGAACGGAAAGCATATATTGCTACTATGCAAATTACATTCAACATCATCATCATCACTACCATAAACCATTATAGAATCATGTATCATCCCGTTTTGACCCTATTATTGGTACTTTTCATAGTCTTTTATTATATATCACTTAAACCGCGGGTAACACCGCGGGGCACAACTAGTATTAGTATAGATGAGAAATCGAGATATTTTGACGAAAGATCCCTAAGTTAAAATGCAATGAATGCAGCCATAATGTATCTAAATAAGGCTCAAAAGCAGCCAAGATGACGATTCATGACCGACAAGCCTTTTTGGCCCTAGCCACCCTTTAAAAATTATGATACGTTAATAACTATATTTATGATCAAAATCTTTAAGAATAGAATTCTAGAATGTAATGCTAGAGAATATTAATGATACAACACAATAATTATGTACTTATGTAAAAGCATATATAAACTAGGTCTACTCTATCATAAGTCATAACTTCTTTACATTTATTAACTCTATGTCAAAAACCTCTAGGATTTTTAAAAAATAATAAAGAATAAACAAATATGCATAATAATTATAGTATATTTTTGTCGTACGCAACTAACCAACATCAATAAATTAAATTCAATAAAAACAATTTACCTATCAAAACGTAGACATACTGCCTCAGAGTTTCTATAGCGACTTTCATTTTCACGTCTCACTTTTAAAAAAAAAAATTCTATGCTTGGTTGAATATAATATTATTATTTTTAATTGGTAAGTATATAATATAATATTCACAATATTCGCAACCGCAGACAAAAGGTTGTTGAAGACAACTGATAATCGTGCGATTAGTTATGAGATATCAACATTTTTATTTAATCCGAAATCATATGGTAGACATGCAGCCTGCAGGGCAAAACGCGTGCCAAATTTGGAGTAACTTCGTCCTATCTGCTATCCTAAGTCAATATCTCTCCGTAGGGCTGCTGGAAGAGATTTCTTATTAGAAACTAGCTTTTTCCCGCGACTTCGCTCGCGTTAAGAAGTATTATCAATTATCATTAATTAGTTATCAAAGTCTCAGCCCGATTGGTTTAATAGACCTATCATACAGAGAGCGGTCACGCGTTCAAGCTTTTTTAGTTAATACATGTCTTTCATTGACATAAAAACAATTATGTGATGATAAATAAAACAAAGATTTTTCGCAAATAAAATTGTTGTTCGTCTTATCAAAATGAAGCTACTTACAAGAAATTTGCCTAATAGTAATAAAAAAAATTGTTCTAGGGTTCCCGGACTATATAATTTCCACGCCTCGTTTAAATTTCTAACCCATTTTTTTTTGTTCGAAAGTTTCGCCCCCCTGAAGAAATGAATGAATCGGAGGGGGGGGAGAGCGCGGGCGGCGTGCGCGCACTGTCGATGCATCGACGCAACGTTGTGGTTGCGATATGGTTGCGACGTGGTTGCGACGTGGTTGCGACGTGGTTGCGACGTGGTTGCGACGTGGTTGCGACGTGGTTGCGACGTGGTTGCGACGTGGTTGCGACGTGGTTGCGACGTGGTTGCGACGTGGTTGCGACGTGGTCGGCCGTGGTTGCGATGTGGTCGGTATTTGACAAGTGGTCGACAACGACTGCAAAATGTGGTACGTGTGAATGGTCCAGTTCATTTACAATACGAAATATACGCCCGACCACGTGGTGTGGTTGTGGTTGTCGTGTGGTTGTGGTACGTGTGGGTTGGCCCTTAGGGTCAATTCAGACCGCAACGCGATGCGTAGATGCATTGAATTGACAGATTTCAATTACGTGAGACGTCTTGCAAATCTGTTAAATCCATACAAATTTAGAAATGCATCTACGCTTCGCGTTGCGGTGTGAATTAACCCTAATTCGTAGCGTCTAAACGGATGGACCGATTTTGATTTAGGTTGTTTGTCTATAATTTCTGATTTCATTAAAATCAATTCAATTGGATTCCAAAAATGGACTTAAACAGGCAATATCCTATACTTTAAAAAATCTTTTTTTTCTTTACATTTATATCAAAATGAATTTGAACGGATTACTCACCATAATAAAATCATATAACAATTATTATTATCATAATCTAACCCAACTTTAATATACATTATCTACTTAAGCCAATTAGGAAGGTTTATGAGAATTAAAACAAATTTTTCCACGTATCTTTTTAGTGCTCTAAGCCTTTCTCTACGTTGCCGTTCTTCGTGCTGTTGTTCAAAGATTTCTGGATCTCACTGAAGGTCTTCCCTTTAGTCTCCGGTAGGAATAACGTGATGAGAATGATCAGCATTACGGTAAAACCACTGAAGATCCAGTAAGTGACAGCCGGTCCCAGGATATTGGTCATCAATGAAAAGTATCTGGTGACCAGGAAGGTCAGGAAGGTGGTCGTTGCCAGGAAGATGGAGAAACCGAACGCACGGCCGTTGTCGTCGAAAAGCTCTGCCGCTATCAGAAAGTAAAGGGAACCGATTCCTGAAAATTTAATTTAATTAGAATAGAATAGTATATAAAATTATTTATTTGTACAACTTAAAACTAAACTTAAAAACATAATACAGGAAAAGTATGTACGAATAGGCGGTCTTACTGCTAACACCAGTACCACCTTTATTATATTATTAAACCCATTTAATTTAATAAATCTTTTAAAATTATGACCTCGATGCTTTCTTTCGATTTATTTTATGAATCAGGTGAAAAGAAGACATTCTAGAAAAGATCTTCTAATGATTAACAAAGCCGTCCATGAATTGCAACACCAGAGACGGCAACTCCTCGAGTGTTGAGAGTTGAATTACTGGTCCTTAAATCCCCACCTTCTATCCAACATAAACGGCCGAATAGTCCCATATTTTGGTTTGAAGTCTCTCTGTTTCAAACGCTATCATATCAAACTAATATTACGGGCAAATCTAGTTGTTAAGAAGTATTAGTTACTTACCAACATTGTAGCAGAAGATGACAGTAACCAAAGAGATAATTGGGAGATAATTCAAAAATCCTTCGATGACGAAATCTTCTGGCTCTGTCACTTTGAAGAAAACTCCCAGACAGATCTGAAATTAGAAAATATAGCTCTACAAGGTTCTTTTAACGCGTAGTCTTAATTAATTGAGATATACCTATTGCACGCCCTACCACGTAAATATTATTGAATAGTATATTACACACCTAGGGAAGTAAAGTAATAAATGTCTCATATTGTAATGTTGCAAACAAACATGACATGAGGCTTTCTTCATTACTTCTCGAGGAGTGTTTACTATTTTTCTCCTCGACGGAGGAGGAAAGCGGCAACTTCGTTTTGCACAGCGGACGAAAGTTGACGCTTTCCGCCCGGAGGTGAGAAAATATCATTTTTATGTGGCCGAAACCAAATTTCTGCTTAGACCTCTTTGATTTAAAAGAGATTACCCTTTAAGCTCTAGTGGAGAATGTGCCTAAAATATACATACAAACAGAAACACTTGGATAACATTGGACTAGCTAATGTCGTCATGGTTAGTGTACATTTTTGATATAAGAAGATAATGTGATTTCCCAAACTGAGACTATATTGCTAAAATTATCCAGATCATTGAAAATGCCTACCATTCCAATAGCGTATCCAGTCAGCGAGATTTTCAAAATCGACTTTCTGGCAAAATTTCTTGTAATCGGCGTAGAGCAAGCGCTACCAACCAACTGGATCACTCCAGATATAACTGACGATATCTCCGGTTGAAGACTGACTCCTGTCGTCTCAAGAATCGTTTGCAGATAGAAAGTGACAGCAGTAAATCCGAGCAGAGTGGTCCCAATGCCCAACATGAGACCCAAGATTAGAGATTTCCTGAACAATGTATTCCTCATCAGAGCCATTTTGCTGACATCAACTTTGCTCTCTTTGGCCTTTTCGTACCCGTCTATTTCTTCTCCCACCAGGGTTTCTGATCCTCTGATTAGTGTTAGAACTGCCCTCGATTCTTCTATGCGCCCTGTTATATTATTAAGATCATTGTTATTTTTGCAGGTTGCTTTTAAACGATTAAAGGCACTATATTGGGTTTTAATAAAAGTCGATCAGTATAATATTTAAGTAGCATTGATTAACAATTAACATAATCATGTCTAACACTTAATTTAATGTAAAAAAAATCGAAGAAATCTTTAAAAAAATGGTGTAGTGAGCCTTAGAGTGAATCATATTGAAAACGTGTTAAAGGCCTTTGACGTTAGCGAAGATTCTTATACACCGTTGGATGCCCTTTTGGTTGGTAGTTCCCTAAAACACGCACGGGAACAAAAAAACAATGCTCACCTTTAGAGTAAAGGTAATAAGGGCTGTCAGGTAGAAACAGTAGCGGTATCATGGTGATAGCTATTGCACAAGCTACCACAATATTGAAGGTCACGTACGAAGTGTACGGACCGACAGACAGGGAGACCACCATGCCGAGCGACACAGATATCTGTAGTAGAGTTCCCAAAGCACCACGTTGCTCTTTCTGGAAGGACAATAACATGAAAAATTTTACGAAGTGCCTATGATTTTTCTAATAGCAATAATGCGATAAATGATGCTGATGGTTTTGATGAAAACCATACATTTAAATATAACACTATCCTCACAGTTTATGAGTTAAAATTTAAAAATGAATGTCCAGTAGTTTTGAAGTATTCAAAGCAAACATACAAATCTTTACAACAATTACTTACATTTCTTTTAGCACCTTAATTTTTAAAATTTAAGTTTGCCTGACTATTTAGAATAGCAATGAACTCACATTAGCTATCTCCGACGAGTAGACAGGTACGGCGCTAAAAAGCAGGGTTTCTAGCGACATCACAATCGCTCTTCCAAATATCAACATCCATACTTGTGTTGAAAAGATGAAGAGGAGAGCTATGAAAAACTTGAGCAGAGCAGCTAGAAGAATACTATATTTCCGTCCTATTGTATCTAAAAGCCAGCCTACACCTAAATTGCCTGTAATAATGAGAATGCAATTAGTCCCAACTTCCTCACCAAATGAAGAAAATATTATCAAAGTACTAGAAAACGGTTCTTGAAAATGTTTCTACTTTTAAATGTAGTTTTATCATCTTGTTCCTACAAAATCTTTCTGTAATTTTATATAATCAAAGTGAGCTACACATTCACACTGATGACTAACAGTAAATTTAATAAGAAGTTTGGTCAAAAACTGTAGATGCACTTACTAACTGCTCCACATAAGAAACCTACGGACACCAACCAAGACCCTTCGTTTTCAGTAATGGGCCTGGGCAGTGGAGTTTGGTCAGGATCTCGTAGCTTTACTAGCACTGGTGAAGGCCAACCCAGGTTCATACCAGTGGTGAAAACGCTTAGATTCACTGAAAACGAAAGTATTGCTGTTATTGATCACGATTTTGATGGTACTGATGATAATATTATTGATGATGGTATTGATAAAAATGATGATGATATTAACAGAACTGATAAGTGACAGCATAAATGTCCAAAAATATTGGCAGTCTATTGAAAAAATAAAGCTTATATTAATTATGCGATGGCTCATATTTTATCAAAATCAATATATTATTTTTCCTTTAAGGTAAAAGGTAAGCTACTTAATATTTCAATTTGGGAAGTATTAAAAATAAGAACTTTTGAAGATGTGTTTTCCCAGTATACCGCTTGTTTTTGTTTGCGTCATAGTCAAATCATCAATCAACAAAACATAGGTTTTTCTTAATCGATTACAGCATGAATCATGTTCTACAGAAGATTAATAAGGATATGGAAATATCTGTACTTTTTAAAAACTGACTCTGACTTTTGGCCGCTACATCGCAAGATCACACTGTGCTGCACTCGCGCTGTTATTTTCATACAGTTATTGCTTGTAATCTCGCGGTGTAGCTGCCAAACCCCGCGTTGGGCGGGCGCATATAACTCGCCTACGACTTGAGGTTTGCCTTTGATGAATTCCTCACCAATGTTGTAGAAAAAAAAAATTACCCGAAAATAACCAAGACATAACTTTTACGCAACCAGATTATTTCATCAAGCGCCATACGGTCACCGGTGGGCGGTGACCGAAACACAATAGAAAATGATCTATTGTGTCTCGTTTTCCCACGATCAACGGGTTATTGACTTCAAGAACTGTTCCAAAAAAGTAAAACTAAAAGAGTTATATTGCCTCACAAAATGCGCCTAAATTTCGGAGGACATTGGCCAAACCTGCGAAGGTTAAAAACCTTTAAGTACTCGATTCATCCGTTTCACAACAAATAAACAAATCTTTATTTTCGCAACAATACTACAAAATAACATTTATTATTAATATATAATTATTATTATTATTATTAATAGCCGATGCTGCAGCATAGCTTTAACATTAATTATTTCTATATTTCATACATTATAATACAACTAATAACAGATGCAAATATAGTCTAGCAAAGACTAATAATTATTTTATCTACGCATGCCTTTTGTTATCAAAAGCTTAAACTAAATCTTACTTTGCAGTTGTTCACTCTTAATTTCTAATATATCATTTTTAATTTGTTTCATTTTCCCTTTATTTGCTAGCGGATACTAGCTCTTAACAATCGTTTAGTATAATCCTCTACCGTCCTATTGTTGATAACTTTGCCGACAAAATCTTAGATATAACCTTGATAGGGACAATCTATATCATATGTTCTCAGAATGATTTTATTATTGATACGTGTGCATCCCTATTAATATTATTAATGCGAAAGTGTATCTGTCTGTTATCTATTCAAGTATTCACGCTTAAACTGCTGATCGAATTTTATGAAATTTGGTATGAAGATAGTTTGAGTCCCAGGAACGAACATGATTGATAGAGAGGAGCTGTGGAAGACTTTGGGGAGGCCTTTGCCCAGCCATGGGACAATATAAAAGTGTAAAACCTCTTTAATAAGTTCAGTACTGTCCAGATTATTATAGTGACGCAATTTAGACTTGGACCTTTTGATCTGCTTTATCATAAAAAGCCTTATATCATAAAAAACACGGAACGTGTAAGACTATCTGATTTTCCATCTAGCCAAAGATTAGATTCAAGTTATTATTAGTTTTTACCTACATACTGTAGATAATGTCAATGTTGCTATCATGAGTGCACTTAAAGGTTTAATGCCCTCGCTTTTGGCCTTGAAATTTTTGATAGCAGTCTCAGGATCACCCCCTAGCTCAGAAAAAATAAATAAAGGAGAAATAAGAATTCTAAAAAATATTTTCTACTACAAACTTGCCATTCGGGTTTTCTATATTTGAATTGAGAAGAGAATAATTTCAAAATTGTATTCCAAATTTGAAAACTCGTTTTTTTATAGTTGACTACTATCTAAAAATAACACTAAAATAATTAATTATGTGATTATTTGTACAACTTATTAATTTTGTTTACACATGTGTTCTAAAGATCTATTTATCTTCAAATAGACTAATGCACTTCTATCCTTACTTGCCCTAGATTTTGCATAGAACAACTAGCATGCTATAACTTATCAGATTAGATATTTTGAATTATAGGCATATGAGTCTATTGTCTAGTAGACACATGTAGGTTATCTAGGCGGAAGTATGACATATTATTTATTTATTTACTATTGATTTCATAGTATTACTAGATGACCTGTTAGCTTCGTATCATTTTAATCTTACATTTTCTCACCGTGTAAATCTTCCCTGGACTTCTATTGCTGATATTAGTCCTGAAATATCCGTGATATTTCAGGACTAGTGTCTTAACACACTTGGCCGAAGTTCCGCGGCGGAAGTTCGGCATGAATTCGTCAGCAATGTCAAACGCATACAATATAACGCGACGGAATTTCGGCATGGTGTGTCATCGGCAATTTAAGGGCCTTCCCCTACGGAGATTCCGTAATTTACCGTATTTAGAGCCTTATAAACTCATAATTTGAAAGCTGCAAAGTTATAATAAAAATACAGCAATAATCTTCAATACTTATATCAACATTCCTTTCCCCGTTTTAAATTTTCTATTTTTGTTTATTATACTCATGATATTAGCTTCCAAAGTAATACCAATTTATTAAAAATGAAGCATACTTTCAGCATCTCCCTAGTATTTACAAATTACGTTTATTTGAAACACACGATAATAGATAGACAATTTCATTAACTACATATTCCCCGTTTTAAATTTTTTTTAGATCAATTTTGAACTAAAGTAAAAAAATAGGATTTTTGTGCGATCTCGGCAACGCGTCAAATGTATGGTCAAGGTCGTTTGCTCGGGGGATGGCCAATACATATTTGCAAGCGGAATCAAGCCGAACTTCCACGGCGGAAATTCGGCATAGTGAGTTTAGACACTAAAATCAGCAAAATCGATTCAGCCGTTCTCGAGTTTTGACGACACTAACAAAATTAAAGATTCATTTTTATTTTTATAGTTAAGGATTTTATGCAGCTTCATCTTTGTGAAAACTGTTTTTGCTCCCCTGTTAACCCATCAAGCCCCATAAGTACACCGGTGACCGCGACAACAATAAAATAACAATAGATTTCCAAGAATCCGCGATCGAAGGATGGTGTTTAAAAGTTATATCGCAGTAACACCCTACATCTTATGAGGAATACGCTGTGTACACTAGTTTCTGACTATAAAGATTTGGCCTATGCGTTCGAATCCCCAGAGCAAAGAATTTGGCTCGTGTGTTGATATCTATCGATTACTCCGTTTTGCTGTTGAATTTCGTATAGATTTGAAAATAAATTTCATATAAGTTGAATCTTAATTTCACCTGAGGCTTACTTTTGCTTACTTTTATTTACACTTTGTGTTGTTTGATTTAACCTTTTGATCATTCCATTTTAGTTCTTGCACACTCTGATACTTTTATCCCTATCATTGTCGATGTTTATTTTATAATAATTATTAAGGTTTCTTTCATTCTATCGTAATGAAACCGTTGAAGCATAGCCTGTTCTGAGTTATACCTCTCAGTTTCTCTGAAATACATACTGAAATACATTCTTATGTAGTTGGCATAAAGAGCCTATAAGAGGTATTTAACTTCTGAACAAACCGTCCTCTCTGAATTCTTGTGAATTATTAACTTGAACATCATAACATAATATTATTCTATCCATACTTCCATACTTATATTATAAATGCGAAAGTGTCTGTCTGTGTGTCTGTTAGCTCTTCATGCACAAACCGCTGAACTGATTTTGCTGTGGTACCTATAGAGATACTTTGAGTCCCGGGAAAGAGCATAGGATTCTTTTTATCCCGGAAAAATGTACGGTTCCCGCTCGATAAACGACATTTTGGCGCAACGGACTTGCGGGCGTCATAAAGTTTATTCATAACTAGCTTTTGCCCGCGGCTTCGCTCGCGTTAGGAAGTATTATTATTTATTATATACAATCTTTCATCCCCTATTTTATCCCCATAGGGGTGGAATTTATCAAAATCCTTAGCGGATGCCTACATCATAACATCTACCTGCATGCCAAATTTCAGCCCGATCCGTCCAGTGGTTTGGGCTGTGCGTTGATAGATCACTATGTCAGTCAGTCAGTCACCTTTGAGTTAAATATATTTAGATTTAAATCAAACTGAACAAATTTTAAAGAGACGTGTGAATATACCCTTAGTCCCTGGCATGTTCATAGAAAAGTTTTTGTTGCGAAAAATACCTTTCTCTCCAATTTTTACGACATCTCGAAGAGATATATATTATTTTTCATCTACATACGTTAACTACTATGTTTGATAAATGATAATCTTAAACGGAGGAAGTGTTTACTGTGCGCTATTAAAGTGTTTAAAAAAATACATTGCTTGGCACGATTTGTCGCAAAAAACTTTGTAAGAAAATTGCCAAGCTCAAAGTATAATCAATCAACTTCTACTTGATGTATTTTTGTATTTGCTACTATAATATTTGAAATAAGGCTTTTTATAGTCTTATTATATTCATTTCAAATGTCATCACTGAGCTTTGATATTTATAACAGCAGGGACAAGACATATTTTTCTTAGAATAACTCGAGTAGACCAAGGTACCTCTTTGTACATGTTTACACAATTTCGATTACAAAAATAAACAAAACAATTATTATTTAATTTCTTTTATGTTATTGGCGATAATAATGCTTGTATGATAGGTTTTAAAGTTATAACTATAATATCTTGAGTAAATAATTTAGAAAAGGAAAATGGTGAAAATGTTTGTCAATAAAACCCCTTCTAATATGGATCAAGCAATACTATAACAATCAATTTAATAGTAAAGAAAAATGTTGCCTTAAAATACTTACTTTGCCAATTTCTAATTTAGTAAATAATAAAAAATATAATCACCTATAATAACAAAACCATACTGTCTTATCGTATCTGCACTGGGCACTAAAAACTTCATTTTCACTAAATTTAAAAAAATCAAAAAACAGTCTTGTCAAAAATGTAAAAAAAAAAAAATTAAAATTGGAATTCGATATTCAAATTCGCGTAGCCATGACTGACAACCACTGACATTGCACAATCAGGCTCAACTGAGTGTTTCAACATCTGCTTCTGATAATATTATGGTTTTGCATACTTTATGCAAGTAAAAGGAACCCAAATATTCAATATTTATATTTCTGTCACTGTCCTGTAAATTACGTTTATCAACATAATGCCTTACATAATGTGAACCCACGAAGATTTCAAGAACTTGGTTATATCACAAGTTGTTTTTAACCCCCGACAAAAAAGAGGGGTGTTATAAGTTTGACGTGTCTGTCTGTCTGTGGCATCGTAGCATCCAAACGGGTGGATCGATTTTGATCTAGTTTTTTTATTTGAAAGCTGACATGATCGAGAGTGTTCTTAGATATAATTCATCATCATCAACCTGCTGAGTGCTGGAAATTCTGGGTTTATCTGGTTCATGAAAGGCCATTAGCAACTTACAGTCGTTTGATGGGTTTAATATTTTTAATTTTTTTGTACGTGGGAGAGACATGCTTCGGCACGAATGGGCCGGCTCGACCGGAGAAATACCACGTTTTCACAGAAAACGGGCGTGAAACAGCGCTTGCGCTGTGTTTCGCCGAGTGAGTGAGTTTACCGGAGGCCCAATCCCCTACCCTATTCCCTTCCTTTCCCTCCCCTATTCCCTTCTCTTCCCATCCCTACCCTCCCCTATTCCCTCTTAAAAGGCCGGCAACGCACCTGCAGCTCTTCTGATGCTGCGAGTGTCCATGGGCGACGGAAGTTGCTTTCCATCAGGTGACCCGTTTGCTCGTTTGCCCCCTTATTTCATTAAAAAAAAAATCTAGTTGGTGAATTTTGTGAATATACAGTATACATATACACATTAATGGAAAGTTGACTTGGTGCTGCAGCATCACCTGGTAATCAATAGGATACCCAACTCCTCACCAACTCAGAGCAGATGTTTCGTGTTTGGGCTCATTTTAATTGCGACACCTAGTAAGACGTAGATAAACAGTAAACATTCGCATGCTGCTGCTGCAGCATCACCTGGTTTCTATAGGAGCCGAGCTTCGTATGAAGCCAAAGGGGGGGTTTCATATTTGGCCTCATATTAACGGCCTCATCGAAGAGGCCATTCATACATGGTATTCATTGGGATATTATATGATCCTGTTGATAGGAATTATTCTGCACTTAAACCAACACAAGTTTAAAAAGCATGAAATAAAATCTATACTAATATTATAAAGCGTAAGAGTTTGTTAGTTTGTTTGTTTGTTTGTTTGAACGCGCTAATCTCACGAACTACTGGTCCGATTTGAAAAATTCTTTCAGTGTTAGATAGTCCATTTATCGAGGAAGGCTATAGGCTATATTTTATTACGCTAAGACTAATAGGAGCGAAGAAATAGAGGAAAATGTGGAAAAAACGGGGGGAAGTTATTTGAAAGAGCTTATATGAACGCGCTAATCTCAGGAACTACTGGTCCGATTTGAAAAATTCTTTCAGTGTTAGATAGCCCATTTATCGAGAAAGGCTATAGGCTATACTTTATCACGCTAAGACTTATAGGAGCGAAGAAATAGAAGAAAATGTGGATAAAACGGGGGAAATTATTTGAAAGGCCTTATCTCACGAACTACTAGAGCAATTTTTCTGTTATTTGGGTCAGATAAGAAGTAGAGCACGTGAAGGATCATAGGCTATTTTTTGTAGAATGATTTGTCTGTGAAATATCTAATTTACGCGAGCGAAGCCGCGCGGAACGTCTAGTAATAATAATAATAATAATAATAATAATATCTATGGACGCTTCACACCACGTCAGTCTGGCCCCGTCGTAAGTACCTGAAGGCCTTGTGTTACGGGCACCAGACAACGGAAATACACTTAAAACTTTTTTTTTGTTCCGTCGGCGGACTCGAACCCGCGACCCCCGGCTTAAGCCACCAACGCGCTATCCACTGAGCCATAGAGGTCGTCAATTAAAATTAAATTAAGAAATTTAAAAAAACTTCCGCCACACAACTTTAAAAAGTAATGAAATCTAGACACGCGGTAGCGTGTCAAGCCAAGTTCAAGTATAACAAAACTGGCGAGCAGCAGCGTGTGTAATATTACACAAACCATTTGCAGCCACTTTTGACCCTCTCATAATTCATAAACTATTAAACTTAAACGTGTCAAATTTGGCTCATATATTGAGACCTGCGAGATAAATATATGGTATAAATTTCATAAACACAGCTCAAACGGTTATTAAGATATTAACGTCCGAAAATCTACATTTTTATCCCTGACTGACTGACTGACTGACCTATAGATCAAAATTCTAACCCACTTCGATGACCTATAAGGATGAAATTTTTATTTTTTATATGATATTTACTATCTATTTGATAAAAAAAATTGTTGTTATCACGAGACGATATAATAGGAGCTAAGGTGTAGGTAATAGATAGAATGAATCATGCAGATTGTGATAGGACTGACTGCTCTTTCAGAAAAAGTCAACCTGGGAGCTTCTACTTCTTATTTAAAAAAGTCAAATTCGGGTTAGGTTCATACAGAACTTTCGTAGCCTACAAATCTATTTAATGTTCACTTAATCCTAAAATCATATTAGGTGCCTATGCTTTTTTTTTTAATCTGCAGTCTTGAATCTTGATACGATTTTAATTTATGAGTCTGATTAGTTTCAAAATTGAGCCGCAGTACGATCGTGCGCTAGTATAGCAGCTGTCAGATGTAGGAAAAGCCACTGAGATCGAATTAGTTTCAAATCGAGCCGCAGCACGATTTTGCGCTAGTAAATATATTATAATATTATATTGGAAGTAGCAAAAGCTTTGATTGCGAGCTAATTCGATTCGATTCTGATTCTGTCGGGAGTAAGGCTTGCGAACCATTTGGCTAAAATGTCAAAATAAGAACATCTGAGGGCCAGGCTTAAAGTTATTATATAAATAACTTTGCACACACTTGTTACAGTATGACCAAAAGTAAGTCAAAGAATCTTCACATTAAATTTTTAAAAAGAAATCGCCGAGAACTATTATCGTTTTCCTGTACTTGTTTACAGTAAGTTGCAATTTTAAAGGAAAACGATGTTAATAATACGCTTGATAAAATAAAAAATCGGCCAAGTGCGAGTCGGACTTACACACGAAGGGTTCCGTAACTTTTTTTTTTTTTTTTTTTGTGTGGGAGCCCAAGTATTTGTTGTTATAACTTATAGCAGCAACAGAAAAACACGATCTGTAAAAATTCACAGGTGTAGCTAAAGCGGTTCTTGAGATACAGCCTGGAGTCAAACGGACATACGGACAAACATCGAAGTCATCAGTCCTATTACTGATGGGTAGAGAACCCTAAAAATGGTGTTTTGCACGTCTGCTGATAAGGAAATTTTTAGCTGATACGTATAATAATCCTATAAACTAAAATTGAACTTCCGAAACTATTTTGAAACCAGATAAAATTATACTTAATGTACTCATCAATGTAATTCGTTTTTATATTAATAGCAATAAAGGATTTTGCGCACTTTGCACTGAATTTTAATTGATAACAAGAGTGACTTTCATTTTTAATTAAGACACGTGCAAAAATGGCTAAGTAGCATTAGCCAATATTAAAAAACTTCTTAGATACAGCAGCCTTAGCCCTTACCCCCGAAACTGATACGATTTTGATTTACGAATCAGATTAGCCCCAAATTGAGCCGTAGCACGATCGTGCCCTAGTATAGCTGTCAGGAGTCGGAAAAGCCGTTGAGATCGAATTAGTTCCAAACTGAGCAGCAGCACGATCGTGCGCTAGTATAGCTGTCAGGAGTCGGAAAAGCCGTTGAGATCGAATTAGTTCCAAATTGAGCAGCAGCACGATCGTGCGCTAGTATAGCTGTCAGGAGTCGGAAAAGCCGTTGAGATCGAATTAGTTCCAAATTGAGCAGCAGCACGATCGTGCGCTAGTATAGCTGTCAGGAGTCGGAAAAGCCGTTGAGATCGAATTAGTTCCAAATTGAGCAGCAGCACGATCGTGCGCTAGTATAGCTGTCAGGAGTCGGAAAAGCCGTTGAGATCGAATTAGTTCCAAATTGAGCAGCAGCACGATCGTGCGCTAGTATAGCTGTCAGGAGTCGGAAAAGCCGTTGAGATCGAATCAGTCCCAAATTGAGCAGCAGCACGATCGTGCGCTAGTATAGCTGCTGGAGTCGGAAAAGCCGTTGAGATCGAATTAGTCCCAAATTGAGCAGCAGCACGATCGTGCGCTAGTATAGCTGTCAGGAGACGGAAAAGCCGTTGAGTTCGAATTAGTTCCAAATTGAGCAGCAGCACAATTTTGCGCAAATATATATACGTCGGAACTCCGAAGTAGCAAAAGCTTTGAGATCGAGCTGATTTGATTCTCGATTCGATTCTGATTCTGTCGGGAGTAAGGGTGGGTTGCACCAGAGGCGTGGTTAAAGTTAAAGTTATGGTCAAAGTTATGGTTACAGTTAAGGCTAATTTAACTTGAACCTTAACTTTGACCACAGAATTTGACAGAAGACGTTGCTGGTCCAACAAGGCTTTAAATGAACGTGGGCGGGGGCGCTGCTGGTAAAGGAGAACTGTCAAAAATTGCGTTTTTGTATGATGATTAGCGTTAGTTCCTTTTTTCGCAACGTGCATTTAAAGCATTGTCGAGTTCTATGGTTATGGTTTTTGGCGTCCATTTTTTAATTTAACCAACATTGACATTTTGCATTGCAGTTAAAGTTATAGTTAAAGTTACAGTTATAGTTAAAGTAAGTTGGTACAACCCTCCCTAAGTCAGCTGGCTATCTCACCGTATACGGCTGATAGCCTCACAGTATTAGTAGATAGGTGTGGCACTTCTCGCCGACCCGTCCCACATACCCCATGCTCTAGTAACTAAGGCACATTCCCAACTTGGGGCGACCATAAAGGGTTTCCTTTGCTAATAAAACATCCACACATACACAGCCGATATAATTATACCATGTATGGTGGTTCCTAAAGCTGATCGCACAATAAATTTATAAGCACCACACGCGCCGTACGGGTCGAACGCACCGCATAGTACACGAAATGCGGCGCGTACGGTGCGGACGAATGTGCGAGGTTTCACATCATTTCATACAACGAATTCATCACCTTAACATAATATCAACGTTAGAAAAATCGCTTCATACACAAGGAAACGTTACGGCAACCTTTGGAACTTTATCAAAGATTGTGGCTAATTTTTTAGCCATAGCATTACTAGATTCTGCTTTGTCACTATCGTTTTTAGGGTATAGTTTCGGTCTGTCCGTCCGTCTGTCCGCCTGTCTGTCTGCGGTTTTGCTCAGAGACTTATAGGACCTACAAAGCTGCATTTCGGCATGAATGCAGATATTAATGATGCCGACAAAATGGTATATAAATTCTTAAAAAAATATTTTTATGGTAAGGACTCTGAGCCATGTAAGGCCATGTTCCTTTGAAGGCCGTTGTATCGAAAAGTCGCAGTTATCGTCATGTAAAGACATATTCCTTTTACTACACACTAAGATCCATCAAACTTATGGCCACAAACGCGGCGGCGCGCGGCGAGTCGATCGTGCCGCTATTGTGGCAGTGCGAGCTCTCGCTTCATAGACTTCGGTCGTCGACATCGAAATTGTTATTCGCGCGTACAGCAAAACATAAGTTTTTAGTCAATAACCGATTATTATCTATTTTTTTTTTACTGTGAATTATCGTATAAGGATATGTTTATGATACTAAAAAAAAAATATAGTTTTGCTTTCATTTAAGCTAAAATATTGGTAATTTTCCTAGGAAAGCCAGTGGTTCCTTATAAGGCCAATAAAATATTTGACCGTTGGCCTTGCAAGGAACATTTATGAACAATGAACATAATATGAACACTCATATTTTAGTTATAAATACGTACCGTTGTCTGTTACAGTTAAAATTTTAATTACTTAATTTTAAACATTCCTGACCACAAGACTGATTATGTGCCATGATTAGTTTTCATAATAATTAGAGTAGTCTGTAGTTTCTAACTATTATTTTATTGTAATGAATATGAAAAAGTCATACTTAGTCAATAAGTATGACAATAAGTTAATAAATAAGTATGTATTATGATACTTAATTGTTAGTTTGGCCTTCTTAGGAACATTTTGGCCTTGCAGGGAACTAAGAAGGCCATTTTGGAAAAAAAAAATATTGTTTCATTTTATTACAAAACACGTTGGCTAGTTATTTTATGTCAATATGATACTCATTAATGCTGTTATTAAATAATTTCCATTATTTTATTCTTAGTTATACGATAGTGTTCAAGTCATGTTCGTTGAATTCTTTATAAATGATAAAAATATATTGAGCATTTAATGTTTCGCTTAAATGATAGAGCTTATTATCTAGTTTTAGTAAAAGCGGATATATGTATTGTTAAAACTCTATTTTTAAGTTTAACGACTGATGTATACTATTGGCCTTGTTTGAAGCCGTGTTCCTTGCAAGGCCATTTGGAAGAGCTTAACAAAACTTAAGTTTAATAAGTGGTTATTAAGGCTAGGTTAAAAAGGGATTTTATAATATGATACCTAATAAAACAGAGCATTACTTGATAACTTGTTTCCTTAATTTATTTTGTTAATAAACGAATAAAAAGCATTTTCCCGTTAGATTGGCCTTACATGGCTCAGGGTCCTTACCTCCCCTACACATCAATCATCAAATTCTTTTCGCGTCCGACCGTGTGGGGTTTCGTTGGATAGGTTTTTTTAAAAATATTACGAGTATTCATAGATCATTTTCCGATTTAGGGATCCATTTGTGAAATATGAAGTTTTAAAGTGGAACAAATCGTTATCATCCAGTGTCCTTCTACCAGCTAGATATAGGTTGCTTCTGGAAATGTGAAAAAATTCACGGGAGTAGGAAATATGCTGAATTTAAAAGGAAAACTATCACGACTAAGAAGACTTCATAAGTTTTTGAGTAATAGTCGATCGACTAAAAAAAATGTATTAGGTATACCGTATACGGCGAAGTATAAAGGAACTTTTCGTTCAAATTCCTTTAAACGTAACTGAGATGATGTTGTTAGTAGTGTGAAACACCTTATATTAAACTAGCTGTCCCGGCAAACGTTGTTTTGCCATTTAAAGTATTTCTACTTCATCAGTTGATACAAAATCTTACCCCCTCTTTTGTCCCCTAAGAGGTGTGGGGGGAAATTTTTTATACACCAGATGTTAAGTTGGAAAACACAGTTAATAATATGAAGTAAGTCTATTAAAGAAAAAAGTTTGATACAAAATCTGACCCCCTCTTTGGTCCCCTTAGAGGGAGGGGTGAGGGGGAGGTTTATACACCAGATGTTGAGTTGGAAGAAGACAATTATATCTGCGAAAATCGTATGCAAATCGGATCAGTAGTTTTCGTGTTAAAGAAAAAAGTTTGATACAAAATCGGACCCCCTCTTTTGTCCCCTTAGAGGGGTGGG
The DNA here is from genome assembly GCA_905187585.1 of Cyaniris semiargus. Classification (NCBI taxonomy): domain Eukaryota; kingdom Metazoa; phylum Arthropoda; class Insecta; order Lepidoptera; family Lycaenidae; genus Cyaniris; species Cyaniris semiargus. Next base: position 10,148,454 of record LR994568.1, on the reverse strand, counting down.
GGGAATTTTTTTATACACCAGATGTTAAGTTGGAAGAAGACAAATATATCTGCGAAAATCGCATTCAAATCAGATCAGTAGTTTTCGTGTGATAGTGGAACAAACATACATACAGACAGACAGACAGACAGACAAAAAACTAACCACATATTTAGCTTCTATAGCGATGTAGTGACACCCCCCGCTTATTATTTTTTTAATATCTTTAATGTACAGAATTTTCATTTCTACAGTTTTATTATGTGTATAGATGTACATCATTGACCATACAAAAATTATCAAAAACTAGCGGTACTACGGATAACGGAACCGGGAACACTATATTGCGCGTGGCCCGACACGCACTTGGCCGGTTTTTTAACTTCTGAATGAGATCTTTTTAATGAATTTTGCATCTCTAATTCCATCTTGTTTTGTGATATCAATTTCTATGTTTTTCCAATGTTTTACCATTAATTCTATTTTTAAATATTGTTTTATTATTTCACTATACTTATTTTTTTTTTTCTAATATTTATATCACATCACAATTTACATTTCTTCCAATGTTTTACCTTGTATCACTGTGTCAAATAACAGTAATACTTGTTCTTACTGTTATTATTGTCTAGATTTTTAGGTTACATGCCTATCTTAATTCTTCTTATGTGGATAGTAGCGAAAGAATGTATTATTAATTTTACTTACCTTTGTTAAAATTTTATTAATAACTTACCTTTATTACTCCTTTTTCAATGTAGTATATTTTTAGGGTTCCGACTTCCGTACCCAAAGGGTAAAAACGGGACCCTATTACTAAGACTTCGTTGTCTGTCCGTCTGTCCGTCCGTCTGTCCGTCCGTCTGTCTGTCTGTCTGTCTGTCTGTCTATCTGTCTCCAGGCTGTAACTCAAGAACCGCTATAGCTAGACTTCTGAAATTTTCACAGATTGTGTATATCTGTTGCCGCTATAACAACAAATACTAAAAACAAAATAAAGTTAATATTCAAGGGGGCTCCCATACAAGAAACGGGATTTTTTGGCCTTTTTTGCTCGTAATCAATAATGACAACAGCTAGGCACTTGAAATTTTCACAAAATCCTTAATTATATTTGTACTTTAATAATTAATTACAGATATTCTTCTTCAAGTTTATAAAATACCTGCTTGTAAAATTTCGCAGAAGTGTCTTAGGATGTCCACTTATTTGCAATAGATCCTTTTGAAGTTGTCAATGAAAATATGGTATGAACAGTTTGCTAAGGCACAAGATACCAGTTCATTTCAGTTCCTTTGCGACTCGTCACAATCGTTTTCGAGCGGTCCATAAATTTCACTGATTTTGTTCCCGTCCACATACAGAAGTTCTATAGAAGTTTAGAAGTTCAAAAGGAGGGAGATATATCGCTCTTATTCGAAAACATTGAAACTCGCCAATGGTAGACGACTTTAAATCAATAAAAGCGAATAGGACACAATATGAAATTATAGGTGGCGCCAAATTAAATGAGGTTCATAATGTAGAACATAGATGGCGCTAATATATAGCTAAAGCCTACGCTAAAGCCCATTCATCAGAAAAAGCAAGAATAATGGAAATGTACCAGTCGTACTGTCCATTATTCGTAATTTTTGTCATGGCTGGAATAATTTGAAAAGATATTCAAGTTTTAAAGTAAATATAATTTTATTCAATAAATATCACATCATTTTTATTAATATTAAATTGAAACTTAACTATAAAACACTGTCTGGACATTTCTTTACATCGTCGTTATTATTTTGTAAAGATTTTTGTATCTCATTGAATGTCTTGCCTTTGGTCTCCGGTAAGAATGCAGCTATTAGAATTATAAATACTATAGTTATACCACTGAAGATCCAATAAGTTATAGCTGGACCGAAGAAATTGGACATTACTACAAAATATTTTGTCGTTAGGAAGATGAAAAATGTCACGGTTGATAATGATATTGAAAAGCCAAACGCTCTGCTGATCCCATCGAATATTTCTGCTGCTATCAGCCAGAAGAGAGATCCGATTCCTGGAAAAAAGATAAATAAATAATAGATTAAAATATTATGAAACAACAAAAAAATTTGAGACTGAGATAAGATTCAATAATGATCGAAAGAAACAACGTGTAAATCTAAAACCATAGCTTTATATAGCTTAATAGTACCTCAAGTACACAAAGCAAAAATTCACAGGAAAGAATAATAAATAATTTAAAAAGAAGTGCCGTTTTAAAATTAAAAGCGAAATAGCAATACTTATCTTAAAATGCATCAACTATAATATAAAATATTGCTATTTATTTTTTAAAGATACTGTAGGAATTTAAGATATTACTAAAATGTATACCCGAGGAAATTGATTCCTAGGCAGTTGACGGACCTACGTCATGTGGTCGACCTATGTCAATTCAATGTTAGCTGTGATCGGTCGGATGGGTTTGACTTAACGCGACCAAATTACTTAGGTCCGCCATCTGCCTAAGAATCAACTTCTCTGATAGTACATAGTGTTATTTCGAAGTACACCAATAACTCACCGACACTATAGCAGTAGATGACTAAAATAAAGGATATAATGGGCAGATAGTTGACAAAACCCGTGATGATGTAGCCTTCAGGCTCAGTAATTTTGAAGAATGTGCCCAAGCCAACCTGAAATACACAGAAAATATACTTGCATACATAAGAAACATACAAGATTCTTCAGGCGTTTAATATTATTTAAAACTAAAATAATTTTTAAACTGAACTTAATAGTCCCTGGATGATTTTTGTTTTACAAATATTTTGGAGGAATATAGCTCAGAAATCTACTAAAGCCCAGTGATTTGTATGGGAAAACGCCCCCGCGTCATGAATTTTTCCATACAAAGGAGAAAAAAAAACTCAGTCATCAAAAACTTACCATTCCAACAAAATATCCCATGAGTGACCACACCAAGATCGTCTTTCTTCCAAAATTACTGGTGATGGGCGTCGCGCAGAAACTGGCTACAACCTGGATGACTCCCATAATCACTGACGCTATCTCTGGTCTCACACTTACTTTGGTGGACTCTAGAATAGTCTGGAGGTATAATGAGACTGCATTAAAACCTATAAGCTGTCCTCCTATACCCAGCATGAGGCTTAGAGCAAGGGATTTCTGGAACGTTCTATTCCTCATCAAAGTGAGTTTGCTAACATCTAGTTTTTCTTCTTGTGCTTTGTCGTATCCGTCTAGTTCTTCTTTTACTTGAAGCTCTGATGTTCGAATCAGCATAAGTACTTCTTTTGCTTCGTCTGTACGGCCTGAAAAAAACGATTTGAATTTGGAATTGGAATACTTGACCTACCACTATTATGAACATTAATTATGACAATTGCTTAAATAAATGAATAAATCGATTATTATAGTTATTTTAGATCTATGATCTAGGTGATTATCTAGAATAGCAGAAGTTTAGGCTACATTCTGCATATTTATAAAAAACTAGATGTTCCGCGCGGCTTCGCCCGCGTAAATTAGATATTTCACAGACAAATTAGTCCACAAAAATAGTCTATGATCCTTCACGTGGTTTACTTTATATGTATGCCAAATAACAGAAAAATTGCTCCAGTAGTTCGTAAGAAAAGCCCTTTCAAATAATTTCCCCCGTTTTTTCAACATTTTCCTCTGTTTCCACGCTCCTATTAGTTTTAGCGTGATAAAATATAACCTATAGCCTTCCTCGATAAATGGGCTATCTAACACTGTAATAATTTTTTAAATCGGACCAGTAGTTCCTAAGATTAGGGCGTTCAAACAAACAAACAAACAAACTCTTCCGCTTTATAAAATTAGTATAGACTAGACGTTCCACGCGGCTTCGCCCGCGTAAATCAGATATTTCACAGACAAATTAGTCCACAAAAAACAGCCTATGATCCTTCACGTGGTCTACTTCTTATCTGTGCCAAATAACAGAAAAATTGCTCCAGTAGTTCGTCAGATAAGCCCTTTCAAATAATTTCTCCCGTTTTTTCCACATTTTCCTCTATTTCTTCGCTTCTATTAGTCGTAGCGTGATAAAATATAGCCTTCCTCGATAAATGGGCTATTTAACCCCGAAATAATTTTTCAAATCGGACCGGTAGTTTCTGAGATTAGCGCGTTCAAACAAACAAACAAACAAACAATCAAACAAACTTTTCCGCTTTATAATATATATAGATGTATGTATTATATTATAATATTATGTACCTATATTAATTGAACTAGACGTTCCGCGCGGCTTCGCCCGCGTAAATTAGATATTTCACAGACAAATTAGTCCGCAATAAATAGCCTATGATCATTCACGTGGTCTACTTCTTATCTGTGCCAAATAACAGAAAAATTGCTCCAGTAGTTCGTGAGATAAGCCCTTTAAAATAATTTCCCCCGTTTTTTCCACATTTTCATCTATTTCTTCGCTCTTATTAATCTTAACGTGATAAAATATAGCCTATAGCCTTCCTCAATAAATGGGCTATCTAACACTGAAAGAATTTTTCAAATCGGACCAGTAGTTCCTGAGATAAGCGCGTTCAAACAAACAAACTCTTCCGCTTTATAATAATATACTAGACTTTCCAAGCGGCTTCGCCCGCGTAAATAAGATATTTCACAGACAGATTAGTCTACAAAAAATAGCCTATGATCCTTCACGTGGTCTACTTCTTATCTGTGCCAAATAACAGAAAAATTGCTCCAGTAGTTCGTGAGATAAGCCCTTTCTAATAATTACCCCCGTTTTTTACACATTTTCCTCTATTTCTTCGCTCCTATTAGTCTTATCGTGATAAAATATAGCCTATAGCCTTCCTCAATAAATGGGCTATCTAACACTGAAAGAATTTTTCAAATCGGACCAGTAGTTCCTGAGATTAGCGCGTTCAAATAAGCCCTTTCAAATAATTTCTCCCCGTTTTTTCCACATTTTCCTCTATTTCTTCGCTCCTATTAGTCTTAGCTTGATAAAATATAGCCTATAGCCTTCCTCAATAAATGGGCTATCTAACACTGAAAGAATTTTTCAAATCGGACCAGTAGTTCCTGAGATTAGCGCGTTCAAACAAACAAACAAACAAACAAACTCACAAACTCTTCCGCTTTATAATATTAGTATAGAAGTATAGATTCAATGTCAAAACTACAACATGATGGCATCAGAAGTGTTTCCCCGTGTTTTTAAATGTTATATTTCTAACAACACCTTTGTGGTTGTATTCTAAAAAAAGTTGGGTGTTAACCGCAATGTCGTAATAGATAAACATAACAACGTCTAAATATTATATAGATGACGCCCGCAACTCCGTTGCGTAGAAATTCTTTTGTTGCATGAGAACCGTACATTTTTCCGAGATAAAAAGTATCCTATGTCCTTTCCCGGGACTCAAAGTATCTCCATACCAAGGTTCAGCAAAATCAGATCAGCGGTTTGGGCGTGTAGAGGTAACAGACAGACATACTGACAGCCCACTTTCGCATTTATAATATTAAATTATTATGGATACCTGTTTGTAGCTGATGGAAAATAGGTTTTTTTTGTTACGGAATTTCGTGGTTCGGTCGCCGCGCGCCGCGCTCAAAGCCCGTGATAAAAGCTATGCAATACCTAGTTAAAAAAAAAGATGGCCAGTCGTTTTAATGCAGAGCGAAAAATCAAGATAAGACTATTAAACGATTCAGCAAAGCTCACCCTTAGAATGCAGATAATAAGGGCTATCGGGCAACAGGAACAGTGGTACAGTGCCAACTATAATGATCCCAGTGAGAATAGCGTTGAAAACGATGTAAGACGCGAATGGACCAATAGAGAGGGACACCACGATGCCCAGGGAAGAGAAAATCTGGAAAAGAGTGCCGAGGGTCCCGCGTTGTTCTTTCTGGAACGAGAAATAAGTAAGATAAACAAACAATAATTATTTAATATAAATAATGATATAATTGAGTTGAGTGTTTATTACGTTAAATAACAAAGAAGTTGATTCATATGCAGATGGCGGATCTGCGTAAATTGGTCGCTTTATGTCAAACCCAGCCGACAGATTGCGACTTATATTGAATTGACATTATCCAACCAAATGACATGGGTCTGTCAACTGTCTATGAATCAATTTCTTTACATTAAATCCTGCGCTTAAGAGGCCGGGTGCCATCGAAATTCTCATACAACGTAATACCAAAATCATTTTCTCATACGAAAATATTTAACATGTTTGAGTTATTTTTCAGCTTAAAATAGTTGTTCAGGAACCTAGGTAATTACTATTTTAAGCTGAAAAATAACTCAAACATGTTAAATATTTTCGTATGAGAAAATGATTTTGGTATTACGTTGTTTTTTTTTATATATGAAATAAGGGGGCAAACGAGCAAACGGGTCACCTGATGGAAAGCAACTTCCGTCGCCCATGGACACTCGCAGCATCAGAAGAGCTGCAAGTGCGTTGCCGGCCTTATAAGAGAGAATAGGGTAATTAGGGTTGTATGAGAATTTCGATGGCACCCGGCCCCTTAAGTAAGTTGTTACTATGGTTTTACGTATAAGTATATATAATGAGGAGGCATAATTCAATAATTTTAACACAGTATCGTAAACTTTAGAGAAAATGAAGCGGAAATTAACGAAAGATGTAGAAATTGAAAATCTTGTTGTGATACATTAACTGTTTGTTTTTTTTTTAATGAAATAAAGGGGGGCAAACGAGCAAACGGGTCACCTGATGGAAAGCAACTTCCGTCGCCCATGGACACTCGCAGCATCAGAAGAGCTGCAAGTGCGTTGCCGGCCTTTTAAGAGGGAATAGGGTAATAGGGGAGGGCAGGGATGGGAAGAGAAGGGAATAGGGGAGGGTAGAAAAGGGAATAGGGGAGGGTAGGGAAGGGAATAGGGTAGGGGATTGGGACTCACTCACTCGGCGAAACACAGCGCAAGCGCTGTTTCACGCCGGTTTTCTGTGAGAACGTGGTATTTCTCCGGTCGAGCCGGCCCATTCGTGCCGAAGCATGGCTCTCCCACGTGTATTATTATGGGTGTTAATTTATATGTTTCTTACTTTGAGATTAGGTATTAAAGGCTTGAGCACTATTTAAGTGATTCAAAGTTATCATAAACCATTATCTTTAGCTGATAGAGTTTCAGGCGATTGTCAAAAACATTGGTATAGTCATATTTTATACGATTTTTAGTATGTTTAGTTTTAGTAGTCGTTTATTGTGCTATTGTAATATCGCACCTAGATGATGTCATTACCAAACCGCTTTATTTGATTTCATAGTCAAATTAAATCACAACATTTATAGGCAATTCCTCTGGTATTTTCGAAGCAATTTAAAGTTTTAATCATGTAATGGTCATGTAAATTGCCATCTTCCGCCATTATCCACTTTACATGGTATTGTTGGCTGATCCATATACGCAACGGGAAGACGTGCGTTGGTGGCTAACAAATAAAGGACCCAAGAAATTATGAAGTGGTTTTAATTAGCAATAATGTAGGTATAGCTTCTTATAAGATACAGCCTACGAAGTAAAGCACACAACATAGCTCATCCTTAACTCTTACGCTCAATTTATACCGGCGCGGAATGGAATGGAAGCGACTTTTTACAACAAAACTGTATGTAGCACAATGAATTTTATATCAACAGTATAACGCACAAATTAGATACGAGCCAAAAAAATTGGACTCGCGTCTTCCGCGGAATTCTCGATAATTCTCGATATATCGAAACACGACGATCCAAATACTCACATCGGCGATTTCCGACGCGTAAACCGGGACAGTGGCAAACACAAGCCCTTCCATCATCATCAGGATGGCTCTGCCGAAGATCAACATCCAGGGTTCGGTGCTGAAGATGAAGAGGAACCCGATGAAGACCTTCGGCAGAGAAGAGACGAGGATGCAGTTCTTCCGGCCGATGGAGTCAAGAAGTACCCCACCGAAGACGCTCGCTGGAAAGCAAAATTGAAAATGTGCTCAAATGAGGGTGTTTGAAATTCTATTTGCCACCAGCTGGCCGATTCTGTATCGTACATTTGTGAGTTAATCACTGAGTTAGTAACGAAACGGAGGAGTGAGTAACGGAAAGTGTCACTTTTGTATTTACTTGCATACAAAAGTGAGACTTTCCGTTACTCACTCCTCCGTTTCGTTACTAACTCAGTGATTAACTCACAAATGTACGATACAGAATCGGCCAGCAGGTGCCGCTACGTAGCCTGGGTCAATTCAAAGCGCAACGCGACACGACAGATTTGAATTGCGTGAGACGTCTTGCAAATCTGTTAAATCCATACAAATTTAGAAATTATACGCGTCGCGTTGCGGTCTGAATTGATCCTTAGGGTCTATTGTGTCAAATAGGCATATTATCGTGACTCATCATGACAGCTGTATCGTGACATTTGACAGCAGTTTGACTCGAAAGACCCTAAGGCTACATAGCGGCACCTGGTGGCAAATAGAATTTCAAACCCCCTATTGCTAAGCAGTCAGAAAGGTGGTGATCATGAATGAAAGCAAGGTTAAAAATGCGGTGACGACAGTTGTGAATCAAAACAACTTGATTAAACTACGATCAAATAATATTTTAGTCGGACGAGGGATCAAAATTAGTTTATACTCTTGGAAGCTCATTTTTACGGGCTAACTGAGATAAATATGTAAGTTGGTACAATGAAAGACAGTTCAAACAATTACTCTGGTACAAGCATAGAGATATTATGTACTACGTACTAGAGGCGCCATTGCAAACAAAAAACATGTCACACTTGAGGCATGAGCGGGGTGAGAGGCGGGGCGGTGATGGCTATAGATCAGTACCGCAGAAGTGACAAAGTTTTGTGCCTACACCCGAATGAACGCAGACTCTATTTGAGTAAGTGGATAAAATAAAACAAAGATTTTTACTAAACATTATTAAAAGCTTTTATTTAACTTGCTCTGTATATTATTATGTACATATTATTAAAAATATTAGTAAATATTATTATGTAAGTTTGGGTGGAATTTTTGAACTCAATTTCGAAGTATGTATGTACATATAATATTTTAACCGATTGAGCTGAAAATTTGTATACACGTTTGGTTTGAATGACAATGTACGATACAGTATGACATCACTATAAATATAAAATAGCCGACCATCCAAGATAGCGGTATAGTTATTTTCTAGGCCGTCCTATAATAACAGTATGGATATTAAATGAAAGAACTTTTTGAGAATAACTCGAAAACGAATGTAATGTCATTCTACATCCAATATGGCGGCTCATCTAAGATAGGGGAATACAAACTAAGTTTCGTTTATTTCTGCATGACTAAAGAATTGGATTTCAGTTAAAAATAGTTAAGTGAAATCCAACTTTTAAGTCATGCAGAAATAAACGAAATAATAATAATATAACACGGTTTTTTCACTAATCAACATCAAGTACGATTTCTCAAGGACATAGGAGTTAATTAGATTTTTTATATAAAAGAACGGGGCAAACGAGCAAACGGGTCACCCGATGACCTGCAGATACGTGGGAATATGCCTTCTTCTTAAAATGCTTCTGGCGATAGTTCGTTCCACAGTTTTGCAGTGCGCGAAAGAAAGTTACGCGAAAAATGCACGATGAAAGACCGCCACTTATCAAGGTGATGGGATGGTCGTCAGAGCACTCCCCGTGATACAACTGATAGAGGACGCAGAGCGAAGCTACATCTCGGCACAATTCCAAGAGGTCCAGCCTGTTTAAAATACTATCAAGTCAGGCAGTCAGGCAGTCAACATATCGAGCGGCCCTTCGTTCAAATTCAATACTCGTACAATAATACACAATAGCACTTATTAGGCAGCGTACATCGTTGGATACGATCCAGAGGGAGTAGTTGATATTTTGGCGCACCATAATATGAGGCCGAACCTGTGCCTTACAGAGTTGTAGGCGTTGGTCCGGACTGAAATACTGTTTCGCTCTATTAAGAACACCAAGATTCTTCGAGGCTAACTTGGCCTTACTTTAAGTGGTTGTGGGAATAATGCGTGGTGGCCACAAAGGAAGATCTTCCGACCGAGCGAGGTGTTATGCTCGGTCAGGCCGGAGCCCACGTGATACATTTCAGCTGTCGTATATATACCGACGCGCTCAGAAAACTTCGATAGCGCGATGCATGAATGTTAGGCGAATTGTGGGTACCGCCACATCACTCCCCCCCGAAGACCGGAGGTCGAATCTTGAAGTCTTGTCGCTTGAGTCATTGGCGACCAGAGAGTTCCAGTGTGTCGGAACTGTTGCAGTGAGTCCCAGTGAGTCGGAACTGTAAGCTGCTGCACGGGATCCAGTGAATCGGATAGCTGCCGTGCGGGGCCGATGCTACGTGCTGACCAGGAGAGATGTGCTCTGCTTACTGACCGGTCGGTGTAGTGAGAAAGCCCGTTGATGCCGATGCGGAGTCGCCCAGGCCGCGGTACTTTGCGGCTAGTGGACGAGGTACCTGATGAGGCGATGCTGGCTGGTGCGGTGCGGAGGGGCGGGGAGTGATGATGATGAAGGAGGCGTGTTCTGTCGAGGGTCACCAATGTGGGGATATGTGTGAAGGCCGCAAAGGAAGATCTTCCGACCGAGCGAGGTGTTATGCTCGGTCAGGCCCGAGCCCACGTGATACATTTCAGCTGTCGTATATAAACCGACGCGCTCAGAAAACTTCGATAGCGCGATGCAGGAATGTTAGGCGAATTGTGGGTACCGCCACATAGTGAACGCACAGACTTGTGTCTTCACGATGATAATGATTAATCTAATGTACCATTAGCATATGCCTTAAATTCTTAAAATAACGTAGAAACCCCCAAACATGTATCTATAAGGAGGCCGGAGATCGTTCACCACCTTCGAACCTTGGTATATCTTGGTGCAAAATCTGACTTTTTGGTATAATTTACTTGCCATACTTATAGTATGGCCGCCAGGTACGGAGTTAACTCGACCAGTTTTGGAGCTACAAACCCCCCAATTTTGGAGCTACAAACGGTCGAGTTAACTCCAAACCAAGGATTTCGAAAATCGGACCACAAACGGCTGAGTAATCGTTGAACATACAAAAAATATTAAAAATAAACATACATACAGCCAAACGTATTACCTCCTTTATGGAAGTTGGTCAAAAACCAAAATTATAACATACCAAAATTTTGCAAAACCGTTATAGCGGCTTGGGCGTGAAGAGGTAACAGACACAGAGAGAGACAGACAGATAGAAGGACGACAGACGGACGGATAGACAGACAGACAGACACACTTTCGCATTTATAATAATTATATTATAATAAGTATGGATCCACTACATAATATTTACCTTATTTAAATTACTTAAATATTTATAAATACAATTATAATGTACGCATGTATAACGTACACGTAATACCGTATTTATATTATTACCAAAATACAAACTCGTCTACGTGAATATAGGTCTACCAGAATCTGATGGCAAAAAGTGAGAAAATAAAATGACTCTAGCAATACGGGGGTAATTGGAATAAAACATTTTGATCCGTTTTTTTTTTCTTATAGCGGCTGATTCTGTATGTTAAACATGCAAATATAAAAATTTATCCAATGATCAAGGATATTTTTTTAAAATCTGCTGTCAAAAATTGCCATCAGATTCTGGTAGACATATACTTCATTCATCGTGGTCTCATCATAGATATCTGTATTCTGCCTACATTCCCCTCTGAATCTACTACTCTATGACAATGCGAAATGGCGCGCGTCTTCGCCTAGTAATTGAATGTTCGTATTTTAATGGAAAATAATTAAATAAGAACACTAACCGATGAAATGTTATTCCGTCGCATTTGGAAGTGTTTTTGGAATTATTTTTACAGTATCTTAAGACACAACAAGGCATTTTTGTGACTTTTATTTTGTTTTTTTATAATTGTCATACGTCTAGTGCGCAGAAGAGCTCGCGGCCGACTAACGGCCGTTCCCAATATTTGATCTATCTCTGGTTTTGCCCTACTAGAGATAGGAATAGCTCTCATTAGACATTAGAGTTTATATTTTATGTCAATTCAATGTTAGCTGCGATCGGTCGTATGTCAAACCAGAGATAGATTGAATATTGGGAACGGCCGTTAGTGCGCTGCGGCTATATAGAAAGTGACACTTTCCGTTACTCACTCCTCCGTTTCGTTACTAACTCAATGATTAACTCACAAATATACGATACAGAATCGGCCAGCTGATATAAGGTACTGCTGTAACAGCCTGGTTGAAATTTCATTGTCAAGAGGTCATCAACAGGTTGCAACAATGTAGCTGATCTTGGCCCTGCCATTTGAAGTGGTGGAATTTACCGAAAAGGACATGCGTAATAAAGAAGACGTTAGTGGAAGAAGTCGGTAAGTAACAGTTAAAACTTGCCGTTTTTTTGTAATAAATGAAGGCTTTAGAACCGGAAAAATGGTTCGAATAAAAAACATGTGGATCTTAAATGTATAACCAGATATATCAGCCAGATGATGAAATAGGTAAGTTACAAGGTTTGTTTAAATTATAAGGAAAAAAATGTGTAATTGTCCTTATGCTATAAAATGTTAGTAACCTGGTTCTTCCACTCACGTCTTTAATTATGCGTATTGGATTATTATCAAATATTTAAGTGCCTATTGTCTTATAGGTTATTGTTGTTGACTCAGAATTATTGATAACCTTCGAAGCTGAATAGATTCTGGAGTCAAGAGAGTCAGTTATCTAATGGAAATGTAAATCTTATGCGGCTTCTACTCATTGGCATGGTGAACCAAAGTTCTATGATTGAGGATAATAAAAACTTCGCAATCTTGGTTGTTCCTTATGGTCCAACGTGGACAAGGGATCTTAAAATATCTTTATGTTCTCGATTCTAGTATGCATTTCTTCTCTTTTTTAGGGTTCCGTACCCAAAGGGTAAAAACGGGACCCTATTACTAAGACTTCGTTGTCTGTCCGTCTGTCTGTCTGTCTGCATGTCTCCAGGCTGTAACTCAAGAACGGTAATAGCTAGAGAGTTGAAATTTTCTCAGATTATGTATATATCTGTTGCCGCTATAACAACAAAATATACTTACAACTACAACAAACGTGATTTTTTTGGCCTTTGGACTTGAATTTTTCTCAAAGTCCATAGTTATATGACGTGTACTTTAATATTTAATAATAATATTAAAATAAAATAAAAAATTAAGGGGGGCCCCCAATTCCCATACAAAAAACACAATTATTGGCCTAATTTTGCTCTATAATGGAACCCTTCGTGCGCGAGTCCGACTCGCACTTAGCCGATTTTATTGTCTTCTGTCGTTATTTATTTAAGCCTGTTAAATTTACTTCAGTGCCGGCTTTAGCACTACAAACGCCTTGGGCGAGATTTTTTCGGCGCCCAAGGTGCTTGCGGCGCCCCTTTTTGTTTGCCTCCGCCACCCCTTTTTATCGGGCGCGGCGCCCTGGACGTTCACCCAGCGTCGGCATCCTCCCTCTCCCCTAACGCCACTTCTTAGTTCTTGTACTTGGTATCCATACACATATGACCACAATGCAGTCTTGCCTGCGCTTCTCATAAACCATCAGACGAATCTTTATTTTCCAGTATTGCTCTCGCTCTCTCTCGCTTTCTCTCTCCCTTTCTGCTCTTTTATTAACACGCTTTTATAAGCTTGGGCTGTATGCATGTGACGGAATCCTTGAGCACGATTTTTGCCTAACTCCAGTAGTCTAAATTGATTCGAAACTTTGCATACGTATTAAGAGCCAATGACAATGCAAAAAAATAATAATTAAAAAGCGTGTTTTTTTAGTTTTTTTTAAACTACATATTATTTATAAGAACTTACTTAGCAACCCACACAGGAACCCAATGGATACCAGCCAGGAGCCCTCCTCCTCGGTGATGGGTCTGGACAGCGGGGTCTGGTCAGGGTCTCGCAGCTTCACCAGCACCGGGGAAGGCCAGGCCTGGTTCATACCCGTGGTGAAGACGCTGAGGTTCACTGGAGTAAGAGATTAAGGATTACGAGAAGTTTCACTGTTAGGGTGAAGCCAAACGAGCGTAATTTGTGAGTTGTGAGTCGCAGAATTTCTGCCGCGTAAATATCTTGTCATACAAATCATGACTCACAAAATTACGCTCGTGTGAATTAAACAGGAGTTTTGTATGAAACTGAATGCAGCAGAATTCTGCCGAACCGAAATTCACTGCGACTCACAACTCACAAATTACGCTCGTTTGGCTTCGCCCTAATTTAATATTGTAGAACAGTGTTTTTCAATCCGTGAGTCGCGACCCCTGGGGAGTTACTCGGAAGCTTATGTTTGCGGGTTGCCAGAGGTCGAGAAAACTATTTCATAGAAAAAAAAAACAATAAAGATCAAAAATAGGAGAATTTTTACAAAAAAATAAAAATTTACATACATGATACAAAAGCAAAGGGTGGGGGGTCGCGGAATATTTTTTCATACCAGGGGTCGCATCATGACAAAGGTCGAAAAATACTGGACTAAATAACACAGGCCTATATGAATCAACTAGCTGTGCCCCGCGGTGTTACCCGCGGTTTATTAGGAAAAGTAAATTGTGACATTTTCCCACAGTAAAAAGTAGCCTATATGTTAATCCAGGGTATGAACTAACTGCATGCCGAATTTTATTAAAATTGCTCCAGCCGTTTAGACGTAAAGAGGTAACAAACATACAAACACACACTTTCGCCTTTATAATATTAGTGTGATTTTTCTGATGGCATAATAATCAACAATCATTGCCAATTATTATAGACAACTAAATTATAAAAACCATAAGCAAAATGCTTAATCTCTGTGCACGAGTCACGACATTGACACACTTCGTCGAACCCGCGACCTCACGTGATGAATGAACTATCGGTTGCAGGGGTTAAACGAGCAAATGGTTTACCTGATGCAAAGCTGATACAGCGTCGTAGCATCACGAGTTCACAACACTATGTTCTTAGGATAGGACTAGTAGTCCCCAGTACAAGGAACTAAAATTTTTTTGATACATACCAATGTAAAACTTTGTGAGTGCCTTTTTTGCGATGAGTCCGACAAACTTTTCGATGCGAAAAGTTTCGGCGCTGCTGCGTTTTCGAATGCTTGATTCCTGGAATTGTCGATATGACGTCACTATGACTCCTCGTACATACAAGTTTCATTTTTTGAAATTTGTTTAATAAAGTTATTTTAAAAATTGTGGTCAACTTGTCCGACAAAAATAATGCTGCGTATGGCCTGTCCACCACCCCAAAAATGTTGATATGACGTCACTATGACTCCCCGTACACACAAGTTTCATTTTTTAGAATTTGTATAGTAAAGTTAATTTAAAAATTGTGGTCCACTTGTCCGACAAAAATCATGCTGCGTATGGAGTATCCACCACCATGAAAATGTCGGTATGACATCATTATATTGTCTCCCCGTACATACAATATACGTCATGTCGGACAAAAATAACAATGATAGATAATATTATTCTAAATGCAAATATCGAATAATCGACTTGTCCGACAAACATAATCTTGAGATATATAGATAGAGGTCAGTCCGACAAGAAAATGAAAAAAAAAATCATTACTAATGGTAAACTTTTTTTGTCAATTTCTGACTGAATAAACTTAAATATTCACGTGTATATATAATATAACATATTATTATAGTTAGGGAGGGGAAGAGGAGATTTAGCGACAAGCTTGAGCGTGTCAGATTAAGCTTATATAGGCTTCCAACATGTGTCTAGTTATCGTGGTATAGAAATCAGATTTCTCACGTGGTGGGTTAAAAAAAGTTATTTTCTAATGTTGAAATGTCATCAGATCTGTCAGATTATGATAGGGGATGTTTAGTTTACCCCAAAGAAGCTTCCATATAAAGCACTGACAATTCAAAGGTTAGGTAAGCCTGTAGGGGCATTTTAAAATATAAAAAAATTAAGATACACAATTTCCTAACTAAGCTGCGCAGATATTTTATGTTGCACTAAACTAAATGATTTAGTCATTTTTATCTAAAATCTTGTTATAATTTACCTAAATAAGCAATTTTCTGAATATATTTTCTTTTTCAAAACTTTTAAATCGCTGCAGTTTCTGAACCCACCGCTAAAATAAAAAACGCTCATATTATTTTTTTATCAGTTTTACCTAATGTAAAAAACCTACTAGGTCTCCATGACGCTCGAGTGACTACACGAATAGCACCCTGGGCTCCCCTACTACAATAATTGAATCGGTCATTTCATCTCTTCAGTCACTTAAATTAGTTTTTTCAGGAATCAATAAAAACTATTTTATACTCAAACAAAGGGTAAAAACGGGACCCTATTACTAAGACTTCGTTGTCTGTCCGTCTGTCTGTCTGTCTGTCTGTCTCCAGGCTGTAACTCAAGAACGGTAATAATAGCTAGAGATTTGAAATTTTCACAGATTATGTATATCTGTTGCCGCTATAACAACAAATACTAAAAACAAAATAAAATTAATATTTAAGGGGGGCTCCCCAGGGGCACTCGCAGTATTATTACTATGTCACATTTTAATAATTAGTCAAAGGTTCAGTAGTCAGTAGTAATCAGTAGGCCGGTTAGTTATATTCCCCATCATTTCTATTTGGATTATTTTGTCAGTTGGCCAGCTAAGACTATTGTTATTAAATGACATAATATGTTCTTCCTGCTTCCAAAATGCTGTCTTGAACTTGCTTTAAATAATTTATTTATCTCGTAAGTTACTGACTAATGTCGTTTATGCAATGAACGTATTTTTTGCGGTATTATTTTAATAGGAAGGAATGTATTTACCTACGTGGTTTTCACCAAGAATGTGCATGCACCTTCAAGGAATCATTTCATCAATTTCAGCGCGTTTATTTTGTCGGACACATATTTGTTTACAATTAGTTCTTTATTTTAAATCGAAAATATTAAATTTAAAGTTGTATGTACGGGGAGACATAATGACGTCATATCGACATT
Organism: Cyaniris semiargus; assembly: GCA_905187585.1. Classification (NCBI taxonomy): domain Eukaryota; kingdom Metazoa; phylum Arthropoda; class Insecta; order Lepidoptera; family Lycaenidae; genus Cyaniris; species Cyaniris semiargus. The sequence goes on along the minus strand of LR994568.1, from coordinate 10,131,418 downwards.
TTCGGGGTTGTGGAAATCATGCTCCAATCTCCATACGCAGCATGATTTTTAAATTAACTTTATTACTTAAACAAATTTCAAAAAATGAAACTTGTATGTACGAGGAGTCATGGTGACGTCATATCGACATTTTTGAGGTGGTGGACAGCCCATACGCAATGGAACTTCTGTTGTTACTAATATGTATTCTGTGGTACGGGGAGACATAATGACATCATATCGACATTTTCAATGTGGTGGACACTCCATACGCAGCATGATTCTTGTCGGACAAGTTGACCACAATTTTAAAATTAACTTTACTAAACAAATGTCAAAAAATAAAACTTGTATGGACGAAGAGTCACAGTGACGTCATATCGACAATTCCAGGAATCAAGTATTCGAAAACGCAGCAGCGCCGAAACTTTTCGCATCGAAAAGTTTGTCGGACTCATCGCAATAAAGGCACTCACAAAGTTTTACATGTGTGTGTATAAAAAAAAAATTGTTCCTTGTACTGGGGACTATAAGGAGTTATAAGTTATTATATACTCACGACTATATTGTATGGCAGTGTCTTTCAACCTGTGGGACGTGACCCTCTGGCTTCTGTAGCTTCTGTAGGCTTCTGTAAGCTTCTGTAGAGAGGTGCCAGAGTACAAGAGAAATATTTCAGTAAAACTATAAAGATTAAAAAAGTTAAAAATTAAAAAAGAATTTCAAAAGGATGTATTTTTAATATTTATAAACATACATGCAAAAGGTGTGGGGACGCGAAATATTTTTTTCATACCAGGGGGTCGCGTCATAAAAAAGGTTAAAAAACACTGGTCTATGGACTTTATGGAAAAAATCACAAGACGGGCCAGAAACTTTTATTTTGTCAGCATTCCATTTTTCCTTTTCACTTCTTTCCAAAAAAAATTAAAATGCTTGTACTTTTCAATCCAGTATCGGCATTTTCAAACAAACCTTTGAAAATGGAATAGACCAACAAAATTAGAAAACATAAATCAAGATTAGGTCAAAGCGTAAATTAGATATTTCAGAGAAAAATTAGTCCACAAAAAAAGCCTATGATCCTTCACGTGATCTACTTCTTATCTGATCCAAATAACTAGGGCATCGAGACCGGGTTTTCCCGAAACCCGAAAACCCGGGAAAACCCGGGTTTTTGGGATCACGAAAAAAACCGGGTTTCAAAAATGGAACCCGGGTTTTTCGAGCTTTTCGGGTTTTTCGTTTTTTTGATAATTATTAAAGGCAAAACCTGATTTAAGGTATTTATAACATACAAATTCTTTATTTTTATAATATAAGTATAGGTTTAATTATTTCTATTGGTCATAATTAAACAGAATATATGGGCCATTCCGCTATAAAGGGCCCTCAACGAGAATTTTTAAAATGTGGCATTAGTTACATTTTTTAATTGCAATATACGTAAGAAGATGTGTATTTACTAACAAAACAACTTTTATCGGTAAAAAATGGAATTCGACTAATTTAGAGCGTTTTTAAAGAATATCCTCTTAGGGACGCGATGTTTTTACCCATATTTTTAAATTAAAATAGCATATATTTCAAATTAATGTTTAGTTGTAGTATAGGTATACAGCAATACGTCGAAATCTTTTGTACAAATTACACTATTCAATCGTTCTTAGTGATTTAGACGATTAATTTTGTCAGGCTAATAAACAACTAATTTTTTTTAAAAACTACAATTTTGTGCAGTTTTATTACAAACTTACTAGTATAATTATATATTCCATGTCGAAAATTTTAAAATTTGTTAGAGAATTACGATTTAATTCACCTCAGATTTGAGAATTTTGATGTTGCACCCGCGATCGTAGAAATGGTTAATAATTTCTAGTACTTATTACTATAGTTACTTCTATCTAGTTACATAGTTTCTTTGTTTTATGCTATTTTTAAATATAGGCAAGTTATTTTGTAAAAGTTTCGCAATAACCAGTTTTCACATATAAACTCATCACATTTCTTAATGGACGGTCAAATTGGTTGCACCCGCGACACCACTTCAAACCTGTTTTGTGGCCCTTCGTACATTTGATGAAGGTTTTTTTTTTATAAATCATTGTTAAACTAGTTAAAATGTATCCCTTCAAGGGATATTTTATTAACAAATGTGCTTCATTTTGCCTGTAGGAAGCTTTAAGTGAGTCTCCAAAAATTCTGGATACATTTTTATATATTTCATAAAATACAAATACATTAAATAATAATATGTAATTTGGAGGTGAAGCTTGTTGTAATACTTAATCTTGGCCCGAAAATCTTAATCCCTAGCTTTGATAAGATCCAAAATATAGGAGAGGTAAAATAGTCACATCGATAAAAGTATGATACGGCCGTGCCAGCTTACTCGAGAATTGGTTGGACACTGCTGCGACCCCAGACAATGGTATATTTAAATAGTATTTTACTGGATAGGTGATGGCAATCACAGAAAATCATGTGTAAAGTATTTTTGCATTGTTAATTTTTGAATTGTTAAAAAACCCGAAAAAACCCGAAAAACCCGGGTACCCGGTTTTCATCAAACAAAAAACCCGAAACCCGGGTTTTGAAAATTGGGTCCGGGTTTCGATGCCCTACAAATAACAGAAAAAATGCTCTAGTAGTTCGTGAGATAAGCCCTTTCAAATAATTTCCCCCGTTTTTTCCACATTTTCCTCTATTTCTTCGCTCCTATTAGTCTTAGCGTGATAAAATATAGCCTTTAGCCTTCCTCGATAAATGGGCTATCTAACACTGAAATATATTTTTTTTAATCGGACCAGTAGTTCCTGATATTAGCGCGTTCAAACAAACAAACTCTTCCGCTTTATAATATTAAAAGTATAGATAAGTATAGATATGCCCTATGTCCTTTGGAAATTGAGATTGGATGAAGTAAAAAGCACATAATAAGTATTTTAGCAAATGATGAACCTCTAGCTCCTTAAAAGTACTTTTTAATGATTAGTTGTAAAAAACACTTTATAAGCTATTGCATAGCTTTTATCGCGGGCTTCGAGCGCGGCGACGGAATCAAGAAATTCCGTAACGAAAAAAATCTAACATCCCCTACTTGGCGCTGCCATGCATCGTCTAACATCGTTTCAGTTCGGCAGACTTCGGCACGGTGTCTGTGTGCGGGCGACTAGACGTAAGCGAATTATAATTGCATATTACAATAGCTTTACCGCAGCAGTCCCCGACTTTTACGAACGAAATTATTTTTAATAAGAATTCCGTACAGTAAAGAGATTTACTGCCTTACAAAATACATCCTGCCGACCTAGAACCTAAGGCCATTCTACACGACGTATTGTTTGCGCACTGACGACGCGCGTTTTTGATGCGCTCGTCTTCTGCGCGTTTTCATCGCGTTTTTAGGGTTCCGTAGCCAAATGGCAAAAAACGGAACCTTTATAGATTCGTCATGTCTGTCTGTCTGTCTGTCCGTCCGTCCGTATGTCACAGCCATTTTTCTCCGAAACTATAAGAGCTATACTATTGAAAATTGGTAAGTAGATGTAGTGTGTGAACCGCATTAAGATTTTGATACAAAAATCGATTTTTTTTTAAATTTTAGGGGTCCCCATAGGTACAACTGAAACAAAAAAAATTTTTTTTCATCTAACCTATGCGTGTGGGGTATCTATAGATAGGTCTTCAAAAATCATATTGAGGTTTTTAATATCATTTTTTTCTAACCTGAATATTTTGCGAGAGAGACACTTCCAAAGTGGTAAAATGTGTGTGTCCCCTCTAACTTCTAAAGTAAGGGCATGATAAGTCAAAAAAAATATATGATGTGCATTACTATAAAAACTACCAACAAAAATTGGTAGCAAGTAGTTTTTTTTATACGTCATAAATGGTAAACCTTAAATTAACTTTCATTAAATCAACTAAAATATATAAATAAATCAAAAACCTTTTAATTTCATAAAAATAAACTTTATTGCTGCTGCGGAACCCTTCATGGGCGAGTCCAACTCGCACTTGGCCGGTTTTTTTTCAGATATAAAGTTTAAAACGTGTCGGCTTCCTTGCGTTGGCTGAGGGTTTAACTTGCGTTTGTATCGATACAAACGAGCGTAAAAAAACCTCGTGTGCAAAAGCCTTAAAGCAGCAAGGCCCTTGCTTGAGGTTAAGGCGATTAACCAAGCGGGTCTCGGATATTCTGGGTTCAGTATAAAATAAGCAACAAGCTCCATACATTTTCTGACAAAATATTCAATTCATCCGTAAGACTGGACTAACTTATCTATGTAGGTACATACCTAATTAGAAAAGTTGGCTGTCTAATGTTTTAGTCCCAACGTATAAGACAGAGGCAGCATACTTAGACTTGTTCTCTTTTTAATCATCTACTATCCATAGTAATTTAAGACAGTTCAATTTTAATCTATGGTTTTCTGTTAAGGAACCCTAAAAATTCACTAAAAAAGGTATGTTTTCATTGAAACCAGATAACTCAAAGGCCATAGGTAAGTATTTAATCCAAAGTATTAAAATATAATCTGGTACATTTGGTATTTAGTTCTATCGTCAAACTGAGATTTATTGAGGTTTTAAGGTCATACATTAATCTTTTCCGTATTTGAACTACCTACGTTTAAATAGAAGGTACACGCAAAAATTATGTAAGTATAATAAATTATGAATAAATTTGAAAAAATGTACGGTACGATAAAATTTGAATTTCGGCAAAATGAGGTTTGCATCAAAATGAATGAATTAAATATTATATACTTAAAGCAAAGGTTCTCAAACTCTTTTGTTTCATTGACCTCTTTGAAAATTTTGCTAGACCCATGGGGATCAACCGAATACTTTGAGAATTACTGTCCGATTTAAAAAAATAGTATATTTTCGGTCAAACATTTTTCAAGTATATTTACATAAAGCAATGAGTAATGACGATACTTGAAGAATATTTAACTGACGAAAATGAAATAAACAGTTCAAACAGCTGTTTAGTGTTTATTACTGTCGACTGAACTAACATTGGAATTTCGATAAGCTAAATTTTGTGTATGAAAACCACTCATTATCTAGGTACAGGACCCGATATCTAAGCTATTTAGCTGCTGCGGGCAAAGATAATTTTCGCCGCCCTTCACATACAGAAAACCATAATATTATGAGCTAGTTTTGTTTGGAGGTGATGGGGGAAATATTTAAGAGTTAACTTCTTGAATATTTCCACTATACAACCTGAAGTAAGCTGGAACTTGGAAGGTAAAATTCTCAAAGTTGGTTGGTGGATGGCTAATGGCTTGGTTGGAGAGTTAATTTTGCAGCCCCTCACTTTTGCCGCTCTGGGCAAATGCCAGGCTCACCCCTCTTAGATCGGGCCCTGCCTAGGTAGGGGGTATGTTTATTGCGTGGGAACCGTACATTTTTCGGGATAAAAAGTATCCTGACTTTTCCCGGGACTCAAAGTATAATATTCATACTTACCAAATTTTCAGCTAAAATCGGTTCAGCGGTTTGGGCGTGAAGACGTAACAGACAGACACACACACTTTCGCATTTTTATAAATTGCGAAAGTGTGTCTGTCTGTCTGTTACTTCTTCACGCCCAAATAATAATATTAGTATGAAAGTATGGTTAAAATGATTTTTGCAAACTATCATAACATATTAGACACGTGTAAGTTTTTCAATAGACAATTTATCAAACGACAGGAAAACTGTTAAAACGATTAAAGACAATAATTACTACACGACTAATTACAGAGTTCCAACTTCCAACTAAATACAGTGTATAAGAGAATACTTACCAATCAAAACGATCACATATTGCCGTACCACTTGCGCTGGTACTGTAAGCTTCATTATTAAAACTTCCTAAAATGCACTCCTAAAACTGGATACACATAACACTCCTAAAACTCGATACGCTGCTCTCGAGGCCCCTAAATCTCGATACACGTTCTAAAACTCGACACAATAATATAGGCTCGCGTTATTCATTTGAATGCAGCAGCCGTAGCCATCACTGTAGAACTGACTGCCATCATAAGGTAGATTTCAATGCCATTTAACATTGGACGCGTTGACATACAATAGCTAGGATATCGCACCTATCGTCACACTTTACTAAATACTTTGGAGGCCACATCACTACGCTTTGGCGTATAATTAATTTGTAATGGAACATTTTTATTTATTTATTAACCGACTTCAAAAAAGGAGGTTATCAATTATTCGACCCGTATGTACTTATGTAATATTTCCAGAACTGCCCAGTTTTCGTAACGTACGATAACGTATGTTAGTCTATATCAGCGTCTGAGCAAATAATATGCCTAAAAGTGAATGTGTGTATGTTTTTATGTTTGTGTTCGTATATCTCCGGAACTACAAGTCTGATTTAAGTGATGGTTTTTTGGTTGAGCTAGGTATTGTTCAACTTAGGGAATATTGCAAGTTTCATCAAATCGGTTCAGTAATTTTTGAGATAGGGAATTTTAATTCTTAATTACGAACAATTTTGAAGTCAGTTTTATTTTTTTTAAATACTAGTATAATTTTATTTCTTTATTTGCATTGCGGTAACGCGCGACATCACAATATAAAATAACGCGTCATTAACTTTATCTGTAGTTCCGTCAGAACACCTAAGAGCCAGTCCACACGGCGCGTTGCGTCGACGCAGCGCTGCCGTTGCGTGGTTTTACATACAAATAACCAAGGTGTTCACACGGCGCGTGTGACAGCAGCACGCAACGCACACATGACGGACAGCAGCCCCCGAGACGAAGCGGGACGTGTTGACGTTAAGACTGCTTCGTAATAACGCGGCGATGGCGCAGCGCCCGTGTGGCCGGCTATGCGTCAAACGGCAGCGCTGCGTCGACGCAACGCTGACGCAACGCTCGTGTGGACAGGCTCTAATTCTAGCAGCCGATTTCGAGAAAAAAAATTAAATTATATATATACATATCTGATATTTCTTCTACTTTAAAGATATTATTTACCTAATTCCTGTGTTAAGTCACCGAAACCGTTATGAACTGTTATTCATTGAATAAGCGCTACAGCCTACAGGCTAAGAGTTACAAGTTACGATGCGGTGAGAACTAAAAAGTGACATAAACTCGCACTCAGCAATCTTAGCAGTGTACAACAATAATATTATGTAGTTATAGGTACAATATAATATTGTTGGTCCTTATATTACTAATGCAAAAGTGTGTCTGTCTGTCTGTCTGTCTGTTTATTGCCTGTTCACGCCCAAACCGCTGAACCAATTTTGCAAAAAATTTGGTACGGAGATACTTTGAGTCCTTTTATCCCGGATGTAAGGTTTCCGAGCTATAAACGATTGTTTAATATATAAGTTGCGGGCGTCATCTAGTAGTATATTTTCTATGGTGGATACGAATGCAACATCCTTATAAAGGGACGTCGACGACGGTCCGGTGTTTATTTTGTTGACTTTCACCATGTATTGCGCAAAATAGTTACCTATGCAATGGACTATGGTGTTCTGCGAGTTCTTTTAACACGCTTTTATAAACTTAGACTTTATGTATGTAACGGAATCTTTGAGCACGATTTTTACCTATCTCCAGCAGTCTTTAATTCGAAACTTTGCATACTTACGTATTAAAATCCAGTAACAATGCAATAATTTGTTACAATTTTTGAAAATAATAAATAGTGTGTTTTTTATTTAATATTATATTTTAACCAAACTGACTGTCAGCCGCCGAATGTGAGTAGGTCTGTGGAGCAGGCTCACCGTGAGCCCCAGTGTGAACGTGAAAATAAACTATATCGAATGCCTAGCGTAATAACATATTGTCGGTTAGGTGTGAACGAAAAAGTGAATATGTATGGAAATACAATAAACTACGTAACGCTCGCTCACATTCGGCGGCTGACAGTCAGTTTGGTTTGAACACGGCCTTAAATGTTATTATATGCTAAGGTTACGCGCACATTGTGATGGGGTGCAGGGCGGGCCGCATTTTCATACAAGGCTATTACCCATCGCGCACTCGATCATAATGCAAAATTAAGAAACGGGGCGCACCCGTCACATCATGCGCGTACCCTAACTGTAACTTGGTACTACTAATATATATTCTGTGCTGTAACCCCTAAAGCAGTGTTTCCCAACCTTTTTCAGCCACGAACACCTAGAAAAGCAAGCACAGTTTTCCCGGATCCCCATAAACAGCAAAAAATCGATTTCTCCGTGCTATTACGAGATTTATAAGCGTAGCGATTACCGGACCCCCATACCGCATACGTATACTCGCGAACTCCGAGGGGTCCGCGGACCACAGGTTAGTAAACACTGCCATAAAGGATAATAGTATAATTATCTGCTGCAACCTATTACTCATTATTCGTAGCTGCTAGAACTATTTAAAAAGTGATTAAGCACGATTCCTCTTGTAATTTCTATATCTATACTTAATATTATAAAGCGGAAGAGTTTGTTTGTTTGTTTGAACTCGCTAATCTCAGGAACTATTGGTCCGATTTGAAAAATTCTTTCAGTGTTAGACAGCCCATTTATCGAGGAAGGCTATAGGCTATATTTTATCATGCTAAGACTAATAAGAGCGAAGAAATAGAGAAAAATGTGGAAAAAAACGGGGAGAAATTATTTGAAAGGGCTTATTTGAACGCGCTAATCTAAGGAACTACTGGTCCGATTTGAAAAATTCTTTCAGTGTTAGATAGCCCATTTATCGAGGAAGGCTATAGGTTATATTTTATTACGCTAAGACTAATAAGAGCGAAGAAATAGAGGAAAATGTGGAAAAAAACGGGGGCAAATTATTTGAAAAGGCTTATACTTTGAACGCGCTAATCTCAGGAACTACTGGTCCGATTTGAAAAATTCTTTCAGTATTAGATAGCCCATTTATCGAGGAAGGCTATAGGCTATATTTTATCACGCTAAGACTAATAGGAGCAAATAAATAGAGGAAAATGTGGAAAAAACGGGGGAAATTATTTGAAAGGGCTTATCTCACGAACTACTGGAGCAATTTTTCTGTTATTTGGCACAGATAAGAAGTAGACCACGTGAAGGATAATAGACAATTTTTTGTGGACTAATTTGTCTGTGAAATATCTAATTTACGCGGGCGAAGCCGCGCGGAACGTCTAGTTTTGAATACTTTTAACCAATATGATGATGCTATGGCATAAAATGTATTATTGGAAAGTACTTTTGTCTGTCTTTCTGTTACCTTTGAGGCTTTGACTGCATGATTTTCTGAATTTGACTTCTATACTAGATAACACCCACACCTCCCTTGCACCAAAATTCGTTTATCGTGCGGTAAATAACCGCATTTTCGTTCGATTCAGCAAAATTGTTTCAGCGGTTTGGGCGTGAAGAAGTAACAGACAGACAGACACACTTTCGCATTTTATAATATTAGGAGTAGGTACATTTTTACATAATACTTGAAGTCTCGGGAAGTCAGGGTAGATTTCTATAACACTACGTCGTCTCAGTCCTTATTTGTTCTATCGACCAAATTTTCGAAAATTCACTTTAAATGCAGTTTTGTTAAGACTTAAATTTCGATCCTGTTGGTAAAGAAATGATTACAACTTTTTGCTTTTAAAACAACAAAAAAACCTTCTAAATATTATTTGTGACACGACACCGCAATGAAAATGTTGTGCTTATTTGTTCTATGTCCAGTGTTTGTTTGATATCCTACTTCGCAACAGAAGTTAAGTGTTCTATGTCCACTCAATTGACCAATCACAGTCGGTGACGCCACGTCCGCCATTTTATTTGATTAATTTTGTGTCAGAGTTGTCACGGATACCACATCGTTGCTCTCGAAAAAAAACCAATAAAAAACATTAAATCGTTGTGTGTTTGTGCCTAAATTATTTCAAACACGTGATTAAGTATGTCTGTAACTGGCCGCAAAACTAAATATAGGAAGATGCAGCCGGACACTGAGTAGTGACTACTTTTTAATTTACACTCGATTCCGTTATGAATTTGAAACCGGGTGTTGCATTTAACAAAATGGTCCGAGACGTAGAAGGCTTTTTGATTGTTTCCCGTTTTGTCATGTTAAGAAAATTACACATTTCTTAACTTGGAAGGTTCAGGGTGTTACTGTAATTATAATCCCAGTGCATTAGGAAATGAGAATAACAATAAAAAGTAGACAATAATTAAGTAAATAAAACTAAAAAACAGCAAAATGTGAAAAAACCTAAAGTCGTAAATAAATATTAAAAAACAAAATGTGTTTTATTTCAATTTCTATTACAAGTTAGTTACCGGGACTTCCCTAAAATTAATCAGAGGATACTTTTAATGAGAATGCGAAAAAATTATGCATCCTGTATATGAGTTTGGCATATCGAACAAATAAGCACGCAAAAATGGAACAGTTATTTTGGTCTATCTCTAAAGAGATAATGTTCTAACTCCACTTTCGTAATTATATTTGTGCATGTTTGTTCTTACTCTTCTTTGACGACCTCTGTGGCTCAGTTGGTGGGCTGTTGGTAGCTCAAGCCGGGGGTCGCGGGTTCGAATCCCGCCGACGGAACAAAAAGTTTTCAAAGTTCCTGGGTCATGGATGTGTATTAAATATGTGTATCATATAATAAAAATCTTAAGTATATGTATAGTATAAAAGTATTAAATATATTTCCGTTGTCTGGTACCTGTAACACAAGTCCTTCAGGTACTTAGCACGGGGCCAGACTGACGTGGTGTGAAGCGTCCATAGATATTATTATTATTATTATTATTATTATACTCAATATAAAAATTTAAAAAATAAGGTATAATTAATCACTAGAGTAGATGATAATTATAAAACCAATTTAAAGGTTACCGATGTATTATTAAAGACTTTCAAATATTAAAATTATGGCTTCTTTTTGAAAATACAGAAAAAAATTGTCTCCTGTAAAAAGTTACCAATTTTTTTATTTATTTATTTATTTACACTTTATTGCACACAAAACCATTACAAAGTAACATAATATTAGAAAGACGACACAACAGGTACTGCTTATCTCTAAAAGAAATTTCTTCCAGCAGTCCTAAGTAGAGAAATTTGAACAGAAACATCAGATAGGGCGTGCACAGATAATAATTAATATTGATGAACAATTTAAATTACAACATTTAAATACAATAATTATATTATGCTATTATACTACAATACTTAGATACTAATAATATTATACTATAATTTATTACATATTATATCAACATAATATATACCAATTATAAATATTTGAACATTATATTACATACTATATGTATATTTAATAATAATCTTAATTGGATTCAGTATTGAGGTAGTGTTCCTTCAAGCGTCTTTTAAAGACAGTGATTGTGGGACTATCACGAATGGTGTGGGGAAGGGAATTCCATAATCTAACTGCATGAACGGTAAAGGAGTAGGAGAAGAAGTTGGAGCGATGGGAGGGGAGGGAAAGATTTGTTCTCACATTAGGCCTACAAGGGATGTCTAAGGGTCGAGAAAAGTTAAAGCGATCCACGAGGTAAGAGGGAGACAAAGGGTTATAAAGGATATTGTAAAGGAGGGAGAGGATATGGATATTTCGCCGAAGGCGAATAGGGAGCCACTTTAACTGTGACCGAAGAGCTGATACGTGATCATACTTTTTTAAACCAAAGATAAAACGAATGCACTGATTTTGCAATCGTTCTAACTTCATTAGCAACTCTTCGGTAACATCCAAGTAACAGGAGTCGGCATAATCGAGGATAGGGAGAATGAGTGACTGGACTAGGGAGATTTTAGTTTTTAAGGGTAAAAAGTTCTGAAGGCGCCTAAGCATATGTAACGAGTGGTATACTTTTCTACTTACCTCGTTGACTTGCGGTTGCCAGGACAGATTATTGTCAATGATGATTCCGAGGTTTTTAGTAGATTGTGTGAAGGCAATCGGAGTACCATTGTAACAAATTCTGGGCACATAATTTAATCGCTGTGTCATATATCTACTGCCGACAATTATTGCTTGAGACTTATGAGGATTTACTAAGAGACCAAAAGATTTTGCCCAGTCTGCAATTCGCTGTAGATCCGCATTAATATCACTGATTGCCGCACTTATATCATCAATATGAGATTGACGATAAATTTGCAGGTCGTCTGCGTAGATATGAAAATTGCATGATAAAATTACTAAGGATACTGTGTTTATAAACATTGAAAAAAGAAGAGGAGAAAGGACACCACCCTGTGGAACCCCCGCATCGAGATCACACCAGTCTGAGGTAGCCTCATCATAGCGCACCCGCTGCGAACGCCCTCGAAGATAGGAGTTGAACCAGTCTATGACTGAGGAGGATATATTTAGGGAACGAAGGACAGAAAGGAAGATGTCAAAGTCTACTGAATTAAAAGCACTGCTAAAGTCTAGTAACACCAGGATAGATACACATTTTTGCTCCATAGCTAGTCGTAAATCGTCAGTGACTTTTAGCAGTGCTGTAACAGTGCTGTGACCAGGGCGGAAACCGGATTGAAAGGAAGAGAGCAAATTATTACAGGATAGGAATTGGGAAAGCTGTTTGTGGACAATGTTTTCGAGGACTTTGGAGAGGTATGGTAAAATGGAGATTGGTCTAAATTGGGATAAGGAAGAGGGATTGGGGGTTTTAGGTAAAGGAATAACATTGGCACGTTTCCACGCCGAAGGGAAAGAACTCGTTGTCAAGGAGTAATTGAAAATATGAGTAAGAATTGGCAAGAGTTCAGGAATTGAAAGGGAAATCATACGGGGACTGATGTCATCATTGCCTGCAGCGGTGGAGGTTATAGCAGTGACATGCTTCTTAACATCATCCTCAGTGATGGGTTGGAATAGGAATGGAGTGCAAGGAGGGATGGGAAAAGAGGAGATATGGGAAATCGTACGCGCTTTAGTATGTTGGTCAACATTTACAGGTGGTTTAGAAAAGTGCTTGTTGAGAGCGTTACAGTCAACCGTGCTATCTAAACCAACAGATGACTTCCCTATACCAAGCGACGAAAGGAATTTCCACAGTTGGGAGGGGTTGCTTTGGTTAATTGTTGAATGAATGTGGTGTCTTTTGGAATCTCTACACAGGCGACTGCAATGGTTTCTGAGATACTTATATTTAGCCAAATTAGCCTCAGTTGGTCTTTTTCTATATAGATTTAAAGCTCGATTGCGCTTAGCCATCACATTTAATATGTCCTGCGTGAGCCAAGGTGCCGGAGCATATTTCACTTTTATCTGCCTAATTGGAGCGTGAGTATCGAAGATCTGGGTTAGTTTATCATTAAACAACGCTACCTTTACATCGATATCCGAGGCCGAGTGGACACAAGACCAGTCAACATTGGATATGTCATGCTTAAGAGCCCTCAAATCTACACCCTTAAAACTACGCAGGGAGAGAAACTTAGGTTTTTTACGGGGGGGTTTGAGCTTAAGGGAGAGGAAAACTAGGTCATGGTATGAGACGTTAGATGGAAATTGGCCGTGGGTCTCTATAAGCTCAGGGGATGAGGTGATGAGGAGATCGAGGAGAGAAGGGTTGGAATTATGGTACCAAACCAATAACCGATGGTAGATAGTACAAATAAGCACTGAGGCGACGACTAGTTTCTTCTCATGTGCGATAATAATTGTATATAGTGACCAGTGTAATATACCTAATATGAAAATAAAATTTAGTTCTTTGTGTAGAAAATATTTAATGCTAATAGGTGTTTTTTACAAAAATGAATACGTAAGTAGGGATTGTGAATTACCTAGGTACCTATCATTACGTGCTATAGCCTATAATTAGGTACCTACCTACGTGTTCATACGTATTACTTTTAACTTTATAATAAGGTGGACCGCTTGGTGAACCAGCAAGTGTTAATATAACTTGTACAGTCAAAAATTAGAAATATTTTTTCTGCTCCATCTCATGAAGGTTATGTGCAAAAAATAATACAGAGTGCTTATTTTCCAATTTCCGATTTGTTGGCTGTGGCCTGTGGCTGATTTAATAACATTGATTTAATAACATTTAAAAAATAAAAAACAGTGACAACTGACAGCTGTCATTTGTCAATTGTTTTAAAAAGTAGAAGAAGTAAATACCCGGAAATTGAAAAAAGTTTTTCGTGTTTTCTTATTTAATTAATTATAAAATTAATAAAGTCAGCTTTATTTTAAAGATATTTACAGACAGATCTGCAAAAAATGGATGACGATGATTACTGGAACACTAGCGAAACGAAAGAAAACGCCTTCAACTTTGACGATGATGTTGTTAGTAAATATTATTGTTTGTTTTGTTTATTTTTCCATGATTTTTCCCGTGATTTGCATTGTAACTTTGATTATTTTATTAAATCCTTATTGATCCCTATTATAGGTGAAATTTAAAAATTTGCTCAATTAATTCTTATTGGATGCCTTTATTCTTACTGGATTTCTAATTCCAAGGGTGTACTTGTGTGTGCCAATTGATATATCATGATAAATCCAAATATAAACACTATGAAAATCCGTATTTATCAACAGGATAATAATTAATTCCGTTTAATTTCCGCTTAATAAACCGTTTTCTTTTTTATTAAATTAGACACTTTACACAAAATTAAGCACCTCCTTTTTTTTTAATTTCAGCTATCACCCAAAGAGATATTGGCCATAGGTCAGAAACCTATCTCTGGACAATCGGACAACATATTCAGTTCTGTAGCGGTAACTGTCAAAGCCAACCAGTTGCCGCTATCTAGCTTGATATCTCCAAAGGTTTTGGACTTGTGTAAGTTATACATCCGTACAGTCCGTTTTACTCTGGAACTCTCTCCCTACCAGGGTGAGACTCTCTAAAACTTTAAGTACATTTAAGTCCTCCCTTAAGGATTACTACCTCAATATGTGTTCTTAGTATGGCATGACTCATGAGTCATGACATTAATTTATTTGGCACTGTATATATATACTCTCATGTGTCATTATACGTAAATTATATTATGTATATAATTATGGTATGTATATATTACATAATTATATGTATTATATTTATATTATTAAATAAAATATATATTGTTGATAAAATATTTATTTTATTGTATTTTGTATGTAGTATTGCTTAATATGTATTATGTGTGAATTTATTTCATAGGATAGTATTTATATGTAATGTAACTATAATGTATTAATGTTAGGTCTTTAAGCTTTACTTTTAATTGTAATTAGATATTATACTTTAAGCACAACGCCCTTTCTCCAGCACTTTTTGTTTCCTTAACGTCCAAAGGTTGTCTGGAAGAAATTGCTATTTAGTAATAAGACCGCCTTTGTGTACTCGTCATATCATGTGTTTTTGTCGTTTGTTTATTGTTACTGTAACTGTGTGCACAATAAAGTATATTCATTCATTCATTCATTCATTATACAGAGCCATATTTGATATCAAAGTAACTTTAGTAAGACCACCTTTTTGCACAATTTTGTAATTTTTATACTTTTTTTTGTTGTTATTTCTTTCGTTTTGTCTCTTTTATGTGTTTTTGTTTTTTCTTTTTTGTGTGTACAAATAAAGAATTTATTATTATTATAATTATTGTGCAAAAGCGTAGCATGCCTTGGTAAGGCCCTTTATAAAAATAGGGTGGGTAACTTACGCATGTCAGGAGCCCCCTTGGCACAGGAGTCCCAGTAGTTGATACTCCAGTAGCAATGCTCCTGGTATTGTGCACATGTCAAAACTCCTGGTATACCAGACCATAGCAACATCAAAATGGATATTGGACCTAATATTGTGCAAAGATTTCACAACTAGGCTAATGCCAAAACGTTGATATACTTATTCTTTCAAAAAATGTATGCCATTTACATCAATGCCTAAGATATTATGCTAAAAATAGCCCCAAAGTATCTTGAAATGGGGCCATTAGTTTATCATGTTTAATGCCTTGGCAATTATTGGCATTCATGCCATAATTCTATCTATTTTATTAAGTTAAGAAATCATTTTTATACTTAATTGAAAACATTTGCTATATTTCCAGTCATCCTGGCACAATCAGGCAGAGATCCTAAAGATGTGAAGCCAGAAACGGACCACAGTGTAGCCGCCACACTCAAGAGGCTGGTGCTCGGTCGCTCCGTCTCCCTTCATTGTCATAGAAGTTTGAAGAGTAAAACAGAGTTGATAGATGGAGCAGTGGCTTTAGGGGATGGCAATGTTATTTTAACTGTGAGTATGATATATTGCTAAGAACTATTATTGTCAGATGCTAAGGAAAAAAATATTATAGTCTTATTGAATACTAAATAACATCCGCAACTCTGTTGCACCAAAATTCATATACCTCGTGGGAACCATAAATTTTTCCTGGATGAAAAGTGTCCTACATCCTTTCGCAGGACTCAAAATTTCTCCATACTTAGAAAAATCGTTTCAACGGTTTGGGTGTGAAGAAATAACCAACAGACATACTTTCACATTTATAATATTAGTATGGATAAGAATGAATGTATGATAATAAAATATTTCAGATAGTATTATTCCTAATACAAACATTGAACAAGAAATTGGTGTATGAGCTACTGAACTCCAGACCCCTAGCGCTCAGTCATTACATTGGATTCCTGCAGAGTGAAGGGAAAATAACAGAACTCACAGACTTATTAACGTAAGCATAGACAAATGAAAATATTAAATAATAAAATAATGGTATATTTGGTCAATAAATATAATAAATATTAAAATTTAAAATAATGGTATATTTGGTGAATGACGTAAGTAACTTTTTTTAAAATGATACTGATGAATACAAATTTGCTAAGTCAGATGGTTGTAGATTATTGCTGTTCAAATTGTTGTCTGAGTAACTTCATATTTCATTGTGAGGAAAAATGGACAGACAGACAGAGTGGAGTTGTCTAAGTAGTTGTTAATTGTTATGGATTATTATGGAAGCCTAAATATAGTAATGCTGATACCATTTTGGTAAGAAACAAAAATTTACAAAATAATAATTTTAATTTCAGAATGCTGGGACGCAGTCCTGAAGCTGCAGTAAGTTATATTTATATATAGACCATGCCAAATATGTAAACTGCCTCATATACAGGGTGTAACAAAAATAAGTGATAATACTTTAGGGTGTGTACGTGTTCACTGTGAAAGTAGCAGCGCTGAAAGACGATTTTTTTTTTCACTTTTGTATGGGCAAGAGCCCGAAAACAAACAACAAAACACAAAAGTGAAAAAAAAATTTGGTCTTTCAGCGCTGCTACTTTCACAATGAACTCTCTACAAGGAACACGTACACACCCTGAAGTATTATCACTTATTTTTGTTACACCTAGAATTTTCCCATATTAAAATTAAATGGCCCACATGTGTAAGTGGGCCCTTGACGATCAACTTTATTGTGCAATATCATTGAACAATTTAGTTGACAACAAGATTGAAAGGCGGGCGCGTTCAATATTGACCCTAGACGGTGAATAATAATGCACAATATGTGATATTGCACAATAAAATTAATCGTCTAGGGGCCCGCTAATTAATTACCTTAGGACTTAAGTTGTGTATGTGTATAGAGTTCACTGTAAAGTAGCAGCACTGAAAGAGTTACTTTTGACATCAATTTTCCTATGAAAAGTGCCCAAATATTATGAATTTACCCATGCAATAATTTAAAAAAAGTTACTGTTATCGTTGCTATTGTATAGTTGCTGTTGTTTTTCTCACAGGTATACCAACTACAGCATCTAGTCAAGACACAGGGTACCAATGTGGAAGTATTACTCCGGAAAGTCACCAGCCTGGCCTCCAACCACTTCAACCAGCCCGGGGTTGATACACATCAGTTGAAGATGGTCAATGATTATGTTAAGTTGCTCGGTGAGTTTGTGTGATTATTGATAACGTTTATCCAGAGTCCATACAAATATTATTATAAACTAGACGTTCCACGCGGCTTCGCCTGCGTAAATTAGGAATTTTACAGACAAATTAGCACACAAAAAATAGCCTGATCCTTCACGTGGTCACAGAATATATATTATGACGTGGTCTACTTTTTATCTGTGCCAAATAATATAAAAATTGCTCCAGTAGTTCGTGAGATAAGCCCTTTCAAATAATTTTCCTGGTTTTTTCCACATTTACCTCTGTTTCTTTGCTCCTATTAGTCTTAGCGTGATAATTTAGAGGCCTATAGCCTTCCTCGATAAATAAGCTATCTAACACTGAAATAATTTTTCAAATCAGACCAGTAGGTTCTGAGATTAGCGCGTTCAAACAAACAAACAAACTCTTCCGCTTTATAATATTAGTATATATAAAATAGTGTGTCTGTCTGTCAGTCTCTTACCTCTTTACACTTAAACTGCAGAATAATCATTTTGATGTAATTTGGTATAGATATAATTTAATTTAAAGCTACTAACTTTAGAGCAAGAGAGATACTTGGAGTCCCGAGAAAGGACATAAAATAATTTTTATCCCGGAAAAATTAACGGTTCTCGCGAAATAAATAATTTGCAATTAAACTGCTGAACCGATTTTGCTCAAAGTTAATAGAGATTAGCCTCAACTAACACATTGAGCAATTCATTTCTTAATATAAAATTATTTATTATTAATCCATGACACTAAATGAACCCAGAATGGCAGAAATGCGCCAACAAGCCAGCTTTGAACAATGCGTCGCCGCTCACTTGCCTGGCGCACTGCTGTACCCACCACTGGCACGAGGGAGCTGGCAACATGATGTCGCCGCTCACACTGTGCCAGCGACAACAGGTAAATGATAATACATACTAATATTATAAATGTTTATGTCCGTCTGTCACCTCTACACGCCCAAACCGCAGGCGTCATGTAGTGGCCTATAATGCTACCAATTGAAATGCGCCAACAAGCCAGCGCTGAACAACGCGTCGCCGCTCACTTGCCTGGCGCACTGCTGTACACACCACTGGCACGAGGGAGCTGGCAACATGATCGCCGCTCACACTGTGCCAGCCACAACAGGTAAATGATAATACATACTAATATTATTAATGTGAAAGTGTGTCCGTCTGTCTTTCGGCTATCTTTCGTATTTCGGCGCAACGGGTGTTATCTAGTATTATTAATTATGTATGTTACGCTCAAAGTTCAAAGATCGAAAACGCTCAGTGAGCGGAAAAATAGCTCACAACGCGTTGTGGTCACAGTAAAATGAGCACAACGCAAAATTCGCGTCGTGGCTCTAATGAAAACGGCCACGACGCGTTCTGGCAATCACAAAAAGACCAAATAGCGAAATTCGTGTCGTAGCTGATATGCTATTCGAAAACCATGACTATTTTTCCGGTGAGCGTTTTCGATCTTTGAGCGTAACATATTATACACAAAAGTATATGGATTACTAGATAACGCCTGCAACTCCGTTGCGCCAAAATTCGTTTATCGCGTCGGAACCGTAATTTTTGCGGGATAAAAAGTATCCTTTGTCCTTTCCCGGGTCTCAAAGTATCTCCATACCAAATTGCAAAATCGACTCATCTGTTTGGGCGTGAAGAAGTAACAGACAGACTGACATACATTCGTATTTATAATCTTAGGCCCGTATTTTTGGTCAGTACTTAAGATGCGACCCGGTCTCAAGACGCGGTTCGGCTCTGTGATTGGTCCAAATTTTGACAGCCAACCAATCACAGAGCCGGAACCGTGTCTTGAGACCAAAATGCATCTTGAGTACTGACCAAAAATACGGGTCTTAGTATGGAAGTTAGTGTACTTAAGATGCGACCCGGTCTCAAGACGCGGTTCGGCTCTGTGATTGGTCCAAATTTTGACAGCCAACCAATCACAGAGCCTGAACAGTGTCTTGAGACCGAGATGCATCTTGAGTACTGACCAAAAATACGGGCCTTAGTGTGGAAGTTAGTCTATAAAGTATCTATTGTATGGGCCTATGTAGCCTGAAATAAGTGGTAAATAAATAAATAATATTAATTGTATGGTGTTGTTACCATAAAGTTAATATACCTAGCGGAATAGAGAAACAAAGGCCTGAGCAAGCGAGATGTCACTATCAGTAACACTGCGTGGTAAAAAGAGACGTGTGATACATGACAGCAGAACTCTTTTTTTGGACGTCCAGTCGGCACTTATCGGCACGTTGACAATTTAATCTCATAGGATTTATGTTCAATCATGCTTGTGTAAGTGTATACGTACACATATTTTTACACACAGATGTAAACCAATTTCGGTTTCGTTTGACAGCTCGACATTGTTGCTCCATTGCGCTAGGTATACTAACTTTATGGTTGTTACAGATAGCCCCAGTACAATATGAATGGGTGGTACTAAATGTGCACGCTGGTGCTGCCAAATGGGATATCGTCGAGTCGCTATTCAGTAAAAAGGTACGGTCACATGGTGGTATTGTAAGATGAAATTAAAGGAATATGCTTTTAATAAACAACTCCTCATATAAATAAGAAAGCCATGAAAATACGAAGTTACAATGCCCAAAAATGTTGCGTTTCACATGTTTTGTAAACTTGTCTTACATGTTTTTAAAACTCGTCCCATTTGTTTTGAAAGTCGTCCCACATGTTTTCAAACTCGTCGCACATATTTTCAACTCGTCTCACAAGTCGCATGTTTCCAACTCGTCCCACTTCTTTCCAAACATCTCCCACACATTCTCAACTCGTTCCACATTTTTCCAACTCGACCCACATATTCAAAACTCGTCCCAAATTTTAACAACCCGTCCTACGTTTTTCCAACTCGTCCTACATGTTTTCTAAACTTATCTTACATATTTTCAAACTCGTCCCTTTTTTTTCCAAACTCGTCCCACATTTTCCAAACACGTCCCACAATTTTCTCAACTCGTCCCACATTTTTCCAACTCGTCCCACATTTTTCCAACTCGTCCCACTTTAAACTCGTCCCAATTTAACTCGTCCCAGGACTGGCTGGGCCGCAGCAGCGTTTCGTCCCACATGGCGCCGCAGACGCTGCTGGCACGGCTACAACAGCTGCAAGCGCCGTCTCGACTGCTGGCCGCAGCGCTTGCTGTGCTGCCGACAGATGAGAGATTGAGACTGGCTCAGCATTATAAGGTAAATATTAGTGCGAAAAGCGGTTACTATAGTTAAGTAAAAGAAAGAAACGCTATTTGGTCGCTGTTAAGCATTTGTGTGATAATAACCCACAAAAAAATTATCGAGTTATTTTTTTTTTATTATTTCAACGGAAAACATACAGTGATAAACATAGATTAAAGTTAAGGCTGAATAATATCTAAGCACTATTAACATGTTTCCACAATTACAAATCTAAATATTAACATATTTGCTTTACAAAATATATGTAGATACAATCTGAATAAGTTAAATTAAGTAATCTTAAATCTTAATAAAGTAAGTAATCTTAAATTATTTAGTTAAACGTAAGTACATATTTGACATTGATATAATACACGTTACAAAAACAATCCCAGTAATATGTAATATCGATTGTACTAAAGTAGCGAAACCAACAGTCAATGGCCAGCCTCAAACCGTAAGCCAAGTAGATGAATTAAAAATGTCTATGTCATGGTGTTTACTCAAATCATTCAGGCAAGCAGGTGTTCTAACGAAGAAGGAATTCTTTCGATAATTTGAGTGGGAGGAAGGAATATAGAAGGGGTTGTAGGAGCATATTCTGGGTGAGCGTGAAGGGACTTTCAGGTTAAGTTTGGAGATAAGAAGGGAGGAATCTATTTTGTTCTGGACGATATTTAGAAATGTGCAAGTGCCTGCTACTTGACGTCTGAGATGCAGGGGTAGGATGTGAAACCTTCTGCATCTCGACTCATAGTCAGTGTCAGATGTTCCGCATTTGTATTTTAGGAATCTCACAAATTGTTTTTGGATGGATTCCAGCCTGTTAATATAGGTAACTAGACGTTCCGCGCGGCTTCGCCCGCGTAAATTAGATATTTCACAGACAAATCAGTCTACAAAAAGTAGCCTATGATCCTTCACGTGGTCTACTTCTTATCTGACCCAAATAACAGAAAAATTGCTCTAGTAGTTCGTGAGATAAGCCCTTTCAAATAATTTCCCCCGTTTTTTCCACATTTTCTTCTATTTATTCACTCCTATTAGTCTTAGCGCGGTAAAATATAGCCTATAGCCTTTCTCGATAAATGGGCTATCTAACACTGAAAGAATTTTTCAAACCGGACCAGTAGTTCCTGAGATTAGCGCGTTCAAACAAACAAACAAACAAACTCTTCCGCTTTATAATATTAGTATAGATGTACTGAGGGTTCCAAATTTGGGAGCAATATTTAAGGACACTACGTACATACGAGCGGTACAGTATTTTTAGGATTTTTATGTTTTTGAATTGGGAGCTCATTCTGATTACGAATCCAAGCGACTTGTTGGCCTTATGAATGCAGTCTTGTTCTAAGGCTGGCCGCATACATACGTTTTCCGTATTCGATTTCCGAATTAGTTTTCCTTATGATCTAAAGAACATAACTGCATTCATAATTCAATGCCTACGTAATTTTTTTGTGGAATGAAGCACAAAATATGCTTAACAGTGTCCATTTACCAACGTTAAATATATTTTTTTCTGAAATTCCAGGTGCACTCTGTAGTAATAGAGATGCTACACAAACAGAAGGACAGAGCGGCGCTCACCAACTACAAGATGACTCTCAGCCCGCAGTCAGAGGAGTACATATTAGCTGAGAACACGCTGCGAGATACTGTAAGTGACATAAATTATTATTTACTACCTAACAGCTATGTTACTGTCCATTGTTAAGTTTAAAAAAATATTAAATAACGGATGAAGCCATTGTGGGAATAAGTGTGGAGGCCGCAAAGGAAGATCTTCCAACCGAGCGAGGTGGTATGCTCGGTCAGGCCGAAGACCACGTGATTGATTACAGCTGTCGTATAATATTATATACCGACGCACTTAGAAAACTTCGATAGCGCGATGCAGGAATGTGGCGATAATTGTGGGTACCACCACAAACTAAATTAATATATTTACAACCAAAAACCTATGTTACTGTCAACTTTTAAGTTTTAAAAATAAAAAATATTTACTTAACAGATGAAGCTAAAAAATGTTCTTTAGTTGATTGACAAGGACAATTAACACATTAAACAAAGTCTGTTTTTATGTGTATAAAAATTTATCAACAACAATCTGTCTCAGATTTTTTTAACCAAACCCATTTTTAACATATTATTTACTCGTTGCTTGATTGAGTGTTCCCGGAATACAAACTTAAAAGAACAGCTGATTTTTAACTTTAAGTGAATCACATATTATTGTAATGTTGGTAGGTATATTTAATAGCCTTCTTCTGAAGCTGCTATAGTATGCTTTATTCTTTTAATTTTAAGTCAGAATTTAAGTTTTGTTATATTTTGTAATAAGATGCGATGGGATTGACGAATATTCAACTTTAATTAAATAAATAAAAAAAAACATTTTTATATTCGTCCCAATATTGTTATATTATTATCAGCTCGGTGTAGGTCGCCTTTAGCTCGGAATTCGGATCTTCTATTAACCGTTCATCTGTCACGAACTGTCGAACCATTTTCGAAAAATTTTCAATTTCTAATTACTCTCATTAAACTGAATATATCTAAAGAAATTACCATGAAAGCTATATATAATTTTTATATAATTAGAATTTTTAATAAATGAGCTATTAGTGGCGCAAATACACATAGTTTTATATTTGAAACAATATACTAAATCGGTGGTCAAAGTAGAAATAGTAACTTTTGCCTCGATCAATTGTATTTAAAGGTAATAATTATAAATAAAACCGTGTAAATGGTTTTATTTATATTTATTTGGTATTTTATAAACCCTTTAACAAAACACACTGAGAAAATAACACTCCTTATTACATTTTTACGCAGTAGGTTAGAAATGCGCGCCAAGTGGATCACTCTTGAAATCATCACAAAAAATGGTTTATGTTTAAACTTGAAATATCGGCTCACACTAATGTGTTGGCAGCTTTTATTTGCATCTCTGTATTTTTGTTTACGTTGTAAGAAGTGTAACAAGGAGAGAAACAATATAAGCTGGCTTATATTGTTTATTTATATTAGGTCGTATTAAGACGCCCATTTTGGGCGCTTGACAGACGAGAGGTTATTACACATTACACATTGTATTTTTTAATACTAGGGGGCTACACGTTTGTATTGAGTAAGGTCATGTCAAGTGGACCCCCCATTTTCAATTGCTATCTTAAGATAGCAATTGAAAATGGGGGATCCACTTACTAAAATTTGGGACGAGTTTAAACTCGTCCCAAATTTTAGGAGTGAAGTTTCGTCCCAATATTGTTTAATACACGGGACGAATAGTTTTATACGAAACACCGACTAACCTTTTTAGTGTTTTACTTTATATTATACATAAAGTAAAAAACTATATTTAAGTACCTGTAATAATTTTATGCGTTTTTTTTTCTTTGCAGTCGGTGAAATGGAAAAATTGAAAGAGCTGGAAGATATTGTGTGTTCATGTTATCTCATTCGTTAATTATATATTTATGAAAGAGACGCATGATATTTTGACTAAAATTACTAATAATCTAAGTATAATATTTATTTGTATAAATATAATTAAGTAAAATAAATATTTATATTAAACTAGAATGGTTTTATTGTATAATTACTGGTTTTTTTTTTTAAAAATAAAAAAAAATACCCTCATACGTGATTTACCTAGTCCAAAGTCCTAGTCCGCAAACGCACCCGTAACTCCTCTGTTATTGTGTTGTGGTCTGTGGATAATATACCCGTATCCATAGAATAAAATAATAATATATTATAGCAGTAGACTAGCTGCGGTTCTCAAACTTTTTCGGTGGCAGAACCCTTTCAGAAATCAAAAAATAAATAAATTATGGAGCCCCATAAAGTAAAAAGTTTGAGCTACTATGCCATCTCGGATTTTGCACCGAAAAACATTGACTGGCATTGTTTTGTAAAGTGGCTCTATGCTGGTGTCTGAGGACATTAAAAAAAAAAGATTCATATTCATATTGAATCGTATGAAGGCTTTGCTCCGCGGAGCACACTTTGAGAAAAACTATCAAACAAAAAAAAAGTTTTAAACAATCAACGCAAATACACATTTATGTGATTTTAAATAACTTGAAGTCCTAGCAAAACTGTGCAGTGTCACCTCGCGCGCGTACAACCTGTCGATGTGTTTGCTAGTTTGATTTCGAGAATGCTTTGCTGTATGAGATACCAACAGCCCTAGCACGGCGACCAGTGGAAATGTGAAAGTATAGACAAACTGAGGAGATAAACTTAAGGTGCTGTTCCGATCTTTTTTCGTTCCGAAAAATTCAATTAAAATGCCACTCTATGACAGACTATAGTCCTAAAATTTCAAATAATATCCTACTTTATGATATATGCTATAGTCTGTCATAAAGTGGCATTTTAATAGAATTTTTGTCGATCGCGGTAAAGATCGGAACGACACCTTAAGTTTATGTCCACAGTTTGTCTATACTTTCGCATTTCTACTGGTCGCCGTGCTAGGGCTACAGTATTCTTCGTATATTTATTGCGCGAGAACCGTACATTTTTCGTGGATAAAAACTATATCCTTTTCCGGGACTTCAAAGTTACATACTTCATTAAAATCGGTTCAGCAGCTTAAGCGCGAAAATGTGACAGACACACTTTCGCATTTATATTCTTAGTAGGTATGTCGTGTAGTTGGCCTTTAAAACCAGTCGGCGGTCCTTATGATTCAGTATTGGTTAAAACACGACAGAGTATAGACGCGTCGATTATTAATTAATTTAATAATCGTTGTTAATAATAGATACAATCAATCTTAATTATTATCTAATAGCATAATTACCAAAAGTGATTTAAAACTCCGCTTTTAAGTGATAAGAAATGAAATATTTCAAAGTATTAACAAGTTCGTGATAGTGTTTTTATTTTATAAGTCATTCTCAATGAAATATTTTAAATTTTGTGATAGTGTCACTTGATACAAGTTTTTTCTTAAGCCCAACCATGTTTTTTATCCTAGTTTGTTTGTTTGTCTGTCTGTTGTATTTTCTTTGTGGGAGAGAGAAGACGCCGCCAGTAGTGCCAAATCTACTGAGACTGGTATGGACGATTGGTACATCGAGTTTAGCAGGTAGGTATTTACTTTTATTAACTTTATATACTGTGTCTATGGTAGAAAAGAGAAAAGGGGAGGCCTTTGCCCAACAGTGGGACACTATAGGTTAAAAATAATAACCGACTGTGTCAGAAGGGTAATGTTGTACATTGATTCAAGGCAGATGACGGACCTATGTCATTTGGTCTGGTTATGTCATTTCATATTAGTCAAGATCAGCTGTCGGCTAGGTTTGACATTACGCGCCCAAGTTAGGTAGGTCCGCCATCTGCCTATGAATCAACTTCTCTGATAGTACATATCATCAAAATGTTCTTAAATTAAAGTTAACATTCCCAAGCGGCAGCCGGCTGCCGCATAACAATTGAAAATCTATTGTGTGTGCGATACCCACGATCGAGGTATTATATTATCAATAAATATCTCATGAGTGACGCCGTTAGTTCTAACAGTGATACCAGATACAAATATATATTATTTTAAAGCTTTTTTAAAACCTATAATTTGAATATTATTTCTACAGTTTTTTTTTTCTTATTTAGAAGTTTTTTTTACAGATTTATTCAAAGAGATTGTGAAACTAGGAGAGCACACGTCAAGGCTGGGTGGAGTCACGAAAATAGACGTGAAGTTCATGTCTGTGTACTGTAAGTATTCATTCAGCTTATACTTACTACGTTACAAAATTTCATCATAATCAGTTCAGTATTTTTTTTTTAATGAAAGAGTAAAACATCCATTCTTAGAATACTTCTAATCATTTAAATTTCTTCTAATAATCATAATTATGTAATAAGTAGCTAAAGCCTAAATTCAATAAAGCTCTGTTTAGCTATTTTTGAGTGCAAAGTTTTAAATGACTCTACTCAAAAAGTACTTTTCTTTTTTTACTCAAAAACTACCACACATTATATTGTTTAATTGTAGTAGTGGAAGGATACCGAATGAAATATTGTTAAAATCTTGTATATTATGTATTTTTCCTCAACAATAATAATTCTCTACAAATAATGTTTATGTATAATTAACGAGAATTAAATTAAAACCAGTTTTACGAAACGTTCGGGGTCAATGTCAGACGCCTTTAGGTTTTTCTTGTCAACTTATTTACCTTATACATATTGTGTATAGTAAAATACAGGGTGTAACAAAACTAAGTGATAATACTTTAGGGTGTGTACGTGTTCCTTGTAGAGAGTTCACTGTGAAAGTAGCAGCGCTGAAAGACGATTTTTTTTTCACTTTTGTATGGGCAAGGGCCCGAGCGTCACGAGTTTCTCCATACAAAAGTGAAAAAAAAAATCGTCTTTCAGCGCTGCTACTTTCACAGTGAACTCTCTACAAGGAACACGTACACACCCTAAAGTATTATCACTTATTTTTGTTACACCCTGTATAGAGTTCACTGTGAAAGTGGCAGCGCTGAAAGAGCAAATTTTCTTCTTCCGCAGTGAACACTATACCAACAGGGGACTCATACACACCTTAAAGTATTGCTAAATTATGTTACACTTTGTATATCCATTATCCAACACATCCTGAACACTGACAGTTTATCCAGGAAAATGTACGGTTGCCGCGCGTTAAAGGACAGCGTTGGTATGCTCAATGCGGCAACACAACGCAATGTAGCCTCGCTCTATTAACATACGACGAACGTGTTTAGACTGTAAATTAGTATTGAAAACGTTTTGTTATTCTTATTACATACATACGGGTCGAATTGATAACTTCCTTTTTTGAAGTCGGTTAAAAATGAAGGGTACATGCCGTGATCAGCGTGGCCTGAGTGAAGGTCATTCAATCAGGAAGGTCTTTACAATTAAATAGAAGTATTGATTTTACAAATTTTTGATACTTCACAATTAAGACAAATCTGTTTTTTATTATTATTATAAATATTTCGTTTATCGCGAAGGAACCGTATCCACATTTATCCGGGATAAAAGGTATCCTATATGCGCTTTCCATTTTGGATTCATGCCATCTGCATACAAAATGCCAAATGCAAATTTCATAAAAATCGGTTCAGCGTGCAGCGGTATAAACGTTAAGAGATAACAGACAAACAGACAGACATTTTCGCACAAGGATAAAGTAGCTACTAGTACTTTCATTATTATTAGATGAATACCTACTTAATTAAAAGACAGGCATTCCAATGTGTTTAGAATATAAAATGATTGTGGTCTATTGTAAATTTGCAGCAAACTACCGTGTAATTATTTAGTTGTTTGACTACTAGCTAGTATTATCCAAACTTTTATAAATATTATAAGTGCGAAAGTGTGTCTGTCTGTCTGTTACCTCTTCACGCCCTTACCGCTGAATCGGTTTTGCTGGAATTTGGCATGGAGATACTTTGAGCCCCGGGAAAGGACATAGGATACTTTTTGTCCCGGAAAAATGAACGGTTCCGGGCCCCGATGCGATAAACGAATTTTGGCGCAACGGAGTTGCGGGCGTCATCTGGTAATTCAATATTATTACTTGGCATGTGCTAACTTTGACAATATGTCTGTCTGTCTGTTACAGTTATAACTTCTCCCGTGGACGTAGCTACAGTGCTATACCAGAGCGCTGAGAAGTCGTTCTTCTATGATCTGATCAAGCCGTATGTTGGAGACCAGCTGGTTACAGCTAACGGTAAATACTCTGTTCTGATCCATTTTGATCCAAAATACACTGTTCTGATCCATTTTGATCCGAAATACTCTGTTCTGATCCATTTTGATCCGAAATACTCTGTTCTGATTAATTTTGATCCGAAATACTCTTTCTGATCCATTTTTAACTGACTATGGTGGAGAAAACGGGGGGTTAAGATTTTGACTTGTATTTATCATCATAGTTTTCTATTAAACATATCGAAATTTTAAGTGTATGTTTTTAGTTATGTACCGTGTATGTATGTAGGTATTACTTAACTTAGGGAATACTGCAAGTTTCATCAATATCGGTTCAGTAGTTTTAGAGATAGGGAAATTTAATTCTGAGTTACGTACAATTTTGAAGTCGGTTTTATCTTTTTAAAATACTGTTATAATATTAATATGATACAATTCGTTTAATTTAGGGCCTATTTCACCGCTTCCTGATAAGTGCCGGATAAGCTATCCACCACTTAACTTGACAGATAAAGTATGGAGAATCTGTCAAAAAAGTTGTGGATAGCCTATCCGGCACTTTATTAGGAAGCGGTGAAACCGGCTCTTAGGGCCTGTTTCACCACTTCCTGATATGTGCCGAATAGGCTATCCACCATTTAACTTGACAGATGAACTATGGAGAATCTATCAAAAAAGCTGTGAATAGTCAAATAGACTATTCACAGCTTTTTTGATAGATTCTATTTCTATTCGGCACTTTATCAGAAAGTGGTGAAACAGGCCCTTACTATTATAATTTCAGTGCCAGTATTCAAGCGGAACAGACCCATAATGGATCTGGCCTTGAAGATGGACGTAATCCACCAGTACCTGCCCACCTTCAACAGGTATTCTGCCAAGCTGGTGGAAGACCTGGGTGAGAAGGTGGGGATGGAATGTGATCTGACGGATATCATCACCAGGAATATATTGGAGATGGTTGCCCGTGAGTACCTATGTTACAGCCAAAGTAATAAATCTGAATATTATATATAATATCTAGCCATTATTTATAATGTCTACTCAATTTAGATAAAGTGATAATTGAAACAGAATTAATCACATTAACTAGCAATTTTATGTAATATCTTCAAAGACTTGGATAATGTAATAAAACAAGTAGGTAAAGATTATAAAATTATATTTCAATTTGCCTTAAGCATACCTAACTACATGTGTAGCAATATAATACTGTTATTTGAATTAATGTAACAATTATTATAAAGTTTATGTTAAGAATTAATAACATTGCCATAGATAATATTAAGCTACGTTAATTATGGGTCTACCAGAATCTGATGGCAATTTTTGACAGCAGATTTAAAAAAAATATCCTTGATCATTGGATAAATTTTTATATTTGCAGGTTTAACACACAGAATCAGCCGCTATAAGAAAAAAATAGGATCAAAATATTTTATTCCAATTACTCCGGTATTGCTAGAGTCAATTTATTTTCTCACTTTTTGCCATCAGATTCTGGTAGACCTATAACATTGTTATAAAGTTATTTAACTTTTAATGTATAAAGTAAATTTAAAGCTCACTAGCCATAAAAAAGAAAAAAAAAATTCGGCCAATTGCGAGTTGGACTGGTGCACGAAGGGTTCTGTACCGTTATAGAATATAGAGCAAAAATAAACGAAAATTGTGTTTTTGTATGGGACCTAGGTTGTAACCCTTAAATATTAATTTTATTATTAATTATTAAAGTGTAAAAACAACTAAGTATTTTGTGAATATTTCAAGTGCCTACCTGTTGCCATTGTTGATTACAAGCAAAAAGGGCCAAAAAATCACGTCTGTTGCATGGGAGCCCCTCTTAAATATTAATTTTATTTTGTTTTTAGTATTTCTTGTTATAGCGGCAGCAGAAATACACAATCTGTGAAAATTTCAGAAGTCTAGCTATAGCGGTTCTTAAGATACAGCCTGGAGACAGACAGACAGTACGGACAGCTGATGGACAGACATCGAAATAAGTAATAGGGTCCCGTTTTTACCCTTTGGGTACGGAACCCTTAAAATACAGAGATCAATTATACACATGTTTGGTATCACTCTTTAAAGACTACAATAATAAAATATTTAAACGAACTGACATTAAATAACTGGGTCATAATTATTGTTATTTATTCTTACAAGAAAGGAGGGGTGATAAGGGCCGGGACACAAAAACATGACACGACGTCGCACGACGCCGCACGACGCCGTGTCGTGGGAATCCACGACGAGCGTCGTAAAAAAAACCACGACACGACATCGTACGACGTCGCGTCGTAGAAACTCACGTAGAAATTCAAAGATGAGTTTCTACGACGTGACGTCGTACGACGCCGTGTCGCGGTTTCCTACGACGCGTGTCGCAGATTCCCACGACACGACGTCGTGTCGTGTTTTTGTGTCCTGGCCCTAAGTCGGTTATACCGTATTTATTACTTTGGCTAACTTCGGCCAGCTATTATGAATAACATCCGGATAAAGTGATTAATTAATCACATTGTCTAGTCAATTTAGGTATTATAAATAATGACCAGTCATTATGTATAATATCTATTTAATCACTATGACTGTAACACCTATACTACTTAGAAAAAATAAAAGTTAAAAAAACACGTTTTTTTTTTAAATTTTAACATATTATTGCATTGGCTATTGGCTCTTAACATGTATGCAAAATTTGGAATTAATCAGACTACTGGAGAGTGGAGATAGGCGAAAATCGTTCTCAAAGATTCCGTTACATATACAGCCGAAGCTAATAAAAGCGTGTTAAAAAGAGTGTTATAATTGGCTCCAAAGCTCATAAGCAGCTAGTTTGTGCTGCTTGGAAAGTTTAACGTGTATGTATGTGTATAATTGTGTACACCGATTGTGATCTAGTTTCTTTTGTTTGATAGCTAACATGATCGAGAGCACTCGAGAGTGTCCTTAGCAATAGTTCATCATCATCAGCTCGCACAGTGCTGAAAAATTTGGTTTTACCTATTTCATGAAAAGATAATATACAGGGTGCAATTAAACCTACCGGCGAAATTATTTTAGGGCTTAGGTATCATTAAGATAGTCCATTTATGCCAATTTTTTATGCCAACAATTGTAAAAAAATTAACACCCTATTTTTTGTGGTAAAATAACATTTTTTATCCCACTTAAAATCGTTGCAGAACGGTCACTTCGCGGCGGTGGGTAGAGCGGGGGTGACGCGGGGGGTGGCGCCAGGGAGGTGCGTGCCTCACGCGCCGGCGACGCGTAGTATCCATTAATTATGGTGTTTTTTAGGAAAACTTTCGGAAGCTATTTCCCAACATTTTAGTACTGAGTGATTTTAAAAGAAAAAATACGTATATTTTTATTTTTAACAAGGATCTATATTATTATTGAATTAATTTGGCCGGAAGGTTTAATTGCACCCTGTATTTTAAGCAACTTCCATTGATTTGATCGGTTCAATATTTTGTATTCTGCTTCCTGTTACTTGTTTTTATAGTCCGACTCGCATTTGGCCGATTTTTGATAAATCTATATGCCAAGCATAATTTTTAACCTCTTAACACCTTACTTCTTCTAACATCCAGAAGCCACCATGGGTCATTCGACCACAGACCTCATCACTGACGACTACGCAGCAGCAGTGGACAGGGAGTTGGAAGTGCTAGTGAACAGAGTCAGGAGACCCTGGTTGTTCTTCGATTTGTTCTTTAACATGAGTGAGGAGAAGAGGCAGCAGGATAGAGCGTTGGAGATGATATGGGGACTGTCTGATAGGGTGAGTTCTGCGACGGGCTTACGTGAGACCACGGCAGTAGATACTGTGAAAGTAGCAGCGCTGAAAGAGCTACTTTTGACTTCTGTGTTTTGTATGAGAGACACCCCAAATGCAACGTCATAATTTATATGCCCATACAAAAATTTTAAAAAGCAACTGATTTCTGCGCTGCTACTTTTACAGTGAACTTTGTATTAAGGTCACATACACACCCTAAAGTACTACTTTGTTTTGTTACATCATGTGATTTAATTTTATTTTTATGGTATATTTCAGATGATAAAACTGAGAAAAGAAGAACATTATAAAAGATTGAAGAATCAACATGTTGAAAAAGGTAATATTATATTTCCATATAACTTTAACCTTAACTAAAAACATTTATTTGTTTCACAAAATCAGAAGTAAAGTATTATTAGATGTAGGTAGATTAAAATCGAGTTAGAAGCGTTAAGCATAGCGTATTAATTTGATATACCTTATTCTATCTAGGTTAATGGGTAACGTGTGAAGACGTAACTGACAGACAGACACTACCACGTTTATAATATTAGTACCTATATATATTAATAATATATTATTTTATATTTTTTCAGCGGAATTCCGTAGCTTTCTCGATGTCGTCATACAAAACACAGTCACTTTAGACAGCGAGCTATACACAGATATAGAACTTCGCAATCTAGTAGACAATATAATGTTGGCGGCTTTTGATACTTCAGCCGCGGCCTTGGGGTATCTGATGATGTGTGTGGGATCAGATGGCAGGGTCCAGGAGAAGGTTTATGAGGAGTGAGTACTTGAAATTAACTATTACTTAGGAGGTGTTTAAATCTATTCTTAATATTATAAAGCGGAAGAGTTTATTAGTTTTTTTTTTGTTTGTTTGAACGCGCTCAGGAACTACTGGTCCGATTTAAAAAATTCTTTCAGTGTTAGATAGTCCATTTATCGAGGAAGGCTATAGGCTATATTTTGTCACGCTAAGACTAATAGG
This sequence comes from Cyaniris semiargus, assembly GCA_905187585.1. Classification (NCBI taxonomy): domain Eukaryota; kingdom Metazoa; phylum Arthropoda; class Insecta; order Lepidoptera; family Lycaenidae; genus Cyaniris; species Cyaniris semiargus. The sequence goes on along the minus strand of LR994568.1, from coordinate 10,097,804 downwards.
AGCGAAGAAATAGAAGAAAATGTGGAAAAACGGGGGAAATCACGAACTACTAGAGCAATTTTTCTGTTATTTGGATGAGATAAAAAGTAGACCACATGAAGGATCATAGGCTATTTTTTGTAGACTGATTTGTCTAATTAACGCGGGCGAAGCCGCGCGGAACGTCTAGTACTTATAAAAAATACGCATAACTTTTACGTCTGAAGTGCGAAGTCTGCCGAACTGAAACGACGTTTGACGATGCACAGCTTTCAACGCCGCACCGCTCTGCCGGTTTGAGTGGGGGGTGTTAGGTTTATTTTCGTTACGGAATTTCCTGATTCTATATCATATAATTTCATATTCCAAAAGCTATGCAATAGCTTAAAAAGCACGCCGCGCTGTACGATAAATTTTGTTGGGGTAATGGTAAAATTCTAGTAATATTTGCAACATGGTTAAATTGGTCTTAAATACTTGTAATATTCAATTAAGTAATTTAAAAATAACCCCCGATTCGAAACTATAAGGGCCAACTCACACGTACCACAACCACACGACAACCACAACCACACGACAACCGCAACTACACCACGTGGTCGGGCGTATATTTCGTATTGTAAATGAACTGGACCATTCACACGTACCACATTTTGCAGTCGTTGTCGACCACTTGTGTGATACCGACCACATCGCAACCACGGCCGACCACATCGGAACCGCATCGCAACCACAACGTTGCGTCAATGCAACGACAGTGCGCGCACACCGCCCGCGCTCTTCCCCCCCTCCGTTTCATTGACTTAATCGTACGTAACCACATCGCAACCACTGGCGACAACGCAACCACGTCGGCATTTTGTCATACCACAACGCAACTACAAAAAGCTGCAGCGACACCATTCACACGTAACCACTTCTCGACGACATTTTGTCGTTGCGATGACACGACATCGCAACGACAAAATGTCGTCGAGGTTGTGGTACGTGTGGGTTGGCCCTTATACTTAGGGCATCAGAATACAAAATATTCCGATCAAATCACTGGAAGTTGCTTAGAAATTTAGGTGAAGTAAATAAACCTAAATCCACTGAGCGGGCTGATGATGATGAACAATGAGAGTGAAGAGGTAACAGACAGACACACTTTCAAATTTATAATATTAGTATGGGTTAGTGAGGATTCGTAGTTTAGAAATATAACTTATTTCCAGAATAAGCCGCGTCATCGTGCCCAAAGGAAGAGCTGTCACCCAGGAGGATCTACCGCAGCTGGTGTATCTGGAGGCTGTCATTAAGGAGACACTACGGTTGTACCCCATTGGACCGATCATGGCGAGAAGAGCGTCCAAGAATATGAAGTTAGGTAAGATGAATAACACCTTGATCCATAATAATATTAAAAATGTGTCTATGGTAGGGTTGCCAACCTAAAATTTAAAAAACCAGGTTTGAAGTTAAGTTAAGTTTTAAACTTGGATAATTTGTAGTGAACCCAGGACACTATCTAAAAACTATCCAGGACGTCCCAGGACAGTAAGAAAACTAGGACATGTCCTGGGAAAACAGGACGGTTGGCAACCGTAGTCTATGTCAACGAAAGTGTGTCTCATATCTGTCTAAAGGTGGCTTTCGGATCTTTACCGCGCCCGCGACCGACACTAATTCAAACAAAATGCCACTTTATGACATAGTCTATACTCTATAGGTTTCATTTTACTTTACGCCAAGCTTTTACGCCGCCGCCGGGGCAGCCTTACGCCGCCGCCGGCGGCAGCATGGGTCGCCACTCGCCACACAAATGTCACTAGAAAATGAAACCTATAGTGTATATTGTCATAAAGAAGCATTTTATTTGAATTTTTATCGGTCGCGGTCGCTTGCGGCAAAGATTCGAAAGCCACCTTAAGTATCGAGACCTACACACAGTTTGTTACAAAACAAAATACTTTAGGGTGTGTATGATTCCTCGGTTCACTGTGAAAGTAGCAGCGCTGGAAGAGTTTTTGACTTCTATAGTTTCTATGAGATATGCCCCAACGTCCAGATTTACCCATACAATAAAATTACTCTTTCAGCGCTGCTACTTTTACGGTGAACTATTATCACTTTATCTTGTTACACACTGTATAATATTCTAAAGCTGAATGAAGATTTTATTTTATAGTTTGTTTGCGCTAATCTCAGGAACCACAAGTTCAAATTAAAAAAATAGTTATATTTTTTGCCTTGGATAGTCCATTTATCGGACAAGGAAGATTAAAAAAAAATGTGAAAAAGCGGGGTAAATTATTCATCTTTGTTATTAATTATTATAATATAATGTTATGGCCGCACTCAGGAACATATTTTAATGATGATTAAACTTCAATTTAATAAAGAGTTTGACAAATCGAATCAAATCAAAATAATTTATTCATGTAGGTCACACAGTACCTAACACTTATGAACGTCAAATAAATAGTTTATAAATTAACATCATTATTAAGATTTAACTTCCTATAGTTATTAATTTATTACAAAATTTAGTTTTTTCCATTTTTCATTTCATTTATACACACAGATAATGTATGGGGCTTATGTCAAAATCGTCATTGAATTACAGTTAAGTTTTTTTTTTAATGAAATAAGGGGGCAAACGAGCAAACGGGTCACCTGATGGAAAGCAACTTCCGTCGCCCATGGACACTCGCAGCATCAGAGGAGCTGCAAGTGCGTTGCCGGTCTTTTAAGAGGGAATAGGGTAATAGGGGAGGGTAGGGATGGGAAGGGAAGGGAATAGGGGAGGGTAGGGAAGGGAATAGGGTAGGGGATTGGGCCTAAGTCTAAGTATAATTAATATTTGTAGTTAGTAAATAAAAATCTCTCATTACAGAGAACTACACAATCCCCGCCGGAGCTCAGCTGGTCGTCCACATCTGGTCGGTCAACCGCAACAAACAGCTGTGGGGGGCTGATGCTGATGAGTTTATCCCGGAAAGATGGCTGGATCCTGACAGGATACCCTCCAACCCCGTCGCGTTTGGTACCTTTAGCCCGGGACGGAGGTATTGCATTGGTGAGTTCAAACGATTTGGCAAGTTTAGTGGTAAGTTCAAATTTTGTCGCGTTGGTAAGTCCAGCGTGCTATTTTAGTTGGCAACTTCAACTATAAGTAGTTTATGATTGTGGTAAATTCAAACGATTTTTTCTCTGGCAGGTTCAACTGACTTTGGTAAGATATAGGGGCTTTAAGCATTTTGTCCTTGTCTATCAAGACACTTTTCGAAGAAGTCAGAGATGAAGGAGCTATCAGTTATTGTATTAATCTAGTTAGTTTTTGTTACACATTGTATTAACTTACTAGATGACGCCCGCAACTCCGTTGCGCCAAAATACGTTTAACGCGCCGGAACCGTACATTTTTCCGGGATAAAAAGTATCCTATGTACTTTCACGGGACTAAAAGTATCTCCATACCGAATTTCAGCAAAGGCGGTTTGGGCGTGAAGAGGTAACAGACAGACCGACAGACACACTTTCGCGTTTAGAATATTAGTATGGATTTTTTTTTCTTTTTAGGTAAAACATACGCCATGCACATGATGAAGATCGTAGCGGCTCACATACTACAGACATACAGAGTGACGGCTGATATATCTAAGCTGGAGCTAGAGTTTGTAGTGTTATTGAAACCTGTGGCTGGACGGAGTATGAGGATTGAAAGAAGATAATAATATGTATATGACAAAATTAAAAAAAAAAAAAAAAATATACAGTACTAGATGACGCCCGCAACTCCGTTGCGCCAAAATTCGTTTATCGCGCCGGAACTGTACATTTTTCCGGGATAAAAAGTATCCTATGTACTTTCACGGGACTCAAAGTATCTCCATGCCAAATTTCAGCAAAATCGGTTCAGCGGTTTGGGCGTGAAGAGGTAACAGACAGACAGACACACTTTCGCATTTATAATATTAGTATGGATACATACCGGGTGCAACAAAACAAAGTGATATAATTCTTTAGTGTGTATACAGGGTGTAACAAAACAAGGGATAATACTTTAGGGTGTCTATGAGTACCCTGTATAGAGTTTACTGTGAAGGTAGCGGCGCTGAAAGAGTTTTTTTTGTGATTTGTAAAGGCAAGCGCCCCAGCTTCATGCATTTGCTCAAATTTAAAAAAAATAACTCTTTCAGCGCTGCTTTTTTGTTAGTGAAATAAACAGGGGAGTGGAGGGGATTGTTTGTCTCTGTCCAGTATATTGGAAACGTCACATGACAGAGAAAGACAGAAAACCTTGAATACCTATAAAATGCGTAAATAAATTTTCTAAGAGTATCAGACTTTTAATACTAGCATCCTAGCAGCTTAGAGAAAAGAGAAGAAGAAATATGTGTTTCTCTTTCACATAGTATTATCTCGATGGTTTTTCCTTTGATAAGCTTCTGAAGTTTTTATCCTTGTGTAAACTTTATGTTTAGTTTATATAATAATTTACGTTAAACCTTAGATATATATTTAATTATCTCGGCATCAATAAATATTTCGTGATTACAAAATGTAAAATGTAATGGTAAAGGTTTTGATTTCCGGCAGATTGATTCTAGTGATACAATTGTATAGAATACATCCGGTCGGGGAAAAAGAAGGCAGGGAGTTTTGCCGGGAATGTGAAAGAGTGATGTTGTGTTTTTGTATTATTTTCCTAAAATTGTGTTGACTGGGTTTTTAATGTGTAATATTGGTAGGATATTAACCATTAAACATATTCGTTATCATGCAAGTGCAGGAAAGTGATACAACATCCAGAAACGTGCTAGTTTGTGTTCCCTCCAAAACTCAAACGAAAGTTTCAGTAAACCGCCTACCACTTTACTGAATCGACCGACATGACTCCTTGACTGTATTGACTTTTACTCCGACTTTGACTAGACTTTTGACCTGACGATGTAGAGAAACGATGCCGAAAATTGTACACAAGAAAATTGTTTTTCCGCTATATTTTATATACTTGACACTGGCCATGGCCGAGAGGCATAATAAGAAAAAAAAAAAGAAGGCAGATGCCGTTGACGTACTGAAAATATGGCAGGCTAAAATCAATCTTCAAGAAACACAAAAGTCTTAAATGCATGATTATGAAATATTAACAGCGTTTTGTACGTAATATAAAATAAAAAAAAGTTCGAAACATAAGTATTGAATTCATTGCTTATACTTGGATAACTCAATGTAAAAAAAATCTTCTCTGGTTTTGTCACTTGTCAAGTCTATAAAGTTTTATTTAAAAAACAAACTATAAAATCCAAAAAATATATCGAAAATGTAAAATTACGTTTTGTAGCAGTAAAAAATATTGACAAAAACAGGAAAAACAGCAAGAAAACAAAAATGTTATGCAAATTCTACAATGTGTTTTATAAACGACTTCTACAAGATGTGTATGACTTGTGTAAAGTGTTGCGTGTGCGTGGTCTGCCTCGCGTGTCTGTGTGAGTCATGCTGCGGGGCCTGCGGTGATGATGATGATGATTATAAATGATGGAAAAATTGCCAAGTTAGTAAGTATAAGCGGTCGCACATCCGAAATTTCTGATCAGAAAAATTCGGACGCCCGCCGGAACGCACTCTGTTCATACTGTTACGTGCTAGCCTGCTAGGGTTCGAAGGATATTTTGGGGAGAAAGAGCTGCTGACTCTCTTGAAGACTATTCACTAGCACTAGGTCCAAACACTGAGCACTATCACTGTCCTAGATCGTAGCCAAGTCGTAGGTTTCACTGGTTCACTTACTATTGATCACTTGTTTTCACTCCGAAGTCGCCTAGAAGGTCACTCGAACTGAACTGAATTGCCGGCCCGTCTGCCTGCGACTATTTATATGGGCCGAGGCGAATCTCAGAATGTTCCGGAACATTCCTTTCTAGAATAAACCAGATTCGCGTAAACAAGTGTCGTATATTTCTGGAAGCCTAACGTCATCTAGTATCGAATAGCGGATTTACGCTGTCTGCGTTTCCTCGATAAGTTGCGCTGGTGACGCTAGATGGCTCTGTGTGTCCGTAGCCGCAACAATACATTTTGTTGTGGACCCCGCATACTATCAGAATTCTGACGTGTCAAAATGTATGAGCGAGGCGGGGCATCCGAATTTTTCTGATCAGAAATTCGAATAATGTGGGGTCGGGCTTAAAGTTAACAATGTGTAAAGGCGACTTTCCGATCTTTGCCGCGCCGCAGGCAACCGCAACCGACAAAAATTGAAATTAAATGCCACTTTCTGATCAAGGCTACAGGATTCATTTTGCTCTACGCCACTACAAAGCAGCGGCAGTATGGGTCGCTAGACTAATGTCGGTAGAAAATGAAACCTATAGCCTAGGACCTAGGTCATAAATTTTGAGTTTTTTAGGGTTCCGTACCCAAAGGGTAAAATGGTACGGAACCCTTCGTGGGTGAGTCCAACTCACACTTGGCCGATTATTTTTTGTCGTTTGCGGTCGCTTGCCGCGTGTTGATCGGAATGGCACATTTAGGAGCATTACTTACCTTAGTTACCTACTACAACGAAATGACTATCATTAGATTTCATTCTGAAAACTTCCGCTAGAAACTAAAATATCATTACAATCAGCGTTATCTTCTATTTACTTCTCTGATAAATACTTATCAGATATTTTGTGTGGTTAGTCATGTGTGTGATATAGGACAGGACATACGTGGTTTTATATATAAGGAAAATAAACAGGTAAGAATAATTTGAATATTCGTTATAAATTGCATATATTTTTTGTCTTAACCGCGACACCCAAAAGTCTCTTTATTTTCATCAAAATCGATTCGACGGCTAACAGCTACTTAAACAGAAAACAATACAATTTGCGTTTAAAATGTGAGAAAATGTAACACGCAATTGTTGTAATTTTAACCGAAACAAATCAATTAAGTATGACTTATGAGTCATAGTTTATGTGTGTTACAACAAACGAATGAAAAAAGTAATTAATTCATTTTATTCACCATTCACGAGTGATTCACAGTTGAAGACGTAAGAGGATGAAGTGGGTAACTAACAAATTGAACATTTTTAGTTTTTTGTAGTGACCGACCGAACTTTCGGCCAGTTTCGGCCTTAGTTTCGGTTTCGGCCAAAATATAGCCGAAACTTTCGGCCCCGCCGAAACTCCAGTGTTCGTGAATTTTCGTGCGTCGTTCGGTAAACTCGTGCTTACTCGCTGACGAGGCCCCGGCTCATTTCGCCACCGTCCATATAATCGTGTTTTGAGGTTGTTTTGCAAATTAGTGCCAAATTACTAAGTATTTATTTTGTTTTTATTAGTACCTACTTCGTTTTATTTTCATCAAATTGTCTAAACTTATTCTTATCGAACATTGGAGGTTTTATTTAATACTAGCTTTTGCCCGCGGCTTCGCCCGCGTTAAGAAGTATTATTATTATTTAGGTATCAAAGTCTCAGCCCGATCGGTATATCCTGTATTTTATTCCTTGGGGGTAGAATTGATCAAAATCCTTTATTAGCGGAAGTCTACATCATAACATCTACCTGCATGCCAAATTTCAGCCCGATCCGTCCAGTGGTTTGGGCTGTGCGTTGATATATCACTATTCACTATGTCAATCAGTCACCTTTGAGTTTTATATATTACTAGCTTTTGCCCGCGGCTTCGCTCGCGTGGAATTCAAAAATCGCGTAAATTACGAATATTCTTGTAAACCTCCTTTGGAAACATGATGTTTTTCCAAGACCAAAAGTAGACTATGTTATTCTACATCCTCTCAACTAAGTATATGCCAAAAATCAAGTCGATTTGTTGCTTCGTTAGGCCGTGAAGGAAGGACAAACAAACAAACACACTTTCGCATTTATAATATTAGTATGGATAGTCATGAAAAGCTTATAACCAGCAGTGGACGGTAGATATACAGGAAGTATAGTAATACAGTATACTAATCAAACGATGAAAAAGTGTATGTTTAGTTTAGGTTAGAATAATTGCACTTTTAATTATTAACTTAGTTTGTTCCTAAAGAGGAGGATTAAAACTCAACACTAACGACGCAGCACCATTTTGATAAAAGCTACTTTTCCAGGAGGGGAGGGGGGGGGTCGGGGGGGCGCAGCCACCGTTTTGTTATAACCATCATTTTCAGGGAGGAAGAGGGGGGCAGCCCACCCTAGTATTGTCGTGAGCCAAAACCCCCCCTCCCCCCATATTAATCAAATGACACTCAAAAACTGTATGTTTAGTTTAGGTTAGAATAATTTCGTTATGATATTCACTTTTAATTAATACCTTAGTTTGTTCCAAAAAAAGGAGAATTAAAACTCAATACTTTGTTATAAGCAACATTTCCAGGAGGGGGGTTGTTAAGTTGGAAACCACAGTAAATAATATGAAGTAAGTCCATTAAAGAAAAAAGTTTGATACAAAATCTGACCCCCTCTTTGGTCCCCTTAGAGGGAGGGGTGAGGGATAATTTTTTTATGCACCAGATGTTACGTTAGAAAAAGACAAATTTATCTGCGAAAAGCGTATGCAAATCGGATCAGTAGTTAACGTGTTAAAGAAAAAAGTTTGATACAAAATCTGACCCCCTCTTTTGTCCCCTTAGAGGGGTGGGGGGAAAAAATTTATACACCAGATGTTAAGTTGGAAGAAGACAAATATATCTGCGAAAACCGCATTCAAATCGGATCAGTAGTTTTCGTGTGATGCGGGAACAAACATACAGGCAGACAGACAGACAGACAGACAAAAAAGTAACCACATTTTTGGCTTCCATAGCGATGTAGTAACACCCCCCGCTTATTATTTTTTGAATATCTTTAACGTACAGAATTTTCATTTCTACAGTTTTATTATATGTTTAGATAAGATACTGATAGGTTCAAAATAATATATTTACATCCTCCATCATCCCTTATTTTATCCCCATGGGGGTTGAATTTATCAAAATCCTATTTAAGCGAATGTTTTCATCATAGAGGCTCAAATCTTTAATAATTTCAGTTCAATCAGTCGAAAGTCTAAGAAAATTCATAAAAACTTTCATCCCCTATTTCATCCCCTTAGGGGTAGAATTTATTAAAATCCTTTCTTAGGGGATGCCTACGTCATAGTCGCTTTATGCATACAAAATCTCAGCCCGATCGGTTTAAAATTGACAAAGTTTCATACAAACTTTCATCCCCTATTTAACACCCTTAGGGATAGAATTTTTTAAAATCCTTTCTTAGGGGATGTTTACGTCATAGTAGCTTTATGCATGCAATCTCTCAGCTCGATCGGTTTAAAATTGACAAAGTTTCATACAAAGTTTCATACCCCATTTTATTCCCTTGGGGGTAGAATTAGGGGTGGAATTTTTTAAAATCCTTTCTTAGGGGATGCTTACGTCATAGTAGCTTTATGCATGCAATCTCTCAGCTCGATCGGTTTAAAATTGAGAATTTCATATAAAATTTCATCCCCTATTTTACCCCCGTATTTTTTTTTAAATCCTTTCTTAGAGGATGCTTACGTCATAGTAGCTTTATGCTTGCAAAGTCTCAGCCCGATCGGTTTAAAATTGACAAAGTTTCATGCAAAGTTTCATACCCCATTTTATTCCCTTGGGGGTAGAATTAGGGGTGGAATTTTTTAAAATCCTTTCTTAGGGGATGCTTACATCATAGTAGCTTTATGCATGCAAAGTCTCAGCCCGATCGGTTTAAAATTGAGAAAGTTTCATACAAAATTTCATCCCCTATTTTACCCCCTTTAGGGGTTGAATTTATTTAAATCCTTTCTCAGGAGATGCCTACGTCGTAGTAGCTTTATGCATGCAAAGTCTCAGCCCGATCGGTTTAAAATTGACAAAGTTTCATACAAACTTTCATCCCTTATTTTACCCCCTTGGGGGTAGAATTGATCAAAATCCTTTCTTAGCGGATGCCTACGTCATAACATCTACTTGCATGCCAAATTTCAGTCCGATCGGTCCAGTGGTTTGGGCTGTGCGTTGATAGATCAACATGTCAGTCAGTCACCTTTGAGTTTTATATATATAGAAGATTTAGTTTTTTTTTTTATGAAATAAGGGGGCAAACGAGCAAACGGGTCACCTGATGGAAATCAACTTCCGTCGCCCATGGTCACTCGCAGCATCAGAAGAGCTGCAGGTGCGTTGCCGGCCTTTTAAGAGGGAATAGGGTAATAGGGGAGAGTAGGGATGGGAAGAGAAGGGAATAGGGGAGGGAAAGGAAGGGAATAGAGTAGGGAATTGGGCCTCCGGTAAACTCACTCACTCGGCGAAACACAGCGCAAGCGCTGTTTCACGCTGGTTTTCTGTGAGAACGTGGTATTTCTCCGGTCGAGCCGGCCCATTCGTGCCGAAGCATGGCTCTCCTACGTATAAAATTTAGTGAATAATTAAGTATTATTTAAATCATCATTTACTAATAGATCTAAACTCCCTCCCGCACGCGCACTCCTCCGCCTTGGTGACTAAATAATAATAATATTTTAATTTCGCCATAACTTCAAAATCAGACGTCCAATTTTAATCATTCAAAGACCAAATATTATCTACATAAACTGTGCTTAGTGATGAAATAATTTATTTTGATAAGGATTAATATCATGAGTAAAATAAACGCGTTTAAATGAAGTCCAAAAAAAATTCAAGATTTTTAAATAAAAAAATGGTTGTTGTGCCTCACTCGACATAGATAAGTATAGTGTGTCGCGGACTTTTTTGTAGATATTTATAAGATCTACAATTAATTAGAACATTTCATAGTTCTATCTTTTATAGTTTAGGCAGCGTACGCAAAATAAGTAACTTTTCTGGTTGATTTTTACACCTTGTATCCAAAAAACCCAAATATCTTACGGAACCCTATTTTTTTCCAAAATAAAATGTATCCTATGTTACTCGTGGATAATGTAGCTTTCGAATGGTGAAAGAATTTTTAAAATCGGTCCAGTATTTTTTGAGCCTATTCATTACAATTAAACAAACAAACAAACAAAGTTTTCCTCTTTATAATATTAGTGTAGATAATATGTAACTGTTGGTGAATTACGTGCTATGTTCTTATTTTAACAATTTTTCCCAAACAAATAAGTAAATGCTATGATAAATAAAAAATTACTTGCAACGACAATTAAAAGGATTTATCAAGCCTTTGAAACAAATTTTAAACTTCCTAGATCCTATTAAAACCAAAAAAAATTTATGGGTGCCACATATCTCACGTACTTATTAAAGAGGCATGCTACAAGCTATGTTTGGAGTATGCTCACCTAAATACAAAAATATCAAATTTTAAGCCTAATTTATATATTTTTTCCTTCTAATTCTTTTTTAGTGAATGTTATTATATACCTAAATACAATAAATAAATATATTTTATTCTTTTAACACCCTAACTAAAAGAAATAAAATACAACCTGCATAATATGCATATTCTACATAATATACGAGAAAAGTTTTTGCTTTACTTGCGGAGAATTTATTGAAAAGTTAGTTGCATAATATTTAGGCACTTTTTCTTATGTGTTAACAAATGTTGCAGAACAGTAAATTTCAGTACCTAAATAATAGTCATTTTAAATGTTTAATCAAATTTCGGTTTCGGTTTCGGTTTCGGCCGAAACTGAGAGCAAGGCCGAAAGTTCGGTTTCGGTTTCGGTTTCGGCTGAAAAATCAGTTTCGGTCGGACACTAGTTTTTTGCATTAAATGGAGGCTTTGGGAGCAGGAAAATGATTTGAAATCAAAAAAATGTGCATTTCATGTACTTATAGACAGATATTATACTAGCCAAATGATGAAATAGGTAAGTTTTTGGTTTTTAAAATTATGTATAAGGAAAAGTAGAAAAGGCCTTCCCCTATGGAGATTCCGTAATTTACCGTATTTAAAGCCTTATAAACTCATAATTTGAAAGCTACAAAGTTATAATAAAAATCCCCGTTTTAAATTTTCTATTTTTGTTTATTATACTCATGATATTAGCTTCCAAAGTAATACCAATTTATTAAAATTGAAGCATACATTCAGCATCTCCCTAGTATTTACAAATTACGTTTATTTGAAACACACGACAATAGAGAGTAGAATAGACAATTTCATTAACTACATATTCCCCGTTTTAATTTTTTTTTAGATTAATTTTGAACTAAGATAAGTAAAAAAAAATAGGATTTTTGTGCGATCTCGGTAACGCGTGAAATGTATGGTCAAGGTCGTTTGCTCGGGGGATCGCCTTCGTCCTCAGTTATCGTTTGACCGTCACACAAGTTACCTTTAGAGGACATTTTACTGTGTCAAGAAAACTCAGTCAGTCGTGAGAAAACCGTGGAAATATACACATTCAAAGTACATTGTTCATTAAAGTGCTAGAAAATATTTTAGTGTTATAATTTGTATTATCTACTACAAAGTTATAATATAAACAGAATAATTACCTATAGTGTGATGGTATAAAGTTGGCTAGGTATGTATATCGTATAACTAACACCCTGACTAGGAACGTTGTAAGTTTGTAAAAGCGGTTCTTTGTGCTGCATTACGTTATATAGATAATACTCACACAGGGCGCGTTCTGACCGCGTCATAATTGCTGCTGTGTGACTGACCGCTCGAGCGTAGAATGCGAAAGCAGAACGCTTGAACGCGTGACCGCTCTCTGTCTGATAGGTCCCTGACATAAGGCTGGGTTTATACTTTATATGCGTCAACATGAACGCGCGGTAATGTAACGATGTATTTAAATAGCGGCGCGGTCGCGCTTCCTTAACATCCATTTGCTTGTGATCTCGCGGTGTTGCTATCAAACCGCGGCGCTGCGGCGTGACATGACGGCTCATTCTATTGCACTTATCAAACGTCACTTCTTCTTCTTCCCAGCTGTCATGTGCTGCTACTGCAACTGCGGTGGGTGCGGGCGCTGCCTGCGCTGCCTGCTGTGTGTGACGCTGTGCGTCGCGCTGCTGCGCATGTGCGGTTGCGAGGTCGAGGGCTGCGATGATGAAGAATAGATGATGTGATCATGTGGTGGTTTTATTTACCTTAAGTGCTAACTCTGACAAGTAACATAACTCTGACAACTGTCAAACGTCACTCTGACAGCTCCCCCTTCAGCGATGTGCTGCTGTTGAAAAAAAAACAATTTTAATCAAATATAAATTGCTATGACCTACCATGCCAAATTTCATCAAAATTGTTCCAGTAGTTTAATGTATCATGCTCTATACTCTATAGTCTATATAATTTTAATTATTCACACTATTGTTAAACTATTAAATTGTGATTCACAAGAATTCCAACAAGTAGTTTTAGATATTTACCTAAGGACATAAGGAAAGACCTTGAGAACTTTTAATCATTTATTTAAACTTGTCGGTTTCTTTTCGTAGTAATTGACTCTGAAACCTGTATCCCTGTATATTTGTTCTAGATCTTCTTTATCTAAATTTATGGCTACCTGAAATTATAGATAATACTATTATTCTCAAATCACGGAATTCTGTCTGTAGCGGTCATTGACTCTCTGTCAAAAAACTTGTCATATTCCGTCATTACTCATTCTCTATACAAACCGATTGACAATGAAGTGTCAGATGTTCTTAGTCTAAAGGCGATATCGTATTTTGCATACTCGATGTGAACTGAATATGAAGCATATCACTTCGAACTCATAAAAAGTTGGAGATTATCATTCTAAGAGTTACCAAAAGGTTTTCCGATGAACCTGTAATAATCTGTGTCTTTATGAGAGGTCAATTTTATTCTTATGTTAACAGAATGTAGTGTGAGTATTTTTCACATAGCTCCTAGACTAGAAAGGTCAATGACCGCTGGTGCCACCTTAAATTGTCTTGACTATAGATCTTTTGTTATATTATCTACCTTTTTGAGGATTTTTGTCTCATTCTTTATGTTTTTACCTTCTATATTTATTAAATGATTTAAGTATGAGGTCGTCTATTGAACCGACGAAACGGCCCCAAACAACGCTTAAAAAGTAGGGCAGTTTAGGTGTTGACAGTTTCTATAAACGTCTTACCGAAGGTTGATGTGCTAAAGATATTACGATTGGCCGGTTCTTCAACAAAATACTTAATGCAGGCCTGAAAAGTTACAAAATATGAATTCTTTATAGCTTTAATAGAAAAAAAATAGTGATTGTTCTTATGTCGAATAATGTTAGTTACCGGCTTCATCCACTCATGTCTTTAATAATTGTTTTACAGTTTATTCAACGTTAATGTACTCGGCGAAACATGGCGGTAGCGGTCATTGACTCCCTGTCAAAAACTTGTCATTTTCTATACAAAGCCGCGATTGACAACATCTGACACTTCATTGTCAATCGCGGTTTATATAGAAAATGACAACTTTTTGACAGGGAGTCAATGACCGCTACCGCCATGTTTCACCGAGTACAGCTATACCTACTCACTTATTTAGTATGACTCTTTGATTCCATTTGGTTCTTGTGCGTCTCAATTTCGGCCTAGTGGTTCTACCTTCAAATACAACTCTTTCTTTATCCCTAGAAGTTTCTAGCAGTGTAGGAAGATCTTCTGAAATCTCTTCTTTATCCTCTTCCACAGTAATCTTAGGAGATTCTATCTGATAAACACGAAAGCCAAATTTAATTGTAAAGCGTTAAAAATACGACCTGCAAACCTTCAAGAAGAGAGCGTATTCCCTCTTAAAAGGCCGGCAACGCACCTGCGGCTCTTCTAATGTTGAGAGTCAATGGGCGACGGTAGTTGCTTTCCATCAAGTGACCTTTCCTCGTTTGCCCCCTTTTTTTTATAAAAAAAAAATCGGCCACTCTTTATCTTCAGCGTTCTAGCTCGTCACGCCACCTTTTCTTGGGTCTGCCCCTGTTTTGCCGACCGTTCGGTCGCCACTCCGTAACTAGACGCGTCCATAATCAGTCTAGTAAACAAACTCTTACCGGAGCACACAACAATGGAAACTCCGCCCTCCTGCTCCCCCTTGGACAATCTCCAACCGGCCCCGCTACCAGCGTGGTCTGGCCCAGCATGTTGGTGTGAGAGAAGTCACAGACGAGGAGCATGGTGCTGCTGATGCTGGCTCCGCAGCCAACAGCCTGGAGGTTCCAGATGGACAGCTGGCTGAAGTGACCCCAGTTTAGGCCTCTAGAATAAGTAAGCTTATGAAGCTAAGACAAAATAAATAATAGTTGAAAAAAACTAAAATAACACGCTTTTTTTTTAATTTATTTTCAAAAATTTTAACAAATTATTGGATTGCCATTGGCTCTTAATACGTATGCAAAGTTCCGTAATACATACATACAGCCCAAGCTTATAAAAGGCAAAAGCGTGTTAAAAAGAAAGTCAATAAACTACACAAAAAGTTTTGTGACCGGATTCGCCGTTGAAACTTTCATCATATCAGCCTATATTCGTCCACTGCTGGACATAGGCCTCTCTCAATGAACGCCAAGATGACCGATCTCCTGCTACTCGCATCCAACATGGACCCGCAACTAAACGGAGATCGTCGTCCCACCTAGTTGGAGGTCGACATACACCCCGATTTCCTAGCCTTGGTCTCCATTCCAGAGTACGTTTACTCCAGCGATCGTCTGTTCTTCGAGCTACGTGACCAGCCCAGTTCCACTTCAGCGTACTGATTCTCTGCACTATGTCGGTAACTTTAGTTCTTTGACGAATTGTTTCATTTCGAAGCTTATCCGCCAAAGAAACTCCGAGCATAGCGCGCTCCATAGCACGCTGAGCAACGGAAAACTTACGAGCTAGCCCTGCTGTAAAAGGCCAGGTTTCCGCCCCGTAGGTCATAACGGGAAGCACGCATTGATCGAAGACTTTCGTCTTCAGGCTCTGCGGAATTTGCGACGTGAGAATGTGGCTTAACTTCCTGAATGCTGCCCAACCCAACTGTATCCTCCTATCGGTTTCTCTCTCGAAGTTATGTCTACCTACCTGCAGTATGTGCCCCAAATAGACATATTCCGTTGACTACAACCGGTCTCGGGAGAACATGTTCGTTGAACATGACTTTCGTCTTGTCCAAGTTCATCCCGAGACCGATCCGCCGGGAAGATTCATTTAGGTCGTTCAACATTTCCTGCAAGTCCTCCAACGATTCTGCCAATATGACGATATCGTCAGCGAAACGAAGGTGTGAGAGGTACTTGCCGTTAACGTTTATGCTACGTCCTTTCCAGTTTAGGGTCTTGAAGGTGTCCTCTAACGCATTTGTGAACAGTTTCGGGGAAATAATATCCCCCTGTCTCACTCCTCGATGCAAATAGATTGGCCTTGTTGTGGCCCCCTGTACTCGGACGGACATAGACGCGGCATTATATAGACCTTTTAAAACTTCGACGTAACGCCAATCGACTTGACATCGTTGCAGGGCTTCCAGAACAGCCCAGGTCTCAACAGAGTCAAAAGCCTTCTCATAGTCCACAATGAAACGTTGAAACTTTATAGAGTCTTAATTTCTTTAGAGAGTCTTAACAAAAATAATATTATAGGTATGAAGTTTTGGCCACGATACGCCCTTTGGACTTTACATAGGTTGTATAGTGTATACAGGGCCGGATTTATATTTTTTATGAGTAGGTATAATAGGCCACTTTAATTTTGCCGCCTCTATGTACGAACTCTGCCGCCATCCTAGGACGCTGCTGCTCCCCCTAGGACGCCATAGGACGCTGCCGCCCATAGACCATGGCCTATATACTGCCTATACATAAATCCAGAGCTTGTTAGATGATAAATACCTACATAATCTTTAAAGATAATGGAACTACATACAAACTTGTCAGGTCTGAAGGGCGACATCAGCTGTCCCACTCTAACGTGCCTCCTCTCGCTCCACCACGCGGCTATCACACGGGCGATGGCACGGACGACAGGGATCGGCCTGCGCGTGCGCACCTCGCCTACACTTTGACCGGCGTAGGGGTAGCGGACTGTAGGAAAAAGATACGGTCTAGGTAACAGAGGATCCCGGTCCGAAAAATACAGGGTGTAACAAAACTAATCGGATAATACTTTAGGGTGTGTGGACTATAAAAGTAGTAGCGGTGAAAGAACAACTTTTTTTAAACTTTTGTGTGGGCAAATTTACGACGCTGGAGTGCTGGCCCATACAAATCACAAAAAAATGTTGCTTTTTCAGCGCTGCTACTTTCACAATTAACTCCATATAAGGGACACAAACACACCTTAAAATCACTTAGTTTTGTTACACCCTGTAGACTACAGACTCTACCTACTATACTTAACGTCTCAAAAAATTCAACTAATAAACAGGAATTTCATCTACATTATGTGTCGTTCAGTGTGCCAAATAGCTAAAGAAGTATTCGAACATTTTACCAGTAGCTCTACATTCGTCGTGTACAAACTGACACTGATCTGCCAGTCGCTGGGCCAAGTACGCTAACTCTTGATCCCAACTCTGGAAATAATTACAGTTTGTGGCGTTGTTGCATCGGAATAACAAGCGGCAACCCACATATCTACGTTGCGGCTTCGCAGTGCATAACTCTATGTGGGCAATAGTTGCTATGTGGCTTGGTCTGGATGGCTCCATACTTAATATTATAAATGTGAAAGTGTGTCCGTCTGTCTGTCTCTCTGTTATGTCTTTACGCCCAAACCGCTGAACCGATTTTGCTTAAATGTGATATAAAGATGGTTTGAGTACCGGGAAAGGACATGGGATACTTTTTATCCCGGAAAAATGTACGGCTACCGCGCGATAAATGACACAATAAAAGATGGTGTAAATTCTTTCATTGACCACTTTGTGTCTCTTTCCCCATGTAAACATATTGCTAAGTAATTTCCACAGGAGCTTCGCGATTACTTCCTACTAATATTATAAAGGCGAAAGTTTGGATGTATGTATGTATGTATGTATGGATGTATGGATGTTTGTTACTCTTTCACGCAAAAACTACTGAACGGATTTTAATTAAACTTTACAATAATATTGGTTACACATCAGAATAACACATAGGCTACAATTTTAACCGACTTTCAAAATGGAGGAGGTGTTATGTTCGTTTTTTTTATGTTCAACGATTACTCCGCCGTGTGTGAACCGATTTTCAAAATTTTATTTTGGTGTATAGGTTATCATCCCAATTTGGTACCATATTCATAAAAGTGGTGACCTGATGACGGGATCCATAAGAAATCGAGGGAACTCCTCAAAATTTATATGGAAACATGTGGTGACTTCGGTTTTGTGAGCAGTATTCTAAGCATATGCTACCAACAAGTAATATTTTGCACCAAGGTATACCATGGTTCGGAAGGTGCTGAGAGAACTTCTGACTCTTTATAGATACAAGCTTGGCAGTTTCGACGTTGTTTTAAGAACGGAAAGCATATGCTACTATCCAAATTACATTCATCATCATCATCATCACTACTATAAACCATTATAGAACCATGTATCGTCCCGTTTTGACCCTATTATTGGTACTTTTCATAGTATTTTATTATATATCACTTAAAACGCGGGTAACACCGCGGCGCGCGGGGCACAGCTAGTATACTATAAACCGCACTCAGAGATTTAACGATTATTTAACTTTAATTTAATATAGACATTAATATGATATTACATCTTCTGATAAATTCTACATTAAATTAAAGTATACAAGGTGTAACAAAAATAAGTGATAAGTCCGCTGTATAGAGTTCACTGTGCAGCACTGAAAGAGAACATTTTCTTTCAACTTTTGTATGGGCAATGACGCTGGGTGCTCGCCCATATAAACCACAAAAAATGCTCTGTCAGCGCTGCTACTTCACAGCGAACTCTGTATGCCCTAAACACACCCTAAAGTATTATCACGTTAGTAGTTATGTTACACCATGTATACATAATCATTAATCATTAAAATATGTCATTAAACTTACAACTAACATCATTGCCCGAGGTTGAGGAATGCGCTCTCCGTCTCTCACGAACGCCTGGCCAGCTGCTAAATGCTGGCGTCTTCTGGAAGTAGATAAGGTTATTAGGGTATTTCACAACAGGATGCAACGCAGCGGACAGCGATTAAAAAACTATTTGAAGTACGTACTACACATGTAATTTAAAAACCGGCCATGTGCGTGTCGGGCCACGCACAATATAGGGTTCCGTAGTACCGCTAGTTTTTGATATTGTTTTAATGGTCAATTATAACGTGTTTTACACTACTAACAATATCATCTCAGTTACGTTTAAAGGAATTCGAACGGGAAGTTCCTTTATACTTCTCCGAATACATTTTTTTTAGTTGATCGACTAGCTATTACTCAATACCTTAATATGAAGTCTTCTTAGCCGTGATAGTTTTCCTTTTAAATTCAGCATATTTCCTACTCCCGTGAATTTTTTCACATTTCCAGAAGCAACCGTTTAGCTGGTAGAAGGGGGGGGGGGGGGACACTGGCCTCTTACGATTTTTTCCACTTTAAAACTTCATATTTCACAAATGGATCCCTAAATCGGAAAATGATCTAGGAATACTCGTAATATTTTTAAAAAAACCTATCTAACGATACCCGATCCCACGGTGGGGTGGATGCGAAAAAAAAATCACGCTTACGCTCGATTTGTAGGGGAGGTACCTTAAAATTTTTTTTAAAGATCTTATATACCATTTTGTCGGCATCATTAATATTATGTGCATTGATGCCGAATTACAGCTTTGCAGGTCCTATAGCCTCTGCAAAACCGCGGACAGACAGACGGACGGACAGACCGAAACTATAGGTAAAGGTTCCTTGTTGACTACGAAACCCTAAAAAGACGCACTGCAGTAGAGTATATTACGGATCGGAGCACAGGGCGAGTGCACTGACAGTAAAACATAATCCCACTAAAATCCGACATGTTGCACACGTCATAAATTATCAGAATACTGACTGTTTACTGATACTGTCTGTCACAGACTACATAGGTGCTAACGTCCAGCGTAAAAAAGGCTCGCATAACAAATTATGGCGTAGTTTTGTTACGTATGTGTTTGTGACCCTGCGTAATTATACGCAAACGGCAGAGGCATACACATAATCCTCGTATGTGGTTCACTTTATGGTTTTACTTTATTAATCAGACTTAGCCCCAATTTCACCAACGACTGTTAAAGTTAACGCTCGAATTAGTATCGCGTTACCTCTTTCGTTTTTCTTATGAATGAAAGAGAAGACATGACATTTTAAAAAGCCGTTAACACTAACAGACGTTGCAGGTGAAATTGGGGCTTAGATATTTTTTTACACATACCTACCTATTTATTTCATCAGTGATGAACTTCTGTATCCTCGGATTCAGATGAACTCGCGAGTAGTTCTGACATAGTGGTCCAGGGCCTGGCTGAAAGGTAAAATACATAAAAGGCAACACATAATATTAAACTAACCAAATTTATATTACCCTAAGAAACTCGGCGACATATTCAAGACATGTAAAACCATTTTAGTTGGCTTATGAGTTCCATTGTCTGATCCATGAAGTAAATAAGAAAATAGTGCCCTTAACTTCGATATTTTGAAATTCGTTTATTATCACATCTACATGATTGGGATTGCGAAATTTTATCGAATGCGTGAAGAACACACTTGATATTGCATTAAAAATAAGTATCAATTATTATTATTATTGATTAGACAGTCTAAGGAACCACATGGTCAAATGTTCAAGTGGTCAGTTTTGAGTTATTTGTGTTACATAAGTAGATATACTCACACAGGGGGCGTTCTGACCGCGTCAGCATTCCGTAATCTATGTGACTGACCGCTCGAACGTAGAATGCGAAAGCAGAACGCTCGAACGCGTGACCGCTCTCTGTCTGATAGGTCCCTAATTTCAACTTACCATTGGAAACTGGCATGCTACATGCATGCCCTTTCCCTGGCAAAGTCTCCTGTACCCCAGGGAACAGTAGTCATCATCGCCCAAAACTCTGGACACCAACAGGAAAATTGTAACGAACATTACACACAATTTACAACGTAAAATATTTGATTAAAAATAAAATAAATAAATGTAAAACAATCTCAAAAAGTGTCATAATAATGACATCGATAGAAGCAATTTTGTTTTGATTTTAATTTTCTATGTAAAGCAATGAAAAATATTTAAAATAATGATAAAATGGCAAAAGTCATGAATAGCTTTACCGTAGGTTAAATTACCAAAAAAATATGTTGCTAGCATATTAAATCTTATCATTTGTATTTGGAAAATCTACGTCATAATATGTGTTAAATAAATAAATAAATAAAATCCATGTCATAATGGTGTGTAATGTGTATACAGGATGTAACAGGGAATCGTACATTTTTCCGTGACAAAGAGTATTCTACTCCTTTCCCGGGTGTCCGAGACTCGAAGTATCTCCAATCTCCATAGCACCTTTCAGCAAAATCGGTTCAGCGGTTTGAGCGTGAAGAAGTAACAGACAGACACACTTTCGCATCCATACTCATATCCATACTAATATTATAAATGCGAAAGTGTGTCTGTCTGTCTGTCTGTTACCACTTCACGCCCATGCCGCTAAACCGATTTCGCTGAAAGGTATGGAGATACTTTGGGTCCCGGGTAAGGACGTAAGATACTTTTTATTCCGGAAAAATGTACGGTTCTCGCGCGATAAACGAGTTTTGGCGCAACGGAATTGCGGGCGTCATCTAGTTTATGATAATATTCACGGAGCAAAAACAAAGTTATTGCTCCGTAAAAATTTTGTTTTTCCGTGATAATATGAATATAAATCAGTTAAACTATAGTGTATATTAACTAATAAGCGTGTTAACTGCTCACTGTTCACGGTACATCGGCCACTTTCCACGGCAGCCGGCGGAAGTCCGAGCTGACGAAATGATCGAATGATCAATTCACGATTAGTCAAGCGATGGTCAATGCCAAATGCCACGTCGCAGGGTGCCCACTGCCCAGTCAAGTCACTCAAGCTGCATTTGATAGATTGGTTCTTGGTCAAATTATATTCGACTAGACGTTCCGCGCGGCTTCGCCCGCGTAAATTAGGAATTTTACGGAAACCGTACATTTTTTCGCAAATCTTAGTCTATGTCCTTCCAAGTGGTTTACTCTATATTTGTACCAAATAACATAAAAATTGCTCCTGTAGTTCGAGAGAAGAGTCCGTTTCAAATAATTTTCCCCGTTTTTTCCACATTTTCCTCTGTTTCCTCGCTCCTATTAGTCTTAGCCTGATAATATTATAATATTATATCCTATAGACTTCCTCGATAAATGAGCTATCTAACACTGAAAGAATTTTTCAAATCGGAACAGTAGTTCCTGAGATTAGCACGTACAAACAAACAAACTCTTCAGCTTTATAATATAAGTATAGATTGAGTCGACAGCGTAGTTACTAAACTCGATATTATTTTATTGCAAATTAAAGGGGTAAGAGCGTTTTCACATTATCCGATCCGATATCGGTGTCGGACGCCGATCCGATATCGAGGTAAGTAAAATGTATGAACCGATATCCGATATCGGGCCGGACAATATGAAAGACAGGTACATATTTCATACATTTTACTTACCTCGATATCGGATCGGCGTCCGACACCGATATCGGATCGGATAATGTGAAAACGCCCTAACGGTAGTAGAAAATTAGTCATCCAGGAGGTCGCCATGTTTTTTTTTTTACAAATGGCATCTATGTCACAGCAACGCGTAGCCGGGTCTACTAGTAATGGTACGTCCACACGTTTGCCAAATCTCAACAAATGGTCACAAATACAAACGTGTGGATAGGGTGTTTGGCTTGGCTTGTTTAACTTTGCAAAGACTTGTAGCCGATCCGACCGAGTGTCGGTTTTTTGACACAAATCAAAGGGAATTTGCCGCAAGGGCTTGCCACGCGTCTACACGTTTGTGCGCGTTCATTCTTGTCGAAGCTCTGTTAGCAAACAGATGTGCTTTTAAAAATGAATGACTGATTAAATCAAAACGTGTTAAACTTCCTGGAATGTTTTTTGTGAATCTATAACATCCACCATTTTCTTTGCCGTTATAGATGTTGTTTTTTTTTTTTACACTCCTTTTCTTATATTTATAATTTAAAAAAAAGACTTAAGCCAAATGTTATAGCCGATAGGTACAGCAAATTCGATGTCCGTCATGCTTGCCGCGTTAGAACAAACTAACTCACTCGCAAGCGTGTGGATGGTGACGTTTGATTCCCTAAATCAAGCCAAACGTTTGTAGCGATTTGGAGTTTCAGGCAAATGCCAAGCGTGCGGACGCGGCATTAGGCTTCTTACAGATGAACGGCACGTCTTGTCGACGGCAGTCGTCGACAGTAGCCATGCCTGAGCATCAGAATGGTAAACATTGGGTAGATCAAATCACTGGAAGTTGCTTACGAGTTACAACCTTTCATAGTGGCTAAAATGGTCGCTTTGGAGAATCATAATATGATTCATTTTTCTAAAATCGCAAAATTGACACTCTGTTTGCAATTATGTCTAAATTCGTACTAATTTGACATTCGTGAGATTGACAGTTTTGACAATTCATTTTGTGAATTGATTGAGAGGAATTGCTAAATGTGACCATTTTAGCCCCGCTGATGATGATTTATTATTATGACTTAGCTAAGATAACACTCACAACCTAGATCAAATCGCTTTCAATACAACGAAGCCACGGACAGACAAACTGTGTGTGTTATGTGTTTTAACATAGACATACAGACAGACGTCAAACTTAATATATTATATACAGAGTGTAACAAAACTAAGTGATAATACTTTAGGGCAAGGCTTCCCAAACTGTGCGTCACGACATTGTCCCAGGGGCGTCGCATGTCGACACAACCAAATTGAGTGAGCGCCGCGCGCATTATGTCATTCATACATCCCGGGCAGTATTCCCGCTTTCAGAAGCTATGCTCAGAAAAGCAAGCGCATCCTTCACATTAGCCAGCCTTGCTAGCTTTAATATCTTTCATAAATATCTTTTTTTTTAATTTTTATGCTTATGTTTTGATTTGGTCATTATTTCCTCATAAAAATATAAAAATGTCCAAATAGTGTTTTTATGATAACCTATGTAGGCTGGTTCTAAAATTGGAAAGTATTTTTGGGGGGGCTGGGTTCAGGGGCGTCGTAAAGAAATGGCAAAGTCCCTAGGGCGTCACAGTACAAATAAGTTTGGGAAGCCCTGCTTTAGGGTGTGTATGTGTTCCTTATAGAGAGGTCACTGTGAAAGTAGCAGCGCTGAAAGATCAATATTTTTTTTCACTTTTGTATGGGCAAGCGCTCTAGCGTCACGAGTTTCCCCAGTTTGGGTGCGATGAGGAGGGCTTCATACTGGTGAAGAGAAGGAAGAAGAAGCTCGCCGCCCGCAACCATCGCGGCACCGCGCCCTATGTACCTGAGCTGCGTCTGCGGAGCCAGGTACCCGCGACGCCCCTGTACATATCCCGCCTGCACTGGTCCATGGAAGTCGAGGACGTCGTAGACTACATCAGTAAGAAGACATTCCTCCACTTGAGGGTCGAGCGTCTGCAGTCTCGCCACAAGGTCAACTTCAGTTCCTTTGTGGTGAGAGTACCGACGCATCTTCCCCCGACCTTTGAAGCGGAGGAATTCTGGCCGACTGGTGTGGTTTACCGAAGGTTCCAGGGGAGACACCGGGATGAAGCGCGCGTCACGTCGCCGTTAATTCGTGATAATGTGTAGTTGTTAAGTATATATAATTTTTATGTATGTTAGTCATTAAGGTATATATATTGTATGGGCCTACGTAGCCTGATTTAAATAAATAAATAAGTAAATAAAATAAATAATTTAAAAAAAGCCTTATATTTGTTGTAAATTAAAATTACATATTATGTGGTTATTGTTAGTTTGATATTATCCTAAGTGCAATAAGTTAGTATACAATATTTTTCAAAAAATAAGTTGTGAGGATATTAACCTTATCTACTTAATATTATATTAACTTACAAAAAACCCCTCTTCAGAGGTGAAGGCCTCCTCCAGACTATTCCATCTGTCTCGATGTTGGGCTATTTTAATATAGTAAGTCTTGGCCGGCAATCTTTCTAATTTCGTCATCCCAGCGTGTAATAGGCCTTCCTATACGTCTCTTGCCTTCAGGTCCTTTCCAAGATGTTACTATTGAGGTCCAGCGCTGGTCGTTTAATCTCGCAACATGTCCTGCCCATTTCCACTTTAGTTGTTTTGCGAAGCTGAGAGCATCTATAACCTCGGTTCGGTCTCTTATAGTAGTATGCCTTATTTTTTGTAGTTTTTTTATACCGGCCATGCTGCGCTCCATTCCACGTTGGCAAGTTACAATCATTGCCTTTGCTTTGCTATTGTACTTCCACGTTTGGCACCACTGACCTCCATTATACAAGTACGCTGGACTTATGATACCCAGCTGTTTATTGTGTTGTGCCTATTTGAAGCGGAATCAGCGCCCCCAATGCGGTGGAAGAGAACTAAATCTGACGTAACCAAGACGTTTGAAAGTCGCCATATTGGCGCTGATAGCAGTAGTGAGAGTACTTGGAACTAATACTAGTGATGACAACCAATAACGACTAAGCGGCCATTTGCAAGTTACGTCAGATTTAGTTCTCTTCCCCTGCAATGAGGGCACTGATTCCGCTTCAAATAGGCACAATAAGCAGCTGGGTATCATAAGTCCTTGTACTTATAATATAATGGAGCCTGCATACTTGTATAATGGAGGCCATTGTTTGGCACCCATATGTCAAGGATGGCAGTAGGCATGAGTTCATTACTTTTGATTTTATGTTTATAGGCATGTTGCTTTTAAATATTTCTTTTAGTTGCCAGTACTTGTTCCAGGTGTTAGCGGCTCGTCTTGAAATTTCCAATTCGTTGTTTTTCTTATCGAAACTTATATGTTTGCCGAGGTATATGTATTGTTTGGTGTATTTTAGGCGGATATTTGTTACCATCACAGTTCTCTCTACACTGTTTGTCAATTATTGGACAGATCGACAGGAAAGACCACGGCATCAACATAAAATTACAACACATGATAGAATCTCTACATAGAGCCAGCATCCAAGTAGGACTCGAAATTAATTTCTCCAAGACAATGTTAATGACAAACAGTGACAAACAGAGTTTCCCCATACAACAGTACAAGGAACACGTACACACCCTAAAGTATTATCACTTAGTTTTGTTACACCCTGTATACAAGGGCCACATACACACCCTAAAGTATTATCACTTAGTTTTGTTACACCCTGTATACAAGGGCCACATACACACCCTAAAGTATTATCACTTAGTTTTGTTACACCCTGTATACAAGGGCCACATACACACCCTAAAGTATTATCACTTAGTTTTGTTACACCCTGTATACAAGGGCCACATACACACCCTAAAGTAATATCACTTAGTTTTGTTACACCCTGTGTCTGTTTTCGGCAGGGGTTAAAAAAAAATAGCACACATATATTTTGCACAATGTTTTCCTTAAAAATCTAGAACAGCTATTGTATGCTAATTTAATAATTCAGGGAAACTTAGAAAAAAACGGCGCGGTAATATCGATATCCAAAATTCAATACTAATATTATAAATGCGAAAGTGTCTGTATTATGTCTGTCTGTGTGTCTGTCTGTCAGTTATACCTCTTCAGTCTTCACGCCCAAACCCCTGAATCGATTTGCTGTTTGGTATGGAGATACTTTGAGTCCCGGGAAAGGACATAATATGATACTGTTTATCCTGAAAAAAATGTACGGTTCCCGCGCGATAAACGAGTTTTGGCACAACAGTTGCGGTCGTCATCTAGTATTAACTATAGGTGTGATAAAACAACGTTTGTCGGGGCAGCTATATACGAGGGCGGCACTGAAAATTTCGGGAATCAAGGAAGTGACACAACATTACTATTTAAAAATGTATTTATTGCTTTTCGAAGTATTCTCCGCGAAATTTGACATATTTTTCCATACGATGGAACCAATTATTGAAGCAACCATACCATTCGGAAGTTGGGGTCTCCAAAATGGCCGTTTTGTAGGCGTCCACAGCTTCTTCAGGTGATGAAAATCTCTGCCCACGCAATTTATTCTTTATTTTAGGGAAAGTATAGAAATCATTAGGGCTTAGGTCGGGGCTGTACGGCGGATGGTCTAATAATTCTATGTTTTCTTGCTCTAAAAACTCTTTTGTTCTGTGCGCGGTGTGAAAACTCGCATTGTCGTGATGGAGGATGATGCGGCGGTTGCAGTTCTTTTTACGGAGTTCAGAGACTACCTGTGGCAAACAAATGCTAGCATACTATTCTGCATTAACCGTTCTTTGTCCCTCAAAAGGAATAGTCGCAACATGGCCGGTTTTGGAGACAAACGTGGTCACCATTTTTTTTTTTGCAACACTCCGTGAACGAACAATTTTTGTTGGCTTTAACTCATTTTTGAACACCCAAACTCGTGACTGGTTTTTTGTTTCGGGTTCGTACGCATTACATCCAGGATTCGTCACCTGATACGATGTTGTATACAGCATTTGAGGATCCTGCGTGGAATCTTTCGAGAGTTCTGACGAACCAAGTAACGCGGGCCGCTTTTTAACCGACTTCCAAAAAGGAGGAGGTTATATGTTCGGCTGTGGAGTTTTTATTTTTTATTTTTTTTTGTATGTTCAACGATTACTCCGCCGTTTGTGAACCGATTTTCAAAATTTTTATTTTGTTCTATTAGGTTTCCCTCCAATTTGGTCCCATTTTCACAAAAGTGGTGATCTGATGATGGGATCCATGAGTAATCGAGGGAACTCCTCAAAATTTATATGGAAACATATGGTGATTTTGGTTTTATGAGAAGTATCCTAAGCATATTATGCTACCAAAACGTAAGATTTTGCACCAAGGTATACTATGGTGGTATGGTTAAAATATAATGTTGTTTCAAAATAAATGATTCAAGTTCTAAGCGACTTATGTACCACAAAATTGAACATAACAAAGTCAACCTTAACTCCAGAGCGTAAGGCACACATTTGACATTTCTTCTGAGATTCGAAAGAAAAAAGAGAAGTAAGTTGCTTCGATAGGTTTTTAACTATTATTATAACTAGTTTAACTATTATTAACCCATCAATCCCCAAGCGGCACCCGGCTGCCGCATAACAATCAAAAATCTATTGTGTCTGCGATTCCCACGATCGAGATAATAAACGTAGAATATACGCGATGGTTTACTAGGTAACTAAAAAGAGTGAAATTATTATTTTTAACAAAAAATTAAAACCGACTTCCAAGGTAAAAACAATAATAACATCCTTATAATATAAACTAAAAAGTATTAAATAATTTTTCCTATCTAATAGTGCCTTTTTCCGAATTCGGCTAAACTTCAACTATTTCTGTACTCAATCTTCATCATTTTGAAGTCGGTGCCAGTTCCAAAAGTTTCAAATACCTATTCTGTCAGAGAACTGAAGATTCAGCTATATCTGGTACCGACTTCAAAATGATGAAGATTGAGTACAGAAATAGTTGAAGTTTAGCCGAATTCGGAAAAGGCACTATTAGATTAGATTAGGAAAAATTATTTAATACTTTTTAGTTCATATTATAAGGATGTTATTATTGTTTTTACCTTGGAAGTCGGTTTTAATTTTTTGTTAAAAATAATTGCTCTTCACAGAGCAAATGCGGTATCAATCGGGAAAACAACTATTTTAAACCTAATTGTTCATACAAGATTATTTGTATTTAACTTATGCCAATGTCTAAAGTTGCCTGAATTTCGCGGTATGTCACATGTCGATCTTCCTCAATCAACTTACGCACAGCATCAACGTTTCTTGGGTGACTGCAGTTTTTGGACGACCTTGACGGGGATCATCACTGAGCTTGACACGTCCACGTTGAAATTCAGCAAACCAGCGATAAATTGTGGTTTTGGATGGGGCTTCATCACCAAATGCAGAAATCATCCGGTCAACACACTGTTTTTGTATTAAACCACTTCGGAACTCATAATAAATCATCGCTCTAGAATTTTCTTGAGTCAATTCCATTTTCTCAACGACTAAACAAGTTTGACAAGACCTTGTGACAAGACCGAGAATCTTTTTTTAAGTAAATAAATGGTATTCGATTTTTAAAACCAAGGAGTTTTCAATTAAAAAGATTTTAATATGACAGGAACAGTGGAAATATTCCATTCCCGATACTTTTATTGCAACCTATGTAAGAGCTAAAGTGCGCTCTACATAATAATATAGAGCAGCAGATATTTTAGTATTTCAACTTAATTCTATTGATTTTTATTTTTTTTGATGCGCAGGGGAAACCCTTTATGGGTGCCCCGGGTTGGGGATGTGCCTCAGTTAAGCTGAAGCACCCCAGGGGTATGTGGGACTCCCGACGAGAAGCGTCGAGCTTACCCACTAAAACCACCTGCGGTTTGCCTTCAGCCGTATACGGAGGGATGTTCTGGATCTGTCTAACACAGGACTCCCTCCACGACCGGCCGGTCTACCTCATAAGGGACCGGACTTCCACCAAAGTAAGGGAACGCTATACCAATAAATTTCATATCCATTTACACAGGAATCTTCGTGCAGGCAGAACTCAATTCGGATTCCAAAAAGATAAAAGTACTGCGCAATTATTGTCATTATTTACAGATGAAATTAACCAGCACCTAAATGATAAAAAACATGTACTTGCTGTTATGATTGATTTCAGTAAAGCTTTTGATACCCTAAAATATGATACTTTGTATAATAAACTGAAGCAAAGTGGTATACAGGGACCAGTGCTGGATTTATTCAAAAATTATCACAAAAACCGATTTAATGTAGTAAATATATCAGGAGAACTTAGTAAACTTATACCTACACTCCGTGGCACGGCTCAAGGTAGCATAATCGGACCAACTGAGTACCTACTGTATGTTAATGATATGTGTAATATATTCCAGCACTCCTCTGTGTACCAGTTTGCTGACGATACATGCATTGTTATAGGTCATCATGACGTTGTTGAGGCGCAGAAACTAATTCAACAAGACTTTGATTTGCTATGCAAATGGGCTCACGATGTAGGCAAAACTAAGTTAATGTATATACATTCACCGTACAAAAAAACAACTACTTTACCTAATGTGATCGCCCATGACCGTGATTGTATGCATAAAGAGAAATCAGTAAACTGTACTTGTTCACCACTCGAAACTGCGAAAGAACATACTTACCTGGGTCTTGTGATAGACCATAAGTTTAATTGGGGTCCACATGTGGACTCTGTATGTAATAAATTAAGGGCCATACTATCTAAATTATGTATACTTAAACATATGTTACCTTACAAAACTTGTAGACTACTTTATATGTCACTGGCAGATTCTGTTATTAATTATGGGCTGTCTAGTTATGGAAGGACGTTCAATTCTTATCTAAAAAATATTTATAACTTACAAATTAGATTACTGAAAACGATTGTTCCATTTAAAATTAAACTTAAATACAAAGACAACTATGATAATTTGTTTCACTATTGCAAAGTTATGAATGTGTATGACAAAGTTAAGTTATCAATTGTAACCGAGTATAGTAATAACTTGCATAAATTAAATGTAAGAACACGCTCTGCCAATTTACGAACACTGACTAAATTACCATTGTATGAAGTACCTAGATGTATAAATGAATATGGGGAAAGGGTCTGGAACTGTGTACTACCTAAAATACTAAACAGTCTACCAAAACAACTAGTACTTAATTTACTAAATAAGCAAAGGCATCGAATACGAAATTTATTGAAACAACATTTTATGCAATATATGTAGGTAATTAAAATTGTCATTTCCTAGAGTAGTAATGTAAATGTAACAATATTTAAGGTAAAGATAATATATCATAGAAAGTTATCATAAATATTTAATTATTATAGATATTCTGTCACAACTAATAATTTATATTAGTATATTATTATATAAAATAAGCAACTCATTACTTATGTATAAAATCTCACATGAGATTACAATCATAAGTTTAGTATTGTTGTATTGTGTTTGGCATTTTTTACATGAAATAAACAGATTTTTATTATTTTTATTTATTATGTAACAGACCCTAAAGCTGATCGCACATTTATAAGCACCGTACGCGCCGCACGCGTCGAACGCACCGCATAGTACACGAAATTCCGCGCGTACGGTGCGGACGAGTGTGCGAGGCTTCACATCATTTCATAACAACAAATTCTAAAAAAAAATATATCCACAGCCGAACATATAACCTCCTCCTTTTTGGAAGTCGGTTAAAAATGCGGCGCGTTCGGCGCGTGCGTGCTGATGAATGTGCGATCACCTTATTATCCTTAAGGCCGAATGTATAATGTCGTAAATGAATATATAAAGTGTATAACGCGTTTTGTGAACATCCTGTACACATCCACATTTTATATTGAAGTGTTGTATAAATTATATTGAAGTAAGTTTTATTGTGAAAAGTGCTATCATATTTTGGTTTTGCAAAATTTTCGGTGATTTTAAAATTTGTTTAAATTGGTGTTTACTTACTCAAAAAAAATTGCTAATTAAATCTCATTCATTCAACATCTTCACTTTCTGTTTTACGAAGAACGAGAAAGATTACACGATATTTAATCTAACTACGATTATTATCAGTCCCTACCCAGACTGATTAAAGCTGCCTAATTTTTAAAAATTTTTCACGTTCTCTAGCGAAAATACGGCTTTCTTTGTAATTTTTTGCATAGGCTCAACATTTTTTGTTAAGATAATATTTATTTTCAGCGAAAACTTTTACCATAGTGCGATGCTCTTCATCATAACCCTCATCATCTTCGGTTTCTGGGCATGGAACCGGCGGAAGAGGGACTCCAGGGAACCGCCGATGTTGCCTGGTGCTGTACCTCTCATTGGCCACGCATACCACTTCATTGGAGACAGTGCTGGTGAGTGATATAATTGATCAGCGGTTCTTAAATTTTTATTGGTGGCGGAACCCTTTTAGAAAGTGGCATTTTTGATGGACCCCCAAAAAATAATGTTTTGTCTTTGAATGGATTGTCTCCATGCTGGTGTCTGATGATATTCCTATAAACAATTTAATATTTATTTATCGCTCGCGGAGCCCCTATAAGACCTTTGAGAAGCCCCAGGGATCTGCAGAGCATATTTCGAGAATAGCTGTACTATGGTATAATAATATTATGTAACAAGTTTTTTTATAAAACCTAGCCACGGGAGCATCTTTGCTTGAAGAAGTAACAAACATGTAATACACACTCACAAACTTTAATATTATTGTGATAAAATATGGATTTAAGAACCGCATAATATTATGTATAAGAATATTAGTAACTGGTAACTTATATTTAAACAAATAATATTATATTTTATTAATAACCTACCATTATACATGCATGCGCGTTAGTAATATGTTCGATATAGCAGTTAGTTGCGTGTTCTTCCGATTGGCTTGAACTAGTTATTATATGTTGCCACATTCACGATTTGTAAAACCGCCAAACGAGCTGACGGATTGCCTGATGGTAAAATTCGCAATACCAGTATGCTTAGCATGGCCACAATGTGAAAGAATAAAAACGCTGACAGTTTTTGTGCACAAACTGTCAGACTTCCTTTGTTAATCCATCACTTTGTCTACTTTACCGTAGAAATGAACCTTTCTAGGTGGTCATGCTAAGCCTACTGATATCGAAGACACCAGATATCAAACACTGTTGTCAATGCAACTCGAATTTTGTGAATTTTGTCGCGGAGAAGCAAAATTTTTCAGCGACTTTATCTATACTAATATTATAAAGCGGAAGAGTTTGTTAGTTTGTTTGTTTGAACGCGCAAATCTCAGAAACTACTGATCCTATTTGAAAAATTCTTTCAGTGTTAGATAGTCCATTGATCGAGGAAGGCTATAGGCTATATTTTATCACGCTAGGACTAATAGGAGCGAAGAAATAGAGGAAAATTTGGAAAAAACGGGGGGAAATTATTTGAAAGGGCTTATTTGAACGTGCTAATCTCAGAAACTACTGATCCGATTTGAAAAATTCTTTCAGTGTTAGATATCCCATTTATCAAGGAAGGCTATGGGATATATTTTATCACGCTAAAACTAATAGGAGCGAAGAAATAGAATAAAATGTGGAAAAAACGGGGGAAATTATTTGAAAGAGCTTATCTCACGAACTACTAGAGCAATTTTTCTGTTATTTGGGTCAGATAAGAAGTAGACCACGTGAAGGATCATAGGCTATTTTTTGTAGACTGATTTGTCTGTGAAATATCTAATTTACGCGGGCAAAGCCGCGTGGAATGTCTAGTGTTAATAATAAATATTAATTCTTACAAAATTAATGCGAAAGTGCGTTTGTCTGTTACCTCTTTACGCTTAAATAGGTAAACCGATTTCGATGAAACTTGGTATGCAGATACCGTGCCGTCCCGGGAAAGGACATAAGATAGTTTTTATTCCGGAAATATGTGCGGTTCCCGCGCGATAAATGAATTTTAAATGCAACGGAGTCGCGGGTGTCATCTTAGTTGACTATAATTTAGTCGTGATCGGTAGGATTTGAAGAACGTTTGTGTACCAAAGCATAATTTTCCATCTTTTTGGTAAAAGGTAGCCCCGTGCGAGCTTCTTACGCCGGTTCTTCTCGCCGAGCTAGTTGTCGAGCTGGTGGTAGGCAACATCTCCGGTAGGAGTATTAGTGTTCTGTGGGCACCATAGTCTCGACGTTCAGAAAATATATATTTTTTAATTTACTCTGAATAAAATTATTTGATTTGATTTGATTTAAATGTTTTGTGTACCCATGGTGACTGGTCATCCTGTGTTCCAGTGCTGTGGAAGAAGCTAGAGGACGTGTCAGACAAGTGCTCCAATGCCGGTGGTGTCATCCAGGCGCAGATCGGACCTAGGGCTGTTTATGGTATGACTTTTAAAATCTCACGATTGTCCGCAAGTTTATCCGCTCAAAATCTCGTCCTTTTTTTCTCTGTTTTCCTTATCTACATTACTTCAGTCCAAAATTGTATTATTGTCATCCCAGCAGTCACTTGCTCTATTCGAAGAAAAGAATCACTATATTTGCCAATAATTATATTTTCTTAAACCGTTCAGACGGTGTCATATTGTTATTAGTTTTATGTTAGGTACCGAGAATCGAGATAGTTGTGAGAGTGATAGTATACCCAATTATTTTTTTTATGAAATAAGGGGGCTAACGAGCAAACGGGTCACCTGATGGAAAGCAACTTCCGTCGCCCATGGACACTCGCAGCATCAGAAGAGCTGCAGGTGCGTTGCCGGCCTTTTAAGAGGGAATAGGGTAATAGGGGAGGGTAGGGATGGGAATAGGGTAGGGGATTGGGCCTCCAGTAAACTCACTCACTCGGCGAAACACAGCGCAAGCGCTGTTTCACGCCGGTTTTCTGTGAGAGCGTGGTATTTCTCCGGTCGAGCCGTCCCATTCGTGCCGAAGCATGGCTCTCCCACGTATAAATCATATCACATTTATGCAATAGACAATTTTATTCTATTCTATTATTTTTGCATAATCAACTTTACTTTTCCAGTGGTGACCGACCCAGAGGACTGTATGACGATATCCAACGCATGTCTTCAGAAGGACGGATACTACGACTTCGCCAAGCCCTGGCTGGGGGAAGGATTAGTTACTGGGACTTGTGAGTATACATCATGATAGGCAGTAGCGGCGTTAGGGGGGGAGACGCTAGGCGACCGCCCAGGGCGCCGTATAAAAAGGGGCGCAAACAGGGCGCCTGAGGCCGTTAGCTCTACCAGCAACCTGAGCGCCAAAAAAATCTCGCCCAGGGCGCTGGTAGTACTAAAACCAGCACTGATGATAGGAAATAAGAAAGAAATACTCTCAGGGCCTGTTTCACCACTTTCTGATAAGTGCCGGATAGGCTATCCAGTATCCACAACTTATCTGACTGATAGAGTATAGACTATAGATTATCTGTCAGATAAGTTGTAGATAGATTTATTCAGATAGCCTGTTCGGCACTTATCAGGAAGTGGTGAAACAGGCCCTTAATTTAATAAAACATTAAACATGCACCCTCTTACTAATAAAAAGTTACACAGCGTGTATAGAGGGTGCATAAGATTTTTTCTACTAATAATCATTTTTTGACTTAAGGTCTGTATAACGATGCTGTCATTTCCATACTAATTTCTCTGTATAGACTCTGTGAAACGTGTGTGTAACTTAAAAACTCCTGTTTAACCATTCACACGCTGAACGCATGTTTAAGAAGTTTTTATTAGTAAGAGGGACAGTGTGTAACAAAACTAAGTGATTATACTTTATGGTGTTTATGGGTATTGTCTTTACTGTGGAAGTAGCAGCGCTGAAAGCGTAACTTTTTTTTACTTTTGTATGGCAAAATTCATGACGCTGGGTCGCAATTGTTCCTACAAATCACAAAAAGAAATTACTTATTCAGTGCAGCTACTTTCACAATCAACAACGATCTGCGTGTATCGTCCAATGGTATCGTCTCATAGCACGAAGCTTCGTGACGATAGACGCATGTGCGGCCGCGGCATAAGGGACACAATACACACCGTTAAGTTTTCCATTTTATTGAATGTAATGTATAACTTCTTAGTGAAAATTCATGTTTCACATTAACACCTTATTTCATGCACTAATTCCAATTCCTAAGTGGAAAGTTTCCAAAACATATGTGTGAAAACTTAATTATTATTGGCCTTCCTGTGTTGTTAGAACTACTTGTTAATCTAGCTATAAATTTTCCTAAACAAATAAAAATAGTAAATATTTGTGCGTGCGCTTAGTACGTACGCTACCTCGCACATTTCTGGCACTGCCCGTAATGCGGGGTCTGCCGCCGAGTACGCTGCTCGGCAAAAGCACAACAAGTACACGGATTTGGAAATACAGTACCTCTTTGTGCCTTTTGCCGTCGAAACGGGAGGTCCGTGGTGCAACGAAGCGAAAGCTTTCGTTCGCCAGCTCGGACGTCGGTTGCGGGAATCGGGTAACGATCCCCGCTCCGGGGCTTACCTGGCCCAACACGTCTCCCTAGCCATTCAGCGCGGTAACGCGGCCAGTGTGATGGACGTTTGAGCATGGTACGCTGCGGGGTGGCCTTTTTGATTAAGATCTTTAGTTTTTCCTTTTTATTCTAATTATTATCATTGTTAAATTATTTTTTATCTATATAGATTATTGTTATTGTAAATTTTATATTCTGGATATATTAGGCTTTTATATTTAGTTTCTGTATCTTTTAGTTTTAGAAAAAATCTTTCGAGAAATATTATTTTTTTTTATCTAATAAACGTACTTTTAGACTATGTTAATAGTAAATGGAATGAAATAATTGTACTATTATAATACTATATTAATATACTATAATATAATATATAGAAAAAAAAATCTAAATAAAAAAAGAATCCTTTAATTTCAGTATCAATATGGAAAGTCCACCGCAAGCTGCTCAACCCGGCCTTCAGTCAGATAGTCCTGGACGGGTTTCTGGACCTCCTGAACCGTCAGGCTCGAAGACTAGTCAAGGATTTGTCGGCGGAGGTCGGAAAAGGACCCTTCGACCATTGGGTGTATACCCGACATAACGCTATTGAGACTATTTGCTGTGAGTAGATCCTTTTAAAGCAGGTTCAAGAGTTGATTCTATCAGAACATATTGTAGACTCGATTTATATGCATCCGACCGATCGCGTGGTTTGGATCACAAGCAATTGTATATGGACGACAGCCCGACCGCGCCGCTGTTTAAGGCGACGCCTTGATAATTTGGCTGTAGCGATATCGATTTTTCTCAGCAATGACTAAAGCTAAGAAATTAAAGTTCATTGTCAGTATTCATCATGTTTTGTCTTTGAATTACCCATAGCATAACACGATTGGTCAATAATATATGTATGGTGGTGTATAACACAGAATAATCAATCAAAAAGACCTCTGTAAAAAAAGGGATTCTAATTTTGCCAACAGAGGAGAGTGATTTAAGCTTCCAAAATTTGTACATAGATTGGTTCAAGCATACACTTTAATTTGCACATAGCTTATATGAAATATATTTATGGTTTTTAAATTACGCGACAAAAACCATTGTGTCGCTTACGCCCTTTCCATTTCTTGTTTTCTATGAGACGCCGGGCCGGCCTCTATCTCAATCTAAAACATATCCAATACGGTTTTTTACTTTAACGCGGCGTCACCGTAAATAAATCGTAACATACTATTGCTAGAGATCTCGTGGACCGCCAAACGGCTCATTCGCGCGGACCCCAGACGCATATAAATCCAGCCTAAGACGTGAATTGTCTCTTGAATCATTTTATAATTGCGATTTGAAAATAGATTTATAAGTATCTTGCATTGAGTCGATGAAAACATAATATGTACAACTAAAATACGAATTTTGAGCAACAAGAGTTGTGATGTTGCTCTTACTCAAGGCCAAACGAAAGTGGAAATTTAGTCCCTCTA
Source organism: Cyaniris semiargus (assembly GCA_905187585.1). Lineage (NCBI taxonomy): Eukaryota > Metazoa > Arthropoda > Insecta > Lepidoptera > Lycaenidae > Cyaniris > Cyaniris semiargus. Next base: position 10,060,245 of record LR994568.1, on the reverse strand, counting down.
AGTTTTAGGCCATTATTCGTAAATTTTATAGATTACTTTCCTTATCAAAAAGACATAAGTATTTGGGAAAAAACTCTTTTAAAGAAGTACCTACTCCTACATTACATAAAATTATGTTGTGTGATGCCAAAAATTTATACCCAGCTCAGAAAAAGATCTAATGTTCTTCTATTTTCAGTGACCGCTCTAGGCGTAGACTTTAGCGACAAGACGATTCTCACGGCGGAGTACGTGCAAGCGACAGAGAAGATACTCAATGTCTTCGTGGAGAGATTTCTTAAGATCTGGTGGCACAACAACTTCCTGTACGACTTCAGCAACCTGAAGAAGAAGCAGGATGAGCTGTTGAAGATACTTCATCATATGTCTATCACGGTAAGATGACCAGCGCTGTTAGTGATGCGGGGATTTATAAATAGGCCACGGCCTATGGGCGGCAGAGTCCTAGAGGGGCAGCGTCCATAGAAGCCCTACAGATTACGTACATGGGGCGGCGAACATAAAGTAGCCTCTCATAAAAATATTAATTCGGCATTGGTTAGCATAACCACTGACCGCTAAAGAAAAGAAAGAAAATATTTCTTTGAACGGATATAAGAGGATTTAATTTTTTAACAAAAAATATCTTGATCCCTAAATCCTAATATCCAACATCTTTAAACATGCTGTAAACTATGGTTTTGCTAAAGTTGCAAACCAATAAGAAATAAATAAAAAAATTGATTCTAAACTAAGCTTGCAGATAAATAAGAAATATTATTATCGTTTATTTAATTAATAAATTCGTAATGCAGGTACTCAAGAAGAGAAAAGCAGAATACTTGAAGAATAGAAACAACGTAGAGGAAACAGAAAAACCAACCATTACAGGTACCATCGTCATCAAACAATAATTAATAAAGTATAAACTTTCTTTTCATTCATTGAAATACTTTTAAGGTGTAAGAACATCTGTCTCTCTGTCTGTCTGTTACCTCTTCACGGCAGAACCGCTGAACCGATTTGGTATGAGGATACTTTAAGTTCCGAGAAAGGACATAGGATACTTTTTATTCCGAAAAATAGACGGTTCTCGCGCGATAAACGAATTTTGGCGTAACGTAGATACGGGCGTTATCTAGTTTCAACATGATTTTGTTTTCAGGAGTCAAATTCAAGCCCTTCATGGATCTTCTTCTAGAACTTTCTATTGAGAAGGGGGCGTTTGATGATAGGGAGATAAGAGAGCACATAGACACCATGATCATAGGGGGTCACGACACGTCTGCCGCGGTGCTCATGTTCAGTTTACTACTGATAGGATCCTACCCTGAGGTTCAGGAGAAGATATTTGATGAGTAAGTATGAATTTCCGTATTTTAAATTTGTTTATGCACTTTAAAACGGCTGTTTTGTAGAAGAATGCCGATATTTTTTAACTTTCATTAAGCAATAGTTGCACTTCAAAATTCGTTTGCAAACCTCGGAGAAACCAGTAAGCATGATTTCACACTGCTTTATGGCATATTAATCTGGTCCGTTCTTTCTAAAGTATGGCGTGTTTAATAAACAGCGGGGCTAAAATGGTCGCATAGCAATTCAATTCATCAATTCACAAAATGAATTTTCAAAACCGTCAAAGTCACGAATGTCAAATTAGTACGAATTTAGACCAATTGAATTGGTCAAACTCACGAATGTCAAATTAGTACGTACGTACGTTTTCCTTTTAAGGGGGGAGATGTAAGTTTAAAACGTCTTATTTAGAGTAGGCTGGTATCTTTGCAACAGAAAAGTAAAATATTTTAATTTTGAAGGACGACAATGTCAAGTTTATAAGAACTGAAAAAAATGTTTTTAGAGAAAATATTTGTGTTCGATTTGGAGGATTTACAATAAACGTGATTGTCGTTTCTTTTATATTTACAGGTATTTATATTATTCTTATATTATTTTATTTCTTGTACATATAGTTTTCAATGTTCTACTGTTTGATTATACATTAAACTTTTATATTTACAGAGAAACAAAATTGTTTGCTTGTTTTCCTCCATAATCGAATTAATCTTATAAAACGACCAATTGAATTGGTCTAAATTTGACATTCGTGCGTTTGACAGTTTTGACAATTCATTTTGTGAATTGATTGAGAGGAATTGCTATGCGACCATTTTAGCCCCGCAGATCTTACTTGAAATATTAAAAACATTAAAGTTCACAGATTATAGATAATTCCAATAGAAACTTTGGAGCTATTTATAATGAGAATATTACTAATGATGATAGAGTTCAAAACGTTGTTGATATTAATGATGATGACAAAGATAAAGAACGTAATAATAATCCACACTTTCATACTAAATATTATAAAAGCGAAAGTGTGTCGGTCTGCCTGTTACATCTTCTCACTCATACCGCCAATTCGATTGTGCTGAAATTTGGCATGAAGATTCTCTGCGTCCCGGGAAAGTATATATTATAATACTTTTTATTTCGAAAAATGTACGGTTCCCGCGTGATAAACGAATTTTGGCGCAATGAAGTTACGGGCGTCATCTAGTTGATGATGAACTTGAAGACGGTGTAGTTAATAATGTTGTCAATCGTAATGATAATACAATGAAGCTGATCGCACATTTGTCAGCACCGTACGCGCCATACGCGCCGTACGCGCCGTACGCGCCGTACGCGCCGTACGCGCCGAATAGTACACGAAATGCGGCGCGTAGGGTGCCGACGAATGTGCGAGGTTTCACATCATTTCATACAACAAATTCTAAAATGCGGCGCGTTCGGCGCGTGCGTGCTGATGAATGTGCAATCACCATTCTTTAATGATGTAATTCCCAGGCTTCGTGAAGTATTCGGTAACGATGACCGCGACGCGTCCAAGCACGATCTCTCGCAGCTCGTGTACCTGGAAGCTGTTCTGAAGGAGAGCATGCGGATATACCCCATAGTGCCGGTCATAGCGCGGGCCCTGGATAAGGATGTTAAGTTGCGTAAGTTGATGATGATGTGATGATGACGATGATGATGATGGTGATGATGATGGTGATGGTGGTGGTGATGATGATGATGGTGCTGACGATGACGATGATGATGATGAGGATATATCTTAAATGTTTCGCAGTAGATCTATTGATATATCGTCTCCACAGTTTTTGAAAGAGAAACTTGACCTACCTACTCAAGCCTATGAAGTTAATGTTGGTATCGTTTCGTATTAACAAGAAGCGTGTTCAGTATCAAAATTTATCTCTATCTGGCGACCAAGCTTTAGTATTTCATCGGATAAAACACACAGTCTTTAATAATATATAGGTATGGAAATGTTCCATAGCTCAAAAGGCATCTGCACAGAGACATAACACTAATCTGCCTTTTACTTTGGGTAAGTTTCCGAAGCGGTGGTAGGCACCAAGTAGACAGCCCTGGCCCCTTAGACAAAGTATCTTTCGTTAAAAACGATGACGAAATTCGTTATCAAAATGTATGCGGTTTGACACAAGTCATCGCTAAATGACATTTCGCTTGCGAAGACTAATGTCAAATCCCATACATTTTGATAACGAATTTCGTCATCGTTTTTAACGAAAGGGACTTTGGCTACGGTCTCGGTATTTATAAGTAACCGTATACGGTATAGGCCGCGGCCAAGGGGCGGCAGATTTCGTACATGGGGCAGCGGAAATGAAGTGGCCTTCACTCATAAAAAATATAAATCCGGCACTGCATAGAAAATTCTCAAAGAGTTCATGGCTAACCAAATTGGAAATGAAACATTTTCATTTCAATGATTCGTTCCTTTGTTTCGTTGACAAAATCTCTTTCTCCTCCAGGCCACTGCACCCTCTCAGCTGGTCGCACCTGCTTTATGCTGGTCTGCGGGATCCACCGCTACCCCTGCTGGGGCCCTGACGCCGCCCAGTTCAAGCCGGAGCGCTGGCTTGACCAGGCCAACTTGCCGGAGCATCCGGGAGCCTTTGCCGCGTTCAGCATGGGCAGACGGATATGTATAGGTTGGTTGAGAAGTGTGCCGTGTTCTTTGGGAGGACATTTTGTGTTGGGGTTAACTGGCCAGCGTGGGTAGAACAATATGTATAGGTTAGTTAGTTGATGATGCCTGCGGTGTTCTTTAGGAGCATCTTTTATGTGTTGGGGCTTGCTGAATGCTCGTCAGCAGGGCGATTTATGATTTCCATTCGACTAGTATTCGCAAACTGACAGTTTTGAAACCGCTGGCTTTAGAGTCGCCCAGGTAGGTACCTAGCGCGTGAAGTTAGCCTACCTGATACGTATTAAGCAATAACTGGAGCTATATTTGAGCGGTCAAATGTATGAGAGTTACCATTCAATACTGGGTTTCGATAACCAAACAGTGGCGGGGCAACACCTTAATTTGTTATGGGCAAGATATATTGCGAGGCTCCTGATGGATGACGCAAGACGGCGGATTTTGTTGAAAGAATAAAAATTTGAGTATCATAACTCGCAAATCCTTACAAAAATCCTCGTGGGCCCTTAGGGCGCGAGGCCGTAGGCGGTGGCCCACATCGCCCACACCTTACGCCGCCTCTGAAACCAAATCACTTTAAAAAACAACTTCATATTCCAGGTAAATCATACGCGTACATGTCTATGAAGACGACGCTGGCGCACGTGCTGCGTCACTACAAGGTGAAGGGGGATCACAGCAAGTTGACGCTGAAAATGGACGTCATGCTGAAGCCGGTGGGCGGACACCACATCAGCATTGAGAGGAGAAAGAAGGTCACCAAGTAGAGGAGATACTTCAATATTTCTTAGTAGATGAAGACAGAGAGAATGATACTTCATTATTGTTTCTTACTAGATGACCCGGTGATGTTTGTTTCACTAATGGCTAACCTAAATCCTAATACAAACCTACCCTGGACTTCCAAGACCCAAGTATATTTCAAGAGTCTTGAAATATACTCTTGTCGTCGCCTGAAAACTGATTTGGCTTATTTTAGTCTTGAATCAAGACTAAAATAAGCCGAATCGGTTTTCAGACGTTCTCGAGTTTCAGCGAACAAGATTTAAAATTAATTTTATATAGAGATTTATATAGGTAGCAGCTTGTAAAATATATTTAACTTGGTTTGTGCCCAGTTTCAGAGTTTTTTTTAAAGGTGATCGCACATATTTTTAAATTCGTTGTATGAAATGATGTGAATCTCACACATTCGTCCGCACCGTACGCGCCGCATTTCGTGTACTATGCGGTGCGTTCGACGCGTACGGCGCGTACGGTGCGGACTAATGTGCGATCAGCTTTACAGGTTTATTTGTTCATCGTTGTTGATTGGTTAATATTTTGACGTTAGCGAATCATAATAATACAGAATTTGACACTACGTTATTATTGTTTAATAAAAGTTTTTTTAAACAAATTGTTTGTATTTCCCAAAAGCGGTTTGATATTTGGAGAGTCGAATAATAAAAACAAGTAAAACAATAAATAAATTTAGTTTATTCTCTTTAGTTGTAATATTGCACATGCTCGTAAGTAGATTGGACGTATAAATAAAATATGTTTAAGTCGACTAGCATCATAATACTTTAAAGTTATAACTTTTAGTTGCAGACATGAATTTACCTATAAGTTATGAGGTTATTTACCTATAAAAATTCTCGAAAATTATAAAATTTTGAAGAAAAAAAAGTTGGCAGGTTAAACTTTATCATTACCCTTACTTTTAAAGAAAATTACACAGGGTAACAGCAGCCTTAGCATGGCCACAGTAGAAATGCGAAAGTATAGAAACACTGCGGAGATAAACTGAAGGTACTGTTGCGATCTTTACCGCGGCTAACCGCGACCGCGACCGACGGTTAGTCGCGGTTACTTTCGCATTTCTACTGTGGCCATGCTAAGCCTGCAGGTAAACAAATTTTGTCTGTCATACAAAGTTTTTTTCATTTTGTTTCATAGTGTTTAGGTACTGATTTTTAAAGCATAAACATCTATAAGAAAAATAATGAAATATATTTTATGAAGCTAAACTCAAAAATAGGTAAATCCACTTATCTGCATTATATTGTAAAATAAATAAATAAATACAACTGTAACCTTTGGTTTATAAAATGTTTTACAACTAGTATACTTACGTTACTGCAATAGTTAACTTAGCTGTCACTCAGCTTATAGCAGACTGAGTAGTTTTATATTAAACTTACTTTAAAATAAATACAGTACGTTCAAAATTATTTTACCACCAATAAGACTTTTATTCCCACAAAATAAGGGCCATTTTTATAGAAAGTCTGGCGTAGAATAACTCTAAACGCACTGTGATTAAACATAAATTATGAAACTAAATAATTTGTTTTGTAGCTTATAAACAACTAAATAAAATGAAACTTCGCAAGCCAATAACAGAAAAAAGTTTAAAATATTTCATCATGATATCACTATTTAGTATGGTAACAAAAAAAGTAGGCCAAACGACTAGTAAGTAGTACCATTATTATCTACATAATATTCGAACCTTAGATATTTTATTTAAAAATAAATAAATATATTACAATACGTCTTAGACATTGTTATTATAGTAACAGTTCCACAGCACAAAGAAGAGAAATAAAACAGCTGCAGAACTAGAAATTGAACTGTTAAAAATAATTAAAATAAATATAAACGTAAAGTATCAAAATTAATGGTAAACACTATTTCCGGCGTCATTCAATTGAAGAATAATAACAAAACTTCAAATAGCACAACCAACAGACTTTGATATTTGCAACAATTTTATTTCTCAAACTGTTTTAAGACTGATCAGTAAGAAATACTACTTAATACTTTTCCGTCGACTAACCTCAGAAAATTTAGTTTTAGCGCCATTTTTTGTATTTAAATGGCGTGGAATCGTCTAGATTAGTTGAGAAAAGCGTTATTTATAGATAGAGGAAGTTACACTAGATCACAGACTATAAAATACACAGTACACGTATCTACAAGTTTCACGATAAACATTTAACGTCATTTATTATAACGACGTATCTAAATACGATTGTTATCTGAAAATCTTCCAAGTATTATAGATGGAAAAAGTTACTTATATTTTTAAAATATTCGTCAAAGTGTTTTAGGCAAACAACACGACATAATATTATATTATATCGAACTAATAAAAAATAAACTTATTTTAAAATTTTAGTGAAATGGATAACTATAGAAGATTTTCAAACATCATGAAAATGCCATTGCATTTTGTGTGTGAACTTCACTTGAAGTGAATTACGAGATATAATTAGGTATAGCTCTTACCGCCGTACTCAGAGTGGAACATTAATTACGTAAATGTAATTAATTTAAAATTTTGACATAAGCCTCATACATTATCTGTCAAACTCTTCATTAAATTGAAGGTTAATCATAAATAAATGTCTCTGAGTGCGGCGGTGCTAAAATCGATTAACTTGTCATGTTAAATAAAAATAAAAACAACAGGTGCAGCAACAACAACAAGTAAAATTCCTATTATTATTATTTGTGCATCTGAAAAAGAATATTTTATACTTATATAAAATAAATATAATAAATATTGAATTGTATAATATTAAACCAAATTTGTACTTCTAAATAACAAAAAGTCTTATTCTTTTGTTGAAATATCGCAATGTCTGAATGTATTTTATCATTTATCTAGTCACTTATCTATACAACCATTACTGCAAATTGACACAGATATTAGAAAAGACTAAATATTTACGATAATCTAAAGTGTATCCAGTTTTTCTAGGTTCTACAATTCCTACATACATTTAGAATTAAAAATGCCTTGAATTTTTACGACATTTGCTAAATAAAAACTTTTGGAATATGTAATACCTACGTTCTTTTACGTAGTATGATATTTTTCTTCATAACTTCCTATTACGTAGTATTATGTAATCGGTAGCAGCTTTTGTGTCGGTTATAAATTATAATATATTTTTTTTCTAAATTAATTTGCAAATGTCACAAAAATTCATAGCCAGGGCTTAAAAATTGTTACATGTCAAATTATTTACAAGATTTTTGGTTTCACCAATATTCAAAACAAGTATTTCTTAAATAAATAAAACCGGTGACTCGTTCAAGTATCAAAATGGTGGGAGCACACTGCTCTGTCATTTTGACGTTTCCTCAAAAAAAAAGTCCCAATGCAATCCACTACTTTTGTAGTGGATTGCATTTGGACTTTTATAATTTATTATATCCAAATTTTTTGTCAGTAAGACCAAAAATGTCTCAGTTTTTACCGAGCAAGTATTTAAAATTGTCGTAATTTAAGATTGCTTTCGTTCTTAGTCGGTGGAAGTCGATTTGGACGGCTTAATTCGGTCCGGCTTGTCTGTACTGGAGTGACTACCCCTGGAAAAAGAAAAAGAAAAAAAACATTTTTACCCGAATATAACGACTACAGAAAAGCTTTAAATTTAGTATCTATGTATTGTTTGTTTACTTGATCCTTGTTTGATAAAAACGGTCGCATTTTTATTAGTTTTTAAGCTATTGCATAGCTTTTATTTTTTGGGAGCGGCGACTGAATCAAGAAATTCCGTAACGATAATAAACCTAACACCCCCCACTCCGACCGGCACAGCGGCGCGTTTGTGTGCGTGCGGTTGAACGTATGCGAATTATACTTGCATAAGTTGATAAAAATGCTATGCAATAGCTTTACTGCCGCGGTCCCCGAGTGCCACTCGTATTTTTATTTTTTAATGATTAAGCTATTGAACATTTAATTTTATTTAACACTTTCGCTGCGCCACCGGACACATATAGCCGGTAATGAACTCTCCCCTGGTGCGGGCGTCAAAAAACTAGTTTTGCGCGCTGGTGCGGCGTCATTTTAGGCATGATATTCTATGAGTTGAATAGAGACAAATATACATTATTGCTTCTTACTTTCAGACGGTCTTATTTTAATGAAAAAAAGGTACAGGGCATATTTGCCCTGTACGTACAGAACGAAAACATTTTGCATTCCATGCGTTACCGGACGACACGACTTGTACATGCATGTCCGGTATCGCACTGCAGGCGAGGGCGTATTCCTTAGTGAGAAGAACTTATTAGCGATTAGACGTTTGTCGACACTTGTTATATTTCCCGCCCTTTTACTAACGTAATAAAGGGTTTTCCAATAAGAGGTGTTATTTTGATATTCAAAGAAAAATGCCATTTTTTATTATAAATCATCAGATGTTTATTTCATTACAAAGAGGAAGGTATGCCGTTAATAGTGGAAAATAACATCAGGCAAATGACCACCACGGCCACGCTTACAGGACAAAATCCTTTTCATGAAATTTTCCATAACTAAATCGCAAAGTGGCTGCTCTATGTCCTCGATAGCCTCACGAATTCCATCTTTGAGGTATTGAATCGATACTGGGCTGTTGGCGTAGACCTTCTCCTTCACGTGGCCCCAAAGAAAGAAGTCGCAAGGTGTTAAATCACAAGATCTCGGTGGCCAATTGTGATCACCTCTTCGAGAGATAACACGGTCCGGAAACTTTTCCCTTAAAAGATCAATGGTTTCGTTGCTTGTGTGGCACGTAGCGCCGTCTTGTTGAAAGTGAACGTTGTCCAGATCAATACCATCCAATTCCGGCCATAAAAAATCGTTAATCATCTCTTGATAGCGCAATCCATTCACCGTAACTGTTGCGCCAGCCTCATTTTCGAAAAAGTAAGGTCCAATGACTCCGCCGGACCATAAACCGCACCAAACAGTCACACGTTGAGGATAGAGAGGCTTTTCAACAATAACTCTTTGGTTTTCTGAGCCCCAGATGCGACAATTTTGCTTGTTGACGAAGCCACCGAGGTGGAAATGGGCCTCATCACTGAAGATGATTTTTCGATGGAATTCCGGATCATTTTCATGCATTTCAACGACCCAATCAGCAAAGTCACGACGTTGTTGATGATCGGCCGGCTTGAGTTCTTGTGTTAACTGGACTTTATAAGCCTTAAGACCCAAATCTTTATGCAAAATACGGTGTAATGACGTTTGTGGAATACCTAATTCCAAAGAACGACGAGGAATGGACAAACCTGGGTTTTCTTCAACACTTTCGGCTACAGCAGCAATATTCTCGGCTGTTCTTGAGCGACGTGCACGGGTTTTAGTCTTCTTATCACTAACTTGTCCCAACAGCTCGAATTTTTCCACCAATTTCTGTATTGCGGTCCGACAAGGTGCTTCACGACGACCCAAAAATGTTCGAGTTTTACGAACCGTCTCTGCCAAATTTTCACCATTTTTATAGTGAATTTTAATAATTTCAATGCGTTGTTGAAGCGTGTATCGTACCATTTTTATTAATGGCGTAGTTTCTACTTGTCAAATGCCAAGAAATGACAGCTTCAAAAGTGACATCTACCGAAATAGCGGGCTATTCAAAATAACACCTCTTATTGGAAAACCCTTTAGGTTCGTCCTCGAATTGATAATAATGAAGCGCTCCCGAAAAATATTGTCGCGTATTTTTGACGATAAAGTGGAAGAGAATGGTTATCATATTGGAACCGACGGCACAAGCAGCACAAAAAAGATCTTTCCTTTGCTATAAAGAATTAAGAAAAACAATGACAAGCCGGGAAGCAGACAAAAAGGTGCCAAAAGTTAAGTTAATGTGCGCCGAATGCAAGAAAGTATTTTGTCTCGCTTGTTTCAATAAAGCACATGATAATATTGTTTAATTTTGATTATAAATAAAAACTTTATCGATAAATATTTGTTTTCTTATTTCACATCACTACTGTTTATCGACTTTTCGAAAATTTTCCTCACTTCTGGTGCGTTACATGACATATAAGTCCGGTAAGATGTTTTGTAGTATAAGTCAAAAATTACTGGTCCAATTTTAGAACCAGAAAAAATATTTATAGTTTAAGGTTTTAAGATATAGATAAAAGTCAAAGAAATGTCGAAAAATAAAAATTGAATGAGAAATACGAGTTTAAAAAAAAATTGTATACCGGACAAATCAGTCTTGTTTCGCACTAGAAAATTTTCCATTGTCCAGTACATGACAATATCGTCCTGTAACGCACCAGAATGGAATATTACATTTCCAAGTGCCGCAGCGAAAGTGTTAATGTGTTAGACGCAAATAACTCACCTATTGAAACTTAACCGTCACAACATGTGGCATAACCTGAAATTAAACATTTTTGGATTTAATACGACATTCAGTGGGTTAATACTATATTATCTACCTAGGTCAGGGGTCACCAATTGGTTTCGCTCGGGGTCCATTTTAAGAAATGAAATGACCGTCGCGGTCCACACATTTGATAAAAAAATATTTACTAAACAAAGGTAATTACGGAAATTACAAAGGTATATTTTATTAAACATATTAATGAGAAAAGTGACATTTTTGTTGCTTGTTTAGAGTGAAATTGATCTAAATTCTAAGCTATTGACATTAAATCCTGGAGATGTTCATCAGTAAGTCGAGACCGAAATTTATTTTAACGAACGCTTGGTCCGCACACAATGTGTCGGCGGTCCGGATGCGAACCGCGGTCCGCCATTTGGTCCCTGACCTAGGTGTTATTAGCAAGCTAGTAAATACAGCAATGTCGTAAGGTCATGTCTCACTATATATTATTTTATAAATCTACTAAGTTTTATTCATATACCTAAATCTCTCTCTCTCTACTCTCTCACACTCTCACTCTACTAGGTATTATAAACTATTATGTACAGAGTGTCACAATACTTTCGTTTCTATGTTACTATAGGAAATGCCTTAACGTCATGAATTTTCCTAAAGAATCATCAAAAAAAGTAACCTCTTCAGCACTGCTACTTTCACAGTGAACTCTATAACACACCAAATCACTTTGTTTACACCCTGTATAATAATGCATACCAACTTCAACTCTAAGGCTTCAGTCTCGAAACCAGCGGGCAGCGAGGCGGGAGCAGCGGCGGCGCGTTCCAATGTATAGATTTAAGGTCCTTCCCCTACGGAGATTCCATAATTTACCGTATTTAGAGCCTTATAAACTCATTGTTTGAAAGCTACAAAGTTAGAATAAAAATACAACAATAATCTTCAGTATATCAACATTCCTTACCCCGTTTTAAATTTTCTATTTTTGTTTATTATACTCATGATATTAGCTTCCAACAAAGTAATACCAATTTATTAAAATTGAAGCATACTTTCAGCATCTCCCTAGTATTTACAAATTACGTTTATTTGAAACACACGACAATAGATAGACAATTTCATTAACTACATATTCCCCGTTTTAAATCCTTTTTAGATCAATTTTGAACTGAGATAAGTAAAAAAAATAGGATTTTTGTGCGATCTCGGCAACGCGTCAAATGTATAGTCAAGGTCGTTTGCTCGGGGGATGGCCTTAAATGCCGCTCGCCGCGCGGCGTACTAGTCGGTTTATCCGTATAAATACATATAATATTATATGTATACCCGAGGAAATTGATTCCTAAGCAGTTGACAGACCTACGTCGTTTGGTCGGCTTATGTCAATTCAATGTTAGCTGTGATCGGTCGGATGAGTTTGACTTAACACGACCAAATTATTTAGGTTCGCCATCTGCCTAGGAATCAACTTCTAGTAAGTACATTGGAACGCGTCGCCGCCGCTCCCGCCCCACTGCCCGCTGATTTCGAGACTGAAGCCTTAGATATCATAAAAATTTATATCCACAATAATATTATAAATGCGAAAGTGTGTCTGTCTGTCACCTCTTCACACCCAAACCACTGAAGATATTGCTAAAATTTGGTATGGAGATACTTTGAGTCCTGGGTCCTATGTCCTTTACAAAGGATACTTTTTACCCTAGAAAAATGTACGATTCCCGCGCGACAAACAAATTTTGCAACGTAGTTGCGGGGGTCACCTAGTAGCCAATACATACGTATGCACTTATGCAGGTTAAAATCATAACTCTCTTTTTCGTAGTCGGGTAACTCACCGTCCTTTACTCTTCGATGTCTTGCTGCTTTCCGACGTCTTCTCCTGCTCCGGACTCTCTCTCTTGTCTATAACAGGAGATTTCTTCTCGTCGCGAGAACTCGGCATAGCGTACATAGACCTGAAATAAGAGAGAAGGAATAATAAGAAAGAAATAATACATGTGGCACTCGGGGACTGCCGCGGTAAAGCTGTTGGGTAGCATTTTTTATCAACTTATGCTATTATGATTATAAAATAATAAATAAAATAATAAAAATAGTTTTATTTCTGAATAGATTTAAAAAAAATGCTTTCAGAATGTTGATACTACATGGTGCCTACCACCGGTTCGGGAACTAACCCGGCGAGAAGAACCGGCGTAAGAAACTCGCACGGGGCTCACTTTTTTACCAAAAAAAGCGAGAAAAAAAATTAATCTTTTTAAATAAAATTTACAATGTTGTAACTTAAGATTATACAATGTCAACATAATTGTAAGTCATACACTAATGTAGAAGTAGCCTTGCAAGAAGCCATCCTACTCCCAAGATGTGCCATCGTTTATGAAATCATTGACCTTATAATAAGCTTTGGCACTCAAACGCTCTTAGACTACTTTTTTAAATTTATTAATGGAAAGATTTTGAACGTTTTCTGGGATTTTATTGTAAAGGCGTATACATTGACCTTTAAAGGATTTACTGACTTTACTAAGTCTGATCACCGGCATATCTAGCTTGTGCTTATTTCTAGTATTTCTACAGTGAATGTCACTTTTAACTTTAAATTTACTTATATTTTTTCTAACATATATTACATTATCCAAAATGTATTGAGAAGCAACAGTTAGAATACCAATTTTTTGATTCGCACACGCCTAGTCGCACGCACACACCGAGCCGATGCACGCCAACGCCGCACCGCTGTGCCGGTCGGAGTGGGGGGGGGTGTTAGGTGTTTTTCGTTACGGAATTTCTTGATTTGGTCGCCGCGATCAAAGCCCTGGATAAATGCTTTGCAATAGCTTTGAAAAAACCTTTGGTAGTAACAAAATTTTGTTAACCAATTAAACGACGTTCAAAAAAAAAAAACGTCGAAACACTTCGAGAAAAGGTAGGTAGTGCCCTAGCGCTTCGCTTGGCTCGTCTCGGCGGGTGCACTACCGTGCACCCAGATTTGTATTAGGTAATAAAAATATATCGAGGATGATTTTTTGCTATATACACTACGACCAATATGAGCGAATAGTGGAAAAAGTGGAATAAATCAGGAAAATTCATTTCTAATAAGAAAATCGGAGGCAGCAGCTATTTCTTAATAAAACCACTTACCGTGTTAGTTTACTCCTATTAGGTCTAGAGTAACTCCCACTTTTGCCTCGTCGGAGCGAGCTGAAAGAATTCTTGATGGGCTTGAGTAGGGTTCCGCTGGGTTCCGTCGCCGGCCGCACGCAGTTCAGGGTCTGGACTGTCAGCTCCACGTCTTTGATTGGCTCGTTAAGGGCTGGAATTAAAACAATACATAATTGAAAAAATTAAACCGACTTTAAAATTTTACTTAAAATTTCTTATTTCATAAACTATTGACGGACACACACAACTAAACAGACAGACCAACCTGTGAACTCCTCGATGGGTTTGTCGATGGTGTCGTGGTCGATCCAAGTCAGACCCATCTCCACCTTCTCCGCCAGGTCTTGCCACCGACGTCTGGAAAAGTTAAAAATATCTTTATGTGCCATCGAGGAAATTGATTCATAGGCAGTCGACAGACCAACGTCATTTGGTCGGATCATGTCAAATGTCAATAGGCTACTTGACCTACTTTTTTTCTTCATGCTAATCGCTTCTTAATCACTCATTTTCACCAAAAAAACTAATATTTGAATATTTTAAGCAGTAGAAACCCATAAAAATGTTGATTGAAAAATATGCGTTTTAAATGGCGCCGAAAACACTGTCCGCCATATTGTGACGTCATATTTTTTGTATTTTATACTTTCTTTATTGAAAAATCTTTTATGTGCTAAACGTACGAGTCTAACAGTGCCAAAAAATTAGAAAATAATTAACAAATCATTTGTAATGTTGAAAACTTTTGGAGAAAAGTTTTGGCCATTTCATTTCCCAACTACAATAAATGAAGATAATATATAAAACTAATGTTTTATTTGAATTATTCAAGAAAATATATTTTACAAATCTTTCTAGGCTTATTCTTATTATTTATGTACAAATAAACTTACATATAACGAGCGCGATAAATAAAAGATATTAAATTACTAGTGTGATGACGTCACATCCAAATCGGAAGTACCGCAAAAGCGTTTTCGTCAGTACAAATTAAAAAATATAAAATAATATTTTCAAATCGATTTTATGTATCAATCATAAGCTTTTATTTGATGATAAGGGTGAAATACGGTTTCCTAGGCCAAGTTCTACTAGTAATATGCATTTGTTCAATGAAATTGAATATAGGTCAAGTAGCCTGGATCAAATTACGTATATAGGTCCCCCATCTGCCTATGAATCAACTTCTCTGATAGACGATAGTACTATTAATAAACACACACCATCAACGCATGCAAGACACTATCAACAACGATGATGATAGTTATTATGATGGTAATATAGGTCTACCAGAATCTGATGGCAAAAAGTGAGAAAATAAACTGACTCTAGCAATACCGGGGTAATTGGAATAAAACATTTTGATCCTTTTTTTTTATAGCGGCTGATTCTGTGTGTTAAACATGCAAATATAAAAATTTATCCAATGATCAAGGATATTTTATGAAAATCTGGTGTCAAAAATTGCCATCAGATTCTGGTGGACCTATAATTGTGATAATGATGAGGGTGTGGCGATACAACTACCGCCACATGTCTACATCGCGCTATCGAAGTTTTCTAAATGCGTCGGTATATACAGAATGTAACAAAACTAAGTGATAATACTTTAGGGTGTGTACGTGTTTCTTGTAAAGAGTTCACTGTGAAAGTGGCAGCGCTGAAAGACCAATATTTTTTATCACTTTTGTATGGGCAAGCGCCCCAGCGTCACGAGTTTCCCCATACAAAAGTGAAAAAAATTTTTGGTCTTTCAGCGCTGCTACTTTCGCAGTGAACTCTCTACAAGGAACACATGCACACCCTAAAGTATTATCACTTAGTTTTGTTACACCTTGTATATACGACCGCTGAAATTGAACGTTGAAAATGAAAGTTTTAACATTATTCTTTGGGCCGCCACTTATTACAACATTTTTTTTAATAAAATAAGGGGGCATCCGAGCAAACGGGTCACCTGATACAAATAAACTACCGTCGCCCATGGACACTCGCAACATCAGAAGATCTGCAGGTGCGTTGCCGGCATTTTAAGAGGGAATACGCTCTCTTCTTGAAGGTTTGAGAGAGAATACGCTCTCTTCTTGAAGGTTTGAGAGGAAATACGCTCTCTTCTTGAAGGTTTGAGAGGGAATACGCTCTCTCCTTAAAGGTTTGAGAGGGAATACGCTCTCTTCTTGAAGGTTTGAGAGGGAATACGCTCTCTTCTTGAAGGCTTGAGAGGGAATACGCTCTCTTCTTGAAGGTTTGAGAGGGAATACGCTCTCTCCTTAAAGGTTTGAGAGGGAATACGCTCTCTTCTTGAAGGTTTGAGAGGGAATACGCTCTCTTCTTGAAGGCTTGAGAGGGAATACGCTCTCTTCTTGAAGGTTTGAGAGGGAATACGCTCTCTCCTTGAAGGTTTGCAGGTCGTATAGGTCCGTTAATACTGCTGGTGATAGTACATTCCAGAGTTTTACAGTGCGCGGCAGAAAGTTACACGAAAAACGTACGGTGGAAGACTGCCACTCATCAAGGTGATGAGGATGGTATATTTTTCGCATGGAACGATGGCGAAAAGCTGCAGGAGGCTAGGAGTTACATTGAATACTACGAGGGTTATTACCTGTTGTCAGCAGTCCCAACATATAGCGGTGAAATCCAGGGGAATGTGTCTGCTAGCGCCTTGTACAGAGGCAGGCAGATCATATCTATGAAGCCAACTTGCATCTGAGGTAGCTCGTCTTTCTTCTCCCTAGAAGTAGAGAAAAAATACTTAAGAGTAGATCACGTCATTTACTATAAGGTGTATCTAAAAAGTTTGCTGGTTGAGTATAGCTGATCTCACTTGTCCATCATAGCCATGGGCTGCTGGTTGAGTAAAGCTGATCTCACCTGTCCACCATAGCCATGTGCTGCTGGTTGAGTATAGCTAACCTAACCTGTCCATCATAGCCATGGGCAGCTGGTTGAGTATAGCTAACCTGACCTATCCATCATAGCCATGGGCTGCTGGTTGAGTATAGCTGATCTAACCTGTCCATCATAGCCATGGGCAGCTGGTTGAGTATAGCTAACCTGACCTATCCATCATAGACATGGGCTGCTGGTTGAGTATAGCTGATCTAACCTGTCCATCATAGACATGGGCTGCTGGTTGAGTATAGCTGATCAAACCTGTCTATCATAGCCATGGGCTGCTTGTTGAGTATAGCTGATCTAACCTGTCCATCATAGCCATGGGCTGCTGGTTGAGTATAGCTGATCTAACCTGTCCATCATAGCCATGGGCTGCTGGTTGAGTATAGCTGATCTAACCTGTCCATCATAGCCATGGGCTGCTGGTTGAGTATAGCTGATCTAACCTGTCCATCATAGCCATGGGCTGCTGGTTGAGTATAGCTGATCTAACCAGTCCATCATAGCCATGGGCTGCTGGTTGAGTATAGCTGATCTAACCTGTCCATCATAGCCATGGGCTGCTGGTTGAGTATAGCTGATCTAACCTGTCCATCATAGCCATGGGCTGCTGGTTGAGCTGCAGCTTCTCCAGGTCTCCCTGGTCGAAGAACTCGTCGGCCACCAGCTTGGCGACCCTGTGCTGCACCTCCCACGGCTTGGCGATGGCCGACACGTCGCATGCTGTCATCATCATGCCACAGAGCACTGGAATGTGATAGAGCTAATGAGTGGCAAAAGACTTGCGACTGGCGACTGCAATGTAACTGGCGTTTGACTTTTTGCAGAATGTCTGTAATCGACATTTTTGACAGAAGATATTGGGCATAATATACAAGATGTAGGTAACAAAAATAAAATGATAATACTTTAGGGTGTGTATGTGTTCCTTATAGAAAGTTCACTGTGAAAGTAGCAGCGCTGAACGAGCATTTTTTTGTGATTTTGATTTGATTTGGAAAAATTCATGACGCTCGGACGTTTGCCCATACAAACGCCTGAGCGTCATGAATTTTTCCATACAAAAGTAAAAAATAACGTTACTTTCACAGTAAACTATAGGTATAGGTCTACCAGAATCTGATGGCAATTTTTGACAGCAGATTTTCAAAAAATATCCTTGATCATTGGATAAATTTTTATATTTGCATGTTTAACACACAGAATCAGCCGCTATAAGAAAAAATAAGGCTCAAAATGTTTTATTCCAATTACCCCGGTATTGCTACGGTCAATTTATTTTCTCACTTTTTGTCATCAGATTCTGGTAGACCTATATAATGTCAAATTTAAAAATTTAAAAGGAACCACCGATTAAAAACTGAGCTGACTGATGTCTGTGAACTACTGCTTAGACATTCTCGATCACATCAGATTTTAAACAAAAAAAAAAACTACATCAAAATCGGTACACCCGTTTGGATGCTAGGATACCACGGACAGACACACACGAGACAAACAGACAGATAGAAACGTCAAACTTAAATCCCATTCGTCGGAAGTTAAAAAAAAAACAGTCGCCTTCGTTGGCACTTGGCTGTCCCTAATCCCTATGTATGGCTGTCCCGATGGATGCTTACCCCCTTACTAATAAACGTTTTTTTTTTTCTTTGAATAGTTATACAGTGTTTTGTTCCTGTCACACAAGTGACATTTTTAATTGTATTGAAGAAGACAAAACACTGTATAACTACAAAGCTTATACAGCGTTTATTAGTAAGGGGGTTAGTCTTTAATAATACACAACGGATTTGATGTATTGACATGTGATTTTCTTTGATAAATATATGAAAAGATATAGGCCACTTTCTTATTAGAAAAAGTGATTATTAGGGATTGAAAAGAAGGGATGAAAGTTTGTATGGAATAGGGTGCGTACCAAAAAAAAAATTACCGTCTTCTTAACGCGACCAGGCCCTTTAGCCATGACTTTTTCTTTATCGCTTGTTTATAGAATCGCCGATCAAAATATATGGAATTGATATTATAGCGTTCATTAATATTATGACGTTGACGTTCGACTCGTCTTATGTCAATTCCATACATTTTGATCAGCGATTCTATAAAGAAGTGATAAAGAAAAGATCTTGACTCACCCCCCTGCGTGCTTAGCACGGGGATTTCCGATCTAGAAGAAATAGATATAGAGAAGAAATAACTATAGTTTCTTGGATAAAAGTTCCTGCTACAATGTAAATAAGGTCATAGATTCATCAACAACGGAAATTATTTCACATGCAAGTTTTTCAAGCATTTTTACGACCTATTGTTTAGCGAGCTCGGATTTATGAACATTTTATAAAATGTTAATACATTTTGTCTAGCACTTTGGCGATGTGGATTTTCATCGAGGGTGGAATTATCAATTTTCCCACGCTAAACAATGGGTAATAAAAACGGTTCACAAAATGCACTTAAAAATAAAATAACACTGACTTCTTACTTCTTCTTATATACATAGATACATAAGTATTAAGTACAGATACTCACATTCCTTCTTCTCCCGGCTCTGCCAGTCGAACTCTCCGTTTTCTACTAGTTCCAGAAATTTGGACTTCTTCTTGAAGTACATAGCTAGATCCGTAGAGAGAATTGCCGTCTCCACGACTCTCATCACATCCTTGTAGTCGGAGGGAGAGAGAGCCTGGGAAAGAGAGAATAGATTACATAAAACTAGATGACGCCCGCAACTACGTTGCTCCGAAATTCGTTTATCGCGCAGGAACCGCACATTTTTCCAGTATAAAAAGTATGCTATGTCCTTTCCCGGGCCTCAAAGTATCCCCATACCTTTCAGAAAAATCAGTTAAGTGGTTTGGGCGTGAAGAGGTAATAGACAGACACACAGACAGATAGATACACTATCACATTAATTATATATACCTAAGTAAGGATTTATATAAGTACGGATAAGAAAATTTACCTGGAAAATATTATTGCTTTCGCTATTCAAAATCATAACACACTGATCAAAGTGGTGATGTTCCATAGTTGACGTCGAGTACAAAATCGCCAAAGGACTTTCTGTCTTCGTCTGGAAGGCGTTGTTAGTGCCTCTATGATCTAGGTCATGGCACAGGCACGCTACTAGGAGACCTAGGATCTCTAGATCGGTCATGAATCTCTCCATATTCCCTGTTTTCAGCATAGCAAACATAGTTTGTGCTACGTTGAGAGCGTGTCTCCAGTTGTGATATTTGACTGGGCGATAGTTCTTCTTGACGCTTAAAGTCCAACGACACAGGACCTGAAATGTTTATTTAAATGAGACGATCTTGTGTATTATACAGGGTGTAACAAAACTGAGTGATAATACTTTAGGGTGTGTAATGTGTAACATATAATAATAATAATAATAATTTTATTTTTTCACCACAATAAATCAATTACATATTAATTAACTTAGACCATAATAAACTTTACACAGTCTTGGTTAGAGCACGGTTACAAAACAACATTTTGATATTAACTGATGAAGTCGGGTTAGTTAGTTAGTTTGTGTTTGTGTGTATGTGTGTGTATGTTTGGGTGTATGAGTGTAGGTGTGGTGTTAGTGACTAACGGCCGTTCCCAATATTCAATCTATCTCTGGTTTGACATACGACCGATCGCAGCTAACATTGAATTGACATAAAATATATGTCTCTAATGTCTAATGAGAGCTATTCCTATCTCTAGTAGGACAAAACCAGAGATAGATCAAATATTGGGAACGTCCGTTAGTGTATGGATGTATGTTTGGTTTACAATTTTGATATTGCATTTAATTTTTCAGTGGTCTCGTAATTCACTTTTATAAGCCAATTTGTTACTCTAGTTTTGCAGACATATTTTATGACGTTTTATGCTTTGTTCAAACCTACGCGACCAAAGCGACTGCGAAGCGGAAAGGCCCTAAATGCCTGATTTACATAATATATCCATAACTACTCCTATATCTCTAAAATAGTTTCGTTTTTTCCATGAATGGGTAACAAGCATCCATCTAATATTACAAATGACACATTATAGTAATGGAAATTCATCTGTGATGATATTTGCTGTGTCGATTGAGAACGGACGTGTCGTGATTTTAATTAAAACAATTTACAAAAATATACAAACTATAATGTGCTGATAAGTGACCTTGTTAGTGCTTGTGACATAATTTTTTTGGAATAATGTCTGAGTAGATTAAATAGTGAATAGGTAAAACCCAAATAAAATGGCGGAGAGTCCCTTTGATCGTAGCAGAAGAACGGCAAGAACTCCACCAGCGACACCCGGACCTACAGTTCCACCTCGCAGTGCAGAGATGGAGACGACCGACATCATCAGCACGCCAGATGTTCAGCAATGGTTAGACAGCATAGCACAAGCCCTAAATGACATATGCATCATTGCTTCCGAAGGTAAATTGAATTCGGACCAAAAGCTTCGTGTCAACTCATTGTGCAGAAAAGTAAACCACGGCGCTGCACAGATGGCTGTACTTTATCAATCGGTCAAGCAGAAGGCTATCCAAACCCAAGTAACTAACAGAGTTCTTCATGACCAGCAAAAACTGGAGCGAGACCTGCAGGACATAAAGGCCGACGTTAAAAGTATCCTGAAAGAATCGCCTAAAGCAACCACAGGACATTTCTTTGTGGATATGGTCAAAAGAGGAAATAATTATATCCAGCCCTCTAACTTAAGCTCTGTAGCCATATACCCTACCGACAAACAAAAAACTAGCGACGATACGAAATGCCTTGTGCAGCAAATTATTCGGCCAGAAGAGCTTAAACTCCACGTGCGTGCCCTACGAAAGACAAGGAACGGTGGTGTTGTAATAAGCACTGAATCCAAGGAGGATATAGAAAAAATTAAGCAATCTCCGTACATCAGTGATGCAGGCCTGACTATTGATGAGCCGCGCAAGCGCAAGCCCCGAATCGTGGTCATCGGAGTTCCCTCGTCTATGACGGAAAGAGAAGTACTGATGTGCATATATAACCAAAATCTTGCCGAAAAATTGAAGGACCTGGGCATGCAATCTTTTCTGAATTCCAGTAAATTAAGTCACAAATCTGGCAAAAAAGATGCAGAAACCTGCAACTTTATCTTCGAAGTACCAGCAGCTATTCGCAGAGTCCTCATCTCAAATGGTCGCATTTTTGTGAACTGGTCGTCTTGCCCTGTAAAGGATTTTACGATGGTAACAAGATGCTTCAAGTGCCAGCAGTATGGCCATGCTGCGAAGACCTGCCGGGAAACCAACTGCACGTGCAGCCACTGTGGCGAGCAAGGCCACACCATAAAAGACTGTCCCAAGAAAGAACTAGATGGAAGGTGCGCAACATGTATGCACTTTAAGAAGCCTAGCAATCATGCTACAGGTGCTGCCGAATGCCCTGCCAAAACAATAGCCGAAAAAAGGTACATAAACTCGGTGGACTATGAAGGCGCCTAAGAGCGCCACATTACAGGTTTTTCATCGACCTTACAAGTTATCCTTTATTATATTAACTCTTAGTTTTTTTCCTATCAATTTACAAAAGGCGGAAAGATATCGTTTGTCCACTGGAAATAAATACAAAACATGCTTTTGCTGATAAATTCTATATATTCTTAGGTCCTCTTCTTTATAAAAGAATAAATGTCCAGCTAAATATATATGCTGCTAATTATTTTATTTGTAAAAGAAACTTTAAAAATTTCCTTCAAAGTATGAGTTATGAGGAAACAAAGAAACTTTTAGTGGTTCTGCAATAAAATAACATTACTAAAATAAGATTAAGCAAGTATAATATTGTGTAATAATAAAATGTTAGTATAGGTCATTTAAAATTGTTATTACAGTTAGTATATCTAAGTTAATTTTTACATCTAAGGCATAGTATAGTTTGTATCCTAATAATTGTTTTAGTATTTAGCCTTACTTTTCGCCTGAAACACAGGATATCCTAGTTCAGGCAACACTTTAATCATTTGTATTTAGTTTTTAAGTAGCTCTAGCGATTTGTAACTCACCATTATGAATACTGAATAAATATATTATTATTATTATCTTACATCATAAGGTATGTGAAACTTCTCAACCAGGTTGCACTGTAGGAACATTCTGATGGTCGCTCTGCACGTGTCTTCGTCTGATAGATCGAAATCTGTAACATACGAAGACAAAATAGAGTTATATAAAGTATCATTAAGGAATTTGTTTTATAGGCAGACTATATGACGCCCGTTACTCCTTTGCGCCAAAATTCGTTTATCGCGCGGTAACCGTACATTTTTTCGGGATAAAAAGAAACCTATGTCCTTTCCCGGAACTCAAAGTATCTCCATACCAAATTTCAACAAAATAGGTTCAGCTGTTTGGGCGTGTAGAGGTAACAGACAGACAGACACACTCCCGCATTTATAATATTACTATGGAAGTATGGATTTTTTACCACAAAGGCTCTGCACAAGTTACGCAACTTATCGTCATCCTCTGGGCAAAAACTCTCACTATTCATGACCCCTAGGTATGGCTCAATCTAAGGTCCGTATAAATAGTCAGTACTCAAGATGCATCTCGGTCTCAAGACACGGTTCAGGCTCTGTGATTGGTTGGCTGTCAAAATTTGGACCAATCACAGAGCCGAACCGCGTCTTGAGACCGGGTCGCATCTTAAGTACTATTTATACGGGCCTTAGCAATCAATAGCGTGAGTCGTGACCCAAGTCGCAGGTTTGGGGATCGTAAAAATATACTACATAAGAACCATCGAAGAAATTGATTTGTAGGCAGTTGACGGCCCTACGTCATTTGGTTGAATTATGTCAGTAGGTCTGCCACTGCCTATGAATCAACTTCTCTAATGGTACATACGGGTCGAATTGATAACCTCTTTT
Source organism: Cyaniris semiargus (assembly GCA_905187585.1). Lineage (NCBI taxonomy): Eukaryota > Metazoa > Arthropoda > Insecta > Lepidoptera > Lycaenidae > Cyaniris > Cyaniris semiargus. The sequence continues at coordinate 10,036,146 of LR994568.1, read as the reverse complement.
TTAAAGTCGGTTTAAAATCAGCCAAATACATAATAATACTCCCCACACCGGTTTCGGTGACGGTGGCCGGTTTCATTGAAACCAGGCCAGGTACGCAGGAGTAATTTTATAGTGCCCAGGTGTGTGCGCAGTACACAAGAGCACTCTCTATTCCTTTACTCTCATAACCCAGTGGGACGGAAGACCGACACGACTGACGAGGACCGACTTTTTACATGCCCAACCGACGCATGGATCATCTTACTTGTCAGACAATCAGGTGATCAGCCTGCATTGTCCTAACCAAACTTGGAAATAACATGTTTCCAACGCGGGAATCGAACCCACGACCTCCGAGTCAAGAGTGACGCTCTAGACCACTGGACCACGGAGGCGTTTCAAGTCAAATACATACCATGGAAATGGAAGCTATACAGGTTGTAAGTCTCGGCAGAGGGGATCACATCCTGACTGAGTCGACTTGTGTCTTCTGTTGAAGCGGTGGCATGGTAGGATAGACATTCCAGGGCTACCTACAAACATACAATCAGTCAATATTATTTGGAATTTTTAGGGTTCCGTACCCAAAGGCTAAAAACGGGACCCTATCTATTACTAAGACTTCGATGTCTGTCTGTCCGTCTGTCTGTCAGCAGGCTGTATCTCAAGAACGGTGATAGCTAGAGAGTTGACATTTTCACAGATTATGTACCTATATCTTTTGCCGCCATAACAACAAATACTAAAAACAAAATAAAATTAATATTTAAGGGGGACTCCCATACAACAAACGTGATTTTTTTGGCCTTTTTTGCTCGATATTAATAATGGCAACAGGTAGATTCTTGAATTTTTCTGAAAGTTCTTAGTTATATGAGATAGGTCTGTCATTTGCCTATGAATCAACTTGTTCGATGGTAGGTACATACCTTCTGTTTAGCCATGAGTTTGCAGGCATTTTCATACATCTGAGTGTTATGAATGCCAAGCCCGCAGAATATGGCGAACGCTTCGAATATTGATATGTCCCCGTCAGTGAATTGACAGCCGTTCTCCTGGAAGAGAGAGAGAGATTAGAAGGAGAGAGAGAAATACAGATTTATAGTTTCAAATGTAAACCACACTTAATACGCACAGTTTTTTCGAAACTTTTAGTTAAACCTGTTTATAAAATTACCTCTTTTTTTATTAATGAAGACTATATAGATTATAGATATAAAATGATTTCAAAATCATTTAAAATTATTTTAGTATACAGTATGTATACTAAAATGATTTTAAAATCCAGGATTATAACCTGGACAAAAAGGTTGCGCACTAATGAACGCAACTACTACCGGCAGCCAGACCGCCCAGACTGTAACCAGAAGAGCAAGAATGACGACATATCACAAAATCAGCCGACCTAAAATACTTTTTTTTCAAACGTTGCTACCTCCCGTACCATTAAGATGGCTTTCTTCTTGGATCTTTGCCGGAAGCGACCGCAAGCAACAAAATAGTATATACTCGTAGATTTAATTTTTTACCGACATTCGTCTAGCGACCCATGCCGCCGCTGCTTTGTAGTGGCGTAGAGCAAGTTGAAACCTATAGCTTAGTTCATAATAACGTCCTTATTAGCGTTCACAATCGGCATACATCAATAAAGACGTTTTTTCTCTGCACACCTACCATCATTCTCTATCATATTATTCACCTTATTTATCAGCTGTGCCACGCCAATAACGTCCTTATTAGCGTTCACAATCGGCATACATCAATAAAGACGTTTTTTCTCTGCACACCTACCATCATTCTCTATCATATTACTCACCTTATTTATCAGCTGTGCCACGCCAATAACGTCCTTATTAGCGTTCACAATCGGCATACACAGCATGGTTCTGACATTAGCGGCATCATCTGTCACTTCGCTCTCTACGACCATATTATTCTGCCGCCTCCAGTCGTTCACGTCAGAAATGTTTAGGGATTTATTGGATTGGGCTACCTGGAAATTGAAAGAAATGGCATGAATACACAATACTATATCCGGCAGCGCACATGCAACTCTTTTAATGTTGCGAGTGTCCACGGGCTTTGTTGCTTTTATTTTCGTTTAGTTGCTTTCCATGAGGTGGCCCGTTTGCTTGTTTGCCCCCTAATTTATATAAAATAAAACTATAACACGGGCACAGTTCGTAGGAGGCGCTAACACCTTCATGGGGTTTAGAGCGTGGCTCTTGACTCGGAGGTCATGGGTTCGATTTCAACGTTGGTAACGTATTATTTCCAAGTTTGGTTAGGACAATGCAGGCTGATCACCTGATTGTCTGACAAGTAAGATGATCCATGCGTCGGATGGGCATGTAAAAAGTCGGTCCTGCGCCTGATCTCTCGCCAGTCGTGTCGGTCTTCAGTCCCACTGGTATACGAGATTAAAGAAACGGACCTACATCATTTGGTGGGGTTATCTCAATTTAATGTTGGTTCACCTTTTGGACGACCTCTCTGGCTCAATTGGTTGAGTGTTTGGCAGCTCAAGCCGGGGGTCGCGGGTTCGAATCCCGCCGACGGAACAAAAAGTTTTCAATGTTCCCGGGTCTGGATGTGTTAAATATGTGTATGATATAATAAAAATCTTAAATATATGTATAGTATAAAAGTATTAAATATATTTCCGTTGTCTGGTACCTGTAACACAAGTCCTTCAGGTACTTAGCACGGGGCCAGACTGACGTGGTGTGAAGCGTCCACAGATATATATAAAAAAAAAAAAAAAAAAAAACTTTCGGCTAGATTTAATATAAGGCGACACAAATTACACTGCTTACTGCCTATACATCAACTTCTGTGTAGTAACATCTTGAGGACCAATATCTTCGATGATACAGTACAACCCCTGACCTTTTACCCCAGTATTTACCCAACTTATCCCTAAGCCTGTATTTATAATGTAGCGGCCAAACCGCGGTAAAGGACAGCGCGACCAAGCTATTTCAATAAAACGTTACATATAGTAGAGGAGGTGGTGCTCATTTTGAAAAGTCATTTCATACCGAGCGAAAATCGTAACAATAATAGTATTCCACCCATACATAGGAGTTTTGATCGTCAGCTGCTTCAGAACGGGTGGAATAAAAATTGAGAGTATCTTAAAGTTGTTGTTGGGCATACATATTGTATTGACATTATAAAGATCCCAATTCGCACCCAATAAATGTTCATATAATATAGATAGACATTTAGGTTCGATAGGTGTTATTTTAGTTTTAGTATGTAACAACAGATGGCAAGCACAAGTAAAATCTATAATATAATTCTTCCTCGCAAATATTGACTATCGAATTAATTACTTACCGAATAAAATTGCTATATGAGACAATTTTATAGTTCATTCAAACGAAAATCGTCGTCAGCTGAATGTTTGTAGGTGGAAATGTTGGAAATGTCGTCTACATGACGCCCTCAGATACATTGAGCTCGAAGTATGGTTTCTCCACCGTCATAATGACGACTGACGGTATTCTTTATTATTTACAAAGTAGAAACATTCACCTGTATAAATTTTGTATGAAATGACATGACAATGACAATATATTCATTTTTTTTTATATATTCAGTAAGGCGACTGACGTTGAATCCCCCGTCTGCAATACGTCTGACGGTAATTTTTTGGTTAAACATGACCTGAATAATCATCCATCAAACTTTCATACGGTATAAAATTACTTTTAGCAAAATTTTTTTCGACAACTTTGAGACACTCTCAATGTACAACCCACCACGGGTGCGGCGACTGACGCTGTTGTTGATTATTAAATATTAATCTACTACTGGACAAAAATTTGGTCGGTATGAAATGACTTTGCAAAAAATAGCATCACCTCCCCTACTAATACTTTTGCTAGTAATCTCGCGGTGTAGCCGCGCGTTTGGCCAGAAACATATAAATCCATCTTTAAGATCCAACTCACCGCCAAAGCGATACACGCGAGCGTCGACCTATAGTCGTGTCGCGGTGTGAGGGTAGTTCTCGAATGGTGCGCTCCCAACTCGAACAGGGTGTGGAACCTCGTCGGTGCGGGCGGCGGTAAGGCCAGGGTGCCGCTCTTGCGACCGCCAGGCCGTTGGACTATGCGCTCCAGGTGACTCTGGAAGAGGAAAAATGCATGAAATTTCAGCAAAATCGGTTCAGCGGTTTGGCCGTGAAAAGGTAACAGACAGACAGACAGACGTCTATATGTCTGTCTGTCTGTTACCTCTTTACGGCCGTCGGGTGTGGGTGTCAAAATTATCGCTAAGGTGCTCTTGCGATCCCCGGGGCGTTGGACGATGCGCTCGAGATGGCTCTGGAAATAGAATAAAAAAAACCGGCCAAGTGCGAGTCGGACTCGCGCACCGAGGGTTCCGTACAAACCTGCAAGGTTTACAAAGTTTGATTTTGTTACAGCTTAAAGGTATTATAGACCTGAGTATTTGGTATGAATTTCAATTTAATACCTCTACGCGTTTATGAGGAAATGGGTAGTAAGTTTAAAATTATTAAAAAAAATATATATTATGTGATGTAACTAAAAATTTATGGTTTTCGTAATTTTTCCTTTATCTATGCTATAAGACGTTGCTTCGTACCAAATTTCAAGATTCTGAGTTCACGGGAAGCACCCTGTAGGTTTTGATTCCCTTGCAAGTGTCGAAAATTTGCGGCATAAACGGCTGTATCTTTTGATTGCGTTGGCTTAGAAGTTTGATTTTTTCACAGCTTCAAGGGACAGTTGAGTAATTGATATAAATTTCAGCTTCATACCTCCACGCGTTCCTGAGAAAAAGGGTCTTGACAGACGGACGGACAGACGGACAACAAAGTGATCCTATAAGGGTTCCGTTTTTTCCTTTTGAGGTACGGAACCCTAAAAATGATGTCAAGGTGGCTATCGAAATTCCATCGTCCATTGTGAAGAGGCACTTTTAGAGTCATAAGGGATAACCATGATTGGGAAGCTCGCTTCTGCCTGTACAACATGCCTGTTGTATCCGTCTAAATCATGTTACAATAACTCCCACACCGGTTTCGGTGACGGTAGCCGGTTTCATTGAAACCAGGCCAGTTACGCAGGAATAATTTTATAGTTCCCAAGTGTGTGCGCAGTACACAAGAGCACTCTCTATTCCTTTTACTCTCATAACCCAGTGGGACGGACGACCGACACGACTGGCGAGAGATCAGGAGCAGTACCGACTTTTTTCATGCCCATCCGACGCATGGATCATCTTACTTGTCAGACAATCAGGTGATCAGCCTGCATTGTCCTAACCAAACTTGGAAATAACATGTTTCCAACGCGGGAATCGAACCCACGACCTCCGAGTCAAGAGCCACGCTCTTAACCACTGGACCACGGAGGCGTTAAGGGCGTTAATAATTGCCTCACGTTGGACGTCCCATGATGGACAAACACAGGCTTTCACGAACATAAATATGGGCTTCTTCATCATAATTGCCCATCAACGTCGATTGATTGTAGAAAGCTGTGCAATCATGGTTCCACAGAAACCTTTAGTTCAAGGGTTCCCAAACTTATTTTGTCTACTGCCCACTTTGAGAACAAATTATGTTTTAGCGCCCCCCATTGTTTCTATTTAAAATACATCCAGATGAAATTAATTACTCCCCAAGCCTCTACACAACGCCCCCTTTTTCTCTGGGTCCCACACCGCCCCCCTTTAGACCTTCAGCGCCCACAAGGGGGCGTTATCGCCCACTTTGGGAAAGGCTGCTTTAGTTAGACCTATCTTGTTTTAGTAAATTAAAAATCCTATTAACATTTTCTCCTATGCAAAACATACATAATTTAAAATAGGAACATAATATATACAGTCAAATTAAGAAACCATCCCCTTTTTGGAAGTCGGTTAAAAATAAAGCGAAGTAAAGACAGTAAATACGCAGTTGGCACACGCAATTCTAATATTTCCACTATCCAGGAATGTGTCAACACAACATAAATGAACAAACAACAACAACATAAAACGTTTCACAAAACGTTTCCGAAAAAACTTAAGTTTGGTAATAAATTATAACACCTCTTTTAAGGTGACGCCGCGATAAAGTAAAAAACCGTGTTGGATATTAGATTGCTTGTTTTCTATGAGAGGCCGGGCCGGCCTCTCATAGAAAACAAGCAATGGAACAGCAAGAAATGGAAAGGGCGTAAGCGACAAAATGGTTTTTGTGGCGTAATTTAAAAACCATAAATATATTTCATATAAGCTATGCGCAAATTAAAGTGTATGCTATATCAATCTATGTACAAATTTTGGAAGCTTAAATCACTCTCTGTTGGCAAAATTAGAATCCCTTTTTTTACAGAGGTCTTTTTGATTGATTATTCTGTGTTATAAAAGTTCACCAATCGTGTTATATGGGTGATTCAAAGACAAAGACATGATGAATACTGACAATGAACTTTAATTTCTTAGCTTGCCTTTAGCTAGCACAGCCAAATTATCAAGGCGTCGCCTTAAGTAAAATCCATACTAATATTATAAATGCGCTGTCTGTCTGTTCCCAGCATTGTTCTCATAGAAAAAGTTGTTCATTTTGACGGGCTCATTTGATGGTTTTAAGGATAACGGTGTTAAACCTAACACCCTGTATAGATTATTCCGAAAAATGTACGGTTCCCGCGCAATAAATGAATTTACGTAGGTAGTTGCGGGCGTTATCTAGTTCATAATATTATGTTAGTCGTGATCTGTCGCCAGAGTTTAACATAACGCGACCAAATTACGTAGGTCCGCCATCTGCCTATGAGTCAATTTCTCTGATATGATAGTATGTAATACATAATGTAAAAGATGTAACAGATCTAAGTGATAATACCTACTTTAGGGTGTGTATGGTTCCCCTATATAGAGTTCGCTGTGAAAGTAGCAGCGCTGAACGAGCAACTTTTTTTTCATTTTTGTATGGGAAAAGTCATGACGCTCGGGCGCTTGCCCATACAAATCACAAAAAAATGCTCTTTCAGCGCTGCTACTTTCACGGTGAACTCTATACAAGGTGTAACAAAACTAAGTGATAATACTTTAGGTTGTGTATGTGTTCCTTATATGGAGTTCACTGTGAAAGTTGCAGCGCTGAAAGAGTTTTTTTGTGATTTGTATGGGCAAGCGCCCGCGCGTCATGAATATTTTCATACAAAGATTTAAAAAAAAGTTACTCTTCCAGCGCTGCTACTTTCACAGCGAGCTCTATATAGGCAGAGTAGACAGAATTATAGAGTATGCCGACTTTAGAAGTGTTGTTGAAATTTTTACGTGTGACGTATTCGGTATTATGACAAAAGTCGTCGCTAGGGTCGTTACCTACAAATTAAAGCTTATGACATAATATTGTGTAGCCGTTTTAGTTTATATTTTGGCACATGCGATAAAAATTGTCAGAATTCAATTTCAAAATCTTCATTTTAGAAATTAATTATATCAGCCAGCGCGCCAGCCCTTAACATAGCCTGGTGAAACCATAAAGTTAATATACCTAGCGGAATAGAGCAACAATCTCGAGCTGTCAAACGAAACCGAAATTGGTTTGCATCTGTGTGTAAAAATATGTGTACGTATACACTTACACAAGCATGATTGAACATCAATTCTATGAGATTAAATTGTCAACGTGCCGATAAGTGCCGACTGGACGTCAAAAAAGAGAGTCCTGCTGTCATGTATCACACGTCTCTTTTTACCACGCAGTGTTACTGATAGTGACATCTCGCTTGCTCAGGCCTTTGATTCTCTTTTCCGCTAGGTATATTAACTTTATGGGTGAAACCCGAAAGAATTGACACGTGTCGTCTCTTAGCAGTCATGTACTGGTAGTTATGTCTACAGCTGTTATATAGGGGACCCATACACACCCTAAACTCTAAAGTATTATCACTTGGTTTTGTTACGCCTTGTATAGAGTTCACCGTGAAAGTAGCAGCGCTGAAAGAGCATTTTTTTGTGATTTGTATGGGCAAGCGCCCGAGCGTCATGACTTTTTCCCATACAAAAATGAAAAAAAAGTTGCTCGTTCTGCGCTGCTACTTTCACAGCGAACTCTATATAGGGGACCCATACACACCCTAAACTCTAAAGTATTATCACTTGGTTTTGTTACGCCTTGTATAGAGTTCACCGTGAAAGTAGCAGCGCTGAAAGAGCATTTTTTTTGTGATTTGTATGGGCAAGCGCCCGAGCGTCATGACTTTTCCCATACAAAAATGAAAAAAAAGTTGCTCGTTCTGCGCTGCTACTTTCACAGCGAACTCTATATAGGGGACCCATACACACCCTAAACTCTAAAGTATTATCACTCGGTTTTGTTACGCCTTGTATAAGTCTATGTATGTAATATTATATACATAATGCTAACAATTTGTATTCAAGTAGTCTTCCATGTTTTCCTGTTACCGCACGCAGACTTGATCCTTCCATTCATAACGATTTTCCTCCTATGATTCAAGATTACGCCAACAAAATGTACAAATTTCGACTCTATTACCGTAACGTAAGGTTTAAAATTGGTTGCAGCTTTATTTGTAGCATGTAAAAGGGTCTGTAGTACCGACAACATACAAATTTCGACACTATTTTTATAGCAAAAAGGTTTAAAATCGGTTACAGGTCAATCGCCAGTTTAATACGAACACGATTTGGTAAGTGAAATCGGTATTAGTTATCTTCCCGGAAAATATCCACGGGAATCGTGCAACTGTTAATACAATAAAAATTTGTCTGTCTCCTTGTCTACATCGGTGGTTTTCATCACAATCGATCCAACACTTACGGAACCTACTCAACGCCAACAAAACTATTCTGGATAAAATGTCAAATTGATTTCATTAACCCAATAAACAGGTTGTAACAAACAAAAGTGAAAATACTTTAGGCCAGGGGTCACCAATTAGTTTCGCTCGGGGTCCATTTTAAGAAATGAAATGACCATCGCGGTCCACACATTTTATAAAAAAAATTATAAATTATTAAACAAAGGTAATTACGGAAATTACATAGGTATTTATTTAAATATATCAATGAGAAGAGTGACAATCTTTGTAGCTAATTGTCATCTCTCTGATGTTTGAGTGAAATTGGTGCAAGCTATAATATTAAATCATGCAGGCTTAGCATAACAACATTAGAAACAGGAAAGAATAGACATACTGATAGATCTTTGTGACAAAATGGCGGATTACCTTTGTCTAACTGTCTCTTTGTCTATTATTCCGTAGAAAGAAACCGCTTCTATGGTGACTATGCTAAGCCTGCTGGAAATATTCATCAGTAAGTCGAGACCGAAATTTATTTTTAATGAAGTTCATCTTCGAAAATGTTTGGTCCGCACACAATGGGTCGGCGGTCCGGATGCGGACCGCGGTCCGCCATTTGGTGACCCCTGCTTTAGGCCTTAGGGCCGCTGCCATTCCGGAGTAGCGCGGCCCTTAAAGTGTTATCACTTTGTTTTGTTTCACACTACACTTTACTACACACTATAACTTTTACCAAAAAGTTGCGTCTGCACTAAGCCTCAGTGCAAACCACAATGTAACCGCAACGACTGCAGACGCCTCGATAGCGAGTCAACGCTGAGTGACTACAACCACTGCAGACGCCTCAGTAACTCTTAAAAGAGTGACCGCAACGACTGAAGGCGCCTCAACAAACAGCGACTGCAACGACTGCAGAGTACTCACCGACTCGCAGTGGTCCGTGTCCAGGATGAAGACGGCGCACCGCTCGCATTTGAGCAGCTCCCGGGCCTCAGTCATGATCTTCGTGACCAGGCACTCCAGGTTGCTCTGCTCCTCGAAGATGCTCCGAGCCAGCGCCAGCAGGATCTGGTTCCTCTTGTACTCCAGGACGCTGGTCTCGAAGAGCTGAGCGTTCTGGATGCCGATGCCGCAGAAGGTGAGGTACCGACGGAAGACCTCCACGTCGCGAGGTGAGAACTCCTTGGAGCCTGAAAATGAGGGAATGTTGTATTGAAGTAAAAAGTGGCCCGTTGGGGGCGTTTCAAGGTCGCAAATGATCAAAATCTTTTCTTCCCACTACATTATGTGATAACATAACAGGGTGTAACAAAAGTATGTGATACTACTTAAGGTTGTGTAGAGTTCACTGTGAAAGTAGCAGCGTTGAAAAAGCAACTTTTTTAAAACTTTTGTATGATCGAATTCATCACGCTTAGGCGCCTGCCCATATACAGTGTGTAACAAAAATAAGTGATAATACTTTAGGGTGTGTACGTGTTCCTTGTAGAAAAGACTGTCTGTGTACTGTCACTGTGAAAGTAGCAGCGCTGAAAGACGAAAATTTTTTTTTCACTTTTGTATGGGCAAGGGCCCGAGCGTCACGAGTTTCCCCATACAAAAGTGAAAAAAAAAAATTCATCTTTCAGCGCTGCTACTTTCACAGTGAACTCTCTACAAGGAACACGTACACACCCTAAAGTATTATCACTTATTTTTGTTACACCCTGTATATAAATCACAAAAAATCCGATTTCAGCGCAGCTGCTCCTTTCATCGTGACCTCTATGCAAGAGACACAAACACTCCCTGAAGTATATTCACTTAGTTTTGTTACATCCTGTCATAGCATGTTTTATCAACTTATGAAATTATGGTTCGTATATGTCTAGTCACACGCACACAAATACCGTGCCGAAGTCTGCCTACGCCGCATCGCAGCTGTGCCGGTCGGAGTGGGGGTGTTAGGTTTATTTTCGTTACGAAATTTCTTGATTCGGTCGCCGCGCTTAAAGCTCGCGATAAAAGCTTTGCAATAGCTTAAAAGAAAATAAATAACAAATAAAAAGAACAAAAGATCAGACAAATGCTCCATTAAGACGCATTCTCTGCAGAACTATTTAAATAACTTTCCAGTTTGAAACTAACATAAAATCCATTACTGATGAAAACAAACTTCTAGATGCTAAAGTTTTAATTGTCAACATTTCCATCGTGAAAGTTGGTGGTGAAAACAAAAGAGTATTAGTGGATTGTTCTTATTGCTACAGTCTTTTCGCGTTAAGAAGATTGTGAGACAACAAGTGCGGTTACGAATGGCTTTGTACCACTGAAGAGGAAAATGTGAATATTCCCATTATGAGACATTGGAAATATTATAAAATGGAAAAGTGTATCTGCCTATCTGTCTGTCCACAACATCGGTTCACACAAACAAAATTGAAAAAAGGTTCGATTCGGTCCCTTCGATCGCGGATTCTTGGAAATGCTATTGTATTCTATTGTTGTCGCGTCCACCGGTGCTCGTATGGGGCTTGATGAGTTAACGAGCACATTTAAATCGCTAAACCGATTGTGTTACAATTCGTTATTGATGTAACGTGGCAATTAATAACGTAGGAGTTACATTGTATTTAAGTAATTGGTTGATATTATTAAGCAAGTTACATAGAGGTCCTATAAAAATATAAATCTTCCCTGGACCTCCACCAATATTTCAAGACTAAAATTTGGTAAATCAGTTCAGCCGTTTTTTAGCAAGATAAACAAAATGAAAAATAATTCATTTTTATTTACATACATAGATAACGTATAAGTATAACGAATTAAACTTTTACGAGGTACTGTCTAAGAAGTTGATTCCTAGGCAGATGGCGGACCTAAGTAATTTGGTCGTGTAAAGTCAAACTCATTAGACCGATCACAGCTAACATTGAATTGACATCAGCCGACCAAATGACGTAGGTCCGTCAACTGCCTAGGAATCAGTTTCCTCGATGGGACATTTTTTGCTTTCCCTGCCGGCTCTTTAAAACGTTTATAAATATTTTGACATTTTTTTTACTATTTTGACATCATAGTAGAGCTTGTCTAATTTAAAATGACGCGCCCCTGCCTCGTATTCTCAGTACAATTTATATCAACTAGTGAAGTCATTTATATCAACCAACGATGTATATCAACTAGTGAAGTGAAGTGGTGGGGCGCGTCATTTCAAATTAGACAAGCCCTACCAATAACTTTTCATAAGATCTTTAAGGTGTCATCGCACATTTATCAGCACGCACGCGCCAAACATTCATTGGATGAAACGATGTGAAACCTCGCACACTCGTCCGCACCACACGCGACGCATTTCGTGTACAATAGTTCGTTTTGTGTACGGTGCGTTCGGCGCCTGCGGTGCTAACAAATGTGCGATCTGCTTACAAACAGCATTTAACAGCGTTTTAAGATCTATGAACAGCCTTTAACGTTATTAAGCTTGTGTGGCGTTATGGTACGTCAATGCTCATCATCAGTCTTATTGATGATCTGCGCCACGCCGACCACGTCCCCCTCGTAGTTAGATATCGGCATGTACAGGACCAACTCCATCTCGTAGCCTGTACGAGCGTCGATCTCGCTGTTGAACCCCGGTGTATGTATGTCAATGCTCACCATCAGTCTTATTGATGATCTGCGCCACGCCGACCACGTCCCCCTCGTAGTTACATATCGGCATGCAGAGGATCAACTCCGTCTTGTAACCAGTTCTGGCATCTATCTCGCTGTTGAACCTGTGAAGAAAAAAAATACTATTAGGCTAAATATCGTTGATCGGCACGAACGAACTATGGTGATACGACCTTAATCACAAAACTACTTAATAGTCGATATGAAAGTATAAATTATATAACATTTTAAAATTTAAAAACAAAAACTACAGAGGTGTCAAGGGACACCCGGATGGAACGAAGTTATAAAATAAGGAACTTAGTTCCAAAAAAAAAACGCCATCTAGTTGACGTCCAGGAATACTAACGACACTTTTGTGGAATTGTAATAAAATTTATTTAAACGTCCGATAGATTGCGCCGTTTATTCTCAAAAACGCTATCTAGTTGACGCACAGGAATACTATCAACGCCCTCTGCCCCTACTATGCAGGTACTAATAAAAAAGTGTCGTTTTTTCCGTCTAGCCTCCTTTCGCAACGCGCGATAAGGAACTTCGTTCCAACAACCCCCGGTTCAAAATTTCATAAGTGCCAGGAATCAGAATGAAAAATATTGAACCGATTAAACGAATTTAATTTGCAGCCTTTCAACAACTAGATAAATCCCAAAATTTCCAGTAGCAAACCATGTGATGGTGATGAACGATAGCTAAGAACGCTCTCGATCATGTCAGCTTTCTAATAAAAAGCTACATCAAAATCAGACCACCAGTTCGGATGCTAAAATGCCACTGACACACACAGATAAACACTTCAAACTTGTAATACCCCTCTTTCCTTGTCCGGGGTTAAAAAATATAAAACCTACGTCAAGTATATACAACCTCTTATTAAGGACCCATAAAACTAGCCACTATAAGCCAAGTACTATCGATTGTACTAAAACACCAATTTCAATCACTATAAACGTGGTTTCTCATCGATATACAACTTATACAGTAACGGGTCCGTACGTCCCCCTGGGGTACACCCTCAAACGTGTACGGATAGCATGTCAGTGTGACTGAAAAATATTTATCTTCATACCAGTCGAAATAAAGAAACTATATAGACTGCTAGATGATGCCCGTAACTACGTCGCGCCAAAATTTGTTCATCACGCGGGAACCGTACATTTTTCCAGGATTAAAAGTATTCTATATCCTTTCCCGGGACTCACAGTATCTCGATACCAAATTCCAGCATAATAACAATAATAACAGACTAACAAACAGACACACTTTTGCATTTTTAATATTAGTATGGATGTTATTTTAAATTATTATACAATGGCTCCTGATTGCATAAACTCACTTTTTTAATGTACACACCACATCACACATCCCAGAGTTCAGCCTTTATTTTTTGTTTCCATAATATTTAAACTTCCTTTAACTCTAACCTAGATTAAAATTTCTACCAATAATACAATCTTCATATTAGACTAGTCGAAAACATTAGATTTCTTAGACTTTCAAGGCTTGCATCTCAATGAAAATAGCCTTCGGGACTGTTAAGTGTAGTAAATAGAATCTTGGTGACCTGCAAGATGGTTTCAGACAGATTTTCCACAGAAATTTTCTGACATTGCGTCATAACTCATAACCTATCTTAAATTTTGGAAACCTTACTTAAAAATCAAAAGCTACTCGTAGTGTCTACTTTGCTCAGTTAATGTTCAAGCAAATATTTTTTGTAATCGTGCCAAGTGTCCAACTTTAAAGAGAAACATCTGCTACGGTAATGAAAAATCAATTCGATAAAAATGATTTTGTTGATATTTGTAAAAGAATCACAGTTGATTATAATGACTAAAATTAATGAGATGATTATGATGATAAAACAGAAAGGAAAGACGAAAATAACGATGATTCTGGAGAATCAACACCGTTAATAATTATTTCAATGGTTTCAGTAGTAAATGTGATAGTAAAGTTAATTATGACTTTAATAATAAAGACAAAAATGTCGATGATTCTGAAGAATGAACTTCGTTAGTAATGATTACAGTTTTAGTCGTGTCTTTATTAAATTTGATGATGACTTAAATTGATGACTATAATGACTTAAAAAATAAGGACGTTTCATTTCTGTCTTTATTTTCTGCCTCTTTTTGATGTGGAAAATATATAATAGACGGAAATGATTATGATATTGAATGTACTGTCACTTCTTGGTGGAAATTCATGTTCAATTAAATAATTATACACTTTCCTTGCACTTATTCCACTTTATTTTAATAGATTTATTACAAAATTATTATATACACGACCGGTTTCGAAAAACCTGATGATGATTTTTTCGAAACCGGTCGTGTATATAATAATTTTGTAATAAATCTATTAAAATAAAGTGGAATAAGTGCAAGGAAAGTGTATAATTATTTAATGGAAATGATTATGACTTCTAGAGAATTAATGATTCTGCTGACCGTACGTCACACTTCATTTACGGATCAAAGGAGGCGTTTTTATTATCAATTCGTACTCAAACGTGTCATTTTTTTTAACGAAATTCAAACCAAAAGGAGGAGGTCTTTCTTCGAACAAAGTCTACACAAAGCCACTCTGACATTGGCAACTCACTGAGGCCGCCATATTAAAAAACAAGAAGTGGATGGTATATTCAGATGGATGGATGGTTGACTCACCTGGGATCAGAGTAAGCGTTCTTGATGTTAATATGGTGTTTGGTCTGCGCGGCCAGCCCCGCTACACCCACTCCAAACGGTATCTTGATCTCTTGACTTCTAGCGATCTGGAGAGCGTCGTTTAGTTCTGAAATAGAAAAGGATTGGTCAAATATATATTACCTACTAAATGACGCTCGCAACTTCATTGCGCCAAAATTCGTTTATCGCGCGAGAACTGTACATTTTTCCGGGATAAATCCTATGTCCATTCCCGGAAAGTATCTCCATTATCCATACCAAACAGCAAAATCGGTTCAGCGGTTTGGGCGCGAAGAGGTAAGACAGAAACACTTTCGCATTTATAATATTAGTGTTGGATGGTAAAAGCTAGTTATAATTGAATAATTAATTACGAGTAATTGTAGTTTTTGACCTTATAAAAGGGTTAATCAAAGTTGTGTGATAATAACTTTCACCAAGTAATTATGCGGGTGTTTCATTCATTCATCAAGCCCCATACGGTCACCGGTGACCGAGACACAATATTTAACAGGGACACATTTTACCACTTTGGAAGAGTCTCTATCGCAAACTATTCAGGTTAGAAAAACATGATATTAGAAACCTCAATATGATTTTTGAAGACCTATCCATAGATACCCCACACGCATTGGGTTAGATGAAAAAAAAAAATTTTTACTACATCTACTTACCAAATTTCAATAGTATAGCTCTTATAGTTTCGGAGAAAAGTGGCTGTGACATACGGACAGACAGACAGACAGACACGACGAATCTTTAAGGGTTCCGTTTTTTGCCATTTGGCTACGGAACCCTAAAAACTATGCTATAGCTTTACCACGGCAGTCCCCGAGTGCTTTTTTTTGTGAGTTTGTGACGTTGTACCGGTTTTTTCTGAATCTACTGAAACGGTTTAAAAAATGCTTTCACCAAAAGAAATTCACGTCATCTGTGAGTGTTATAGCCTACAGGCTATAAGAGATTCAAAATTGAGTTCTTGACCGACAGATAGAAATAAGGAATCAAAGATTTCCAGTAGTAGTATTCCGATAGCAAAAGCAACAAAATAATAATTATAATGAGCATAGCATTAAGTTTTGGTAAAACACAGCAAACATTTAAATTATTAGCATTATGACTTGTTAAATTCTGTTGTTTTCGTTCAAATAGCATCCGAAAAGGCTACATTTAAGAAATAAAAGCTATGTTTTTTCAAGAGGAAAACTTTGAGGCTCCAAAACTTTATGTGCTTGTTAGTTGCCTGTAATGAGGAGACTATAGCCATATAAAGACTTGAAAATGCCAATTAAATTACTGGTGGCATAGTTTCTAATTTATTAAGTAGTAAGTTACTAATTTATTTTTAAATTTCTTCTTAGAGCAGTCAGGTAACAACCCGACTATGTTAACTGGATCTTAATCTAGTACCTATCAGTTGAAATTGTTCTAGTCGGCAATAATATACTGGGTATAACAAAACTAAATGATACTTTAAGCCTTAAAGTAAAGGGGAACCATAGAAACCTTAAAGTTTAATATTTCTATGGTTCCCCTTTAAAGAGTTCGCTGTGAAAGTAGCAACGCTAAAAGAGTATTTTTTTAAACTATTGTATTGGAAAATTCCTGACGCTCGGACGCTTGCCCATACAATTCACAAAAAAATTGCTCTTACAGCGCTGCTACTTTCACAGTGAACTCAATATAAGGAACACATACATACCCAGTACACAAATACATAAAATTTGACTAGATATTAAGCAGGGTGCCTTATTACTTTTACTAATTCTTTATGGGGCAAAATGTAATAATAATACTCCTACACCGGTTTCGGTGACAGTGGCCAGTTTCATTGAAACCAGGCCAGTTACGCAGGAGTAATTTTATAGTGCCCAAGTGTGTGCACGGTACACAAAAGCACTCTCTATTCCTTTTACTCTCATAACCCAGTGGGACAGAAGACCGACACGACTGGCGAGAGATCAGGCGCAGGACCGACTTTTTACATGCCCATCCGACGCATGGATCATCTCACTTGTCCGACCATCAGGTGATCAGTCTGCATTGTCCTAATCAAACTTGGAAATAACATGTTTCCAACGCGGGAATCGAACCCACGACCCCCGAGTCAAGAGCCACGCTCTAAACCACTGGATCACGGATTCGTTAAAGAGCAAAGAGTTGCCGTGGCGTCACAAAATTACTAGTTACATAAATATGCCATGTCTGTATGTCGCTTAGCTCTCATCGTTGCCACAAATGCCGCATTAAAATTTTCAACATGTTTGGTTTCTGCTCAACCTACTTAAGTTAACTTTAGCGGTAAGCATACAGTAGCTGGATGTGGTTAGTACATGTAGCAAATTACTGGCATATGAAATTTTGCGAGTAAGAGCCAGTCCACACGGCGCGTTGCGTCAGCGTCGCGTCGACGCAGCGCTGCCGTAGCGTTGTTTTACATACAAATAACCAAAGTGTTCACACGGCGCGCTGCGTCGTCGCAACGCACACATGACGGACAACAGCCCCCGAGACGAAGCGAGAGGGGGGTGTTGACTTTAATACTGCTTCTTAGGGTGAAGCTAAACGAGCGTAATTTGTGAGTTATGCGTCAAACGGCAGCGCTGCATCGACGCAACGCTGACGCAACGCGTCGTGTGGACTGGCTCTAATGTGCCATAGACGCATCTACTATACATCTAGGCCACTTACTGCGAGCTGGCTTGCTACACTTGAAAGCATGCTAGTCATTAATAGATGATCGCTATGCTGAAAATGGATGGCGGCATATAAGGCCAACTACTCAATCATTTAGAGCTGTGTTTTTCAACCTTTTTATTATAACTTTTTTAATGGTATGATCGACAGAGCCTCGCCCTACCCAAGAATTCACCCATTGCAGCGTTAGGAAGGACACGGTCCTGGCGATTCCACTGGCTGGCATCTGGTAGATCCGACTCAGAACGATATCTCTTTAACACCCTAGAAACTCCACCCAGCTTGAGTGACCCCTCTCCACCAAGCCAATGTCACAACATCTAAAGGCAAAGGGTGGAGCAGCATAAAATCTAAGGAAATCGAAAAATGTCGGATCTACTGGCCGCCACACTGGGACCACACCGTTCAAAACATGAATATTATAATTATGTAATTTATAAAACAATAAATATAAATTTATTTATTATATGTATATATTATAATCTATTCTATTATAAAAAAAAAGTCCATGGCGTGATGGACTACAATCAATTAAAATTAATAATATTCGATTTAAACATCTTTATTATTCTCAAAAAGACAATTTATGTCACTTACATGAGAAACAAATTAATAATATTATTTCAATTATCCTTGGTGCGAAAAATCTAAATAATAAAATAACAAAAAAAGGATATGGGCAAACAGCCCATAGACGGCCCAAATTTTTTATAAAAAAAAATTTAGCGACCCATTGGGCGCTTTTATAATTCCGGACGTCACGTTATCGTGGACGCCGACTTCCGCAATAAAACGTTGGGTACGTTAAATGCCCTTATGATTTTACGCACCGCGGACGTTTTGTGCGGTTCAGAAGAGTGTAGACGTCGTGATGGCCTCTAACGTGCACGTTAAAAAGTTATCGTCGACGGAAATTTAAAAGCGTCTTCATATATTTTCATACATTTTACTTCCCTATGTTATCGTTTTACCGTGAACGTTCACGATATTACCGCCACGTCCAAAATTATAAAAGCGTAAATTTGCTTATTTAGAGAGTACCCATGTTTATCAATATCTCCTTTTCTTGAAATTCTCATACCTAAAATATCAATATTTTTAAACTTCATTGTTTTTTGTACTGAAATACTTCTCGACCTCTGGCGACTGCAGTAGCTGGGGGGAAGACCCACAGGTTGAAAAACACTGGTTAAAGTCATTAATGACTCAACATGCCAATCATTGGGTCTTTTACATTTATACTTGTTGAGGACTCAAATTGCTATTGTTCTGATTTCGTTGTAGCTAGCTTAATATGAACGCTTTGTCCAGGCTGACTTTGTCATCCGTTCTAGATGAAGTAAAGTTGTATTTTAAAATATTGTAGCGCCTGGGATAGACGGTTTTGAAGGTCCGTATGTGCTTAATTCGGTGGTATTCGATAAACAACATAGTCAATTCCAAAGGAATGTAAAATATATACATTATAACTGTATTTTAAAAAGATAAAACCGACTTCAAAATTGTACGTAATTGAGAATTAAAACTCTCTCCCCCTTACTAATAAAAACTTCTTAAACATGCGTTCAACGTGTGAATAGTTAAACAGGAGTTTTTAAGTTACACACACGTTACACAGAGTCTATACAGAGAAATTAGTATGGAAATGACAGCATCGTTATACAGGCCTTATGTCAAAAAATGATTATTAGTAGAAAAAATCTTATGCACCTTCTATACACGCTGTGTAACTTTTTATTAGTAAGAGGGTATATCTCCAAAACTACTGAATCGATTTTGATGAAACTTGCACTATTCCCTAAGTTGAACAATACCTAATACAACAAAAAAAGAATCAGACTGGTAGTTCCAGAGATATGCGAACACAAACATAAAAACATACATACTTACATACACTTTTGAAATTTGGCACATTTGTTCAGACGCTGATATAGACTAACATATACGAAAACTGGGCAGTGCTGGAAGTATTATATACTTACGCGTCGAATTTATAACCTCCTTTTTTTGAAGTCGGTTAATAATAATAATATGATGATAATAAACTACACCCGCAATAGTTTACTATCGTATGTTTATTTCGTATGTACAAGACGTGTACACCAAAGCCCTACAAAACTTTATAACTCCCCTCCTTTGAAGGAAATAATCTTTGAGGTACTCCACTAACTGAATTTAATAGACATCATCATCATTATCATCATCAGCAACATGGCAAATGCATTCCAACAGTTCCAAATTAAAGTAAGGATGATTTGAGGCGGATAACAGTGTTGCAAGTTCTATCCTGGTTTACTTTCTCCGTCCTGAGAATTCCATCGCCCAAATAAATGTCCGTATGGTTTCCCAAGCACATTACGGCATTCTCGCAACTTAGTCGGTCTAGTCCAGAGGAATGAGCATGTCAATACGTCTGGGACTAACCATGGGCGGGTTTCCTCACGATGTTTTCCTTCACCGTGCGAGCGTCCGCACTATAATGTATTTGAGATCGGAAAATGTCTCATCGGTACGTGCGCCTCCACCCGGGATCGAACCTACACCCTCTCGAGTGCGAACCGAAGGTCTACGCACTAGGCCACGGACGCTTATTGTTTTGACAATAAGACGTAGATAAACGTACAAAACATTCGACAATTTTCGCCCCTATATTTAGCTAGACAATAACATGGGGTGATATTAATTTTATGGCCGGTCCGCTCACAAACAATCTATTTTTAGTGTTTTCTGAGAAGTGTACACACCATGATGGATTACTGTGACATTTCCGAGAAAACTCTTTGGAAAGTAGGTTATATTCTGTGGAAAATATAGAAACACTTATCTATTTCGTCTTAAACTTACTCGATTTTTATGAGGCGGCGCGAGCGCGCGGCTTGGCCGCTACACCGCGAGATCACAAGCAAAAGTATGTAACGATTTATTTAAATAGCGGCGCAGTTGGGCTGTCATTTATACAACATGACTGGTGAGATATGTTCAATACTTAAGGAGAGTACTCTGTACTCGATTCTCAATATAATTAAAATACAGTAATAAAATTAGGTAAGTACTTAATTTTTTTCCTAATTTTCCTTTAACTAAATGAATCATGGACACTAAGTAAATTACGCGGCTAGGCAAGTAGGCATACTATGCGGCCGACGCGGCGGCCGGCGCGGTGGCGTGCGCCATCAAAGAAACACCGCGCCGCTACCCTTCTCGCGCGCGGTGTCCATGCGCTGGGTAAATAATTATTTAACTTTAAGCTACATTTACTCAGTGATCAATTCAAATCATCAGATCAGATCAGTGCAGTGATCAGATCAAAACCACGCGTTCGGGCGCATAAAAATCGAGCCTTATCTTCCGTCTTTTTCAAATGTTTGTTTTTTTTCTAACGTTTTAACGTTGGGTCCGAACAAGAGCATAGATTTTTGATACTTTTTAAGTATGCTAAGACCAATACTCGGAGCTAGCATAATATAACTTTACACATACAGCATAACATATTAATAACATATTTAAGGACTAACAAAGAGCCATATGCATATATTATGTTAACAAAAGGCTATCAAAAACATATAAAATATATACGGCCACACAGCTTGTATGGGCACTGACTTAAATGTGTTAAGAAGTCAGCGAATCATGCGTACTTAATGTGTCAAAATGACTTAAATTGAATGTCATCATAACTACATTATTTTAAACTAGATGACGCCCGCAACTCCGTTGCGCCAAAATTCGTTTATCGCGCGGCAACCGTACATTTTTCCGGGATAAAAAGTATCATATTATGCCCTTTCTGGGACTCAAAATATCTCCATACCGTGCAAAATCGGTTCAGCGGTTTGGACGTAAAGAGGTAACAGAGAGATAGACAGACCGACACACTTATAATATTAGTATAGACCACGCCCGTAGCTCCGTTGCACCAAAATGAGTTTATCGCGCTGGAACCGTACATTTTTCCGGGATAAAAAGTATCCCATGACTTTTCCCGGGACTCAAAGTACCATCGAGGAAATGGATTCCTAGGCAGTTGACAGACCAACGTCATTTGGTCGGATCATGTAAATTCATTGTTAATTGTGATCTGTCGGCTGGGTTTGACGTGACGCGACCAAACTACGTAGCTTCCCCATCTGTCTAGAAATCAACATCTCTGACTTCTTTCTTTCTTACCTGTATCCCTGGTAACATCGAACAGCTTGGCCTGGAGGTAGCGGTCTGGAGGTGTACCCTTCGCGAGGAACAAGCTGCCCCGATCAGCTGATGTCAGGAGACACACGTTGACTAGGATCTAGAAGAGAACGACTGTGGTTGGTTGCTTTTCACATGTATGTATGTTCACTTGGCATGCTTAGGTTAAGACTCAATTTATATGCGTCCGCGCGTACGAGCGGTTTGGCCGCTACACCGCATTATGGCCATCCCCCGAGTAAACGACCTTGACCATACATTTGCCGCGTTGCCGAGATCGCACCAAAATCCTATTTTTTTTTTATTCATCTTAGTTCAAAATTGACCTAAAAAGATTCAAACGGGGAATATGTAGTTAATGAAATTGTCGATCAATTGGCGTGTGTTTAAAATAAAAGTAATTTGTAAATACTAGGGAGATACTGAAAGTATGCTTGAATTTTAATAAATTGGTATTACTTTGGAGCTGATATCATGAGTATAATAAACAAAAATAGCAAATTAATAACGGGGAAAGGAATGTTCATATACTGAAGATTATTGCTGTATTTTTATTATAGTTTTGTAGCTTTCAAATTATGAGTTATATGGCTCTAAAAAATGGTAAATTACGGCATCTCCGTAGGGGGAGCGCCTTAAGATCACAAGCAATTATATGTAAACAGCGTCGCAGCCGCGCCGCTGTTTAAATGAACCGTTACATACAATTGCTGCCAAACCGCTCGTTCGCGCGGGTGCAATAAATTGAACCTTAGGTTGGGCCATTGTCTCGACTTTTTAGATTGGGTAACCAAAAAGCATGTTTGCCACCATGATTGAGAAAATATATCTACAGGGCGTAACAAAACAAAGTGATATTACTTTCGGGTGTTTTTGTGTATACAGGGTGTAACAAAACTAAGTGATAATACTTTAGGGTATGTATGTGTCCCTCGCTGTGAAAGTAGTAGGGCTGATAGAGTATTTTTTTTGTGATTTGTATGGGCACGCGCCCGAGCGTCATGAATTTTCCCATACAAAAGTTGAAAAAGTTATTCTTTCAGCGCTGCTACTTTTACAGTGAACTCTATACATGAGACTCATACATACCCTAAACTCTAAAGTCTAAAGTATTATCACTTAGTTTTGTGACACCTTGTATACAGTGAGTTCACTGTGAAAGTAGCAGCGCTGAAAGATTTCCTTTTGACTTCTAGGTTTCAATGAGAAAAGCCCCACGTCATTTGCCCATATAGTAATTTAAAAAAGTATCTCTTTTAGCGCTGCTACGTTGACAGTAAACTGTGTAGACACATACAAACCCTTAAGTATTAAATTAGCACGTTGTTTTGTCACCCTGTAGAACAATTATGTGATAAGTACCAAAAAGTGGTTGTGCTAGGAGATTTTAATTTGTATTCCTGACCCCTTAGTGCGAGTTTTATTCGATCGTACGCATCGAGCACGTTAACGCGAATTTATATGGGATCAAAGCAGTATCCACGTTAGCCAGTAGATGGCGCTGCTTTGATCCCATATAAATTCGCGTTTACGTGCTCGATGCGTATGATCGAATAAAACTCGCACTAAGGCCTCTGTTCATCTAATGTTAGTAATTACTACGAGTATTTTGTTTCTTATTGTGAGTTCACTCAGATTAACACAGTAGGTAATTGCATGGGCCGGCAATTTGATTTAGTATTGCATTCGTTGGCAGATAACGATGAAGCGAGTGTACGCGCAGCGGCGGAGCCTTTAGTACCTGTTGACCGATACCATCCTCCGCTCGAGGTGGAGTTGAGCTTGTCCTCCAGGTTATCTAGTTTTAAAGGAATAAATAATAACTCACCGCCGCCAAATGAATCTCAATGCTGGAATTTTAATAAAGCTAATCTATTGATGTTGTACGGTCTGTTAGCTGAAATAGATTGGACTCCTATATATAATTTAAATATTGATAACAGTTTAGATTTCTTTTATAATAAAATTAACCCTATCTTAGAACGGTGTGTGCCAAAGAAGTCCATGTGTTGTAAAAAGTTTAATTATAATTACCCCGAGTGGTACACGGCCGAAATTATTCATTTAATAAAATTTAAATATATTTTACATAAAAAATATAAAATAAGTAGACTACAGTCGGACTATGATGAGTTCTCTGCGACTAGGGCTACTTTGAAGAGAATGTTGCACGTTTCTCTTGCTAATTATAAATATAGGGTAGAAAATAGGTTGATAGGCGATCCGATATCCTTCTGGAAGTACGTCAAGGGCAAAAAGCAAAGCGAACGTACAAAAAGTATAATGAAAAACGGAATAGTGCTTTGCGAAAAAGACTGTGCAAATGAGTTCGCAGAATATTTTCATTCTGTTTACAGCTCTCGACGCCCTGAGTTAGATGTACTTAAAGCTATGAAGGAGGCGGGGGATGATGGTACTGATATGGTCTGCATAAATCAGTTGGGCTTAGGCGATGTACGTAAGGCGCTTAAAGAATTAAAACCAACGAAGAGTGCAGGCCCAGACGGGATTCCGCCGTACATATTTAGAGACTGTCGATCTGTGTTTGAAAAGCCATTACTACACATATATAATCAGTGTTTAAGCACTGCAATCTTTCCCGAGAGATGGAAAATTACTAGGGTAGTTCCAGTCCCTAAATCTTGTACGGGATCGGAGTTAACAAATTTTAGACCAGTGGCAGTTCTGTCGTCTCCGGCTAAGATATTTGAGTCGATATTGCATGCTCGAATTTTTTCACAGGTTCAGTCTCGACTGTCGGACGCGCAGCATGCATTTCGGCCTACCAGAAGTACCACTACTAACCTTATGTTCTACATGTCGGATTTAATACCAGCGGTAGATTCATTTCTAAAATACAATTGGCAGACTTTAATTGCGTGAGACGTTTTGCAAATCTGTCAAATCCATCCATATCCATACTTCCATACTAATATTATAAATGCGAAAGTGTGTCTGTCTGTCTGTCCGTCTGTCTGTCTGTCTGTCTGTCTGTCTGTCTGTCTGTTACCTCTTCACGCCCAAACCGCTGAACCGATTAAGCTGGAATTTGATATGGAGATACTTTGAGCCCCGGGAAAGGACATAGGATACTTTTTGTCCCGAAAAAAATGTACGGTTCCCGCGCGACAAACGAGTTTTGGCGCAACGGAGTTGCGGGCGTTATCTAGTACAAAATAAATGCATCTACGCGTCGCGTTGCGGTCTAAGGGTCAATTCAGACCGCAACTTGACGCGCAGATGCATTTCTAAATTTGTACTGAATTGACAGATTTCAATTGCGCGAGACGTCTTACAAATCTGTCAAATCCATACAAATTTAGAAATGCATCTACGCGTCGCGTTGTGGTCTGATTTAACCCTTAGTTGACCCTAAGGGTTGATTCCACGTTTTCCGCATACGATTTCCGTATTCGTTTTAATCTTAATCATATTTCACTCGCAACTTTCGTCCAGCCTTAATCTTATTTCACTCGCAATTCGTTCTACATTTAAAATTTATTTTACACAAAACCACAGAATAAAAATTGTACATTATGACTTTGAAAATCTTCGACCCCCTGGGGTGGCATTCCCTCCCGTTTACCCCCCCACCCCCCTCGTGGAATAAAAGAAAACGTTTACAAAGAATATACAATTTATAATTCTATTGCTCTTTCTCTTAATTAAGTTTTTTATATAGCTCAAAGAAAGTTTAAAGAAAATCTGAAATTGTACGGAAAGGTAATGTACTTGATATAATTTAATTATAAAGAGCAGTTATAATTGGTAAGTTATTATTTAGCAGCAGGACATTTTATTATTAATAATAATAATTATTATTAGGAAAACAAAAATACGTGTGGCACTCGGGGGCTGCCGCGGTAAAGCCATTGCATAGCATTTTTTATCAACTTATGCAATTATAATTCGCATAAGTGTCGGAGTGCAGGGTGTTAGGTTTTTTCGTTACAGAATTTCTTAATTCACTGAAAAAGTAGCAGCGCTGAAAGAGCATTTTTTTTGTATGGGCAAGCGCGTCATGAATTTTTCCATACAAAGAAAAAAAAAGTTACTCCTTCAGCGCTGCTACTTTCACAGTGAACTCTATACAGGGGACTCATACACATCCTAAAGTATTATCAGTTTTGTTACACTTGT